>OV815969.1:12500-1262500 GCA_929112965.1 Mythimna albipuncta | reverse complement strand
AATATAAATTTATAATTACATAAATAAAACACATATAAATAAATATTTATATATAATACATACAAATTAACAAAAATATTATGAGAAAACGAATCCATCAAATTAGCGCTGTGATGATTCTACCAACTTCTTGCGAATGTGTTCACGTGCCATTATCTTAAAGGAGAACCGGCTGGATGCCATAATAATAGTGAATGATTCATTTTATTCTTTACCTGACACTCTCTCTAGAGTGTCAGACTGTTGTCTACCTGTGTTTTTTCAGTTACCGTTTGTTTTCCAAGGTAATCACCTAACTTACACTTAACTATTTTTTTGTATAAACAACTTACAAAAAATCAAAGCCATTCAGTAGTGAAAGGAGCCTTCCTTTCTTTACTGTACTGTATTTAGATTGAAGGCAGGTATCTGAAAAACCATGAAGGAAAACATCGTGAGGAAACCGGCATGTCCAGAAAGAAAAAAATTGAAAACATGTGACATCCACCTACCCGCACTGACAGAGAGGAGGCTTGTGTCCCAACAGTGGAAACATCATAAGGCCGACTAACCTATTCTATGTAGTTATCTACTGTTTTTCACGTGGAGGCGATGAGCAATGCTACCCCTCGTGACCAGCCCTGGTTCAGGCCTTGGTACGGAGACGAAATAGAAAGGGGTCATCACCTACTGCTTGCTTCACAAGCAAATGAGATGGTTGAAAACCGTAAGGGAGAGGACATTCTCCTGCTGCCATGCTCCAGGCATTGGTAGTAGCGGGCTTGCGGTAGCTTACTTTCCGACCGTCCGGTAACCGTCCGGACCGAGCCGTCCGGACCAGCCGCAGGGTTCCCGATTCCAGGGATCGGGACCCCTGTGGCTGGGACGTGCGAGCCGCTCTCTCACGCGTGCACGTTGGTACACTGGCAGACCATGTCCTGTCCAAAAAAAATATCATATTTTAGTTCATCAGATTTTCATACAAAAATAATAATATTTAAATTGAACGTTCTAAATATTACGAAGTCTATGCGAAGCAAGCGATAGTACAATGGCGGAGAGCAGGGATTAGCTGGCGGAGAACACAGAGTTGAAATGTGTTAAACAACGAAATCTTGAATGTTTGTTTTTAGTAAAATGTCATAGAACAAAAGTTGTTGTTTATGATGTTAGTAATACAATATATAATAAAAAAGATATTCTTTAAGAAAACAGCCTTGAGCGCAGCGCTGGCCACAGCGACGAGTCGAGAGCGCAGTACTTTGAATTGACAATACAATATATTGGTGTATTGGATTGTTAATCCTATGAACCTACGTATTTGGATTTCGACGTTGCGGCCAGCGCTGCGCTCAAGGCTGTTTTCTTAGAAAATAGCACGCCTGCAAGGTTATTAGTGTTTAACAAATACCTTATTTAGATAGATACTGTCAGTTAAGAAAATCAGCCGCTCTATTACTTTTTTCTAATTTAATCTTAGTTATTTTAAGATTAAATCAGAAAAAGTAATAGAGCGGCTGATTGGTATAAGTAAAAAAAGTAAGTTAATCCAATTACTTTAACATTTAGATTAACAAACTTAATCGCTCTTAATACTGTGTATTAAATTGGTTTCCACAGACTATTACAATACAATTGCGTATTAGGGTTCCGTGAATATTTTTTGCTTATTTTGCTATACCTAGTATTCTGGTTTATCTACATATATTCTGTACTATATATGTATAAAGAGGTAAAGTTTGTTTTTATATTTTTTTTGTTTGTGGAAGTACTGGTCCGATTGCTAAAAATTTTTCACAGATAGAAAGCTATTTTATTCCTAAAAGATATAGTTTAGTATGCAATATAGTTTTATGTACGCAGGCGAAGCTGCGGGGAAAAGATGCAGCTGACTACGTATTACATAGATATCCTACCTGATTTCCATAACATTAAAATTCTCTTGCGTCGAACGCCCCGTGTAGGTCACGCCTCCCATTCCTTTGTTGTGACGTCGTCACAAAGCTCAGTCAGTTACTTAGAACAAAGGAATCGGAGGCGTAGTGTGTCCTACATGGGCTCTTATAAAATGTCAGAAGCAGGGATGTTATGGATATGAAACGGATACGGATTGGATACGGATATAGAAATGATTATTATACCGGATACGGATACGGATATGTAATTATTTCGGATTATCCGTTAGTTTCGGAAAATATTAGATTTTTAAAGAATTTCAGAAGTAAAATATAAATAGCGATTAATAACGAGTATGATAGAACGAGGACGACATCAGAAGAAAACATACAATGATGCTCGCGAGTGTCGGCCGCGGCCCGGCCGATTAATAAAACAACCTGTCATAACGTTTCGCAATTAAGCTCCGCTCCTATCCGGTATCAACCGATACTTTTATTTCGGATTCGGTTACGGATATTATTTTATTTCGGATATCCGATAGTTTTGGTTACGGTTATGGAGCTCCCTAACATCCCTGGTCAGAAGCTAATGCACGATTCCGATTCATCGTTCCCTATGGAGAAAAACCGGCAAGAAAGTCCGTCGTTACTCTTTTTATAATATTGATTTTACAATATTTCCATAACAAATAAAAGTAAAATTTAACACAGGTAATATGATTATAATAGATAGATAGACAGATAAACAGATCGAAATACTCTTTATAGTAAACCATGAAACAATGAAGTTGGAGATAGAGGTAGAACTAAAAGAATAGAGCAAGTAGTTCGTGGTGTACTATGTTCGTACTTAAATCATCATCATCATCATCAGCCTTTTTAATGTTCCCACTGCTGGGACTCAGGCCTCCTCTCTAGGACAGGGAATGGGCCGTAATCCACCACGCGGGCCCAGTGCGGGTTGGTGAATGTCACATGGCTTCGAATTTTTGGTTCTAGGACATGCCGGTTTCCTCACGATGTTTTCCTTCACCGTTTTGAGAGCAGTGGTGATGAAATAAATTACACAAAGTAATGCACCTGGCTGGGTTCGAACCCGCGATCTACAACTCGTAAGTCGGGGCCATTATCACTCGGCCACCACTGCTCTACGCGTATTTAAATACAATACTATAATTACTACACAACAATACAATACTATATTTGCTATAATTATTAATATGTTAAGTTACTAGCTCTAGTTGACAAACTTCTAATTCAAGTAATCAATAGATACGGAACCATCGCAGCTTAATTCCACTCAAATTGTATTAGATTTTTTACGCTAAGCTTCACGGAGCTGATGTCTGATCACGCATTTCAGTGATGCAGTGATACAGTTACTAAGTACTTGTTGTTTATTTATCTTTAGTATCATTTCTGTCTCAACGCAGTTTTAAAAATATTACAATATCCTGCTTTAAGTTTGGGAAATGGGTATGTAATTAAAATAACCTGAAGTGATTATCTAATGAGTGACCCTGAATTGGTTTTAAATCTTTCAGACGGTTTCATAAACATAAATTGTTGTAGATACTATTATTTTTATATATATATTTTTTGTAAGTTTATTTTCTTTCACGATATTAACATATTTTCTCTTATTTATTTACATAATATCCTTAACATTTACGAACTTTCATGCAACTATTTTAACATAAATAACTGTCACTATAAAACAAAGCTCTTCTTGTTTAGGGTGGAGAAGAGGGAGTGACAGAGTTTTACTGATTTAAATCCACCCGTATTTCTTCAGTTGTCCTTTGCGTTCCAGGACAGCGGTAACTCTTTCCTTAAAACCAACTGTGAAAAGAGAAAAAATATCAACTGTTAAGAACATTTGTTTGAGATAAAGAATTGATCTGCTAACCTGCATGTTTGTTTTTTCATATTTCACTTTTGATTCCACTAATATTAATTAAGAGGGAAGATTTGTATTTTTGTGTGTGTGTGTTTGTAATGCATAAACTCAAAAACTACTGTGCCGATTTAAAAAAATCTTTTACTATTGGAAAGCAACATTCACCCTGAGTAATATAGGCTATATTTATTGCCCGTGCGAAGCCGGGACGGGCCACAACAAGAGGGAGTTCCAGTTATTTACTGAGTGAAAATCACTTATATTGTTTCAGTTATCCCTTATGTCCAGGGTCAACTTCATCGTCTGAAAGACTTCCAATAAATTACAATTTTGAACAACATGAAATATAGAATTGATTGATTTATTACAGAAACCAAAGGTAGTGACGGTGACACAATGGTGCGCAGTGGGATGTACATTATTAACGTAACAGGAGTTGGTGACAATAGTGAGAAAAATTCATATAGTGGTGCTAATGGTGTAAAGGAACCTTATGGTGCTGGTGCAACTGAAGTTAAAACATACGATTATGAAGAAGCTATCAATATATCAGGTAAGAATTGTTTGATGATAATGATTTAACTCTTTAAAGTTAAAACTAATTTACAGAACAACTAATATGGATAGAAGTCTTCTGTTGTATTCGAAGCAAAAAGCGAGATCAGAAGACTACTACGCAAAACCATATCTGCCGCAATGCAGATTTGCAATCCAAAGGTTTACTAGTAGCATATGCCTTGTTGCTTTCACTCGTTCTACTACATACCCCTAAACCAGGTCAGGCCATTAAGACGGAACAGGGTTTTAACTAAATGAATTTCAGGTAACGGCTGCTACAACTATGGTCTCCTCGCAGTCCTCAGCTTGAGCCTGCTGGGGATGGCTATCGACATCTTCGGATTCTCCGTCATCGTCACCGGCAGCTCCTGTGACTTTCAGCTTGAGCACTGGCAGAAAGATATCATGTTGTCCATGCCTTTTGTTGGTACGTTTCTCCCAGCATTTCTTTATTGCATACCATAGTTTATTATGTACAATAGTGCTCTTTTCAAAGTTATAACTGGACCATTTAATTTTTTTTTTCTACACTACGACGTGTGTGGAAAAGGAAAAGGATAGGCCTTCACCCAGTAGTGGGACATAAATGGGCTAACTAACTAATCTACACTAATATTATAAAGAGGTAGTTTTTTTGTTTTTCTGCAATAGAAACCAAATTTTTTCACCGATAGAAAGCTACTTCATTATTGAGTTACATAAGCTATATTTTACGTACGCTGGCGAACCCGCGGGCAAAAGCTAGTATTTCAAAGATGAAATTGGTGATAGTTGGATTGGTGTATCATAGCAGATGCTAATTACGAAATTTTAAATATATCCTAATTTATCCACAGCTGCACTTTGTCTAAATACACTGAACTATACTCCATTTATTTAGTTAGTTAACTAAATGTAAACAACCTTAACTTGTCTTTAATCTAAAAAAAAGACGTGTGACACTCGGGGACTGCTGCGGTGAAGCTATTGCATAGCATTTTTATCAACTTATGCAATTATAATTATTTATTTATTTTATTTATGCAGTATTTTTTTTTCCTTTGTTTTTTTTTTCTTTGATATTAATTGAAGTTACACTTTCACACATTGAATTGAATTTTGATTGACTGTTCACTCATTTGTTTTCTTATCGGTCACCACGCTCAAAAAACAAATGAGTGTTAGGTTTATTTTTGTTACGGAATTTCTGGATTCGGTCTCCACGCTCAAGGCCCGCGATAAAAGCTATGCAATAGCTTAAAATATTGTTTTCAATTAGGTATTTACCTAAACTCATGTTAGGTAAATAACTAAATTTAAATAGTCTTTGTATGTCTTTTACACGATTTAATTTAAATAAAAAATTCATATCAAGATTGTTTAAGTTTAGTTAAGTACCTAAACAGATATAATATAGATTATTACTAAAATATTAATTAAAAAAGGAACACGTTGAATCTTGTGCCTAATGACTTTTTCTTACATCTGTTTATGAGAACAATACGGTGCTTATAAATTAGAATTTATTCATCAGCTATTTAGAAAAAACCATTTCAATAAAAAAACCTGACTTAAGTATTTTTTTTATCTCGTAACAATTTTGATAATTTGATGATGCACTGGACAAGTAAAAAATTTTTTACAGTGGAATAATTGTTGAAAAGGTTGTTTTGGTGTCTCCAGGGCCGGTTGTAATGTCAATGCCATGGGGCTACATATCAGATACTCAAGGCAGACGAAGAGCCTTGCTCATAGCGTTGTGGGGAAGCTTCTTATCATCTTTCATCGGTGCCTTTTCTCCAAATTGGATCGTCTTGGCAGTTCTCAAGGTCTTCAGTTCAAGTTTGTGAGTATTTTCTAGCATAATTATCTTCAGTTACATCAAATCGTTTACTATTTTGTTTTAGTCTTTTCCATCCTTCTCGTTTCCATCGTTTTCTTATTTAAAAACGTTATCATTACTTACATGATCATCACTAAGCATATCTTATTTAGCTACTTTAAATATGGTTACATCTTTAGCAGTGGCAGATACAGCTCAATTGTGTTTGATTTATCCGATAAATTGCCGCCAATACAAGATTAAAAAAAAAAAAATATAGGTACTGATATACATCATCTTTTTTTTTGCGGTGGGAAAATCATCTATTGACATCCTCCTCTCTTGGGCAGAAAGGGAGATAGTGTCAGTTTTTTACTGACTAAAAACCCACTCCTTTTCCTTCGTTGCCTTTCGTACCGGGGCTTGAGCTATCTTTCTAATTAACCCTGGCACTCCTAGGCTTGGACCCAGCTGGGATAAGCTGTCTGAGCAGCAGGGGTGCTGTTGCTGACAATTTTTCGGCATTTATTCGGTGCAAGTAACATAATATACCACAACATAAAATCTAATCGCGTTTTCTTTTTCATTATACTGTCAATTATCACAGTATTCTTCCATTTCCACTTTCAATTCTTTATAATTTCTTTCATGTCTTTCCTACAAAATTAAAACCATGTACATTCTATTATTTTCATCATACTTTGTCAACAGTTCCAGTGCAGTTCAGTCAGTTGCTTACGCTCTGCTCAATGAGTCGTGCACGAGCGCAATAAAAGGTGTCTATATGTTAATCATGACCAGCGTACTGATGCTCTTTATGTTATCGTATGTCGGTGAGTGGTTATATTATACTTGTGAAGTATTAGATTTCATTATGCTCTTCTTTTTAGGGTTCCGTAGCCAAATGGCAAAAAACGGAACCCTTATAGATTCGTCATGTCTGTCTGTCCATCCGTATGTCACAGCCACTTTTTTCCGAAACTATAAGAGCTATACTGTTGAAACTTTGTAAGTAGATGTATTATGTGAACCGCATTAAGATTATCACACATGAAAAGAAAAAAAGCAATAAATTTTGGGGGTCCCCATACTTAAAACTAAAACTCGAAATTTTTTTTTCATCAAACCCATACGTGTGGGGTATCTATGGATAGGTCTTTAAAAATGATACTGAGGTTTCTAATATCATTTTTTTCTAAACTGATTAGTTTGCGCGAGAGACACTTCCAAAGTGGTAAAATGTGTGTCCCCCCCCTCTAACTTCTAAAATAAGAGAATGATAAAACTTAAAAAATATATATGATGTACATTACTATAAAAACTGCCAACGAAAATTGGTTTGAACGAAATCTAGTAAGTAGTGTTTTTTTAATGCGTCATAAATCGAAAAAAAATACTCTATTATTAAAACATCGATCAAAGTTACAACACATTACAAGAACTTTTATATTATGTTACTTGCTGATACGGAACCCTTCATGGGCGAGTCCAACTCGCACTTGGCCGGTTTTTAAAACAGCATGTTTGATTCTTAAGAATTTTTAAGCAATCGTCTTTGTTATCCACAGTTCCAGCCTACTTCATTCTGCAGTTAAACTTCGCCTATAACCTGGGTGCCCTAATGTTCACACCTTGGAGGCTATTGACCATCGTAGTGGCTGCCCCACTTGGCATCAGCGCCTTCTTCCTACATTTCTATTATGAGAGTCCCAAGTTCCTGGTGAACGTTGGTCGTGAGGAGCTAGCTTTGAAGACTCTTGCCAACATCTGGACCAGGAATGGAAAAAAGGATAAGTACCCGGTCTGTACTCCGTTGCATGACTAGAAGACTTTTTTTTTATCATTATTTAATTAAGAGGACTAAGATATATCTTGTTCCAGATCCTGTTAAAAGCAAATACAGGGTAATTTGTAAAAACTTGTAACCTCTCAAGACTATGTTAAGAACATCATAAGTAACAACTTTTGTTCTATGACTTTTTACAAAACATAATACATTTACCAAAACAAACCTTCAAGATTTTCTATTTAACACATTTCAACTTTGTATTTTGCTATACCTACCTACGTCTGTATGATACGCAAGCGCATCAAGCACGCTGCCACCCGATTCCCACTTCCTTCCGCTATTGTACTATCGTTTACTTCGCATAGACATCGTAATATTTAGAACGTTCAATTTAAATATTTTTATTTTTGTATGAAAATGTGATGAACTAAAATATGATACATTTTTTAAAGTCATAGAACAAAAGTTGTAGTTTATGATGTAAGTAACATAGTCCTGAGAGGTTGCCAGTGTTTTTCTAATAATCCTGTTTAAGAGTGACAAACGGGGCTGTAAATATATAACTGTTGATGTCCTTTTTGATAGGCACACGAACGCCAAAAAAAAAAGAAGTTGACTAAAGTTTCCTCTTCTTCATTTTCAGGTAGATAAAGTAATATTACACGAGCACCAAAATTTCAAGAACCAAGACATTCACCTATTAAAGTCTATGTGGCTACAAACCATACCTCTCTTCAAGCCACCACTCATTTGGAAGACTTTGCAGCTCTTTTATCTGACTGCTGTAATTTATGGCATGTAAGTTGATACACTATTTGCCCAGCTTGTCTAGAAATTATGTTCAGGTGGGCAGTCTGTCCATGTTTAATGCTTGGTTCAGCAACTGCAGCGACTGATTGGCTGCAAACTGACCCTGATTTCATAACATCCAAATGTCCTTCTTGTTCGTCAATTCGTTGAACTTCTTTGTAGCCTTAAGTTTGAGCTACACGAATACTGACAAGCGCTCGCACTGACTGGACAGGTCGTAGTAATATTCGTCAAGTAGTAATATTTAATAAATGTTCTTGATTTTCCCCAGTAACAACAGTCTGGTGATGTGGATGCCACATATCATAGGAGCTTTTACTTCCGGAGCCAACTCTTCTACTAGTGAAGGATCCAGGAGTTTGTGCGGCATCCTCAAGTCTGCTGCTAATATTTCAAGCGTTAGTGATATTGTAAGTAGCCACGGATCACGCATTTCTGCCTGATCACTTAAAAAAAAATTACTTGTATCCTGGGGCGCGCCGCGGCGGCGCCAGCCCAAACCTTTCGAAGTTTTCGTTTCTCCATCACTTCAAAAGGAAAAATACGGAACCCTTATAGGATCACTTTGTTGGCCGTCCGTCTGCCTGTCTGTCTGTTTGTCTATCAAGACCCTTTATCTCAACAACGCATGGAGTTTTCAAGTTGAAATTAAAACCATATACTCAGGTCTGCAGTCTCTTCAAGCTGTGAAAAAATCAAACTTCAAAATACAAAAGATACGGCCGTTTATGTCTCAAAAAAAAAAACGTATATTTTGATACTCTCAAAGATTGAAATTCATAGGGTACTTCCCGTTGACCCAGAATCCTGAAGCAAGGTCTTATAGCACAGGTATAGGAAAAAATCTGAAAACAGTTTTGTTGTCTTCCCGAATGAAGTCTTAAAAAAATGTCACGACTTCATTCAGGAATTGTAGTTTGCACGGAACCCTCAGTGCGCGAGTCCGACTCGCACTTACCAAGTTCTTTTATTATTATTATTCTATGTTGTTGTATTGCGTTGCTTGTGCCGCATAAATGCTATTCTATTCTATTAATATATATTGTTTTTGCTTTCAGACCACCTGTTCATCATCAATCCAGTTCCACACCGTGCTATCAGGAATTACTCACGGCCTGGTCTTCGCTAGCATAACCCTGGTGATATCAAAGCTAGCTTCCTGGAAGAAACTGCTGATGATTCTGTTCCATCTAATACCAGCGTTGTCCAGTTTAGGAGCCATCTTTAATCAGAATAACCTGGCGAGTTTGATGCTCTACGTGGGGATGACGATGACGAACCTCTGCATGGGTGTGCTGTTCTCGTATTATGTAGAGTTGTATCCTACATCCTACAGGTGAAAAATAATGGACACTTGGTCATCATGAAAATAGTCGTAAAATTCTGTAGTGGGAATCTTACTTTAAGGATATTAGGCATAGACACCGTGAGCACGCCACAGTAACAGCGCTAATTCTCTTTGAGGTGTGGTTAAAGAAGAACCACGGCGTTCTCACCTTCCGCCTGCCGTAGGTCCTCAATGGATATGACGGATTCGGGAGGTTTCTGTCTCGGAAGTTGGAGTATATGCTGGAAATATGCCCGCGAAGGTGGAGCATTTTCGTGTCCTCAGGAGGCGATTGTCGGTGGTGATCTCTCGCGCCCGGTCCTGGTTCAGGCCATGGTCTAGCAAGGTACCCAGTACTCGCTGTTCGCAAGCCCACATCTACTGTGGCCGGAGTAAAAGGCTTGTGGACGGTGAGCAAAGGGTAGCTGGTGGTCGTATCCGTCTGTCTAGTTAAGGTTGAGCCCGAGTAGACGATGCGTCACCGATTTCGGTTAATTAAGTTGTGGGCTAAATTTTAACCTGCTTGCAAGTATTAATTGGGTAGGGGACCTTAACCCAACATTAACCCAATTAAATTTTGTAAATACCCAGATTATAGATGAAAGCTTAAAAGAACATTTTAGATTCGGAATACCTGTGAAAAAAATATATAGCTCTATAGAGAGTTACTCATCTGGTGTCCATTTGGTTGCGCAACCAATTCGGTGGCGCGACCAACTCGGACGTGTGGCGACTCTGGTGTCTATATGGTGATTAGATTTGTAGCTTAGATCTATATTTCACCGGGACACCATGGCGGCACAACTGGTCGTACCGCCATATGTCCCGATGAAATATAACCCTAAGTGAATTATCTTATCATTCTATTAAACGAATATGCCGCTCTTTCCAGTGGCATGGCAGCATGTCTTGGAGTGATGGTGGCGCGGATCAGCGGGATGGCTGGAGTCAACTTCCTCGGCAGCTTCGTTATGACTCAATGTTCCATGACCTTCTACGTCTTCACCGGATACCTCATGAGTAAGCTCTTCAATTTCAAGTTATGCGCTGGTGGCTCAGTAGTAACTGCTCCGATTTACAAGTTGTAGGTCACATCCTAATTTCAGAACTGTCTCCTTGATTATGTTCCTCCCACCTTTATGTCATAAGATATAATAGTCATTGGCCGTCGACTTTACAAGTGACAATAAGCTTTAGAAGGTGGTATCCAATTTAATGAAGAATATAGCGAAATTAGAAAAACATGGCGATATAACCAAACCACACTGACCCCTCGTTGTGGATCACGACCCGTTCCCTTCTAGAGAGACCCATTCTAGAGATGCAGAGAGGCATGATTCTTAGCAGAGAGAACATTATTAGGCTTATTATACTATGCCGAAAGAAGTTAAAAATCTTGAAGTAGATAAGTAACAGCGAAAGATTTGCAATCAAAGAAGGGCATCTTCCAGTAGGAATGACTATCTAGCTATAGGTTAAATGACACCTTAGTCCTCATTAGTCTTCATTGAAAGGCTGCCTCAGGCAGTATTTTCCTGTCTTGCCAAATTGTTGTAATGAATCTTTTTTTTTATTGTTTTATATTGTTAAACTTTATGTACAGTAGTGGTACATAGGCGGACTTAAAGCAACAAGGCATTCTCTCCCAGTCAACCTTTGGCTTAAAAAAGAGATCACTGTGGTAAGTTTGCACAATAAACAAATAACAAATGTTTGAAACGAAAAAAAAAGTTATTTATTTATAATATATAATAAAATACATACATATATTTGCTAAAATAATAAACTAATAAATACTATAAAAAATATCAGATCATAAAGAGAACTTAATAACAATTCTGATGAAGAACAAACTAAGGTTGTGAGGACTTCAAGTAGTAGTTTCGAATTTTACGTTTGAAGGAGAATTTACTTTCGGGTTTTTTGATGTCTAGGGGAAGTAAATTCCAGAGTTTTCTTTTTGGCGCAGACATGAGGCACACACACTGTTATATATTGTCTTTATTTTGATTTAAGTTGCGTGATCAGTGATCCTTGTGACTATCGCAAAATATATTTTCCTTTCTTTTAGGGTTCCGTAGTCAACTAGGAACCCTTATAGTTTCGCCATGTCTGTCTGTCTGTCTGTCCGTCCTCGCTTAATCTCGGTGACCGTTAGCACTAGAAACCTGAAATTTGGTACCAATATGTATATCAATCACGCCGACAAAGTGGTAAAATAAAAATTGGAAAAAAATGTTTTATTAGGGTAGCCCCCCCCTATATGTAAAGTGGGAAGTGATTTTTTTTTAATTTCAAACCTAACGTGTGATATATCGTTGGATAGGTATTTAAAAATGAATAGGGGTTTACTGAAATCATTTTTTGATAATGTCAATAATTTCGGAAATAATCGCTCCGAAAGTAAAAAACAATGTGTCCCCCCCCCTCTAACTTTTGAACCATAAGTTTAGAAAATGTAGAAAAAATCTGAAAAGTAGAACTTTATAAGGACTTTCTAGGAAAATTATTTTGAACTTGATGGAAAGAACAGTTTTTGTACAAAAAAGACAAAAGTGTTCTACAAAATAATTTCTGGACTAAGTTTGTAGTATAATCGTATATGCAAGCATTTTTTTAAACTTATAAGTGGGTACACTTATTGTGACGGACGGGAAACTACGGAACCCTACACTGAGCGTGGCCCGACACGCTCTTGGCCGGTTTTATTCTTTGTTAGTAGTTTTAATTTATTATAATCTTTTGTTCACAGGTGGACTCATAGTGGCGTTGTTCTTACCACCAGATATCAAAGCCAAAGAAGTATAGAAGCTCAATAAACTGCATTTTGTTAGAGAAATATAATACTGAAAAAGAAAACTGAACACAGATGTTGCTACGAAGCTTCTGATTACAGCAGGCTCTGCAGATACTGATGTTCAGTTGTTCAGCAGTAGTTCTAATAAGCATGTTTGATTCGGTAGGGCCTTGACTGATTCGGTAATATTTGAAAAACAAGTATAACAATTAGTACTATAAAATTATGTGCGGTGTTAGTTCAAAAGTAAAGTGTGTCGCGTGTGTGATTTTAATAATTTACATACATATTTTGCAAGATAAACTAAATATTTTATGTCTAACCAAGAAGCTAGACCATTCGGGCGAAGCCAACTATTACGGCGAAGTCCTCCGCCGACTTTAACCCAACTTGAACCGGTCCAATCTAGAGAGCAAACACCACCTCGAGCTTCACCCTTGTCGTATGTTGAGCTACTGGAAGAAGTTATTTCGACGCCAGAGGTCCAAAACTGGATGGGGTCAATCGACACCATTCTCACTGAGGTCTGCACCATATTTTGGAGAGGAAAATGAACAGCGATCATAAGCTCCGTGTCTCCGCTCTTTGCCGTAAAGTTTTCAATGGTACATCCCAGATGGCCATCCTCTACCAAGCGTTAAAGTAAAAAACTATGCAAGTGCACAGCACAGTACTTTGAAAGACCTCACGGCGTCCTCACCTTCCGCATGACGCAGGTTCTCACCGGACAAAGTAAGTTCGGGAGGTACCTACACCGGATTCGTGCGGTAGCGACGCCCGGGTGTCGCCACTGTATGGACTGCCCGGAGGACACGACGGAGCACACGGTAGAAGTGTGCTCCGTTTGGACAGATCATCGCCGTATCCTTGTGGGGCCGATCGGCAGCGGCGATCTCTCGCGCCGGACCTAGTACATTGATAACGGAATATCTATTAAAACTTACACAGAAAAACTATTGCAAATTCTAGTATGATTGTAAGGTTTAGTTTCTTATTTTGTTATTATATAATTCAGTAAGTATACAACTATACCTACATGCATCATGTAATGATTAGTCTTGTTAAGTGATGACCTGAAACACAGGTTTTATAAACATAACTCAGAAAAGTCGTGATATACTTATTTCTAGGTTTAATAATATTTTTCCATAAGTCCTGAAATATGGATAATTTAAATAAACACATAGTTATTTGTTGGGTACTAGCATAATTATTTATTTAAGATTTACTTATGGCTATTATATAAGTACAGTGTAAAAGATGTAATAAAGATTATTATTATTCTCTTTTTTTTTTCATTATAGTTTATTTAATACATTTTTTAAATATTTCTGAGGTTCGGAGGCAAGTGAAAGAAACAGATGGGTAAATTGTATGCTAATAAACAAGCGCCTGTAGTGAAAATAATAGCAACACAATTCGTTATGTCGTATTGGGCAGGTTATGGAAGGCATCAAGCCTAAACAGTTCGTCATCATCATAATCATCATTTCAGCCGATATACGTCCACTGTTGGACAATGGCCTCCCCCAAGTGTCGCCACAATGAATGATCCTGTGTGTCTCGCATCCATCGGTTTCCCGCAACCTTCACCAGGTCATCGGTCCGTATTGCAGGAGGCCTTCCGACGCTGCGCTTCAGCTTCCTAAACAGTTAAAGCGCTTAAATAAAGTGATATACTTAAGCACTAACCTATAGTTATATACATAAACAGTCACAATTATGTAGATTTTCAATCAATAATTTGATTAGGCTAAATCAAATGGAATACCATTTTCTTAAGTAATCCTCTCATATACCTACTAAAATACAAAATGAACTAAAAATGCTGAGTTCGGCGCAATGTTTCAGTTAGCCTTTACTTTAAAAAAAAGTGTAGGAGCAAGGGTTGACGCTGCCGTAAGGTTTTGGAGTGACGGGTGAGAGGAAGAAGATGGAGCTCCTCATAATAACAATAATAAATTATAATAAAATGATGATGCTGGAATACTAACACAATTACTTTTGCAGTGGATGTAAAGGAGCATTTGGTTTTCAGCAGCTGCTGTTCAAGAAATAAATAAATAGACTATATTTTACAATTTAAACAATTGAATGAAATTAATAAATAAATATTGTTAATTATCATGGTAGGTAATATTAATAAAAACAAACGCAGAACAGCTGTGTGTATCTACGAGTGTGTTTGTCAAATAAATAGTTTTCTTTCTTTCTTTCTTTCTGTGTGACTATTATTTTATTGACTATAACTTATATAGTACTTGTAATCTATTTAAAATCCTACACACGTTGAGCTCAGTAGTCCTGAGTTGAACTACACGAATACTGACAAATGTTTGCTCTAACTAGACAGGTCAACTCAAATCTGCGTGGTGCTTTTTTGAAAAGACAATCTCAGACACTAAACAACTATCTATTATAGAAACACCGACTTCGGAAATTAAAGTCATTTTTTACTTTTCAGTGTTCTTTTTTACATTGTTTATTTATAAAAGTGGTACATTTAAAATATGATACACAAATCATATTTTAAATGTACCACTTTTATAAATAAACAATGCTCTATTCTATTAGCAATTGCTAATTACGTCAAAGATAAAAGTACCTAAAAATACCTACTAGATATTTAGGTACTTTTATCTATATATATAAAAGAAAGTCGTGTTAGTTACACTATTTATAACTCAAGAACGACTGAACCGATTTGGTTGAAAATTGGTAGGGAGGTAGCTAACAACCAGGAGAAGGAAATAGGATATCCCGTTAAATTTTTTTTTTTTAAATTAGAGTAGTGTAGAGTAGGGTAATAGAGTAGGGTAGGGTAGAGTAGGGTAGAGTAGGGTAGGGTAGAGTATGGTATGGTAGAGTAGGGTAGGGTAGAGTAGGGTAGAGTAGGGTAGAGTAGGGTAGAGTAGGGTAGAGTAGGTAGAGTTGACAGCTTAGATAAAAGGTAACTATTAGGCGGTACGAAGTTTGCCGGGTCAGCTAGTCTTTATATATTGGTTGTTATTTTTAGTTTAAAAATTATGCAAGCCTGTAGGTATTTTTGAACGATTCTTTATCAATATCGCTTCATAGTTCATTGATGCTAATGAGGACACTGGAGAATACAATGGAGGTGTGCTCCAGTTGGAAGAAGTACCGCCGTGTCCTCGTGGAGGCGACCGGCGGCAGCGATTTCTCGCGCCGGACCTTGGTACAGACAGGCTATGGTCTGGAGCGAGGAGAAATGGCAGGTAGTCCCGTCTTCTCGTGGGCCTAGAGGGGCGAAGCCTACTGGGGCCATGCGTTGACTTCAAAAAGGGAAATCTAGTCCTAGAACACAAAGAGCAACTGAAGGACCATAGTTGTTGTCTTAGTCAATAAAAGTCTGTAAAGAATGAGTTCATTACCCTTTAAATAATCACGACCTAGCGAACACTAGGTCAACTAAGCCCAAACATTAGTCGGTACGTTATCTCTTCTTTATAAGATTTACTTATGCATGAACTTTTATTGCTTAGTAAATAGAAATCTTACATGAATTTAGTTTACTTTGACTGCAGTTATCTTGTCCTAGACATTGTCATTTATTTTTGAGGTTTTTGGGTTTTATATGAAACACATAATATGATTTTAAAGAGTGTCCATGGAGTTTCTTGCACGTTCTTCTCCATAGAGACCTACTCTTTGGAACGTGCAATTTAGCTTAACTTTTCTTGGACTGACCGACATTTGACTATTCAAAAGTGCCTTTAAATGGTCTATTTGAAATAAATGCTTTGATTTGATTTGATTTCATATAGTTAAGATATGCTAGGATTGGGTGAGGGATGCTATGTCCCTCATAGCATCCCAAGCTAGCAATAATATCGCAAGCAAGGAGAGTCAGTGATGGCGTGGCGGGTAACAAGACTGAATGGGAGAAAAAAACGTGTTGCATCGACACCGAGTAGCTTGGAACAAGGACAGAAAGATGATGTAGACGACGAAGACATTTAAGTACCTACTATGGCTGTGCAAAAGGTCCGACGGACGTAACAACTTTACAGTTTACAGATTTATTCTTAAACTTGTGCTACAAGACCTTGTTTTATGCCAAACAGGATTCTGCGTCAACGGAAAGTACCCTATGAATTTTGGTTTCATCGAGAATGTCGAAATGTACGTTTTATACCACATAAATCGAAGTATCTTTGCTTCTCGTTAACTTACAAGTTTGATTTTTTTTTTACAGCTGCAAGATTCTGCAAACCTGAGTATATGGTTTTTAATTTCAACTCGATACCTCCACGAGGTAAAGGGTCTTGACAGACAGACAGACAGATATACAGACAGACAGACGGACGGACATCAAAATAATCTTCTAAGGGTTTTGTTTTTTACTTTTTGAGGTACGGAACCAAACAAAAGAAGAACAAAATTTGTGTCTTAAAACCAAAACTCGAAACCAAAAGACATCCACCAGCTTAGGTACGAGTACATTGGAATCGCGTGGTAGACTCACGCCTTCTTTTAACGTACAATAGACTAGACTGGCAGGCTATCTGGTCTTCCAGACTAGTCTATTGTGATCTGGTTTCCACATTTAGACCTTATCGGACCCTTGTTCGTGGACCACGACCGTCACTCTAACCAGCCCACCTCACTCCAGAAGCAGATGAGTCTCTTCAGTTTGCTTAGGGCTAGTCTATGAATGAATTCGGTGCTCCCAAGGTTCGTTTTCTTATCTCATTGATGGCTGTGCACTCGAAGACCACATCCGCGACAGTTTCTTCTGACTCCATGCATCCCCTGCACAGAGGACTATCCGTGATATTGATTGTGAAGAAGTGTTTGTTTCGGGAGCAGTGTCCGGTGATGTTCCCTGCCACTAGAAGCAGGCTGCCTCTGTCCAGTCGCAGAAGGTTGTTGGTTATAATAGGGTTCTATTTAAGTATGGTATAGCCTCCCAGCAGTGGGAATATTACAAGATGATCATGCTCCTCGTCACAATCGATCAATAGACAATATTTGTAAAGAGAGGCAATGCTTCCCATGATCACAACGCTACCTGTTTAAGTGTCAGAACAATAACAAGCATTGTCTTCTGTAAACTAACTTTCCTGCTATATTGTGTGCTGGTTAATTGTGGGTTTAGTTTAGGGCCATGGAGTTTAGTATGAAAGGGACACTCGTGGTCCTACAACGCATAAGACAAATGAAAGACAATAGGTGTGGTTATAGTCGGTAAAAGTATGACATGTCCTCTCACTCCACCTTAGGACGGGAGAAATCATTTGGTGATTTTCAATCTAAAAAAAAAAAAAAAATTCAACGCAGTCTATTTCCTACTTTAGCGAAATTCTACACCCTTAAATTTTGATCGTTTTAATCCCATGGAGGGTCGATCCGGTACATGAAACAGTAGTCGGCGTTGCGTACAAACTACCTGCAGGTTATTGGCCTCGCTCAGCTGACGTTTTCTTAAAGAAATTAATTTCGTACATTCGTAAATTAATACGAGTTTTGAAAAAAAGGTACTTTATTTTTTAATTTTATCTTTTCAAATCGATAGTGTTTAATGTACCGGATCGACCCTCCACGGGATTAAAACGATCAAAATTTAGCGGTGCATAATTAAACAGACAGTAAAATTCAATAAAATAACATCTTTTTGTAACGAATAAATTAACATAAATTGTAAAAAAAAACAAGCGTTAATTAATGTAGTCACGCATTAATTTAAAACCGTATCAAAGACAGCATTATCGTCGTTCGTTTGTTTTTTAACTGGCAACCGTCAATTAACGTCCCTTCTGAGCCCAGTCACTTTTCTGTTCCCGAATAGAGTTTGAAAATTGCGAAAAAAAAGTTTTTTTGTAACGTAACTACAAGTTTACAGTTTCTTTTTTATTCGTGCTTTACTTCATGCCAAATTTTTGAACTATGAATTTTGTTTCACTTGAGATTGTCGAAATATACGTTTTTTTGCGACACAAACGGCCGAATTGTTTATTTTCGTTATTTCAGAAGTTCGATTTTTTCACAGTTTCAAGGGATCGCAGACCTGAGGTTTTAATTTCATATCGATGCCTCCGCGCGTTCCCGAGATAAGATCTTGACCGACCGACAGACAGACAGACAGACGAACAGCAAAGGGATCCTATAAAGGTTCAATTTTTTTTTAGCTACGGAACCCTGAAAATGTCTTCATGAAAGTAGATAATTGACTCAAGGGAACATATTCCTGGGACAATATCCTGTACGATATTCCTGGACATGGTCCACCTGTGTGCCAAATTTCAAAGCCGTTCATCTCTTCGAGCGTAAAGAAGTAACAAACATACACACACACACATTTACAAACTTAATTCTTCTATATATATATTAGTTTGATATTTGTAAAGTCACCATTTTAATAACGGCATACAATAATGACCTACGGGCTAAGCTCAATCAAATGGAATACCATTTTCTTGATTAAGTAATCCTTTCACATACCTACTAAAATACAAAATGAACTAAAAATGCTGAGTTCGGCGCAATATTTCCGTTAGCCTTTACTTTAAAAAAGAGTGTAGGAGCAAGGGTTGACGCTGCCGTAAGGTTTTGGAGTGACGGGTGAGAGGAAGAAGATGGAGCTCCTCATAATAATAATAATAAGTTATAATAAAATGATGATGCTGGAATACTAACACAATACTTTTGCAATGGATGTAAAGGAGCATTTGGTTTTCAGCAGCTGCTGTTCAATAAATAAATAAATAGACTATATTTTACAATTTAAACAATTGAAATTAATAAATAAATATTGTTAACTATCATGGTAGGTAATGCTAATAAAAAACAAACGCAGAACAGCTGTGTCGTATCTACGAGTGTGTATGTCGAACGTATGATGCTTTCGTGAAAAGACAATCTCAGACACTAAACACTAATCTACATGGTGGTCATATACTTGTTTTCTGTTTGTACTTTAAAAGAAATGGCCTCGGAGTTTGTTTCGGTGATTCTACTCAGGCTAGTCAGCTAAAAAACCGACCTCATCTCGTTTAAATTAACTCTTTGAATGCCGTAATTAGAGACACAATAGAAAGACAATTACTTATGTCGAACTGTGTAACATAAGACATTCGAAAGGTAAAGGTAATAAATAACGTATGAAAATGTTTTTAAAACCAATTAGCAAAATAAATATCATTTATCATTTATGTAAAATCTATCACGTAGCTAAGTTTTTAACTATATTATTTAGGAATTAAATCTTCAATTAGTACCATCTAATCTTGGTTCAGTCATTTTTTTAGGTGGGAAATCACCCATTGAGTTCTCCCTCCCTTGGAAGGAGCGTGCCAGACTTTTACTGACTAAAATCCAGTCCATTCGTTACCTTGCATTCCAGGACCCCGGGTTTTCAGAAGCGAACCCATGGCCCCAGTAGGCTTTGATCCTGCTGGGCTCCACGGTGGAGCACACAGTCGAGGTGTGCCGCCTTGCTTGGGCGGAGCATCGCCGTGCCCTCGTCCCTCGTGGGGGCGATCGGTGGATCGGCAGACCCCTCGGGCCGGGCCCTGGTTCAGGCCGTGGTCTGGAGCGCCTGCCACTCAGGAGGAGTGGCAAGCAGTCGCCTCCTTTTGCGAAGTAGTAATTGCTAGCAAGGAAGGAAACCGTATTCCTTCGTGCCTTCATACCGGGGCTCGAGCTACTCTTACGGAACTAACCCTGGCTCCAGTAGGCTTCAACCCAGCTGAGCCCCTGCTGTTGCTGACAACTCCGTGAGGCGCGTGGGAACAATGAGTGCTGTCGATGACTTGGGCTCGTTCCAGACAGTAACCGGGCGGTCGGCCAGTGAGCTACCCATTGCTCACTGTCCGCAAGCCCGCGCCTACAGTGGCCGGAAATCGGGATCGGAATCCCGGCGGCGGCGAGATCGCCGAGCCTTGGTACAGGCTATGGTCTGGAGCGAGGAGAAATGACAGGCAGTCGTCTCTTCATGCGAAGTAGTAATGCTAGCGAAGGAGACGGCCGCATGCATGACGTGACGCCCTAGCCGCTAAGACCCCGACTCCAACTACCAGCGATGGCCACGTTGCTGGTGATCAACGTGGGCTTGTGGACAACGACACAAAATATATAGGTACAGAAATCAATCTACATACAAGTCGCGCTCGAGCAATGCAGCGGTTCTGCAGCGCCTCGGGCATGTTCGCACATTATCGCACCGCCTGTTTTCACGCGACTATGCGCAGGCGGAGTATCTCTCTGGTGCGCAGAGTACGGGCCAGCTCTAACACAGTCCTGGCGATGATTGCGGATAGGCTGGACTGTGCCCACATGCTACATTGCTGCAGCAGACATGTTCAGGCAAGTCCGTTTAGGAGGCGTTATTAATCCTGGTGTCTGCAGTAGTGTAGTTTTATTGTATTTTAACTGTTTTTAATGTTTTTATTATTATTATTCCTTTATTATCTATTTTAACATATTAATTACATTTTTAAATATTCCTTAAACAAAAAAAATATAAAAAAAAAAACATTTAAAAATATAAAAAATAGTGTCCCACCGGTATCGGGAATAGGGTCCAAGCTACCGGCGGTCAGGGCTCCAGAAAAGGAACCTCCTGACTATACGGGCCGTGTCCAGAAGTACCGCTTTCTGAATCAAGCCCTTGATCCAGCCGCCTAACGAGAGCCTCCTAAGGTGTTGGTCGAGGCTCTTGGCAATTAAGCCATTGGCTGAAACGACTATCGGTACAATAATCGCTGAATCCACTTCCCACATGTCGACAACCTCGCGAGCCAAGTCAATATACTTGATTTGTTTATCTTTCTCGGCTTTCGCGAGGTTCTCGTCATGCGGAACGGATATGTCAACAATCATTGCACGCCTCTCGCTTCGGTCCACCACCACTATATCAGGCTTATTGGCTACAATAGTCCTGTCAGTGATGATGGACCGATCCCAGTACAACGTGATATCGCCACTATCGAGAACTGGGTCGGGCACATACCTGTAGTATGGCACCTCCGATTCCACAAGAGAGTACTTCAGAGCAAGTTGCTGATGGATAATCCTATTATTATTATTATTATTATTATTTTAATCTTTTTATTTTTTCATATTGTATTATTGTAGCTTTTCATTAATTAATTTTGACATGAATTATAATTTTATTGTATTTTTATTTTTTGACATGTAGTTTTATTGTATTTTAATTATTATTATTTTAGTGTAATCTTAATGAATTTAATTTTAATTGTATTGTTATTTTAATGTATTATTATTGTCATAAAAGTATGTTAAAGTGTGTAAAACATATATGGGCCTAGATGCCTGAAATAAATTAATTGAATTGAATTGAATTGAATGCACACAAAGACACCGCTCACAGACACGATGTCTCAGTCGCGTCTCGGATCACACGTCGAACAATTCCGGCCCAAACGCTCATTAGTGTGCGTCCACCGAGCGTAAGTGAAGTGAAGTACATACATGAGATTGTTTTTTGTACCTATCTATTTTGTGACGATGAGCAATAGGTAATACGCCCTCCCGATCGAGCCTGGATCATCGACAACATGTAGTTCCACACGCGTCTCTAAAAGATATAAGCAAAAATGTAGAGGGCCTAGAAGGGCGAAGCCTAGTGGGGCCATGCGTTAACTTCCAAAAGGGAAACCTAGTCCTATAACGCAAAGAGCAACTGAAGGACCATAGTTGTGGTCTTAGTCAATAAAAATCTGTAAAGAGTGAGTTCATTACCCTTTAAATAATCACGACCTAGCGAACACTAGGTCAACTAAGCCCAAACATTAGTCGGCACGTTATCTCTTCTTTATAAGATTTACTTATGCATGAACTTTTATTGCTTAGTAAATAGAAATATTATTAATTTAGTTGACTTTGGCTGCAGTTATCTTGTCCTAGACATTGTCATTTATTTTCGAGGTTTTTGGGTTTTATATGTACCTAACACATAATATAATTTAAAAGAGAGTCCATGGAGTTTCTTGCACGTTCTTCTCCATAGAGACCTACTCTTTGGAACGTGCAATTTAGCTTCGCTTTTCTTGGACTGACCGACATTTGACTATTCAAAAGTGCCTGTAAATGGTCTATTTGAAATAAATACTTTGATTTGATTTGATTTGATATAGTTAAGATATGTTAGGATTGGGTGATCCCTCACCCCTTGCTATGAGGGAAAGGAAAGTCAGTGATGGCGTGGCGGGTAACAAGACTGAATGGGAGAAAAAGACGTGTTGCATCGACACCGAGTAGCTTGGAACAAGGACAGGACGATGATGTAGATGACGAAGACATTTAAGTACCTACTACCGCTGTGCAAAAGGTCCGACGGACGTAACAACTTTACAGTTTACAGATTTATTATTAAACTTGTGCTACAAGACCTTGCTTTGTGCCAAACAGGAGTCTGCGTCAACGGAAAGTACCATATGAATTTTGGTTTCATCGAGTGTCGAAATGTATGTTTTTTGCCACATAAACCGAAGTATCTTTGCTTCTCGTTAACTTACAGGTTTGATTTTTTTACAGCTTCAAGAGTTCGCAGACCTGAGTATATGGTTTATAATTTCAACTCGATATCTCCACGAGATAAAGGGTCTTGACAGACAGACAGACAGACAGACGGACAGACATTAAAGTGATCCTATAAGGATTTCGTTTTTTCTTTTTGAGGTACGAAACCAAACAGTGTCCTAGAACCAAAACTCGAAACCAAAAGACATCCACTAGCATAGGTACATTAGATTCA
Source organism: Mythimna albipuncta (assembly GCA_929112965.1). Lineage (NCBI taxonomy): Eukaryota > Metazoa > Arthropoda > Insecta > Lepidoptera > Noctuidae > Mythimna > Mythimna albipuncta. The sequence continues at coordinate 1,238,903 of OV815969.1, read as the reverse complement.
CGTGGTAGACTCACGCTTTCTTTTATCGTACTACTTCTAGACTAGTCTATTAGACTGGCAGGCTATCTGGCTTCCCAGTCTAGTCTATTGGGGTCTGGTTTCCGTATTTACAGTAGGCACAACGGATCTTGAGCGCTCGGCGTCAGAGTGCTGATCGCTTTGCGCATACCATACATTGGCGAGCCAAACGTCTTCGTTGTTAGTTACATGCAGCAACGCAGGGAACGAATAAGGAGTGACGTCTATGCCGCATGGCGCGGCGAGCCAATCACTGACACCCCCCACCCCCGTGTCTCACTTCGCACCACTAAAGAGACCGAATATTCCACTTCTGCGCAACCGCTCAAGATCCGTTGTGCCTACTGTAGTCCTTATCGGACCATTGTGCGTGGACCACGACCATTACTCCAACCAGCCCACCTCACTCCAGAAGCAGATGAGTCTCTTCAGTTTGCTTAGGGCTAGTCTATGAGTGAATTCTGTGCTCCCAAAGGTTCGTGTTCTTATCTTGCTGATGGCTGTGCACTCGAAGACCACATCCGCGACAGTTTCTTCTGACTCCATGCATCCTCTGCACAGAGGACTATACGTGATATTGATTGTGAAGAAGTGTTATTTCCAGTGATGGTCCCTGCCTCCAGAAGCAGGCTGCCTCTTTCCAGTCGCAGAAGGTTGTTGGTTATAATAGGGTTCTATTTAAGTATGGTATAGCCTCCCAGCAGTGGGAATATTACAAGATGATCATGCTCCTCGCCACAATCGATCAATAGACAATATTTGTAAAGAGAGGCAGTGCTTCCCATGATCACAACGCTACCTGTTTAAGTCTCAGAACAATAACAAGCATTGTCTTCTGTAAACTAACTTCCCTGCTATATTGTGTGCTGGTTAATTGTGGATTTAGTTTAGGGCCATGGAGTTTTGTATGAAAGGGACACTCGTGGTCCTACAACGTATAAAACAAATGAAGGAAAATAGGTGTGGTTATAGTCGGTAAAAGTATGACATGTCCTTTCACTCCACCTTAGGACGGGAGAAATTATTTGGTGAATTTCAAACTAAAAAAAAAAAAATTCAACGCAGTCTATTTCCTACTTTAGCGAAATTCTACACCCTTAAATTTTGATCGTTTTAATCCCGTGGAGGGTCGATCCGGTACATAATTAAACAGACAGTAAAATTTAATAAAATAACACCTTTTTGTAACGAATAAATTAACATATATTGTAAAAAAAAAACAAGCGTTAATTAATGTAGTCACGCATTAATTTAAAACCGTATCAAAGACAGCATTATCGTCGTTCTTTTGTTTTTTAACTGACAACTGTCAATTAACGTCCCTTCTGAGACCAGTCACTTTTCTGTTCCCGATTTGAGTTACGAAAATTTTTCCGAATTGCGAAAGAAAGTTTTCAGATTTTTTTTTATTCGTGCCATGAGACTTTACTTCATGCCAAATTTTTAGGGTTCCGTAGCCAAATGGCAAAAAACAGAACCCTTATAGATTCGTCATGTCTGTCTGTCTGTCCGTCCGTCCGTATGTCACAGCCACTTTTTTCCGAAACTATAAGAGCTATACTGTTGAAACTTAGTAAGTAGATGTATTCTGTGAACCGCTTTAAAATTTTTACCCAAAAATAGAAAAAGAGCAATAAATTTTGGGGGTCCCCATACTTAGAACTGATACCGAAAAAAATTTTTTTCATCAAACCCATACGTGTGGGGTATCTATGGATAGGTCTTCAAAAATGATATTGAGGTTTCTAATATCATTTTTTTCTAAGTTGAATAGTTTCCGCGAGAGACACTTCCAAAGTGGTGAAATGTGTGTCCCCCCCCCCCCCCTCTAACTTCTAAAATAAGAGAATGATAAAACTAAAAAAAATATATGATGTACATTACTATGTAAACTACCAACGAAAATTGGTTTGAACGAGATCTAGTAAGTAGTTTTTTTTTAATTCGTCATAAATCTAAAAAAATATACTATTATTAAAACATCGATCAAAGTTACAACGAACTACAAGAACTTATATATTATGTTACTTGCTGCTACGGAACCCTCCACGGGCGAGTCCGACTCGCACTTGGCCGGTTTTTGAACTATGAATTTTGTTTCACTTGAGAGTGTCGAAATATACGTTTTTTTGCGACATAAACGGCCGAACTAATTATTTTCGTTATTTCAGAAGTTTGATTTTTTTACAGTTTCAAGGGTTTGCAGACCTGAGTATATGGTTTTAATTCCAACTCGATGTCTCCACGCATTCCCGAGATAAAAGATCTTGACCGACCGGCAGACAGACAGATAGACGACAAACGGACAGCAAAGGGATCCTTTAAGAGTTTTTTTTTTTTGAGGTACGAAACCCTGAAAATGTCTTCATGAAAGTAGATAATTGACTCAAGGGAACATATTCCTGGGACAATATCCTGTACGATATTCCTGGACATGGTCCACCTGTGTGCCAAATTTAAACCAAAGCCGTTCATCTCTTCGACCGTAAAGAAGTAACAAACATACACACACACATTCACAAACTTAATTCTTCTATATATTAGTTTGATATTTGTAAAGTCACCATTTTAATAACGGCATACAATAATGACCTACGGGCTACGGTAAAGGTAGTGTAGGTCACACTGCGCACACGTGTGCCACACACGCTGATCTGGGTGCGTTGGTCTCAATACATATTATATGGACACTAGACTTGTAGAGCTACACTTGATGCCTTGACGCCACGGTACAGTAGGCACAACGGATCTAGAGCGCTCGGCGTCAGAGTGGGGATCGCTTTGCGCATTCCATACATTGGCGAGCCAATCGTCTTCGTTGTTAGATACATGCAGCAACGCAGGGAACGAATGAGGAGTGACGTCTATAACGCGATGGCACGGCGAGCCAATCACTGACACTCCCGCCCCCGCGTCTCACTTCACACCTCTAAAGAGACCGAATATTTGACTTCTCCGCAACCGCTCAAGATCCGTTATGGCAACTGTACGGTGTTCTACGTCAGGCGTGATACAGTTATATACATAGGTAAATCGACATTATTATTTCTAATCTAATTATCTACAAAATTTAAAACGAAAACAACGAGTAGCAAGCGGCTCTTAAAACAGATTACTTATAAATAAACAAAATATTTACTATTTGTATAGTTTCAAGTTCACACGTGTTTTCGCGGTCATTCGCTCATGACCTACGGTACAGAAGTATCTCCCGACATCTGCGACTGATAAGATAAACATATAAACAACGCTTTAATTGTATAAGTTTACTCGATTCTTAACTAAGAACTTTAGTGAGTAAGTATGGTTGTATCATCTGTGTTGCATTTCTTTAACTACTGTAAACCAGCGCTGTGGACCCATTGCATTTTTGCGTTGACAGCATTATGCTGAGCTGAGATTAAAATATATATATGATTTGCGGGAGTAATATATAATATAAATATAAAAGAGTTAAGAGTGAGAGAGGCCAAAGAAAATATGGATGGTTTGTGTGAAGGGTGAGATGAAAGAAAAGGGAGTTAGTGACAGATTAAGTCCATGCATAAACGATGTGACTTCTGTCATCCAAACTAAGACATGTCATGTATCTCAGGTGTCAGCGTTCCGGCGGCGGAGACCTCTTGCGCCGGGCCTTGATCGGCGGTGCAGACCTCTCGCGCCGGGCCTTGGTTGAGGCTATGGTCCAGAGCAAGGAGGAGTGGCAGGCGGTCGCCGACTTCTGCGAAGCAGTAATGCTCGCAAAGGAGGTGGCCGACCGCATCAGGCAACGGCGCTCTCGCCGCTGCCGCCGGGATTCTGATCCCGATTTCCGGCCACCGTATGCGCGGGCTTGCCGGCAGTGAGCAATGGATAGCTTGCTGTCCCGCCGTCCGGTAACTGTCCGGACCAAGTCCAAGTCGTCGACGGCGCGCACTGTTCCCGCGCTCGTCAAAGAGTTGTCAGCAACAGCAGGGACCTAGCCGGGTCGAAGATTACTGGGGCCAGGGTTATCCGAAAGGGAACTCGAGCCCCGTTATGAAGGCTAGAAGGAACGGGACGGGTCTTTTAGTCAGTAAGTCTGACACTATCTCCCGCTCCGCCCAAGAGCGGGCGTTGTGATTGGATGATTTTTCCCACCATAAAAAAAGGTGTCAGCGTTCCTTCCTGACTGTTCAAAATATGTAGCTTTAATATAATTCGACTTAGATTTATTTAATTAAACTCCAAGCGAACGCTCTCTCATTGTCTTAGTCTTTTTAATGTGCCTCTAATTACGGTATTCGAAAGGTTAAATTGTATTAAAATTAAAAATACGATCGAAATGAAAAAGGAAAATGCTAATGAAATTAAAATAAAATTAACTTAAAAATTGAATAATCAAATGACGGAAATAATTAATAGTAATTATTACGTATGCAAACTTATTAAATTCTTTCGACTTTAAATTAGATTTGAAATCAACAATAATACAATTAGATAAACAAGTCAAACTGTAAATGAACCTAAATCAAATTAAAATAATAATTTGATCGTAGCAGTAACTGTCTTGGCAAACCAAACATTAATACATTAATAATTACCATCGTTAATTTTTAAATTGTGAATTCGATAAAATAATTTAATTATGATTATTTTTAATCAAAAGGTTCTGTAGTGGCGACCGCGTATTGGAAGACGGGGCGTTGGAAGTCGTCCAACAAGGTTGATGACCTGATAAGGGTTGCAGAGATCCGCTGCATGCAAGTAGTACAGGATGGATCGATGTGGTGACGTTGGGAGGGGAGGCCTATGCAACGGTGGGTAACTTCGGTTGGAATAATGACGATAGTTTAATGGTATACTGAAATCTGAATTATACTGCGCAGGTAGTTTAAAGCTATATGAGTATGTAAAAACGTAGTAAAAAAGTAAAATTGATTTGCATAGATTGTAGGTACAATTATTAGATGGAACAATAAGTAAGTGAGTCTCGTCTCTATACCTTACATTAGGCATGGTTAATGAGGTCGTTAACAATATAGAGAGACAAACATAAATAACTTTAAAAACTTCTTACAATTGACATAAATAATTATAATTTGGGTGTCTTCAAGGCTAGAGTGAATAGGCTCTTAATAAACTAGTGCGCCTCACCATCAAAGATTGCATCGCTACTTACCATCACGTGGGATCGCAGTCAAGCACTAGTTTATCTAAATTAAAAAAAAAAAAAAAAACCAGAAAAATTAAAATCAAGATGTCAAAGAATAATAATAATAAAAAATAATAAAAAGATGTACATATACATAGTTTTAATGTAAACATTTTGTAAATAACAACGATAGCGATGGCTTATAGCTCAACATTACGTTTGAAAAAATACAGGATATCATATTCTGCCTAAAATAAATTAAGATAAGGGTGGAAAGCCTTGATTTCAGTAACGTGAAAGGGTTTTCAAATCAAAATCAAATACGGTAAGTAAGTATATTATAAAAACTATTGCAGGTGGGTATAATAATTGTGTAATATTATTCTAACCAAATAAATATGAATGATCAAATAATATTAAAATTAAAAAATAGCATAAAAAAAAAAGACAAAATATCTACGAAAGCCAGGCCATCCTTATGTAAAGTACGACTACCTATCAAAAAGCTAATTTAAGTTACCTATTTGTCAAAACAATGAATAATAAACCTACCGTAAATTATAAACCTAGGTTAAACAATTAAAGCTTGTCAATACAGTTAGGTAGCAGATTAAAACAAAATAAATATGTATCTAATAATTTCTCTCAAACCGCAGTCGATCTTCCAACACAGTCCGCGCAAGTCGTTTCCCGAAATGTGCTGATTTTTCAAATTAAGAATGCGGGAATAATTATTTTTTAGATCCTAATAATTATTTTGTTTCAAAATAGGATCTAGTTAATTATTTGTGTTTTTTTTTTTATATTCTGTGATTTAAGTTTCGTCAGTGAAGTACATAATTATTGGAATAAAAAATGATTTCAGATCGGTTTTAGGATTAAAATACAACATATCTACAGGTAAATATTTTTAAAATGTTTGTTTAATTGTAGATAAACTAATGTTAATTTATTAATTTATTAGATTTTTAAAAATAAATGCACCCTACAAATTAATGTTTAAAATTATTGATTAGTATAACCAAATTATCTACTATTTTATACTCATTCTAAAATATGTTAAAAATTGAGAATGTCGTGGCAATAAAAACAATAACAGCAACAAAAATAAGCAACAGTCGATGAGGCCGGACAGGGCTGGGTGAAAATTATCGAATAGAATAAAAAAAAAAATGTAAAAAAAAAACATTTTTTTTTTTAATTTTGAATTTCGAAAAAAAACACGTTACTAGTCCTAGCTATCATTCGTACAACTTTGACAGTCATTTGTTAGTAGGAAGCCAGGAAATACACCAGTTTTCACACGGCATATTGTGGGAGTTACTTCATGTAAAATACAAGTACTTAGACAAGACTGGAAAACTGATCCTGATGTACTCGTAGTAGAGAAATGGCTAGGTAACTTGATGGTTGAAATATATATAAAAAAACTGTCTACTGTGGCGGCTGGAGCGTGAAGATATTTTAGCACGGTTGTGGTCAGCTCCCTCGCTAGCATTACTGCTTCGCGCGCAGAGGCGACTGCATCCAATTCCCTCTCGCCCCAGAACTTGTCCTGAACCAGGGCTCGGCGCAAGGGGTCGCCTCCTCACGCCTCAATGAGAACACGACGGTGCCCAAGCCGGGTAGACTCCACCGTCTCCTTCGTATGATCCAGAAAAAGCTTTAGTGACTCTATATTATAATAATTATATTCCAAAACTATAACACAACGCCGTCTAACCCCAAGCTAAGCAGAGCTTTTGTTAGAGTACTAGACAACTGATAAACATACTTATATATTTCTTAATACATACACATTATAGATAAATTACTTCCAGACACAGAACAAATGATCGTGCTCATCACACAAACATTTTGTCCTGGTTGGGAATCGAACCCAAGACTTCCGCCATAGCAGTCAGGGCCTCTAACTACTAAACCAGTCAAAATATTATAAAAAGACGATAGAGGTACTCTTAATATAAGAAAACGTATCATAATATTGTTATCAACATATCACCTAATGGGTAAATTAATTTCGTATTTAGGGTATCTATACCTAAATAATATTGTTCAGGCTCGCTAAATAGTATCGTGATAGCCAAGAGGAACCATTAAAAGCCATTTAAAAGATCATCTTATTATACTTGTATGATATCACATCATAATTAGCTACGTGAATAATAACAAACTTCCATGAGGTGAAGTTGAACGCTAATATTATTTAAATAGACTGGCTGACGGTACGGGTAGCAAGGCATTGTGTTCAAAATATAAAACAAACCCCAGAAGCAATTTATCTATTTATTGAAACACTAATATTTAGCGTTATATCCAGGATATGTTGTCAAGAAAAACTATAATTTATTCGAAACGAATACTGACAGGCCAAATAGCCGAACACGTCATAAAGACAGACTTCGACTGCCACCTATCAGGCTAAAATTGTTTAAAAAAAATCTATACTGCATGTCGATTATTTTGCATGGCCTTTCAATTGTGTTAATTACAGACACAATTGAAAGACAATAGGTGCGCGAACGCCGGCGTTCGCTTGGGGTTTAATGAATTAAAATCACTTACGAAATAGTTTACAAGATCTACCATTGAAAATGTTTAAAAAAATACTTTTCAATATTTTACTATTTAAAAAATATTATACTGTTAAAGAATATCTAGAAGACAAGTCAATAGAACCTGTAATGTGCAAGTTAGATTAATGGATATATTTACACGCCTGTTATGGCAGGATATGCTGACAACTGTAACACCTTATGTATAATATTCTAGCAAATAAATGATTTGATTTGATTGATTGATTGATGTTTAGGTGACGACCCTTTTAAAAACAAGTAGTTTACAAAAAAAAAAAAAACAATCGCGAACTCAGAAAATTATTAAAATAAGCTTGCTGTAGCTGTAGGTTTATGATTCAAAAACATTCAAATAACAAGATAATTATTGTCTACAGTAGTACAATTTTTCCGGTGGGTAAAAATCATCCAGGTGACATCCCCCACCCTTACGACTATCTGGGGGTTGTTAGCTGTATCGTTTTGAGCTGTCACTGGCACTGGGGCCATTGCTGTTACTTGAGCGTATAGTGCAAGATTTCTTACCTTCAGATCAATGGTAGGCCCGCAAAGAGGCTTGCCACATCTAAGAAGACCATGTTGAAATCATGCCTGCTGACTGAATTTGTCCCTGAAGAGTCATCCTTTGGGACATATTGACTTGACAGGTCACCCGACTGCAATGGCCGCTTCCACAACGACTGCTCAATCCCCTCGCAGAGCCTCCAGCTGTTAAATTAACCTTCTTCCATTTTTTGCGTCATTTATGTCATCAACCATTTGTAATGAATTCGCGTTATCAGAATCAAATACAAATGAAAAAAAAAATTAAGAGCCGTGGGCAAAAGGTTCTCCCTTCTTCTTATCAATTACAAGTTCACAATACACATAAATTACTGCTAATTATACAAGTTTTAAGTTTTAAATGACTTGTTCTTTTTTTTCAGGGTACAATTAGAAATAAAATGACGAAGAAAACGGAAATTAGGCAGAATGGGAGTGGAGATAGTATAACTAATCTAAATAGTAGCATTTTAAATATAAGTAGTATTAATAATGAAGATAGAATCTACACTTACGCTGAAGCCATAAATTTAGCAGGTAAGTCATGCGCCAGAAAAATAAAAAAGAAAAATAAGAAAACTGTCATAGTTGGTAGAGAGCTGTCCATAACGGCAATAGATAAGCTAAAGCTAAATATGGAGAAACTGAAATGTAACAAAAGCCACAAAGATTAGGCTTATGAAAACATGGACCCTACGACAGACTGATACCAAAAAGATCATAAATCATTTATTGGTTTGCAAATATGTGAGATGGATACATAGGTGTTTTCTTATGATTATATTGAGCCCCTCCATATTCTACCGTCGCATGCAATTCACATTATGTTCACAAAACAGAAAAAATATTATAAAATTATATTGTTTAAATGTCAAATAATAATCAAAATAAATGAATTAAAAATATCAGTTTAACAATAGTGATAAGATTGTGAAAATAATGTCAAGCAAAACAATAAACAAGTATGTCAATCAGGAACAAGAAAAAAAAAATAAGATTGACGTTTCAGGAATGTAGTGTTGGAAGAAAATTCTAAATGTCTCTAGGGCCGAGTTTCAAACCATTACTTTCATTCTTGAGGAATTTATTGCACGTTCTTTTCCATAGATATCTAGGCTTTGGAACGTGCAATTTAGCTTCACTTTTCTTGGACGGACCGACATTTGACTATTCAAAAGTGTCTGCAAATGGTCTATTTGAAATAAATGTTTTTGATTTTTGATTGATTTTATTTGAGGGACCAGGCCTCAAGCTTGTCTAAACCCTCTTCAAAGATGTTACAAAAAGGGACTTGATTATAGTTAAGGAACTGAAAGTAGTTATTTTTTTGCTAGATTGAGCTAAAGTCAACGTTTTTAGTTAATTTTGTTTCTTGACAAGGAAACATGACTAAATCAAGGAAATGATTTTTGTTAAAATACAGTTAGTCCAGTTATAACCTCAGAATACCCCTACCTGGATAATTCGAATTTTAATGCATATTGCCGCTACACTGAAGCACTATAGTCAGTTTGAAGTACTTCAAAAACTGCTTGCTTGTAATATTTTCCTCAAATTGTATTCCAGGTAATGGCAGCTACAGTATAGGTCTCATGATGACGCTCAGCATCTGTACCCTGGCCATGGGTGTGGACATGTTTGGCTTCTCCGTGATCGTCAGTGGTTGTACTTGCGACTTCGGCCTGGACATTAGTCAGACCAGCATATTATTGTCCATGCCTTTTGTTGGTGAGTGTGAAGATATTACCATTACTGTTCAAAGCCGAAGCATTTATTTTAAACTTAACCAGTGACCCGCCAGCCTGCAAAGGAAGAGTGGACAGATATTTGTTGAGCTAGTTCACGCATTGATGATCTCAACATGCTTACCACCAGGGTTTTTTCAGATTGGCTCCGATGTCCTGTTTAGGGGATTAATTTAAGTATAATTCCCTGGGGACTCGTCTCCGAATAGGATAAATAGTATATTTTGATACATGTGGAGAAAGATCGTCATTGTGCCCGAGCCGCAAGAAAGGGTGGTACGAAGCCGAGTGTTTCTATCACACTTCAATTACGTACCTAAAAGTGGTCTTTCGACTAAATGTACTAAAATCGATTTTGAAGAGGCTTTAATTAACAGATAACTTAGGTGTGTTATGTTAAAAGAACGCATAGTTTGTCCCACAAAAGGAGAGTAACTTACTTAAAATCCACGTAACTGAAGTCGCGGGTAACAGTTAGTAGTAAATATATTGAAAACATTAAAAGAATGCCTCCTTCTTAGGCATGCCTCCTGGAAAAAAGAAGAGTATATATACATATTCTTTATTTTTTATTCTTTATTGTACACTATAAACACAAAAAAATAAGTGGATAGCAAAGTTCATGTACATAGGCGAGCTTAACTCAAAGTTGAGTTTTCTTCCAGCAAACCATTGAGCGATAGAACATATATAATACACATAATAATACATATATAATATAATAATATCTGTTTATATTACATGTCCATTATATTCCCTGACTGAAAACCGTTAACTTTCAAGAGTATCGAGTCCTGTCAATAGTCGCATTGTCGGTAGCGTACTACATTATAAAAAAAAAATAAAACAAAAACAAATACTTATTCCATTCTCAAATCAATTGCCAATAACTGCTCAATTGGTTTAATAACTAAGAACGTCTGAATGTGAATCACTTCAAGTGTCATCTTTAAAAGATTGCTTTTAATAATATAGGGCCGCCCATTACGTCATTAAACGAAATGCGTTTTTGTTCACGACGAAGTAAATATTTTCTTAAATAAAATAGCATAGGGTACCACAATGTCTAGAAAGCAGGGTAGGCCGTTGGAGTTTTTTTTTTTTTTTTTAATTGAGATAAACTAGTACTTGACTGCGATCCCACCTGATGGTAAGTAGCGATGCAACCTTTGATGGTGAGGCGCACTAGTTTATTAAGATCCTATTCACTCTAGCCTTGAAGACACCCAAATTATAATCGGACGGGAAGACCGCAGCAGGCAGACTGTTCCAGTCCTTCGACGTACGCGGTATAAACGACGAGGCGAAACGCTTAGTCCGGACCGTAGAGGTTTCAACAAAGTAAGGGTGAATATTCGCCGTACGTCGTGTTGTCCGATGGTAGAATTGTGATGGCGGAGTCAAGTCATGCAATTCCTGCGCACACTCTCCAAAATGCATCCTGTAAAACACCGAAAGGCTGGCTACTCTACGTTATTGTTGAATGTGAACATGTGCTTGCATGCCGCCGAGATTGTGACTCGGGGTCACAATCTCGACGGCCTACCAGTAGACGGTAGATGCGAGCTTGCGGACGTCGAGCAATGGGTATCTCGCCATCCGGCCGTCTGACTGACCCTTGTCGTCAACAGCACGTACTAATCCACGCTCTCTTCAAACTGATGTCAGCAAGCCGATTCTCGCTAGAACCGCAATGCAGGCAACTGAAAGACACTGGTATACTAGTAGTCAATAAAAATTTGACACACCGTCTCGCTCCGCTTAGAGCGGAAAAGAGGGAAAAGTCATAGGATGATTTCCCCCGGGTATCGTCACTGTGCGGAACACCCGGAGGACACGATGGAGCACACAGCGGAAGTGTGCCCTGCTTGGGCGGAGCATCGCCGTGCCCTTGTGAGGGCGATCTCTCGCGCCGAGGGGATATCTACGTCAGTGCGAAAGCCGTATCATCGAAGTTTGTTTCTTCGAAAACTTTTCAACGATATCTCTATACTGCGACGCCTTGTTTAGTCGACTTTTTGTTACTGCGATGGTTCGTTACTTCGAAAACCTTTACTGCGAACGATTTTAAAGCGAAAACATCATACTGCGAAGCCTTGTTCAATGGATGTCTTGTTACTACGATGATAATTATGTTACTTAGGAATACTTAAAATTTAATTTCGTTACGATTTTCAACACCTAACGTTTGTTTTTAGAATATTTTACATATATATGTTTATAACTTCTTTTTTTGATGGGAAAAATCATCCAATGACCACCCCCGCTCTTGGGCGGAGTGGGAGATAGTGTCAGACTATTACTGACTAAAAATCCCATCCCGTTCTTTCAAGCTTTCATACCGGGGCTCGAGCGCCCTTTCGGATAATCCTAGCCCCAGTAGGCTTCGACCCGGCTGGGCCCCTGCTGTTGCTGACAACTCCTTGAGGCGCGCGGGAACAGTGCGCGCCGTCGACGACTTGGGCTTGGTACGGATACGGCTTTCGCACTGACGGTACAGGCCATGGTCCGGAGCGAGGAGGAGTGGCAGGCGGTCGCCTCTTTCTGCGAGGCAGTAATGCTAGCAAAGCAGGAGGCCGAACGTATTAGGCAACGGAGCTCACAGTGCCCCAGCCGCTCACACACGATCACAATTTTCAGCCACTATCATTATTAAATTCTTCTGAGCGCGTCAGTTTGTGCCACGGTGGTTATTTATTTATTTATATACACACAAGTAAACATTTAGAAATGTTCATGCGGTGGAACGAAATGGACTGTAGAACTAATGTAATGTTGATAAAAACACGCAGAGCCGTTTAACAGATGATTCACGCTACACCGTGTCGCGACCGGGCCGTGGTGGCCCGGCCGGGGCCGGGGCACGTCCACCGTGCGCCGGCCGGGCCAGTCATTCATGTTACACCGGGCTGTTTGGGTGACGACTATATCTGTGTTATGTGGTTTTTGATAGCTCGCCTAAGTAATTAGGCAATTTTCACAATTTGAATTGGCAACTATTGCAATTGTCATCGATGACAAAGTATGAAAACGAAGCGAAACTACTAAAAGGAGATGGGGTGTACATCCAACCTGGCGAAAGCGAGAAGCAGAAGGAGAATTTTCTTTACTTATTTAATTGAAAACGTAAAACCCGACTTAGGTCTGGTCTGCCAAAAAAAATTACAAGATTTCAAAAGCCATCTAATCTCCCATCGACCGTGCTGGAGCCGGGAAACAATACCCACCGACATTTCAAAGCCGTGCCCCGGCCGAGTCCCGGCGGCGCACGGCCGCACGGCGGAGCCACGGTCAGACGGTATGAATTACTTCATACAAAAAGTATACCATAATGTTTGACCGTGCCCCGGCCAACACGGTGTAGCGTGAATCATCCTTTGAACAAACCAAACGAACGCAACGAATCCAAGCAAAACAAACCATTACAACTAACCATTAACAAATCAACATTATTCTAAATTTAAAAAAGTGTAAAGAGATCGCACTGCCAGTCAGTCGCCAACAAAGTAATGTAACGAACAAATACAGATAGATGAGCACAAAGGTACTATATAGCCAGCGTTCTGGATACTTTTCCTTTTGACAGAGATTTTTTTTTGTCGTGAAATCATGCTCTGCCTTCTCCCAGTCTAGAGCGGAGTGGGAGGGAGTGTCAGACTTTTACTGACTTATACCCACTCCTATGTTTCTTTTGCTTTAAGTTCTAGAACTCCGGTTTTTCCTTTCAGAAGCATACCAATGACCCTAGTAGACTTCGACCCTGGCTTTGGCCACTACGGTTTAGTTAGCATCTCCTGAGGCGCTCGTGATACACTACGCGCCGTCGGCAGGCCGACCGTATCAGGCAACGGCGCACTAGCCGCCGCCGGGATTCCGATCCCGATTTCCAGCCACCGTAGGCGCGGGCTTGCGGACAGTGAGCAATGGGTAGCTCGCTGTCCGGCCGTCCGGTAACTGTCCGGACCAAGCACAAGTCGTCGACGGCGCGTGCTGTTCCCGCGCGCCTCAAGGAGTTGTCAGCAACAGCAGGGGCCCAGCTGGGTCGAAGCCTACTGGGGCCAGGGTTATCCGAAAGGGCGCTCGAGCCCCGGTATGAAGGAACGGGATGGGTTTTTTAGTCATTAAGAGTTTTACACTATTTCCCGCTCCACCCAAGAGCGGGGGTTGTCGTAAGATGATTTTACCCATCTAAAAAAAAAGGCTCGGTCCAGACAGTTAACGGATAGCCAGACGGCGAGCTGCCCATTGCTCGCAGACATAGGCAGAATCCTAACTATCTGTCCCGTAGCACTAGCAGGCATCGGTATTTAATTTTTTTTCGCATTGAAGCTAACAGTTTAGTAGTGAATTTCTGTTCTCTTTTTGTGAATATCTCTGAAACGAACAAGGAATTTCTTTTGTGTCGTACAAATCGAATACTGTAATCGTATAAATGTAATAATTTGAGTATGCCATGCTTGAATTCATCTATTACTTAGGTATTTGCGAATACTACAAAAGGCAAAAAAGAAACTTATTTACGCGAAATGACATAATCTTAAAACTAGCTAAGAAACATAATCTATAGATAGGGAATATATATAACTGCTAAACGCCCAGCATAAAGCTGCGACCTCAAGCATAATGCAATGAGCTCACAGCGCTGGTTTTCAGCGTGGGCCGGTATAGGCATACGGCATAGTAAAAACAGTTGTTAAAATAAAAGAAAATCGTCCATAGAAATGCATGCATGTCAAACTGAATGTTTCTTACTATATTGAAAAGAAATGTTCAAACAATGGATGTGAAAGTGACTTTGTTTTATCGTCCTCACGTAAATCTATTCACTCGTCACAATATTATAGTAATTTAATGTAAATTTAATATTATAGGTAGGTACTACTATATAAGAACGTACAATAGAGAATATTTTTTTAAAAAGAATTATTATTTAGTAGTGATTGTGTATAGTATCTACCTACTAAAAATCAAATTTTCACGCCGACTGATCGACACTTCACGTGACCAGAGGGCTGGCTCGTTCTTCGCCCAAAGAATTAGCATTGCCATTCAACGTGGCAATGCTGCCAGTCTTCTGGGCACATTTCCGGATGACAGCGATGTGGAGGAGTACTTTGACGCCTGAGCGTACTTTGTCATTTTGTATTATATTTATGTACATAGTTAGGTTTTAGTATAAATAGTTTATTTAGTATTTAAGTTTTTTATGTACATATGTATATTATAATAACTAAATAAAAATAGTTCGTATTAAAAAAAAAAAAAAAAAAAAACTAAAAATCAGAGTCCAGTACAATTTAATATTTAAGAATATGCAATACTTTCAATGTGGCTCCCACGTGGCTCCTCAAGGTAAATTGAGAAATTCGACGTCAATTTTCATGGAAGTAATAGGCTAGTTGCATGGAAGTAATAGTATTATTTAAAAATAAGGGACACGTATTTTTTATTTGTAAATTAAACCAAAAATAACAAAGATATAGCCTATTAAAGTTACGTGTAACGTCACGCCGCAGCCGTGCTGCATTTTTTCGCACGGGGAGACGTCACACGAAACTTTAATGGGCTAATTTTTGTTATTTTTTGTTTAATCGAAAAAAGAAAAAATACTTATTTAATAAAATGCAATTATTTTGACCCTGGAATCTACTCTATTGATCAATTTATATTCCACTGCAAAAACATTTAATAGTACCGGTAAGTGTTTGAATCTGTAGTAGGTATAATATATATAGAGAAAGTAGTACAACTGGGTAAATATACCACAGAAAAAATAAAAGAAGTTAGAAAGAAAATTTTCTGATTTCTACTACAACGAGTGTCGCCGCTTGTCTCACACCCTTTAACTCCACTACAGGCAATAAACCAATACGAACGCGCATTACGCAACCAACAGACTACGCACACTTAGATCGCAAGTTTGCTATTGGTAGTTGAACTATGAGCATTGCCCTATTTTGTGGCACGCTTACCCCGCCCACAACGTTCTTCGGTCAATAAGATAAGTTGCACCCTTGGCCTACTGGTGTCAAAAATTTTTGGACTTTGACTACTCATAGCAACAGACAAAAAGAAGATCTTTTTCTTTTGACAGCTAATTTCCGACCACGGAAAGGAACAGATCCAAAACCTGAGATCTTTTAACCTTTCTTCACACAATTACAGGTCCAATAGTGATGGCGTACCCGTGGGGCTACATCTCCGACACAAAGGGTCGCAGGAGGAGCCTGCTCATCGCTATGTGGGTGAGCTTCGTGGTGGCCACCATCGGCGCCTTCAGCCCGAACTGGGTGGTCATGGCCGCGCTTAAGTTTATTAGTACTAGTCTGTGAGTATTGTCCTGAATCTACATGACCTCAAAGGTAAACTATTGAGGCGTTTGGTTTTGAAATGCTGGGGTCTTCGGATCCAAGTGCGCATCTCCATCGTCGGGTCCCATTGATACTTAAGAAAGAAAGAAAGAATAAGCAAAAAGAAGAAGAATATAATAAATAATAAATAAATAAATACTTTGCTTGACCATAGGTCTGATTCGTTCTTTGCCCAAAGAATTAGCATTGCCAGTCAACGTGGTAATGCTGCCAGTTTTCTAGGCACATTTCATTAATGCGATGTGGAGAATTACTTTAACACACGATTGAATTTAGTTTTTGTACATACAAGTTTATATACAAAAACCATTCCGATGGATGTGAAACGCACAGGACGTCTTTCGTTTGAAATTATGATGATGATATATGGTGTATGTACGTAGTTTGGTTTAGTGTAAAAATAACTATAACTTAATAGTTAATATTACAGTTTCTTAAGATATACATTACACACACACACACCTAATATTGACCTCACGTTACGAATTCTTACTAGATATATGAAGTGGAAGACGTAAAAGAGGAATCATAATCGGTGTCCGCATTTGCTGGTCACATAAGATTCTGTATTATACATACACTTATGAAAAAAAAAAGATTGAGATTATACACATATCTACGTAGCAATGCTATCTAACATTGTCAGTAAAGCACCTATCTCATTAAAATGGGTTCTGTACTGTCAACGTAAATGCTACCCACAGAATCAAAGTATACTTGAAAAGATAAATGTTTGTTGCTCAAATCTTACTATTCAAAAGTGCCTGTAATGTGCCAAAGTCAAAACGTTTATTGCAAACCAAGTGTACAATGATGACATTATATTAGTTAACTGCTTATGACTTAGCAGCCTTTTTCAAGCATTGCAACGATGTGTCTAAATATTTGAAATAAACGTTTCTGATTTCTGAATAATATATATGTATTATGTTCACAGTTGCAGTTGCGCGCAGTCAGCCTCGTATACACTACTCGGAGAGTCATGCGCAGAGAGAGTGAGAGACTCCTACATGCTGATCATGACCAGCGTGCTAGACTTCAGCTTAGCGGGCTATGTCGGTAAGGTACCTAGTAACCTCATCATTTCAGCCGATACACGTCCACTGTTGGACATAGGCCTCCCCCAAGCGTCGCTACATCGAACGTTCTTGTGCGTCCCGCATCCATCGGTTTCCCGCTACCTTCACCAAATCATTGGTCCACCTTGTAGGAGGCCTTCCAACGCTGCGTCTTCCGGTATGCGGTCGCCACTCCAAAACCTTTCGGCCCCAACGGCCATCTGTTCTGCGAGCAATGTGCCCTGCCCATTGCCACTTAAGTTTGGCAATTCTTTGTGCTATGTCGGCAACCATAGTTTTCCTGCGGATATCTTTATTTTTTATTCAATCACGCAAGAAAACCCCGAGCATAGCCCTTTCCATTGCTCTTTGGGTGACTTTAAGCCTTCTGATGAGGCCCATTGTGAGCGACCACGTTTCGGAGCCATATGTCATCACTGGCAACACGCACTGGTTTTGAGACACTGGTATGTTGGACGAGAAGATACCGCGTAGCTGATATGCGTGATAATATGGTCAATTCACTCTTGACTTAAACGACCCATTCACGAAATGCCGTGGTGAGCGGTAGCTAAGCGCGGGGCGACGAGCGGTAAAATCAAAAGTATGAAAATGATTGAAACACGCCACGAGAGGTCGCTCATAGTGCCCAGCACCCACTTAGGTACCGATTCGCAAAGGAGGAGGCCGAACGCATTAGGCAACGGTGTTATCGCCGCCGCCGCCGCCGGGATTCTGATGCCGAATTCCGGCCAACGTAGGCGTGGGCTTGCGGACAGTGAGCAATGGGTAGCTTACTGTCCGGCCGTCCGGTAACTGTCTGGACCAAGCCCAAGTCATTGACGGCTCGCACTGTTCCCGCGCGCCTCAAGGAGTTGTCAGCAACAGCAGGGACCTAGCCGGGTCGAAGCCTACTGGGGCCAGGGTTATCCGAAAGGGCGCTCGAGCCCCGGTATGAAGGCTAGAAGGAACGGGGTGGGTCTTTTAGTCAGTAAGAGTCTGACACTATCTCCCGCTCCGCCCAAGGGCGGGGGATGTCAATGCATGATTTTTTCCCCACCATAAAAAAACCCACTTACCGATGCTGTCCCGCTCGCCGAAGTCGGGACCAGGCCGTTAAACCAATAGGTTGGATTATAGTTAACAGGAAACAGACTGGCAGGTAATTCTATTTCTTAGCTGTACTAGAGCGTGAGCAGTCATTTCTTACCTTAAAAGAAAGCTGTACGCACAATGAATATGTTCTCAAAACATTTCGTGCAAATCTGCAGCTCTCACAGGTAAAATATACGCAATAGTGTCTAACAAAGATAAACCATAGGGTAATTGAGATTGTAAAAATATTTTTTTTTTTGTATTTGACGTTTTCCATAAAATCGATTAGTTACTAAATCTGCACCACGCGCAACCTCAGTTTTTAAAATTTACAATTATTTTTCATACGTCACATATAATTGGTTATTCCAGCCGTAGCTTACTGGATCCTAAACTTGGACTTCACCTACAACCTGGGTCTCATCACGTTCACCCCCTGGCGTCTCTTGGCCCTGGCGTTGGCACTTCCCCTGGGCATTGGAGCCTTCAGTACCCAGTTCTTTTACGAGAGCCCCAAGTTCCTAGTCAATGTCCAACGGGATGACGAGGCTGTGGATAATCTTAGGAAGATGTGGAGAAGAAACAATGGGAAAGGCGAGAAGTATCCCGTAAGTATTGTTGAAATCCTGGAAACTGTGGATGCCTCTGTTTAAACCTATGATTGGCATATAAGTATGTTTATCAGTTATCTAGTACTCATAACACAAGCTCTGCTTAACTTGAGACTAAATGGCGTTATGTGATAGTTGTGGAATATAATTCCTAGATTAGTAAAGTGCATACAAAAATTAAAAATTTCGGCTATGTTTATAATTATATCAAAAACTTTCTTGTGTTTAACAAAACCATTATTTACTACTGACGATCCGACCCAGCTTTATACTCTCTGTCTATTGGTGAGAAAATGCAATCAGTAATTTTTGAGGTTATAGCGTAATATAAAAAACAGGTGGGGCCTTGTTTTATATATTATTATGTACCTAAGGATATAATCATAACCGTATACCTGGTCAGCTTTTATACAGCTTCCAATTCTCACAAAATATACAACTGATTCAGATTATCTTTCCTTTTCCTACTCCACTGTGTACGGCAGGGTCCACAATATTTGATTGTGGACATTGCCTAGTATATCCTCTCGTCCGCTAATAAATCTCCAGGAGATTTAAACGTTTGAGGGGATAATAATAGTATTTTATTTGTTTCTTTCAAAAAGGAATAAAGGTTAAGAGTAACTAGTAATTAAAACATCCATCCTTTGTGAGAGCTCTAAAGGTCTATGCAGAACTTTTTAGATTACTTTTTTTTTCTCGTAACCTCTCCGACCGTCTGGCAATTTGAGTATTTTCTACGGCCTATACAAATGTCCTTTCTTTGGTATTGTTCGTCAAGTTGCTGAGCTCCTTAGTAGTCCTGAGTTGAGCTTTGCGAATACTGACAAATGCTTTCTGACTGGATGGGTCCACTCAAATCTGTATGGTTCTTTCTTCAAAAGACCATCTCAGATTAATCTGCATGGTTCTCATGTGATTTGACAATTACATATTTACTGTATGGATGGACTTTAAAAGAGACTTTGAACACCGGCCTCATCTAGCTTAAACTGACGAAAAAAAAAAATTACGACCGTGTAAAAGTGTTTTTTAAACCTATTTGCAAAATAAATATCTTATAGCATTATCATTTAACTCCAGGCTCACACCTTCAAAATTACAATTTTGATTGCACTCACGAACTACAGACAATAAAGTAGTTCCATACTCATAAATTGAGTGGAGAAGACATTTATACAAATAAAGTCATAATTAATTTTTTAAATTCATCCCCAAGCAAACGAGCGTTTGCTCTCTCATGGTCTTTTTATTGTATCTCTAATTACGATATTTTCAAATTTAAACATAACACGGTATTTTGACTCCTAGTTTACCTTGTGGAATGCCAAATGAATAAATTAATTGACTTAATTGATTTTATATTTTCATGTGACCTCCCTGAATTTTACGACCAAAAAATAGAATTGGACATCGTTCTTGAATTAGCTATAAATGCAATGGACATTATGTGTATTACAATGGTGGTTCCTTATTACCCTATTATTGTTACCCTTGTGGTTTTTACCGTTGTGGAATATTATTATTACCATTTATTATTATTATTATTTCAGGTCAAAAGGATAATCTTGAACGAGGTAGGTAACGAGCGTCGCAAGGATGCTTCTCTGCTGCAGTCGCTTTGGGAGCAGATCGTGCCGCTGTTCAGGCCTCCCCTGCTCTGGAAGAGTGTTATGTTGTACTTCTTCACGGCAGTCATTTTCAGCACGTGAGTACAGAATAAAATATTCAGTTCTAGACTAAAAGCAATCTTCTTTATTTGTTTCGTTAGAGAGAACATTTTTGCTGCAATAATCACTATAACTATATATAGCTTAGATTTTTTTTTATAATGGATAAGCTCGCATTTGACCACTATCTCACCTGAAGGTAAGCGATGATGTGGCTGACGATGGAACCCGCTTGCCTTAAAGCAATCTATTCACTCTTGAATTAAAGAACCTAGGTGTTAGCTATCAGCCATCAGATTTAGTTATAGTGATTATTGACCACATTTTTTTTTTATTTGTATAAATACTTAAAGGGCTTACTAGAAATGGTTGTGATTAATTAATAGCAAAGTTATTTAGCGTTTGTTTATATCCTACAATGTCACGTAATTTATAGAAATATTGCACAAGTTATAATCAATAACTTTGTACAATATTGAATGAATAAATGACGATCAAAATGGAAAATACTGCGTGGTGCGTCTCGCATCCATCAGATTCCCCCAACCAATACCAGGTCATCGGTCCACCTTGTTCCTTCAAGGTGGCCTCCTGACCGCGCCAACACTGTGTCTTCCGGTATGTGGTACTTTTTATTATCTCTTGTAAAACTTAACCTTTCCTTTTTTTTTTTGGTGGGGAAAATCGTCCAATGATAACCCCTGCTCTAAGGCGGAGCGGGAGATAGTGTCAGACTCTTACTGACTAAAAAACCCACCCCGTTCCTTCAAGCCTTCATACCGGGGCTCGAGTTGTTCCCTTTCGGATAACCCTGGCCACAGTAGGGTTCAACCCGGTTAGGCCCCTGCTGTTGCTGACAAGTCCTTAAGGCGCGCGGGAACAGTGCGCGCCGTCAACGACTTGGGCTTGGTCCGGACAGTTACCGGACGGCCACACAGCGAGCTACCCATTGCTCACTGTCCACAAGCCCGCGCCTACGGTGAAACTTAACCTCTCCTCATTATATTCTAGAAACAACAGCTTTTTCATATGGTTCCCGTACCTTGCGGAGAAGTTCTCTGCCGGCCTCAACGCCATGGAGGCAGACGACGAGACTGGGCTGTGCAAGATGATCGTCGGAAACACCAATATCACCGCAGAAGATGTAAGGGTTTTTCTTTTGCTAGTTCAGCTTTACCTCCATGTATAAGGACCAATTTAATAAACTCTTTTCTTTGACTGTCTTTCTTTTCAGAAGTATTAAAGAAAGTTATATCTATGTGCTCAAAAATACACATATTTTGAACAATTTACATTGAGAATATTTTCACCGCTTATAGAAACCTCTGGCCTGCAATGCATATATAACTTCTATGTATATACATTATATAGGCTCAATATTTAACGTAAAGTCACAGTAAAAATCTTACAAGATTGAAAAGATCTGAAATGAGTATTGAGATCGTCAAATGAAACTAAAATAGTCACAAATAATAAACTGCAATGTGAACTCAAAGTCTTCTATTTTGGCAATATGACATTCATTCTAACAAATAGCCACACAACACTGGAATCTGTTGCTATATTTAAACGATGTAATAGAAAATGTTAATTTTATCTAATGCAAACCCCAAATAACTAGAAACCCGGAGGACACGGGATTTTTTCTGAAAAGGAAACTTGTGGTCCTAGAACGAAAAAAGCAACTGGAGGACACAGGTCAACACCTGTGTCCTCCATTTACCTTTTGCGTTCTAGGATACACAACACTATCTAACAAAGAAGACGAACTAGTAATGGTAGAAAAAAATTAACTCTTTTTGTTAACATTTTTTTTTATTATTCCACAACTATCACACAATGCCGTCTAGTCCCAAGTTAAACAGAGCTTGTGTTATGAGTACTAGACAACTAATAAACATACTTATACATATATTTCTAAATACGAGTACATACGTATTAAAGATAAGTTACATCCAGACACACAACAAATGAGCGTGCTCAACACACAAACATTTTTCCTGGGTAGGAATCGAACCCACGACATCCGGCATAGCAGTCCAGGCCACCAACCACTAGACCAACAGACCAGTCAGTCACATTATTGTCATTATTATCTTCTACTTCCAGTTCGAATGCAAATCCACAATGGAGATCAGCCTCGTCTGGGCCAGCCTGGCGCAAGGCGTCTCGTTCGTGGTCATCATGCTGGTCATCACCAAGCTCGCCCACAGGAAGAAGGCGCTCATGATCATTATAATGACCTCCTCCGCCCTCTCCGCCATCGGTGCTGTCCTCATCAAGGACAACTTGACTAGCTTTATCATGTTCTTTGGGCTTCTGACGAACGAGTTGTGTATAGGAATCATTTATACGTACTTCGTTGATATGTATCCGACGTCTTATCGGTGAGTTATTGGTACTATTTACTTCTTTAAATAATATAAACTATTACCAAACAAGAACCATCAACGATTGCAGTGAAGCAATCGTTGATGGTTCTT
Source organism: Mythimna albipuncta (assembly GCA_929112965.1). Taxonomy (NCBI): domain Eukaryota; kingdom Metazoa; phylum Arthropoda; class Insecta; order Lepidoptera; family Noctuidae; genus Mythimna; species Mythimna albipuncta. The sequence continues at coordinate 1,215,620 of OV815969.1, read as the reverse complement.
CATTCTAGCCTTAAAGGCACCTAAATTGTAATCGCAAGGGAAGACCTTTGCAGGCATATTGTTCTAATCCTTCAATGTACATGCTGTAAAAGAGCAGCCAAAATGCTTAAGCTAGATCTTAGAGGTGTCAGCAACAATATAAGGGTAGACTCTCGCCGCATATCGGGTACTTCGCTAATTTTTTTCTTGATTCATAATTTGCCAAAGTAAATGCCCGATGTACTCTTTCAAATCCAGTGAACTTTAAAGAAAATTTCAAAGATCCATTTTAACATAAAGCTTACAAGGCCAATTAAATAAAAAAAAATTTTTGCACACAAGCAATTAAAATATATTTGGAATGAAATAATCATTTTATATAAGTGTAGGTATCTATGGAGTTTCTAGCCAGCCAATTGTAACCGTGTACTATTTAGCTTCTGACGTTTTTATGTACCCACCCATGAGGACTAAATGAAATGAATATTTTAGAATAGAATTGAATTGAAATTTTAATGGTCTCTAAATTTTTAAAGGGATTAAAGATTAAGATAAAGATATTTATGGAAGTTAACTCTTCTGTAAAAGTATTGTGTCATGTGTCTCAAAAAAAACTCATAAAGAAAGATTGTCATAAATTACATTAGCAACAATATTCGGTGCCGCATTTTTCCTTCCACCTTCTATAAACTTGCGTTCCCAATTATATCAGGCGTTTTTTTATATGCCAATTAAGCAACACATTGCTCTTAAGTTTTTCAAAGTCTTTCTTTATTTTAATTTTCTTTAGCCAACCACTTTTCTTCTTTGTCCAGGGGTATGGCAGCATGTATTGGTGTAATGGTGGCCCGGCTCAGTGCCCTGGGCGGGGTTAATGTGCTAGGAGCCTTCATCATGTCACACTGTAACTCCATGTTCTACGTGTGTGGGGGACTGATGCTAGGTAAGCGTACTGTTTTATTTTACAAGCCTGACATTGGTACCATAGCTTGGACTTAGGCATGCTCTCAGAAGAGGCAATAGGTCGTCTAGATGACGATACGAAGACCTAGTACGGATGAAAAAGTGGAAAGATATTTCACCATATAAAAAAATTCTGAATTATACAAAATTTGTTTGTATTTAGTGCCCATCAAAGGTGCTCCGTCACACATTAAAGTCGTACATTAAAATTCTTCATCGTCACGACTACATGCAAATTGCAATAGTTGAAATAGCGACACTGGGCAAATAAAAATCAAGACTGTCGGATAAAACAAACACGCGATGTCACGCGACGGGTGACCGCGCGGGCGTCCCCACGTCCTCCCGTTTAACGCAGCATTGGCCCTAAGGGTGGCGATCATATATTCTAATAAAGCATAGCCCAGTTTTGGTATGAAGGTGCGTGCACAGTGCAACATTATCAATGTTATGGTATTGGAGATTGGGAGACGATTGACGTCAATAATATCTTCAAATACCACAAGTGCTGACGTCACACGTAGGTCAAGGCATATCTAATTATTACTTGTAACTAATTATTGTCTTCTGTTTCAGTTGCTGCCGTATTTTCATGCTTATTACCGCCAGATATACGGAAAAAATAATTACACGGCTATATGGTGTTCTTTGGTGGTCTGATGATTTCTGGTCTTCGTTATATGTATGTTTTTAAAAAAATAAACAGAATACAAAAACAATTGTTTTTGAATAATAGATTCTGCCTGTAGCTGTAATGGATGGAGTGGTAGAGGGAGTCCAAAGAAAAGATGGATGTATTGTGTGAGAAGTGATTTGAAAGAAAAGAGAGTTAGTGATAGCGTGACGAGTGACAGGAAAGAATGGAAGAAAAAATCGTGTTGCGCCGACCCAAATAAAACGGGACAAGGGCAGGAAGAAGAAGAAGATTCTGCTTGTAGCTCTTCGCCCGCGTGAATCTAGTTTCTCCATACTAACTTTGGATCCCCGTTTTGGACCCTTAGGGAGTAAATCGAAAATCCTCTCATTTGCTCGCTTGCGTCATAAAAGGTAATCGTGTGTATAATGTTATGTTCCTGGTTCCAATAGCCTCGGCTGTGCGTTGATAATGTTGATAATGACAGTCAATCGGTTTCTCCTTTTATATACAGGATGTTTGGTGCATCGTGAGCCAAATTGAAATAGTTGACTGGAGGGGTCATCTGCTATCCTTTCAGACCCTTTTATTTATGCAGTATTTTTTTCCTTTGTTTTTTTTTTCTTTGATATTAATTGAAGTTACACTTTCACACATTGAATTGAATTTTGATTGATTGTTCACTCATTTTCGGTCGTCGGTTTTCTTATCGGTTACCACGCTCAAAAAACAAATGAGTGGGCGGTGTTAGGTTATTTACGTTACGGAATTTCTGGATTAGCCTCCACGCTCAAGGCCCGCGATAGAAGGCTTAAAAATGTGTATAGTTTAGACTCTCAGTTTTAATTTTACTTATATGCGTTTTTATAAGAGTATTATTTATAAATTCAAAATCAGTAAGATTTACTCGCAAAGTTTCGGACGTTCCCCAGACCTAACTCCGTTAGATTTTTATATCTGGGGACGTGCCAAAGGTGCTGGTATATGCCACGGAGGTTCAAACTAGGGAGGTACTAGTTCAAAGCATTGAAACAGCTTTCAATACAATTAAGGATGAAATACGACTCTAGTCCACCATTTCAATTTGGCACACGATGCCCCCAAACATCCTATATATATAATACTAGGTTTTGCCCGCGACTTCGTTCGCGTGGAATAGTGACTTCAGCAGATTTTTGGTTTTACCCACATAGTTCCCGATCTCGCGGGATCTCTTCAAAAATGAACTGTGGAAGATATTGGAACTCTTCAAAAATCAACATAATTTATATTATATTTTCATACCTTTTTACTATTTATTTACATTTTTCCGATGAATTTTCAGTACTGAATTGATGCCGACTCTTGACCAATAGATGGCGCTGTATGTCCGGAATAAAATTAATTTTTTATTTTATTTTTTGTAATATAAACTATCCCATGTCCTTTCTCAAGTTCCAAACTATGTCTGTACCAAATTTCACACAAATCGGTTTAGTAGTTTAGGCGTGAAGCAAAGACAGACAGACAGACAGACAGAGTTACTTTCGCATTTATAATATTAGTTTGGATGTATTTTTAAACCTAGTGCGTCAAATATTCGAAACAACCTCAGCCATGAAATAAGTGAAAATAATCCAAAACTAATTCTTTATAGAGATCGTTGTTATAACAATACAGTTTTGAAATAAAGCATCACATTCATCACAGCCTTTTAAATACACTGCGTAGTACATAATAATACTAGTGAGATCAATGAAACAATATTCAATAGTTAGAAAATTTCCATAATTTCATGGTAATTATTCTTTAGCAGGAAATATTTTGTTCTTGTTTAAAATAAGTCTTTGTTGACTTTAATTGAAGAACGTCGTCGTGTATTTATGTTTTTGTCAACGACAAATTATGGCTGTACGGTAAAGACTAAGGGTCAACTCACACCGAAAGAGCGGCGAAGGGCAGCGCAGTTTCAGTGTCATATGAATTTTAACTTTATTTTCATTTCTATAATACTTATTATCGCATGAAAGAGAGAATTCCCCGGAATTCCTGCGGCGCCGCGGGCATCCGCGCGACTCGTTCGAGTTTCTCATGCGATAATAAGTATTATGGTAATGATAATAAAGTTAAAATTCATATGAAACTGAAACTGCGCTTCGCTTCGCTGCCCTTCGCCGCTCTTTCGGTGTGAGTTGACCCTAGGAGATGCGACTTACAATACGGACAGTAAACTAACGCATATCCTAACTAATATTATAAATGTGAAAGTGTGGATGTTTGGATGTTTGTTACTTAATCACGCAAAAACGGCTGTACGGATTTGGATGAAATTTGGCATGCATATAACCTTTGACATGGAAAAGAACATAAGCTACCTTTTATCCCGATCCCTTAAGTGCCTAATGCCACGCGGGCGAAGCCGCGGGCAAAAGCTAGTTTATTATAATTGTTAACTGTGTATTAATGAGGTACTTATATTTAGTTAAATCTTTAAGTCAAAATTAGTAAACTAGGTAAGCTCGCTTTATCGTCGACCCCATCGTTGCTTTCCATCAGGTGAGATAGCGGTCAAGCGCGAACCTAACAGGAATAAAAAAAAATGTGTAGAACAATAGTTCTATGACGTGATTCTATTACTTTTATGTCTGTAGTATGGATTCTATCTATACTAATATTATATGGAGGTAAAGTTTGTTTTTTGTTTTTGTTCGTAGTAGGTAACCTCTGAAAGTATTGGTCCAATTGTATCATCTGTCATCTTTCACGGATAGAAAGCTGCTTTGTTCCTGAGAAACATAGGCTATACATGTATGTATTACATGTACGTGGGCGAAACCGAGAGCAAAGGCTAGTACAAAATAAGAGTTTTTATTGTTAGTTAAGGTTCCAGCGTGATGACGAAGAAGACGAAGCATTCGTAGACCTTCCGCAATGTGGATCGATGACCTGTGAGTCGTGACAATTAGCTAGATGCGAAAAGTACATAAACCGCCAGCGTGGTGACACGTAGGGGAGAAAGCTTCAAAGCTCGTTTGAAAAAATGGCTTATCGAGCAAGCATTTTATTCTTTTGATGAATTTATGTTGTAATTTAATTTATCTTTGACGATTGAATATTGATTTGGACTGAATATTATTGACTTTTCTTATGATTTATGTTTTATTTTAATTTGTGATTTTGACTTCTATTTATTGGTTTGTTTTTTTTTTTTAATATGTTTGACATTCTTTATCATTTGACATTGTATTTAATCGCTTGTTGACTAAGTAGATATAATGTAAGAATCTGTATTTGACTTGTAAGAATCCCTTACCAATAAATTACTATGACTATCGGGGTTACCATGACGTTCAAAGTAAGATTGTTTTAATCTTGTTTTCGTGTGGGTAAGAGATGGCGCTAGACAACCTGTATAGCTCTGTCTCTTACCCACACTGAAACAATATTAAAACAATCTTACTTTAGACGTCATGGTCTAGATCTAGGACTACCTATAACTATGATCTATGTCCAGCAGTACTGTTAATCGCCATCATCAAAAAACCGCGCAAGTGCGAGTCGGACTCGTGCACTGAGGGTTCCATACAGTCATACATGTAAATAGTTCAATTCCCTAATCGAGTTTCAAAGATTTTTCCAAATTGAAAAATAAATCTTTGACGTAATATCCAGTTTTGAAACCCTTCCTATACATAAGAAAAGAAACAAAAATCGTTTATTTGTGCTTAACACAATCATACATACTAAAATACACAATGAAAAAGAAAAATGTTACTTGTGCTATGAGACCTTGCTACATGGTAAATTTCAGGATACTAGGTCAACGGAAAAAACCTTATGGATTTTGTTTTCCTAGCGAGTGTCAAAATATGCGCCTAAGGGTCACACCGAAAGAGCGACGAAGGGCAGCGACCCGTTTACCGTTCATAGAATTCGCTGGAATTCCCGCGGCGCCGCGGGCATCCGCGCGACTCGTTCGAGTTTCTCATGCGATAATAAGTATTATAGCAATGAAAATAAAGTTAAAACTCATATGACACTGAAACTGCGATCCGCTTCGCTGCGCTTCGACGCTCTTTTGGTGTGAGTTGACCCTAAACGGAACATGAACGCTTTTATGTTTAGATTGCGTTGACTTAGAAGTTAAATTTTTTCACAAGTGCTTGTTGTAGTTGACTTGATTATTTAATTTTAATTTCAGCGTCATATTACCCACATTTTTGAGAAAAAAGGGTCTTGACAAGTTGACAGATGAACAACAAAGTAATCCTATAAGGTTACAGTTTTTGCCAACTTAAATACGGAACCCTAAAAAATTAAGTAGTTGCTAATCAAAACCTCAGACGTTCTAGTCGTCAGTATCTACTCTACCTGTGTTAAGGCGTATAGTCCCTTGAACATCTGAACGGAGTTAAATGCACACATACCCATTACCCGTACTGTTGCCTAGGCGGCAGCTGCGCCCAGATAGAGCCTCGCTGACATTTAAATCCATTTTCTCTGCGAATTATTATTTGATTTACAAATGCTATATACATTCTGAAGAACACTTGACCACCTTTTATTTTGTGTAAACATATTTCTAAAAATCAAAGCCGTTAGAAAAGTGTAGGGAAAACAAGTGAAAAAATATCATGTCGTTAATTAAATATTTTTTTAAGACAAAGGTTGATAATGTTGTACCTACATGAATCCATGATAAACATATATATTTTTTCCAAACCTATTAACCCAGGCGTTACCGAGGCTTCAGGCTTCAGAGAACCACTGTTTTATGGCACATCTCGGGCTCTAGGGCCTTAATACAGATATCACAACCTCAATAAGTGCACAGTCAATCATCATAATTATCTAACTGGACCGATTTGTGTCCTCCTAGATAAAGATAGATACTGGGGCCAGGGTTATCCGAAAGGGCGCTCAAGCCCCGGTATGAAGGCTAGAAGGAACGGGGTGGGTCTTTTAGTCAGTAAGAGTCTGACACTATCTCCCGCTCCGCCCAAGAGCGGGGGATGTCAATGCATGATTTTTTCCCACCATAAAAAAAAAAGATAAAGATAGAGAGAAATGATAAAGAGGTCATCTTCGTCTTGACTCTTGATTAGCTTCACTACTCTCCAGCACACTCTACTAACACGAATATGTTTGCTTATCTCTAGACATAGATTGGTACTTTCTTTTGTCTCAAGTCTCAATATTATGAGATCAACTTAACAAAAGTTGAAGCAGAGGATTGTCCGAAAGAGTTATCTATTGTGGTCTTGGAACAGAAAAGGCCGCTGAAGACTCTAGTAAACACAGTGGGTTTAATGAGTAAAAGTCTCAGCCGAAAGACTTCCCCTGTTGGATATAGGCCTTCCTCAAGTGTCGCGACAATGTACGGTGTTGTGCGTCTCGCATCCATCGGATTCCTGTAGGAGGCCTCCCAACGCTACGGCTTCCGTACGTGGTCGCACTCCAATGCAATGTGCCCTAACCATTGCCACTTCAACAAAACTAAATGGTTTTAAATTAAGTAGGTTTTGCTAAAAGTCTCTGCATGTATGGCCCATCGCAACTTAGGAAAGGACACGACCGTCACCTGCAACAGCATGATGATGTGATGCGCTGGCTGCTGGTCGTGCGCTGCCACATATAAACACACACCTACATGTACACACCAATGGTATCCCTATCGGTCGTACTCTGCGATTCTTACAAAGCAAATTAAGAGGGTATCTCGGTGACGTCTAGAGTAAGTCAGTCAGCTGTGCCCATTGACTTATATTCTAGTGATAGACAGGCCCTTTCATGGAAAATATTTGTCAAAATATTGAAAAGTTAAAACAAAAATCTGCTGCAGCGCTACATTGGCATTATGTCGTCTAACAGAACTTTTAAAATATAAAGCGCTGAAAGCTTTTAGAGGATAATTTTTTCGCGACCAAAACGCCTTAAGCGCCATGAATTTCGAAGTACTTACGCGTTTAGTTCAACATAGTGTAATGACATGTTATCCATATAGATTTTTATACCGCAGAAGTGACACAGTTTTTTGCCTACAATACTTCATTACAATAAAACTCTATTTCAAAATTTTACCAATTCCTAGTCCACGTTAGTGAAAATTCAGAAAACTACGTCTACTACTTAGTGAATTCAAAATCGTGTAAAATAATGAAACCATGCATGATTTCATTATTTTTTGATGCCATGCCTTCAGACCTTTTTGCCCTTGAAGACCAAAATTTCCCTTGCCCAAACACTTATTCAGCCCATCATAGACTACGCTGATGCCTGTTATTTGGATGCTACCGAGGAGCTTTTAAATAAACTTGAGCGTTTGCAAATTATTTGTATTCGTTTTGTTTTCAACCTTAAAAAGTATGATCATGTCTCTGACTTTCGCAAGGTACTCAAGTGGCTCCCTATTCGACTTCGCAGGAACACTCGGATATTATGTCTGCTATTTAACATCCTTTTTAACCCTAAAACTCCCTCTTACCTGCGGGAACGCTTTTCCTTCTCTCGTCCTTCTGATGCTCTCTGCAGGTCACATCGTAAATATCTCCTTCAATCCCCTCCCCATTCCACCGATTTCTATTCCTACTCCTTCACTTCCCATGCTGTACGTTTGTGGAATTCACTACCGCCTGACATTAGGACTAACTCTTGGAGTTTTCAAAAAAAGGGTGAAAGAACACTATCTTTCTGTTTCGTCATAGTTGCTTATTAGTATGTATTTATAATTATATAATATAATATGGTCAGTATGTATTTTTTGCGGTATTTATTCTATTATATGTATGTTTATATTTATGATAGTATATATATTTTTAAATGGTAGGTATATTCTTATAATAATTGTTTTGTTTGTTTCTTTTCCTGTTACTTTTACACACGGTGTCTACTTCTCTTTTTTTCTAATTCTCCTTTCGCGGGTATGCTGGAAGAGATTTCGTTAGAAATAAGCATCACCTATGTACCTATTTTTCTGTTTCTGTCTTCTTTTCTTATGTAAGTTAAGTGTGTACATGAATTGTTAAATAAATAAATAAATAAATAATAAATAAACCATTTATTGTAATCATCATTCTTAAGGACGCTATCTTTAGTGAATGATGGTCAGGACTGCGCTTGTAATATTTAGTAACAAAACAAACAACAACTATCTATAGCATTATCAGCTTTTTAATGTTTTCACTGCTGGGACTCAAGCTCTCGGAGAGGGAATGGGCCGTAAACCACCACGCTGGCCCAGTGCGGTGTTAGTGAATGTTGCATGTCTTCGAAATATGCCGGTTTTCTTACGATGTTTTCTGTCACTTTTTAGAGAGCAATGGTGATGAAATAAATTACATAAAAAACTAAAACTTTTTTAAAATCTATTTTCAACTTTATTTTTCGGGGCGAATCAAAAACTGATTCGGAGTCAGAAATTTGCACTTGGTTTAATGATGTAGGGGAAAGCTATAAATGTTTTAAAGGCACATTCTGAAGGAATAGCATTACTGCAAGGAATAACCGACTCATTAGAAAACGTTTTCCAGCTTTAGTATCATCAGTTTGAAAGTGTGAAGAGCAGATAAAAGGATATTTTGTAGGAAGCCACGTGTTGTCACGTCTATCCTCTTAAGGCATTTTATCAATTTTTCTCTTTTCGGCTGACCAGAGTGAACAAACTTGAAATAATTATAATTATAGTTTATGAAGGACGAAATCTCAATAACAGTAATGATCACTTAGTGATGTATCACTTATATTACACATATGACTACAAATTCAACTGAATCTGAGTTTTTACAGTATCGCAAAACAGACGTATTCATATTTATTGAATTTGACGGAATTCATTGGTACCTATTATTTATACAAAAAAGAAAAAAATATTAAACAGAATATTAAAAAAAAACAAACGGAATAAAATATCATGCAAAGTTCGTGTTCACCAAATCAGTTGTAGGTAAAAAACCCGGTTTTTGTGGGATGGAACATCTGCATGTTTTAGTCTATGATTGTAAAATGGAAAATCTTTTAAATAAAATAATATAATTTCTAACATACTATTACGAAATTTGAAGCAATTAAATTGCTTGAATAATCAATTATTTTATTTTCATGACTACTGAATTATTATTTACGTCCCAAATTCACTTTCTTTTGAATTTATAAGCTCCGCTCTCAACTGTATGAACGTCAAAATTGCACTAAAGTCATCAATTTCAATTTGCCTAGAATTCAGTGCAAAGGATTCGTTTGAAGTGAGTGTTCAGCACGCCCTATCTAGTACGTAGTACATATATATCGATGGCTGTGCCATATTGTGTTGCGTGTACCTACTTGCTTGTTTTAAATGATTTTGTCGTGCCCTGTTATATTCTATCATAGTAATATTACGTAATGTTGTAAGCCCATTGTGTATATTATTGTAACTGTACTATAGGTAGTATTGCATGCTTCGGCATTAGACGACCACAGTCAAACTATAAATTTTAAATCTCATGTAAGTGAGCGATGTAATATGTTCTTATGTATGTAGGATGTTTACATAATGTTTAATAATTTAATGATGTTTAAATAATGTTCAATTAATGTTTAATAATTTTAAATGATAATTTTATTATATTAACTAATATTTGTATACAAATCAATGGTGAAACATGTAGAACTTATGTACTGAATTCAACATCCTCATTACCATGTTTCTGGCAAATAAAGTACTTTAACTTTGACTTTTTTTGACTTTTTATGAGAAATAAAGATTCTTTAAACCTAATTAGAGTCTTAACAAGGCAATGCGGAAAGTATTGTTGTAATAAAACTCTCGATTCTCGAAATCTAAGGCGTGATGGATTTGATCACTTTTCTATTAAGATATCTTTATGCCACGTTTATGCTATGTTTAAATGGCCCAGCCTCGGCCAATTGTTATTGTGTAGCCGTTGTATAATCGGGGAAACCCCGATAACACAATGGCGAATGGCCGATGGTGGGCCCACTCTTGCCATCGTCAATATGACAAGATGGCAAGAGACTGGACTGCATGTTATTATTTCCGATTGGTACGCTACTTGTGAGTTGTGTCGATACTCCGGCGCCATCTTATCTTCCTGGCTCGTCATGCTGTGCTGGTGCTGCGGCTGCGACTTTATAGAACCTCAAGCGGTTCAAATATTTACCTTACTGGTAGTTATATTTTGGAGAAGTTTTTCAGACAGCGATGTGAAGGATTTTTTCGACTCCATACTTTTAATTAATTTTAGCTAAGTAGTTCATAAGAGATTCCACTTAATTTAATTTTTATTTAATGTTTTGTATAAGTGTTTTTTAATGTCTTCTGGGCACATTTTCGGATGACAGCGATGTAGAGGAGTACTTCTACGCCTGAGTGTATTTTGTGTTTTTAATTTTATTTATAACCATGTGATAAAACCTAACTAGCTATTAGTATAAATAGTTTAGTTAATACGTAAGTTTTTTTTATGTACATTTCTTTTTATAAATTATATATCTCAATAAAAAATGTGTTTAATCTTAAAACGAGAACGTTAAAAGTTATTTTTTAATAAATATAATTGGTAAAAAAATTTCAAGCCGCATTCCTAGGACAAATTATACTGGCGGCAATTAGTGAGGAAATCAGACCCAAAATAATGGAAACAGGAAAGAACAAAGAAAAAGTTAATTATTGGCAAGCGAATCTGAAATTCTTTATTCGATGACTTCAAAATAAAAAAAAATCAAAATCAAAGCATTTATTACTTTTGAATAGTCAAATGTCAGTCAGTCCAAGAAAAGTGAAGCTAAATTGAATTGCACGTTCCAAAGAGTAGGTCTCTATGGAGAAGAACGTGCAAGAAACTCCATGGACACTCTTTTAAATCATATAATGTGTTACATATAATGCTTCAACATTAGAGTCTCTATGCATAAATAAACTAAATAATGCAAAAAGCAGCAACATTTATAGTAAAAAACGCGGTTTCGTAACGCCAAGATAAGCTGACCTTCCAACCGCTACCCAGCTCTCAACAGTCGATCGTGCGGTGTTGTCGCAGAAACACTCGTTTCTTTACTTATTGAATAAATATCGAAAAAAACATACCATTGTCAGTACCGCTAAAGGCCACAGAATTGTGTTAAAGTGATAATTATCATAAAAACTTGGCTAAAGATGTGTTTTATGAACTGAGTTCGTTTTAATAAACAATATTCTTCTGTGAAATATAAATTGAAACATTAAAAAACTTCATTAATAAATAAATATGGTGACTAGAATATCATAAACATAGTTAGTTAATTTAAAAATTAAAGCAAAAAAATAGATAAATTTAAAAACGAAGTAATCATTAAGTAAGTTTAAAAAATGGCGCCATCAAAAAATAGTTATAATATAAGTAAAAAAAAAGATGACATAGAAATGACTACAGCAAAGCCAAGTAAATTGCAGTATAGTTATGAAGAAGCCTTGGAGATTACCGGTAAGGAAATAAACATATTAATCAATTAGAAGATATTGACTATAAAATAATGATAGGCGCGGGCTTGAGGACAGTGAGCAATGGGTAGCTCGCTGTCCGGCCGTCCGGTGACTGTCCGGACCAAGCCCAAGTCGTCGACGTCGCGCACTGTTTCTGCGCGCCTACTGGGGCCAGGGAGAAATAGTGTCAGACTCTTACTGATTAAAAAACCCACCCTGTGCCTTCTTGCCTTTCATACCGGGGCTGAGCTACCTTTCGGAGCTAACTCTGTCCCCAGGAGGCAACTTTGTCCTAAGTGACTTGGGGTCGGCGCAACAGGTTTCTTCTTCGTTCTGTCCTGTCATCTGTCTCGCTATCACTAACTCCCATTTCTTTCATATCACTCTTCACACAATCCATCTATTTTCTTCCATTCTTTTGTTGGAACTAAACGCGAATCCTAATGTCATTTTTTTGGAAAATGAAAATTTATACATGCAGGTTTAAAAAATCCACATCTGTTTTACATCACAAAAATCGCTTTTTTGAATTTCTTTCCTGATGTTGACTTGCATAAGGAAAATGGACAAAGAAATAAAATTGAAAAACTGGTTTCAAAAAATGTTTCTGCATATTATTTTCGCTTCCACAGCATGATGTGGCTATAATACGACGACCAATCTCCACAAAAAAAATTGCTACGGATTTATTTATGTGTACAACATTTTTTTTTAATATGAAACAGTGTCTCTGATGTTGTCTCGTCCAAAAGCCGGCTTTCCATCATAAAAAATAAAACCAAATTGCAGCGCCATCTACTGGGTTCGATTGTATTTTCAAACCACCCAGAGACCCATCCAAATATACACACAAAGTTTCATCCAGTTAGGCCGTTTAGGTAAAGGTACCGGCACGAATCTTGAGCGCTCGGCGTCAGAGTAGGGATTGCTTTGCGTATTCCATACATAGCAGGGAAAGAAATCACGAGTGACGTCTATGACACTATGGCGCGGCGAGCCAATCACTGGCACTCCCCGCCTCCGCGTCAAGATCTGAGCCGGTATCTATATCATCCAGTTGACCAGTGGTAACGGTCCCGATGTACGAGTTGTAGGTCGCGGGTTTAAACCCAGACAGGAGCATTACTTTTTGTAATTTATTTCATCACCACTGCTCTCAAAACGGTGAAGGAAACCATCATGAGGAAACCGGCATGTCGTAGAACCAAAAATTCGAAGACATGTGACATTCACCGACCCACACTGGGTCCGCGTGGTGGATTACGGCCTATTCCCTCTTCTAGACAGGAGGCCTGAGTCTTAGCAGTGGGAACATTGAAGCCCGTATCACAGGACGTCACTCAAAACTCAAGCATTACAAAACTATATTCAAGCCTAAGATAGAAACTAGTTTTAAAAAGCTGATTATGTATGTATGTATGTAAGCCGTTTAGGAGGAGTTAGGTGATAAACACAAGCACTGTATTGTATTATTGTTTCGCACGTGATTGTGAGAGCTTGCTAATCTCGCACATGTCCGATGGGTCATGTGTCAAGACAGTTCATTCACACTTTAGCATCATAAACAAACAAATCGAACGAATTGACAGTCTACTGTTTGACGTTTATGACAAGCATCATTTATTTATTTACTTGTCTACGAAGAAATTATTTTATTTTGAATTTTATTTTATTGTTAATTCACGCTAATTATTCTCAAGCGTTTGATGATCTATTTTAACAGTTCACACGTGTTATTGGCAAAATTGTGGTGTCTCTTCCAAAAATGCCATTAATGAAGAGTTAGAGTTTATTTACTTAATTCTACATGCACACAAAAGTATAGAGGCGGACATGACGTGATAATATTTTGTATGATTATCGCTTCTTTTTAGACCATTCATCGCAAGATCTTATTTATTACTTTATTATTTAAGGTCCATGCGCCCGAGCAGTGCCATAAAACAGTGGCTTTCTGAAGCCTACTCCTCGGTAACGGCCAAGTTACCTAGGAGTAGGCTTCAGAAAGTACCGTTAAAAATGTACGTTTATTATAGATTCATGAACAACATAACCAACTCTTGATTTTTTCGTGCGATCAATACTTTTGTCTGAAAAGAAATATTTAGCAATTTCGCAACTTTTCTCTACTCCGAAACGACTTGAATCTTTAGAAGCATTTCTACACAAAAAAATTGGTTAAATATTCTTCAAAGTAAAAATAGAATATTATTATGTAAATCAAACTCTTACTTCATTATACTAATAATTAATCATATTTCTGATTTTGTTCATTCTTCCTTTTATATATAGTCCATTCTTCTGTGGAATGCGCTTCCTCTCGATATCAGGACGGCCGAAATTCGGTATGCATTTAAGTGGAAGTTGCGGAATCATTTTCTACACCAATAGCAGAATCGTCTCAAAACTTCTGTCCTTACTTTATATAAATATATATAGGTGTATATATAGTATATATATTATATTAAATATATATGTATGTGTATTTTATCTATAATTATGTATATTTTTACTCTTGTTTTAATACCAAAATTTTCTTTTTTTGCGCCTACCATATTGTCTCTTCACTACCCTAGGTTGACTGGTAGAGAATGCCTAAGGCATTAAGTCCGCCTATGTACTTTTTGTTGCATAAAGACTAAATAAATAAATAAATCAATATTTCACAAAGAAAATGATGAGATTTAAAGGTCAGCGAGGTTCTATCCGGGTGCACCTGGATGGTATTAGATGCACAGATACTCTTACTGCCGGCTAGGCGGGCACGAACGTCGTATCCATTTAATTCCGGCTCGATATTCAAGGGACTATAAGTTTTAATATCATGCGATAAACACTTCATAGCTTACTATCAGGTGAGATCGTGGTCTAAAGCGAGTCTGACGATACGTCTGGAATTTGAACCCTCTTTATCCATTGAGATCAGTACACGAGTCTGTTCTGAAACAAAAATCGTAGATAAGATTATAACGTAGATGACAGTAAAACCAGATCAAGGAATTCGATCAGAGTGATGAGCAGCATCTAGTTATATTGATAACAGACAGACAGATAGACATAAAGGTCAGGCGGCTAACACACATTAAAATATAAAATTGATAATGATACATAATATAATAAATAAAATATTAAATAATGTGAAAAGGTAATCAGTGGTGGCCGAGTGGTAACGGCCCTGACCTACGAG
Organism: Mythimna albipuncta; assembly: GCA_929112965.1. Taxonomy (NCBI): domain Eukaryota; kingdom Metazoa; phylum Arthropoda; class Insecta; order Lepidoptera; family Noctuidae; genus Mythimna; species Mythimna albipuncta. The sequence goes on along the minus strand of OV815969.1, from coordinate 1,200,419 downwards.
TTACAGTTCGGGGGTTCGAACCCAGCCAGGCGCATTACTTTGTGTAATTTATTTCATCACCACTGCTCTCAAAATGGTGAAGGAAAACATCGTGAGGAAACCGGCATGTCCTAAAACCAAAAAATTAGAAGACATGTGACATTCAACACAACACGCACTGGGCCCGCGTGGTGGATTATGGCCCATTCTCTCTCATAGAGAGGAGGCTTGAGTCCCAACAGTGGGAACATTAAAAAGGCTGGTGATGAGTTTGCAAACCTCGAAACCTGTGTCTAGTATATTTATACAAAGAATCTACATACAAAATTTCATAACTGTATCATGAAAAATCACATAGTTATAAGCTTGTTATTTCTGCAAAAATACATAGTCACCGGGCCATCCAGATGACTGAGGGGTTGTTTTGCACTTGCACCCAGCTGTTTGCTGGCGCCTAATACCTGCTATAGCCTTCCGTGACCTGTGTTGTACTTAGTGTCGGTAGTGTCCAACTTGTGACCTTTTTAAATATTTTGGAAAAAAATATAACATGATGTAAAAACTATTGGAATCCATTATAGTTCTAAACAAACTATATTCAGGTTTTGTATAAATTAAAAATAACGTTGTATATAGGGCTTATAAAAAAGGTTTGTCAGTGTGCTATGGAGTAGTCATGCCCGTGAACGGGTGCCATCGGTTGAGACTGGTCATCTCTTGGCTGCCAGTGGCTTAATTCGGTTTCTATTTTTAATTACATTTAATAAAAAGAATAATAACTTATTATTATTACGTATCTACCTACATTGTGCTCACATATTAGAAGCTACAAGAAATATGTAACCAAGATCTATGTAACTCATAATATATTTAAAAAAGAGTGTCCATGGAGTTTCTTGCGCGTTCTTCTCCATAGAGACCTACGTATTGGAACGTGCAATTTAGCTTAACTTTTCTTGGACTGACCGACATTTGACTATTCAAAAGTGGTCTATTTGAAATAAATTATTTTGATTGATTGATTGATTGGTACAGCGTAATGTAGCGTAGCGTAATGCAGCGAATGAAGCGTAGCGTGTAGTGTAGCGTTCGAAACACAACACTGCGCTCCAAACCGCAGGCTAAAAAGGCTGCCCAACTTAAATGGGACTGGGCAGGCCATGTCTGCCGCATGTCTAACGAGCTATGTGCCTGTATAACACAGGATTGGTGATCGGACACACTGATGCGAGACCGCAGCAGACCACGAACGAGATGGCGGGACCTGGATGGCTTCCATTCATTGGAATTGGAATGAAAGGAAAGAAAGTGAGGAACCATGACCGTTGGAAAGAATGGAGAGAGGCCTTTGCTCAGCAGTGGGTCAATACGAGCTAGCTATAACAATATAATATAAAATTTTAATACATACTACGTTGCTCTCAAGATGATGAGGAAATTGGCATGTCCTGTCCATTCGTAAAAGAGCACAGGGCCTGTGAGGTAAAAATAAAATCTTTCATCATCATAATTTCAACCGAAAAGCGTCCACTATTGGGCATAGACCTCCCCCAAGTGCCACTCCAACGAACAGTCCTACGCGTCCCGCATCTATTATAATATTCCCGCGACTCTCGTCTGGGCCTCAAGTCTGCTATTACAAGTGTCAGAATGGTCTATCACAGATCTATTAATATAAAGATAATCTACTAATATAAATGCGTCATTCTGACTTTCCAATGGTCAAACACTGACACACTGACATTCAAAGAAGTGGCAATAGAAAGGTAATCTCGTAAATATTGACAAAATGTCTGACGTATGCGGTAATCTGCAAAAATATTGACCGTTCTTTTGATCAGTGACCTACCATTGGAACATCATTGTTGCTTTTAATAAGCTGGGTATTGTCATTCTACTACAACTCTATTACGAGACCATTGACCGATCAACGATCGATCATTATGAATTAGCAGATTACGAACTTCTAGCAAAATGACAATGGGATCGTATTGGAGTGACGAATTTATGAAAATAGCAGACTTGGGCCCCGGAATCTTTTACTACAAGTAAACCATTAACAACTAAGTAATTGAATTGTTAAGGAGACATGAGTGTATACGTGAAGTCTAAAACGTTTCAAAATGTCAATGAATAAGAACCACTTAAACCTTTGCATAATTTTGCGTACAATAGATACATATAATAGATAGAATAGTAAAGAATCCATAGCGAAGTAAATTGACCTCAAAAAGTTCCTCAATAAATCGTCAATCTCAGTCGTAATAAGGATATAATCGAATGACAGTCGTTTGAGGAAATATAGAGTACAAATGGAGTCAACCTTAGGACTAAATTAAAACTTTCAATGTCGACTCTGGTCAACGGCACGGTAACAGAGACCATTTTGGAGCTGGTAGTTTTGAACTTTTGAACTTCGAAATTTTATTTTGAGTAAAATGGTGGAGAAAAACCATTGATGTTCATTTATAAATGCCACTTTCCAGGCGTGTGACATGAATATGTACAAAAAAGATAGCGAGATGTTTCCACACCCCCCAATCTTCCTCATATCAATATTTACCACGGTAGACGCGGGCTTGCGGCAGCGAGCAATTGGTAGCTCGCCCTCCGATCATGCGATAACCGTCCGGACAGAGCCCAAGACGTCAACGGCGCTTATGTACAACCGTAGGGGCCCAGCAGGGTCGAAGCCTACTGGGGCCATGGATGATGCGATAGAGATCCCCGATGCCCTGGAAAAATGGCAAAGAAGGAACAGGAGTTTTTAGTCAGTGAAAGTCAGACACTATCTCCCACTCCGCCCAAGAGACGGGGATGTAATTGGATGATTTTTGAACTTAACCCCTCGAGCGCCGATTGTACATAGTACATACGTCTGTACAACTTGAAGACCTTTAAAAATGAAAACCTTAATTTTTAATTTTGTACACACGTCTGTACGAAACTTATTTGGCCGAAAATTTTGGTTTCTATATTATATTATTCGATATTTATTAATTCATTTATTTATATTTATACATATTAATTATAGTTTTAAATATTTCTTATAAAAAAGATATATCCAACTGCCTAACGAGAGCCTCCGCAGATGTTGATCGAGGCTCTTGGCTATTAAGCCATTATTTAATTAATTTTTAAGAAAAATCCAAAAAAACCTTTATTTCTATATTTTATTGGTGATTTACGTAAACACGGCAATTATCCGGGTCATTAAACCCTGGCGCTCGAGGGGTTAACAAAATATCAATATTTAAAATGCTAATTGCAGCTTCATTTTAAGAATTAATTTTTATGACTTTTCAGTAGTAGGTAGGATTTCTTTTTAATGTTATTAAATTTGTTATTTAGAATTAAATATCGTACAAAAGTAAACAGAAGTAACCCAATTGTCAAAAATGAACTCTTAGTGACAAGTAGTTACAGAAATCATCATATAAGCCGAAAGATGTCCCACTGTTAGACAGGTGGGAAAATCATCCAATGACATCCCCCGCTCTTGGGCGGAGCGAGAGATAGTGTCAGACTTTTACTGACTCACTCTTGTTTCCTCGTTGACTTACATACTGGGGCCGAATCTTCCTTTCAGAAACAAATCCTTAAGACCAGTAGGCGTCGACCCTGCTGGGCTCCTACGGTTTGCTGACAACTCCTTGAGGAGCGCATAGAACAATACGCGCCGTCGACGTCTTGGGCTCGGTCCGAACGGTTACCTTCCCAAACATTACTGCTTCGCAGAAAGAGGCGATCACCTGATAAGATTACAGTACCTAAGTTACTTGTTAGCTCGGGTACATTCTATGTAGATGACTTTACCACAAAGGTGGCTAACAAAGTTATCTTTGAACCACGGTATAGTGAATTCTTTTATTTATTTATTTAATTAATCTTCATGCAACACAAATTAGGCATTAATTAAGTTCTCTGCATTCTCTACTAGTCAACCTAGGGTGGTTAAGAGACAATATAAGTTCCATCGTACCAAGTTTTTATAAGTTCCATCTTTAGAGTAGAATTTTGTAGCGCAGTAAAAACTGGACCTATTTCCAAAATGCACGAGATGTGTACAAAAAAAGAGCTGAGCAAGATATAACCAGTTTTTCCAATTTTATTTAAACTTTAGCAAGGTCATAAAATATTCATTAGCATTTGATAGTGTTAGTTTCAAGACCAGCATTCAAATTTTGTTAGTGGCCTAAGATAAAAATTATAAGAGACAAAAAAAAATCTTGATTTACTAGAGCATCTATTTAACTTTTTTTATACAAGGCAGGGGCGACTATGGTAGGTTGACATAATTTTTACATAACCGGCTATATCTCACAGAACACAGGAATCATATTTTTTCTTTTCTGTGCTATATCTCAATTCTCAACGGAATATAGTATTATACTAATGGAATACGTATTATTTTAGATAGCTAGTTCTATACTGTATTCGACACAGACAGTTTATTCTTTAATTGTCTGGTGCTTATTCACATCTGCATTCCTATTCACTCCGTTTGACGGAAATAAAAATATTTAAACCCCCTTTTTTAATTATTTTTTATAAAAAATTCTATGTTCTTATTGGATATCATCACTAACAAACTTTTTATTAATTACCAACTAACAAAATCAATTTTCTTTTTATTTATTCCATATTTTTTACTTCTTAGGATCCATTTATGATGACTCAATAGCTCGTAGAAAAAAGATGTACCGAAATTTTTGAAAACTAGCTAATGTTTAAAACCTGTTTGTTGTGGTTATCATAGATACTTATCTACAAATATACATGGTTTATACTAGTATAATAATCGACCAAAGGTACGAAAAACGCAGTCAAAGTCATTGCAGTTTATTTCCGGCCACAATAGGCGCAGGCTTGCGGACAGTGAGCAATGGGTAGCTCGCTGTCCGGCTGTCCGGTAACCGTCCGGACCAAGCACAAGTCGTCGCGCGCACTGTTTCCGCGCACCTCAAGGAGTTGTCAGCAACAGCAGGGACCCAGCTGGGTCGAAGCCTACTGGGGGCAGGGTTATCCGAAAGGGACCTCGAGCCCCGGTATGAAGGCTAGAAGGAACGGGGTGAGTCTTCTAGTCAGTAAGAGTCTGACACTATCTCCCGCTCCGCCCAAGAGCGGGGGATGTCATTTTATGATTTTACTCCACCATAAAAAAAAGTCATTGGAGTTTCCTGGCTATAAAACGACCTCTTATTCTGTCCGGGTGTGTATTCTGCCTCGGCTGCAATAGTAAACTTTGCCCTCTTGCATCAAAGTGTTATTGCAGTGCTAGACAAGGGGACACGGTGGAACAAACGGTAGAGGTGTGCTTGGGCAGAGCACCGCCGTGTCCTCGTGGGGGCGATCGGCGGCAACGATCTTTCGCACTGGGCCTTGGTACCATGGTCCGAAAGAGGAGGAGTGGCAGGCGGTGGCCTCCTTCTGCGGAGTAATGCTAGCAAAGGAGGCAATGGCCCTCACACTGCCTCAGCTGCCCGTATCCCGATCCAGTTTCCGGCCACCGTAGACGCGGGCTTGCGGGATTAGTGAGTAGCTCGCCGTCCGACCATCTGGACCAAGCCCAAGTCGTCAACAGCGCGTAGTTATTCCACTCGTACCTCAAAGAGATGTCAGCAAACCGCAGGGGCCCAGCAGGGCCGAAGCTTACTGGGGTGTTCGCTTCTGAAAGGAAAACCCGGCCCTGGAATGAAAGGCAATGAAGGAACTAGAAGTGGGTTTTAATACAAAATTTATAGGTACAGAAGTCAATCTACATACAAAGCGCGCTCGAGCAACGCACACATAGACACTGCTCAGGGACCCGATATCTCGGAAAGTCTCGGCCCGCTCGTCGAACAGTTCGGGCTCAAAAGCTCAATATTAGTGTGCGTCCACCGAGCGTAGATATAAAACGTGAAGTACATACATGGGATTGCCTTCTGTACCTATGTATTTTGTGGTTTTAGTCAGTAAAAGAGTATAATTTTGGATGATTTCCCGTTATAAACAAAAAAGTGCTACACAGGCAAAGATTTCATTTAAATGAAGATTACGAGTTACTAAAATACTTTACCGAGTCAATTTCCATATTCACATATTCCTTATTATGTCGTTTTTCTAGTTTCGCAAAAAATAAATATTTCAGCTACTTTGTAATTTAAAATACTATAGGAGCCTGCGTACATAATGTGTCAAGGTTAGAATATATAATAGAAGATGCCATTTGACGCTGACTATTCTTTTAAAGCGTACCATTACTTTTTTCTTTGTTTAAATAGTTATTTTGTTACTTTTCGTCACTAGAAGACTATTTTCAAAGGTATACTTTGAAGATTTTGAGAATTGTTGGTATGTCAAAAGGTCACCGTTTCGATGACACAATTAATAATTATAACATTCCATAACTGTCACACAACGTCATCTAGTCCCAAGCTAAGCAGAGCTTGTGTTATGGTACGGGTGGATAACTGATAAACATACTTAAATATTTTTAAATACATTCATATTACAGATAAATTACACCCAGACACAGAACAAAATGATCATGCTCATCACATAAACATTTTGTCCTGGATGGGAATCGAACCCACAACCTGCGGCATAGCAGTCAGGGCCACTAACCACTGGACCAACAGGCTAGTAAAAAAAATTGGCATAGTGATTGAGCGATTAACTGCAGCGCTGCGTATGACACGTTCACTTCGATAGATTATCGTCATCATCACCATTTCAACCAAAAGACGTTCACTGTTGAACACAAGCCTCCCCCAAGTGTCGCCATAACTACCGATCCTGTGCGTCTCGCATCCATCAGATTCCCGCGACCCTCGCCTGGTCATCGGTCCACTTTGTGGGAGGCCTTTCAATGCTACGTCTTCCGTTACGATAGATTATAATCCGCCGAAACAAAACGCGTTAAATTGTAAAAAAGTTGCTAAGGTTTGCAATCTTTTAACAGATCATAATCAGATAGATTATAAACTGACGGTATTCACAATGTTACGGTAACAAATATATATAGAAACAGAACCTGTTTATCGGTAACGTCTTCTTCATCAATGTCACAATTAGTCTCACGTTAATAGTTTACATAATTAGTAACAGATTTGTTTTTGTTGTTACTTTGTTATTTACTGCCGCACACCAGTTTGTATTACTTTGTATTCTTTAGTTACTGTCTTTATTACTCGATGAGATACTACGAGTATTGTCAGAAGCTAGAAAATATAACATAGTATCGTGTTACCGAGTTACTGGGTTGTGTAGAATAGAATTTATTCCTAATTTGGAGGACATTATTTATGTGAAATAGCAACAATCCCATTTACGGAATTTTATCACTGATTTTACTTATAGCTCAAACTTTTTGCGCAATCCATTAATACTCACTTACTTTATTTGTTCAGTTGAAAACCAGCGCCAGAATGCTTCAACAGCATAATGCTGTTGAAAACCAGTATCGGTTACCGCTCTGTATTATCTTTCTGTCCTTGTCTTCTATTCTGTCCTGTTAACCATCCCACTATCACTAACTCTCTTTTCTTTCATATCACTTCTTCTCTCTTCATCAATCCACATACATATATGTACCTATAAAATTAATTAGCATTTTAATATACTAATTATACTAAAACCTAACTATGTACATAAATATAATACAAAATGACAAAGTACGCTCAGGCGTCAAAGTACTCCTCCACATCGCTGTCATCCGGAAATGTGCCCAGAAGACTGGCAGCATTGCCACGTTGAATGGCAATGCTAATTCTTTGGGCGAAGAACGAGCCAGCCCTCTGGTCACGTGAAGTGTCGATCAGTCGGCGTGAAATTTCCTTGAAAAGGAGACGCGCACTCGGACCCCACGAACCAAGTGTTTCGACCCCAAACGGCTCAAAACTGTAATTACCAGTAAGGTTACAGTACTTGCGCCGTTTAAGGGTCTCAGCAGCAGCAGCGGCAGCGCCAGCACAGCCTGCCGTACTTGTAATATGGGATGGCGCAAGGGTGTCGACACAGGTTGCGTCCCACACCAGAGGCCTACCCACCTTCCACGGTACCAACGTCATACCATCTGGTCTCTTCCCATCGTCACGTACCAAACCATTTGGTTCTAATACGGCAGGTACCCCGGCGGTGACAAGAGCTCGACGAATAATGTCGTTGATGCTAGCGTGTCGTGGTATGCGGCCTGCGCTCCTGCAACAGGACAAGCCATGGTGTCCGAGGCTGTCGACACCTTCACCACAGTGGCACCGATGTGGAGCAACACAAGGTGCGCCTAAGCGTAGACAGATAGCTAGCCGAAACGAGGCGTCATCCATCATAGTGCCTATGGTAGATGACGGGAGTGCCTGAAGCCATAAGCCCGACTCCCATTCCCCCACAGCCAGCAGACGCGCACGCTCAGCAGTACTTGACGACGTATTTAAAAGGTTATTCCGTACAATACTGCAGAGCGGCACATCCCACCGTCTCTGTGAGGACAGGTTGTCGGGCAAATCCGTGTTGGGACAAGCCATTTTCCAAGCGTTCAACGCATCGGACAAGCACGGTACCTCAACATCAACCAGTGAGGAAGATAAAATTTTCCTGGTTAATGTTTCAGTACTGTGCACCGAGGAGAGGAAAGCTGGTAAACTTATACCAGAAATTTTGCGGACGCCGAGGCCACCTAGCCGGATGGGAAGCGTGGCTTGCTGCCATGCTCGGTCGTCCAAGGCCACATTTAGAATTGAAGATAATGTGTTCCTAATAATTTGATCGACTTGTACCTATATACCCATAACTTTTTTTAGTAACATGCGTTTCTTAAAATCCTGTCATCTCTCCTACTCACATGACCTTACTAAGACAAACGATTCTCTTTCAACTATTCAGTCACTGACGCCACTATCAAACTTCCTTACTGTACTCATCTCTCACTTTATCCAGTCTCGTCAGCACACACTCTCGTCTCAACATTCTCATCTACTTGCAATCTTAGATATAAGCTATACCACGTCAATACAACGTGGTACCTATTCTAAATTACCAAGTACTTATACCTAATCAGTATTATATTATCAGCCATGTGATTTAAAGAGGTTATCAGCTTCTAAGACATCGAATATCTCAAAACCATAGATCAAAACATTAGAAGATAATAATATCTTGATATTTTCAAATGATCTCCAACGATCTACCTCGTAGGCCTTTTTTTCATTGTATATTTATGCCATCTATATATATATCTAATGAATGACTTAGGCAGGTAAAAGGTTTATTTATAAATACCAAGTACATGTAATGTTATTTAAAAATTTCGTATCACAGTAACGAAAGTGTCGTACAAAAGTACGAGTTCGATAACTAATACTTATTTATTTATTATTTCGATTACTAATACGGTTGGAATGATTTTAAGTAAAGAGTGAATGGCTTGCGTCTAAGCAAGTGTGCTCCATCGGCGGCCACATCATCGTTAGTGATAGATAGTAGTCAAACAGAAATCTGACCCTAATAAAAAATAAACTGTACCTACTATACTAGGAATGACTCCTTTATTGTAAGTGGCAGAAAGATGTAAAATGAAATACACAAGACATCCAGACCTGGCACACTAATCTGTAGGTCATTCAAATGTTTGTACCAAACCAAAACCAAACCCCCGACACGAAACGCACCAGCCAATTGCTCAAACACTTCATACTCGAAATCGAGTTTTCTAGACTAGTCAGATAGTATGTTCGGTGCCACTTTTCAGGACGTGAGAAAGAAAAAGAGTTTATTTGCGAAAACAATGACGCATAACTTAAAAAAAAACATATAACAATATCGACTTATAAGTAGTAAGTAAACAGCATATGCGACACATCAGCGCAAAACGGCCAGCGCTCAACAAAATGCTGGGGCTCGTGTAAGACAGAGCCACAGCATCAGCAGCCACATGTCGGAGAGTCCCGAGTACACTTGCATTTTGGAAGACTTAATGAATGCCACCGATGTTACAGTTAACCTAACCACCTACTGGATCAAACTATTTAGGGAGTTAGCTACCGATTCGAAAAGAAGAAGAAGAAGCCCCTCAATTTTAGTTATAAATTTTTGTTAACATCTACTCATAGTACTTTTAAATTAAATTCACTTTTTTTGTTGAGTTTATCAAGATAAAAACAAGTTGGCTGCCTCCGTTACGCGGTTCTCAGGGATCGGGGCCCGCAGGGAATAACCCATTCCATCATCAGACTACTATATATACGGCGTTTCGGCAACGGCACATGGTGGACATCCCACTCATACGTACAAAACGTTTTGGGAACACATTTTCTACGTACCTACAGCTAAGGAATGGAATTCCCTGCCGGAGTCTTTGTTTCCTAATAGCTCGACAATCTAAGGGTCTTAAATTCAAGAGTGGGGGACTTCTAGGCAGGGGAGACCGTTGTACAGTCGTCAAGGATGTGCTTTAACAGGCGTTGCACAAAGGGTGTTCCGGAATGATCTCTTGAGAGGTAACGGTGACCCGTCTATATGCTGATGGTGATCACCGAGGTTGTTTTAGTGACGTAAAAATCTCATACTCCCTGGACTTGTCCCCGAAGTCCGGGCGCCTTTTGAAGGTTTCCCTCGAAAACAAAAAAAAGTTTACTTCTAGGCAAACGTACTCCATCGTAGACCACATCATCACTTACCTGTGAGATAGTGGTCACATACGAGCCTACCAATTAAAAATATATTATTTATATGTATTTCTTATGGTGTACTTAAAAATAAGAGTATTCTACGTATTTTCCTCCAGGTCACGGCAAGTACAACTACGGTCTCCTGCTAACATGCTTCGTGCTGATCATCGCCATGGGGATCGACATCTTCGGGCTGGGCATCATCGTGACGGCCTCCACCTGTGACCTGGATCTGACTCTCAGTCAGATTGGGATTCTATCGTCTATGTCTTTTGCTGGTAAGTTTAGTGCGACGAATTTTGGTGTATATAGTACTCACAATCCGTGCGCATTAACATGGCACCTGATGGATGACGTTTGAAATATTGAGTGTATTGAATTTTAATTTAGTTTTTTGAATATCAACATTATTTTGTGCTGAGTAGTTTCTCATAAGACATACTACTTACTTTACGAATTTACGATGCTTTAAACGTGACAATACAAACTATTTTCGAGTGTTCAATGAGGCAAGTTGGCAACTGTTTTCGAGCCAGTGCCATGTTAATGCGCACGGGTTGTAGTCCTTTTTTAAGATTCCATACCAAAGCTAAGTTAAGCAAAAATGGAACCCATAAAGAATCACTTTGTTGTCCGCCTGTCTGTTTGTCCATCGCCGGGCCTTGGTCGAGGCCATGGTCCGGAGCGAGGAGGAGTGGCAGGCGGTCGCCGACTTCTGCGAAGCAGATAATGCTCGCTAAGGAGAAGGCTGACCGCATCAGGCAACGGCGCTCTCGCCGCCGCCGGGATTCCGATTGAGGATATTTTGGTTTGAAAATTTCAAAGGATTGGAATACATTGTGATGATTCTGGTACTTTATAATTATACTTGTTTTTAATGAAATGGGTCACAGATAAAAAAAGAGCACCAGAAAGATTTAATACATTTGTTTTGCTCAGAACTTGTTAACACAATGAAGTTCTTAAGTTTTTGATCTGCATTACATTGTATTCCAGCAAATCTATTACCTGTCACTACCGTTACATTCCTTATTGAAATTCTAGTACATTACGGTGGATACACGACTCTCTGAATGACGAAATTCTTTTCTATAAACTTTAGTATTTATTAACAACACGCTTATTTTTTCTATAAAGACTTTTGCAAAATATTCGAGTGAGTGAAGGAATTCCCGAATACCAAAGGTAACAGAGCGTTCAGGCGTTATCTCTCTTTCTTCGTGTTGCCTCTTTATCAAATATTGCGTTAGATGATACAAGCTTCTAAACCATGCTCATGTTGACGACAGACGGATCTGGAAGAGAGTCCTCGAACAATCCCGCAGATACCCTTAATTAACATGTCAATTCTTTCTGGATTCCAGGTATCATAGTGATGTCCTACCCCTGGGGTTATCTATCAGATACTCGAGGCAGAAAACTGGTGCTGATGTGGGCGATGTGTGGCAGCTTCCTCAGTTCAGCTATCAGCAGCCTGTCTCCGAGCTGGCAGGTGCTAGCAGCACTGAGGTTCATCAGCTCAGCATTGTGAGTAAGACCTAGACATCCTTACCCTTTTTAGGGTTCCGTAGCTCAAAAGGAAAAAAACCTAACCCTTATAAAATCATTTTGTTGTCCGTCTGTCCTTCTGTCAAGACCCTTTCCTATTTTATCTCGGGAACGCGTGAAGGTATCAATTTTTAAATTAAAACCATATAAATTTAGGTTTCTCATAACTTGAAGCTGTGAAAAAATCAAACTTGTAGGTAAACGAAAAAAAAAAATACGGCTTTATGTTGTAAAAATGTAAATTTCGACACTCTCAAGGGAATCAAAAATCATAGGGTACTTCCTGTTGAACCCAGAATCCTGAAGTTTGGTGTAAAGCAAGGTATTGTAGCACAGATAGGTATAGGAATAATTCTGAAAAGAAAACAGTAATTAGTAAGTAAGTTGTTTTTTTGCGTCACAAAAAAAATTCTTCCGAGACTCGGAAAAATATTCGAGATTCCATTCGGGAATTGAACTATTTATATAGTTAAGTTTGTATGGAACCCTCAATGTGTGAGTCTGACTCATACTTGCCCAGTTTTCTGTATTAAAAGTATTGTACAAACAGTTCGTACTCTTTATCAATGCTGTCTTTAGTTACCTATTTATCAGACATTTTAAAAACTGAATTTGCATTTTATTTTTAAAATTTAAATATACCGGAAACATTAGTCCATTACAAACCAAACCGGACTTTATTATTGACTCCGCAAGGACATGTAAAGAATATAGAGTACTCGATTATTAAACTACGTACTTTAGTTTTTGCCTGCGGCTTCGCTCCAACTCTTCCCTACTCCACCATACTCTACCCTATTCTACCCTACTCTACCCTACTCTGCCCTACTCTACCCTACTCTACCCTACTCTGCCCAACTCTTCCCTACTCTACCCTACTCTGCCCTACTCTACCCTACTCTACCCTAATCTACCTTACTCTACCCCACACTACCCTACACTACCCTACTCTACTCTATCCTACACTACCCTAATTTTCATTTTTTCCATAAGAACCTTCTCCTCACAATAACGAACACAACAAAAAAAAATTAGCGAAATCGGTCCCGCCGTTCACATGTGATGGCGTGACCAAGGAAAAAGGGATTAATTTTTATGCGAGTATATATAGACAAATAATAATAATACTAACAATTACTATTAGGTCTTATTAACTAACTAATAATTTAAGTTTATCATACAAATGTGCAACTTACTGCTATTCACAGAATACATCTTAAAACGTTATTTTGACCAAAAAGAGAGGTACAAAGACAGGTATAGAAGTCAATCTACATAGAAAGCGCGCTCGAGCAACGCACACATAGACACCGCTCACGAACACGATTAATACGACCTCATTGCGAGGAAGTTAATTATATAAATCTCTCACTGACGTTCGGGATTAAAACTTAGCAACCTTCGTTTCGTTCGGAATTCAACATGCCGCCCGCGACTTAAAGACACTCACTGCTTCATCCCCTAGTCACATAATCTATTATTTTGTCTCAGGCTGTACATTGGTTATATTCTTCACCCATCTACTCTATTATTAAATAGGGAGAAAAAAATTACTTTTGGGTGTATGTTTGTAATGAATAAACTCAAAAACTGCTATGCCGATTTAAAAATTCTTTCATCTTTGGAAAGCTACATTTACCCTGAGTAACATAGGCTATATTTATTGCTCATGTGAAGCCGGGATGGGCCGATACTTACATATAAAGAACAAAATAAACTCACTCCTTACATCTCTCTGTATGACTGGAAGTATCGTAGGTATATTAACAAGTCATATTGAATGTTCCTTGCAGGTCCAGTGCTGCCGAGTCAGCGACGTATGCGCTGATTGGAGAGTGCTGCGGCACCAGGGTTCGTGCCAAGTACATGCTGCTTATAACAAGTGCCCTCATGATCACACCCACATTGTATTATAGTAAGTATCTAACAAGATTGTGCGTACAGCTGAGGAGTGGAATTCCCTACCAGAGTCTGGGTTTCCTGATAACTAAAACTTGGGGTCTCTAAGTCAAGAGTGAATAGGTTACTTCTAGGCAAGCGTGCTCCATCGTCGACCACATCATCGCTTACCATCAGGTGAGATGGTAGTCAAACACGAGCCTATCAAATATAAAAATGAAGAAAATGTTATGTAGTAAATATAAAATATTGTACAACAATAAGCAAGGCTGGTGTCATAAATCCGTATTGGCTCTCTGGATTCATGATCTGAATTCAGATTTATAATAATATTGCACAACTATCACACAACGCCATCTAGTCTCAAGCTAAGCAGAGCTTGTGTTACGAGTACTAGACAGCTGATAAACATTCTTATATATTTCTAAATACATACATACTATAGATAAATTACACCCAGACACAGAACAAATGATCATGCTCATCACACCAAGATTTGTCTTGAGTGGGAATCGAACCCACGACCTCCGGCATAGCAGTCAGTGTCACTAACCACTAGACCAACAGGCCTGTCAATTTTATTTCAGAAAGGTAATCCGGATCGGGAGACGCAACGTTGGAAAGCCTCTCACTAGATGATGGTAGGGTCACGGAAATCCGATGAATGCGAGAGGCACAGGAGTGGTCATTGAGGTCTAAGGGGAAGCCTACGTCCAACAGTGGAATTTTCGGCTGGAATGATGATGATGATGACATTATGGTAGTGCTTTTTGGAGAATGTGCGCAGGAATTGCATAACTTGATTCCGCCATCTCAATTCTACCATCGGACAACCCGACGTACGGCGAGTCTCCACCCTTACGTTGTTGAAACCTCTACAGACGAAGCGTTTCGCCTCGTCGTTTTTTACAGCGTACGTCGAAGGACTGGAACAATTTACCTGCTGCGGTCTTCCCATCTGATTATAATTTGGGTGTTTTCAAGGCTAGAGTGAATAGGCTCTTAATAAACCAGTGCGCCTCACCATTAGAGATTGCATCACTGCTTACCATCACGTGGGATCGCAGTCAAGCACTAGTTTATATAAATTAAAAAAAAATCTCACACATTTTGGGTTTTTCGACAATATGACGTATCGCTCAAAGAATCTCACTAACACGGTATTCGAAGTAGGCGATTTAACGAGAAGCGGCGGCTTCGTTCTACGTGCGTGTAAATTGCAGCGATTTATTTGTGTTGTGGAATATATTTATATTTATAACGCGTCACCTCGTCCCCATCGACCATCTGTTCTGCGAGCAGTGTGCCCTGCCCACTGACACTTAAGTTTTCGGTAACCTTGGTCCTCCTGCGGATATCTTCATTACAAAATGTCACATGGACCATTAATTTGGCAGTCGTTATCGCTACTATGTCACCTTGTCAAGGCCTTCAGAACCTACTTTAGTACCTGAAAATTTATGTGGGTACTAATAATAAGGACAAACACATAATGTTTAAAGCGTACGAAGATAGTTTGCCAAAGTAGAAGGACATGACATTATTTATTTTAAACTACTTAAATTAACTTGGTAGATATATTCACTAAGGACTTAAAATTTATTTACTACGATATTGTAATATAATTATGTATATACTAAGAGTATTATAAAGGTCAAACTAAGACAGATAAGCAAAACGATATGGACCCAGCAGACCATAGTCTACTGGAGCCATGGGTCGACTTCTGAATTTGAAACCCGTGGTCAAAGAAAGTTGAATGCTGACACGCTCGGGTATCCTGCAAAATCCTGTAATACAGTAGAACATATACCTACAGCAACCCAAACCCGAGGTAGTTTCCCGGCCCAGAAAAAATACTCGTCTGGTTGGAGGATCCACCCTTTTCTAAGGAGGTTTGCGAGACTTTACCCTCTGTTCCTCATACCTCTAAACTGGCTCTTCAATCTTGGTTAACATATTGTAATTACGTTTTCCAGTAACCGCCTACCTCATAATGAAGCTGGACTTCACCATCTACCTGCTGGGCATCGTGTACCGGCCGTGGCGCCTGCTGACGCTCCTTATGGCGCTGCCCCTGGGGCTAGCGGCGCTGTTGCTGAGCTTCTTCAGCGAGAGCCCCAAGTTCCTAGCCAACGTGGGCAGGAACGAGGACGCGGTCAAAGTGCTGAAGAGGATGTATGTGGCTAATGGAAATGATGGAGAGAATTTTCCTGTAAGTATGGGTTTTTTGGGGTCCTTCTTTCTGACTCCTAGAATCAAAGTCATTTCCTCCATACCACTCAGTTAAATTTCAAGGTAGAAAATAACTTCTCTTACTCTAAAGAGGAGCGTGGCAGACTTTTATTGATTAACTAGCTTTAGCTCGCGACTTCGTCCGCGTACATAAAATATAGCCTAAGTCACTCAGGAATAAAGCAGCTTTCTTTCGGTAAAAAAATTTAGCAATCGAATGAGTAGGTACTTCCAGAGATTACCTCTTAAAAACAAAACCAAACCTCTATATTATATTAGTGTGGATAATACCACACCTATGTTGCTTTGCGTTCCTGGACCCCACAGTTCCCTTTCGGAAGTCAAACAGTCAAGTGGCCTCAGTAGGCTTCTGGGGCCTCGCGATTTTGCCTTATGTTCTCTCTCATTGATGCGCGCGTGTAGAATAAGATTCTTAGCTTTGAGTAGGCTAGATTTCGCGGCCTTGAAATGCAAAGGTTAACTGTAGAAACACGGGTCGCTCCATCTAGATCGGTATAAGAAATCAACAAAGCCAGCACAGGCGCAGCCAGCGGTAGCCAGGCTCTCGGTGTTTTGCAGGATGCATTTCGGTGAGTGTGTGCAGGAATTGCATGACTTGATTCCACCATCTCATATTTACCATCGGACAAACCGAGGAACGGCGCGTATTTACCCTTACGTTGATGAAACCTCTACGGTCCGGACCAAGCATTTTGGCTCGTCGTTTACACCGCGTACATCGAGGGAATGGAACAATTTGCCTGCTGCGGTCTTTCCCTCCGATTATAATTTAGGTGTTTTCAATTCTAGAGTGAATAGGCTTTTAATAAATTAGTGCACCTCACTATCAACGATTGCATCACTACTTGCTCCTTACTTACATGAAATCGCAGTCAAGTTCTAGTTTATATTAATAAAAAAATAAAAACAAATACGTTAGCAGCATGATGTCGATTCGGTTTTCTAATATTTGCTAAGTTAGAAGTAATTGGAACTAAAACGTTCAGCATTGCCATCCAGCGTGGCAATGCTGCCAGCGTTCTGGGCAGTTTTCCCATTGACATCGATGTGAACGAATTTTTGATGCCCTGTGAGTTTTTCCCGTTTTTCAACCTTTTTTACTCGTTTGTACATATTATTATTTTAAGTTTGTATATATATACCAAACGTTCAAAGTTCGATACTATAAAAAATAAAATCAAACGCATTTATTTCAAATAGACCATTTGCAGGCACTTTTGAATAGTCAAATGTCCAAAATAAGTATAGTTAAATTACACGTTCCAAAGCGTCTCTATGGAGAAGAACGTGAAGAAACTTCACGGACACCTTATAAATCATATTATGACGTTTTTTTTTTTATATTTCATATAAACTAGCGCTTGTCTACGATCCCACCTGATGGTAAGCAGTGATGCAATCATACAATCTTGTTACATAAATCTTAGTTACTTATTTCTTGTTGCTTCTATTATGATGAGCAGATTATGTGAGCACAATGTATGACGAGCAATGATCATGTCCTAAGGGATTTAATTAACGATTAAGGGAGCAATATGTTAGTTTAAATATAAAAGTAAATTTGTTAATTTTGCGCTGACAGGTGAAACAGATCTACCTAGAAGACGGCAGCAAGGACGACGTGGGAGTGTTCTCGCTACAGTCCCTCTGGACGCAGATCGCTCCTCTCTTCAAACCTCCTCTGCTCGGGAGGACCATGCTGTTGTACTACCTCACTTTCGTCACTTATATTGCGTGAGTATTAATTTTATTAATACATAGTTTTGGTAATTGTGAAATGCAGCAGTTAATCCTCCCGGCTGAATTTCGATAACTGTTTAAACCATGTAGGTCTATTTTAAAGAGTATCAATGGAGTTTCTTGCACGTTCTTCTCCATAGAGATCTACGACATTTTGACAATTCAAAAGTGCTTGTAATTGGTCTATTTGAAATAAACGTTTCTGTTTTCTGATAAAACTTTTGAATTTGAATTTTGATAACGGTACTTAACTGCACAAGTGTGTATAAACGCAGGTGCACTATCTATTTTTTCACTCTTATAGTCCAATGAGACGCCAATCCGACACGACAGGAAAGAGACCTTAAAAAGTCAGTCGTGAAATCTATTAGAGGGACGGAACTCTTCACCCTATATAGCTCCATCTCTTTTGCAGTTCAGTTTAGGTCGTAAATTAGATTGTGTTAAGAGCTAGTGATAGCACTGTTCATCTCTCTCCGGTCATGTCTTCTGGATAATCTCGTACGAGATTCTGAGGACGACCAAGTTTTCGTAGCAGCGGTCACGCTACAAAAGTTACGATTTCGTAGCCGATACACAATCCGCTACGCCAAATATCCTGTCGTAGCAAATACAGGTTTCTTACCCGACTGCTCCACAAGAAGAGTAATGTTTTTCGATAATTTATATGTATGTGTAGTATTTTTCTAACAAATGAGGTATCAATTATTCGTCTTCATGAATGCAATTTGCAGAGTCAAAATGATAAATAAAAAAAATTAATATAGCGGTTGCCGTTACGTAAGTGAAATCGCACGGTCATCATGTGGATAAGGCACAAGGAGAGATAACAAAAATTTAATTTACTTAAATATAAATGCAAGACATGCAGACCTGCAACAACTATCTGTAGGCCATGTGAATATATTTTCTATGCAGTCCAAGATCGAAACCCTTAAGATTTAGAACCTTCCTTACTTTCAAGATGTTTTCTTCTCCATACAGTAACAACAGCTTCGCGATCATCTTGCCGACGATCTTCAACATCTTCTTCACGTCGTACGCCACCAGCGCTGCTGACGCCTCGTTCTGCGACCTCTTCCATCTCACTAACACCACATCTGTTGATGTTAAGCAGGTTGGTAGAAATGAAGAGCATGTAGAGCCATTTTTAACGCCACGTAACAAACTACAAGAAAACCAAGTAGGAAGACCCTATGGTTCTTAAGTTTTTTTAGGGTTCCGAAACTCAAAAGAAAAAAACAGAAACCTTATAGGATAATTTAATTGTCCGTCTGTCAAGACCCTTTATCTCTAAAACGCGGGGAGATGTCGAGTTGATATTAAAACCATATACATGCGGTTTCTTAAAACTGTCGCAAAAAAACGTGTATTTCGACCCTCTCAAGGGAATCGAAATTCATAGTGTACTTCTAGGTTAACCCAGAATCCTGCATAAAGCAAGGTTTTATAGCACTGGGAATCAATCTGAAAACAGTAAATTTGTTGTTGCGATACAAACATGATGTTGTCCTTTAAAACAACTTTCAAATAATAGCTGTAGTTAAACACTATCTTAAATTATGCAATCTTTATTTTATTACTTATATGTGACAAACGTAGATTTTAAAATATTGTCTCCTTAAAGTTTTGAAGAAAATTCATCAGCTGTTGTTTTAATTGATACATAATAAACTTTTCTCATGGTTACAGGATCCATCAGAATGCAAGAACAGCATAGAAGATAACACCATCTGGGCGGGGTGTGCCCACGGCATGTCCTTCTTCGTACTGAACGCGCTCATCTCGCAGTGTGCCGGCAAGAGAAAGGTATGTATCCGTATGTTTTTTAATTATGTATAGGTTTTTTTTTTTCGATGGGAAAAATCATCTTATGACAACCCCCGCTCTTGGGCGGAGCGGGAGATAGTGTCAGACTCTTACTGACTAAATAACCCATCCCGTTCCTTCAAGTCTTCATACCGGGGCTCGAGCGCCCTTTCGGATAACCCTGGCCCCAGTAGGCTTCGACCCGGCTGGGCTGACAACTCCTTGAGGCGCGCGGGAACAGCGCGCGCCATCGACGACTTGGGCTTGGTCCGGACTGTTACCGGACGGCCGGACAGCGAGCTACCCATTGCTCACTGTCCGCAAGCACGCGCCTACGGTGGCTGGAAATCGGGATCGGAATCCCGGCGGCGGCGGCGAGAGCGCCGTTGCCTGATGCGATCGGCCTCCTCCTTAGCGAGCATTACTGCTTCGCAGAAGTCGGCGACCGCCTGCCACTCCTCCTCGCTCCGGACCATGGCCTCGACCAAGGCCCGGCGCGAGAGGTCTCCGCCGCCGATCACCCCCACGAGGGCACGGCGATGCTCCGCCCAAGCAGGGCACACCGCGATTGTGTGCTCCACCGTGTCCTCCGGGCGTTCCGCACAGTGGCGACACCCGGGCGTCACTTCCGCTTTGATTCGGAACAGGAACCTCCCGGACTTGCCATTTCCGGTGAGGACCTGAATTATGTATAGGCTCACGTTTGACCACTATCACGTTCACCTGATGGTAAGCGATGATGTGGTTGACGATGGAGCACGCTTGCCTAGAAGTAACCTATTCACTTTTGAATTAAAGACCCCTAGGTTAAAGCTATCAAGAAGACTTTAGCAGGGAATTCCAGTCCTTAGCTGTACGCATAATGAATCCTTTCATCGTCATATCAGTGGAAAAGCATGCGAAGAAGCCTCTTGAAGTTTCTTGCACGTTCTTCTTCATAGAGATATACGCTTTGGAACGTGCAATTTAGATTCACTTTTTTTTGGACTGACCGACATTTAACTATTCAAAAGTTCGTGTAAATGGTTTATTTGAAATGAATGCTTTTGATTTGAACCAATTAGTGTTTCAGATTTGGTTAACACCTACCTACAAATCTACACATGTGGGTAGCACAGACGTAGACATAGGGTAGTCAGCCTTTCGGTATTTTACAGAATGAAGTTTGGAGAGTGTGCGCGGGGATTGCATGACTTGATTCCGCCATCACTTTAATACCATCGGACAACCCGACGTAAGGCGAGTGTCCACCCTTACGTTGTTGGTCCACCTTACATTGTCTCGCGTTGTTGTTTATACTGCGTACATCGAAGGACTGGAACAATTCGCTTGTAACGGTCTTCTCTACCGATCATAATTTAGGTTACTTCAAGGTTAGAGTGAATAGGCTCTTCATACATTGAACCCCAAGCGAACGCTGGCGTTTGCGCTGTCATTGTCTTTTTAATGTGTCTCTAACTGACACGATTGAAAGGTATAGCAGAGATCATAACGCCTGATTTCATAAGAGGAGAGGCTAAACTATCTAAAATATTTTTTTATAAATATATTTTGGGTGCCTGCCGTTTCGTCGAGGAGAATTTGACAAAATTTCACTACCCAAACAAATTTTAGCAACCTTTTTTTATACCATTGCAATATTTTTAATGATTTTAGTACGCATATTTTTATTTGGTCAAATTTTTATTTGGTTATATTATCAAGTATAATGTCATTATGGCATTTGGTCTTTAATCAAATGATTTATTACAGCAAACAATCTTCAAACAATAAACTTTGGTGAAATGATTTGTTAAGACAAAAAATATTATGTAAAAATGGGCAGGTTAAGTTAGGTTAAAACTGTGACCTCCTACGACTACGTTGACCAGTAACGACTTGCATAATAGAAAAAAGAGATTGTTTTTAGTAGTTTGTGTTCCCCGGAACTGAACAGTTTAGATTAGGATAATTACTTATTTAAAAAAAATGGTTATAAATTATAAAACATTGACTTTCTAAAGCCTACTCCTCGATAACGGCTAGGTTTATAGGTGTGAATAACATTATGTTATTACAATATAGAATGGATGAATTTTTTGATGCCCTCTGAGTTTTTCAGCCTTTTTTACTATTTTGTATTTTTATTTATTATTTTAAGTTTGTATATACATATATACCTAGTGATTATTTATTAGATTAATTGAATTGAATTAAAAACATACATATAGAATATGTATAACATCAACAATTATGATTTTTTTTGCCTACCATCTACGGTGAAATAAAAAATTTAACAACATAATACACCGCTAAATTTTAATCGTTTTAATCCCGTGGAGGGTTGATCCGGTACATGAAACACTATCGATTTGTAAAGATAAAAGCATTGCTCGGGAATTGGGATTTTAGTTCCTAATATCTCTAACTTAGCAAAGATTGCAAAACCGAACTGACGACATGTTGCTAATATATTTCTACAGCCTTTTTTTGAGGTGGAAATCATACAATGACCTCTCGCTCTGGGTGGAACGTGTCAGACTTTTACTGACCTGTCTCCTCTAGAAGCCTTTTGCGTTCTAGGACCACTGGTTTCCTTTTCAGAAATTACCTGCGGTTATATCAGGCATCGACCCTGCAGCTGGGTCGATATGTCAGCAAGATCTTAGGGGCCAGCAGGCCCCTAAGGTCTTGCTGACATAACTTTGTGGAGCAGGTGACAAGTTCATCATTGCAGTTTAAGGGTTAACAAGTACTTTTAGTAAAAATATTGGGCAAGTGCGAGTCACACTCGCGCACTGAGGGTTGCGTAAAAACTTACTTATGAAAACCATTGATATATTATAAGGAAAAGATACGTTACGCGCTAACGTCGCAATCAGAAAACCTGTACCTCTAGCCGTGTTGCAAATCTGCAATCGTCAACGCTCAGTCACATGGTGAGAACAAAAGATTCGGCGACGCGGCCAACTCGAAGCGTTCGACGCAAGCGGAACAGTTATAACTTGGCTAGGGGGGCTGGACTCTGTGCACAACTGCATGCACCGAAACTCACACATCTACGATCAGTGTCATCACAGTCGATTCGCAAAATGGCGACCAAAACAAGCGAAATTAGAAATATTATCGTAAGTAATTTTAAGTTTTGGTGTACCTAGGTATTTACGAGTGAAATGTGATTCCATGTAATTTGTTTTTGTTTTCTTTTTGAATGATTTGTACAACGCAGAAACGCACACAAAGATTTTGATAACCTTTATCCCACTTAAAACCAAAAAATTTTTTTTGCGTAACATAGCCTGTTTATGTAACTCGTCGATTGCGACTGAGTGAAATTAGGCGACGGAGACCTGTAGCCTGATTCACGGAAAATCAAACAAGCCAAATGTCGTTGAAGTTTTATAGTCGTTCGATCGAAGTCCTATCCAAAAGCGGTATTTACGATCTATCGACTTATTTCCAGTTAAATTAATAAGTATTCTAGCAGGATAATGTAATACAGTTTTTGTTTTTTTAAATCGACGTATTTCAAACGACTTTAAAATCGGTGTCGTTCAAACTCGATTGATGTATGTGAATACGGCAATGGTCTAAACGACTAAATCGATACTACGATATCGTTACGGTTTTCATTACGTGAATCGGGCTACTGGTTTAAGCGGTCCACGCGCTAGAGACGAGTCACTTATCTTCCGCTGTTTTGATCTAAGATGAAAACAGTTCATTTTCCGAATTGAGTAACGAAGATTTTTTCGAATTGCATTTTTTTGTTGTGACGTAATTACAAATTTACAGTAGTCAGATTTTTTTATATTCTTGCCTGAAATTTGGCATGCTTTATGCCAAATTTCAAGATTTTTGGTCAACGCGAAGTACCCTATAAATTTTGATTCTCTTGAGAGTGTCGAAATATACTACTAAACAGCCGCATCTTTGCTTTTTCGATAACTCAGATGTTTGATTTTTTTACAGCTTTCTCGAGATAAAGGGTCTTGATAGACAGACAGACGGACAATAAAGTGATCCTATAAGCGTTCCGTTTTTTCCTTTTGAGATACGGAACCCTAAAAATGCCGAGAATTTAAAAGATTAGTTACATTCGGTTAAAGTCGGTATGCATTTAAGCGGAAGTTGCGGAATCATTTTCTACACCAATAGCAGAATCGTCTCAAAACTTCTGTCCTTACTTTATACAAATAAATATATGTAGTATATATATTACATTAAATATATATGTATGTGTATTTTATCTATAATTATGTATATTTTTACTCTTGTTTTAATACTAAAATTTTCTTTTTGTGCGCCTACCATATTGTCTCTTCACCACCCTAGGTTGACTAGTAGAGAATGCCTAAGGCATTAAGTCCGCCAATGTACTTTTTGTTGCATGAAAATTAAATAAATAAATACATTATATCACCAATCTTTTAAATTCAGTAGATGGATTGCTAGTAAAATAAAAGAATTAAGTGTAACCGTGACATTGACTTGCACTGCGTATCGCCTCACTCACAAAATTACTGTGGTAACCTCGGGGGCGAGTGATAACTTCTGCCATCGTATGTACAGTACAGTTTTCAAAAAGCAAGCTTTTTATCTGTGTTGTTCATTCTTGAGTCGATTGTAATTTTTGGGCCGAGTACGCGGCTAGATTAATATCAGTCAGATGGCGTTCTTTAGATCCTTGGTACACTTGCTCATTGGAATTCTCAGGCTTTACTTCACAGAAAAATAACTTAAAGTAACCCGAGGATAAATAACAAATCATCATCTTCCTGCCCTGTCGGTGCAACACATTCCTTTTCTTCATTCTGTCCTTTCATCCATCAACTTCACTAACTTCAGGTTAAATAACAAATCTTTCATACATAATCTCTACTCACACATAAAACTCAATACCCTTTTTTATGGTGGGAAAAATCATGCATTGACATCCCCCGCCCTTGGGCGGAGCGGGAGATAGTGTCAGACTCTTACTGACTAAAAGACCCACCCCGTTCCTTCTAGCCTTCATACCGGGGCTCGAGCGCCCTTTCGGTTAACCCTGGCCCCAGTAGGCTTCGACCCGGCTGGGTCCCTGCTGTTGCTGACAACTCCTTGAGGCGCGCGGGAACAGTGCGCGCCGTCGACAACTTGAGCTTGGTCCGGACACTTACCGGACGGCCGGACAGCGAGCTACCCATTGCTCACTGTCCGCAAGCCCGCGCCTACGTTGGCCGGAAATCGGGATCAGAATCCCGGCGGCGGCGGCGGCGATAACGCCGTTGCCTGATGAGTTCGGCCTCCTCCTTAACGAGCATTACTGCTTCGCAGAAGTCGGCGACCGCCTGCCACTCCTCCTCGCTCCGGACCATGGCCTCAACCAAGGCCCGGAATACTCAATACCCAAAGCATACCTATTTTGGGGGCCCACTGCCCTCAAACACTTAGGCGATCGGTGGTTCAGGTATCCGCATGACCTGAGCGCTCGGCCGGGCTTACGGACAACGAGCAATGGGTAGCTCGCCGTTAACCGTCCCGACCGAGCCGGAGTCGTCAACGGCGGGTAATGTACTTCGCCCACCTCAGAGCTGTCAGTAAAACCATAGGGGCCTTTTTTTATGGTGGGAAAAAATCATGCGTTGACATCCCCCGCCCTTGGGCGGAGCGGGAGATAGTGTCAGACTCTTACTGACTAAAAGACCCACCCCGTTCCTTCTAGCCTTCATACCGGGGCTCGAGCGAAAACCATAGGGGCCTAGCGGGGTCGAAAAAACCTGCGGTCTTAGAACGCTAAGAGCAACTGCAAGTACATAAGTAGGTTTTAATCCGTAAATACCCGTCTCGCTCCACCCAAGCGAGGGAAAAGTCATTAGTTAGATGATTTCCCACCATAAAAATAAAACATTCTGGCCAAAATAATTGCGAAATAAAACATATCTATGTATTTTTATAATCAAAACGTTAGATAATCTCAACTAGATAGCGAAAACAATAATAATGACTGACGCGAATCATATCTTGGAATAGTTTAAGTCCAATTTGCATTGCAAGTCTATTCTAACCACATCAGCTGATCCGTATTCGTCAATACCCAATATCACCTTGAAACAAATATACGACTAATTTAGCCTTAATGTAACCGGCCATCAAATTGCATAGTACTATGAATGGATTTACATAAGCATTATGCAATATTATAAATTCAGACACGAAGACTTGAGACCTTTTGGGGCCATGCTCCGAGTTATGGGTGCGAATCATATCACCTACTAATTTTTCAATGTCATTTATTTATTGACTTGCTTTGCGAATAGGTTTGCCTGCCTGTCCCCCTAGCCAAGTTATGACCATTTCGTTTCGATGGGCCACGCCTCTTATTCCTTTGTTCTGACATTATCTCGACGGTCAGTCACGTGGTTAGAACAAAGGAATCGGAGAAGTGTCCTACTCGAGGCGTTCGACGCAAGAGAATCGAAACCAAACTGCGGTAGCTTGGCTAGGGGGCTGGGAGCCTTAAATAATAATAAACTTAATTCTCAAATATAAGACCACTATACAGGATAACTCCAAGAGAATTTACTCTTGGGTTAAAAATATATATGGCACGAGTCAGGTTCTTCGTACCTCAAGGCGCAGCGTTGGAAGGCCTCCAACAAGGTGGACCGATGACCTGGTGAGGGTCACGCCACAATCATGGCGGTAAGTCCCCTCTTTGAGGCGTGGCTGGAAAGACCTCACGGCGTCCTTACCTTCCGCATGACGCAGGTACTCACCGGACATGGTTCGTTCGGGAGAGGAATCTCCCGAACGATTCGACTCATTCCGCACTCGATTCATGCGGAAGTGACACCCGGGTGTCGCCACTGTGCGGAACGCCCGGAGGACGCGGTGGAGCACACAGTCGAGGTGTGCCCTGCTTGGGCAGAGCATCGCCGTGCCCTCGTGGGGGCGATCGGCGGCGGAGACCTCTCGCGCCGGGCCTTGGTTGAGGCCATGGTCCGGCAGGAGTGGCAGGCGGTCGCCGACTTCTGCGAAGCAGTAATGCTCGCAAAGGAGGAGGCCGAACGCATCAGGCAACGGCGTTATCGCCGCCGCCGTCGCCGGGATTCTGATCCCGATTTCCAACGTAGACGCGGGCTTGTGGACAGTGAGCAATGGGTAGCTCGCTGTCCGGCCGTCCGGTAACTGTCCGGACCAAGCTCAAGTCGTCGACGGCGCGCACTGTTCCCGCGCGCCTCAAGGAGTTGCCAGCAACAGCAGGGACCCAGCCGGGTCGAAGCCTACTGGGGCCAGGGTTATCCGAAAGGGCGCTCGAGCCCCGGTATGAAGGCTAGAAGGATCGGGGTGGGTCTTTTAGTCAGTAAGAGTCTGACACTATCTCCCACTCCGCCCAAGGGCGGGGGATGTCAATGCATGATTTTCCCCACCATAAAAAAAAAAAACCTGGTGAGGGTCGCGGGAATCGCGGGAATTATGGCGACACTTGTGGGAGGCCTATGTCCAGGAGTGGATGTCTTTCGGCTGAAATGGTGATGATGATGATGGTACAAGCTGCTGCCAGCAGATTCGTAAGAAAGTAGAAAATTGTCTGAAGGAAACCTACTCCAGAGACAAAAAGTTCCCTATGACCTAAGCCCGGTAATGGTCTATTCGTGTACCAAATTTCATCCAAATACTTTTAGCAGTTCGAGCGTGAAGAAGTTACAAACATCCACACACTTACTCACAAATAATAAACATACACAAACAAAAATTTTATTTTACACTGTTAGTGTGTATGTCCTATTCCAAAATCGAATCCATAACAAATTTTACCGAAACTGGTTTAGCAGTTAGGCGTGTAAAAAGAACAAATTAACAAACAGACAGAATTACTATCGCAATTTAGATTAGCAAGAATTTAAAGTATACATATAATTTATTCGATATATTATGATGAATTTCGCTACTTGGCATCCTTAACCCACCAACCTTTTATGGTATAAATGATATATTAAAAGATAAGAATATTATTGTATTATTTTTTAAACGAGCTAATAAATTATAGTTGCGTGTATTTTTAATAAAAATTGAAAATTAATTCGACTCTTCGCGTGATCAGTTGGCTGGGCTTTTCTTCGGTCAACAAATCAGCATTGCCAACCAGCGAGCGTGGCAATACTGCCAGCGTTCTGGGCACTTTTCCCATTCACCTCGATGTAAATGAATTTTTTGATGCCCTATGAGTTCCCTTTTTTAACTCGTTTGTAGATATGTAGGTATTATTATCTTAAGTTTGTATATACCAGTTAATTTATAATATTTAATAGTTAAGATGAATATATTTAAATCCAATTAAATAAACGAAAAAGAAGTTGTCAATTAATTTAATTTAATATTAATCAATTAATTATACATATATAATCACAGCATGTTTACTCAATAAAGTGTTGTGTTTCAGGACCATATGTATAATATATAAATTGTTTTTATGTTTTTGTCTCTTCGCTATTTATAACCGACTTCCAAAATTAAAGTTATTTTGCACTTCTTAGTATTTTTAAGGAAATAATTTCGGAAATAAAAATACAAAAAAGTGCGGAACCCTTATAGAATCACTTTGTTGTCCGTTTGTCTGTCAAGACCAAGTTTGGTAGCAGTTTTCCATTGCATGGAAAACTGCTACCAAACTTCATAATTTATAAATACTCATAATTTCTCACTGTTTTGTCACTGTGCCTGTTAAAAATTTGCAATATTTTTATTTACGGAACACTCAGTGCGGGAATCGGACTCACACTGGTACAATTTTTAACCTATTTTTGTTAAAAAAAAAATTTGAGAGGTGTCTAGGGACACCCGGATGGAACGAAGTTATTATTTTTGCTAACAAAACAAGCTTGTAACTTTGTGATTTTTCATGATACTGTCTCTGTCAATCTTTAAACCTAACTAAGACAGAATCACATTTTAAATATATGTTACAAGCCACCGAAGAGGCAACAACACAAGAAAAAAAAAGGAACAAGGAAGAAACACTATTGCTTTAAACTCATGGTAGAGGTTCTAGACTCATAAACGGCTGTTTTCGGGTGATCGACACGAATTTTATCTTCTCGAGATAAAGCGAAGCCTTTGGGAACGTCTGAAAAAAAAAAAAATCTCTTTATCATTTTCGTCAGAAAAGGTATGTTGCAATCTGTTTAATAAACAAAAGTTTAAGCTGGTAACCAACTTTTTACAACTCAGGAGGTAGGTAAACATACAATAATTGCACAAAAGAAAATACTATCCTATTTTATGTACATTTTGACAGCACTATTTCAACATCTTCGAAACCATGAAAACGCCACCCATGACAGAAAAGTAAATAATTTCTTACAGCCGCCATCTTGGATTTACATTTTGACAGTAGGTACTATTGGTTTCAACACCCTCGAAAACCATGAAAACAACACCCATGATGAAAAATTTGATAATCTCTTGCAGACGCCATCTTGGATTTATATTTTGACAGTACTATCGGTTTCGACACCCTCGAAAACCATGAAAACGACACCCATGTCGGAAAACTTATAATTTATTGCAGCCACCATCTTGGATTCACATTTTGACATTAATGTCGGTTTCAAAACCCTCGAAAAACATGAAAAAGACTCATATTGAAAAAGTTGATAATCTATTGCAGAAGCTACCTTGAATTTCCATTAATAGATAAAGATTTAGTTTCCAAGCCAAAAACATTAAAAAAAAAATTAGTGAAGGAATATCATAGAAGGAAAAAAAAGAAAAAAGTGTCGTTACAACTTTTCGTGAGAATTTTTTCCGTCTAGCTCCCTTTCACAACGCGCGAAAAGGAACTTCGTTCCAAAATAAAACATAAACACCAATTGACGCACAGCCGGCACGTACAACGTGCTGGTTTTTTGTGAAAAAAGTGATTAGTTTTTTATCTTTACACTTTAATTATGTATTCAGATTTTTATTGTATGACGTTTACTATATAATTATAATCCTGCTATTAAACTAAGCACGTTTTCAACTTGTAAATAAATCCAAGTGTAAATGTTCAATTGTCTAATGCGCCACGTACCCTTCACACCGCCAGAGTTAGGAACAGATGGAGGAATATCATAAGGGTTAGAGTGAGTAAACAGAGAGGTCACGACCCTCAGCATTGAGGAATACGACGCAAGGAAAAGGAATACGCTACGTACACAAACCAAACTTACAAACCGAGGTCACCTTGGTTCTGGGCACACCACAATCATGGCGGTAAGTCCCCTCTTTGAGGCGTGGCTGGAAAGGCCTCACGGCGTCCTTACCTTCCGCATGACGCAGGTCCTCACCGGACATGGTTCGTTCGGGAGTTTCCTGCACCGGATTCATGCGGAAGTGACGCCCGGGTGTCGCCACTGTGCGGAACGCCCGGAGGACACGGTGGAGCACACAGTCGAGGTGTGCCCTGCTTGGGTGGAGCATCGCCGTGCCCTCGTGGGGGCGATCGGCGGCGGAGACCTCTCGCGCCGGGCCTTGGTTGAGGCCATGGTCCGGAGCGAGGAGGAGTGGCAGGCGGTCGCCGACTTCTGCGAAGCAGTAATGCTTGCAAAGGAGGAGGCCGAACGCATCAGGCAACGGCGTTATCGCCGCCGCCGTCGCTGGGATTCTGATCCCGATTTCTGGCCAACGTAGACGCGGGCTTGCGGACAGTGAGCAATGGGTAGCTCGCTGTCCGGCCGTCCGGTAACTGTCCGGACCAAGCCCAAGTCGTCGACGGCGCGCACTGTTCCCGCGCGCCTCAAGGAGTTGTCAGCAACAGCAGGGACCCAGCCGGGTCGAAGCCTACTGGGGCCAGGGTTATCCGAAAGGGCGCTCGAGCCCCGGTATGAAGGCTAGAAGGAACGGGGTGGGTCTTTTAGTCAGTAAGAGTCTTGACACTATCTCCCGCTCCACCCAACGGCGGGGGATGTCAATGCATGATTTTTCCCACCATAAAAAAAAAAAAAAAGGTCACCTTGGTTAGGACGCTAGTTTGCAACCGTATGGCCAACCCATTACGGCCCATTCCCTCTCCTAGACAGGAGGCCTGTGCCCCAGTAGTGGGAATATTCATTAAAGTTTTATGGTAACGGTACAATCTGATTTAAAAAAATAATATAATACTCGTAATATAATATTTCACAACTATCACACAACGCCGTCTAATCTCAAGCTAAGCAGACCTTGTGTTATGAGTACTAGACAACTGATAAACATACTTATATATTTCTAAATAAATACATATTATAGATAAATTACACCCAGACACAGAACAAATGATCGTGCTCATCACACATACAGTTTTGTCCTGGGTGGAAATCGAACCCACGACCTCCGGCATAGCAGTCAAGGCCACTAACCACTAAACCAACAGGCCAGTCCAAAGTTATTAGTATTATGCAGTGTTTCACTTAAGTCCATTCTCCCGCAGCTCATGACGATCATAATCCTGGTGATCGCAGCGATAGCAGGCGTCGGCATCGACAACACCGGCGAGGCCATCTCGGGCCTGGTGCTGTTCTACATCTTCCTCACCACCGCCATGGTCTTCGGAGTCATATCATCGTACTTCGTGGATCTGTATCCGACGTCTTACAGGTAATTGAGTGTTTTTTAAGGGTACCTACTGTGCCCAAAGGTTAAGGTCTGTCTATCTGTAAACCGTCAACATCATCTTCCTGCCCTTGTCACGTTTTATTTGGCGCAACACGTGTTTTTCTTCCATTCGTCACGCTATCACTAACTCCCTTTTCTTTCATATCGCTTCTCACACAATCCATCCATCTATTTTTTGGCCTCCCTCTTCCCCTCCATCCATCCACATGTAAACTCTTAACTTTTTTAGCAACTTGCGTTTCATCCCTCCTTTTCACATGACCATACCAAGACAAACGATTCCGTTTCAACTTTTCAGTCACTGGCGCCACTTTCAAACTTCCCCTAATATACTCATTGTAATAATTGTCTGTCTATCTGTAAATACAACAAAAATATAATCAGCATAGAAATCTTCACTCTAAAATATTAGATTAGTGCAATTAGCACTAATAAAATATTGGGATTTTATAACGCTGACAAGTTGGGACTGAATGTGAAATTCCTCAGATTTAATAGAATTAAGCCTTAACATTGAATTTAAAATGTTATATATGACCGGTATAAGCCTTGGTAAATGCCTTGGTGAATATGCCTATCAGCAAGGTCGTACAAGAGGTGTGTCTAGGTGACAAATCAGGCTGAACAAATTAATTTTAGATATATATTTTTTTATTTGGTTTTGGTGGATCCCTCCTGATGGTAAGCAGAGATGCAATCGTTGATAGTGAGGCGCACTAGTTTATTAAGAGCCACTCTAGTTTTAAAGACCCTAAAATTACAATCGAATGGGAAGACCGCAGCAGGCAAATTACTCCAGTCCTTCGATGTATAAACGACGCGGTACAAAAGACAAGGTGAAACGCATAGTCCGGACCGTAGAGGTTTCGTAGGGGATTTTTTCATGAAAAGAAAATGCTAAAAAAAAACAGCTCCGGCGGAAAAGAGACGTATCTCAAATTATTATAAAAATGTATAAAGCCGAAATTAATATTAAATACTCAAGTCTGCTATCCTAAGTAATAGTGAAAAAATCAAACTGTGCAAAAATCAGCTGTACTTGGTACAAATAATATAGGTACATAACTCGAACCAAAAAAAATTGCACTTGTATTTTTGTTAATGTTCAAGTTCTTGTATGATGAAAAAGTCTAAATAATTATAAATGATTTGGATGTGATAATCCGCTTATGATAATATTTCACTGCAAACAATTTCATAACTAGGTATATTGGCCAACATGTTTGTTTACAATTATTAATGTATTTATTTCAAACAATGCAAAATAACGACGATCGAAGACGTCCTGCTGCTGACTGAACTGCTGAACATGAGCCACCCTCAAGTGTCGCCACTATGAATATTCCTGTGCGTCTCGCATTCATTGGATACTCACAATCCTTCCCAGTCCATCGGTCCATCTTGGAGAATCAGGAAAACATACAACACGAATGAAATAAATGAATCTTATACTTGTAAACAATATTTTTAGTATATGCTAAACCTAATAGTTGGTTCGGAATCAAAAATATTTAAAAAGTTCTTAAGTTGGACATCACCGACACTAAGTACAACACAGGTCACAGCAAGTCATAACGAGCATTAGGCACCAGCAAACAGCTGGATGTAAGTGCAAAACAACCCCTCAGTCGCCTGGATGGCCCGGTGACTACGTATTTTTGCTGACATACAAGCTTTGTGATTTTTCATGATAAAGTTATGAAACTTTGTACATAGATTATTTACATAAGAAAATTAGACACATATTTCGGATTTCGCATTTTCTAAAACAAATTTTGTATAAAAACCAATAAAAAATAACGGTACTGTGTGTTACCCAAGGATAAAAATTTACTTTGAAGTAGGAATATCTAACTAAATTAATTATATTAATTGTGTTTAGACAGCCTTGCGTCTAAGATTAAGCCACAAATTCTAAATCTATTATGGGTTTTTATTTCTTCACCGACTTCGTTTATGATTTATGTTATTTTATTTTTAACATCGTCTTTTTGCGATTTAAACATGTTATTTTTTTTTCAAATTCTTGTTTCCTGACTTAGCCCTTTGTCCGTGTGTTTCTTGTTTCTTAGACTTAAAAGATTACTTTGTCAATCAAAGTAATCTTTTAAGTTTAAATCCTTTCAATCGTGGAAATTACAGACACGATAGAAAGACAATAGGTGCGCGAACGCCGGCGTTCGCTTGGGGTTTATTTAATAAACAATAGTGAATAATGCTGTATGTATAGTATACATCTCAAATAATAAATATTATACGTAATACATATAAACCTAAAATAATAATATATGCAAATGGGTAAAAAAGGGGAACTCATAGGGCATCAAAATATTCGTCCACGTCAATATCAATGGGAAAGTGCCCAAAACGCTGGCAGCATTGCCACGCTGGATGGCAATGTTCATTCGTAGACCAAAAAAAAAGTTCTGCAGATGCAGAAAACCTCAAACAGCTATAATATAATATAAATACCTCATCGGAAGTTATATGTTTGACCCGTTTGGGGTTGAAACACTATGGCTATGAGGTACGAGCGCTCGTCGAATTGTTCGGAATAGGTCAACTCTGCGCGTGACCAGAGAGCTAGGCTTATCTTGTAATTAAATATTGTCATAGATAAACTGGATAAATATAAAGTCTCCCATTAATAATAATAATATCTGAGAAGGCTAAGGGCCTGATCCAGAAAGCAGTTCTCCTGGAAACAGGGCGTATAGCTAGGAGATTCCTTTTTCAGGAGCCCTGGGGCTTTAGTCTGCTATTTTTATAAATTCGACATTCCAACACGATCCCATTGTCATTTTGCTAAAAGTTTGTAATCTCCTAATACATAATGATCGATCATTGATCGGTCAATGGTCTTGTAATAGGATTGTGGTAGAATGACAATATTAAGCTTATTAAAAGCACTAATTGCGCAATAACGTCGTTATGGTATCAAAAGATCAAAGGAACTGTCAAAATTTTTGCAGATTACCGCATATGTCAGATATTCTTATGTACGGGATTACCATTCTATGCCATTTCTTTCAATAGAGTGTGTCAGCGGTTGACCATCGGAAAGTCAAAATGACGCCATTATATTAGTAGATTACTAAAACTTGTCAAAATCAACAATTATGAAATCAATGATAGACCATTCTGACACTATTGTAATAGCAGACTTGAGGCCCTGACCGCCGGTAGTATGAACACTGTTCCCGATACTGGTGGGCTTATATTTTTAAACGTGCGATTATAATTTGAGTGTCTCCAAAGCAAGAGTGAATAGGCTAATAAATAATAAACTGGTGCGGCTCACCATCTGCATCACTGCTTACCATCAGGTAGGATTGCAGTTGACACTACATTATTATTATTAGAGGACACTAGTTTATATTTTTTTTTCCAAAAAGCTCTTTTTATAGAAATATTTTAAAATGTAAGTAAGTAGGTATTTTACTTACTTACTTTTTTTTATTAGTTTAGATAGAAAACACAATGGTCGATGGGGACGAAAGGTTCTGGAGTGGTGACCACGTACCGGAAGACGTGGCGTTAGAAGGCCTCCAACAAGATGAACCGATGACCTGGTCAGAGTCACGGGAATCTGATGGATGCGTGACGCACAGGACCGGTCGTTGTGGCGACGCTTGGGGGAGGCCTATGTTCAACAGTGGACGTCTTTCGGCTGATATGATGATGATAGAAAATGGATTGAATAACAATGTAATAATGATGTCTGTTTATCCATAAAATTAATAATAATTGGATTAGTTCCACAAGGTCTGGCCATTTTAGAGCAATTCATCCGCCTTGAATTTAATTCGTTAAACCCCAAGAATTCGCCGGCGTTTCCGCACCTATTGTCTTTCTATTGTGTCTGTGATTTCCACGATTGAAAGGTTAAAATTGAAAGTAGATAAATAATACTTAAACGTAGATATTGAAATACCATATCAAATCAATTCACATGTCAACAGTTGTCACGTTTTAGACCTAGTCACTCCAGTTAGCACTTTATCTAAGAACGGTCGCTGACCTGATAACTTTATTATCTTAACTAAGAGTTATATCATGAACAAAGTATATTTTTTTATTTACATTCGTAAGATTTAATATCTGTCAGCAGTGGATAAGTACATTGGCGAATACATGGTAAATAGAACAAAACTTTAATTAGGATTTTCACTATGATACCAATCATCTGTTTGATTTCTAGCATCGGATTTTTAGGGTACCGTAACCAAAGGGCAAAAATGGGAGCCTATTACTAAAACTCCACTGTCAGTCTGTATGTCTGACACGGCTCATGATATACATATTATCATGAGCCGTGTAAAAAAGCCGAACAAACTCTACACAACACATACACATATAATGAAGAGGTAAAGTTTGGTTTATGTTTTTAAGCTATTGCATAGCTTCTATCGCGGGCCTTGAGTGTGGAGACCGAATTCAGAAATTCCGTAACGAAAATAACCTAACACCCCCCACTCATTTGTTTTTTTAGCGTGGCGACCGATAAGAAAACAAATGAGTGAAGAATCAATCAAAATTCAATTCAATGTGTGAAAGTGTAACTTCAATTAATATTAAAGAAAAAAAAACAAAGGAAAAAAAAATACTGCATAAATAAAATAAATAACTAATTATAATTGCATACGTTGATAAAAATGCTATGCAATAGCTTTACCGCGGCAGTCCCCGAGTGCCACACGTCTTTTTTTTTTTGTTTGTAGGAGGTAAATCTCCGAAAGTACTGGTCCGATCGCTAAAATTTTTTCACCGTTTGAAAGCTGCTTTATTATTGAGCGACATAGGCTATATTTTATGTACGCGGGCAATAGGTATAATATACAACATTAAAATTGTGAGGGAATTAACTGTTTAGTTCAATTAAATGCAGAGGCCTTTCTTGAAATAAACTACTAGTGTTCACTTGACTGTCGATAGGTAATTCATCAAATAAGTTTTCGCGCTCTGGGTGGAGCAAAAGCAAGCTGACTTTGCTGACTACCTGTGTTCCTTCAGCTGCAGGTTAATGAACAATTTTTTTAATGTGAGAATTCATCAAATAACTTCTCCAGTTCTGGGTGGAGCGTGAGAGAGTTTCAAACTTTACTGGCTAAACCCCACCTTTGTTTCTTCAGGGCCGCGATGATTCTCGAACATTCTCGCAATGCTGCTTCTAAAGCCGGAATCTCACAGCTCTGCCTGGTCAATGATCCCTAATGTTTTGATTCTTCAACAACCGTTATCGTCAATGTTACGCTGTCTGGAGTCTAAGGTCACGGGCTGACCTGAAAACATTGAAACAGAGGTTCACCCAGTCTTGTTTATCACACAGTTTAATCACGCCACTTCTTTCCAGGGGTATGATAGCCTGCCTCGGCATGATGGTGGCGCGACTGAGCGCGTTCACCGGCACCAACATCCTCAGCGGGGCCATGACGGATCACTGCTCTGTGGCGCTGTACTCAGGAGCGGGGATAGTACTCAGTGAGTATAAGACTAAACGATCTCGATATCAGTGGGGAAAACCATTGATGCGGAAAAGAAAGTAAAGTCCCACAAATCTCCTTTGAAAAGGGAGGATCTTCTGACAGGTGTTATGTTTGGTGGACATCTATCCAATAGATGATTTCGGGTATGTTAAAATCGCGTGAAAAACTTTAATTGCGCGATGCAAGATTAGTTCTTATGTGACGCTATAGATGTCGCTATAATTTATTTTCCTCAGGACCTCGGGCTTGTGGACCTTTGGATAGTGTATGAGGCGCCGAAGCCAACTCACAGAAGTCCTTTTATTTATTTGACTCTTTCTCTCTTTCTTAATCAGATATGGGTCTTATATAGCTTTCGAAGTTCCGAAGCTAACTTGCAGAGATCCCATAGGCACCTTTCATGGAACCAACTGACAATTATCTCTGTACCCACTATACTAGTGGAACCCCATTGGTGTTTTTTTTTTTTTATTCCACAACTATCAACACAACGCCGTCTAGTCTCAATCTAAGCAGAGCTTGTGTTATGAGTACTAGACAACTGATAAACATTGTTATATATTTCTAAATACATACGTATATAGATATATTACACCCAGACACAGAACAAATGATCATGCTCATCACACGAACATTTGTCCTGGGTGGGAATCGAACCCACTACCTGCGGTATAGCAGTCAGGGCCACTAACCACAAGACCAACAGGCCAGTCGTTAACCAACCAAGGTGCATCCCTGCAATAGATTATGCACACACTGCTCAGTTCTGGTTCCCTCTCTGGCTTTTCACTCTCATAGTCTGGTGTAACGACACTTGACACTTTTTTAAACACACTTTTTTTTTTAATATTTGTTGACATTGTCCTCACATTATAGAAGCGACAAAAAATATGGAAATAGATTTTTGTAACTCATAACAAGATTTAAAAGAGTGTCCATGGAGTTTCTTGCACGTTCTTCTCCATAGAGATCTACGCTTTGGAACGTGCAATTTAGCTTCACTTTTTAACTGACCGACATTTTTACAATTCAAAATTGCCTGTTATTAGTCCGTTTGAAATATTTCTGATTTTTTGACACAACCTGAGAGAGATCAGACGCAAGTCATAGAGTCAGGAGCAATTTAGGTGGAAGTAGAAGAATCACTGTATTTCCAGCCATAACAGATTTATGTCATCTTTGCAGGTGGTGCTGTAGCAGCCTTCTTCCTACCTTCAGATAGTTCAATACCCTCTTGATAGCAATATAAATTAATTTTTAAACAATTAAAGTGTTAAAATAATATAACTAATAATAAATGAAGATACCAAGTGTTTTGTTTTATTTTATTCATATATTGTTTAAGTTATTCTTTATGAACGAAAAAGTGATGGTAGGATCGTTTTATTTTCGTTTAAGTAGTATTTGTTTTAAAGCACCTTACCATGAAGATTAAAGATATTAGAACGGGTTTTAACTAGTGTTGGGCAATGATAATAATCCGATTAATATCATTTGGCTAATTATCGATTAAAACTCAGTTAGTAGCCATTAATACCAATTATATAAACCTGCTAATAATGTATTGTTAAAAAAACAAACGCTTTTTTAGGGTTCCGTAGCCAAATGGCAAAAAACGGAACCCTTATAGATTCGTCATGTCTGTCTGTCTGTCTGTCTGTCTGTCTGTCTGTCCGTCCGTATGTCACAGCCACTTTTTTCCGAAACTATAAAAGCTATACTGTTGAAAATTTGTAAGTAGATGTATTCTGTAAACCGCATTAAGATTTTTAAACAAAAATAGAAAAAAAGCAATAAATTTTGGGGGTCCCCATACTTAGAACTAAAACTCAAAATTTTTTTTTTCTTCAAACCCATTCGTGTGGGGTATCTATGGATAGGTCTTCAAAAATGATACTGAGGTTTCTAATATCATTTTTTTCTAATCTTAATAGTTTGCCCGAGAGACACATCCAAAGTGGTAAAATGTGTGTCCCCCCCCCTCTAACTTCTAAAATAAAAGAATGATAAAACTAAAAAAAATATATGATGTACATTACTATAAAAACTACCAACGAAAATTGGTTTGAACGAAATCTAGTAAGTAGTTTTTTTTAATGCGTCATAAATCGAAAAAAATACACTATTATTAAAACATCGATCAAAGTTACAACACATTACAAGAACTTTTATATTATGTTACTAGCTGCTACGGAACCCTTCATAGGCGAGTCCGACTCGCACTTGGCCGGTTTTTTTTTAGTTTAGTGTAAAATCTGTGGGTGTGTTTATATGATTGTATAAGGCACAAATAAACGTTTTTTCTTTCTTTCTTTACAAGGCTATTAATGGACACTTATGGATTATAATCGATAATAACTCAAAGCATCCGGCTATTTACCCAACACTAGTTTTAACGAGTTCTATTTTAAAGATTTAGGTTTTCGTATAAAATACATAACATAACATTAATAACATACCTACACATTAATTCACTCATACTTAAGTGTTTGTGGCCAGTTGCCCATTGCTAGCAGAACATATTGGTCGATGAGGCCAAAAACTTCTGTAGTAGCGACCTCGTACCGGAAGACGCAGCGTTGCAAGGGATCCTACAAGGTGGACCTATGACCTGGTGAGGCTTGCGGGACTCCGATAGATGTGTTGTGGCGACAGTTGGAAGAGGCCTAAAGTGTCGAACAATAACATCACTGGAACCTTTCGACCTGACAGCAGAACTTTTAAAAGAGATACCGTGGTCCTGGAACGTAAAGGGGCAATTGAAGGACACCGGTGAGTTTTAGTCAGTAAAAGTCAGAATCGCTCTCTAGATCCACCTTTTAACGGGAGAAGTCATTGGATTATTTCCTTCCTCAAAAAAAAAACAGTACATACAAAGTTATTGATGAGGAGCAATATTAACTTATGAACACTGTTTCTACTATCTGTATATTTAATATGGGTATAATATAAGCCGTGTGGTTTACACTCTTTCAATCGTGGAAATTACAGACACAATAGAAAGACAATAGGTGCGCGAACGGCGTTCGCTTGGGTTTTAATGAATTAAGAACAACATTAATCAATGTGGTGTAAGATAAAATGATTACCACAAAAAAATTAACATACAAAATGAAATAGCCGCATTAATAACGCTGTCTTGGATAACAATAATTGATTTCTGTTCTTATATTTTTTTTTCTATTTATACATCCAAAAACCTACCTGCTTACCAATTTTTAACTTCCTATAATGTCACTAGGAAGCAGTCTAAACTATTGATGAGTGAGTGAATACACCCTGTATAAACTCACTCACTCATCAATCTTTGGTTCAATGATTCTGGACTTCTCAGTGGTGGTGGAGTGGTCCATGGAGTTTCTTGTACGTTCTTCTCCATAGAGATCCAAGCTTTGGAACGTGCAATTTAGCTTCACTTTTCTTGGACTGACCGACATTTGAATATTCAAAAGTGCCTGCAAATGGTCTATTTGAAATAAATGCTTTGACTTTGACTTTGAAACTTTTCGTGGTTTTTTCTTCATTTTTTTTTAAATCTATATGTTTTTTTTAAAACGCAAATCCTTGATGTGGTTCAAAAGCCCAAATTAAGTGGAACTGGGCAGGACATTTCTGCCGCATGTCTAACGAGCTATGGGCGCGTAAAATGCAGGATTGGTGCCCGGCCACAGCAATGCCGGGCCGAGGCAGACCACGAAGGAGATGAAGGGACGACCTGGATGGATTCCTTGAGAATAGGAATGAGAAAGCGAGGAACCGTGATCGTTGGAAGTAGTGGAGGGAGGCCTTTGCCCAGCAGTGGGACAACATGGACTAACTATAATAATATAAGGTTTCTTTTTTAATTTAAAAAGTATAAAATCGTTATTCTATCATTACTAAGACACCATGTATGTTACCGACTAAACCCCATTTTAGGATAAACTAGTTTCGCCTAGGCCAACCGAGTTCTCCTTACATGAGCTCTATTTCTGAGCAGTTACAAAGAAAATACCATGAAGGCTAAAGCGGGAGCTCTTCTCTGTTCCGCTTCTACCTTAGCCTTCTAACATAACCAATATGTATCGGTATTACGGCCCATTAAGTCTCTTGGGTTGGAAGCCAGAGCTCCCAGCAATGCGGACACTATGAAGCTAATTATCCTATGCCAAGTCAAGTAGATTTAAAGTTACAGGGCCAAAAGTGGGGTGGGTGGCTGAAATATATCGTGTACCCACGACCAATGCTTTTACTTTGTGCACTAGTGATGATATATTTATGAAAGAAAACATAATATAAGGGCAGGAGAATAAAGCTAGAACTACATTAGACATTTGTGCGCAATGTATTTCTACCTTGATTCTTATCATCATGAGACAAAGCGTCATTATAATTAATGTACTGTGAATTAATGTAGAGATTATTATTCGGTCACAATTCTAGACTCTAGGCGGACTTTTGGATTAGATATTTTTTGTTTTAGAGTCTAGAAATTTCAAGTCTCTAGACTCTAATACAAAAAAAAAGAAAAAAGTTGGTCGTCAATGTGAACAAAAAATATATAGACAGAAGACAGTTTCCTTGAATATATAAACAGAAGAATTTTAACTGTCCAACTTTTTGATGTAATAATATTAAGTCCACTACCAAATATGTGCGAAAAAGAGAACAAAATTATTACCTAAAATCTGAACGAATTTCGACTTAGAAACTGGTTGAGTAAATAGATATATAGCGTACCCGTGCGTCTTTGCGAAGTGGCAGCTGAAAATCAGCGCTGGGTGTTTGACGCCTAGCAATTGCTGAGTTGGCGACCCTTTCGGTTCGGGCACGCTTAATGCAACTACATTGTAAATCTGTAAAAAATCTATAATAATAATATAATATTCCACAACTATCACACAGCGCCGTCTAGTCCCAAGCTAAGCAGAGCTTGTGTTATGGGTACTAGACAACTGATAAACATACTTATATATTTCTAAATACATGCATATTATAGATAAATTACACCCAGACACAGAACAAATGATCGTGCTAATCACACAAACATTTGTCCTGGGTGGGAATCGAACCCACGACCTCCGGGGCATAGCAGTCAGGGTCACTAACCACTAGACCAACAGGCCTGTCAAATCTCAACATCAAATAAATCTTATTTTATTCTATTCTGTAGACAAACTCAAGAAGTATTAGTTAGGTATGTAGTTTATTAATTTGAGTATATATTGTACTAGCTTTTGCCCGCAGCTTCGCCCGCGTCCATAAAATACATATAGCCTATGTCACTTAGAAATAAAACAGCTTTGTATCGGTGAAAAATTTTAGCAATCGGACCAGTACTTCCAGAGATAACCTCCTACAAACAAAAAAACCAAACTTTACCTCTATAATATATGGTGTAGATAATTGTATTAGAAATATATGGTTTACTAGTACTTATATTCGTCTTCTCTCTCTCGTTTATTGCACCTACCACTATTTTTTCTGAGTCATCTAAAGGTGACTGACAGAAAATGCCTGATGAATTAAGTCCGCCTCTGTATTTTTAAATAAATAAGAAGAAAATATTTTCCATCCAAAGATTGGCTGTAAAAAATCTCTATCGATAAGACCGCCCATTGTTACACCCTATTAATTTTAAGCTCTTACTGTTAAGTTTGAGTATATCTATCTATTATTGACTAACAATATAGGTATATTGTGTTGCTTGCGCCGAATAAATGCTATTCTATTTTATTCTATGAACCTACCTAAGTAATCAAAAACATCTCAATTATGTTTTTCCCAACATCATTACTGTGTGGGTCTAATTAGTTTTATAGAAAAAAAATGAAAAATAAATTGTATTGTTTCTTATTACGTCTTGCGTCTGGTACTCAGATCTTAAACTGATTAGTTATTACTAATGCAAACATGTAATTTAAAAGAATTTTCGTAAATTACTTACATAATTACAAAAACATATCTCATGAAAAATGGTACTAACGCTATAGCTACCGTGTTGGAAGGCCTCCTACGAGGTGGACCGACGACCTGGTGAAGGTTGCGGGAAACCGATGGATGACACACAGGAACGTTCGATGTGGCGACGCTTGTGGGAGGCCTATGTCCAACAGTGGACGTGTACCGGCTGAAATGATGATGACAGGGCTGTAGCTAGAGTCGAATTGAATTCTCTTGGCTGCCAGTGGCTTAATTCAGTTTCTATTTATAATTACATTTAATTATAAGAATAATAACTTATTATTATTACGTATCTACCTACATTGTGCTTACATATTAGAAGCGACAAGAAATATGTAACCTAGATCTATGTAACTCATAATATATTTTAAAAAAAGTGTCAATGGAGTTTCTTGCACGTTCTTCTCCATAGAGACCTACGTATTGGAACGTGCAATTTAGCTTCACTTTTCTTGGACTGACCGACATTTGACTATTCAAAAGTGCCTGTAAATGGTCTATTTGAAATAAATGACTTTGATTTTGATTTTGGTAGGTCAGCATTGGTTACAGGTTGGGCGGAAGTTAAAAATGTATCATAATTGATCTGCCCTCGAAGCACGGGCAACTAAATCAATCACCATGTATATCACTGACTAATGGAGACTGATCAGTGATGAACATTCAAAAACAAGCTAAAGCTATTTGTAGACAAACAAATTCTGTGACAGAGCATGAGCATGGATCTGGATATTAAATCCTCAATGATGAAGAGCAAGTAAACAAGATGGATGAACTTCCTGGTTTGGATGTAGAAATCCACGTCGGAGTGAGATTGAGGTAGGGCATTGTGATTTCAAGGTAGGGCATAGCCCCACAATGCCCCCCCCCCCCCCCCCTAGCTACTGCAGTGTAGCTCGTGTTCCTGTAAATCTGCATCGATACATTTAAAGAAACCCGGATCTTTAAGATACAGGATTGGTTTATAGTTTGAAGAATCGTGATCTTATAATAAAACTTAACACTTTAAAGATATTGGTAGAATCATCACCGCGCTAATTGGTTGGATTTGTTTTTTCACTACAGCATTGTTTATTTGTATATAACGGGTGATTCATTTGGAGTTACTTTTTCCAAAACTAAAAAAAATATGAATAAAACAAATTTATCGGGTAATATTTATTATAATACAAAAGAACCATTCCTTACATTTACTTTTTAAAGATTATTTCTTTCAAATGTTGTCCGTACATGCGATTAAGGTGGTCCATTCTGGAGTTCCAGTTTTCGATGACCCGACCGAGCATTTCCAGTGGTATTTGGCGAATAACGCGAGTAATGTTGGCTTCCAGTTGATCAATCGTACGCGGCTTATCCATATAAACTTTGGACTTTACATAACCCCACAGAAAAAAGTCTAAAGGTGTGATATCACAGGATCTAG
The DNA here is from genome assembly GCA_929112965.1 of Mythimna albipuncta. Classification (NCBI taxonomy): domain Eukaryota; kingdom Metazoa; phylum Arthropoda; class Insecta; order Lepidoptera; family Noctuidae; genus Mythimna; species Mythimna albipuncta. The sequence goes on along the minus strand of OV815969.1, from coordinate 1,156,089 downwards.
GCGGCCAACTGACTGGTCCGAAACGCGAAATTAACTGTTCACCAAATTTTTTTTTCGCAACAAAGCCATGGTTTCACGTGCTGTGTGGCAAGTGGTGCCTGGCAGATAATTCCTAAAGCATTAAGTCCGCCTTTGTACAGTTTTTTGTGCATAAAGCTTTAAATAAATAAAACTAGCTTTTGCTCACGACTTTGCCCACGTACATATTATGTCACTCAGGAATAAACCAGCTTTCTATCGGTATTTTTTTTTTGCAATCGGACCGGATCGGATCAGAGATTACCTCCTAATAAACAAAAAAAAAACCTTACTTCTTTATAATATTACAAGTGTGGGAGTGGCTATCCAGTCGCTCCCATTGTTGGAGTTTTATCACTGCAATTACTAAGCGATAGCGACCTTCGCGACTCAGCGCTGGGCACGCCACAATTATGGCAATAAGTCCACTTTGAGGAGTAGCTGGAAAGGCGTCATGGCGTCTTCAGCTTCCCCATAACGCAGGTCCTCACCGGTTTCGAGCATAGTAAGTACGGGAGATTCCTGTACCTGATGCAAGCAGAAGAAACGTCCGAAATTCACTATTGTACGGACCGCCTGGATCTCACCATTGTGCTGATCGTCCGGAGGACACGATGGAGTGCGGTGGAGGTGTGCCCCGCTTAGGTGGAGCACCGCCGTGTTCTCGTGGAGGCGATCAGCGGCGGCGAATTCTAAGGGCCAAAGACCGGCTGAACCAGGGTTCAGGCCATGGTCCGGAGACGGCGAGTTGCAGGTACCTCAGCGTCCGCTCAGACAAAGCCCGAGTCGTCGACAGCGCGGTGACGTGGACGCACGCCTCAAAGAGATGTCAGCAAAACTGTTACACGGCCGAAGCCTACTAGGGTCATAGGTCAATTCTGAAAAGATTACTTGTGGTTCTAGAACACAAAGGCAACTGAAGGAACATATGGGTAGATGTAGGTGTGGGTTTAGTCAGGTAAACTCTGACACGCCCTCCCTCTTCGCTCTAGAGCGAGAGAAATCATTAGCTGATTAAATAAAATAAAAATAGCTTTATTTTCCTTCTACATTTTGCTCCTTACTTTACTATTGAAGTTTTGAGTATATTTAGTTTGTATAAGGGCCGCTAGGTAGCAAATTAACCACTTTCAATTCTTAAACCTCAAGCGAACAAAGCGAGTTCGCTCTCTCATTCTTTCTATTGAGTCCTTTATTACGGTATTCGAAAGATAAAAATACGAGTATATATGTCTATACCTATATCACTGTTGTTGTTTAATGATTACTATATGTACACTATATATTTACTATTTGAACAACATGCCAAATTAGTTTTTTTTTTTTTTTTTTTTTTTTCGATGGGAAAAATCATCTTATGACAACCCCCGCTCTTGGGCGGAGCGGGAGATAGTGTCAGACTCTTACTGACTAAAAAACCCATCCCGTTCCTTCAAGCCTTCATACCGGGGCTCGAGCGCCCTTTCGGATAACCCTGGCCCCAGTAGGCTTCGACCCGGCTGGGCCCCTGCTGTTGCTGACAACTCCTTGAGGCGCGCGGGAACAGCGCGCGCCGTCGACGACTTGGGCTTGGTCCGGACTGTTACCGGACGGCCGGACAGCGAGCTACCCATTGCTCACTGTCCGCAAGCCCGCGCCTACGGTGGCTGGAAATCGGGATCGGAATCCCGGCGGCGGCGGCGGCGAGAGCGCCGTTGCCTGATGCGGTCGGCCTCCTCCTTAGCGAGCATTACTGCTTCGCAGAAGTCGGCGACCGCCTGCCACTCCTCCTCGCTCCGGACCATGGCCTCGACCAAGGCCCGGCGCGAGAGGTCTCCGCCGCCGATCACCCCCACGAGGGCACGGCGATGCTCCGTCCAAGCAGGGCACACCGCGATTGTGTGCTCCACCGTGTCCTCCGGGCGTTCCGCACAGTGGCGACACCCGGGCGTCACTTCCGCTTTAATCCGGAACAGGAACCTCCCGAACTTGCCATTTCCGGTGAGGACCTGTGTCATGCGGAAATGCCAAATTAGTTCGTGTGCGTCATTTAAAACGTTCTCCTAAGAAATGGTTTGGCTAGGAATTCCCAGTTCGTTAACCACCATATAAAGAAGTAATATTTCTTCGAATCTAATACCTAATAACTGTTCTTACTATAGATATTAAGATAAATAAACCATCGCTTGTTCCCAGGAAATCTGTTGTAAAAAGTTTGGGGTTTTTAGTTTGGTTTTTGCTAGACCACTTAAAATAACCACAATTATAATTTAAACTATCACAAAATTAACTAGATCCTTTTTATTTTAAGTCTAGGTTTATTTATAGTTACCTAATTAAGTTTTTTTAACCGACTTCGAAAAGGAGGAGATTCTGTGTTCGGAATATATGTTTTTTTTTTATGTATGTTCACCGATATCTCGGTCAATTGTAGACCGATTTTGATTTTTTTTTTTTTTTGATTGAATGATTATGCTTCCAAGTTGGTTCCATACAAATATTGTTATGATCTGATCATAAACTTCGAAGATATGGCACAGAACTTCTCATAGGATCACAGCAGAATTGTCGTAATAAGTAAAATTGCTTTGTTTATACATATAGTCGATGACTGACTGAAAGAAAATAGGGAGAGGAGGGAGGGGATGTATCGAACTGATCTGGTGATGAAGCTGGAAGTAGTAAATTAATGTAATCTAACCGTGTTTGGGATTATCAGAAACGTGATGAGATGCACTTTGGTTATAAGGTATTTAAGTTTGGCTGAGGGGTACTTTTTAGAGGTGGTACCATAACTAAAAAGTGAAAAATAAAAAACTTTTTATAAAAAGAATTAAACCGACTTCAATGTAAAACAACACTGAAATAACTTTAATCTCAGAAGTCGGTGTTTCTATTTATATTTATTTTATACTAGCTGCTGCCCGCGACGTCGTCTGCGTGAAGCCTCTATAGCACTAAAAATACCTAAGGTACCAGTGTCGCTATAGCATTATAAATAAACAACTTTTAAAATAGCATTATAATATAAGTTTTTTTCGCAAAAGAAGCTAGTGAAGAGAGTTATATGGGAATCCTGCTGAGTTCAGTCATAAGATGTGACTGAAAGAAATAGAGGAAATAATGCAGGAATACATTCCAGGACACAAAAGAGTAAAAATACGTATTAAGGTATCATACCTTACAAGACTTCCCTATAAACTACGTTGGTACGGATGCTGCCAGAAGCCAAAATGTAAAGAGAGTCAGGACTGGTGGCGCGGGAGCAAGTGACGTACAGTTGCCCGTGTGAGAAGCAACTCGTCCTGAGGTTGACACCCGCTGCCCTCAGTGTCTGCCCCTGCGACTTATTGATGGTCATCGCGAAGCAAACACACACGGGGAACTGTACGCGCTTGAACTGGAACGGAAAGTTATGGGGTATGAGGGGAATGCTTGGTATAGATACTGCCTCGCTGACGCCACAACCCGTAAGAAAATCCGCCTCAATGGTGTGTCTGTGTGGAGCGAGATCACTTTGAGGCGGGTCCCGTCACAACTCAAAGCATAATCGGGACACCGACCTTCAGCTTGATGGTATGCGCCGGAAGTCCTCTTGCTGACAGGGAGTTCAGAAATTCCACGGAATAACGTGTGGCATCATCTTGCTCGATAACAGTGTTTATCGAGGTGTAGACCACTTCATTCTTCTCAATTTCCGAGAGAATGCATTCGTTAATTGCTGCAGCCTGATCATTTTTGGGCGTCAAAATGGCCCGCTCACACACCCAAGAATACTGCTGGTGCGGTTTACGACTGATGTCCCCGTACACACAGTGAATGAGTTTTTCTAAGCTGTATACCACTCTACCGAGAGACTCTGGAAGTGCCACCTGTCCACCTCTCTCTTCTGGTAGAGTGCCTTCGTCAAGACTTAGAAAGACATCGGAGAATTCTTGAGCACGTGCATTGCCGCCGAGCCGAGCTCTCATATTAATGGTCAAGCGCAGTGTACGAACTCGTGACCACAACGAAGATCGTTTCGACGAAGCATTCATCTCGTCAGCCCTCGATCCCCGCGTCACCTCGGGAAGTGTTTGCCGGAAATCGCCACTGAACAGAACTGTGACACCATCCATCAAATGTTAGTTCCTGCGGATATCCTGCAGGGTTCTGTCCACGATCTCGATTGCCTTCCTATTGGCCATCGTACACTCATCATCAGAGAGCAGTCCTTGAGCACGTGTCCCTTATCGCTGTTACGTGACACACCACAAACAGGCAGCGCTCTCTAAATCGATGGCAATTTTTAACATGGCATGTGAAGACAGCACATGCCATGTTAAAAACGTCGTCAGGAATCACTGCCACACTGCGCCTTCCGGAAGCAGTGTGGCAGTGATTCCTGACGACGCTACAGCAATAGCAATTTTGCCTTGGCTCCTGACCTCTGCAAGTATGCCAGTGGTAACAAATGTTTTACCTGTTCCACCAGGAGCATCCAAGAAAAACATTTTACCCTGGTTTTGCCCAACGCTTTCAAGGACGGTGTCATAAATTTGTTTTTGCTCTCAAGAGAACAATGCGACATGGTAATTTCGTATGGTGGTTATTTCGCCCGGATCGTAATTTGTTTCAGCGTTATACTCCCGATTTCCATGGTTTTGATGTGGTGATGATTGGAGAGCTGGTAACCCATATTCGATCAGTGGATTGCCGCCGATAGTAATGACCACATCTTGAAGTGAACTGAGACAGGTGTTCAGCACGCGTTCATCAGTTACTTCGACTTCGTCTCTAGTAGCACGCCTCAAAGCTCGTAGAAAATCTTCAGACAGAACATGGCGTTACTTCTCTCACAAAGCTACCGGGTTCGCGACTCCACAAAACACAAAGATGACGGCAAGTAGATGACGCATGTGGCTGGGACTGTCACTGACGCTTGCCTCCACGAGGGTGTCATCCCAATTAGGCAAAAGGCTGCGCGGTAAGTGGGATACTCCACGCCATCAAATGTCCTCAGAAAAGCGAAAGACGTTGAGCCTGGGACAGTGTGATGTAACAAACGTAGAAAATAGCATTCGCCACTATTCGGGTGCACGGTATAAACCCTACCCAATGCGGTGTCCTTGAAAATTCCCGGAAAACCTTCCACAGCACCTCCTCGTCGATGTCGGTTGAATACACCCCTTTGCTTGTCGTACGTGTAATATGAAGGCACCTCGTCATACGTAAGGGATTTCGCAAACTGGTCGACTTCACAGAGTCTGAGAAATGCCACCATGTAATACCTAACACCGCATTTTTTTTAAATTGTGTTCTTCAACTCTGCTCAAGATTTTGAGGGTTTTGTTGGAACTTGAATTGGTCAAAACGAACTATAATATGAAGAAAATGCACATTACCATCTATGAATTTTAAGAATAACTAACTACTAACCTCGCCAACATGATCAAATTTAAATGATTAATTTCGAAAAACTGTTAACATAAACTTGATTTGATTTTGATGAGATCTCATAGATGGCGCTGCTTTAAAATTGTGTCTATACTACTAACATTCATTAAACTATGTTTCTCTGCCCAAGTTAATTTAATGGCGTAGTTTTTATAGTGTAAAGCTAGATAATAGCATGACTTACTCAAAAACAACATTTATATATGCGTCGTTAGATTACACGCAGTCACAGAATGCGTAAGAAAAATAAAGATTCACAGCTCCTCCCGCGTAGGCGTTAGCGTGATAATATGTAGCCTATGTGTTGACCCGACCTCTTAGTAATATTCATGCAAAATTTGAAATAAATCCATGCAGTACTTTTTGAGTTTATCCCGGACATACATACAGACAAACAGACAAAAATTCTAAAAACTATATTTTTGGCTTCGGTATCGATTGTAGATCACGCCCCAAGTATTCTTTTTAAAAAATATTCAATGTACAGTTTTGACTTTCCTACGATTTTATTATATGTATAGATATAGTTTTGTTTCTTCGTTATTTAACACCGACTTCCGAAATTAAAGTTATTTTGTTTCTACTTTTCAGTATTTTTTTATATTGATGTCATATTTTTTATTTATTATATAGCAGTATTAAATTTGTTCGAGGCATGTTGCCAAACATTTTATACCTGCAACCTTTGGGCCAATCATATCCAAAAAGCGGACAACACCCTGCGTACCGTAAAACGGGGTGAATAGAGACAAAACTTTGGTTTGGTTTTTCACTTTGATACTATAATATCGGCCTCTAACAAAGCATCGATTTTTTAGAATAACAATTCATTAAAAAATTGATATAGTTAAATGCTGCAAAAAATATTCAAATATCGAAAAAATGCACACACACACAAAGTTTTGTCCCTATTCACCCCTAAGTCTCTATTCACCCCATTTAACTGTATATAGTATAAAAATACCTACAGGGCGTTGATGAGGCTTGTATCGCACTGTAATGAATCAGGTATGTTCGCTGATGCTCTAACCGACGATTATTATGCTATAATACGAAAGAAAAAAGTTGTCTCGTTAATAAGTCGAGTGAGGAGCACCAACGGCATCTTGAAGGTATTTGCGGGAAGGCTGGATGGGCCTATAATGGGTAGGTTTATTAAGCGACATGTATTGCATGGCATTGCACGCTTAATAAACAATTCTGATTAAATCGCCTGATTGTGTTTATGTATTTGTATTTATTTTTATGATGACTCTAACAGAGCGTCCTTTGCGACGTACATTTTAATCCAACCGGCCTTAAGCGATTATGAACATCATAATCGTTAAGAGCGGTTATATTAAAATTACACATTTTGCATAATTATGATATTCTGGAAACACAGTATCTTATTAATAACTTTGGACGCTTACAATTGCTTTAGCATTCAAGATGGCCTCAGTATCTTTCAAATTCTGATTAAAAATGCAATGAAATATACACTTTAGTTCTGGGATAAGTTTTATTTTTAAGGGCATGCAACTCGACATACATTTTCACTGTACAACCGCTAAGATAAGATATTCTGGAAACACAGTATCTTGTGGATATTATCTAGGCTTATATTGAAATCAATTTGAAAATTTGTTAAAAATTAATCCAGTATAGACCTCTGAAAATCTGCTATTTTGCATGAACTTGGATACTTCATAATTTACTCAAAAATTAAAAAAGTCAAAGTATAACAATAGAAGCCTTGCAAATTTTTGTTCTAAATGACGACAATATTTTTCAAAAACTTTTAAGGGTTTAAAAGAAAGACGTATTTCCTGGGACAATTTTTGTAAAAGCTAAATTGTTCGTTGATTCGTAAAACATTCGAGTAAATAGCTAAATAAAAGTAATAAAAGTAAAAGTAACAAGCTTTTAAACCATGCTCGGTGTTGACCATACGCGAGTTGAAAAGCAGCCTCTTAACAAGCTGTCACCCGCAACTTAGTTCACGTAGAGTTTGAGAACACCAGACATTTCGAAGATTGGCAGAAACAAATAGATAGACAGACAAAAATTAAAAAAATTGCATTTTTTGTTCAAAAATACTTTAGTGAATGTATTATTATAGTATCTAAATAAAGGTTGTTTTGATGTTACAAACTGACTCTATATATATGTGTACAGATATATGTAATAGTAGATTATGTGACTAGGGGATAAAGCAGTGTCTAAGTCGAGGGCGGCATATTGAATTGCGAACGAAACAAAGGTTGCTGATTTTAATCCAGAACGTTAGTGAGGGATTTATATGAGATAATTACAAACAAAGACAGCTTTATCCCCGTATACTCTACTTTTTACACCATCTGTGAGATAATTTAAAGGAATTTGGTTGACCAAATCATTTAATAGAGCAATATAAGTATTATTAAAAGTTCATCAAACAAACTAAATTCACTGCCCACTCCAAGATAACGCTCCCGTCAGTAGGCACGTTTTTTTTTTCATCAATCCCATGCGTGTGGGGTATCTATGGATAGGTCTTCAAAAATGATACTGAGGTTTCTAATATCATTTTTTTCTAAACTGAATAGTTTGCGCGAGAGACACTTCCAAAGTGGTAAAATGTGTGTCCCCCCCCCTCTAACTTCTAAAATAAGAGAATGATAAAACTAAAAAAAATATATGATGTACATTACTATAAAAACTACCAACGAAAATTGGTTTGAACGAAATCTAGTAAGTAGTTTTTTTTAATGCGTCATAAATCGAAAAAAATACACTATAATTAAAACATCGATCAAAGTTACAACAGATTACAAGAACTTTTATATTATGTTATTTGCTGCTACGGAACCCTTCATGGGCGAGTCCGACTCGCACTTGGCCGGTTTTTTTTGTTAGTGGCCAGTTTGAATTGCGAGTCGACTTGTTCGATGCACGTACATTTTAATTCAAAATGTTGACGACTTTTGGTGTTCCAAATTCAAATATCATTAATCCCTAGGGATCGGCCATACTTACTGCATTATCTCCCTAGGGATAGAATGACTTGCTTTAAGTGAGGTTTGTATGACATATAAAACGATATTATCGAGCAAGTGGTGTAAAAAATAATTTATAATGTGAGTTAAATATGGAGTAGAATCTTTGATTCGCAGCAAGGCTGAATCATATGACGACTGCTGACAAAAACTCCGCTAAGATTTTTCAGTTTGTTTTTTGATTCTTTGGTACATAATACTTTAATTTTGCCCTTTATAAGAATTAATCAGCAACCTGATATAAATACCTAAGTTAATCGTAGTGATATAAATACTTCTCAAAACAACCTTTTACCTGAATGCTTTAGTAAAATCTAAATTTAGCGAGTATTAAAAGATTATTGTTAGGAAAAACCTCTTGGGAATTTTGTTTATGTAACACCAAATTACGGGGAATCTCTTAACCGCAAAAATATTTATGATATGTTCGACCAAATTTATAATTAGAATTGGTGCAACTTTATTTTGAAACAAAAAAAAAGTGCAGGTGTGTGCAAATAGCCTATGATTTCGCAGTCCAAATATACAAACAAAATCATGAAATTTCGGTCAAGCTGTTTCGGATAAGTTTCATCAAACACTATGACGAGATTTTTCATTAATGAGGCTGAATAGCTGGCCGGCCAAAGAAAAAAAAAAAAAATGGCGGGAAAGTGTCAATCCGTCGTTGGTTTTTTCGAGTTTTGTTTACATTTCCGTATAGCAGAGATTTGTATTAACACGATAAATTCATCAGATTAAAATAGTGATTTAACGCCTAATTTCATAAGAGAAGAAGCTAAAGCAGTAGTGGTACCTTTTAACGCCTAAATCAGAAGAAAGGTACCTACCATAGAATCATAGGTACGACGACTCAGTTTTTACAAACTTTTTATTTTATTTTTGCTTCCCTTGTATTTATAATGAAAAGCACAGTGTCCTTGGGGTAAAGTAACCCATTTAGTCATTCGAATTAGCGACTTCGCTACGCTCTGCCGCCACCTTCTTCTCGGGATGAAATAGGTTACTTTCACCTCTAGGGTAACAATGTACTTTTGTGTACACTACACTGGCGCACTCTATTTTAACTTATTGCGTAACTGTATGGGGAAACTCTGGAAAGACTTTACTGCCTATAACCTATGCGGCTATGCCATATTCGCTTTAGGAATAGAAAGAAACCTTTTTTACTGTCTGTTCAACCGATTCTATCTATTTATTATTTCTACTTTGTAGGCATAAGGATGGCATTCAAAGCAAAAAATGGTAACAATGCAAACTATTTACTGCAGGTGCCATTTGTCACGCCACCAACTAAATAAAAGTCAAAATCGGTTAAACGGACAGTACTAAAAGGTTTTCATTTTCTAATTTTATTTTGAACGGAGCATAAGTACCTATCTGTTAAGTTTTATCGATATAATATCAAGCTAAAATACAAATTGTAGTTATTTATCAGCTTTTGTTCTCTAAAGTTTCCGATTCCTTTATTATCGTGAACTCGTTCGGAAACAGTGAGTATTAAGCTAGAACTAACAAAACAGATGCACACGTGGATCACGTCTGATTTGCACGTAGGACGCGTCGCATGACGTGGGCGAAGTGTGGCTCTACAAGTCTAGTTTCCATATAAAATGTATGGAGACCGACGCGCCCAGATTAGAGTGTGTGGTACACGTGTGCGCAGTGTAGATTTACCTTTGCACAATCATCAACAACCGCTGTTGCGGGTGCAAAAGACCTCGTGTTCCAAGTGGTGGAAAAATAAGGAACGACGGAACGAGTACCGTTCTAATTCTGATTCCAAAGTTATTTTTTTTCTTATTGCAATTGTTTTGATTATAATATACAACAATATTTTTAGTACTTATATGCGAAATCTGAAACGCTTGTCTAGTGATGAACACGTTTTTGATGACAGTAATTTTTTCATAGCAAGCTTTTATAGCGCAGTATATACATATGTAATTAATACTCATCAAGACCATTCCATTAACCTCTAACTCAAACACCTGTAGGGTTACCTGAATTCTTATAGCCTTCCGGTTCCATCATCAGATCACCTCCATGTCATAATAATTTTGCATTGTCATCTGATTTAAACATGCATGTCAGCTCAATTTAGTTAGCAAGATTTGATTACAAACGAACATCGGGACAGATATAACATAATAAAAGCTTGTAAAAATCACAGAGTTTTTTTTTTTCACAACTATCACACAGTGCCGTCTGGTCCCAAGCTAAGCAGAGCTTGTGTTATGGGTACTAGGCAACTGATAAACATACTTAGGTATATATTTCTAAATACATACATATTATAGATAATTACACCCAGACACAGAACAAATGATCGTGCTCGTCACACATATGTTGTTTATTTTGTAATCGTCTCATTTATATTGATCGTTGTAAGTAATTATTTATTTTTTGTAGCTTTTTTTATATAGCCTCTTTTTTATAATGTGAATGTAGACTGCGAATTTTTATACTTCCTATTACGACTGACTTTTATTTTTGTTATGATTTTTATTTTGATTGCGCTTTTTAGTACAATATTGACTGGTCTACACTGTCACTGTTCTATTAATACAGTGGAAATGTTGTAAAAATAACAACTGTTTTGAAAGAGTAACCATGGAGTTTCTTATCGGTTCTTCTTCATAGGAAATGACCAATTTAGAACCGTACATCAGCTTCTGCAACTTTTTACAAATGCCCGTGTAGTTGTATGTGAAATAAAACTATAATTATAATTTATGTGTCTATAAGGCAAGAGTGAATAGGCTTTTAATAAACTAGTGCGCCTCACCATCAACGATTGCATCACTGCTTACCATCAGGTGGGATCGCAGTCAAGCACTAGTTTATATCGATTAAAAAAAAAAAACGATTTGTATGTTGTTTTTTTTGTTGATTATTTTTGAATTATTGTACTATAGTAAAAGATCTAGTCAAGTCAGTTACCATTTATGGCGATTTTTTTGCGATTCTAAGGGTGAGTTGCTCCATTTAACTATAACAATAACTAAACCATAACCAGCCGTGAAACGGCCGCCTATTGGTAATTCGACGATTTGACAACTGTTAAAGGCTCTGTTATCGTTATAGTTAAATGGTGCAACTCACCCTAAGACTGACCTAACTTGATTTGATAAAACGTAGTAAATTATTTTTCCGGTGTAGGTATATCATGGTCATTCCAGGTCACTTACCTTCTCCTTGCATCATATTCCTCAATACTGAAGGCCGTGACCATCCTGCATCATTATTTTCATTTTTATGATGTTCCTCCATCTATTTCTGTCTGTGGCGGTGTAAAGGGCCTTAATTACCGCGGAGTCAAGAACGGTGCCGGTCTGGTTGGACCAACGTATTGGGCTGCGCCTGCGAGGCCTGTTTTGCCTACTTTTCCAGTCTTGATTAGTCTTTCGAAGTTTCCATCGTCTTTCCTTGCAATGTGACCGAAGTATTGCAGAATCTTGTGAAGACACTCAGACTATAACAACGAGAAAATTTTTAATTCTCTTAGTAAGGATATGTTAGTCCGAGATGCTATCATTTTTCTCAAGAAGAGCATAATTTAAATATCACTTAAAATGTCATCAACAATTTCCTCGCCGTTATTCTTTTTTGTTGACTAGTGTGCATGTTCTATTTTTGGTAGAAAACTGGATGGTAAATAAAACAATAAGATAGACCGACAATCTGCTTATAGATCTAGATTGTTGATAATTTATTTACATTCATGTCATTTATCCTAGAGCAGGTGTCTTCAAGGATAGAGTGAATAGGCTCTTAATAAACTAGTGCGCCTCACCATCAAAGATTGCATCACTGCTTACCATCAGGTGGGATCACAGTTAAGCACTAGTTTGTATCAAATAAAAAAAAGTATTCAATAAACCAGGGCAGGGCGGTCATCAAATCAGACTGTTACTGATTAAAGCAGGGTGAAAATGACAAAGATATATCCTATTAAAGTTACATGTAACGTCACGCCGCCGTGCTGCATTTTTTCGCACGGGGTGACGCCACAAGTAACTTTAATGGGCTATATCTTTGTCATTTTCAGTTTAATCGAAAAAAGAATAAATACGTGTCCAAAATTTTTTACAATCTTAAATACGGACTAAATAAAATATAATTATTTTGACCCTGGAAACTACCCTATTCATGTACATAGGTGAGCTTAACTCAAAGTTGAGTTTTCTTCCAGCAAACCATTGATTGTTCGGGCGGTAACTGAAAACTAAAAGTGTCTACATTTGCGCAGCGTTTAAAACTCACCTGTATCCTTCAGTTGCTTTCAGTCTTAGTAAACAACGGTAACTTTTTCATGTATCTATATTAACCATTTTTTTTTTTTAATCTTTTAACCTGGCCGTTACCGAGGAGTAGGCTTAAGAAAGTGACTGTTTTATGACACTGCTTGGGCGCTTAGGCCTTAAGGCCAAGGCGGTAAAAGAAATACGGCAGTGACTTATAACTAAATAATGATAAATACTTCTTCTTGCTACGTGGTGGCCCGGCATTAGGTCGAACTGGACCTGTTTGGCGCGGCCATGAGACACACAATGTTCATGTATTTAAAATTATAAAAAAAATAAAAGGTTTGTTTTGACTTTTTTAGTATTCCGTAGTCAAATAGGAACTCTTATAGTTTTGCCATGTCTGTCTGTCCGTCTGTCTGTCCGTCCTCGCTTAATCTTTGTGACCGTTAGCACTAGAAAGCTGAAATTTGGTACCAATATGTATATCAATCACGCCAACAAAGTGGTAAAATAAAAATTGGAAAAAAAATGTTTTATTAGCCCCTATATGTAAAGTGTGAAGTGATTTTTTTTAATTTCAACCCTAACGTGTGATATATTTATTGTTGGATAGGTATTTAAAAATGAATAGGGGTTTATTAAAATCATTTTTGATAATGTCAATAATTTCGGAAATAATCGCTTAAAAGTAAAAAACAATGTGTGTCCCCCCTCTAACTTTTGAACCATAAGTTTAGAAAATATGAAAAAAATCTGAAAAGTAGAACTTTATAAGGACTTTCTAGGAAAATTATTTTGAACTTGATGGAAAGAACAGTTTTTGTACAAAAAAGACAAAAGGGTTCTACAAAATAATTTCTGGACTAAGTTTGTAGTATAATCGAATATGCAAGCATTTTTTTAAACCCATATGTGGGTACACTTATTGTGACGGACGGGAAACTACGGAACCCTACACTGAGCGTGGCCCGACACGCTCTTGGCCGGTTTTTTTTTTTTTGACTACGTTATTAGTGTAGCTTATTTTTTTTTATATTGTTGAAAGGTTCGCGCTTGACCGCTATCTCACCTGATGGAAAGCGACGATGCGGTCGACGATGGAACGCGCTTACCTAGAATAAACCTATTCACTCTCGACTTAAAGATTCCCGGGTTGTAGCTATCAGGAAACACAGACTCCGGCAAGGAATTCCACTCCCTAGCTGCACGCACAATGAATGTGTTTCCAAAACGTTTTGTGCGTGTAGGTACTACTAAAATAGCTCCTACTACACCGTGCCCCGAACTATTACTTTATTAATAATATAATATTATAATAATAACATTCCACAACTATCACACAATGCCGTCTAGTCTCAAGCTAAGCAAAACTTGTGTTATTTATGAGTAATAGACAACTGATAAACATACTTATATATTTCTAAAAACATAAATATTATAGATAAATTACATCTAAACACAGAACAAATGATTGTGCTTATCACACAGACATTTTTGTACTCAGTGGGAATCGAATCGACGACCTTCGGCATAGCAGTCAGGGCCAGTAATCACTAAACCAACAGGCCTGTCATTATTGTTTCTTTCAGTTTCGTTCCTAATAGGAACGAAACTGAGGTTTCGTTTTGACATTTGATAGAATATAGGAACTTCCTATATTCTATCAAATGTCAAAACGAAAACTTTTATTTTTAACGAGTCTAAGTTTTTATGTTGAAGAACTATTGGATCATTACTTATTCTATATTTATTCTCTATTCATTCTATTTAATTCTCGTCGAAAAATTTGTTTTCCAGACACCTAACCAGCGGGCCTATTACGACCTCTTAATTCCAGTCAATTTACGCCGTAAAATGAACTGACTTGCTTATCCGTATTATGACATCTTATTGCCAGCCAGTCAGTAGTCACGTGACACTTGACCGTCTTCTGCACGGATATTGGCTGGGAATTCCGTATTATGAGCACCAAACTGACATTTTGTAGCTTGCTAAAGTGTCAAAAATTGTGACAAACTAGCCAGTCAGTTTACGCCTGTTTTTAGTAACTTATAGTGAATTGTTTTGACTTTTTATTATATTTGAATCTATTTGATAGTTAAATAAAACTTTAGATATGTGTGATGAGTTGATAATCTTCGAATTTCTCGAAAGTGATGCATTTATAGTTTTAGAAATGATCGAAGTTTGTAATGTTCGCGATCCCGATTACGTAATTGTAAACTGATGTTTACCTTTTTTGTTTTGTGTCCAATTCTCACCATTACTGTATTTTTAGTTAAAACTTACCTAAAAAATGATAACATAGCAGTTAGATTGACAGTTGGTATAATATTGGGTGAGAAATTGAAAGATTTGTGTTTCAGAATATGACCAACATTGTATCTTTTGCAGTTTTTGTTCTAGAAACTTTTTTATGTGTTAAGTTATGCAAAAGATTATTGTTTTATATGAATGTAGACATCATAACGAGTATTTTGATGTGCATATTGTATATATTATGTGAAAGAATAAATAAATATGGCATCCGAAAGGGCTCGGCTGAAGCGAAACTAAAAGTAAAATAAGTCTAAAAATCATAGTCCCCGCGGACGTAAAGTTTCGGGGTATATAGCCGAACCCCTAGGAACCTTTTCGTCGAAAACGTGTTTTATTGATCCTCTTCGATACCCGCTGTGAGATGCTGCTACGTTCCCCCTTAGTCGAAAACGTACGCATTCAGGGGTGCGTGGTGGCGTACGAGACCAGCGCAACGAGCAACGTACGCCAAAAATCGGGTTGAACTGTCCCGAGGGCTCGGTAGCCAAAGGGTACTGCCCCCTACCGTCACCGCCTCCTAACAGGGGCCAGTCCACCACACCGTAGGTTATCGGATGTTTACGTCTGGGCTCAGGGTGGCGCAGCACTTCAACACCGTCACCGCGGCAACCACCATGCCGATCCCGTGACGTCACCTAGCACTCCAACGCCATCGCTAACCGGGATGCCAATCCGATGATATCACCCTTACACAGCACAGCGATCGCCAAGCTAACATATTTTTGTTAAAAAGTTTTGTTCAAGTTCATACACACGCTTACCCTTAGTTCCGAATTACGTCTAAAGCGAATATATCGCAAATCCGACCAAATGTAATAGTCACAAAATATAAAGACTATCAAGTACTATTTGTGACTTTGCGCGTTGGTCAGATTCACAATATAATCGCTTTTGACGCAATTCGGAACACGGGTTTAATTTTGTTTTTGCCGGGTCCTGACTTATTCTAGTACGTTCAGAAATGAGACAATGCTCTATTTTCCACTTTATGACATTGTATTTACGGAAATAACACATAATTCGTTTTTAAACTCGTTGTTAATTTAGATTTCTGTTATAAAATTATATTAATTTCATCATAAACAATATTTCATACAAAAATTTAAAAACAGTAAATACCGGTAACCTTTGTTTTTATGTTTTCGAACGCAATCTTTCAAAGCAGTGCAAACTAGGGAATGCAAAAACCGCCGAAATTACAAACCGGTTTTTCTTTTCGGTTTTCCTAAAAAAAAACCGGTTAACCGGGTAACCGGTTTTAAAATTAGTTTTTTTAAATTTATTTTTAAGTGAAGATTTTTTTTGCTTGTGAAATTCTAAATAAATATTTTCAAACTTATCTTGGAACTTATCTAATAAAAAATGTAATATGAATCCAGTTAAAAATAAAAAAAATCTCATCTTCATAAAAACGAATGTCTCAGAATGATGTCATACATAGAGAATCTAAGCTAGAAGTTAATGTATACTTCAACTCAAAATATTCACCGCTAGCTTTAGCCCGCGGCTTCGCCCGCGTACATAAAATATAGCCTATATCACTCAGAAACAAAGCAGCTTTCTATCGGTGAAAAAATTTTAGCAATTGGACCAGTACTTCTAGAGGTTACCTCCTACAAACATAAAACATATATATATACAAAAAAAAAACAAGATTTACCTCTTTATTATACGAGTATTAATATAAGTGTAAATTAGCCCTATCACGGGCTTTTAAGCGTTCAGGCCAAGCATCATTTGTTTACGCACGGTGATCATTAGAAAGTTGTCCACTGCTGATCGTAAAGAATTTTTAAGGATTTTGAATTATTGTTACATGCAGCCCATGCTCTCTAATATAGATCTCAATTTGTAGTTCACAGGTTGAGGTCTGGGCTAGCCAAAGGTCAATCATTAGTCTTAATGAAGCCCGAAACACTCGCTGCAAGCCAAGCCTGGGTAGTGCGTGCCTTGTGACTGGAAACTGAGTCTTGCTGCAAAACCCCTAGTAAATTGTCAAATAGAGAGAGGCTTTAAGAGGCTTTGCTATGGCGTTTAGGATAGTATCTTGATACTCTTTAGCTGAAATTAGAGTAGCCCATTTTCACGAAAATTAACTTTGGTCATTCCGTGATACCCTCACTAAACCATTACTGACGCATGATGATTATTCAGGACTCTGATAACCTGTTGAGAGTGTTCTTTGGAGTTAGAAGCTTACACATCATCATCATTTCAGCCCATAGACGTCCACTATTGAAACAGGCCTCCCCCAAGTGTCGCCACAATGATCGATCCTGTGCGTCCCGATTCCCGCAATTTTCACCAGGTTATCGGTCTATCTTGTAGGAGGCCTTGCGCGCTGCGTCTTCCGGTACGCGGTCGCCACTCCAGAACCTTTCGGCCCCAACGACCAACTGTTCTGCGAGCAATGTGCCCTGCCCATTGCCACTTGAGTTTGGCGATTCTTTGTGCTATGTCGGTAACCTTGGTCCTCCTGCGGATATCTTCATTTCTGATTCGATCACGCAAGGAAACTCCGGGCATAGCCCTTTCCATTGCTCTTTGGGTAATTTTAAGCCTTCTGATGAGGCCCATTGCGAGCGACCACGTTTTGGCAACATATGTAATCACTGGCAACATGCACTGGTCATAGACTTTCGTCTTGAGACTCTGTGGTATATTGGACGAGAAGATACCGCGCAGCTTCCCGAACGCTGCCCAGCCGAATCGGATTCGATGGAGATTAGATCGACCCAACTGGATTGTCTGTCCGATGTAGACGTACTCGTTCACAACTTCGAGTATAGAGTCTCCGATCTTGGTAAGAGTGGAAAGAAAAAAGAAAAGAAAGAAGAAAGAAAATATGTTTATTCCGCCTATATACAGACGCACAAATAACAAAACTCAATAATATATAAAAAAAAGTACAAAATATAAGTGGGTGCTACATGGTTGTTTATCATGACTTTCAGAAGCTCTACTGAGGTCATTGAGCATTGTGCTGAGCTCTTTCGTAGTCTCAGCCATGACTACTATGTCGTCGGCAAACTGAAGGTGGTTGATGTACTCGCCATTGACAGTTAGAAGCTTACATTCGATAATTTTGCTTGTTGTAATATTCCTTGATTGTAAAAATTTTCTCATCGGTAGCAAGAATATCCCTGAGTTTATCTTTAGTGTAACTTCAGTGCGACTCTATTAAGCTGATGATAGTAACAACGGCGGGTATTATATCTGGGAATAAGAATTTTGGTGTCCTTACGAGATTTTAATTCTGGCCCTGACAGCATTCACTGCCTGTTCTTACAACACGCGGTCGGCCTGGATTTTTAATAATCGTAAACAGAAGAACTGTACAATTAGTGTAGCTATCACTATGGTACATAAATATTAATAAACAAACCTACGACTGATATCAAGCCTCAACAGCCTTTTAAAACAATGTTTGCTAAAATAATAGTGTCATTTGAAAGTAATAAAATAAAATCGAAAAACCGGTTACATGAAAATAAAAACCGGTATTTTTAATCATGAAAAATATGCCGAAAAACCGGTTTTTCGGTTTTCGGGTTAACCGGTTTGCATTCCCTAGTGCAAACCAGCCACAGGCAACTGTCCAGGATGATTCCAGTCAGAATGACGTACGTCATAATACGAAAAAGAACAAGGCAGTTTACGGCCGTAAACTGACTTGCCTGGAAACTGACTGGATTTTAAAACGGTCGTAATAGGCCCTCAGATCGCAGAGAATCTCATTTGCGACTTATAAAAAAGTGACGTAATTGACCAACTCCATCTGTGGGTTTTTAACAATATTAAGACGCGCCTATTCCAACGCGCGACCGGAATACATCTCTGGCCAATAGATGTCACTAAACAAAAACTAAAAAGTTCGGTTAAACATAATTATGTCATTACTAACTTTTGCCCACGGCTTCGCCGGAAAACATAAAATTTAACCTATATTACTCATATTTTCTATCGATAAAAAAATATAGCAATCGGACCACGCGTCGCCACAACGACCGGTCCTGTGCGTCACGCATCCATCGGGTTCCCGCGACCAATACTTACACAAACCAATAAAAAGCAAAAACTCCTACAAACAATAAAATAAAAAAAGACGTGTGGCACTCGGAGACTGCCGCGGTAAAGCTATTGCATAGCATTTTTTATCAACTTATGCAATTATAATTATTTATTTATTTATTTTATGCAGTATTTTTTTTCCTTTATTTTTTTTTCTTTGATATTAATTGAAGTTACACTTTTTGAGCGTGGTGACCGATAAGAAAACAAATGAGTGGGGGCGTTAGGTTATTTTCGTTACGGAATTTCTGAATTCGGTCTCCACGCTCAAACCCCGCGATAGAAGCTATGCAATAGCTTAAAAACAAACTTTTTATAGGTATTAATATTAGTGAAGATTACTTCACTGTGTGTATCTGTGTGCCAAGTAAACGGGTATTTTTTTTTTCTGATCTAGGTGTGCGATCATATTTTGGGTTTACCCTTTGATATGATCGCACTACGCTTGACCACTAGAGTCTGTCTAATAAGTTAAACGACTTGGGTAATTATTAGGATTTAATGAAATCTGATGTAGTCAACACGAGTTCAATAATTAAGATTGATTAAGATATAGAGATCATTGTCAACTAACAGAAGAACCTTAAAAAACGTATCGAATATAAGTATTTTTAAATGATTAAATATGATACAAAATTCCCAAGTCGGTTGACTTATTAGACAGACTTTACTAGACCAACGAACTAGTCTGGCCAGTGCGGCGTCATTACTGCTAGTTTTTAAGAAACTACTTACGTCATATTATTTAGTGATATTTTAAAGAGTCGCAAGCGTACTGGGGACCTTCCCGGTTTGACGAAATTAAACAATAATAAAAAAAAAAACATTTCTTTTTCCCCATACTATTTTTGACGTTAATTTTTACTGTTGACATTAAGACATTACTTTATGGCAAATTTCAAGATTCTAGGTCAACGGGAAGTACCACATGAAATTTGATTCCCTTGAGAAATACACATTTCTTGCGACATATTACGGCCATATCTTTTTTTTTCTGTATTTCAGGAGTTTGATTTTTTCACAGCTTTAAGGGACTGTAAACAAGAGTATTTGGTTTAAATTTCAACTTGATGCCTCCACGCGTTCCCAAGATAAAGGGTTTTAACATACAGACTGACAGACGGACAACAAAGTGATCCTTTAAAGGCAAACTTTTTTCCTTTTGAGATACGGAACCCTTGGGCACGCCACAATCGTGGCGGTAAGTCCCCTCTTTGAGGAGGACTGTCCTCATCGGACATGGTTCGTTCGGGAGTTTCCTGCACCGGATTCATGCGGAAGTGACGCCCGGGTGTCGCCACTGTGCGGAACGCCCGGAAGACACGGTGGAGCACATAGTCGAGGTGTGCCCCGCTTGAGCGGAGCATCGCCGTGCCCTCGTGGGGGTGATCGGCGGCGGAGACCTCTCGCGCCGGGCCTTGGTTGAAGCCATGGACCGGAGCGAGGAGGAGTGGCAGGCGGTCGCCGACTTCTGTGAAGCAGTAATGCTCGCAAAGGAGAAGGCCGAACGCATCAAGCAACGGCGTTATTAACGGCCGATTCTGATCCCGATTTCCGGCCACCGTAGGCGCGGGCTTGTGGACAGTGAGCAATGGGTAGCTCACTGTCCGGCCATCCGGTAACTGTCCGGATCAAGCCCAAGTCGTCGACGGCGCGCACTGTTCCCGCGCGCCTCAAGGAGTTGTCAGCAACAGCAGGGACCCAGCTAGGTCGAAGCTTACTAGGGCCAGGGTTTTCTGGGAAGCTCGGCCCGGTATGAAGGCTAGAAGGAACGGGGTGGGTCTTT
Source organism: Mythimna albipuncta (assembly GCA_929112965.1). Lineage (NCBI taxonomy): Eukaryota > Metazoa > Arthropoda > Insecta > Lepidoptera > Noctuidae > Mythimna > Mythimna albipuncta. The sequence goes on along the minus strand of OV815969.1, from coordinate 1,135,213 downwards.
TAGTCAGTAAGAGTCTGACACTATCTCCCGCTCCACCCAAGAGCGGGGGATGTCAATGCATAATTTTTTCCCACCATAAAAACGGTACGGAATCCTAAATCTTTTATCTTTTCTTTTTTTGTCAGTTTTGTTTAAACTTTACTGGCAAAACAGTATGTTGGCAACACAACAACAACAAGTTTTTTACAAGGCGAGTTGTTCTATGGCTATGCTTGCGTTAGATATAAGCTACCGATAAATATTTGATTTCTATAGAACCAGTATGAAATCATCCACTCCCTGCGCATACGTAAACATTTTTTTTGGTGTCCAGTTCCTTCCACAAGACACATACTCATAACGATCAAAAAGTGTTCGGTATCGACTGTCGGTAACTGAAAATTAATATTGTCTTCATGCGCAGCGCCTAAATGTATCACATTACTCGTATCTACACTAATTATAAAGAGGTAAAGTTTGTTTTTATGTTTTTTTTTTGATTCTAGGAATTTTTGAAAGAACTCGTCCAATTGCGAAAATTTTTTCACCTATAGAAAGCTGCTTTAATCCTGTGTGACCTAGGCTATATTTTATATAGGTACGTAGGCAATATAAGGGTGAATGTTTGTATATATTTATGTGTGTTACTTATTGACACTCAAACGGCTGTTTGGATGAAATTGGTCACACGGGTAGTCCTAGACCATGTCCAGGAATCGGACATAGAATACTTTTTATCCTGGAAATAGGTTCCCTTGGGATTATTCTCTTATCAGGAGAAGCCGCTGGCAGAAACTAGTTTAGAAAATTGATTGTAGAAAGAAATCTCATGAGGATCCATCACCATCATCTTCCTGCCCTAGTCCCGTTTTATTTGGGGTCGGTGCAACACGTTCTTTTTCTTCCATTCTGTCATGTCACTCGTCACGCTATCACTAACTCCCTTTTCTTTCATATCGCTTCTCACACGATCCATCCATCTTTTCTTTGGCCTCCCTCTCCCCCTCCATCCATCCACATTTAAACTCGTAACTTTTTTAGCAACATGCGTGCAAATATCGTAAAGATTCCTACCGATTCATACCGATTCCTACACGTAAGAAGCTAATTAGCTTATTGTATACCGGAAAATGTATGATTCTTGTGTGACCGAAAAAAATACTTTAGGGTATGCAATTCGACATTTTCACTGTTTTTCATACAATCGCTCTTACGCGATTATGAAGTTATTACACATTTTTCGTTAGATGTTTCGGATACGATATCTTGCGAATATTATCTATACTTCTATTGAAATCAATGAATAAATTTGTATAAAATTAATGCAGTAAAGACATCTGAAAATATGCTATATTATAACTTTATATTATAACTTTGACACTTCTTAATTTGTTCAAAAATTAAAAAAGTCAAAAAATGTATAACGCCTTGCAAATTTTATCTAGATTCTAAATGACGATATTTTTTTTTTCAAAAACTTCTAAAGGTTTAAAAAACACTATTTCCTGGAACAAATATTGTGAAATATTCGAGTAAATCACGGAAATACCGAATGCAAACATAGTTTTCAGGCGTTATCTCTCTTTTTTTGCATTGCCCCTTCATCAAACATCGCGTTGGATTGCGTTAGATGAAGTAACAAGCTTTTAAGCCATGCTCGAAGTTGACGATAAGCGAGTGGTAAGGAGCCTCTTAACTAATAAGCCTAAATGCAAAGAATCTACAAGTAGCCATAGGAGCTTTCCTTAACCGTCTACCCTAATATTATGAAGAGGTAAAGTTTGTTTGTTTGTCCGATTTTGGTCGATTGCAAATATTTTTTCACCTATAGAAAGCTGCTTTAATCCTGAGTGACATAGGCTATATTTTATGTACGTAGGTGGAGCCGGGGGCAAAATATAGTTTTGAATAAACAACACTTTTTCACCGATAGAAAGCTGCTTTAATACTGAGTGACATAGGCTATATTTTATGTATGCAGTTGGAGCCGCGGGCAAAATATAGTTTTGAATAAAGACTGCCTCGTTTACTCAATAGTGTAGTGGTGACAAGCGTGACTGTTAATCGAAGTCTTGGGTTCAAATCTAGGCAAGTGTCATTTGTACATATAAAAGGGAAAGTCAATTGTCAATAGTCAAAAACTACATTAGACCCACGCACACGTGGATCTTACCTGTTTTTACGTAGAACGACATCGTATGGCGTAGATCTAGTGTAGCTCTACAAGTCTAGTCACAGGCAGTCTCATAGCAAGGTTCAGTTGAAAACCAGCGACAGGCAACTGCTACGTAGTGGCCTCATCATGCTGAACTGGACCCATTAGGCGCAGCAGAGATATTTAAGTTCAAGTTTCTATACTATAATAATTGTTATCTCATTGTGTGTACCTGTCTGCCAAATAAACGCATTTTCTTTCTTTCTTTCTTTAGATCGGCGTACATGGCACACATGTGTAGTTCTAACTCCCTTATTCATTAACGCCCTGCCCAAACCCTTGGACCGACTCTTGTATTCCACATGCGCCTTAAAGAGATGTTAGCAAACCCGTAGGGGTCCAGCAGGGTCTACTGGGGCCATAGGTAGACTTCTGAAAGGGAAACCCCTTGGTCCTATATTTCACCGAGACACCATGATGGCGTGACCAGTCGCCACTACCAACAAAATCTATAGAGAGTTACTCACTTGGTATCTGTTTGGTTGCGCAACAAATTTGGTGGCGCGGCCAGCTCAGACGTGTGGCGACTCTCGTGTCTGTATGGTGTCTAGTTTGGTAGCTTAGTTTATTTCACCGGCGAAATATAGCCCTCAGGGGAACTGTAAAAAAATAGATGTGATTTTAGTCAGTAGAAGTCTGACACACCCTTGCGCTCTGCTCTAGAGCGAGAGAGAAGTTATTAGAGGATTCCCACCTTAATTAAAAAAAAAGTGGGAAACCCTGTCACAAATTCCCCGTGGAATATAGGTATCATGTGTCCATCTCGCCGCGATTTAGCTAGTATTATATATCAGCGTAGCTCTCGCCTTGGTCCAGTGTCGTTTGGTAGCTGTGAGTGATAATGTATCGGTGTTGAGCGAGTTGGCCCAAAGGTTGCCGCGACGGTTGCTCAATAGAACTGTGCGATTATTGGTGAAGTGTGTGACTTTGAAAACTGGCTTTTTTTTTAGGTAGGTTTTAGATTGTGTATTTATTTACCATAAAAATAATATAATTATATAGGTACATGAAGTATTTTTAACTTCAGGCATGGAGTAGAAGAAGGAGAGTAGAGATGTGTTTGTTCAGCATTGGGAATATTGTTTAGGCTAGATAATTTAAGGATTTTTTTCAAATCAAATCAAGTAATTACAATACAATAATTAAAAATTATTAATTAAAAATTATTGTATTGTTATTATTTGATTTTTTTTAGTTTACATAAGCAGATACTTTAGTTTTGAATAGTAAATGATATTTATTTTGCAAATTGATTTAAAAAAGAATTAAAAGTCCATTTTTTTTCATCATTTTAAACTAGATAAAGTCGGTGTTTTCTATGTGACTACCCTGAGAAGAAACACCGAAACAAACTTACCGCAAACTTATTTATAAACGAATAATTTACATAAATTACTTAACTAACCATAATTACAGTACGAGTAGTATAAAATAATAATAATAAAAACACTAAAATAATTAAAGGTAACTAACAAAACTAAAATATAATAATAGATATAATCCTTAGTGAAGCGCTAATTTATATCAATAAAAAAATATAGCGTCAAAAATAAAGTTTTCACTTTTTATAAAAGACAATATCGGTATAATTAAATTTAAAAAAAAAACTCCATCTTAAAACCTTAAAATCAAATCACATTATTTATTTCAAATAAAGCGTTATAAGTACTTTTAAATTGTCAAGAAGTCTGTAAGTCAGAAAATGAAGATAACTGCACATTCCATTCTCTATGGAGAAGAATGTGCAAAAAACTTCATGGACACTGTTTTAAATCATATTATGTATTACAGATATTTCGGATACATATTTCATGTCGCATAATATTATTTGAGAATTACATTTTTTATAATTACATAAACAAGATAACCAAATAGATATAATATGGAATAGCTAACATAATAAACACATTTAGAAAAAAAAAAGAAAGGTTGTAAAGTACCTATATATTTTAATAAATTTTGGATATAAATCTTGATTAGGTACGTGATTTGCGTCATCAGACGGTTAGGTTGTGTGTGCGTAAATACCAATACCGATGCGCTACCAGTATATAGTGCGGCGATTCCCATATTATTTGCCTAGATTTATGATAAATAATATCTTTAAAAATCGCTACTAGAGGACCCTTCCCCACTCGCCTATAATCGTCAACATCGAACACGGTTTAAAAGCTTTTTGCTTCATCTAATACAATTCAACGCGATGTTTTATCAAAAGGCAACGCAAAAAAAAACAGAGATAACGCCCAAAACCTCTGTTGGCATTCGGTAATTCCGTGATTTACTCAAATATTCCACAAAAAATTTGTTTTTTAAACCTCTAAAAGTTTTTGAGAACAATTGTCGTCATTTAGAATCTCGATTAAATATGCATAGCTTCTAAACGTATCCTTTTTATATTTTTAATAAATGAAAAAATACATAATGGAGGGCCAAAGTTCACGTGAAATATCAAATTTTTGGTGTTCACGGGATTAGTTTTACACTAATTTATGTTTTGATTTCTATAGAAGCCTAGATAATATCCACAAGATATCTGTGTATCCAGAATATCTGGAGAAAGATGTGTAATAACATGATAATCACGTAAGAGCATGAGAATGCACCACGGGTTGCACGTAGTGCATTTAAGCGTACTTTCAGTATTTGAAATATGAACATAACTTAATTTTATAATTGTGGTGTATTAGGGTGTGCATTATACCAGTTACATATTGTATAATATCTCTCTCTCTCTTTTGCCTAGCCTTGTTCCTTTATTTGGGGTCGGCTCTCCTCGTACCGCGGCGCCAGGACGCTCGGTCCCGGGTTGTCTGTACATCTAGTTGTATCCCTATTTACGGTTGTCCACCACGTAGAAAGTGGTCTCCCTTTGCCTCTCTTTTTATTAGGAATGGCTAAAGCTCTTTGAACGCAATAGTCGCTGTCTCGCCTCATCACATGTCCAAACCACCTCATACGACTCTCCGTCATCTTTTCTGTTATGGGTGCTACTTTGAACGAGCCTCTTATGTACTCATTTCTCTCTTTATCAAGTCTTGTTACTCCCGCTGACCACCTGAGCATCTTCATCTCGGCTGTGTGCAGTCTTTGTTCATATTGTATAATATGTCACCGGAAAATTGCAGACTCCGTATAAATGTAACAAATCTTTATTAGATTATAATTTTTCGATATACTAAGAAAAAATCATTTTGTTGACGATACTTTAAATCCAAATTAATTAGTTTCCAACATAACCGTGTCATGTTTATAAAAAATAATTAACAATTTCTTGTGGCGTTTGCAATTTTCCGATGGCATATTTATTTTTTAAACAGTTTTTTTAAAGTTATATGCTTGTTATGTTGCCTGGTTGAAATAATGTTGTAAATCTCATAGGTTAATTTATTGTACCTGACTGCCCTACGAGGGTAATGTTTTGGAAAATAAGTTAGTATTATTTCAAGAAAGCCCAATAGCGAAAAGTGGCCAAGTGTGAGTTGGACTCACGCACGCAGGTTTCTGTACCGTCTGCAGCAAAGAAACGGCAAGAAAATCACGTTTGTGATTGAGAACGTTGCAGTGGTATAGCATCACTTGAATCAACAGCCAGCACCATCTATTTATTTGTCATCATTAATTTGTTTAAAAAGTGTGTCTTGTTTGAAACTTTTAACTGGTTTCTTGCGATCAGGTTTTTTGTTATTTGAAACTTTAACCGATAGCACATAGGTGAGTAAGTAGCAAAAAATTCACGTTTTTTGTAGGTATGAAAGACCCTTAAATATTTATTTTAAGCCGTTTTTTAGTATTTGTTATTGTACCGGCAACAGAAATACATTATCGATCAAATTTTCAACTGTCTGATGATAAGGTAAAATAGATCGATCGAATATCAATCTACACTTTATCTACATCAATTATAATAAAGTTTTTTTTTTTTTTGTAGGACGTAATCTCTGAAAGTACTGGTCTGATCGCTATTTTTTTTTAACCGATAGAATGCTGCTTTAGCCCGATTGACATGGGCTATATTTTATTTATTATTGTTTTATAAATTGAGTATATAAATATTCAAATTATTACTTCTTCTTCTTGCCCTTGTCCCATTTTATTTGGGGCGGCGCAACACGTTTTTTTCGTCCATTCTGTCCTGTCACTCGTCACGCTAATAATAAATATTCAAATTATTAAATTGTATTAAATTAAATGAAATTGATTTGAGCGATAAATTAAAATTAGAACCCCTTAGCAAGACTAGTGTCAGATTTCCTGGCTTCTGCCTATTCCTAACACTTGTAAAATGTAAACAACTAGCTTTTACCAGTGGCTTCACCCGCGTACATAAAATATAGCCAATGTCACTCGGCAATAAAGCAGCTTTCTATCGAAGAAAAAAATCTTTGTAAAGATTTTTTTTGTAATCGGACCAGTACTTCCAGAGATTACCTCCAACAAACATAAAAACAAACTTTACTTCTTTATAATATTAGTGTAGTTTTACAGCAGGAATCAACGACTTAACGTGGTTTCCAAGAAATGTAGGAATTTTTTAAGATAGTCCCACCCAAAGAATATTCTTGAATAAGCAGTTTTAAGCGCATCTAAGTGCACTTAATTATAACAAACTTCACAATAAACTGGACATACACAAATAAAACAAATTCCAATGCAAGTCCAAAGATAAAGACTTTCTACTTACCCTCAACTAGGACTTGACGCAAGAATTTCTCAAACTCTAACCAGTTAAGCTGTCACGCCTGTCACACACCACCTACATAACCTACACACGACACAAAAATTCCCCTTTATTGATTAAAGGTTAATTTTTGGCACTTTTTCCTCTACTAATCCATAAATTGTACCAGTTTTTTTTTTCTTATATAAGTAGACTTTACGTATCTAAGTCTCATCATTACACAATGGCCGGATGATGACCCCTAATACAGGTTTACCTAGCACAGGGGTCATTGATCGTTATCTTATACCTCGCCAATTGTACCCTAAATTAAGTGTCACATGTACCTAATTAATTATGTACTTTTTACAAACAAAAGGTACTATCTATTATTATTATTAGTTTAACCTTGGAGATTCATCCGTGCATTATTACTTAGCCACAGAGCGATATTAATAATAAAATCTTAACAGATAAATTTAATAATGTACATTTGTTATTTTATCGCAGAACTTGACATCTAACTGGCAACCTTTGGGTGAGATAAGAATACGAATAAGAATATTTTTTAGACAAGAACAAATGATTAGAAGAGTCAATGACCCGTTGTTAATGAAAACAAAATGAGCAATACTCTCGATTTTTTCGTTAAGGCCCAAGCGCCCGATAAGTGCCATAAAACAGTGTCTCTCTGAAGCCTACTCCTCGGTAACGGCCAGGTAATTAGGTTTGAAAGGCAAGAAGGAACAGGGTGGGTTTTTTAGTCAATAAGAGTCTGACACTATCTCCCGCTCCGCCCAAAGGCGGGGGATTTCATTGGGATGATTTTTACCCACCGAAGAAAAGGGGGTCGCTATGGTTTGTTGTTTTGGAGGTATGCGGAACAGAGAGTAAAGTTCCGCAGAGTATCCTCCCTTTTCAACGGAGTTTCCGTTGACGGATGTTATATCTGGTGGCCAACTGCCTGATACATGATTTCAGGCTGTTCTTTAAGTTCTAATCGCGTTGAGAATTTTAATTGGGCGATGCAGAATTAGTTCTTATGTAGCGCTATAGATGTCGCTACACTGACATCTGTTTGAGACGCACATGGACGCCGTGGATGACTCGGGCTCGGCCCGGACGGTTACCGGACGGCCGGACTACGAGCTACTCATTTCGTCGCCAAGACCACGCCTACGGTGGCTGTAGCCGGGGTCAGGGTCTCGGCGGTTAGGGCATGAGGATGTTCGTTCCATCCATGATGACTACAACTGTCCTCGCACCAGTATCTTTGACAGTTTTTTAAAGAAATGCGTGACTTTGTACTCGTACTTTTCTGTAATCTTGCTAATATTGTTTTTTTGCGAGATGAAACTGTGTTTATCTTCATTTCTATGATTTAATTATGTTTAGTTTACATCTATTCTGTTTATCGGTTTCCGTAAAACTTTAACTATATTTGACGATCCTTGTTACTTGACATCTTACTGGGTGAAATAGGTGAGGCAAGCGCTATGGTCGGTTCAAAATAACATTACAATGCGTTCCAAATGAGAATAGGATCGCCCGCCATGTTGTGACGTCACGATTTAATGTCAAATCGAGGATTATTTTTTTTAACAATAATTAATTTACGAACTGTGAACGAAAAAAGTTTAATCAGAATCCAGTTCTTCAATTTTACTCATCTCCAAGTTCTTCAATTTTGACAAAATTTCATCGATTTGACAGTTCGACGAGACGTCAAAACATAGGAATCGGTCCTATTCTCATTTGAACGTGTAGTAGATATTTATGAAAATCTTTTATTACTGTCCTTTTCACTTTGATTTTAACTTGGTTTCTTTAAATATCTAATCTTAACGCGAATAAGGTATAGGTACTTCTCAAAACAAAACAGTTTTTACGCAAATCAAAAAATACATTTCTTGTTCGATATTGTAACGAACATGTATATTTTAACGTAAACATCGCACAACTTAGGTTTATTAAATGTTGCCATTTTGAACTTAAAAATGATGTTGTAGAGATCTCTTGAGCTGCCTCAGGCTCAGGGAGATATCAGCAAACCGTAGGGGCCCAGCAGGGTCGAAACCTACTGGGGCCATGGCTGGTGCGAAAGTGAACCCCGAGGCCCTGGAACGAAGGCAAAGAAGGAACAGAAAGGGGTTTTAGTCAGCAAAAGTCAGACTCGCGCTTCGTCCAAAGGCGGGAGATATTATTAGATGATTTCCCACCTAAAGAAGACTCCTTAAAGAAGGCCAGTAACGCGTTGTTACTGAACTAATCGCGAAGGGTTAATAAAAATGGTAATACGTTAAAGAATCAATCCTATAAACTTTCTAATTTATAATTTGAATACTGACTTACATGTCTTCGAAAAACTTAACTGTTCGATTTGAACCTGACCGTTAACCGAACTGTAAATAGACAGTTCATCAGCTCTCGGCGTTTTGCAAGAACCGAATATGATTCAATATCTATCGCTCGGCCAAGCTCTCGCAGTAGGTTAAGGTGAGCACATGGAACCAGTTTTACAAATTTATATTATATTTGCTATGTTTTTGTATGTTTGTTGGTTCGGGTCAAATCGGTAGTTGAATCAAGACCATTTCCTCCTTGCAAAAGAGTGCATAACTGTTTATGAACCTGTTTGTGAATATTTATGAAACAGTTTCATTGTCAATGTAGCTAAACATTTTGCTGAGTAAATAGGTACGTTATAGTCCAAGATCCCAGGGCCACCAAACGTCACGTATTTTCTGACGAAGGAAATGTGGACGATTGAGTACTGCTAGTATGTATTAAGGACGCATGCCTATCTGCTAGCTTGCTAAGATGGCCAATTTTCAGGTACCAGGCAATCTTGGTCTTTCAATGTACATAAAAACATCACTTTACCAACCATCAATAAGGTATCTTCTTGCTCTCAAATAGTTAAACAGCAAAAAGGGTCCCAGCAGCACAAATTAAAACTATTTCATCAAAATATTCAAGGTATCTCTTCTAAATTATTGGAAATTGAAATGTTATTAGAAAAATCAATGTTCGATGTAGTATGTATTAGCGAACATTGGTTGAAGGATTACCAGGTTACCATCAGTTATGAAAATTATAGTGTGGGTAGTTGTTTTAATCGGAAATCTATATTGCGTGGTGGTTCCCTGATCTTAATAAAAAAAAGCTTAAAATTTAAGCAACGTAATGATATAGTTAATTTGTCAACGGAACATTACATAGAACTGTCTTGTGTTGAGCTAGATAAGCATATTATAGTGTGCGTGTACAGACCCCCGAACCCTCAAAACTTTAGTCTTTTTGAATCAACAATGGAAGATATTCTCGCCAAACTTGTAGATAGTAACAAATCCATAATTATTTGTGGAGATTTTAATATTAATATTTTGGAAAATAATTTAAATAGCAGCAGATTTTTAAATCTTTTTAAATCATTTCATTTGTCTAACGTTTTTACAGAACCAACGAGAGTAACCCCAACCTCTGCAACTTGTATTGATAATGTTTTCTGCAATTGTGACTATCTAGATAAAGCTATAGTAAATTATCTTCCGTCTGATCATAGTGGACAAACGGTAACTTTTATGTCTCAAGCAGCCCTGGAAAAGACTCAGATTCAATTCAGGCCAATTACAATTGGCAAATTAACTAAATTTAATAGTAACTTACAAAATAAGTTAAATGTTCTAGGCCATGATATTAATGATGCCAATAAATTTTATGATAACTTCTTTTCATTGGTACTAAATGAATTTAATACAGCTTTTGAAAAGAAGTCGAAAAATATATTCCCAAAGTTTGTTTTTAGTGACTGGGCGACTAAAGGTATTAGAATAAGTAGGGAAAGACTGTATGAGCTATATGGCCTTAAGCCATTCTTCAATACTGAAACCTTCAATAAATATGTAAATAAATATTCTAAACTTTTCAGAAAGATTTGCAAGGTAGCAAAGGCCCTGTACATTAGCAACAAGATCAAATCCACAGACAATAGAATAAAGACTGTGTGGAAAGTAATTAATAGTGAAACTGGTAGGAACAAAGTACGCAGCACGGATTTTTTATTAGAGACTCCACATGGTCCCAAAAGCTCTAACATAGAAGTAGCCCAAGAGTTTGTGAATTATTTCACCAATGTACCTCTTAGGACAACGGAAGCTCTAAATTCCTCCCCTGAAGCCTCAATTACTCTATTAAAAGCAAACTTGCCAGGTTGTCCGGTTGAATTTCAATTCAAACATATAAACCCTATGGCAGTCATAAAGGCTTTCCGGCAAATCAAAGTCAAATTAACTGAAGACCTATGGGGAATGTCTGTTAAAGTATGCACATCAATAATTGAGACTATAGCACCATACTTAGCTTTAATATTTAATTTGTGTGTGGACCAAGGCGTCTTTCCAGATATAATGAAATACAGTAAGGTTATACCACTTTTTAAATCAGGTGACCATAAGGACACTAATAATTACAGACCTGTATCAGTATTGCCGGTTTTCAGTAAAATGTTTGAAAAAGTTATGCTTAATCAAATGCTTTACCATTTTAATAGCAATAAAATCTTTCACGATCAGCAGTATGGTTTCACCAAAGGTCGTTGTACGACTGACGCTGGTGTCACTTTATTAAAACATATATTTGCAGCGTGGGAAGAAGCCCAAGATGCGATAGGGATTTTTTGTGACCTCTCAAAGGCTTTTGATTGTGTTAATCACGAAACCTTGCTTTTAAAGCTTGAACATTATGGGCTAGGTAAACTTGCACTTAGCTTGGTAAAATCTTACTTAATTGACAGGCAACAGCAAGTTCAGATAAATGGTGTCAATTCTCCGGGTTTGAAAGTCAAAATGGGTGTACCGCAAGGCTCAATATTGGGTCCTTTCCTCTTTTTAGTATATATAAATGATCTACCGCATCTATTAAAAAAACAACCACATATTGTATTGTTTGCTGACGATACGTCGTTAATTTTTAAAATCAATAGACGTTCTACAAACCTTGATGACGTAAATAATGCTCTACAGCAAGTCCAAAACTGGTTTACTGTTAATAATTTAGTATTGAATGGAAAAAAAACTAAGTGCATAAGATTTGCGTTACCGAATGTTAAAAGCAATTATTCTGACATAGTATTGAACAAGGAGAAAATCGAGTTCGTCGAGAGTACGGTTTTCCTAGGGATCACGCTTGACTCGAGGCTACAATGGGATCCTCATTTAACATCTCTAGCAGGACGGCTTAGTTCAGCAGCATATGCTGTCAGAAAAATCCGCCAATTAACTGATGTAGATACTGCGAGACTAGTCTATTTTAGCTACTTTCATAGTATTATGTCTTACGGTATTTTGCTATGGGGACGGGCTGCAGACATAGAGTCTATTTTTATACTGCAGAAAAGAGCTATCAGAGCCATATATAACCTTCGCAGACGCGATTCCCTTAGGGAACTATTTAAAGAAATAAACATCCTGACGGTCCCTTGTCAATACATTTATGAAAACATCATGTATGTTCGGAAAAATATTCATCTTTTTACTAAGATAAGTGACAGGCACAATTTTAATACTAGGAATAGGAACAAATTAGATCAACCTCGATTCAGATTGGCTAAAGTACGTAGCTCTTTCATGGGGTACTGTGTAAAATTTTATAATAAAATACCAATTGAGATTCTACAACTAAATGAGTCCAAATTTAAAAAAAGGATTAAACGCACACTATGTAGACAAGCATATTATAAACTGGAAGATTATCTCCTTGACAAAAATGCTTGGCTAAATGCTGGTCCTGCTCCACAACTACAGCCACTTTTACCTTCAAATTAGTTTTTTTTTTTTTTATAAATATATAAATATATTTCTAAATATTGGAAGAGATACTATTCCCCTTTTTGTATTTTTTGCTTTCGAAATGTATTTTTTATTTATTTTTTTATTTCAGTAGAGCTTATGATAATTTATTACTTTTTTTAATTGGAAACTAAATAGCATTGTATAATGTAGAAGCACTTTCTCTTTTTTTCAAGTTTTGTGAATGTGAGGCACCATGGAGCATCTCTATTAGGTTACAACTTGTTTGACATTACGAGCATGGCAGTTGAGAGTTTGTCATGCTCACCCAAATGTCTTGCTGGTGGTGGCACGTGTTATTGGGTCATTCGGTTCCCTTTAAAATGGTTGAGCTGAGTGGGGCTGATGCACGTGTCATGCCCGTGAACGGGTGCCATCGGTTGAGACTGGTCATCTCTTGGCTGCCAGTGGCTTAATTCGGTTTCTATTTTTAATTACATTTAATAAAAAGAATAATAAACTATTATTATTATGTATCTACCAACATTGTGCTCACATATTAGAAGCGACAAGAAATATGTAACCAAGATTTATGTAACTCAATATTATTTTAAAAAGAGTGTCCATGGAGTTTCTTGCACGTTCTTCTCCATAGAGACCTACGTTTTGGAACGTGCAATTTAGCTTCACTTTTCTTGGACTGACCGACATTTGACTATTCAAAAGTGCCTGCAAATGGTCTATTTGAAATAAATGATTTTTGAATTTTGAACTTTACGTAAAATCTCCAAGCTGATTTTTACGTATATTTTAGGCAATATCTTTAAAATTAAGACGCCAATACTCCCAGACACATTCTGTCGACCGTATTGCTTTACAGACGCTCTATAGCTCTCAAAATAAGGACATAACTTCACGTAAATTCTCATGCTTGATTTTTATGTATGTTCACCAGACAGTGAGTTTAGGTGATGATTAGCCACTTGGATCGGTCTGTCAATCATCAGATCCCGATTTGGTGACGTGACTATGAGACTATTTGAGAAGTATACCTTTTCCAACACAAAAAAATATTTCAAATCGGTTGGCCAGCGACGCAGTTATGCGTGCGTTATGCGCGAACGTGGTTTCTTTTGAGTCTTGTTACCACATTGGCAGTATCAAACAAACCAGAGGGAAGTGGATCAGGGTGGCGGGCAAGACGTTCTATATGTTGCCTTATAAGTGTTCTATTTTTGAGGCCACGGTCGAGGTACCTAAGTAAATTCATGGATTTCGTCGTTTCTCGTAAACCACGGAGCGTTTGTAATTTTCCTTAATTGGCCATTTTGCATCTTTGCAGGCAAGCAATATTGCTGTTAACAACCTCTCATATCTGGAGACCGTATGCCCAAATGGGTTTAAGAATTACGTAATATATTAAAAGTTTATTATCCAGCGTGAGTGCCGAGTTTCTGCTCATGAGCCAATATAAACTTCAAAATTTGTTGGTCAAGAAGTCAAGGATCTAGCAAAAACATTTGATAACGTATGTGTTCATATTCTGATAAACAAGCTCGAAAATATAAGTATGTGAGAGAACAATTTTTTCTTTGCAGAATATTTAGACAACTGCTGTCATTGTTTAACAATAGAGACATTAAAAAATTATGTGAGCTTCAAATTAAAAAAAAATACTTCTATCAGGGTCTCTCAAGGACGTGTATTAGGACCAACTCTTTTTTATTTACATAATTTATCTCTGTAATCTAAAATTAATTCGGATGACATTTTCCTCATTCTGGTGGTACCTCACTGTTTGTATTAAGTTTAATTCATTAAACCCCAAGCGAACGCCGGCGTTCGCGCACCTATTGTCTTTCAATTGTGTCTGCAATTATCACAATTGAAAGGTTAAGGCTTCAGCAGTAGTGTAAATAATTGACGACAAAATAACTTACTGACAATAATAGTCAACAAAATTAAACATATAGGTTAATTTCTCTCTACGCAACACTCAAATCCACTATAATAATCTCGAAAAAGTATCACTACCGTACTGTGCAAATGTTCTAAATACGAAAACTAATAAAATATATTGAAGAAATCAGATGGTCCATCTACACTATAATAATATAAAGAGGTAGTTATTTTTTATTTGTTTTTTTTTTTTGTTGGTAATCTCTGGAAGTACTGGTCTGATATTTAAAATTTTAGCAACGATACAAAGCTGCTGTATTCCTCAGTGACAGGTTATATTAGGTACGCGAGCGAATCTGCGGAAAAAAGCTAGTTTCAAATATAAGTACTTGGAATCATTTCAAAGTCGTATCAAATTGACCTATGTTATGCAAAAAAGTCCGAAAATGTATGATAACCTTCAGAAACATTCGGTCTATTCTTGAAACTAACACTACTAAACAGGTTTATTATGTCAATTGTTATAATTATCTGCTGTATCTAGTATTTCATGGGAAGGAGCCTGCAGTGGCAGTGGTTCAAAAGTACGGCAGCTATAATCATAAACACATTATTTAAAGAGCAATCAAAATGATTAGTTTTGATCCAGCTAGTTATAGTTGTAGAACATTATGTATAAACAAGGATAACAAAGTAAAGTTAGTCCAAAAAACTTCGTTTTACAAGTTTTCGTTTAAAATCAACCAATGTTAAGAAAATCCACAATAAATACAAGTGATTTCAACTTTAAAATGCTAATAAACAATTATTTTATTCTTAGCTATTTTAAATTCTTAAAAAAAAAAATACTACATTTGTAGTATTTTTTTTTTAAGAATTTAAAAAAAAACTAAAAAATAATTACACATTTGTGTAATTATTTTTTAGTTTTTTTTAGTATAAACCGATTTTCGTTCTTAATGACCGATTTCAAATCGAGATTAGCCGTGTTCACAGGATAAGGTGAAGGAGACATGACAATTTTTTGTTTTTTTTGTTAAATAACTGCGAATATTATTTCAAATAATTGACACTAAAACTTAAAATTAGAGCAAACAATTCTGACGTCAAAATCTATGAAAACAAACATCACTGAGACTGTAACTTGACTTTAACATTACGCCAAGCGCTACGGTGTTTAAGCTGTATCGGTTGGCAGTTCTTAAATATTTTCGACGCTCTATATTTTTTTTTCTTAATTGTTTAACGCTGTGATCTAAGAAAAAAATATAAAAATACGTGCAAAATCCCTGAATTAAAGGTGTTTACAACATTTGAAATGCCATGTAATTTTATTCGAAGATCAAAGTTGAAGGAGTTCGTTAGAAAAGAGAGTGAATCAGGCTCAGAAACAGTTATTTCGCAAAAACTGGTTGAGCTCTTTCTTAATACCGAGTGAATTCCACGGTCAATGGTAATGAATAGTTATTAATTCATAAGTTATTAATTAAAAGGAAAACGTTTAACTCAATGAAGAGTGTTTTTGCTAATATCGTAGTGAGGTTATAGACAAGACTTGTTAGTTGATTATTTATTAGTATTGTCCTTAATTTATTGAAACCTATTTCAATATTCTATTTGGATCATTCGGTTCCTTTTAAAATGGTTGAGCTGAATAGTACTGATTTACGCATCTCGTCCGTGAAAAGGTGTTGTCAGATGGTCTCATCTGGTCATCTCTTAGCTGCCGGTGGCTTATTTTAATTTCTATGTTTAAAATTGTTTTTTTATTTTTTACGTTATTTACATTGTTTTCACATGATATTAGTAGACAAGAAACGTGTAACCGAGATATTTGTAATACATAACATGATTCAAAAGAGTGACCATGGAGTTTCTTGCACATTCTTCTTCATATAGATCTACACTTTGGAATGTACAATTAGCATTTTTATTTTTTGACGAACTGACCTTTTGATAATTCAAAAGTGACTTTTTTACTTGGGAATTCATCCAATGACTTTTCCCGCTCTGGGTGGATTACGTTGCCTACTTTTCAAGGCCCCGGAGTTCTCTTTTGCACAACGCATGACCCCAGTTGGCTTCGACCTTGCTAGGCCTTGCTTGCTTTGCTGACATCTCTTTGAGATGCGCGTGGAACACTACACACCATCAACGACTGGAGCTCTATCCGGACGGTTACCGAACTACCTATTGCTCGCCGTCTGCAAGCCCACGCCTACCTACGATGGCTGAGAGTCGGAATTGGGATAAAGGCGGCTGGGTTGTGAGGACGGCTGTTCCTTTACGCGTGCGCTTCCTTCGCTAGCATAACTGATTCGCAGAAGCAGGCGACAGCCTGCTATTCCTCCTCGCTCCAGACCATGGACTATACATGAAACCGGCGTGAGAGATAGCTGCCGCCGATTGCCCTCACGAGAACACGTTGGTGCTCCGCTTAAGCAGGGAACACCATCACCATATGTCTACACAATAATAAATATAATATGTTTAATAATGTTTTTACACCACCTGCTCGATAATGTCGTTTTATACGTCATACAAACCTCACTTAAAGCAAGTCATTCTATGCGGAGATAATGCAGTATGACCGATCCTTAGGGAATAATGAGATTTGAATTTGGAACATCAAAAATCGTTCGTCAACGTTGTGAATTAAAATGTACGTGCATCGAACAAGTTGACCCGAAATTCAAACTGTCCACTAACAAAAATAAGAAAATAGAAGTCTGTGTAATAAGTTAAACAACTTGGGTTATTATTAGGATTTAACATTGAATTATAAAAACGGATTTAACATTGAATTATACTTGAAATGAAAATTGTTTAGGTACCATTGAAACACTGGTCTTTGCCAGCGCCATCGCTCGTGCAAAAATAAAAAATATTTGCTAATAAAACCAATGTCATTTTTAAAATCAGTCCACTAGTTTTAGTTTTTTTAATTAAAAACCAAAATACAAATTTTTCCTCATTATAATAAATTAGTAAATATAGATTTGAAATCTAGTTTCTATAAAATGCAAATGTACCTGCGATAGAAAATGGCGAACCCAGCCGCAGGCAAATCATGTCTGACATGAAATACCACCACATTTTAGGAACTCGTTAAGTATTGTTAAGAGTGTCCTTTACGAGGTAAATTTTCATACAACCGCTCATATTATGATTATGATGTTATCACACATCTTTCTCTAGATATTTTGGATACACAGCTATCTTGTCGATATTGTCTAAGCTTCTATAGATATTAAAACGTAAAGTGTAAATCTAATCTAGTAAAGACCTCTGAAAATCTGCTATTTTACGTGGACTTTGGCCTTCTATAATGTACCTACTCATTTATTAAAAATATACAAAAAAAAGTACATCAATAGAAGCCTTGCACATTTAATCAAGATTTTGAATGACGACAATTTTTCTTTGAAAAAATATTTAACATTTAAAATAAACACGTATTTTCTGGAACAAGTTTGTGAAATATTGGAATAAATTATGGAATTACCGAAAACCAACAGAGTCTTCAGGCGTTATCTCTCTTTTTTACCTCTTCATCAAACATCGCGTTGGATTGCGTTAGCTGAAGCCATAAGCTTTTAAACCATGCTCGACGTTGACGATAGGCGAATAGAGAAAGACCCTCTTAATAGTATCTAACTGGTTCCTTCAATCGGTAGTAAACTATACGTTCCAAACAGGTTTCGTTAACTTCAATACATATTAAATTAATTTGAAGTACTTAACCCCAAGTTCGAGGTGATCTGATCACGTCTTCGAATAACTTTTTTTCTGGGTTTTCCATTTAAAGGTGAACGAACTCTTATTCGAGCCGAACGCGTCGAACGAATCGAAGCTAAGCAAGCCTCGCACACGTTATATCCGCACCGAAATAAACAACCGGGCCGAAGAAATTGTTTCTATTATACACGGCAGTGGCAATCGCATGTATCACAAGTAATACGTATTTTATTAAATTAGATTATTTAACAATAATCATTTCTTTCAGGAAATTGTTCCCATATAAATTACAAATTCCATACAAATATAAATCGTACATTATTAAAATTAAAATTTTCTCACTCAAAAAAAAAAAGATAACAAATTACACATTGCATCAATACAATTTATTAAAACCAAGTCAATCAATTTAAAATTAATGTCAAAATAAATTAAAATCAAATTAAATAAGTTAGAATTAAATAATGAAACAAATTAGAATTAAAATCAAAGTGAAGAAAAAATAAATAAGTAAATTAAAACCACAATTTTATAAATTACACAACAAAACAATAAAAAAAAAATAAAATAAAAATATTAAAATTAAAATTAGTACTTCCTCTCCGACGTTGGTACCGGAACATGTCTAGTCGAACAATGCCGGATGAGAGGATATTTAGTCCGATTGTCAAGTCAATCTAGGTCATCAAGGTCTCTTAAGTACGGACTGAATAATTTAACCGACTTAGTATTACATGAATCTCATCACTTTTTACGGTTACAAGCTTTGGTATGTTTTTTTTACAAGATTACGTTTTTGATGACAGATCCTTTACACCGGTCACACTGAAATTACATGTGAATTGTCACGGTTCTTGACGAGGTTGTTATTGTCAGTGCTTTATTATTGGAAGATGAACAAAGTGAAATACATCAAAGGAAAACATGTGGGTTCATAAAATTAACCTAAAAAGGCAGGCCTTCCAAATTCGGATGATTAGATGCGATTAGGTGTGCCTTTCATAGGATTTCATATGAAAAAAATCTAAAATTCTTGTCTCTTTCAATTTGTGTGACGCGTTCGGATCTGATAAAATTGAACGCACACTTATTTAACAAATTCTATGAAACCCCACTCACCTAACCGCGTCAATTTGTCTGAATCTGGAAGAACTCTAGGATAAAGAATTCTAACATTAATTTCTTTCGATTCGTTCGACGCGTTTGGCACGGAAAAGTGTGCGTTCACCTTAATATACATGAGGAATTTGGGTTTTTGTTAATCCGGTAACTGTCACGTTGACTATGCGGTCGTTAAATAAAATAAAGGTGACGCAGGCACCCTTTTATTTATTGGATAATAATATTGAACCATTTATTTGATTGTTATGTTTTTACAAAGTTAAATGAGCAATTAGTTCGACTCCAGAATCGAATCACATAATTTTTTTAGAATCACAAAAAATAAAATAGTTAAATATTATAATAACTACAAATTTCAACATTTCCTTTACTTGTGCTATAAGATCTGCTTCGTGCCAAATTTTAGGATCAACGAGATACGGGGGGGGGGGGGGGCGCATTATAAGTTTTGATTTTCTCGCGAATGTCAAAATATGTGTCTCATAAACGGAACATAAATCAAAAATTAATTAATCTTTACTAATTTAATAAAATTATAACTAAGTATGCATTCTAAGTGTTCATTATAACATCGCCTTGGACGCGTCTGTAAAGGTGTTTTAATATAATTTAGTAAATAAAGAAACCGTTTTATCTTTAGATTTTGTTGGCTTAAAAGTTTGATTTTCTCACTGCTCCAAGTGGTAGTACTCAGGTCAGGTCAATGAATACCTAGCAAGTACTCACTTGATATTCATTTGAGCATAATAATTTTACGCCTTTTTGAGAAAAAGGGTCGTGACAGATGCACAGACGGACAACAAAGTGATCCTATATAGATTCCGTTTTTGCTGACTAACGCACGGAACCATAAAAATAGCTAACCTTGTGAAATTAATTATGAGAGATTTTGATGAATTTTACGTCAATCAATCCGGTGAATGTAACTAAACACATGACATTACCAAAATTCAATATGGCGACAGCCAGGCGTCATAAAAAACAAAGTTTACGAACAATGTCAGTCTATAAAAATCATCTTTCAGATTCTCTAATAATTAATACCTAGTGTTGAATAAATATTTAGGTTTTACGAGTATATAGGTAGGGACTGAACATTAAACAATACATTAATAAACTTTATACCTACCTACCTAATTTTAGTGAATAATTTAATTAATTAAATTTTCTAATTTATTATAATGTATTAAATGATCTTCATTTATTTATATATATGAATAATTTACATTAAAAAAATGCTTAACTAACTATAATTACAGTGAAATAATAAAAACCTCTACGCTAATTACAGCTTTTTTTTTATGGTGGGAAAAAATCATCCAATGACAACCTTGGGCGGTACGGGAGATAGTGTCAGACTCTTACTGACTAAAAGACCCACTCCGTTCCTTCTAGCCTTTATACCGGGGCTCAAGCTGTCTTTCAAAACTAACCTTGGCCCCAGTAGGCTTCGACCCCGATGAGTCCCTGCTATTGCTGACAACTCCTTGAGGCGCGCGGGAACATTGCGCGCCATCGACGACTTGGGCTTGGTCTGGACAGTTACCGGGTCAAAACACTCTTCCACATCGCTGCTGACTGGTAATGTGCCGTGTACAAGTGTGCAAAAAACTGACGACATTGCCACGCTGTATCTCAATGCTTATACCTTTGTCGGAGGTAAAGCCCTAATAGGGTCTGCACCAACAATGTGGAAGCAAATAAATGAATGTGAATAACTACTATAATTTTCAATGTTCAAAGAAAAATCAAAAATTTTAACATCATAAAAATAATAAATAAATAAAAACCGTATCAAAAACGGTGAAATGAAAAGCCAAAATGCATCTCTTCATAGATACCTACACGTGTTTAGATATAAAAAAAATAATTTTCAACACAAAGTGACTCTCATTGCACTGCACTTAGGTATATAAAGGCACTTGTTACCAAACTATGACATTCTGATTACCATTACGCACTAGTGCTATAATGTAGTTAAAACCTTTTTGTTCAACCTCTTTGTTCGCAAAACAAATGAGTACGAAAAAATTTCACAAATTATTGCGTTTAATGATATAAATTAGTGTCATAATTACTTATTTCATGCAATTTTGACCATTTTAATTTCTACAAGCGTTTTTTTTAATAATAATAAAAAAAACATTTAGCAAATACATCGTACATTGAAATAAAAATTGTTTTTTGTTTTATTGTGGTCTATGGCCACCACTTTAAGACGCGCGCGGTTTTTGTCTTGATTTATTCGAGTGAAATTCAGTGGCTGTTTGAATAAAATAAAATTAAATACTACAAAATCATAAGAAAATGTTACATGCGTATTCCACTGTCACTACGAAAATCATTATACCTAGTAAAAACCTTTTCACGCAAAAAACTTAAACGTAAGACTAGGCACTTTGATCAAAATACTTTAGCCTTCCCCTAGGGGTAAATAAAAAAATTATGCGGGCGCACCCTCGCCGTGGCTCGGGTCTAAATACCGCCTCGACTGTAATTACTAACATTACACACATCATAATGTACATACTATAAAAATGTAAATTACTGGGTCCAAGTTGATTGAGGCTGAGGAGCAGAACCGGCATTAACCAAACATTTAAATTTCGGGTGTCATCTTCCAAAATGATAATGATCCTAACGCAGGGCAAAGTCCTTTAACCCTCTAAAATCATAAACAAACGATGTTTTTCTTAATAATCTAAAAAAGAATTGAACTCGAATGCATCCACCTTAAGTTCATTGATTTTAATAAAATGATTTTCTCATCCACGTAAATAAAGTCATCTGAATGTTGGCAAAGTGAAAAAATAAGTTAAACTAACATAATTTGGAAGTTAAAGGGAAAGTTAAAGGATTTTTTAAAATATTATATTTATTAAATATTGACTAGGAAATTATACAATGACATTTTTTTCAAAAAATCTAATTGCTTAAACACCTCATTTAATTATTGATGCTCAAGGTTATATCAGCAAGCAATAAATGCACTAGGTCACAAAAATAATGGGTCACATAGAGCAACTGTGATATCTCTTTGAGTTAACAAAAATCGAAATTATAATTGAAACTGTTTGCCTCAAATTGAGCTGTTCTTGCATTATGTTACAGATAAACTGCGATAGGTATTTTTAGTCAAATGAAGTTTACTGTTTAGTATTTTATTATAATAAATAGTGCATAAAAATGTCTTTTGTATTTTCCTTTTATGATAATACACCAGTTAACTAAAAGACATTACAATATATTATGTATAACAACAGTTTCACGATTTAATTTTTGTACCTATGCAAGAAAACTACTTTTTATTAGTGATCTGATTTTTTTGCGGCCTAGCGATTTGATCACAAAAATAGTTTAATTCTTATAAAATACACAAATGTGGTAGTTTTTAAATTTTAGAATTAATAAGGGGTCATCATAATAATTTTATAACTTATATAATTACTTTGTATAGCCTACGACTCTGAAATTATTGATATGGAACGGGCTTCGAGCGATTGCAGTTTTTATATGTGTCCCGTTATTTTTGTGGTCCTGTGTATTCGTATGTAAAATAAATAAAATAAAAATAACTTTATTTTCGTACACTATTTTTTTTTCTAATTTAACTGTTGTGTATGCCTTAAATTATGTTTTTGTTTCATGATAATTATGCTAATCCGCTAGAATAAGATAGATAGTCGGCAAAAGCCTCGTCCAGTCGTTTTACGTTTTTTCTGAAGCTAATCTACACCAATGTATCTTCTTAAGGCTTATATTCCCTTGAACCATCTGGCCAAAATTATGTGGACGCAGCTCTCGCACCCGCCCAGGCGGCAGTACGCAAATCTGAGCATTTATTTGCGGCCAGCAGCGCCCGGAAAGCGCTTTAAATCCATTTTCTTTGCGAAATATTGATTGATTTACATATCCAATGTTCACTTTGAAGAATATTTAACCACCAATTTTTATGTGTAAAAATATTTCTAAAGATCCAAGCCGTTTTGAAGGAGTAGGGAAAAGTTGCGAAATTGCAAAATATTTTTTTTAGACAAAAGTCACGAAATATCACGAAAAAATCAAATGTTGATAATGTTGTTCATGAATCTATATAAACATTTTTTTTTTTCAAATCTATTAACCTGACCGTTACCGAGGAGTAGGCTTCAGAAAGTCACTGTCTTATGGCACTTTTCGGGCGCTTGGGCCTTAATTCAGCAAAGTCTTGACAAGATTAGGAGAGGCAATAAATGTTTTAAAAAATCCCTTAAATAATATGGTTCGTCTAATCTCAAGCTAAGTAGAGCTTGTGTTATGACTTGAGTATTACTATTATTATTATTTTTTATTCCACAACGCCGTCTAGTCTCAAGCTAACCAGAGCTTGTGTTATGAGTACTAGACCACTGATAAACAAACTATTTCTAAATACATACATATTTAAGATAAATTACACCCAGACACAGAACAAATGATCATGCTCATCACACAAACATTTGTCCCGGGTGGGAATATTAGACAACTGATAAACATATTTATATAAAGATGATGATGAATATAATTTTAAAAACTAAGGGCTTTTTAAATTAATTTCAGTATAACCATTTACAGGAACAGGACTCTACAAGGAGTCAAACATTCAGAAAGGTGGAGCTAATGAAAGGTTTATATTGTTTCAGAACTGAGAGAGTACGTTTAGTTCAACACAAAATATCAAAGTATTATCCAAAGCGATGAAAGAGGCATTGAAAATGGGGTACATCGCCCCAGGAAGTCATGATCGGAACAGACAGATGAAAAGTAAGTTAAACGAAATAGTTTTCTTAAATTGTAATACAAATTACCATCTGCGCCTTCTCTACCGTTTTCTATGTTCCCTCTTCCCTTCAATAGATATGGGGTCCTAAACAAAACGATACTTTACGTTAGCACAAGGCAATTCTGTAATTGTTGACAGTCATTATCGCTAACGAACTACAGTACCCCTAGCCAAAATAATCTGCAATCGTTAACGCTAGTAGAAAACTTCAAATGTACGGGAATGTCCTCATCTCAATGCTCAGTCACTTGGTTAGAACAAAATAATCGGGGGTGTGGCCAACTCGAGGCGTTCGACGCAAGCGAAACGGTTATAGCATGGCTAGGAGGGCAGGAGCAAGCAAGGGACGTCTAAACGACGAGTTACCCATAGCTTGAAGTCCGCAAATCCGCGCCTATGGTGACCAGGGTGCACCCGCCCGGGGCGACTCCTGTAAAGACGGCTGAAGTGTGAAAAGGTCCGCTTCCTCGTGGTTGAGGCCATCTCCTTCACTCGTATTACTGCTTAGCAGAACAAGATTCGCCTTACTTCCACCACCACCACCACCACTTCTCCTTTGTGAAAAACACCGCTGCTTGTTACCACTGCCGGTCACCTCCACTTCCATCGTATGCTCCAGCGTGTCTTCCCGGTAATTCGCACAATGGCAACACACAGGCATTTCTCCTACCTCAATCCGAAACAGGAACTTCTCCAACTTACCATGTCTGGTTAGGATCTGCGTCAGGTGGAAAGTGAGGACACTGTGGCGCCTCTCTATCCACTGTAGTACCTACACACAAATATTTTATCAACTGTGCACAACATTATTTTCAGTATATGCAAAACCTGAATATATTTTCACACTTGTTATATTTTTTCCCAAAAATATTTTTAAAAAGGTTACAATTTGGACACCACCGACACTATGTACAACACAGGTCACGGCAGGTCATTGTGGACATTAAATGTC
Source organism: Mythimna albipuncta (assembly GCA_929112965.1). Taxonomy (NCBI): domain Eukaryota; kingdom Metazoa; phylum Arthropoda; class Insecta; order Lepidoptera; family Noctuidae; genus Mythimna; species Mythimna albipuncta. The sequence continues at coordinate 1,110,058 of OV815969.1, read as the reverse complement.
AGCGCACAACTGGACGCGGGAGCAAAACCACGCCTCAGTCTCCCGGATGGCCCGGTGTCTGTTCGGTTCTTTTTTCTTTCTTTCTTTGTACATAGATTCTTTACATAAAAATACTAGACATTTGTTTCGAGTTTCGCGTGTACTAGAACTAATGTTGCATAAAAAAAAACTTGTTACATGTCTTAGACCAAGGCTGCAGAAACATAGGACTTAACAACTTAATGCCTTAGCACACATGCGCCCGCGGGCCACACAATGGCCCGCGGGCGCATTTCGAAAGGCCCGCGCAGGCGAGTCAGATTCCTGCTAAGTTGAAAATGTTGACACCTCCACTCATGCGCTCGCCACATCGTTCGCTACCGGATCATTGACGGTTTATGATAACTGTTTTTCAACCGAAACCGAATTTCGGCAACAGTTTCAATTTCGGCCGAAACTGAAACCGAAACTTCCTCAGAAGGATCATGTTTTGAGGAAAAAATAAAGAAAACGTTATTACAATCAGTCAGTCCTTATTTTTTTATAATGCATTTTAAATTAAGGTTAAATTAAATTCGTTAACTATCATCAATTTTACTGCACACGATTTTAGTTTGGAAGTAAGTAAAACGAAATGCAAACACAAGCCAGTCACGACATGATTAGGCAAAATGTCTTCGTTGCTTACTCGCTTGGAAGGAATTTAACGCGCTGAACATGACCGATCAAAGCGCGAGAACTCACGAGTACAGTTTCAGTTTCGGTCGTAGTTTCGGCAGGTTTCCGACTGAAATCGAAACTCGTTTGTTTTGCCAAAATTCGACCTCGAAACCTAACATTCGGTCTGACACCAGTAATAAATCGTAAGTGGCCCGTCAAAAATTTCCGAATCATACGTTTGGCCCGACTGTTAAAAAACTTGAGCAGCCTTGTCTTAGACCAATATCCAATATGCCATTTATACCTATTAAAACCAGGATATTTTTTTTTTATAATGGGTACTCGTCGTCGTATCGGACCCATTGCATAGATACGCTGCTCAGTGACCGAAGTAACTTCATAGCTTTATTATTTTCTATTTTCTCTTTTCCAGTAAGATTCCTCGTGAGCTTGGCGATAGGAGTAACCTGCCTGGTCGCAGCCATGTTGACCGTCATCATAAACCCCATCCACTTAATCTCGGTTTATGTAAGTACCCAACGAAAAGTATTTTGCAACAGTTCCTTCATTAATATGTCTTTAAGCATGGCAGTTGAGGGTTTGTCATGCTCACTCCAATGTCTCATTGATGGTGGCGTGTGAGTTAGATCATTCAGTTCTCCTCAAAATGATTAAGCTGAGTGGTGCTAATATACGCGTCATTATCCATGAACGGGTGCTGTCAGTTGAGACTGGTCATTTCTTAGTTGCCAGTGACTATTAATGTCTATATATAATTTTTATTTTATTTATATTGTCTTCGCATAACAGTAGTGACAATAAACGTAACAGATATGTATGTTTTTCTCCATGAGATCTATGATTTAGAATAGGTATGCAATTAGAATTATTTGTCTGACGGACTAACTTGTTGACATTTCAAAACTGCATATAAATATTATTGTTTATTTGAAATAAAATGTTTTGAATCTTTTAATTTTGTTATTAGCAATTCGTTTGTGTAATTAATTTTTTTGGTCGTCAATTAATACTAAAAGCTATGCAGGTTATCGTCATTATGATAATAATATAATCGCTATGTTATCGCTTGCTGGTGGCAAATCAAGATTAGATGATCTAGGTTAAACTTACTGCATCTAGGAGCAAGTAGGTTACATAATTGTTCGATACCGTGGTCCTAATAACTAAATAAAAAGCATTTTGCATTATTTTTTATAAGGCAAATGACAGATTACGCGCGTAGTGTTCCATACCCATCTCAAAGATTTTCATTTCTACCATCGGACAACTCGAAGTACGGCGTGTATCCACCCTTACATTATTGAAACCTCTACGGTCTGAACTAAGCGTTTCGCCTCGTCGTTTATACCGCGTACATCGAAGGACTGGAACTATTTGCCTGCTGTGGTCTTCCCGTCCGATTATAATTTGGGTATCTTCAAGGCTAGAGTGAATAGGCTCATAATAAACTAGTGCGCCTCACCATCAACAAATGCATCACTAAAAACCTCAAAGAGGTGTTAGCAAACCGTAGGGAACCAACAGGGTGAATCCTACTAAGTCCGTAGGTTGACTTCTAAAAGGTTCCCAGTGGTTGTAGAACGCCAAGGCAATTGTAGGAACAAGGTGTGGTTTTATTCCGTAAAGTGTGTCACGCCGGCGCCGGCGCCGCTCCGCTCTAGAACGAGAAAAGGCATCAAATGATTTCGCACCTATCGGAACTCACTGACTTGGAACTCTACACATCCCACTAAAATTATAAAGGCGAATGTTTGTGTGTGTACATTTGTTTGTTTCTCATATCTTAAGGATATACCATGTCCTGGAACAGTATATAAGATAAGAAACATGTAACCCAGATATTTATAATAAATAACATGATTGAAAAGAGTGTCCACAACTCCATGGACAATTGTCCATGGAGTTTATTGCACATCTCTCTGAGTTTGTTCTGTGTTTCCTGATTGCTACAGTCCGGGAATCTCTAAGGCGAGAGTGAATAGGTTTCTTCTTGGTAAGTGCTATCCATCATCGTCCGCATCATCGCTGTCCATCAGGTGAGATAGCGGTCAAGCGCGAACCTATCAACAATAAAAAAAAATCATTCTTCTCCATAGAGATCTACGCTTTGGAATGTGCATTTAGCATCATTTTTCTGACTGTCCGACTTCTCGATATATCAAAAGTGCCTGTAAATGGTTTATTTAAAATAAAATTCATTGAATCTTTGACTTTTTATCGATAATGTCATATAATTTCATAACTGCGTATACTTTATGCTTATTGCTGATATATTCCTCCCTCAGTGTGCTCGGGTAGACTACTTCACATACGTCCACGAGGGGATCAGCAAGGAGATAGACAGCATCCACCTGTCCGTCTACCTGTTCAACATCACGAACGCTGAGCGGTTCATCAGCGGCGAGGATCACAAGCTGAAGGTGGAGGAGGTCGGCCCGTTTACTTACCAGTAAGTAGATAAGCATTACATGCACAGGTATACGGAACAGGTTCCTTACTTAAATTCGAAACTTGATCATTCGATTTTCATTATATCGAACACAGTGTGTCGATTTAATTGTTCGATATTTTATTCCATCGATGCTTTATAGGTGTGAAGTGAACCTTGTGTGTGACCTTTGTACACCCAAAAAAAAATCAATCCAGCAAGTTTTTAAATCAAGTATGGAACCATTAAGGAACAGGGTGTAAAGTCCCACATCCTTCTTTAAAAAAGCAGGATCTTCCAAGCAGATGAGGGTTGTGTCTGGTGTGGGCCGAAAGGAAAGTGTAGTTTTCTGGAGCACAAGTAGTACAGGTCTAAGGCATACAGCTTACTATCAGTGAAACAATTTCCGTATTCGTATCAGTACCTGAATTAACCTACTTCCAAAGAATTATACCTGTCACAAATAATCTTACTTAATTGGTTTTAAGCACTAAGGTTAAAAGTTTTAATATTAAACTTTTAACCGTAGTGCTTAAAACAGAAAAAAAATGTATAATTATCAAAAGTAAATATAATTAGTAAAGTTAAAGTTATGATATTTATTAGAAAAAAAAACAAACAATGAAACGAAGTGGCATTTTACAGGAAAAAAAAACGATATAGTTACCAATTAACCACAGGATACACCAAATACATTTCTGTAAAGAATGTAATTTAAAACTATAATAATATAATATAATTTAATAATAATCGACAACTATCACACAACGCCGTCTAGTCCCAAGCTAAGCAGAGCTTGGACAACTGATAAACATACTTATATATTTCTACATACATACAAATTATAGATAAATTACACCCGGACACAGAACAAATGATTATGCTCATCACACAAACATTTGTCCTGGGTGGGAATCGAACCCACGACCTCCGGCATAACAGTCAGGGTCACTAACCACTAGACCAACAGGCCAGTCTGTCAAACTAAAATCTTAATACTAAAATATGTAGTCCAAAATAAGAAATACATAAAAACTTCAAGCTGTTTTTTTAGCAATATGAAGCAAAACATAAAAGAAGAAACTAAAATAAAAATTAGGTATAGAAAATATACGTGTTTAATAACTTATGACATAGGATCACATACCTGTTTCTCTCATCATTTTCAACAAATAAATAGGTAACAATTTAAAATTTAGGTACTTCAAATACGGCCACCAATGAGAGATGCCTAAGTCTTGCATAAGTTTTTAAGGAAACATTTAAAAAGATATAATAAAAATAAATTGAGACAATAACAATAAAGAATACAATATTTATTAGGTATTTTGCATAAATTGTTCCTAATTAAAACTAGATTAGCAAGTTTAGAATCGTCATATTTACGATTATTTATTTATCTAATATATACCTACTGTATTGCACATCAAGATTATAAATTATTAACAAAAAGAAACCGTATAATAAAAAAACATACAATTGGCGGCCTTATCGCGCTAGGCGATTTCTTCCAGGCAACCTTGAATGGACAGAGACTGCTTGGAGACAATATGAATACTTTGCAAATTAATAAAAACAAATAGACCAAGATAAAACTTATACTTGAAAAAAAGTTGCTTAGCGATCACCAGTTTACCAGGTTTCAAAATGTAGGTGCGAAGAAAGGTTCATTTACTTTCGACATATACAAAAAAAAACATTACCATCGGTCGAGCCGTTTCATTTATATTCGTAGATAGACCACTAATTTTTAATTAGTAGAAAACGTCTTCTTATTATTTAAGTAGTTTCAATAAATAATATTCATAAACACCAAAGTTATTAGTGTGTTTATATCCCAAAATGTCAGACAATGTATGGAAATATTTTACAGGCTATTGCTTATGAATGAATAAATGACGACCAAAATGGAGAAGCAACTTCGCGTACTATTTTCTAGTAGCAATTGTTATGAATAATTGATTCAATTAGCAATTTACCAATAAGACGAATTCTCGTGGGAAATTTTGGGATTTCTTTTTTTTTACAACAAAAATATAATCAGTAATGGGAGTAGAGATACGGGGATAGATCCCTATTTTTGTTTTTGTACTAATTAAAAAATAGGGGTAATGTATAAAAGAAAATGACTCGACTTGTCAACGCTCAGTTGAAACAACTAGTATCTACTAAAAATAGGGACGAAGTGGCTAGCAAACTAGCAAATTGCTAATCAAATAAGCACGCTGCAGATGCAGGTTTGCATCTAATGCCCTATGCGTGGGTCCTGGGTCGGGCAAAAAATGCTGTTGGGTTTTTCCATTACGAATTACTCTGTAGCAGTCCGGAGCTTAGAAGTTGGTGGCATGACTCCCCCGTGCCTCGGAAACACGTAAAGCCCTGCGCCTGATCTCTCTCCGATCGAGTCAGATTGAGACGGCTGTCCAACCGCACTATGAGAGTAAAGGAACGGAGAGTGCACCTGTGTTTGTGCACACACTTGTATACTATAAAATCTCCAATTTGTGTAGTCTCTGTGGAGAAGATTATAAGTGTTGCCGCACATGAGCCACATGCCACAGCCACAAAAGCCTCATGACAAGCTAGAAGCGGCCACAAGCTACTTGTGACAAGTGGCTGATACTTTTTTTAACTTACCTAAGTGCGCAGTAGTAGTACACCACTATTTTTTAATTAGTACAAATACTTAAAGGGCTTATTAGAAAAGCCCTTGTTATTTTCTAAGTAAAATCTGAATAAATAATATTCATATAAAGCAAAGTTATTAGCGTTGGTTTATGTCCCAAAATGTCACTCAATTTATGGAAATATTGTGCAGGCTATTGATTAAGGCAAACATTGCCCGCAGTATTTTCTACTAGCAATTGTTATGTTTGATTGATTCTATGATGATTTATCCTTTTCGTGGTCAATTTTAGGATTTCGGTTTTTTCTACTTTTGACTACAAAAATATGATCAGTGACGGGTACAGATAGATCCCCATTTTTTTTTTACTAATTAAAAAGTAGGGGTGTATATGGACTCTGAATGCGCGAGTGGCGTGTGTCAGTGTTTTGTATAAGCGTTTAGTGGCTAGTGTGGGCCACAAGAAACGAGCAGCGGCGTTTTGTAGCGTGTGGCAGCTTCCGGCGACAACGGTATCCGGCGAGTCCTTATAAAATATTTGAAACCTACATTAAATATGGCGGCGTTTGCGGGTGGCGACGTTTTGTGGTTGCGGCTGATGGCCCGTATGCGGCAACCCTAAATATTTACTTTTTGTTACCAGAGAGAACAGGACAAACGAGGACCTGGAGATAGACAAGGAGGCAGGCGTGCTGAGGTACAGTCCTCGCTACAAGAGCACATTCCTGCCTGAGGAGTCAGTCGGCAGGCCGGAAGACATGATACTTACTTTGCCGAATATAGCCTTCTTGGTGAGTTCGTAGTCTGCAGCTCGGCTAACCTTATTCAAAACTAGTTTTAGTACCTATATGCAAAATTCGAAACACGTGTCTAGTATTTTTTTTTATGTAAAGAATCTATGCACAAAAAATCACAAAGTAATAAGCTTAATATGTTACATTTTATAATCATCCTATGACAATCCACGTTCTTGGGCGGAGCGGAAGATATTGTCAGACTCTTACTGACTAAAAAACCCACCCCATTCCTTCAAGCCTTCATACCGAGGCTCGAGCTCCCTTTCGGATAACCCGATAACCCTGGCCCCAGTAGGCTTTGATCCGGGTGGGCCCCTACTGTTGCTGAACTCCTTGAGGCGCGCGGGAACAGTGCGCGCCGTCGACGACTTGGGCTTGGTCCGGACAGTTACCGGACGGCCGGACAGCGAGCTACCCATTGCTCACTGTCCGCAAGCCCGTGCCTACGGTGGCCGGAAATCAAGAGCGGAATCCCGGCGGCGGCGGCGAGAGCGCCGTAGCCTGATGCGGTCGGCCTCCTCCTTTGCGAGCACCTGCCATTTCTCCTCGCTCCGGACCATGGCCTCAACCAAGGTTGTTATGTTACTTGGTTGTCCGCTCAAATTTATGGTCACCTTGTCATCCGGGTGACTGAGAAGTGGTTTTGCTCCCGCAACTGGCTCCTAATACCCGCTATGGGCTGCCGTGCCTGTGTTTAGTGTCGGTGGTGTCTAACTAGTGACCTTTTTAAAATATTTTTGGACAAAAAAATAACACGGTGTAAAAATCATTGGAATGAATTCAGCTACCTACTTATTATTCTGGACAAACTATATTGAGGTTTTGCATATACTTTGTCCTGCTGGTTTATAGTTTCTTAAGAATTGGGTTCCTAATTATGACATTGTACTTTTTCTGTGACATACAGGTCGATCTGAACCATTTCAAACTCGAAAAAAAGGGAAATAACAGTACCTATTTCTGAGATTACCGAGTGGCCACTTATGTATTTAATTTCAATTTCAGAGCATGGGATCCCTATTGTCCAATTACAACTACTTCACGCAGATGGCCTTCAACATGCTGGCCCTCCGCCTGGGCAGCAATGCCACGGTCCAGGTGTCTGCCCACGACTACCTGTGGGGGTACAACGAGCCCCTCATCAGTGTGGGCAACACCTTCCTACCGGGCTGGATTAACTTCGAGACCTTGGGGCTGTTGGATAGGGTGAGCTACTTTCTTCTTCTTTCTATCCTAGCAGAACAAAACTTTAGGCGATTATCACACTGCCACGCACCACGCAGCGTAGTGCATGAATACGTGTTTTAACGTTGCTTGTAAAAATGCAATCCAAGGTATGGTACACTAAGGGTGAGTTGCACCATTTAACTATTACCATAACAAAGCCGTTAACAGTTGTAAAATCGTCGAATTGAACAATAGTCGGCGGTTTCACGGCTGGTTATGGTTTGGTTATCGTTATAGTTAAATGGTGCAACTCATCCTAAGTCTTATAGTGCCGTGCGTGATTTTGTATTATAATGAATGCGTGAATTTACAAAACGCAACTACGCACGTGAATGAGTAAAAATCCCGCACGATGATGCAGATCGGCACTCCCGCAACGCGTGTAGGTGCGCTGACACGCAACATGCAGCGTGATGCGTGACAGTGTGATAATCGCCTTAGGCCAGCAAAACCCGGTGTCTAAAGTAGTAAAAGAGACCGATAGCTTCGGTGGCTTTAGATTATCTACATTAATATTATAAAGAGGGAAATTTGTATTTTTGTATGTATGTTTATAATGAATAAACTCAAATACTACTGGTTCCGATTTCAAAAATTCTTTTACTATTGGAAAGCTACTATCAGGGTGAATCTGATTTACATAAGCTATATTCATTGCCCGTGCGAAGCTGGGACGGGCCACTAGTTGAATATATTTATGTAAAAAAACATATTTATTCCTTTTATATACAAGGTGTAAGGGACAGCCCTCCACAAATTTTAAGGGCTTGCTCAGTAGGCGATACTGAACAACATTCCACAAATATTTTTTTCAGGACATAATCATACAAAATTATAAACTTGATTGGACAGTTTGTATGGAGAGGCCGAATTTTTATTTCGTTTCCTGAAAAAAAAATGTTGTGGAAGGTTGTTCAGTATCGTCTACTGAGCAAGCCTTTAAAGTTTGTGGAGGGCTGTTCCTTACACCTTGTATAGGTATTCCTATTAAATAGCTATAAATCCAAGACCCCACACTAGGATTTCTTGGCCGTGCACTGGGTGTCTGACGTCCAGCAAATGCTGAAATGATAACCCTTTCGGTAAAGGCACGTTCGACGCATTCTGTGGTACTTGTCTTCTCTTTTACCGTGTTTGTAACCTGTCTACTCTACCATTATGTTTTCAGCTGTACAATAAAGAGAAATCGTCTAGAGTGGAAGTGAGCGCCAACAATGAGGACAAGTTCATGATCAAGACCATCAATGGAATTGGCGGTCTTCCAGGTTGGGGATACCCGGAGAAGAGGTGCGTAAAAAGAGAGAAGTTGAATAATGTTTATCAAATTCCTAACGAAGCCCAAATGATACAATAATCAAGACAAAGTGATAATCCATTAGTTTTTGACAGCGAAAATTAATTATTCATCCATATTAAACACTTTTTAGGGTTCCGTAGTCAACAAGGAACCCTTATAGTTTCGCCATGTCTGTCTGTCCGTCTGTCCGTCCTCGCTTAATCTCTGTGATCGTTAGCACTAGAAAGCTGAAATTTGGTACCAATATGTATATTAATCACGCCAACAAAGTGGTAAAATAAAAATAGGAAAAATTTTTTTTATTAGGGTAGCCCCCTATATGTAAAGTGAGAGGTGATTTTTTTTTTAATTACAATCCTAACGTGTGATATATTGTTGGATAGGTATTTAAAAATAAATAGGGGTTTACTAAAATCATTTTTTGATAATGTCAATAATTTCGGAAATAATCGCTCCAAAAGTAAAAAACAATGTGTCCCCCCCTCTAACTTTTGAACCATAAGTTTAGAAAATATGAAAAAAATCTGAAAAGTAGAACTTTATAAGGACTTTCTAGGAAAATTATTTTGAACTTGATGGAAAGAACAGTTTTTGTACAAAAAAGACAAAAGAGTTCTACAAAATAATTTCTGGACTAAGTTTGTATTATAATCGTATATGCAAGCATTTTTTTAAACTCATAAGTGGGTACACTTATTGTGACGGACGGGAAACTACGGAACCCTACACTGAGCGTGGCCCGACACGCTCTTGGCCGGTTTTTTTATTAATATTGATATGCTCTCGATTGAACACTATCTCATCTGATGATCTAATAGAGAGCTTACTAGAAATGATTTGCTCACTCTTTATTTTAGTTGTAGCTATTAACACAGAGTCCGGCAAAAAATCCATTGTTTAGCTGTATTCATAATAAATATGTACTCAGAACTTTTTTTACGTTTTGGGTGGGATGGGCAGGATGTCCAATATTGACCAGTGTTACAGATTAGCAACTTTAGACGTTTAGGTAACAGTCATCGTCGATAGATTACCACTTTCCCTCGCATCCTGTGGATGAGTTTCGGAGATAACATGGACTGATCTTATCACAAAATCTGTACCATGGTTCGTTTTACTCGTTATCATCTTTTCACCTCCAAACCTTTCTGCTTCCTCAGCTCCTTCTGCAACAGCTTCAACAGCACCTTCGAAGGCTTACTATACCCCTCGGAGCTGACCCCCGACCGGCCCCTGAAGATCTACCGCTACGTGCTCTGCCGGTTCATGGAGCTGGAGTACTTCGGTAAAAAGACCATGGAATTCGGCGTCGAGGGCCTGAACTACAGGTTCTCTAACAGGAGCTTCAGCAAGATTCCTGAGAATGATTGTATGTGTAATAAGGGGATATGCCATGATGGAGTTTCGGATCTGTCGCCTTGTTATTATGGTGAGTTTTATTTTAACTGTCTTGTTGGTTTCTTAGCTACAAGCCCTACTGATGAGGATAAAGTCTTCAGTTAAATTCTCTTGGGCACGCCATAATCACGGCGGTAAGTCCTCTTTTTGAGAAGTGGCTGGAGCGGCAACACGGCGTCCTCACCTTCCGAATGACGCAAGTCTTCACCGGATATGGCAAGTTCGGGACGTTCCTGCATCTAAGACCCTAGTAGTTCTAGAACGAAAGAGGCAACTGAAGGACACAGGTGTAGTTTTAGTCAATAAATAAACACACGTCCACGACACGACACGACACGTCCTACCGCTCAAAATTGAATGTTGACTTCTTCATTGGATGATTTCCACCCATAAAAAAAGTTAAATTCTCTGATCTGGCAAAATATTATTGGGATTTCTTCGATACTAGCCAAGTTTGATACTAATGATAAAACTGCAGGCTCTGGAGCCAGGATTTGAGCCCGGTTAATGGTAATAGCTTCACCCCTTTCATTTGACTTAAACAAAGCAAAATGTGGATGGACCTGATTCTGTCTAACACTAAGGTTAATTAACGGCTTCTTATGATATATGTAATCTTTAACCTCTTTTGTAATTTTTTGTATATTCAACAGTTTTTACTAATGCTATTTCAGGTCTGCCAGTGGTGTTGTCAAACGCTCACTTCTACGACACGAACCCGTTGTTGTACGAGCGCGTCGAGGGCTTGAATCCTAATGAGGAGCAGCATGGCAGTAACATCACTATAGAACCTGTAAGTTTTACCAAGCTGTATGATATTAAAAACAAATCACGATTTCCTTCCGGCTGGGTTAGTTCCTAGAAACATATTCTCTAAGTAGCTTACAAAAAGACTGCTGTGTAGAGAAAGGTATGACTTAAGATATTATGAGCGATTCATACAGAAATGATAGCGACCAGCAGCGACGAGGCGAGTCAAATAATTTTAGACTTTATCTACATACTTAAAACACCAGAATCACCTGACAAGTTTAAAAAGGCTAAGAGAGTGTGATCGGTTACGTGGCTTTTTTACTTCTAGCAGTATTCAAATAATTATCAGTGTGTATTATGTAATCACAGTTGTAGTATTTATAATCTTTAGACTCGTTTCCTGTAGGTAATCATTGTGGTATTTTCGTTTCTCCAGATAATCGGCATGGTGATGGAGACAAAGTTCTCAGTGCAGGTGAACGTGCTGGTTCGCGACGTGAACTTCAACTCCAAGATCAGCAGGTTCTCTGACATGGTCGTGCCCGTCGGATACTTTAAAATTGTGAGTTTCTATATTGTTTTTTCTTTCATAATCTTCCAGTTCATGTTCCATGTTACTTGGAGATGGGTCAACGTTTTCTTTTTTCCATTAGATCATGTCAATCGCCATGCTGTCACTAACTCTTTTTTGCTTACTATCACTTCAATTCATAACCGTATATTTGTACTTCACTATACCTTATTTTTGTTTTTAGATGTATAGGATTAATTTTTAAAGTGAGCCCACATCCTGAATCAATTGTTATCCGGTCTGAGAGCAGTTGTATTAGAACCTGCTACAAAACTTTGTCTTTAATGCAATAATGTATTTAGCCGCCATTCATTTCTATTTATTTTATATTTATAAAAATCACACAAGTAACATTATTTTTTTTCTTTTTCCAGATACAACCAAGAATGCAAGACGATCAAATAGCAAACCTAAGACTGATCCACATCATCACTCCCCCCATCCTATTAACTGCGCAAGTGGCTTTAGTAGCTTCTGGCCTTATTTTCCTGGCGTATGCAGCAAAACTTCTGTACTGCCACTGGATCTGTGCCAGAAGAAAAGACTTGGTCTTTGATAGTAACAAGAATAACGTGAAAGAAACATTGAGCATTCAACCTCTTATGAAGAGGTAGAACAGCGCCATCTGTTGAAGTTTTTGGGAACTGTTTTTGTATTTGACTAAGGTGTAGCGCCATCTGTTGAACTTTATGAGAACTTTTTTGTGACTGGTGTATTTGACTGTGATGCATTTAAATTTTTGCGTACTGCAAAGACAAATGGTGAAAAAGCTGTGCAGTGTTACATACCTAAGACTGTTTTTGATTAAGCTGCTATTCAGCAAATGAGTAGGCATGTACTTACCTATATGCTTGCATAGCAGTCAACCATAACTTGGTCTACGAAAACCATCCAAGACGGTTATCACGCTGCCACGCATCACGCTGCATGTTGCGTGTCAACCCACCTACGCGCGTACTTGCGGGAGTGCAGATCTGCATCATCGTGCGGGTTTTTTTACGCACTCACGCGCTTAGGTGCATTCTGTAAATTCACGCAGGCATTGACTCATTTCATACAAAATAACACACGGCACTACGAGACTCAGTGAGCCATACCTTGCGTCTCGCCCCGCAATCACGCATGTAGGCGCGTGATCGGTATGAACGCGCGTAGATGCATATTTTCAGTATGTTCGACTGTGCGTGTTTTCTATACAAACGGAGATACTTACAAGTAACGTTACGACACGCATTCACGCGCTACGCATCGTGGTGTGTGGCAGTATGATAATCGCCTTAAAGTAGGTACCAAGTTTGTGCTGTTTGCTGTACTTATAGTATTTAGTTGCCTGATTCTTACCAGAGTAAGACTGTTTATGTTATAGGGTTTTAGTAGTATTGTAGATTGTTAAATAATGTTCATAATATCATCATCATTATCATCACATCAGCCGAAAGACGTCCACTGTTGGACATAGGCCTTCCCCAAGCGTCGCCACAACGACCGGTCCGATTCCCGCGACCCTGACCAGGTCATCGGTCCACCTTATTGGAGGCCTTCCAACGCTGCGTCTTCTGGTACGTGGTCGCCACTCCAGAACCTGTTATTACCTGTTAAATGTTCATGATAATTTATAAGTAAGTTATAAATCATCTGCAAAAATCGATATAGCTGTTCCATCTCACCAAGACGGATTGATTTTGCATATGTGTAGGTTCACGTACACTGTTTTTTTCTGTGTGCATAATCCCAAAACGGCTTGTTTGACCCAGCCCGTCCGTAGCTGGCCCTCACCCAACGCGGGCAGCGTTTTAACGAATTTAGATAGCCATTAGTTTGAATTGATAAAATTTAGTAAATTATTTCGTCGGTATCTATCATGAAGACGCTTAATAATTTCATCAACTATTTCCTCGCTGATGTTCTTTTCTTTCATTTTTGCATTTTACATTTTAGGATCTGGTTCTATTTATCGCTTAACCCTATATTAAATGGATATTTCACGAAAAAATCATTCAATAGGTTTAACTGAACTGAAAGAGTTGTTTTATGATTTTAATTATCAAAATTCTGTGAATAAATACCTGTTACGGCAGCAAATCTTATTTCAATATACATAAAACCTGACAATGATCTGTAAAATGCAAAAATATTAAGAACATTTGAATTTCACGGGCTACCGTGGCGCTTAGCTACCGCTCTCATTGACAAGATCATGAACGAGCCGTCAGGCCCGTGCCTCACTGGGACGTCATGTAGGAGCTGCTAATTCGCGCAGCCAAAAAAATGCATGCAGCTTTATGGTGCGCACCTCATTTGGCTAGTGTAAATCACGCATACGTCATATTTTTTTGAAGTCATGACCTGGCTTCGTCGCCTTGGCATCTCAGTGAGCCACGGGCCTAAGAGCCGGTGTGGCACGATCCTGCTTGATCCACAGCAACTTGTGGCTTGGTGCACAGGTCCTTGATGAAGAGTATCTCTTGTTTTTATTTGAGGGTGTCAAATGTCTTTATCTCACCGCCTGCAAAGTTAACCGTACGGCCAATTTGTAACATGGTTTCAGAAATAACTCTTAAATATTTAAGTCTGTGTTTTTGTTTAAGCTGTTCAAAGAGAATTGTAAATACCATTGTTTTTATTGTAAATATTAATTATTTTATTCATACCAGACTTTTATTTTTCCGTTCATCAAAGCCTTCTACTGAAATGTTAGATATTAGTTTGCCAAATGGTATATACGGAGAGAGAGAGGTTTAGGGGTTTCGGACCCCTCCATAGGATATCAGGAAAATAAAAATCACCATGCATAAGGCGAATAGTACTGACAATTCACACCAAATAAATAGGGAGATGCATGCCTTCCTTCCTAGCCAAGTTGATAATCTGCAATTGTTAACGCTAGTAGAAAACTTTAAATGTACGAAAATGACGTCATCTCAACGCTCAGTCACGTGGTTAGAACAAACTGGAGACTGGAACTGTTGTAACTTGGCTAGGGGGGCTATATAGTCTGTCTAAAAAGTCAACCGACTTGGGAATTTTGTATAATGTTTAATTATTTAATAAATACTTATATTCGATACTTTTCATAAGGTTCTTCTATTAGTGAACAATGATCAGTATCTTTTAATCAACCTTGATTATGGAACCAGCGTTGACTACATCAGATTTCACTTTACCTTAATAATTACCCAAGTGGGTTGACTTATTATACAGATTCTACCCATAAAGAAGAATGCTCGATGTCTCGAGTTGCGTGGAACTCTATCGCAATGTCAGTGCGTGTGTTTAAAATGAGAGCTGTATACAAAACAAGTCATTGTAATCGTTATGAAACAAGCTAACATGAACTTATTATTATTGTGTAACGAAATTGTAATTATAATTTATTAAAATTTGGGGTGTCATAATTAATAAAATGATAGTAACGGATGATAAGGTTTGGTATGGTCATATGAAGAGGAGGGATGAAGCGCATATTACTAAAAGAGTTCTGAGTATACATGTAGATGGATGGAGAGGGAGAGGAAGGCCGGAGAAAAGATGGATGAATTGTGTGAGAAGTGATATGATAGAAAATGGAGTTAGTGATAGTTTGACGGGTGACAGGACAGAATGGAAGAAGAAAACGTGTTGCGCCGACCCCAAGTAATATGGTATAAGGGCAGGAAGAAGAAGAAGAAGGAGGAGTAATGGATGATAAGATTTCTAAAGTTATCCTGAAGAAAATCTAAAAAAGCTTTATACTTTAACGAATTTATGGTACTATTTTATATATCTTTACTACTTGTTCCCCGCCCAAGTAACCACAACCCAAACTCTATACTCGCTGGTCATTTTTACCTGTATAGGAGACATGCACAGAAAAACAAAAAAAAAACATTTTATTTTATTTATTCAGGGATGACAAACAGCTACAACATATAGCTAATGCATAAAATAAGATTTTTTAAGTAGGTAGTAATGTTACAGCCAACTGTATTATCCACAAATATAATATCTGTATATCCCCCTTCCGTCCAACTACTCATTGCTAGCAGACGTGTTCTTATTTTTTGGTAAAAAATACCTTCATAACTCACGCGACTTAGTACGTACCTAATTAGTAGCACAGTGACACCCCTATTGTTTAAATAATTTAAAAAACAGTATTTAGAATATTGCGGTCGACCCTGCCCTGCGCGCACCTTGGGTAAAGGAGAGGCACCTCATAATTGCCCTTTCGTTCCATCACTACCGCTGTTATCGCCCTGCCCCGCGTGCACTTCGGCTAATCGAGAGGCATCGAATAATTTCCCTCTCGCCTGCTCCGATGATCCCAGCCATCGTAGCAGCGTCGAGCTACAGCCGCGGGCGCCTGCATCTATCTCCCTTCTATACAAGCGATTGAACGAGACGGAAGATGCGTGCTGGTTACGCTGCTACGGAAAGCGTAGCGCAGTGTATGAACTTGTCAAGTAAGCTGATTATAACAACATACTAATTAACTTAAATAAACATGATGCAACATTCTCCACCAGTCAGTAAAACACTGATGGTCATATCACAACGAGAGCCACACGTCGTAATCTCACTAATGAGAGCTATGACGAACTTACAGCCTTCAAAATGGAGATAAAGGAAATGTTACTTGACTTCCAAGACACCCAAAACAAGAGATTTCATTTGCTGAAAAGGAACCTTGAAGGAACCTCAATAGGTATTTACCAGTAATCAGGAAATAGAACCCGTCCTTGATGGTATGTGTCTTCAACTCAAGTCAATGCAATCAAAAATTGATGGATTGGAGGATCAACGGAAGATCATATTGAACTAAATCTCGAAGATCGATGAAAAATGTGATTTTTTAGAGAAATATCTTAAAAAAACTTGTATCGAACTGAGATATATTCCTCGAGTACAAAAGGAAAACCAAGACATTCTTTTTATCTACATAACTGAGCTTTCAAACTATTTAAACATTACTCTTCACCGAGGGGACTTACGTGACGTTTACCGTGTGCCTAATAAGAAAGATCATTTAAAGACCACTGTTATTGCCGAATTTTCGAATACTCAGTTAAAGACAAAATTCTTGAGTGTCACCAGACACCACAATAAAACAAATTAAAGATTCTCAACCTAGGAATTGAAAATAATTTTTCCACCTTGTTTCTATTTGAATCGCTTACTGCTAAATTCAGACGGCTATACTTTCTCGCAAAATCAGAAAATTTTAAATACTGCTGGACATCGAACGGCAATGTTTATCTAAAAAAAGGATGGCTCAGAATACATTCAAATCAAGAATGAAGCTCAGTTACTGAATTTGTGAAAGTCAGAATGACTCAGTATATTATTTAACCTAATACTGCTTATTTTCTATTTCATTTTAGATCTTTTATATACATGTAAACTTAACTGTAACATAAAAATGCGTAACCTTTCATTTACACATACACAATCACATTCACAAAAACACCTGTCACTTTATCTGAGAACAATCACTGTTATTATTGTCTCTTGTAATCAACACTTTACACTTAAACACTTTCAATATAAAACCACACGAGCGCACACACATAATGACGCGATATCAAATAGTAATTATCATGTTACATAAAAAGAGTTCTCCTGACGTATTTAATAACTACGCGAGATATATCTATTCAAAGTACCTACACAAATCAATCGCTTACAGTTTCATCGATTCCTGGGACTGTCAGATAGCACAGACTTAATTTACCTTTATTTTAATATACCGACATATCGAGTAATTTTGCATTTTACTTTTTTAATCTAACACAATGCTCGATAAAAGTAAGCTTTTAGACGATATTGATAGTATGAAACTGACTAAGTTAGTGGAATTGGAAAATCCTGGTCTTTGTAAACAACACCTTGGGAATAGTGTGAAAACATTTACAATATTCTCGCAAAACATACGAAGTATAAATAAAAACTTTAACTCCTTAATCACACTTTTACATCGCCTACAATTTAAACCGGATGTTATTGTGTTAACGGAATGCTGGCTGGATGAATCTTTTAACGGATTAAACTTCAACAATTATAAATGTTCATACTCGACTAAATATTTAAATAAATGTGACGGAATAGTAATCTTCACAAAGGAGGATTTACAAATATACGTGTCTGAACCGGACATTAATGATGCTAACTGCCTACAAAGTAGCGGGAACATATAAGGCCAACTATGTTATGCTAATAAATCAATGCCTATGAGAGTTACATTATATTCCGACATTCTAAGGATCAGGCAGCGTAAGCCAGAATTTGTTCGACATGCATTTAGTGCGAACAATGTTCCTGCAATAACTTTGTGCTTATTAAGTTCGAAACTTTCAGTTTGTTATAAAATACCGAAGGTCTGTCCGTCGTGGGCTCTTGCTCTATAAGAGTAATCTAGATATCCAGACTAGCTTTCTTTAATTCAAAAATATGTATCCTCAACCCTACATCCCGGTAGACTCGGCCGAAGCTAGCGAATTGAGCTTTGACAATCAGGAGCTGGAAGCAGTCTAGAACACTAACGCAAGATAAGAGAGAGACAGAGACGTTCAAAAGAAAAAAAAACCAGTAGGAAAGAAATAAATAAACCTACACTAATATTAAAAAGTTTATTTTTTATTTGTTTTTATGGTTTTCTGTCTGTCGGAGGTAATCTCTGAAAGTACTGGTCCGAATAAAGAGATAAAGTTTTATTTTTTTGTTTGTAGGAGACAATCTTTGGAAGTACTGGTCTGATTGCCAAAATCTTTTACCGACAGAAAGGTATTTCATTCCTGAGTGACATAGATATTTTTTAAGTACGCGGGCGAAGCTGTGGGCAAAAGCTAGTACGTTATATACGTTCACTTATATTTTGTGAGGAAACACATTTTACCGCAATCTCTTTTTTTAAACAGGTTTGGATTCAACGAACCTAAGTCGAAGAATCACAACTGGTTCCCATGTGATTCATATCGGCTTTGGTTTTTTATTTTGTTGACTAGTGTTATTATTTAATGTATTTGTTTGTTAATATTTTAATAATAAAAAAAAAACCTTAGTTGACGAGGCGGATGTTATATAACAAACTTGCTTCACTCACTCTAGCACACACATGGAGCAAAGCTAGCACCTTCTCTGTGTAAAGACTGAACAAAAACTAACTTTTCTTCGCACTGTGTGCTCACTTGGTCAGACTTTTACTGACTTATACCCATCCTTGTTTCTTCAATTGCCCTTTGCAAATTAAAATTTCGTAGTAGACATGGGCACTATAGGCCTTGATCGCAGTGAGAAGATTCCTTCTGCGCTTACTTCTTCTTATATGCGAGCAATGGGATACTCGCCGTCCGGCCGTCCGGTAACCGTCTGGACCGAGACCGAGCCCGAGCCATCGATGGCACGTAGTGTTCCACGCGCGTCTCAAGGAGATGCCCTTCGTTGCAATTCGTGTTCTGCTGAAGGTACTTAGTGTTTTCGAAATAATTTAATTAAATACTATTTTTATTTTTAATTAGATTACATCTTCATTGCTGCTAAAAAAACTAAACAATGGGGTACATATATATGGTGTTTTTTTTAATTAATTGGCAATATTCATTATTAATTTAATATTGGTATATTTTATAAACTATAAGTGACAAATCCACCATAATATGTATTTGTAATGTTCTTTTATTTGTAACTTTAATCCGTGAATGAGTCGTTGGTGTGTCAAATTTTTAAAATAAATAAATAAATATTAGGGAGACGATAAAACCTACATTAAAAAACAAACAAGGTCTAATCTACTGAAATAACTTGATAAAATATAGGAAACCGTAATTTTCCGTGATTTTCTGGTATATCCGAAATTAAAAATTGTATATTCGTGAATAATATCATCCTGTATACATTGTACCTAAGTGCAATGATCAGACAGTAGACATAAAGTATTCATAAATATGTAAGTTCTCTGTTTGTACCATTAGTACGGGCTCTCGGGTCACAATTTTGACATTGAGTTGAAAGAACGCTGCAACATTTCGACATTGTTTCATTTGTGCGATGCTGATAACATATAAAATAATTCAAATAAATTTGCTACTTCGGTTTAAAAGATCTTTATTCCCATTAAAACATAATTGTCACTTACATGAGAACATTAAATTTAAATTAAAAAAAAATAGTAATATTGTCCCAGTGTGGGTACTTGAAAAATACATTTTTAGTTGTCGACAAGTTAGAAGAAGCGAAATCACTGCATTCCTGAGATACTTGCATAAGTACATTCGTTTTTATACCACATTTTTATGGTATCTAACAGTGCAGTGAGTGATTTGTTAATTTTGACAAAACCTGAATCGATTGATTACAAGGTTTGTATCCACAAATTTATATTTTACGTATTTGTTTTGATTTTTGGTGCGAAACGATCTGAAAACCGAAGGAGTTTTTGTTGGCAATTCTTGTATTTTTTTTTATTTTTACAAATGATTGAAACGTATTTTAGGAGCCTTACCACTTACACTATAAAAATCATATGAACTAATAGACTCAAAATGCTCAATAGCACTTTTTTTAGATTCTAATTGAATGATTTATCTCAATCAATCAATATTATAATAGTAGTACATCTCTGACCCCACGAATTACAGACCCAGAGCTACCCACCTTTAGTGAATATTAGAAAAGCTTATTTTAGAGCAATTACAAAGATTTTTTAATAGAATTACGTTGTTACATACCAAACAATTTGGTTTTACAAGGGTTCGTTCAACAACCGGTGTTGAACTTTTAGGACATATTTATGACGTAAGGGAAGACAAATGGGATGCCCCGGGCGTTTTTCGCGAGTTTTCTAAGGCTTTCGATAGCGTTCACCATGAAATATTAATCAGGAAACTACACCACTACGGGATCCGAAACTCCTCCCTGGATCTTCTTACATCATATCTGAGTGAAAGGATGAAAAGAGTTGACGTAAACGGAAAAAGATCTCCCGGGTCCGGGTGTAGTAAAAATGGGTGACCCCCAGGGCTCAGTTCTTGGTCTCTTTTTGTTTCCTATTTGATTATATTAACGTCTTGCCTTATCTCATTAATGGTAACCAAAATATATTATATATAGACTCTAATCTGTATGATTCTTATATGATTTGACCATTACATGTTTGCTGTATGGACATTAACTCTTGAATTTGTTTCAATGTTTCTTCACGGACTACCCTGAGAAGAAACATTGAAACAAATTCTAAGTTAGGAAACACCAGCTTTTTCTAGTTTAAACTGACGAAAAAATTGACGTAAGAAGGTGTTTTTAAAAAACCTATTTGCCAAATAAATATCGTTTATCCCGCTCTAGGGTGCAGTGAGAGGGTGTATTAGACTTTAATTGACCATATACACCTCTTCCTTTGGTTGTCTATGCGTTTTATGACCATGGATTATCCTTTTAAAAAGCAGTGGCTAGAGTGTCAAGATGTCCGTTCCTTCAAATTTACGGCTATCTCCTTCGTTAATTTACTTGCTTACATCATTTAATTTATATGACTCAAACTTCTGAGAATCACTAAGGAAAATTGAAAAGATAATAAGATCGAAATAACCTTTGAAAAGATTGGCAGGTGAAGAGCCCGTTTTGTGATTAAACCTGACGTGGAACCATACCTTGGTAGTAAAGTTTTAGATCCAAAACTAGAAAGCACAAGCGCGAATCCAGCGTTGTGGGCACGGTGGCCATGCCCACAACCCTAATTGGCTTGTGAGGACTAGGCTTGCTTAACAAGATGTTCAGCAGTATTTACGGCCATACCAACACTGAAGTTTTTTACATAAGATTTAATTTTTTGTACCATAACAGGGTTGAATAGTCCAGTAGATATCGTTAGCACAGAAGTTCGTCAATTTTCCGATAACATACATTATTTTTGATACCTGAACATATGGTTCAGAATCAGTAACTCAATTTTTTCTAATATTTTTTACACAATGTTATATTTTTTCCCAAAAATAGCTGGGTGCGGAAGCAAAACAACCCCTCAGTCACCCGGGTGGCCCGGTGACCATGTATTTATGTCGCCAATCAAGCACCCTGACGGGCTTCTAACTTTGTGATCATATTAAAGTTTTGAAAATTTTGTAAATAAATTCTTTACCTAAAAAATCTAGAAAAGTGGTTCAGGTTTTGCATATACCTAAAACTAAGGTTATTTACCAGAGGGGGGCATATATCTAGTCATTTTTTTACCTTATTCGTCATTTCCTGTAGTTAAATATTTAAGAATTTAGCAAGATTTATCTTTGAAATAGCACAAACAGCAAAATTAAGTCTATAAATAAAGTATGAATTCAAGTGTTTTTAAAAAACTAGCAAGTTTTTCTTGAGGAGTTCACCCGTCACATTTAAGACGACTGTATATTGCAATCATTCGCAGTCAATTACGAAAATTTTTGTTTGGAAATAACTCAAACATTTTAAGATTAGACAACATTCAAAACCTAGCTTTTAGAGTAGTTAGCGGTTTTTGAAAAGTTGGAATCCGAGTTATGTCTGGTGAACAATGGCGCCCATTGTTTGTTCAATGCAAATATTTAGCTGCTTTCGCATAAAAGCTCGTTTCGCATAAAAAGTCAATTGATAATGATGACATCATAATAATGATATCAAAATAATATTAATATGTTTTTTTTTTTTGGTGGGTAAGAATCATTCAAATGACATCCCCCGTCCTTGGGGGGAGCGGAAGATAGTGTCTCACTCTTACTGACTAAAAACCCCACCCCGTTCTTTCTTGCCTTTCATACCGGGGCCGAGCTACCTTTCGGAGCTAGCCCTGGTCCCAGTAGGCTGACTACTTCTTGAGGCGCGCGCGAACCGTTCGCGCCGTCAACGACTTGGGCTCGGTCCGGACAGTTACCGAACGGTCGGACAGCGAGCTACCCCTTGCTCGCCGTCCGCAAGCCCACGCCTACTGCCCACGGCTGGGGCGCTGTGAGTGCCGTTGCCTGATGCGGTCGACCTGCTCCTTTGCAAGGAGGTGACCGCCTGCCACTCCTCTTCGATCTGAACCATCGCCTGCATTAAGGCCCGGCGCAAGAGATCGCCGCCGCCAATCACCCCCACGGGGCAATATTGATATGTGAAAAGGACAAATATTGGCACAAATCACAATAAGAAAAAAATCGTTCCTAACTACTAACTACTAAAGTGAGATGTTCAATCAAACTTTACATCGTTTGAAGTCCCAGAGATATCGTCACTGTCGACATGGATGGCGAAAACAGATATTAAGTCGAATATAAACCTAATCACATGACAAAATCTAAAAGATCTGAACCTTCAGTGACAATACTTAAGAAATCAATAGAAACTATTGCACAAAATTATAATGGATACTATCAGATTTACAGTGATGGATGGGTCTAAGGACGGCAATAGAACAGAAGCAACATTTTTTGATCCCCAATACATCATGAGGGCCAGTTTCACATTAAATAGCAATATAATAATTATAATGCACCTAGCAAAAATAATGAGCTGTAATTAAATAAAACAATTATTATCTAGATAAAACTTGAATAAAATAATTAACGTTATGTTAAATGTGCATAAAATCACACTTTATTTCGAAATTTGATAGAACAAAAATATTATTCACTCAACTAGAAATTTTTCATATTTTTCGTTTTTGTTGAAATTCATAAAAGAATCCGTGAAAAGTTTCCGCGTCATGCGAAAGTTGTGGACGCTGTAGCACCTCTCCAGCTCTCTCCAAATTATTTTTGTGAAGTCCCGTATAATAATAGTACGTGTGATTTTAATGGTCTCAAATCTACTATTATAGTCTTCTTGTAGACATTTTAATTGGTATTCTTAAATAAGTCTTCTTCAAGGAAATTTCACGCCGACTGATCGACACTTCACGTGACCAGAGGGCTGGCTCGTTCTTCGCCCAAAGAATTAGCATTGCCATTCAACGTGGCAATGCTGCCAGTCTTCTGGGCACATTTCCGGATGACAGCGATGTGGAGGAGTACTTTGACGCCTGAGCGTACTTTGTCATTTTGTATTATATTTATGTACATAGTTAGGTTTTAGTATAAATAGTTTATTTAGTATTTAAGTTTTTTATGTACATATGTATATTATAATAAATAAACCACATGTTGTATTCTTAAAAATATGGTGATGTCATGATTCTAATAAAAACCGTTTTGAAACCAAATAGTTCCATAATGGTTTTGTAATGATTTTCGGAAAGCAATCTAGAAAAAATTAATACCAATATTATTTTTAAATCACGCTATTTTCAAGAAGCGCGTTATAATTCAGGACTAATCCGTAGTATACTTCATCAAAAATATACGTTTGCCAAGCGAAAGCATTTTATTATTTTAAGAAACTGCAGATAGTACGTCTTTACTAAAGAAAATTAACTAAGATAAACTTTTTTGTAAAATATTTTTTTTTTCTTATAATTTTTATTTACAAATTCCTAACTATTTTTGAAAAAGCTTGTAACGGAAGTAGAGAGTACTTTACAGGCGTGTATGGTTCTGTTAGGCGCTTACCGTTGGTTTTACGGAGAACAGTTAGTTCTGCGTAATCCAACTATAAGGATACTATTGGTCGAAGTGGTAGTCACTAAGTCCAATAAATCTTAGTGGACTTAGAAGACTGTATACGCTATAAATTGGGCCCTTTTTCGTTGTTATAAGAGCTTCCTATTCCGTTATAGTCCCAAAAAATAGTGGTTCCAGGATAATTATAAAAGGGGTGTTGGTTTTAGTCAGTAAAAGTCCGACATGCCCCAAAAAAAAATCGTATCCGAGGCCAGGAATTGGAAGCGTGGCCGACTTCTTTCTGTCATATCGCGCGTACGAAACTAGTATTTTGCCCATTATGGCTAAATGTAGTCTAAGACCTTTGGAGATGGTGCAATCTCTTCAAGATATCAACTTAGACCACTCGGAAGGTGATCGTGATGAAGAGTGCATCGGAAGAAGCAAGACGATCACCTTTACCATAAAGCAACAATTAACCATAAATACTGTCTTTTATCACCCGAGGATAAAAATTCTATAAATATAATTCAAGATCAACAGGTAATTATTTGTACCCTTATTAAATAATAGATATAATAAACTGCTTTATATTACATAGCAGTCATTATAAATATTTCCTTTAATCATGATAGGCTTTCCGTGTTATAGTGTCGTATTTCTTTCTATTATTCATTTTCGTAATTGAATTTCTTGTAATAACTAGTAATTAATTACACCGCCTTCAGCTCTTGGAAGTTGAAATTTCGTCAGAGCTTAATTTTGGGCAGTTCATTGAGTCCAAAGCCAAGGTAGCTGCTTAGAAACTCGGCGTTCTTGCAAAGGTCCGGCGGTACTTCACACCAGGACAGCATTTAATGTTATACGCGTACAAAGCATAGGTTCGATCTTGTGTGGAGTACTGCAGCCAGATATAGGCTGGTGTTGCAAAATGCCACCTGGCCGTTTTGGACTCTGCGGAAAGGCTTGCAAAAAGGCCAATTGGTGATCCGGATTTGGTTAAGTCCAATCTACAAAACCTTGAGTGTGAAGAAGGGTAGCCAGCCTTTCGGTATTTTACAGGGTGCATTTCAAAATCGCGCGAGTGTGGGAATTACATGACTCGATTCCGCCATGATATTTCTACCATCGGACTACATGACGTACGGCAAATCCACCACCCTTACATTGTTGAAACCTTTACGGTTCGGACTAAGCGTTTCGCCTGCTATGGTCTTCCCATCCGATTATAATTTGGGTGTCTTCAAGGCTAGATTGAACAAGTTCAGAGCGCCTCACCAAAAACGATTGCAGCACTGTTTATCAGGTGGGAACGCGGTCAAGCACTAGTTTCTATATAAAAAAAACAGCATTGATAATAATTCCCTGTAATCTTTGATATTTTTATTCGATTTTATATTGCTACTTTAATGTATTAAATTATTTGAATCAATGAGTACTTCTATCATAATCTGAAATATGTAAGAAGATGGCGGGATATTACTCGTATATTTGACGTTTAAGGGTAAAACTAACTTTACTATAAAAGAGTTTAGATATTTATTAAATGGCTCACTTGCTATCCAGCCCTAGACCTTTATTGACTATCAAAGTTAACGTAAGTTATTTAATATGATATTTTAATATTATTGCTATAGTGGTATTGATTCTGTGTACATGTCAAACTGTGTTTTTGTTTCAAATTTTGTTATTGTGACAAACTATATAAGGTGTAAGGGACAGTCCTCCACAAACTTTAAGGGCTTGCTCAGAAGACGAAACTGAACAACCTTCCACAAGACTTTTTTTCAGAAAACGAAAAAAAAAACACTGAGCAAGCCCTTAAAGTTTGGGGAAGGCTGTCCCTTACACATTGTTTAATTAATGATTTCGTAAAATGTGTCTAAAAATACTATAGGTAATTAAAGCTACCATAGGTTTTTTGCTTGTTTTTCCTAAAATCACCCCCAAAATAACTCTTTACCCTATTTTAACCTCGCCAGGGAATAAATTTCACATTAAATCTGTTAAAGAATTTTCATGCAAAGAACGACATCGAGAAAATTGTTGTCGAAATATATACTTGCAAAATAATTTACTAAGAATTATCAAATCACGCTAATATAGTCAGTCGTGAGAATCGACTAGATTTTTTCATGGCTTATATTTTTTTTTTTTGCTTTCTTGACTACATGGACTTTTCACTAAACTAAACTCTTAGGGGCGATTTCATCAGTTGCTATAAAAACTTAGGTCAACAAAACTGAGCTCAGCGGAATCTAGTTTACAGATCATTTAAACCGCGTTTACCTAAACGAAGTTTAAATGAGAAGGGACCTAAAATGTTTACCACCACCACCATGGTTGAAGCCTACTGGGGCCAAGGGTCTATTTCTGAAAGCGAGGCCATCCCCGGTATGAAAGGCAACGAAGGAACGGGGTGAGTTTTTTAGTCAGTAGAAGTCTGACACAAAAGAGCGAGGGATGTTATTGGATGATTTTCCCTCCTACAAAAAAAAAAATTGATTTATCATGGACATAAAGTTTTTAGTATACTTATTTACTCGAAGAAATTCAATTATTGAGAAACATCAACTATTGGAACAATGACTGTGACAATCACTATCTCCCGCCTTGCCCAAGGGCGCAGGATGTCATATTATTTTTATCCGCAGAAAACTAAAAAACCAGGATCCGAGAGTTTCAACTTCAAATCTTAATATGCCAACAAGGTTGTTATATTTTCGCCGCTTATTTTGCACATTCGTTCGTGTTTCATTAATAGTAAATAATTTTCCAAAATAATTTAATTTAATTATCATCCCTGCCACAAAACTAAACAATGGAGCACATACATGGTGTTTTTAATTCATTGGCAATATTTCAGATAAAATCTACAATCAATAATTGTGAAATATAAAAAAAAAAATGTTGTGACATACCCCCGATTTCTGCTTTAAGCATTTGAAGTTGAGTATTTCTCAAACTCTACTTTAGCTTGAAAATCTGTCAAAATTTGGCATTTAAGTAGCATTTGAGACGTGCTCAAAATACTCAATTCAGAAACCCGCCGTAATCAACCACACGAGCGTCTTCAAATTAAATTCTAAATGTTTATGTTTCGGTTATATCCAAAATAAAAAATTATGTTTATTATATTACATATATATTCATGAGCATATCATCCTGTACAAAATTGTACCTACGTGCAATGATCAAACAGTAGATAATACATAAGTATTTCTTATTCTCACCGAGTTAGTACAAGTTCTTGGATCAAGTTTTTGACATTCAGTTGAGTTGAAAGAACGGATAATTTTGATTAAAAATTTGTTACCTGGTGGACATAATAGTTATTGGTTTTTTATAAGTACATCACTTGTTATTGTTCCTAATGATAGCAGTGAGTGGTTTATTTCGACAAAAACTGAATAAACAAGGTTTGTGTCCACATCTTTTTAATTTACTTCTTTTTTTAGTTGAGTATCGCCCAATGACGTTGCTCGCTCTAGGGTGGAGCGTGTGGGCGTGTTAGACTTTGACTGACTAAAAGCAGGGTTTCTTTTTTTATATTAAAAAAACCTTCGGCCAGCTACAGAATATTTGTTAATGGAGAACTCTAAAATATTCTGTTACTGTCCGAAGTTAGTAGCACTTTTTTTCGGACGCAGGAAGCGAATTTTAATGACTAAAAAATCCACTCTGCTATTTTTTGCCTTTTATACCGGGACCGAGCCTCCTTTTGGAGCTAAACCCTGGCCCCAGTAGGCAGTAGGCTTCGACCCAGTTTGGCCCCTACTGTTGCTGACAACTCCTTGGTAATGTTTTACAGGCTTATATGAATAAATGACGATATTGTTATGAATGATTGATTCTAATATGAATTTACCAATACAATTTTTGGATTTTATTATTTTTCCTTTTGCCTACAAACCGTGATCAATAAAAAGTATAGATACTAGACTCTGACAGCGGTTTTTCCCGTGTAAAAGTAGGTTTTTGCACACATATTAGAACCCTTTTTATCCCCTTAGGGGATATATTTTGGAAAATTCTTTCTTAGTGCTCACTTACATCACAAAAGCAAGCCTTGTGTAATATTTTGCGCTCCTAGACCCTAGTTTTGACTGTACGTTCATATGTTAGGCCGTTTACACATTATGCCGCAGTGGTAGCGGTACCGCCGCCGCTGCGCTATGTGTCAATGGTTCTGCGATAAAACACCGCTACTCTTGTGGCACCACGGCGGCAAAAAACGCTGCCACTGCGGCATAATGTGTAAACGGCCTTAGTCAGTCAGTTTCTCCTTTTGTAAATAACTAGCTTTTGCCCGCGGCTTCACCCGCGTCTATAAAATATAGCCTATACGTCACTCAAGAATAAAGCAGCTTTCTTCCAGTGAATAAATTTTAGCAATCAGACCAGTCCTTTCAGAGATTACCTACTACAAACAAAAAAGAACAAGAAAACAAACTTTATTTATTTGTTATATTAGTGTAAATATATGTAGATAGGTAATTGTCACAGCGAGGCTGTAGTCTACAGTATTATTAATTTTAAAACGGATTAAAGATTTGTTTTATTATATTGTATTTTTCATTGTGAAGAATAAACCCAAACTACTAAGCGGATTTTTTTTTTTTTTCATCATTGAAATGCCACTTTATCACTGAGTAACATAGGTATGCTATATATTTTCTACTTTCTCCTAAGTAAAATTGCTGGTCAAAACTAATACATCTAGGTACACCAATAAAATAAAGAGATAACTTTTGTTTTTTTTTTGTTTTTTAATTGTTTTGTTTGTAGAAGGTAATCTCTGGAAGTACTGGTCCGATTGCTAAAATTTTTTTCACTAATAAAAAGTTGCTTTATTCCTGAGTGTCATAGGCTACATTTTATGGCAGGCGAAGCTGCGAGCAAAAGCTAGTTATTTCTAAGATCGCAGATACATTAATAAGCGTTGGTGAAATACTTAAGGTCAGATTGAATAAAAGACTTACTACGCGTTCCAAATGAGAATAGGACCGATTCGTGTTTTGACATCTCGCCGTACAGTGAAATTGAAGAAATTTTGGCAAAATTGATGAACTTGCAGATGAGTAAAATTGAAGAACTGGATTCTGATTAAACTTTTTTCGCTCACAGTTCATAAATAAATTAAATTTTTCGTAAATTAATTAATGTTTAAAATTTTCTTTCCTCGATTTGACGTCACAACATGGCAGGCAATCCTATTCTCATTTGGAACGCATTGTATATCTTAATATCCCACGGCAATTTGGCGAAAACAATTAATTGTTTACATGCTTTATTGTTTATCTAATAATCACCTTATGACGCATATAAATTACGTATACAATACATATACTAGCACTTTGCCAGTGACTTCGTTTACTTCGAGAATGTTTTCATAATAACTTTCTTTCTTTCTTTTTTTAACAACCCTTAAACTGTAAAACGAACATAAACTTGAATAACTAATAATGACAGTCTTTTTGATTTGAGTTTGTGCTAAGTTGTCAACTTTAAACTCAAGCCCCTATAACCTTTAACCCCCCTGAATCGTTTTAAAAGAGTAGTTTTGAAAAACGACTGCTGAAATTATTTATTATTCATTTGGGTTCCTATTTATGCTAAGTGTCAGGAATATGGACCAAAGGAATAAAACTTTACATACAAACGAATTTCCTGAAAACCTGAATTTTCAAAAACCCGCTCGTCTACATCATAATAGGAAGCCTTATGCAAAATTACACGTTCCTAGTGTCGGGTCAAAGTTTTGGCTGTGCGTTGATAATGTCAGTCAGTCAGTTTTTCCTTTTCCGCCCGCGCGGCTTCGCTCCCGCTCTACCCTACTCTACTCTACTCTACCCTACTCTACCCTACCCTACTCTACTCTACCCTACTCTACCCTCCTCTACCTTACTCTACCCTACACTACCCTACACTACACTACACAACCCTAATTTTCAATTTTTTTTTTCCATAAGAACCTTCTCCTCATAGTAACGAACACAACAAAAAAGAAATTAGCGAAATCGGTCCAGGCGTTGTTGAGTTATGCGCTTACCAACACATTTTGCGATTCATTTTTATATTATAGATATGTAGGAGTCTTTTTCCTAGTCTCTTTTTTTTATAATGGGTAGGCTCGCGTTTGACCACTATCGCACATGGTAAGTGATGATGTGGCTAACGATGGAGCACGCTTGCCTAGAAGCAACCGATTTTTTATCATTTTGACTAAGATATATTTATGCCGTGGTATAGCTTTATGATGTAGATAGAGTTAAAGATATTTTAGCAAACAATGTACTTCCTATTTAACGATCTTGATCTGACAACCTCTGAGTTTATACTTACTAATTAAAATGTATAATAAACGAGCTATAAATAAATTACTGTGATATTAATTGCTATGTTACTTACAGGCAATTTAATTAATTATTTTGCAAATAGGTTTAAAAAAAAACACTTTTACGTGTCAATTTTGTTTTCAGTCAGTTTTGACTAGATGAGGCAGGTGTTTCCTAGCTGACTACCCTGAGAAGAAACTCCGAAACAAATTAGGGGTCAAAGTTTCTACTAGTAATGGTCAAATCATATGAGAACCATGCAGATTAGTGTCTCAGATGGTCTTTTGAAGAAAGAACCACACAAATTTGAGTGGACCTGTACAGTCAGTGCAAGCATTTTTCAGTATTCGTGTAGCTCAAACTTAGGACTACTGAGGAGCTCAACGACTTGACGAACAATACTAAAGAAAGGACATTTGGGTAGGCCGCATCAAATAATCAAAACTGCTAGACATCAAGTTAAAATACAGAAAGGAAAAAATATCATAGTCACAATAATAAAATAAATTTACAAAATGTTTCACTTGACATACATAAATCAGCAGAGGATCTGGAGGACTGGAGGCAACAGTCCTTGCATACATGCACGATTTGCGCGTGGAGATGCAACGCCGCCCGGGGCAAAAGCCCGCTGCCACGACAGGTCGCGGCATGGCGGACAGAGCTCCGGCGGGATATCATGATAAAATGACGTCGGCGACTATCGCAATCCAGTGCTGGGCATGCCACAATTATGGCGGCAAGTCCCCTCTTTGAGGTGTGGCTGGAAAGACCTCACGGTATCCTCACCTTCCGCATGACGCAGGTTCTCATCGGACATTGTTCGATCGGGAGGTTCCTGCACCGGATTCGTGCGGAAGTGACGCCCGGGTGTCGCCACTGAATGCCCGGAGGACACGGTGGAGCACACAGTCGAGGTGTGCCCCGCTTGGGCGAAGCATCGCCGTGTCGTCGGAAACAGCGCCCCAGCCGCCACCGGTATTCCAATCCCGATTTCCGGCCACTGTAAGCGCAGGTTTGTGGAATATACCCAACAAAAGTTTCTTAAGTTCTTTTCCAGGATTGTGTCCGTGTACCAAATTTTTTTCAAATCTCTTGAGCCATTTGAGCATCATTTTCCTACCCTTGTTCCGTGTTAATGGGGGTTGGCACAACATGTTTTTTTCTTCCATTCTGTCATGTGACGCGGTACGCTATCACTAACTCCTCTTTGTTTCATATCACTTCCAACAAGATCTATCCGTTTTTTCTTTGGCGTCACTTTCCCTATCCATTCGTCCACATGTACACTCATAACTCTTTTTACTCCCCTTCACATAATCATACCAGTAGAAACCATTCGCATTCAACTCTTCAGTCTCTGGCGCCACTTTTAACTTCCTAATATACTAGTTTTCCACTTTACCGTCACACCAAGCGTTTTACTAAACGTTTTGCGTCGTCGTTTATACCGCGTACGTCAAAGGACTAGAACAATCTGCCTGCTGCGTTCTTCCCGTCCGATTATAATTTGAGTGTATTCAAGGCAAGAGTGAATAGGTTCATAAACTAATGCGCCTCACCATCAGAGATTGCATCACTGCTTACCATCAGTTGAGATCGTAGTCAGGCACCTGTTTATATAAATTAGAAAAAAATCACACATCCATTGAGCCGTTTGACCGTGATGGATTAATTCATTAAACCCCAAGCCTTTCTACTGTGTCTCTAATTGATACGATTGCAAATTTAAGTTACATACACCAATTTTTTTTCTTGATTATACTGTTGCTGGTTACCAGTATTATGCCTAATGCGACCTGCTATCTACACTTATAAAATGCTAACTGACTGACAAATGAATATACAGCCTAAACCGCTGATCGTAAAGAATTGAAACTTTCTTTGTGTGAAAGGTTTTTCGAAATTCTACACCTAAGGGAAGAGTGAAAAAGGGGAAAAAGTTTGTATGACTTCATCTAGTTTAAATTGACGAAAAAAATAGACGTGTAAAACTGTTTTTAAAAACATATTTGCAAAACAAAATCACTTATGAGACAACGTGATTCCTTTGTTCAATCTACTTCAAATTTTACATGAACATTCTATCACAGCCCCTTAAATAGAATATTCGACAGGAATGCGAACTTATTACAGGCAATCTCTGAATCTCGATAAAACGAGCACAAATGTATATCGACACTGGTTGCAGCAACTTGACGGATATCATCTTTTTCATTTAACAGAAAAAAATTACAGGTCTTAAAGATAACACAACAATTTTTTATTTATTTATTAAAATACCAAAAAAAATTCCACCTTGTTTATGAGTTGTGTTATTTTTTTGGTGTACATTAAAGTTTATTTCATTCTAATTGTGCACTTATTTTTACAAATGTTTATCGTGTTTTATAAATTTGAATGAGGTGGCAGCTATGTTTTTATTTTTAGTGTCCTCTCAAGGTTACATAAAATCCTCATTCCAAGTAAACTCAGTTTGAAAATTTTCAATATGCATATTGTTTTTTATTTTATTTTTTTAGAATGTTTTATCTGCTGTTTGCCCACTAAGGCCGATATGGTGCGTTTCCTTGTACTGTTGGAGCATATCATTTTAAAAAGTTCCACGGTAGGTACCTGCTTTAATGGTAGGTACCTATGCCTAGTAGGACCCATATATACGTCATTCATCATGTCTTATATTAACAAACCGTGTGAAAATGTTTTTTTAGAACAAAAACAATTATATTTTTATTGTATGTTTCTCTCCTCCAAACATATCTTTTGTTCGGTAGAACCTAAATAGATTAAAATCATAATTTAGCAAAGGAACAATGCTAATAGGAAACATGTAACTTCCCGTTGCTTTTTAAAATTTTTTTTTCGGTCATTCCCATAGATCTAAACTAATATAATAAAGAGGTAAAGTTTGTTTGTTAGTTTTTTTTTTTTTTGCTTTATAAAGGAAGTTATCTCTGGAAGTACCAGTCCGATTGCAAAAAATTCTTCTCCGATTGCTTTATTCTTGAGTGACATGGGCTATATTTTAAGTACGCGGGCGAAGTCGCGGGCAAAAGCTAGTGTTACATAATCTTAATACCAAGTGACTTTGTTGACTGACCGCTGTAATACAAGTTTAATATGCATTACTGTACAATTCTATATATACAGGGCGCATGTCATAATTTATTTAGTTCATTCGGAAGGGTCAGTAATAACACCGGTTCTAGCAAAAAGACTTGAGTTTTTTTTTCTGTTTTGAGTGTCAGGGACATAAAGTTTTAAGTGACCTTTGATAGTGCGGTTTTGAATTAAGGTGTGTGTTTAATTTTTGTTGTTTTTTATTTGTTTCAAAGTCTTAATAAGTAACGTTAAGTTTTGGAGTTTGTGCACATAATTACGAGTATAACTGCTAGTGCCCAATATATCTATCCAAATTTTGACCTCATAATAAACTATTTATTTAAAAGTATCAAGCTCATAGTGTTACCTAATTATAATAAAATTATATTTATAATAAAATTTTAAACTAACACATAGTGTTATATTTTTTATAATTTGTCTATGTTTTTAAATAATTTCACTGTTATTGTACATATTTGTCTGTCTCCACAAAAATACAGTATACTTTTTGACAGTTTTTTTATAGATGTATCTATACTATTATTATAAAAAAATCGTATTTTTGTTTTTATTTATTGTTGAATAAACTCAAAACTACTGGATTTTTTTTTCTTGTAAAATGTTAGTTAATTACTAAGCGAAGACATGGCGCAGCCGTTTATTAAAAAAAATCCTACAAAAAAAACAAAAGAAGACAAGTATATGACATATTAAACTAGCCTTCACACTATTGAATGATTTTTTTTTTCATATGTACTAAAAATAGTATTTTTGGTTGCAGTAATATGGTTAAGTGACACTCAAATTGTGCAGTGCAAGATATTTGAAGATATCAATCATGGTGCTCCTGGACAGAAGAGATGCCATCAACAGCAGGATTACTAGTCGAAGTAGGTATCTATTCAAAATAATATAGTGGTACCTAGTTGATTAGTTAGTGTGTGACTGTTAAACCGCGCTTAAGGCCCAAGCGTCCGAAAAGTGCCATAAAACAGTGACTTTCTGAAGCCTACTCCTCGGTAACGGCCAGGTTAATAGGTTTGAAAAAAATATATGTTTATTATAGATTCATGAACAACATTATCAACATTTAATACTTTTGTCTAAAAAATATTTAGCAATTTCGCAACTTTTCCCTACTCCTTCGAAACGGCTTGGATCTATAAAAACATTTTTACACATAAAAATTGGTGGTTAAATATTCTTCAAAGTAAACATTGCATATGTAAATCAATCAATATTTCGCAAAGAAAATGAATTTTAAAGGTCAGCCGCTCGCTTTCCGGGTGCTGTTGGCCGCAAATAAATGCACAGGTTTGCGTACTGCCGCCTAGGCGGGTGCTAGAGGTGCGTCCACATAATTTTGGCCAGATGGTTCAAGGGACTATAAGCCTTAAGACACTGGGGTTTTGGGTACAATCTCTTTATATGTTACCTGGTTGTACACACAAATACATAGTCACCGGAACATCCGTGTGACTGAGGGGTTTTTTGTCCAACCACCTTGTTGTACGCTGGCGCTTAATGCCCTCTATGCAATTAAATTCATTTGTTTGACTGACCAACATTTTGACAATTCAAAAGTGCCTGTAACTGGTCTATTTGAAATAAAAGTTTCTGATTTCTGATTTATGACCTGCTATCACCTATATTGTACTTCGTGTCGGTGGTTTTTTTTTTTATTGGTATAAACTAGTGCTTGACTGCGATTCCACCAGATGGTAAGCAGTGATACAATAGTGACGAACTTGTGACCGTTTTTTAAATGAGTTTGGAATAAATGTATCATGGTGTCAAAATGATTAAAATCGATTCAGTTATTGATTTTGAATAAACTATATTCAGGTTTCGCATATACCAAAATAATGTCGTTCATGGCAATTGTTTTTTTTACCAAAGGTCCGAATAATCTAAGCTGGTGTTTGTTCCAGGCAGAATCCTGGCCACACTCCTGACAGGAATCGTGTTCCTACTGGTACCAGTCCTGATCATAATCTTAGACCCCATAACCATGATCGTTAATTACGTGAGTATAATCATTTAGTCTAGTTATAAAATCCTGAAACTGAACATTCATACTTCCAAGTACTCCAATTATTGCATTAACAATATTTTATAGCTGCTTGCTTGTTTATACATAATTACATCTCATCACTCCATTTTCAATAATTGAGCTAACTGGTTGAAGACCAATCCATTGAGATTAATCTTTTTAAAATCTTGAAAATCATATAAGCCCCTTTTCGTACGTCCCCCAAAGCTAAAAAACACTTAAATAAAATCATTTATTTCAAAATCATAAGATATTCAAATTAGGCTGAGAATCAGCAATTTTCGAACTCCAAAATAAAATTATATAAATACTAAAATATTATTTTTCTTGCGGGAAACTGTCAAGTGACTCTCCCTACTTTGGATGGAGTGATACTCCCTGTGTCAGACTCTACCTGACTAAAACCCACCCTCAGTCCTAACAGTTCATAACCCTGGCATAAGACAGTTCCCAAAACGCATCTGCCATCAGCATATTTTTAAATAAAAATAAGAAGTGGTGCAACAAATCTATCTATTATATTTTTCAGACATTACGAGTTATATTGTTTGTCACTAACAGTCTTATCTATCCTATTCTTCTTTCTTCTTAAAATACCTGACGTAAGGCATTCTTCCAGAAACTCCGCCTCGCTAAAGGCTCAATCCTGTACAATATCATCCAGCATGAGATCCCTGCGGCACGCCTGTCGATCTACCTCTTCAACATCACGAATGCTGACAGGTTTCTCTCTGGAGAAGACTATAAGCTGAAAGTGGAAGAAGTTGGGCCGTTCGTGTTTCAGTAAGTCCTTAATGATACAAATACGCCGTGTATCAATCAACAGATCTCTAACGAAGAATTTGACTTATCAAATCATGTCGAATAAAGTTTTGTCGCCAGTGACTGACAACCTGAAGTGGAATCGTTTGTCTTGGTATGGTCATGTAAAGAGGAGGGATGAAATGCATGTTACCAAAAGAGTTATGATTATACATGTGGATGGGTGGAGAGGGAGAGGGAGGCCAAAGAAAAGATGGATGGATTGCGTGAAGAATGATATGAAAGAAAAGGAAGTTAGTGATAGTATGACGAGTGACAGGGTAGAATGGAAGAAAAAAACGTATTATGCCGACCCCAATTAAGATGGGACAAGGGCAGGAAGAAGAAGAAGAAGAAAGTTTTGTAGCCACATCTTCTAAGAAAACATTCGTAGATTTATATAAATGTGTTTGGAATTTACAACGAGTATTTTATATACTCGTAAATGTGTTTGGAATTTTCAACGAACACACTAGTAATGGAAATTCAACGATATAATTATTCAAAGCTTTATTAAAAGAGTATTGAGTAGGTATACGCCATTAAGGTATTTAAATAAAGAAAAGTTCTTATTTCCCAGTAAAGCAAACAAGAGGCCTATTAAGTAAATTAATTCAGTTAACGCAGGGAGTAGTAGAAACTGAACAACATTCCACATGATTTTTTTCCGGAAATGAAAAAAGTAATCGGCCTTCAGTTTCGTCGTCTACTGGGCAAGCCCTTAAAGTTTACGGAGACTCCCTACACCTTGTATAGTTTTTAGACACAATACGTATCTATGTATTATTTAGATAGATTTATTTATTTAATTATTTATGCACAAAAAAGTACAAAGGCGGACTTAATGCCATAAGGCATTTTCTACCAGTCAACCATCATAGATTCGTTTATTTTCAGAGAATACCGTTGGTATATTGATCTAGAGATGAGTGAGGATGGCAAGCACATGGGGATGACGCCGAGAGTCAGGTCCGAGTTCATCCCCGAAGCCTCTATAGCCCACCCCAAGGACATCAACCTTACTCTGGCCAATTTACCTTTTCTTGTAAGTAGTATATACTTCGTTAAATAACAATAATAATATAATATAATAAAGTTTATTTTGTAACAACATGAGTTTACAGGTTACAGAAAAAAACGAAGATAGTGACAAAAGTAAAATACTGTAGCGCAACTTTCAATGCCAAATTAAACATAATATAACAGCCAACTTACATAGTGTGACAAGCCGTTAAATTACATCGTTTGTACACCAACTGTCTGAAGCAAGTCCATGTTGTTGCGTTCTTATCTCCTGCTATTCAAAGAAGAAAGAATTTTAAAGAAATTCAATGATAAATCGCTGTCATCAAGGCTGTAATCCAGTCGAATCTGTATAAAATAGTTGTAAATAACCAGCAACATGAAGAAGAAGATGCGAAGACAGATCTTGTCTAAACTCATTTTAACCTTTCGAATACCGTAATTAGAAACAATGAGAGAGCGAACGCCAGAGCGTTCGTTTGGGGTTTATTGAATTATAATAATAATGATTATTTTATTTTCAGACCAAAGATCCATAGGAAAACAGAAAAACCAAAAGAAAACAAAACACAAAGACATATACCTATAACTATAACACATAACTGAATGACGGTCTATGTACCGCCATCCAGTGACACACCATTTAGGCCATCCACCCTGCCGGCTACAGTAGCCACGAGGCTATTGGGGCTGTCGCGCATCCGACGCCTCAGTGGTATTATGTTCATTACTTCATCTGTCTCATTGTTCCAGAGTGCAACAGCTTTACTATCCAACTATCCAAGCTTCATCCGCTTCACGTTCAACATGATGGCAGCCAAGATGGGAGCCAAGGCCATCATTAATATGAACGTCCAAGACTACCTGTGGGATTATAGAGACCCCCTGGTCACGCTAATGAACGATCTCGCTCCTGGATTCGTGTATTTTGAACGTTTTGGACTTCTTGATAGGGTAAGCCGAATATAGTGGCGTTTTCTTTTTTTCTTTTTTGAATCAGAATGGAAATACTTCATCTACAATATCAGCTTGATCTGGTAGCTTATAATTTAATCATAAGGGCTATTCAAACGTTATGTGAGCACTACAGGAGATAGGGTCTTTGCTTTGCATATTTTTGATGACATGAAGGATTTGATGGTGATTACGCCAGCAGTATCTTTTTTTACTAGTTTTTCAAGAGAGCGATTTGATGTTCCATAATTACATAAAAGTGAGCAGACACATCACTGAGCAGTAAACATCCAATGTCATTGAAGACTTTAGTCATGGACTAAGGACTGTTAATTTGAATTAATATGCCAAAATTTTAAATTTAGTTTGTTTCGTACCTCTAATTCAGGCGTTTTCTTTCCTAGACTTATAACTTTGCTCATAAATTAATAATGAAACTAGAACACATTGAAAAATGCATGTACCAATGTTTACGTAAGCATGAGGGGAAGGGGAGAGATATATGCTGGCTCCGTGTAAAATACTGGGTGCCAGTTATTCCCACTTAGATGGAAGCCGTCTTCTAAAGGCAGGTTGATTGACATTATTTCAACGACATTCAAAAGCCTCTCTAGAATTTTAAGAGTACTATTTTTTTTAACAACGCTGCAATGTTGTCTAGTCTCAAGCTAGCAGAGCTTGTGTTATGAGTACTAGACAACTGATAAACATACTTATTTATTTCTAAATAAAGATTTATAGATAAATAACACCCAGACACAGAACAAATGGTCATGTTCATCACACAAACATTTGTCCTGGGTGGGAATCGAACTTACGACCTCAGGCATAGCAGTCAGGGCCACTAACCACTAGAGCAACAGGTCAGTCATATATAAAAGAACATTTTTTCAGTTTTATGAGAACGAGACAGATTACAGATTGGTAGTAGGAGCCACCAACCAAGACCGGTTCAAGATCAAGTCGGTAAAGAGGGTCAGGCATATAAACACCAACTATAGTGTTGATGAAAGGTATTTATTTATTTATTTTACAATTTATATACACACAAAAATACTGAAGAAGATAACATTGTTAGAATACTTTGTACAAAGGTACTGCTTATTTCAAATAGAAATTTCTTCCAGCAGACCTGCGGAAGTAGGTATGTTTAATGTAATCAAAAATATTTTCCACCCTTACGTTGTAGAAACTTC
The DNA here is from genome assembly GCA_929112965.1 of Mythimna albipuncta. Taxonomy (NCBI): domain Eukaryota; kingdom Metazoa; phylum Arthropoda; class Insecta; order Lepidoptera; family Noctuidae; genus Mythimna; species Mythimna albipuncta. Next base: position 1,070,316 of record OV815969.1, on the reverse strand, counting down.
TACAGTTCGGACTAAGCGTTTCGCTTCGTCGATTTTACCGTCATCAAATCATCAAAGAACTGGAATATTTGCCTGCTCCGATCTTCCCATCAAATTATAATTTAGGTGTCTTCAAAGCTAAAGTGAATAGGCTCTTAATAAACTAGTGTATATCACCATCAACGATTGCATCACTGATTACCATCAGGTGGGATCGCAGTCAAGCACTGGTTTATATTAAATAAAAAAATACATATTTCATATAGGCCTACGTAGGTACATGGGCACTTACAAAACATGAGAAGCTAGTGAAGTTTCCTATGCAGCTTCATGGTTACTTAAAAAAAAAATGTGATATACAAAAAATAACTATTAAATACAATAATATATATAAAAATCTGAATCGAAATAGATAATAATCTATGAGTTCACGGAGTTCGTGATCTCTCATTCACATTATATAGTAAAGCTTTATAAAAATAAACCTATTAATTAATTGTTTAATTAATTACAACAATAAGAAATCACTAATGAAGTCAGTGATATAAATAATCTTAAAACATTGCAAAAACAATGTCATAAAAGTGTCTTATAAAATGAAATTAAAACAATCATGTTAATAACTGGACACGGTTGGAGCTCGTAAAGTTGTGTAAATGGAGGTCTTTTAGCTACACATGTATATTAGACCGAAGCACATGTGTAACACGCCTAATTTGTACGTAGAACGACGTCGCGTGGCGTGAATCAAGTGTAGCTCTACAGGTCTAGTTTTCATTGGGCACGCCGTAATCGCGGCAGTACGTCCCCCCTCTGAGGAGTAGCTGAAGGCAACACGGCGTCCTCACTTTCCGCATGACGCAGGTCCTCACCAGACATGGCAGATTCAAGAGGTTCCTGCATGGGATTCAGGCGGAAGAAACGCCCGGGTGTCACCACTGTGCGGACCGCCCGGAGGACACGGTGGAGCACACGGTAGAGGTGTGCCCCGCTTGGGCAGAGCACCGCCGTGTCCTAGTAGTGGCATTTGGCGGCAACAACCTATCGCGCCGGGCCCTGGTTCAGGCTATGGTCCGGAGCGAGGAGGAATGGCAGGCCTCCATTTGCGAAGCAGTAACGCTAGCGAAGGTGGAAGCGGCACGCGTGAGGGAACGAAGGTCCTCACGCCCCAGCCTCCGAAATTCCGACCCCGACTACCAGCCAAGGTAGACGTGGGCTTGCGGACGTCGAGCAATGGGTAGCCTGCTGTCCGGCCGTCCGGTAATCAACCGAACCGAGCCCAGTCGTCAACAGCGCGTAGTGACCCACGCGCTCCTCAAAGAGATATCAAGAAACCGTAGGGGCCCATCAGGGCAGATATCTAGGAGCGCGGGGAATTTTTGAAAAGGAAACCCGTAGTCTAAAAAAGTCTATCTTCCATATAAAATACTAGCTTTTGCCAGCGGCTTCGCCCGCGTACATAAAATATAGCCTATGTCACTCAGGAGTAAAGCAGCTTACTAACGGTAAAAAAAAATTAGCAATCGGGCCAGGACTTTCAGAGATTACCTCCTACAAACAAAAAAATATAAAAACAAACTTTATCTCTTTATTATATTAGTGTAGATATTGAGACCGACGCGCCCAGAGCAGTGGCGTGTGGCACACGTGTGAGCAGTGTAGCTCTACCCCGTGTGTTTTGTTGCTGTTGGCAATACCTCTAATAAACAAACATAAATTTGTAGTTCCTGCAACCAGGCTCAAAAAAATAGGGGGCTCATTTAGATGCCAATGTATACACTTCTATAATAAACTTCCTAGCCGTATTCAACAACTAAGCCTTAATAAGTTCAAATCATTTGTAAAACGTAAACTTTGTCAAAAGGCTTTTTACTCTGTAAAAGACTATATTCAGGACGAAAAGGCTTGGGATTGACCTGCTCCAGTACCTAATACAACTTTTGTCATTTTTTATTTTTCTTCTTTTGTATTTTTTAATTATTTTTATTTTTAAATGTGCTTTTCCTTTGTTTATATATATATATTTTTTTTTTTTTTTTTTAAACAATTTGATATTGGAGATTATTTTTATTTTACAAAATGACATGTATACATTTTAAGTACTTAAAGTATATATATTTTTTTTCTTTGACATAAATATTTACTTCTCAAAATATTTTGTAAACTAACAATTTGTTTATATTATTGTAAATGTGAGGACTATGTTGATTGCTTTTTCTTTTCTTTTCAGTAATTTTAACGTATGTCTGGCAATTTGAGTTTTTTCAGCGGCCTACCCAAATGTCCTTTCTTTGGTATTGTTCGTCAAGTCGTAGAGCTCCATAGTAGTCCTAAGTTGAGCTTTTCGAATACTGACAAATGCTTACACTGACTGGACAGGTCCACTCAAATCTGTATGGTTCTTTCTTCAAAAGACCATCTCAGACAAATCTGCATGGTTCTCATGTGATTTGACCATTACATATTTACTGTATGGACTTCAAAAGAGACTTTGACCCCTGAGTTTGTTTCGGTGTTTCTTCTCAGGGTAGTCAGATAGGAAACACCGGCCTCATCTAGCATAAACTGACGAAAAAAAAAAAATTGACGTGTAAAAGTGTTTTTTAAACCTATTTACAAAATAAATATCATTTATCATTTATCAATTCTTTTTTCTTACGATTAATACATATTTTAAGTCTTATTTTTAACCATCTTCAAAAAAAGAAGCTGATACTCTAGTAGTCTGTTTTTTCTGTCAACCGATTTTGACAATTATCTTATTTCTTAATAAATATACTTAGGTATAATAGGTCTGCTGTAAGAAAATCGGTTTGTAGGTTAAGGCGTATAGTCCGTTGAACCATCTGGCCGAAATTATGTGAACGCAACTCTCGCACTCGCCTAGGCGGCAGTACGCAAATCTGGGCATTTATTTGCGGCCAGCAGCGCCCGGAAAGCGCTTTAAATCAATTTTCTCTGCGAGATATTGATTGATTTACATATGCAATGGTGAACATTTTTGAAGAATATTTAACCACCAATTTTTATGTGTATAAATGTTTCTAAAGGTCCAAGCCGCTTCGAAGGAGTAGGGAAAAGTTGCGAAATTGCTAATTTTTTTTTTTTTTTGACAAAAGTATTAATTGTACGATAAAATCAAATGTTGATATTATTGTTCATGAATCTATAATAAACATATATTTTTTTCAAACCAATTGACTTAGCCGTTACGGAGGAGTAGGGCCTCAGAAAATCACTATTTTATGGCACTTTTCGGGCGCTTGGCCCTTAAGCTCGCCTGTCTACATCACCCATTCTATTTTTTACTAGCTTTTGCACTCAGGAATAAAGCAGCTTTCTATCGATGAACATTTTTTCGCAATCCTACCAGTACTTTCAGAGATTACCACTTACAAACAAAAAAAAACTTAAAAACAAAGAATAGCTCGCCTTTGTACATGAACTCTGATATCCACTTATTTGTTATTTATCAGGGTGTACAATAAAGAATTAAAGAATAAACTTTAACTCTTTAAAATTTACTTGTTGATTGACTGTATAATTTGTATACAATAAAGAATACCGCAAAAACACCGAATTGGTTTGTTTTTGAAGTAGGATTTTATTTTTTGTTAAAAAGGCATTTATTTCTCACTTTTTTGCTGTGGTAAAACAAGTACCATCAAGAAAGTGCTTGAACAGTTTCTAACTTCGTATAAATAATGTACACATTTTCAGTGAGGTAACGTTCAAAGAGGACACGTATGAGGGAGGTGGTTACCCCCCAATGCTGACTCCAGAAGTCCCCATCAACTTATACCGCCTGGGCATCTGCAGAACTTGGAACTTGGAGTACATTGAAAGCAGGATCATGGAGGAGTATGGTGGAGAGGCCTTAGTGTACACCATCAGCAACCGGACCTTCATCAATAACATCAATCCCATCACTTTGAAGACCTATCCTCATGGACTCATGGATATTTCTCAATGTTATTATGGTAAAGTTATTTTTTTATTAAGTAAAAATCAGAGCTCACACAGATTCACACGAATAATTTACATTAAAAAAATACTTAATTAGATATAATTACAATTATTATGAAGTAGAGTAAAAAAAAACCCTACGCTAATTACCACTAACACCAAACTAAAATATGGCGTCAAAAAACCCTTCGACATAGCTGTCAATTGGTAATGTGTTCAAGTTATTTTAAACCAGCTTTTACCCGCAGCTTCGCCCGCGTACCTAAATAAAATATTGCCATGTCACTTAAGAATAAAGCAACTTTCTATCGGTGAAAAATTATTTTAACAATCAGACCACCTCCAGAGATTACCTTCTACAAACAAAAAACAAACTTTACCTCTTTATAATATTAGTGTAGATTACTTCTCAACCTAAAATCAAAAATGTCATGGCCTTTGACGATTATAAATTATCAAGTCAGATTTTGGATAGTAAGAAATAATTTTGAAAAATAGAACAGAATGCGCATGGCTGTAACATGGTGGATATTCTACCGTACGTACAAAACGTTTGGAGAACACATTCATCGTACGTACAGCTAGGGAGTCAAATAATAATTCCTTGCCAGAGTATGTGTTTCCTGGGGGCCTAGACACCGTCACATTTTTACTAACGATAACGAAATTCGATAGCTCCAGAATGAACGGAACCGACATAAGCCTTCGAATCGTCACATGATCATGTGTTTTCAATCGCTAATTGCTACACAGTGTCAAACTGCGTTACGAAACGACAACGAAACTGACCAACATAAACGATCTCTTCTTTTCTTCCCGCCCTTGTCCTATTTTACTTGAGGTCGGCGCAATACGTTTTTTTTTCTTCCATTCTACCCTGTCACTCGTCATGCTATCACTAACTTCCTTAAACGATATTTTCACAAAAATGCCTAGACGAGTGACATTTTTAATATTCGAATTCGCTGAGATTTCGAAATATTTGGTCAACAGCTTAGCGAACTTTTGAACCTTGTAGAAAAGCAAATCAACATGGCTGTGGTTAGTCAGCTGGTGGTGTTATTTGCATCAAGTGTGCTTGTCTTTTGTTCCTGTTTTTTTTTTTTTAATAAAAATGCATACATTCCATTTACTACGGGCTGCATATAATTGAAGTGTTGTGGTTGAGGCGTTAGAAAAGATACAATAACTAACAAAAAAGGAAGTAATCATTGGGTTTGTTTGTTTGTTGTTCACAGGACTGCCGTTTGTAATATCAAAAACTCGGTTCCTGGACTGCGACCCCAAGTTACGGGACCGCATCGATGGGGCGGAACCAAACAGGACAGAACATATCAATGAATTTATTATAGATCGAGTGAGTATATTTGTAGCCAGAATAGCAACACCAGCCAAAATTCTTAAGAGCGTCCATTTTGAGGTACATTTTCATACAACCGCTCTTACGTGATGATGTTATTCTTATGATGTTATAACACATCTTTCACTAGATATTTTGGATACACATATCTTGTGGATATTATCTAGGCTTCTATAGTTAGTTAGCCCATTTATGTCCCACTGCTGGGCGAAGGCCGCCCTCTCCGTTATCCATACATGTCTGTCTTCGGCCATTGCGGGCCAGTCCCTCCGGTAGTTATCCAGCTCATCTCTCCACCTTCGCTTTGGTCTGCCGCGATGTCGCCTTAAGTTTAATGGGACTCAATCAGTGGCTCTTTACAGCTCATCCGACATGCGGCTTCTATAGAAATAAAAAAAATGTAGAAAACTAATCTAGTAAAGATCTCTGCAAATCAGCTATTTTTATGTTAACTTTGGTCCTTCATAATGTACTCAACTATTTCTATATTAAAAATATAAATAAAACAGTATATCAATAAACATTTAAAAAAAAAAAATTCTAAAAAACTTTTAAGTGTTTAAAAAAAACCGGCCAAGAGCGTGTCGGGCCATGCTCAGTGTAGGGTTCCGTAGTTTCCCGTCCGTCACAATAAGTGTACCCACTTATGAGTTTAAAAAAATGCCTGCATATACCATTATACTACAAACTTAGACCAGAAATAATTTTGTAAAATTCTTTTGTCTTTTTTGTACAAAAACTGTTTATAAAGTTCTACTTTTCAGATTTTTTTCATATTTTCTAAACTTATGGTTCAAAAGTTAGAGGGGGGGGACACATTGTTTTTTACTTTTGGAGCGATTATTTCCGAAATTATTGACATTATCAAAAAATGATTAAACCCCTATTCATTTTTAAATACCTATCCAACAATATATCACACGTTAGGGTTGAAATTTAAAAAAAATCACTTCCTACTTTACATATAGGGGAGCCCCCCTATATGTAAAGTAGGAAGTGATTTTTTACCCTAATAAAACATTTTTTTCCAATTTTTATTTTACCACTTTGTCGGCGTGATTGATATACATATTGGTACCAAATTTCAGCTTTCTAGTGCTAACGGTCCCAGAGATTAAGCGAGGACGGACAGACAGACGGACAGACAGACAGACATGGCGAAACTATAAGGGTTCCTAGTTGACTACGGAACCCTAAAAATCACTTCCCACTTTACATATAGCGGGGCTACCCTAATAAAACATTTTTTTCCAATTTTTATTTTACCACTTTGTCGGCGTGATTGATATACATATTGGTACCAAATTTCAGCTTTCTAGTGCTAACGGTCACATAGATTAAGCGAGGACGGACAGACAGACGGACAGACAGACATGGCGAAACTATAAGGGTTCCTAGTTGACTACGGAACCCTAAAAACCTGTATTTCCTGGAATAAGTTTTGAGAAATATTCGGGCAGATCACGGAATTACGTTGCATTGCGTTAGATGAAGCAACAAACCTTTAAACCATACTCGATGTTGACGATAGGCCAGTCGAAAAGGACCCTCTTAATATACTAGCTTTTGCCGCGGCTTTGCCCGCATACATATAGCCAATGATGTCATTCAAGAATAAAGCAGCTTTCTATCGGTGATCAAATTTTCGCAATCGGACCAGTACTTTCAGAAATTACGTCCTACAAACAAAAAAACAATCTTTACCTCTTTAAAATATTAGTGTAGATTATTTTTTTCTTCACGAAACATGTATACAGTTTTACACAACGCTTTTATACAGTTTAAAGTAAAAAATTAAAGATTTTTTTTTTGGTCCAAAATCATGTACTGGGTCCACGGTATTCTTTTGTGCGTCAGTGTCGGTGAGCATATTAATTTCTTCTTCTTCTGTTCTTGTCAATATAAATATCAATCATCAGTTGTCTTTTACTTCTTCATAACATGGTCTTCATAATGGTCGTGGCCACTTTTTAATAAATCACTTTCCTTGTCCATATACCATAGATTGGCCCCTATAAAATATGACATGCATTTCCTTACAGAAAGCCAGCATCGCTTTTAAAACGACGATGACATTGCAACTGAGCCTGATGCTAGACGATCTCAGCTTCAACTGGAGAGCCAAGACTATGTCCAACTCCGTCGTACCCATCGTTCATATTAAACTGGTGAGTATTGACATTTTAATTATCACGTAGACATTTTAATTATCAAGTAGACATTTTAATTATCAAGTAGACATTTTAATTATCAAGAAATAGGTTAATTCTAGGCATGCTCCACCGTCGACCACATCATCGCTTACCATTAGGTGAGATAGAATTATCGATCCTAGATATCTTTTCGAGGATTCACTGCCTGCAATCGATTAAAGCAGCAGAGTGTACCTACACATTATTATATGAAGCTGTATAATGTTGCAAACTGTTATTCTTTTCTGTTTTTAGGGTTCCGTAGTCAACTAGGAACCCTTATAGTTTCGCCATGTCTGTCTGTCTGTCCGTCTGTCTGTCCGTCCTCGCTTAATCTCTGTGACCGTTAGCACTAGAAAGCTGAAATTTGGTACCAATGTGTATATCAACACCGCCGACAAAGTGGTAAAATAAAAATTGGAAAAAAATGTTTTATTAGGGTAGCCCCCCTATATGTAAGGTGAAGTGTTTTTTTTTTTTAATTTAAACTCTAACGTGTGATATATCGTTGGATAGGTATTTAAAAATGAATAGGGGTTTACTAAAATCATTTTTTGATAATGTCAATAATTTCGGAAATAATCGCTCCAAAAGTAAAAAACAATGTGTCCCCCCCCTCTAACTTTTGAACCATAAGTTTAGAAAATATGAAAAAAATCTGAAAAGTAGAACTTTATAAGAACTTTCTAGGAAAATTATTTTGAACTTGATGGAAAGAACAGTTTTTTTACAAAAAAGACAAAAGTGTTCTACAAAATAATTTCTGGACTAAGTTTGTAGTATAATCGATATACGATTATTTGCATTTTTTTAATTCATAAGTGGGTACACTTATTGTGACGGATGGGAAACTACGGAACTCTACACTGAGCGTGGCCCGACACGCTCTTGACCGGTTTTATTTTGTTGTAGTGATGTGTTCTGTTCTAAAAAGATTGGCATGTTTGTGCTTCTAGTTTTTTCTTTTGCTATCTTTAGCATGTAACTTTTTTGTTCTCAATTAATTAAATTAAAGATGCAAACAAGATTAGGCTGATGTTTCCCAATTACTGTGATAAGAAACACTAAAACAAACAAGAACCGAGGTCAATCTTTTTATTAAAAGCTCAATATTTATAATTACTATATAATATTGAAAACCATGTATATTAATTACTTCTTATCTTTTTCTTTTGATGGGAAATTATCAAATGGTTTCACCCACTCTGGGTTTAGCGAGAAACTGTCAAGTGTCAGCATTCCCTTGGACATCTCAGGCACATTCCACAACAAATTAAAAAATCGAAACTTTAAGCAATCTGTTGCAGTTGCTCGCGACAAATTTATGATTAACCTAAAATTAAATTCTAAGTATACATTAAAAAAAAAGTAAAACACGTTTTAGGATTACTAAAAATTGGCCAAAATCGAGGCCTGCCATTTAACTGCGTGACAATGGTGGACTCACAAAAAACTCCAAAACAATAAATTGCTGACGCAACGCAATTTGGAGAGACTTTGCATAACATTACAAATCGTATAAAATTGAGTATTGTTACTTTAATAAAGTTTGTATTCTATTTTAAAAAAAGAATTTGACAGCACTGGCACATAATAAACAGACTCTTAGATAATTAAGAGTTCATTTTATGACGTGCTTAAACAAGTTAGCATCATGGTTGACTTATTTTGACCTGCGAACCTCTTTGACTTGTTGAGCAACTTCCTTATCAGTTAGGTACAGTTATTAAATAATTATAATTAAAAACATTTGTGAATAGGACTAATGAAAGCTAATTATAACCAATTAAGTATATCTTGTTGCTACTAAAAAAAAAAAATACCTAAAGTAATTTAGTAGGTAATTTGAGATTTTTTTTTATGTGTTTATTCATTATATGTACCTTTTGTTACATTATCTCCGGTGACGAAAAAGCAGTTTTAAATTTTTCATCTCCGGTCCCCAAGATACAGGCGCCACAACTGAAGCCCGCAATTAGTTACAGACCTTATGATACGTTACGATTATTTAATCTAAAGTACTATTTGTAAAAATGCACCTTTCAATCGTGACAATTAGAGACACAATAGAAAGACAATGACAGCGCGAACGGCGTTCGCTTGAGGTTTAATGAAGTTCAATAAATTCATTCTTTGCCTGCGTACCTACCTATAATATAGTCTATGTCACTCAGGATAGGGTAGTTTCCAGGGTTAAAATAATTACATTTTATTTAGTCCGTATTTTAGATTATAAAAAAATATTGGACACGTATTTTTTCTTTTTTCGATTAAACAAAAAACAACAAAGATATAGCCCATTAAAGTTACGTGTGACGTCACTCCGTGCGAGTAAAATGTAGCATGGCGTGACGTTCTCTTCTCGTTCTCAACTTTGATGTTTTTGTTTAATTTACAAATAAAAAAATACGTGTCCCTTATTTTTGAATAATCTAAAAGACGGACTAATTATCTTTTTTACGGCAACTAGCCTACCTTTCAATCGTGGAAATTACAGACACAATAGAAAGACAATAGGTGCGCGAACGCCGGCTTTCGCTTGGGGTTTATTGAATTAAGCAGATTGCTATCGGTGAAAAAAATTTAGCAATCGGACCAGTACTTCCAAAGATTACCTCCTACAAACAAAAAAAACAAAAAAAAATTACAAATTACATTTTTTTTTTTAATAAAAATTATGCACGTTGCTGTCTTGACGTGAGTGAGCGGGTCCATAACCGGAACTCTTAAGAAAACGACAAAAATTGGAATTACCAAGTACAAAATATTTAACCCGCAATCAGGCAAACTTTGTTATATTCCGGTTTGAAAGAGAACTGACAGATACTTAAAAAATGCCGTGTTGTTTTTTTTTGGTTGTCCGTTGTTATATTATTATAAAGTTTTTACTGATTGGATTTTGTATTTTGAACAAATATCTTTAATTATGAATGAGTTCTAATATGGGTTTTTACCTGAAATATTTTTTTATTTATTTACATTGGTTTTTCTTTCGTGAATTCCGCTGAATAATGTTATACCTACGTATTAAACATCAATGATTCCAATATTGTAGGCAGTGCCTTATTTTAACTATAACTGGAATTTGTTTTACTTTTGTCATGATTATCGCATAAAAGCAGCGACAACTTTTCAATTCTACATTGTAATTATATGGACTTTAAATGAAGTTGGGTAAAAAGACTGACCTCTAAGTTTGTTTTGGTGTTTCTTCTCAGAATGATCAGTTAAGAAAAACCAATTTTCCTCGTGTAGTTTGTATTGACAAGTAAAAGTGTGCAGAACATTGTGTAAAGTTTCGCACATCTCCGTCTCTGGTCCAGGCTGTTTTATTTTTTTCATTTTTATTGGTATAAACTAGTGCTTGACTGTGATCCCACCTGTATATGTTCAAATCGTGCGAGAACTTTGATACCACGATGTAGTGTTATTGGTCTGAAGTCAGATCTTTTTTTAGCTCATATGTGGTGGCTTAGACGCCGCTACAAAATACTATATACACTAATATTTTAAAGAAGATAGAATTGTATTTTTGTATTTTTATTTGTAATGAATAAACTCATAAGCTACTAGATCGAGTTTAAACATTCTCTCACCATTAGATAGCTACTTTATCACTGATTGACATAGCCTGTAGATATATTTACTTTTCTTACGCGGGTGAAGGCACTCGCAGAAGCTAATTTTAATAAAATAATAATCTGCTTAACTTTGGACTAGACGGTATTGTGTGATAGTTGTGGAATATTATTATTATTTCATTCTTTAAAAAAATAATAAAAATAACTATCGATTCATTTCTCTGCTTTCAGAACCAACCAAAGATGACGGAAGGAACGATGAGTAAATTTGTACTGGTATACACAACAGCGCCCATAATAATGTTGTGTATTGAGATAGCATCTGCGCTCGTCGGTCTGGCTTTCCTAGGCCATGCGCTGCGCTTAGTCTACTTGAACCGGACGTCAAAGACAAAGGGGATGGTCTTCCAAAGCATGGTTGAGAAGAAATTGACAAACGCTGAACAACCTCTTATAAGACACCAAACTTCGAACTAGAAAAATTAACTCCTAGAGTATTTCTAAGTCATTTTCTCCTCTCGAGCGTTTTATTTCGAGATTTCCTTCAAAATAGATTATAAATAGGCTTAACTGTTTAAGTATCTTTAAATCCAAAGGTGTGGTTCTAGAACAATTTGTAGTTTTTTAATGTAAATAGTAATTTTAAGAATAAAGCTTTAAATATGATATCTACTTACTTTCTCTATGCATTTTTATGACATAATAGCTTTTACCCGCGGCTTCGGCTGCGTTAAAAAAATAGCCTATGTCTGTCTCAAGGGTCCCAACTATCCCTGTACCAAAATTCATCAAAATCGGGTTTTCCTTTTAGCGTGAAGACGTAACAAACAAACTCACTTTCGCTTTTATATTATTAGTAAGTATTATATGGTATGACTACAAAATCTTATGAACGGTGACCAAAGACACCTCTCAAGAGCTAACAAAAAAGGTGGTTCATGACATCGTCAAAGTCGTGGGACTCAAGACGTGAGTCGCACGGAACTGGGAATTATATGGCTACATCCAAGGCGGGTGATGCTGTGTACGTGGACTTCTTGTCGCGAAATCATCCCTCATCTCTTGATCATAGAGTTAGTTTACAACAATTATGAAGGTAGATCCTCAGGTAGAGCTAAGAAAATGGTTAACTTTACAGTACTCTCCGGTAATTTTGCTATTTTCCTAACAAAAAACGTGACTTTGAAATATTTATGCTTTAATCTATATCTATATTATATTACTTATAATAAAACTGTAGAGAAGTCAATTCTGTACATTGAATATATATTAAAAATTAATATTAGAATATGCAATCAGTAAATTTTTTGTCTGTCTGTCTGTATGTGCACGCATGGGTCAAAAACTACTGAAGGGATTTTAACCAAACTTGGTACGATTGTGGTCCATACTCCTGGGCAGGTTATAGACTATATAACATAACGATAAGATACATAGGAACTGAGAAATGATGATAAATTTGAAGCAAGTCGGATGAAAATGCGCTTTCGAGCTCCTATCTTCGCATACGTTGATCATACACCAAAAGTATGTATTACAAAGATGATGGTCTCCAATAGATCTACAAAAAAAATCCTGAATAGTATGTATCTATATTTTATAAATTAGCCACAATAACGTGTATAATCGTTAGGCATTTCTTCAAAGTGTATTTCATATAATAAAATCGTGCGAAAGTCAAAACTGTACATAGAATATTTTTTTAAAAGAATACTTGGGGCGTGATCTACAATTGATATCGAAGCCAAAAATATAGTTTTTAGAATTTTTTCTTTTTGTCTGTATGTATGTCCGGGCTAAACTCTAAAAGTAATTCAAATTTTGCATGAATATTACTAAGAGGTTGGGTCAACATATAGGCTACATATTATCACGCTATCACCTACGGGGGAGGAGCTGTGAATCTTTATTTTTCTCACGCATTCTGTGACAGCGTGCAATCTAACGATGCATATTTAAATGTTGTTTTTGAGTAAGCCATGTTATTATCTAGCTTTACACTGTACGCCACTATAAAACTACGCCATTTCAGTAACTTGGGCAGAGAAACATGGTTTAATGAATTTTAGTAGTATAAAGACAATTTTGAAGCAGCGCCATCTATGAGATTTCATAAAAATCAAATCAAGTTGCATGTTAACACTTTTTGGAAATTAATAATTTAAATTTGATCATGTTTGCGAGGTTAGTAGTTAGTTATTCTTAAAATTCATAGATGGTGATGTGATGTGCTGTGCATTTTCTTCATAAAAGTTGTATCGTATAGTTCGTTTTGACAAACTCAAGTTCCAATAAAACCCTCAAAATTTTGAGTAGAGTTGAGGAAGAGAATTTAAAAAAAAATGCGGTTTTAACATGGTAACATTTTTCCAGCTCTGTGAAGTCGACCAGTTACATCTCTTACGTATGACGAGGTGCCTTCATATTACACGTACGACAAGCAAAGGGGTGTATTTAACAGACGTCGACAAGGAGGTGCTGTGGAAGGTTTTCCGGGAACTTTCAAGGATACCGGATTGGATACCTACCGTGCATCCGAATAATGGCGAATGCTATTTTCTGCGGTTGTTACTTCCCACTGTCCGAGGCCCGATGTCTTTCGCCTTCCAGAGGACATTTGATGGCGTGGAGTATCCCACTTACCGCTCAGCCTGCGTAGCACGTCACCTTCTCGACGGTGACAAAAATTGGGATCGGTTGGTGTTTTGTGGGGTCGCGAACCCGGTAGCTTTGTGGGAGATGTATTACCATCATCTGTCTGAAGATTTTCTACGAGCTTTGAGGCGTGCTACTGGAGACGAAGACGAAGTAACTGATAAACGCGTGCTGAACACCTGTCTCAGTTCACTTCAAGATGTGGTCATTTCTATAGGCGACAAACCGCTGATCGATTATGGGTTACCAGCTCCCCAATCATCACCGCATCAAGGCCGTGGAAATCGGGAGTATAACGCTGGGATAAATTACGATCCGGGCGAAATGACCACCATACGAAATGACCATGTCACTTTGTTCTCTTCAGAGCAAAAACAAATTTATGACACCGTCCTTGAAAGCGTTGCGTAAAACCAGGGTAACATGTTTTTCTTGGATGCTATACCACTGACATATTTGCAGAGTTCAGGAGGCAAGGCAAAATTGGTATTGCTGTAGAGTCGTCGAGAATCGCTGCCATATGTGTGAATGCTTCCAGGTGGCAAGACACACATGCCATGTTTAAAATTCCGATCGATTTAGAGAGCGCCGAAACGCCTGTTTTGTCTGTGTTTGGTGTGTCGTGTAACAGCGATAAGGGACACGTGCTCAAGGATTGCTCTCTGATCGTATGGGATGAGTGTACGATGGCCAATAGGAAGGCAGTTGAGGCCGTGGGCAGAATCCTGCAGGACATCCGCAAAACCAACATTTTATGGGTGGTGTCACAGTTCTGTTCAGTGGCAATTTCCGGCAAACACTTACCGTGATGACGCAGGTATCGAGGGCTGACGAAGTAAATGCTTCGTTGAAACGATCTTCGTTGTGGTCACGAGTTTGTTAGCTGTGCTTGACCATTAATATGAGAGCTCGGCTCGGCGGCAATGCACGTGCATTGCAAGAATTCTCCGATGTCCTTCTAAGTCTTGGAAAAGGCACTCTGACAGGTGGTGCTTCCAGAGTCTCTCTGTAGAGTGGTATCCAGCTTAGGAGAAGTCATTCGCTGTGTGAACTGGGACATTGGGCACGCCACAATCATGGCGGTAAGTCCCCTCTTTGAGGCGTGGCTGGAAAGGCCTCACGGCGTCCTTACCTTCCGCATGACGCAGGTCCTCACCGGACATGGTTCGTTCGGGAGTTTCCTACACCGGATTCATGCGGAAGTGACGCCCGGGTGTCGCCACTGTGCGGAACGCCCGGAGGACACGGTGGAGCACACAGGTGGAGCCGCTCGAGGTGTGCCCTGCTTGGGCGTAGCATCGCCGTGCCCTCGTGGGGGCGATCGGTGGCGGAGACCTCTCGCGCCGGGCCTTGGTTGAGGCCATGGTCCGGAGCGAGGAGGAGTGGCAGGCGGTCGCCGACTTCTGCGAAGCAGTAATGCTTGCAAAGGAGGAGGCCGAACGCATCAGGCAACAGCGTATTCGCCGCCGCCGTCGCCGGGATTCTGATCCCGATTTCCGGCCAACGTAGACGCGGGCTTGCGGACAGTGAGCAATGGGTAGCTCGCTGTCCGGCCGTCCGGTAACTGTCCGGACCAAGCCCAAGTCGTCGACCGCGCGCACTGTTCCCGCGCGCCTCAAGGAGTTGTCAGCAACAGCAGGGACCCAGCCGGGTCGAAGCCTACTGGGGCCAGGGTTATCCGAAAGGGCGCTCGAGCCCCGGTATGAAGGCTAGAAGGAACGGGGTGGGTCTTTTAGTCAGTAAGAGTCTGACACTATCTTCCGCTCCGCCCAAGGGCGGGGGATGTCAATGCATGATTTTTCCCTCCATAAAAAAAAAAAAAAAAATTTGGGACATCAGTCGTATACCGCACCAGCTTCTTGGGTGTGTGAGGGGACATCGCCGACGCCCAAAAATGATCAGGCTGTAGTAAATAACGAATGCATTCTCTCGGAAATTGAGGGGAATGAAGTGGTCTACAACTCGATAAACACTGTTGTCGAGCAAGATGACGCCACACATTATCCCGTGGAATTCTGAACTCCCTGTCAGCAAGTGGACTTCCAGCGCATACCATCGTGTTGAAGGTCCGTGTCCCGATTATGCTTCTTCGGAACCTTTGTCCTCCGAAATTGTGTAACGGGACCCGCCTTAAAGTCATCTCTCTCCACAGACACACCATTGAGGCGGAAATTCTTACGGGTTGTGGCGTAGGCGAGGCAGTATTTATACCACGCATTCCCTTCATACCTCAAAACTTCCCGTTCCAGTCCAAGCGCGTACAGTTCCCCGTGAGTGTTTGCTTCGCGATGACCATCAATAAGTTGCAAGGGCAGACATTGAGGGCAGCGAGATTCGATCTCAGGACGAGTTGCTTCTCACACGGGCAACTGTACGTCGCTTGCTCCCGCGTCACCAGTCCTGACTCACTTTACATTTTGGCTCCTGGCAGCATAACTAGCAACGTAGTTTATAGGGAAGTGTTGTAAAGTATGATACCTTTGTACGTATTTTTATGTTTTTGTGTCCTGGAATGTATTCCTGCATTATTTTTTCTATTTCCTTCAGTCACATCTTATGACTGAACTCAGCAGGATTCCCATATAACTCTCTTCACTTGCTTCGCTTGCAAAAAAAACTTATATTTTAATGCTATTTTAAAAGTTGTTTACTTATAATACTATAGCGACACTGACATCTTAGGTATTTTTGGTACTGAAGGCTCTACCTTAACGCAGACGACGTCGCGGGCAGCAGCTAGTATGGTTAATATAAATGTAGCCGACACGTACGAGATTCGTAAATGCGTACTTTAAATCATTCAAGTAACTTATGATTTTACGCACATTCCTCACATTGCTAGAACATTGCTTTCATGTGTATAGAATCATTGTTTTTTGACGTACACTCGTCAACCTGGTGTTCACGAAAATTCATCTTCTACTAATTTTTTACGAATACTTCCTAGCAATCAGATAGTCGGTGGTGAGCAACGTCCATGAGTCGCTTATTCATCTTGGTTACGATAAAACTTTAGATAAACTTCATGACTTCTATTGTTTCGAAGGAATGTCCTGCTGTGTTAATAAATTTATTAACAATCGTTATTTTTTTTTTAATATTATTATGGATTGACTTGCGCTTGACCACTATCACACCTGAAGGTAAGCGGAGATGCGCATATGATGGAGCACGCTTGTTTAGAAGTAACCTATTGACTCTTGACTTAAAGACCTCTAAGTTGTAGCTATCAGGAAACATGGATTCCGGCAGGGAATACCAATAACAATAATGTCATGTGTGAAGTAGCAAGTTACACTTGATAACTTAATTAGGTACACCTGTGCACATTGAACACAATCTAGAACCAGAAAAAAAGATAAAGGAGGCCTACTCAGCAGAATGGTTCAAGGTTGAGCTGATGATGTTGTGATTTACTTTCTCAATATCATGAATGTAGGTCTGCCAAGGTCACATGGTCTGACAAGAGAATATTAAGTTCGAGGTCAGTAAGGCAACCAGCTGTTTTATAATGATTGTATCAAGATCAGGATTAATTCAACGAAGTATACCTATAGTATAAAGTTTATTATTTACAATGTAGTTGGCCTTGTTCAGATTTCGAAATGTGTAGGTAATCAACGAAAAAATTATTAAAACACTAGCTTTTGCCGACGGCTTCAACCGAATAAACGTAGGAAATTATCTCACAGACATAAGTAAACGAAATAAAAAGTATCCAATTTTTCATCATCATCATCATTTCAGCCGAAAGACGTCAATTGTCGGACATGGCCTCCCCCAAGCGTCGCCACAACGACCGATCCTGTGCGTCTCTCTCATCCACCGCATTCCCGCAACTCTCACCAGGTCGTCGGTCCATCTTGTGGGAGGCCATTCAACACTGTTTTCCGGTGCGCGGTCGCCACTCTAGAACCTTTCGGCCCTATCGTTCATCCGTTCTACGAGCAATGTCCCCTGCCTACTGCCACTTTAGTATCCAATGTTTAAATCTTTTCAATCGTCATTGCTAATAAACATACCAAAATATCATATTTATAAAACTAGTAAAACAAGAACTAACAGGATCATATTCCCAGGATAAAAAGTATCCCTTATGATATATTCCAGGCCAAGATCTACCAGTGAGCAGATCCAAAGACGAAAAGATGAAAAGCGTTTTAGAAGTAACAAAGATGAGAACTTGCAAACTTTCGCATTAAATATTATCTATAGGTCTAAAGTGTGATTTAATTGGTGGCATTGGATAATTTTGCATGCAAAAATTGGTAGTACCTTTAAAGTGAATTGTGCATAAGATCTGATAATGATCTGATATTGACGTGTAAAAGTGTTTTTAAAAACCTATTTGCAAAATAAATAAATATCATTTATCAATGTATTGAGTATACTGTGCTCAGCAACAAAGATTTGAATTGAATTAAAATACTAAGTTACAAGTTTTATGGATTATCATAGCAGTTAACTACATAGATTAATTATCACAATTACACACTTACTGTTTACTTCTCAACAAGCCGGTTTTATTACAAGCAAATTGATTTTAATTGACAATGACGAGTGACGAGTAATTATTTAATTTTCTCAACTAAGTACACAGAGACATACATACTTGTTTGTATTATATACCTTTCAATCGTGGAAATTACAGACACAATAGAAAGACAATAGGTGCGCGAACACCGGCGTTTGCTTGGGGTTTAATGAATTAACAATCTCGTCTTGTTTTCGGGTCAAGCTTGGCCAGAGACTGCACAAAATTGAGAGGCTTAAAAGGAGAAAGGAGAGGACTTTATCCAGTGGATGGATAAAAATTAAGTATATATATATAAAAAAATCTGGTCAAGGGATGTGTCACTAGATTACTTACGATTTTGCAGTTTCAAAACCACGAAAAAAAAATTTACCACAAACAAAAAGAAATAATTATACCAATGTAATTAAAATTGTTCAATTTATTCAATTGTTATAAATTCTACAAAAATATAAATGAATCTTTAACGATAACTACACAAAATATTTTTACCGGTCTCTTCCACGTACATTTATTCTAATTAAATCATCATAATAGTCGGGGCCTAAGTCACTATCGGAATCGTCACTGTCGGAATACGTATCCGTATCTGTCGTCTCTTCACTTTGATCTGTACTAATATCACTATCCTCTATTACCACTGAAATGTCACTATCACTTTCTACATTCTCTTCTTTCCATTTCTTATTATCTTTTTCTATAATTTGTTTTATCTTGTAGAGTGGAGGATGGTCGTGTTCCACTTTCTCAAAGTAAGTCCTCATCGGCAACACAATAGGTACTCTTGAATATATGTGCATTGGCATAGGCATTGGCATTGGCATCGCCTGGAACGGCGACTTCGTTGACTTTTCTGGTGATTTTGCGGTGGTTTTCAAGATACAAGGTTTTGGTTTTAATGTGACTGGTGATCTCAACAATCTGTTTCTTTGCGTCACGGGTTTGATCATTTTGGTCACAAGCTCGTTCATTCTAGTTACGGGTTTGTTTATTTTGGTCACCAGCTTGTTCATTCTGGTCACGGGCTTATTTATTTTAGTCACAACTTTTCCCATTACCTTACTCGTTGGTTTTATAATTTCATTTGATTTCCTTGCAAAAAAGGGAGTCCCAGTTTTGAAATCCATTGAACTAGCGTCGGTTGTACCCGGTGCAGAAAATTCTTGTTGTTTCTGATTCATATCGAGTATCATAGCTTTTAAATCTGCAGGCATTGGTAAGTTTTTCATGAAACCATCGAAATTGAATGCGATCACTTTTGTGGTTACTATTAGATGAATCAATGTTCTAATGACTATATCCATGTTCCTGAAATACATTATTTTTTAAATTAAATATCAATATTAAAAGGTATAAAAGTAAACCATGATTAGAGACTGCTATATTTATTTAAAGCGAAATTAATGAAATTTTATCGGCCAACTGTAGGATATTTAATTCTTCTTATACAGAGAATACACAAGCATAGTTTGTAATGTATTCTGGCAAATAATTTTAAACTGATACGTTAATAATACGCTTACCTTTAGCACTAGTTATAAGCTACGTCTAAGAAATTATACTGATTGACGATTTGACCACAATAAAGAGCAAAATAGAACTATTACATCAATGTTTGTTCATTGATTAGGAGAAATAATGGAGCTATTGTAGCTATTCGTTTGCGTAAGTCACTTGTAACTAATATTACGAACATTCTTCATTCTGTAACATTCTTAGAAATTGACCCTTCCACATAACATATGTTTGAGCATCACTCTGTATCACATGAGCCTTTCGATGAGAACTTTTTCAACATAGTTTTTTTTTTGTAAGCACACGTTGTGTTTGTTTGGACTGCTGGTCTAAGGACGATCTTCGGTCAAGTCTGCTCTGCTAACATTATCATATCGCCATACTACCTTCGTCATGGTCGACCTCAGCAGCAACAGGTCCTTCCTCAGGTGTCCAGTGATTGACGATCTTCGCCATAATACATACATTAGACAAGAAAAGGGACGATAAGTGTATACAAATAAGTATTTAGACTACCCTGTAGGTAAATGAGTTGTAGAGAGCAGATGAGTCGTTCCATGTAATGTACCTAATGACATTAAATAGCGTCCAATTATTCCTAAGCCGACTTCATCATTTATTTATATAGTATGTCCCACATACTAGGTGCAGTTTTGAATTCGGACAACATTTCAGGAGGTTGTTATAGAACTAATCATATAAACCACCTGATGCATGCTTGCTTAGAATCTCTCTCTCTCTCTCTCTTGCCCTCTTTATGAAGCATATCATTTTACCCGACTGGATGAATAGATTTTACAAATAAGGTCATTATTAGAAGTACTTAGGACTCGTCCTCGACAGCTAACGGAATTTCGAGACTTCTAATGTCTAGCTCCTAAACTAATATAAGGTATAAGAATTATGAGAAAAAAAAAGGTTACCGCCTTAGATTATTATAGTCATCTGATTGTTTTTTTTTTTTTGTGACCTACGACATTATTATCTACACTAATGTTATAAAAAGGTAAAGTTTGTTTTTATGTTTTTTTGTTTGTAGGAGGTAATCTCTGAAAGTACTGGTCCGATTGCTAAAATTTTTTCACCCATAGAAAGCTGCTTTATTCCTGAATGACATATATTTTATGTACGCAGGCGAAGCCGTGGGCAAAAGCTAGTTATTTATGGATTTGTCAAAGAGTTTGAGGAAATGAATCGAATTTTTTTTCTATCCATTACTGTCTCACTTCGGGACAAAGGCCTCCCCCAAGTGTTTCCTGACATTCTTCTCTCGCAACGTCTCAAACCATCTCGCCTCCTCTTTCTAGGCCGGCTTCGACCATCAGTAACTTAACTTCTGCAGGAATCCACTACGTGGTGACGTACAGTAAAAATAAAATAACAAATATAGACCTACATAAATACATTAGCACACACTATGGTATGGTAATATATTTGTAAAAGTAATAAAAAGAGGTTTTTAAAACGACTCCGATATTTTTTGACAAAATAATTTTATAGGAAGTGCTTTTCACAGAAGGGTGAACTGAAGATCACCCCCTTCTGTGAATTCTGAAACACAATGGGAAATTAACTTTTTAAAATTTTGATAATAAACTAACGTAACAAAAGATTACTTAAGAAATTAGGTACACAGACATTTTAATCATTATAATTATTTTAAATCTAATAAAAAATAATATTTTCACATTTTTAATTTCAAAAGAAATAAGCACAGGCAATTAATAAATCAAACCAATCAACATTTAACGTTTAGGTTTTAATCAGCATTAATACAAAATATAAATAATTAATATATAAAAACAATCAACGTTATAATCTATTTGGTTATTTGGAATGACACTGTGAGGTTGCTTATTGTCTTGTTATCTGGTGTCCTAAACATCAGTTCCTTCTTCCCGTTCCCCAAATACTGCTGAGACTTGTCGAAAACCAACTGCTGTTTATGTCGATGATCTCTTCTCTCACCAGGCTCAGACCTCACTAATAATCTTTGCCTGTTATGCGAATCTTCTCCTGCTGTCAAATGCACGTTAGTATACGTTTTCTTAGCTCTATGATATGGTTCCTTATTACCATACGGCCCTCTCCCGTCGAGCAGAGCATTTGCTTCGTCATTACTTAAGCGCCTTTCCATCTTTATGTCTCCATTTCTTGACCTGTAAGTGAGCACTGGTTCAACAAGTCCATCGCGTTTCTCTTTACGATTTCTCAAGAAACCAAAATTTCGTCTGAAAATGCCATAATTTTTCCTCTTTCTATTACTCCTGCCCCTTTTGCGTTTCCTCTTCCGTGTATCCTGATCACTCTCGCAAGAATCAGTTTTTGATTCTTCTGAACACGAGTTGCTAGTGGGGTGAGACTCGCAATCTGAGTCCTTATGACGGCGATTTGGGTTGAATTGTGACGGGAACGGGACAATGACGACTGGTCCCGGTGCAGGCATGGGAATGGGCATCGGAAACACTGGCCCAGGAAAAGGTTTGGGAGCATTTGGTTCTCGCGGAGTAGGGTTTTCTTTTCCGTTCTTACATCTGCACTCTAGATGACAAGGTGAACAGTAGGAGAAGAATGAGGGTGTGCATGGATTACACGAGCATGGCGGACATGGCGGACAATTATTTTTTTTATTTCCATTTCCATTTCCATTTTTCCCATTGTTTTTATCATTGGGCGTACAATTTGGGGGCATAAAGCCTGGGATTCCAATTTGTACAATATGAGGCATTGGTATCGGAATAGCTATTGGTATTCTGTTGTCTTCGTCTTTAGCTTGTGCTTCAGTGGTAGTGGTCGTTGAAGTTGACTCTGGGTACGGAACAGGTATAGGTATAGGGATTGGCATGGGCATAGGAATAGGTGGCGGTGGCGGCGGCATCATCATCGGCCCTCCGTACCCAAACCCCATCGGCATCATCGGCATTTGTGAGTGCACGCCGCCCACGAACATGACAATCACAACTGTCCATTCTGGTAACGCATCCTGTAATAATAAACACATGAGAGATATATTAATACAAAATGCAGTCACTGAAAACTGGCAAGTGGGATGTTATATAAAAATGTACTTACTGAAATCATAACTACGCCGAATCAAAATAGTATCGGTTCAATGGCGTGCATGACAGTTAACGACTTTTATACTTTTAGAAAACTCGTTTCATAATTCAGTGCATTGTGGTGCGAACGAATGCAAGTGCACGGCTGGACTTCTTTCGTAACGATTTTATGGTTCTGCTTTATGGCGTTAGGTAATAGGAAAGTAAAATATTGGCGATTAATTCGCTTTATGAATTTGGTTAACTATGTACTATAATCGTTCACGGTAGAACTATATTGATTATATTTTCAGCAATGTAGGTTTAGTTAGCCACTCATCACGTTCTTATTTTGCATATCTATTTGATTGTTATTGACTTCACTGGTTCTGTCATATAAATCTAACCGTAATTCAGTGCTTGCAAATATTTTTTGTATTTTCGTGGTCGTGGATACCTTGACGTGCTCAGCACTCAACTTTTTAAAGGGAACTAACACTGTCAGGCGATTTATTGCAGTCATGATATTTTTATATAACGTTTCTACATATTATTTTACAATTTTCCTATAAACGTAAACGAGTTTTGTTTGGGTATTACTTCTGCTTGTGGCATTGATTCAACATCACCATCATTTTAACAGAGAGACGTCCACTACGGGACATATGCCTCTCCCAAGTGTCGCCACCGCAATCGGTCCTATACGTCTCGCATCAATCAGGTCCCAGGTCATCGGTCCACCTTGCGGATTGCCTTCCAACGCTACGTTGTCACTCCAGAACATTTAAGGCCCCATTGTCTGTTCTGCGAGTAATGTACCCTGCTCACTGCCACTTAAGTTTGGTGATTCTTCGAGCTACATATGTCAGTAACCGTGGTTTTCCTGTGGATATCTGCTTTTCTGTAACTAATAATAATAATTATATTCCACAATTATCACACAATGCCATCTAGTCTCATGCTAAGCAGAGCTTGTGTTATGGGTACCTACTAGACAACTGATTAACATACTTATATATTTCTAAATACATAAATTTTATAAACAAATTACACCCAGACACAGAACAAATGATTATGCTCATCGCACAAACATTTGTCCTGCGTGGGAATCAAATCCACGACCTCCGGCATAGCAGTCAGGGTCACTAACCACTAGACCAACTGCAGTCTGCAGGCCAACTGCAGTGCGTCTATGGAACTCTCTCTCTAGATGTCTTCAAGAGGAAACTTAAAGAGCACTTCCTTTCATTATTGACATACTATTCGTATATATAGTATGTAAAATATAATTATAAATTAGACTTATGTAAATTATACTTAATTATATAAACTGGTGGACAAAAAAATTAGGCCACTCCTATTTTTATGATTTTTTTTTAAGAAATTACATTCTATTCCATTCATTCTACTCCATACAAGGACATGGCTTAAAGGATTAAGTGTCCAAACCGTAGACCAGGAGTACGATATACACAATGTACCATATCTGAAAGGGAAAGCTTTGGAGGTGGTTCAGTTTTGTTCATGGGAGGCATAAACTTAGCAGGCCGGACAGTGTTGGTTTTCGCAGAAAGAGGAACTGTGTCTGCTGAATCGTACATAAATGACATTCTTGAAGAGCATGTAGTGCCATATTCAGGGTTTACTGGTCAACAAGTTAAATTAATGCATGATAATGGGGCCCGACACTGCGATGTGCGTTAGAAATTACTTGCCAGAAGTTGGGAAATAGGTTCTGGACTGGCTAGTACGAAGTCCAGACCTTAATACTATAGGACATTTATAGGACGAGCTAAAACTAAGAGTAAGACAGCGAGAACCAGCTCCGCAGAACTTGCAGCAGCTGGAATCGACTTTATTAGAGGAATGGGAAACCATACCTCAATCTACCGTTAGAAGTTTGATAAAATCCATGAATAAAAGGATGATATGTGTTATCAAAGCCAAAGGAGGCAATAGATGTTACTAAAAGAAAGATTACATAAGCGAAACTTTTTAATTTTTTTAAATTAGTTTGTAGTCGTAGTTCATTTTTTCTTCATTTTTGTTATTTCTTGTATGTTGCTACGAAAAAAAGTTGTTTTATATAAAAATGCATTATTTCATGTTAAAATAAACTCGTAATACGTAAAAAAAAAGATTTTGTTTTGAAACACCGTCAAAACAACACATTTGGTAGATGGCCTAATTTTATTGTCCGCCAGTTAGAACTAGTTATGCAAGTTTATATTGTGCACTAGATCCTACCCTCCAATATGTTCTCTCCCTGTTACTCAAAGGTTTACTGGGAATAAACTCATTGCTGAGTTAAGCTCGCCTTTGTCTTTATGTACAGTAAAGAATTAAGAATATCTTAATTTATAATTCGACCACGCAAAGAAACTCCGCGCATAGCCTTTCCATTCTCTTTTGGGTGACTTTAAGTCTTCTGAAGAGGCCTATTGTAAGTGACCACGCGCTGGTCATAAACTTACGCCTTAAAACACTTGTGGAAACGAGAAAATACACCCACAGCTTCCCGAACTACTTAACTGAACCGTTTGACTTAGGTTAATATCGTCTAGATTGCAACCTCGATGCAATGTTGATATTTCCAATCTTGATAGGGTTGGGTGTTACAAGGTAGTTGGTTTTATCTATCATCATTATTATAAGATCCACTTTTTCGGAAGCTCTACTGTGGTCATCGTCTGCCGAATCTTTTTTTTGCCAGTTATTTTTTAAGTTAAGCTTTATTCGTACTAGCATTGTTTAATTCTATTTTGTCACAAACAAACACACACTTAAAAGTTGAGTCAGTAAGAAAGAAAGCCTTGAATTCCAGCGTTCCACAGGATCCATGGTCTCAATTTAAAACAATTAATTTAAAATTCCGATTCTCAATTTTAAACTATTTAAGTTCATACTCTAAAATAATTCCTGTGATCAAACGATACACCAAAGCTGACACTTCAAATATCTTGGCAAGAAAAATCCTACTCCGTAAATCCTCCGTTGTGTTCCTCCGTCATCCTTCAGAAAGACAGCCAGATCTAATCAATCATTTAAAATATAAAACTATGGCAAACCAGTAATTTAGCGTCTGTCTAATAAGTTAAACGACTTGGGTAATTATTAGGATTTAATGAAATCTGATGTAGTCAACACGGGTTCAATAATAAAGGTTGATTAGGAGATAGAAATCATTGTTTACTAACAGAAGAATCTTATGAAAAGTATCGAATATAAGTATTTTTTAAATGATTAAAAATATTATACAAAATTCCCAAGTTGATTGACTTATTAGACAGACTTTAGCATTATTTTCTTGGAGACAGTACTGGTACTGGTTGGTAATAAATGTAATTAAAAATACGGAACTTGGTGTGTTTTTTTGTGATAAACTTAAACTAACATTGATCGCAATAAGTTTACTACTTCTTTTATATCCTACAAACTTTTGTTTTTTCGAATTTTTATTTTTACTTGTGCTATAAGACATTGTTTTTTTGCTTTTCATGATTGTAGATGACTAGAAAGTGATGTATGTACGTACGTTTTGAATATTTGTTAGAACTTAGTAATTTGATTTTTTAGCTACTCCAAAGAACCATTGCTGCGAAAAATAATTGATATTAGTTTGCTCCAAATCATGCTTTTTATGAAGCTTGGTCTTGATCATTCATTCGATCATTACAAATGGTTCGGTTTAAGGAATTTTGTATTCATATAGATAATTACTATAGGTGGAGAGGTGTTGGCATCAGATTTATTCTTTAAGGATCTGGAGTATATAAAGAAAAACGTAGAAAAACATTCTTCGATAGTTACTTATTTTTTCAGACATCTACGTGATATTCTAGAAACTGACAAATTCAATTGCTTTCCAATCAAATTGAAATCCTATTTTTTTCCCCATAAACCTTATAATAATAAGACAGTTATAATTTTTCTGTGATCCCCTTTTGCATATACCTCTACCACAGAATTTACTTACTATTTAGTGTAACTATAAATGACAAAATAACTTTAATTTTGAAACTCAGAAACGAAAAACAAAACCAGCAATATGTAAAACTCATGATTATTTTTATATAAAAAAAAATAGTTTTTGGAACAATCGATCTTGACGATTCAGAAGATGACGATAAAGAAGAATAAAAAATAAAAAGTACTGACACATTTTTATTTTTCAAAATTAAAACTTAAATACACGCAGTGGTGATCAGGAAACTTATTTATAAAAATATAAAATCAATATTGTTACATTACCGTTAAGATTACGGTTCATTAGACTAATTTATCAATGGATTAAATTTCAATGGAAGATGCTGCTTTTTCTCTTTTTTCGTTGGTTCTTGCATGGCAGCTGCTTCCTTTAGTTCCTTAGATTTTATTTGTTTTTCTTCTTCATCTAACTTAAAAAATTCTTCAGCGCTTTTTGGATTAAACAACAAATCCTCCTGACGTTTTTGTTCTGGTTTATCTTCTGCTTTGGTCTCTATATTGCTATTCATTTCAGATTGTGGTTTTAACCAGTCCTTTGCTTCATTTTTGGATATTGTCTTTTCAAAAATTACATACCCATCTTTAGTAACGTATTGCAGTATGGGAGTCAATAAATTTTTGTTCTTGTTTTTTGAGTCCGACTTCCTCGTTCTTTGTTCATGGCCGTTAAATCGTCTGGACATCTTCCTCCGAGCATTCCTGCGCCCTTTCCAGAAGCCATGCTCACTAGAGCCACTCGTATCGTCATCGTCAGATCCAGATGTGTCGTCGCAGGAACTCGAGTCGTCCTCAGACTCGTGATGTTTCTTCTTCTTTTTGCGCTTCTTGTCTTTCTTGGGACGGCGTTTACGAGGAGGCTTGGTGGTCTTTGGTTGTTTATTAAAAGAGTGGTCTTGAGAGTAAAAAGGCATGACAATGACTGGAAGTTTGTGTGGAGGCCCACCCACTATTGGCATCGGCATTGGCATGGGTATGGCTCCGGGCATACCTGGCATTCCAGGCATTGGAGGTCCCATAGGACCTCCCGCGGGGCCACCATTAGGGCCAGGCATTGGCATTGCTCCCGGCATCCCAGGAAACGGTGGAATAGGAATCGGGATTGGAGGTGGCTGCTTATCCGGAGATGGACTTCGGAAATATGATTCAGGTAACGGGGGTAAAGTTGGAAACTGTGGGAAACCTGGGTATGATCCGGGCTCTATACTTCTTGGCATCCTGCAGTGCATGGGAAGTTTTTGTGGAAAGTACTGAAGGTTAGTAGGACATAGTGGCAGGTCAGGACCATCATCTGCTAGTGTAATTGACAAACTAACAAGAAGCAACCAGCGATGCAATATTATCTTCATTTTTATCTGTAATAAAGAAAATACTTGTCAATATCGTATTGCCTTAATGATTTACTAATAGGTAACCGCTTTCAAAAGTTTTTCTTATTGTGGATCAACTTACTTTTTTTCATTCGTGGTAACCGTCGGAGCCACACTCAAGGGCTCCAATGGAATCCTTGTGGCAGAGTAGAGCCTTTTGTAAACCTGTAGCGAGCAGGTGTTGCTACAAAAACAATAGAACTGAGAAGTTATTGCACGAAAAGCTGATATTTGCGTCATGGCGTCACAATAGCTCTTATGCACTGCCATTGATTTACAACTCCTTAACAGAAAACATGATTATGCAATCTCCAGTTTCATTTTACTTTATTTTTTGGAAAGAGCTGAATCTCCGATAATTCAACAGCTTGAAACAATGAATGATATTGATTTCATAATGATGTAATGACAACGGATAGCACATTTCTGAAAACAGTTCCACTTCACATTTTGTACTTTTTGTTACTTCTCTGAAAACAGTGGTACTTGCACTTGCTACAACTGCACATTGATGTATGTGCATTGACACATGTCTTACAATCTCACAATATGTTTCATTTGCTTGTCAATTGAGTTTATTTAGTCGTGATATGGTTTTTGTTTAATTGTATTAAAACGGATGTTGTGTTTACATGCTGAGGTGTTTTTTGGAAATAGTTACTGTGGTCCTGAAAT
Source organism: Mythimna albipuncta (assembly GCA_929112965.1). Taxonomy (NCBI): domain Eukaryota; kingdom Metazoa; phylum Arthropoda; class Insecta; order Lepidoptera; family Noctuidae; genus Mythimna; species Mythimna albipuncta. Next base: position 1,041,467 of record OV815969.1, on the reverse strand, counting down.
GCAAAGGTCATCTTAAGAACAGTCATAATTATACGCCTTTTTGCTTCACCCTACAATGGAAAACGGCAATTGATGACATCACAACACAAAAGAAGCGTTTGCATAAGCGCCCATATTTATGTAATTTGTTGTTTAGATTTTCGGCAAAGCATTGTGCTGTAACATGTAGCCTGTACTATTTAAAGCTAAAAATTCCGTATTTCTTTGCAATCTACTTCCAGGACTGAAGCTTGTTACCGCTTTCCTATGATGTAACAGTTTTACAAGTAAAAGTACTTGTATATTTTATTCGTGTAATATAAGAGTTTAATCAAGGCGTAATGGTAAATACTTACCTCGTTATCATTTGTAATGTAATAGAGATATTCCTTTCTAGTTATTAATACAGTTTGAAAAATTTCAGATGGCTCTTCAAATTGTGATTCTGTGGCTGGCCGGGCTTTTAATAGTGATCACAAATTCTCAGTTTATGCCTCCACCATCCTTTCCTTTCCAATTTCAGCAGGGGCAACCAGGACCGCAAATGATGCATATGCCCAACGGTCCACCTGCGATGCAAATGTCTAACGGTGGACCTATGATGCAACCTCCTAATGGAGGGCCAATGATGCAGATGCCCAACGGTCAAGTCATGCAGATGCCTCACGGACCACCCATGATGCCGCATTTACCTCGTCTACCTGGAATGTCTTCAAGCCCAATGCAAATGCCAATGGCATTTCCCATGAATGGGGGTAGATTACCCATGGTTGTTATGCCCCATCACTCGAAAAAGGCTGACAAGTCTCGGAGGAAGAGGCGGAAGCCGAAACGCAAACGTATCAATATGGAGTCGTCATCTAGTGAAGACTCGTGTTCAGAGAGTGTTGACTACCGCCGCTCCAGAAACAAAGTCAAGTCTCCATCGAAAAACTCCAAAAAGCGAGAGGTCCTGACTCCTGTGGTCTCGTACGTGACGAAGGATGGCTACGTGGTGTACCAGAAGAAGATTAAGAAAGATAAAGCACGAGACTGGCTTGAGATGACGAAGGGTGACGATGATCGTCATGACAGCCGACAGTTCAAGGAGAAGATAAAGATCAGAGATCATGACCATTAACACTCTATTTGAGCGTTAATATATACATTTTTGTATGTTTTTTACTAAGTATATTAAAAATATTTTACGAGTAATAGGAATAAATAAACATGTAAGTAAACAGTTTGTAAAGTTTTTAACTTCCCTGCGTTTAAAGTCTAATTAGATTATAAAGTGAAGGGGTAGCGCCGTTTTTTTTTTTATACAAACAAATAACTGCTAGTGCAAATGTAAAGGCAGGTTTAATGTAGAGCACAAACCCATTTACTAAAAATTACACTAACGTGTTGTTACATAATTATTTCAATAAACTTGATAATATTACAGTACCAAATGTAATGTAGGTACCTTGGTGAACTCATAATACGTGAAACACTCAGAAAGTTTTGAGCCTAACTTCTATGAATAAAATATTTCAAAGAACTCTCCACTAGTCTCTATGTATACAAAGTTTCATGCGTCTGAACCAATTTTCGAAGCATTATTTCCAGTGCGCCGCAGACACCTCTTCCACGGCCTTCTCAAACGCTGCTAACGAGAAAACGTTACGTTAGCGTTTCGTTGGTGAAAATTGTATCCCTTTCAGCAGATTGATTAATTTAAGTAATAAAAAAAGTTACACAGTGCTAGATCAGGAATGTAAGGAGGGTGCCCCAAGACTCTGACCAGTGTGCTGCCCAGGAAGTCCCTAGTTTTGAGCGCTGAGTGTTGAGTTTTGGACGTGGTGTCACAGTGAAGCAGTACCCCGCTTAGCCCGGTGTTCGGTCTCTTGTTGCTTATTGCTGACAAAACTTCTGGCAAGCATTTTGTGTTCCATTTGGGGTCCATGCGGCTTTGATGCTGCTTTGGTTTTATAGTGGAATTGAAATTGGATACCCCGTCAAATTGAAGAAACTAGCGATCAAATCTGTGGCCCTAGTGAAAAGGGGTAACTATAAGTCCGATTTTGTCGAAAATGAGTTGAGTATACCAAAATGATCAGAAGAAAATGCTCTATCGTTTGGTGAAAACGGATCTAAGCTATCTCTAAAAATAAGGAAGTTACTTTGTGTAAAAGGGTTCAACTGACACCAAAAAAACTACAAAAGTTGGTTTCAAGTCCATTTAAATCCTTTTAAACAGAAAATTAAAAATTTTGTTTTGTGTTTTTTAATCTAAATTAATATAAAATCACCCACATTTTATTATGCTTGGTGTTTATCGATACAACAACACTTAGTCCTTAAAGATAGTTTAGTTAGTAATGATATTACTAGACTTATATTCGTTTTCACCAAAATAAGGGAAAAATATTTCTATACATTAGGTAATTTGGTTATTATAAAATAATTCCAAATGCGTATCCCTTTTCACATGCATGGATTAATATTTAATTTATGGGACAAGGGGTCTACCTTATTTCATACCCTGAAGGATTTCATTTTGTGGTTGGTTTATGTCACTATCTTAAAAACTCTTAACTGTACATAAAAAATAACTAAATAATAATAAAGAGCATAAATCGTTTACCCATAAAAAACATCACATGCATTTCATTCGATAGCAGTCACACGAAGTCAAACACGAATTTGACGCGCGCGGAGTGTTTTTTGCGTCTTCCGTAAAGATGTATTTTTGGACTTAGATCCTTTTCACTAGGGCCACAAAAATTATCCCTGCGCTTCTCGGTCGCTTCACTTTTGTAGGCATTGGTTTGTTTTGAAACAGCCAAACTGTCGACTGACGCTTAGTTTCTGGATCGCATTGATAAATCCAGGATTCGTCACCTGTCACGATGTCGTAAACGTGCCGAGACGAGCCTGCTTCAAATTTTTGAATCGTATCACGGCACTACTCCACATGGGCCTGCTTCTTTGGTGAGGTTGATCGGCACCCAGCGGCAAACTATCCTCCTCACGCGAAGGTGCTCGTGTAGATTCTTGTGAACTCTTCCCGAACTAATCTGCAGTGTATGCTGAATTTCTTCGTTTATAATTCGCCTGTTTTCTTGAGTTAAATTTTTACTGGTTCTTCCGTGATAGCCGTCGTAGGACGACCACTCCTTTGAGTGACTTCTTCCACCATCGGATTCCCGCAACCCTCACCAGGTCATCGGTTCACCTTGTGGTAGATCTTCAGCGCTGCGTCAGATACACTTCAGAACCTTTCGGTCTATCGACATCTACTCTGCAAGCACTGGTTTTAAGTTTGCCGATTCTTTGGGTAACCTGGTTTCACATGCAGATGTCTCTTCATTTCAGATTTTATGTTTTGTTTAATAAAATAAAAATAAATAAAATAAGTAATAAAAATTAAAATATAATAATATTCCACAACTATCACACAACGCCGTCTTAGTCCCAAGCTAAGCAGAGCTTCTGTTATGGGTACTAGACAACCGATAAACATACTTATATATTTCTAAATACATACATATTATAGATAAATTACACCCAGACACAGAACAAATGATCGTGCTCATCACACAAACATTTGTCCTGGGTGGGAATCGAACCCACGACCTCCGGCATAGCAGTCAGGGTCACTAACCACTAGACCAACAGGCTTGTCAAAAGAAGTTTATTCAGACCTTCATTAAAATTGTTGAACACATATACAAAGTTTCTTAATCTAACAACTCTGACGAGTTAGTGACACCAACAACCTGGTCTGTTTGCCCAACTTTGGCAAAGGCCTCCTCCATTTCCTTCCACTCTGCTCTATTCTGAGCTCTTCTATACATAGTCCATGTACTCCCTGCTATGTTTTTGATTTTGTCATCCCATCTTCGATACTGTCTACCTCGATTTCTTTTCTTATCCCTAGGGTAACAATATATTGTGTTTTTATTCCACTTTTCAATGCCTCTGACTATGTGGCCGGACCATTTCCACTTTAGTTTCCTTATTCTTGTTGTGACATTCTCAATTTTCATGCGTCTATGCTTTGTTTACGTGATCCCATTCTCATCAGCATCGTCTACCTTAATCGATAACTTCTAGTTCTTTTTTTTACATACACACATATAAGCCTTCATAACACCTGCATTGAACAGTAATCAATGAACTCTTACCTAATAAGAAACATGTAATTTAGCGGTATGTTCATAAAAGCATCGCATGTTAGACGAAGTGGACGTAAATTATTTTGTTTACAAAGTTTTCATTCTCTTGTTGTGAACATAAGTGAACTCGTGTAAGAGTATATCAAAGGAACCTGTATCACGGAAGTAAAAAATATGATAAATAATAAAGTTACAGTAAGTAACAATAGAGTAGTTTCCAGGGTCAAAATAATTACATTTTATTTAGTCCGTATTTTAGATTATAAAAAAAAATATTGCACACGTATTTTTTCTTTTTTCGATTAAACAAAAAATAAAGATATAGTTCATTAAAGTTACGTGTGACGTCACCCCGTGCGAAAAAATGCAGCACGGTGTGACGTTACACGTAACTTTAATGGGCTATATCTTTGTCATTGGGCACGCCGCAATCATGGCGGTAAGTCCTCTCTTTGAGGCGTGGCTGGAAAGACTTCAAGGCGTCCTTACCTTCCACATGACGCACGTCCTCACCGGACATGGCACGTTCGGGAGATACCTGTTCCGGATTCGAGCGGAAGAGACGCCCGGGTGTCGCCACTGTGCGGAACGCCCAGAGGACACGGTGGAGCACACAGTCGAGGTGTGCCCTGCTTGGGCGGTGCATCGCCGTGCCCTCGTGGGGGCGATCGGAGGCAGAGACCTCTCGCACCGGGCCTTGGTTGAGGCCATGGTTCGGAGCGAGGAGTGGCAGGCAGTCGCCGACTTCTGCGAAGCAGTAATGCTCACCAAGGAGGAGGCCGACCGCAACAGGCAACGGCGTTCTCGCCGCCACCACCGCCGCCGGGATTCTGATCCCGATTTCCGGCCTCCGTAGGCGCGGGCTTGAGGACAATGAGCAATGCTTGCTGTCTGCCCGTCCGGTAACTGTCCGGACTAAGCCCAAGTCGTCGACGGCGCGCACTGTTCTCGCGCGTCTCAAGGAGTTGTCAGCAACAACAGGGACCCAGCTGGGTCGAAGCCTACTGGGGCCAGGGTTAGTTTCGAAAGACAGCTCGAGCCCCGGTATGAAGGCTAGAAGGAATGGGGTGGGTCTTTTAGTCAGTAAGAGTCTGACACTATCTCCCGCTCCGCCCAAGAGCGGGGGACGTCATTTGTTGATTTTTCCCAACATAAAAAAATATATCTTTGTTATTTTTGGTTTAATTTACAAATAAAAAAATATACGTATCCCTATTTTTGAATAATCTAAAAGACGGACAAATTACATTTTTTACGACAACTAGCCTATTCCCGCGACTCTGGAGCCCAAGTCTGCTATTTGTATAAATTCGTCATTCTAACACGATCCCATTGTCATTTTGCTAAAAGTTCCTTATCTACAAATTCATAATGATCTATCATTGATCGGTCAATGGGTTGCGGTAAAACGACAATATCGAGCTTATTAAAAGCAATGACTGCACAATGACGTTCTAACGGTCACTAAACAAAGGAACTGTCAAAATTTTTGCAGATTACCGCATACGTAAGACTTTCATTTGTAAACATGTATGAGATTACCATTCTATCCCACTTCTTTCAATGGAGTATCAGTGGTTGATCATTGGAAAGTCATAATGACGCCATTATATTAGTAGATTACCAAACTTGTCAAGTCAAAATCGACAGTAGACTTGAGGCCCAGGTCGTCGGTCCACCTTATGGAAGGCTTTCCAACGGCTGACTACACTTAACAACGTGGATGCCAGACGCACAGGGTTGGTCGCTGTAGCGACGCTTGGGGGAGGCCTATGTCCAACAGTGGACGTCTTTCGGCTGAAATGATAATGATGATGACTTACCAACCTACTTGTTTCTACACTATATATTTATCTGTGTGTCCCAAATAAATGTGTTTTCTTTCTTTGTCAGTTTTATGTTTTATTTTTTCTTACAGGCGTTGCTGAAATTAATCATAATCCTACCAGTAATAATGTGGACGCTCAGCTTGTACAGGAACTGTAAAAATTGTGACTTTCCTGACGAAGACAGGACGCAGCCGAAACAGTACTGGCCCTGGATGGCAGGGTACAAGAGTGACCAGAGCGGATATATATGGCCTATGTTCTTCACATAACTTTTTACTCTAGGATGTTTTTTAAATGTGGATAATTAAATTGAAAACCATAAATAGTATTCTTAGACCGGTACAAATACCGGCACGGATCTTGAGTACTCGGCGTCAGAGTGGGGATCGCTTTGCGCATTCCATACATTGGCGAGCCAATCGTCGATGTTGTTAGATAGGTACATGCAGCAGGGCAGGGAACGAATCACGAGTGACGTCTATGACACGATGGCGCGGCGAGCCAATCATAGACATTCCCCGTCCTCGCGTCTCACTTCGCACCACTAAAGAGACCGCATATTTGACTTCTGCGCAACTTGAAGCCAGCGCTCAAGATCCGTTCCGGTAATTGTACTGCGGGAAGGGACGCAGGAAGTGTTACCGTGGTCTTGGAACGCAAAGGGCAATTAAGTTGAAGCTGCTCCTCGCCCTTAACCTCGTTCCCTAAGCGGCCTCGCTTAAGCGAGAGCTCGTTAAGCGAAGCCGGCGTTTGCTCTCACATTGTCTCTCTATTGTGTCTCTAATTACGCTATTCGAAAAGTTACGAATTAGGGTTTATTTATAACTGCTAGGCTCGCTTTTGGTACTGGTTTCAGTTGATGATAAGCGACGAAGTGGTTAAACTGGATTGCCACTACAAAAAAGATGAAAGTGGTTAGAAAGGAAATACTTTCCGATTTGTACTACAACGAGTGTCGCCGCTTGTCTCCCACCTGTTAACTTCACTACAGGCAATAAACCAATACGAACGCGCATTACGCAACCAACAGACCACACACACTTAGATCGCAAGTTTGCTATTGGTAGTTGAACTATGAGCATGGCCCTACTTTGTGGCAGGCCTGCTCGCCCACAAGGCCATTCTAACTTCTTTCATCTGTTCTGTGATTGCGACAGTCGCTGTCTCGTTTACGAATCTATGCAAGAAGAAGGCCCACTGCTACCCCATTCGCCCTCTTCTAAATTAATACATGCTACGCCTCTGACTGTAGGACACGTGAGTCAGTCCCGTTTTCTGCTCCACTCTAGAACGGGTGAAGTCATGTAGTGATTTCTCACCTCAAAAAACGGTTCTGTAGAAATGTGGAGCTAAAATCTTTCTAAGTTATTTATCATAGACAGTAGCATCTCGGCTCGCGGGAAATTGACCAGAAATTATTACCTTATGGTCAAATCTGAATAAAACTGTATATGTACATATATATACAAGCAGTCAGTTTCTCCTAAATTAAAGGACCATAGACTACTAACTATAAAGCCATAGCCCTTATGACTTATATATCCGAACAAGCTGATGCTGCCCTCTAAATCCTAACAAAATAAATAATTCGATTCATTAAAATGACAGAATATGGCTAATGTTTTCGCGAAACTAGAGCAAAAATAATGAGAACTCGGCATACAAAAGATTTCTACACGAAATGTAATTTTACTGAATCGAATATTTTTAATGGTGTACAATATTTAGGTAGCTTAAGTAACTTACATATTTATGATTTCAACAAATATACAAGTTTTAGAGAACAGTCTTTTATTAGGCACTTTTAAATAGTCAAAAAGGTTTATTTATAAGGTTTATGAAAATTTTCTGTATTTTTCAATTCAAATCAATTTCTTTTGAACAATTCATCGAAAGAACTTTACTATTTCAAAAATGTGTGCGATATGGGATTTGGTATATGTGGAATCCTGGAGGACCGCTGGCCTGAAGCTGCGGAAGCGAGCGTACTTGACCCACCGCCCCTCCTATGATGACTACCACTTCACTACGCTCATTATTAAAAGCAGCCGATTTTGAATGAACAGTGCTCCATTAGTATAATTGCTGTAAGGCGTTCCGATGCGAAGATAAACAAACAACAATATAATCTACACAAGTAATCAAGTATCCACCACAAGCTGAATCAGTTTTTGGATAGAGAATAAAACCCGACTACCTATAGAAAAGCAACGACTGATATTCAGAAATCAATATTATTTTAGAAGAACTTTTTTTTTTAATAAATGAATTTTTTATTTTGGAGCCCAGAATTTTCTTATTTTTCATTTTTTCATTCCGTCCCACCGAAAGGCGAAGGGCCCCACAGCAAAACAAAGGCCCAAACAGTAGGTAAGTATACTACTGTAGCCCAAAGATAAGCACGTGTCTGCTCCACTCTGCATAGGTAGGTACATAGGTAATTGCTGGTCGCACCACATGTCCCTAAAGACCACCACAGATGGCAAAACACCATCAGTAAGAGGTATCTACCGAAACAGTACCCCTAGCCAAGTTGATAATCTGCAATCGTTAACGCTAGTAGAAAACTTCAAATGTACGGGAATGACGAGGACGAGGAGCGTGGCTAATTCAAGGCGTTCGACGCAAGAGAAACGGTTGTAACTGGGGGGGCAGGTCGGTCGATCCATAACCCTCAGTAATGAAGAATATAGCGCGTGTTAGAGGCTCTTGCTCTCATTGAGAGAGAAGCAATCCGATATCCACCAAACCAGTCTCCTTAGGCATGGGCTGGCGGACAACAAACAATGGGTAGGTCGCCGTCCGACCGCCGGCACAACGACCGATCCTGTGCGACTTGCATCTACCGCATTCCCGCGACTCCCGCCAGGTTTTCGGTCCAACTTATGAAAGGCCTTCCAATGCTGCGTTTTCCGGTCCGCAATCGCCACTCTAAAACCTATCGGCGTAAACCATCTACGTTCTAGGTCAGCTCTGTAAAATGTGGGGGTTACCTTTATGTCTAGATTTATCTCTATGGTAACGGCATCTGCATTGTTTCGCAAACGTGCTGCGTTCGACACGTGTTTATCGAGTTGTTTGGAGCACGTGTCTCATTGCGGGGATAGCCTATTCTTGTATTCATAATCATATAAAATTATTATATTAAAATGCTGTACCTATTTCTTCGTCTATGACCAGTGCGTGTTGTTAGTGATGACATATTATGGTTCCGAAACGTGGTCGCTCGCAATGGGCCTCATCAAAGGCTTAAAGTCACTCAAAGAGAAAAGAAAAGGGCTATGCTTAGAGTTTTAATGCGTGATCGAATCAGAAATGAAGATAGGTATCCACAGGAGAACCAAGGTTGTCGACATAGCACGAAGAATCGCCAAACTTAAGTGGCAACGGGCAGGGCACATTGTTCGCAGAACAGATGACTGTTGAGTCGAAAGTTTCTGGAGTAGCGACCGTGTACCAGAATATGCAGCGTTGGAAGGCTTCCTACAAGATGGACTAATGACCTGGTAAAATCCGATGGTTGCGAGACGCACAGGATCGTTCATTGTGGCGACACTTGGGGGAGGCCTATGTCCAACAGTGGACGTCTATCGGCTGAAATAATAACCTATTTCTACTTTACAATTGTGGGTGGTGACTGTTTCAATGAAATAGACATATAATAATACTCGTACGTATAAATGTTTATAAATAGGTACATGACATGGGTACAACTCTCATACCATATTCTCACTAATCTTTGGCGAATTCAGGTGTCATTTTATGTTTATATAATGGTATATTAATCTAGATTGAACTTAATTTTTACCAAATGATTCTGTCCAATAATTAAATTTCACAGCGCCTACTTCTTTCGAATGAGCACTTCGTAGTTAGTAAAATAGTAAACATAACATTGGACCAAACTAGAGAGTGGGAAAAACAAGCAATCGTAATTAGGCTAATACATTTACATTCCTCTAGTTTTGATTATGCAGTCTGCGACCGCCTTTGACTTAGCAGTAGCCAACACTTGGTTTAAAAAAAGTGAGGAACACCTTATAACGTACAAAAGCGGTCACCACAGGACCCAAATCGACTAATTTTTAGTTAGGCGCAACAACATAAAGCACGTCAAAGACTGCAAAGTGCTGCCAGGAGAAGATCTAGTATCACAGCACCGACTCCTGGTTATGGAATCGCTAGTCGAAATAAAACGTAACAAAGGCAAAGAGCGTCCTCCCCCCAAAATAAAGTGGCATATGTTAGAGAAGAATGATTGTGCGAAAAAGTTCAGAGAGCGAGTGGTGGACAAAATGATAGAGATAGGTGACATGAATGACCGAAGTATAAATGAAAGCTGGAATGAGATGGCAGAGTGTATTAGACAAGCAGCGAAAGATATTTTGTGAGAAACGAGAGGAAAAGGCACAATAGATAGGGATACATGGTGGTGGTCGATAGGAATTCAGAATGTGTTGAAAGAGAAGAAAAGAAAGTTCAAGGAATGGCAGCGTGTAGAAGCGGGAAATGGTAGTCTGAAAGCTGAGAAAAAGAGTGAGTATGATATTTTAAAGAAGAAAGCTAAGAAAGCCGTGGCATTAGCTAAAGCAAAAGCCCAGGACAAACTGTACGACACACTAGACAGTCCTGTAGGCCAAAAAGAGCTGTACTGGCTTGCTAAAAGAAGAGAGAGAATGACGAGGGATGTTTGTCAGGTAAGATGTGTAAAGAATGAAGCTGGAATGGTCCTATCAGACGATGAAAAAATCAAAGAGAGGTGGAAGGACTATTTTGAAAGACTAATGAATGAGGAAAATCATTGGAATGGAATTTTAGCGACTAAACCAGTGAATGTAGGGTTAGTGAGAATGGTTAGTATGGATGAAGTCAGAATAGCAGTGAATGGAATGAAAAATGGTAAAGCCATTGGTCCAGATGGAATACCAGTTGAAGTGTGGAAGTTATTGCGAGTGGATGGATGGACGTGGTTAGCTTTGTTCTTCAATAAGTTGTTGCAGGAAGAAGCCATACCTGATGATTGGTGCAGCAGTTTTTTGGTGCCCATCTTTAAAAACAAAGGTGATGTGCTTGAGTGCAACAATTATAGAGGAATAAAGCTAATGTTCCACACTATGAAAGCCTGGGAGAAAGTTATTGAAAGGCGTCTGAGAGAAGAGAGTGAAATTTCGCAGAACCAATTCGGTTTTATGCCGGGTCGGGGTACAACGGATGCCATTTTTGCTATACGCCAGCTGTGCGAGAAATACAGAAGTGCGCATAAAAACTTGTACATGGTATTCGTTGACCTCGAAAACGCATACGAACGAGTACCTCGTGAGGTTCTTTGGTGGGCCCTTAAGAAGAAAGGTGTGCCTGGGAAGTATGTGCAGTTGATCCGAGCGATGTATAGTCGATGTAATACCCAAGTCCGGTCTACAGTTGGCACCACTGGCAGCTTCAATGTGGCTGTTGGCTTACATCAAGGGTCGGCTCTCAGCCCTTACCTCTTCCTGATGATAATGGACGCTCTGACGTCGGACATTCAGGAAGAGGCTCCCTGGTGTATGCTGTTTGCCGATGACATTGTGCTGGTTGCCGAGAGTGGCCTAGAGGTCCAGAACAGATTGGAGGTGTGGTGGCACAGACTGGAGAGTTGGCCTGAAATTGAGTAGAACCAAAACGGAGTACCTGTTCTGCGATTTCGGCGGTGTCTCCAATCCAGTGCCTTTAGCTCTCGCCGGAACGCCCATACCGATCTGTTCCGACTTTCGGTACCTCGGGTCGCTCGTCCAAGGGGATGGTGAGGTGAACCGGGACGTAACACGTCGGATCAACGCAGGATGGATGAAATGGCGACAGGTCACGGGAACCACTTGTGACCCACGGATGCCCCTCAAGTTGAAGGGTAAAATCTACAAGTCCGTGATAAGGCCTGTCATACTGTATGGGTCAGAATGTTGGGCTGTGAAAAAGACGGATGAAAAGAGATTGCATGTAGCGGAGATGAGAATGTTAAGATGGATGTGTGGTGTGACGAGAATGGATAAAGTGAGAAATGAGTATATTAGGGGAAGTTTAAAAGTGGCGCCAGTGACTGAAAAGTTGAAAGGGAATCGTTTGTCTTGGTACGGTCATGTGAAAAGGAGGGATGAAACGCATGTTGCTAAAAAAGTTATGAGTTTACATGTGGATGGATGGAGGGGAAGAGGGAGGCCAAAGAAAAGATGGATGGATTGTGTGAGAAGCGATATGAAAGAAAAGGGAGTTAGTGATAGTGTGACGAGTGACAGGACAGAATGGAAGAAAAAAACGTGTTGCGCCGACCCCAAATAAAACGGGACTAGGGCAGGAAGATGATGACTTACATTCCTCTAGTTTTGATTATGAGAGCAATGATTTAGTTGCTTGACGAAAGGCACTGGATGGTAAATAAGTAGGTAATTTAAAGACGTCTGCTTTAAATGTCCGCCCAACCATTTGGTCCATTTGATGATACCTACTGGTGTGACTTGCTAACGTACTGTTAGGATCCATAACACCCATGAACCTAGAACATATGTCACATTTATTTAATTGATTTATGCGCACTAAAGTACTGGGCAATTAAATTATAGGTATTTAGTTTAGACCTTAGAACCACAATTACGGCGGTAACTCCCCTCTTTGAGGCGTGGTTGGAAAGACCTCAGGGCGTCCTCACCTTCCATATAAGAAAATATATATTTCCTATGATTCAGGGGTGCCTGGGCCGGATTCGTGCGGAAGTGACGCCCGGGTGTCGCCACTATGTGGACCGCTCGGAGGACACGCTGGAGCATACGGTAGAGGTGTACCTCGCTTGGTCAGAGCATCGCGGTGTGCTTGTGTCCTTGTATCTTCACATGTCTATGCAAATAAATAAATCTGAATCTGAATCTTGTGGAGGCAATCAGCGGCGGCGATCGCTCGAGCCGGACCTTAGTATAGGCAATGGTCCGGAGCGAAGAGGAGTGGCAGGCGATCCCCTCCTGCATCAGGCAACGGCGTTATCGCCGCCGCCGCCGGCGCCGGTATACTGATCCCGATTTCCGGCCACCGTAGGCGCGGGCTTGCGGACAGTGAGCAATGGGTAGCTCGCTGTCCGGCCGTCTGGTAACTGGACCAAGCCCAAGTCGTCGACGGCGCGCACTGTTCCCGCGCGCCTCAAGGAGTTGTCAGCGACAGCAGGGGCCCAGCCGGGTCGAAGCCTGCTGGGGCCAGGGTTATCCGAAAGGGCGCTCGAGCCCCGGTATGAAGGCTTGAAGGAACCGGTAAGTCCTCTCTTTGAGGCGTGGCTGGAAAGACCTCTCGGCGTCCTTACCTTCCGCATGACGCAGGTACTCACCGGACATGGTTCGTTCGGGAGATTCCTGCACTCGATTCATGCGGAAGTGACGCCCGGGTGTCGCCACTGTGCGGAACGCCCGGAGGACACGGTGGAGCACACAGTCGAGGTGTGCCCTGCTTGGGCGGAGCATCGCCGTGCCCTCGTGGGGGCGATCGGCGGCGGAGACCTCTCGCGCCGGGCCTTGGTTGAGGCCATGGTCCGGAGCGAGGAGGTGTGGCAGGCGGTCGCCGACTTTTGCGAAGCAGTAATGCTCGCAAAGGAGGAGGCCGAACGCATCAGGCAACGGCGTTATCGCCGCCGCCGTCGCCGGGATTCTGATCCCGATTTCCGGCCAACGTAGACGTGGGCTTGCGGACAGTGAGCAATGGGTAGCTCGCTGTCCGGCCGTCCGGTAACTATCCGGACCAAGCCCAAGTCGTCGACGGCGCGCACTGTTCCCGCGCGCCTCAAGGAGTTGTCAGCAACAGCAGGGACCCAGCCGGGTCGAAGCCTACTGGGGCCAGGGTTATCCGAAAGGGCGCTCGAGCCCCGGTATGAAGGCTAGAAGGAACGGGGTGGGTCTTTTAGTCAGTAAGAGTCTGACACTATCTCCCGCTCCGCCCAAGGGCGGGGGATGTCAATGCATGCATTTTCCCACCATAAAAAAAAAGGCTTGGCATCCCGTTCCTGGGATGGGTTTTTTAGTCAGTAAGAGTCTGACACTATATCCCGCTCCGCCCAAGAGTGGGGGTTGTCATAGGATGATTTTTCCCATCGGAAAAAAAAGGCGAACCTCTCCTTCTGCGAAGCAGTAATGCTAGCAAAGGAGGAGGTCGACCGCATGAGGCAACGGCGCTCACGCCCCAGCCACGTCCAGGATTAGGAGGGGGGACCGTCTGGTAACCGTCCGGACCGAGCCCAAGTCGTCGATATCACGTACTGTTCCCGTGCGCCTCGAGGAGTTGTCAGCAACCGTAGAGGCCCAGCTGGATTGAAGACTACTGGGGCCAAGGGTCTGTTTCTGAAAGTAAAGCTCGCCCCGGTATGAGAGGCAAGTAAGGAACGGGGTGGGTTTTTTAGTCAGTAAGAGTCTGACACTATCTCCCGCTCCGCCCAAGGGCGGGTGAAATCATTTGGATGCTCTTTGCCTAGTTTGGGGTTCTAAGGTCTGTTTTTTTTTCGGTGGGTCAAAATCATTGTTGGAAGTCTATTGATTCGTCCTAATTAGACGAACGACGACTTACTTACACTATTTACTATAAACTTCGAACTAATGCTTTTCTTATTATATTTTTTACAATAATAAAACAGTAATTTGACAATAATTAGCATTACGTTTAGGTACCTACCCATATTGACTAGGTAGGTACTTCATTCTCATCTCGTAGCATTTGTCAATGTTCAACAATGAAAGAACATCTTATAATTAGTAGGTGATACCCGTACAAACGTATTCATACCTCCGGTTCGATTATGACAAATGGCCAAATGGTTATTTACTCGTAGTGTCTCACTTCAAACTGCCTTTTATTTACACGCAATTATGCAGGCAATCCACTCAAGTAGATTAGCGACTACGTACCGGAAGACACAGCTTTGGGAGGCCTTTCACAAGGTGGACCGATATCATGGTGAGAGTCACGGAAATTCGATAGATGCGACACGCAAAGGACCGGTTGTTTTTCGACTGTAATGATGATAATGATGAATCCATTCAAGTCAGCGTCTGAAGCAAAAGGGAACGTGAAGCGGTGATCTCCTTCCTGCTTCTCCATTTGCTAACCAGTAATGCACTAATGCGGGCTGGCAGAAACCGTGAGGGAGAAGACGTTCTCACACCTCAGCCGTCGCTACAGGAGTAGCTTTAGGCGTTGAGAGTCGCAAGGCAATTCCCTTAGGTGCAGGTTTGCGGGCGGCGAGAAATGGATCCGGTAGATACCACATTCTCATTTTGGCTTTAACTCCTAAAGCGTGCTCGGAATCAAAAAGCTTTCAGCTTTTATTGTATTGGTTCTGGTAGTGTCTATCTAAAAATCTAACGACTTGGGTAATTATTAAGGCAAAATAAAGTCTGATGAGAGATCTATAACATAGTTTACTAATAGAAGAACTTTATAAAATTCCCAAGTCGTTTGACTTTTTAGACAGACTATTACTCCAAATGAACAAATGCTTAAAAAACTTTGTACCCAAGCCAAAATATTAAAAAAATTAATAATCGAATTTGACAAGCCTCTTGACAATTTCGGAATTTGACACATTCACATTATCTTTCTGTCAGGCACGCGCGAGACGTGACGAGACGTGGGTGCTCTGTTTTTGTGAACATTATCTATTGAAATACCGGTTAATTACTAATGAAATTAATGTTCAAACATGATATTAACTGTAAAGTTCGTATCTAGGCAGTGTTGTGCAAATTCTGTGGGTGATTAAGGTTGTTATGTGCAGTGGTAAAGTGACTATGTTTTGGTGAAGCGGGAACCGCGTATCTGTCTGATAAAATCATTTCCCGTGATTTTTTCAAAATGGAGAACTGTAAAGATACGGATTGGAAGAAGGGCATAGGTTTTCCAATAAACTACAGTTCTGGCAGCTCCGACGATGATTTGTAAGTGATAATTAAATTATATAGTTAGTGAAAATGCGCCGAACTTGTTCGGGCTTTAATGCTTGAAATATTAGAAATTAATTGACTGGATACTTTGATGAGCCTCTTATCCCGATAAGTATGTTAATACGTACAGATTCCGTACTTTATCAGCTAGTATTATAAAATACTGAGTTGCTACATAATTAGGTCCTGTATGCATATTAATTTATCAGTTATTATTGAGTGTGTAAGTGTTTATCATTATATCACTACTGCACGCTAATAAATACCTATACTTAGTATACCATGCTACCATAATGATTCACATTCAATGAAGGGCAAGTCAAGGATTGAGTTGGTAACAGTAAACAAGTATACCTATATCTTGGTTTTCCTTTTGTTTCTTAGCCTAGTAAGTAGTTAAGCAGGTAGTTCCTTAGCTAGTTCCCACTTTAATTCATTGAAAATACAGCAATAAGTGACACACATTTCCTTAAAATACTGGACAAAGTTATGACTGTTTTTCACTGCATTTATTTCATAGTAAGTACACATTCATTAAACCCCAACCGAACACCGGCATTCGTGCATCTATTGTCTTACTTATTTTTTTGAAGTGAGATATCAGTTCTAGGATGGAGCAAAAGTAAGCGCCAGAATTATACCAACTGAAACCTACCTCTGCTCGTTCACTTGTCCTTGGCATTCCAGGGCTACAATAACTTTTTTGAACATTCTCGCAGCCCTAGCTTTCAAATTAGGCTGAGAAACAGTTTTTAAACAAAAAGTAGGTAGACAGCATCCTAATGTTGCACACAGGGTATGGCATGTTGAAGAGCCATTTATCATAGTAGACTACATTCAAAGACTGTTTATCATAGCATAATTATTAAGAGGTTTAATTGAGAGTGAACGCCGGCGTTTAATGAATTAATCTACATATTACATAAGAGAGCCATGTGCTTCGCTACATTTCATGTTTTTGTTCTCTGAGTTACAAATAGGAAAAACAAAACAATAGGGAAATTACCAGTTTTTTACTTTGCCTGTGACACCTAATATTAATGTCAAGCAAGCAATCTTGTTTAAAGCAATGGTAAGTGTGAAAAAAATTCTTAGAGACATAACTTTATTGGGAAAACTGAAACAAACATTCCAGTTTTGATTGCTACTCTCTCATTTGCCATAGAATGACTAGCATTAGTCAATATACCTACATATTTGGCTATCAAAAAAAGTTAAGTTAAAAAAACTAAAAAAAAGTAACATAAAATTTTTAATAACAGCTAGAAAAAATATAATTCAAAGCAGAGGATTTTTATGTTTACCATTCACGAGATATAATTCTATTATCTGACATAATCACATTTTGAGTTACGCATACAAGAAAATAACAAAGAAATTGTTGGATGGACTTATTGAATTCCATAAAAGTCAAGGAAAGTTTATGGCAATTTTATTTATACTGGATGCTGTTGATAATACTTCTTAGCCAGGTTGATAGACAATGTTTGGCTGGATACTGTGGCAAAAAAATAAATAAAAAGGCAAATCAGCTCAAATATCAAAAATATCAGTGTTTTGTCAATTTTGAGTCAATTGGGAGGAAATTAATTCATTAAACCCAAGCGAACGCCGGCGTTCGCGCGCCTATTGTCTTTCTATTGTGTCTGTAATTTCCACGATTGAAAGGTTAATATAAACATTGATCTTAAATATATCTCCTATTTATCTATCTAAACAAAATCGTATTAGAATATGATACTTTTTTTTTCGATGGGAAAAATCATCCAATGACAAACCTGCTCATGGGCGGAGCGGGAGATAGTGTCAGAATCTTACTGACTAAAAAACCCATCCCGTTCCTTCAAGCCTTCATACCGGCCCGAAGCGCTCTTTCGGATAACCCTGGCCCCAGTAGGCTTCGACCCGAATCCCGGCGGCGGTGAGAGCGCCGTTGCCTGATGCGTTCAGCCTCCTCCTTAGCGAGTATTACTGCTTCGCTGAAGTCGGCGACCGCCTGCCACTCCTCCTCGCTCCGGACCATTGTCTCAACCAAGATCCGGCGCGAGAGGTCTCCGCCGCCGATATATTTAACACCAATCTGCTATCAGAAATTCCGCCAAGTTTGTTCTATCATCGGACCAAAATACACGAAAACACGGGTACATGGTGGACATCCCACCCATACGTACAAAGTATTTTGGGAACACATTCAATATGGGTACAGCTAAGGAGTGGAATTCCCTGCCGGGCTATGTTTCCTGATAGCTATAACCTAAGGGTTTTTAAGTCAAGAGTGAATAGATTGCTAGGCAAGCATGTTCCATTGTTGGCCACATCATCGCTTACCAACAGGTAAGATAGTGATCAAATGCCAGCCTAGACATAATAAAAAAAAAGATAAAACATGAACTATGATCCACATTCAGATGATCAATGTTCAATGATCCTATTATTTTCCACTACATAACAAAAGCCTACTCTTCTAATTTATTACCTGATAGCTTTTATAAAGCCACTTAACATTGCACACTATTTCATGGACATCAACGCCTGTTAAAGCATAGATTATAGTTATCAGTTTGCGCCAATCATTGTTATCACGTTACGTTTTAGCCTAGGCATGTGATTCACTGTAATGTGGCATTAAATGGAAAAACAAACAAATGCACCTAGACGTGTTTGTGAACAGTATTGGTTTTACTGAACAATTTCTTTATTTGGATTTTTTACGATGTTGTGAGTTTTTGACTTTGGTTTTTTAGAGCACTCTTATGTACCTTTTTTGCACCGTTTATTAAATTCTGAAGAAAGTAATTGTGTGATTATCTGCTTAATTATTGAATACAGATATTTTAAATTAAATCTTAACTTATATTATGTAATTTTAACTTTTCAAATGCCGTAATTAGAATAATACACACGCAGGCGGCATTCGCTTGTGGTTTAATGAATATGTTCTGCTTGAAATCTTCATCATCTTCTGATGCTTAAAAAAGTCTACAACGTTTTCGAATTAATTTGTTGGATATTGTGTACTATAAAATTTCTTAATAAAAAACACATCCATAATAAAAAAAAGCTAACCTAAGTATGAAACGGGCCCCCTTTTCTCTTCCCGTTTCCAAGTCCTTTCCTCGTACATCATATTGGATGCCTAAAAGGCATATTAATGTATATAATATGGTAAATGCATGAATCATAACTGCCTAATTATATCAAAATAGATAACTCACATAATAAAATTAATTGTTACACTATTGAATGTAAGTAGTGATAAATACTCTGAAGACTTTTTGTTGTGGTTATTTTTGTAGGTCAACTATATTCTGATTGAATTGCTATTTTTAGAATGTGAAAAAGTAAGTAGTATAATATGCAAGATAAACTCTGTCTTCTGATCATATATTAAAATGTTATCATATTTCTTTTGTAACATTATGTATTTTTATTTTCACCGGGCCATCCAGGCGAGTGAGGGGTTGTTTTGCTCTTGCACCCAGCTGTTTGCTAGCGCCTAATGCCCGCTATGACCTGCCGTGACCTGTATTGTACTTAGTGTTGGTGGTGTCCAACTTGTGAACTTTTTAAATTATATTTTTGAAAAATATAACATGGTGTAAAAACTATTGGTATCTATTCAGTTACTGATTCTGAACAAACTAGAAATTATAATGTATAGATATTTTATATCACAAAGCACATACTCTCGATGAGCTTAAACTATTTTCTTTAACAACCAGTCCTCCAAGCCTAATCATACAGAACATACAATCCATACATCCAATACCAACTTGTCATTGTCATATAAAATCGAAATATATGAATAAATTATAACTATAACTTGTTATCGGCTTAAACCCACTAATGCTAAAATAAAATAAAATCCTACATGCTTCTGTCATACCCACGTACATCCTGAGTTTGTCAAACAAACATAGCCTTGAGTTGTATTTACCTCGGTCATTAAGTAAAGTGGCTATGATTGTGACCCGAAATATATAGATAAACATAATGTATATTTCATGCTTTTCCATTTCCTGTAGTGTTACTATTGGTTCATAATAAAATGCCAATGGGGCGCTTCTCGAACTAAATGTGGTTTTCTCCTTACAAGTAGCCTAACTGGTACATGGTAGACATCCCACCCATATGTACAAAGCGTTTTAGGAATACATTCATTATGCGAGTGGAATTCCCTGCCGGAGTCTGTTTTTTCCTGCTAGCTATAATCTAGTGGTCATTAAACCCCAAGCGAACGCCGGCGTTCGCGCACCTATTGTCTTTCTATTGTGTCTGTGATTTCCACGATTGAAAGGTATAGAATTACTTCTAGGTAAGCGTGTTCCATCGTCGGCCACATCAGCGCTTACCATCACGTAAGATAGTGGTCAAACGTGAGCTTATCAATAATAAAAAAAAGGTAGTCATCTTACTGGTCTGGTAAGGGTTGCGAGAATCATACGCAGCTTTTTTTGAAAAAAAATTGCAATCGGACCAGTACACAAAGATTACCTCCGACAAACAAAAAAAAAAAAAAACAGTAGGTACCTAGTGTAGATGTCCAAAAAACCAGATCGATAAAAAAAGAAAAAAAAAACATGTTTAGGTTTTAGGTCATCGTCGCCCCGAAAATTATACGATCGACTCTTTAATAAGTACATATTTCATCAAAACAGGTCTTATCAAATCCTTCGCGATTTTAAAACCAGGTCAAATCCGGGGCACACAGATTCGTAATAACAAACCTAGATAATCGTACTTACACGCACTACTATTACTTGTATAGTGGTAGGATGGTGCGGGTGACAGCTGTCAGATTCATGCAATAAAGCTAGCTATCCTTTTCTCTCATCTTAAAGATGCATATTTTTATCCTGCACTCATCCTACCTATTTTTTTTATAGTTGGGAAAATCATCCAATGACGTCTCCATGCGCTTGGGCGAAGCGAGAGATAGTGTCTGACTTTTACTGACTAATAACCCACTCCTATTCCATCGTTGCCTTTCGTACCGGGGCCGAATCTCTCTTTCAGTAGCAGAGCCTTGGCCCCAGTAGGCTTCGGACCTGCTGGGCTCCTACGGTATGCTGACAACTTCTTGAGGCGCGCGTGAAACAATATGCGCCGTCGACGTCTTGGGCTCGGTCCGGACGGTGACCGGACGATCGGACAGCGAGCTAGTCATCCTATCCATGCTATGGAAAAAAGAGCTTAGTATTAAATTGCCAAAGAAGCCAACATTCTCTTTGATTTCCACTAATGAATCGTTGCGAAGCCGGGGAAGCCCCACTGTTGCCATAATGAAGACATCCGTCGAACCGAGGGTCATTTTAATATGCTGTGACGAACAGACTAGGCACTTAACTTTTGTTTGCAGTTGCAATGATCAGTTGAGGCAACTGCCAGACATTCTGTTTTTCCTTATGACGTAAAAATAACTGTGAATATTGATAAATTCACTCGTAGGTATTGCTTGAAGGTTTGTTTTGCACTAGACGGAGAAATATTTAATTATACTTGTTACTATCGCTCTTAGTACTGTTTTGAGATCATTGACAGTGATTTTTTAGTAGAACACACTATACTTATAATAAGACGCCTGACAGATCGAAATGATAGATGAAAGCGTGAAGCGCCACCTCAAGTAACTCGGAATGTTTTATTTCACAAGGGCTCTTTGGGTCGCCGCACACAGGCCGCCGGCCATAACCACAAAATGCCGCCACCGGCATATTTTCAGACTCGCCGCATACTGTTGACGCCAGAAGCCGCCACAAACCATAAAACGCCGCTGCTCGCTTCTTGTGGCCCGCACTGGCCACTAAACGTCGATATAAAACACTGTCACTGTCGTGCATTTAAACCTTCTTCGACAGAATCCATTATACTATTGTGCACCCCATGTGCACACAACGTAGCAGCCTGTGGCCACAACTGGCTTGTGGCCGCTTCTAGATGCGTTTGTGGCTGTAGCATGTGGCTCATGTGCGGCGACACTTATAAAACGTCAGAAACAAGCGTACTTACATGCAAAATTACACAAAGACGGAACGATTAATGAGAACTAGTAGTAAGTAGTTCACGGTGGACCGACGATCTGAAGAGGTTCGTGGGGGTTTTTGGATGCGAGTAGTACAGGATCTGTCGACGTTGACGACGCTTGCGGAGGCCTGATGTCCAGTCCGGCAGTGGATGTCTTTCCGCTGAAATGATAATTATGTTTCCTTGTTGTTCTTTCTGTTGTTCACGTGTCCACAATTCGTGCAGAAATATTTTCGTCTTCTAAACTTTGAATCGGTTTTCCTTTTGTAAACTTAGAATGTAGGACTGTATCATTTATTACGACCTTTTCAACACTGACTCTTTCCTTACCTATCACATAGATCTACAAGGACACTTATAAAACGTCAGAAGCTAGTGCACGGTTGCAAATTGGTCGTTTCCTTTGGAGAAGAACCGGCAAGAAACTTCATGGTTTCTCTTTGGAAGGCGGTAGTAAAGTAACGCAGTTGCTATTTTTTTTTCCTCTGTACTGTAAGTGGTTGACCGGTCCAGTTTGAACAGATAATTACCAACTCATAGGTAAATATTATTAATAATTTTATTTATTGATTGATAACTGATTGCTTATCGTAATAATACTGATCGGCGTGTTAATTAAAAGATACTTTAAAATAAACGATTTACTTGTACTATGTTATTGGCTTCCCCCAAGTCTTTCCAGACATTCTTCTCCCGCGCCGCCTCGGACCAGTCTCCGTGATACGCGTCCAGATCGTCTAGCCACCTATTTCCAAGCCGACCTTGACGGCGCTTTCCTTCTGCGGGAACAGTGACTGCTGTGCAAGGGTCGCCACGCAGTGGGTTCCTGCAGAGAGAAAACCTACAGATTTATTAATGTATAGTATAGAATTATAGATCAACTTTGTACAAATAAATGGGTGTAGGAGCAGGAGGATGTTGATGGTAAAGGGTTTTATATGAAAAAAGACTTTCAGAAAGAAGACATTTTACGACCAGAAGGATTTTTGCGAAAGAGAAGATTTGTTACTAAGCCAGAACGAACACTCATTTTCGTTTTGTCTGTTTACCTGGCGATACTTCACAGAATTCTTGCAGTTTACGCAAGTCACGGCGGCCATGTTTTACGCAGATCGAATTCTAACAACAAGAGTTTACGTCTGTATTTTATTTTGATGCGAAGGTCGTTTATAATGAGTACAAAAAATACTATTGTTGGCTGAAGCTGGATACTGGGTAAAATAGCTGTAGGTAGAATGTTGGTAGAATAATCTAAATGAATAAAATAACTAAGTACATGTATAATGTTTGTTTCAATAAAAGAAAAAAAAAAAATTTTTCTTTAAGGTTTACCTAGAAGTAACTTATTTACTCTTGGTGAATCGCCGATCGCATCGTCGCTTTCCATCAGGTTAGACAGCCTGCGGTCAAGCACGAACCTACCAACCGTACAAAAAAAGAAGAGAATCAGCAGAAGTGTGTTTGTAATAATATGACGATATTAAGAAAGTATTATTAGTATATTCATAAAAGTAGCCTAGAGGGACAGAGCAGATTGGAGGTGTGGTGGCAAAGACTGGAGACTTATTCTTCGATTTCAGCGGTCTCTCCAGCATTATGCCCTTAGTCCTTACTTGCCGGAACGTTAATACCGATCTGCTCCAACTACCGACTTGTACCTCGGGTCGCTTGTCCAAGGGGATGGGAGTTAACATTTTGAATGTCTTATGTTACACAGTTCGACATAAGCAATTGTCTTTCTTTTGTGTCTCTAATTATGGCATTCAAAGAGTTAAAGATAAAAGCTACAAGTTCTTGACCTGTTTGCTGTATGCATCAAAATTCAGAAAGTTGATTATAATTTGGGTGTCTTCAAGGCTAGAGTGAATAGGCTCTTAATAAACTAGTGCGCCTCACCATCAACGATTGCATCACTGCTTACCATCAGGCGGGATCGCAGTCAAGTACTAGTTTAAAAAAAAAAAGTTGGCCTGTGAAAAAAAAATTGCAGTAGTAAAGATGACTTTGAGATGGATGTATATGGAATGACTAAAACGGATGCAAGTAATGAGCACATTAGAGGAAGTTTATAAGTGGCGCCACGGTTTTTTTTTGATGGTTTTTTTATCATCAAATAACTTATCCCAATCTATGGTTGAGCGAGAGGGAGTCTCAGACTTTCACTGACTAAAACCTTTTTCTGGCAGGCATCGGACTAAGCGTACCCCTTCAATCGAACTGACATCTCTTTGAAGTGAGCGTTGAACAACGAGCCGTCGCATGTCGTTTCGTCTCGGGCCAGCGGCGATCTATCCATTGCTCGCGGTCCGAAAAATAGATGATGCCTTGCCATCTACTTTTAATATTATGACGTTGATGATGGACTATTATAGGAATTGACGTAAATGACCACGATTCCTTTATCAAAAGGCTAAAAGTAGTACTGACGTCACAACACGTAGGTCACAGTTCAAACGCGTGAAGTAATGTTATGATTACCATTGTCAAGCTCGGATATGGCTACTCCATATAGTTCACATGGCATGTAGGTATGACTCGGTATGCCGGTACGAATTTTGAAAACTAAGACTTTGTTGCTGAATTTTCGCTTTTAAAGCCCTCCGTCCATTTTTATGAATCAACTAGCTTTCGCCCCCGGCTTCACCCGCGTACATAAAATATTGCCTATGTCACTCTTGAAAGCAGCTTTTTGTCGGTGAAATAATTTCAGCAAACGGACCGATGCTTTCAGAAATCTCCTTACAAAAAAAAAAAAACAAACTAAGTGTGTGTAAAGTTTTTTTTTTTGTTTTTTGAACATCTTATTCATGTAGATAATAAATAATTTATTATCAGGCATTTCAGCCTTTCATAAAAGCACTTCCACTCCGCCCTAGAAAGGAAAATCACATTTTTTTTTATTTATATATAACTAGTGCTTGACAGCGATCCCACCTGATGGTAAGCAGTGATGCAATCGTTGATGGTGAGCCGCACAAGTTAATATCCCACCTTACAAAAAATAGAGAGACCTTACAGACTAAATTATAAATAAAATGAATGCAATTCAATGGTATGCGGTGTTATGTTGACCTGTTGCCATCGTAATAAATTCTAAAAACAACAGTGCAACCGTTATCGTCCTGGCAATACGCGTCGGCATTCGAGCTGCGCCTGCGCACGCGTCGCTAGGTGAAATAGAAAGTTTCCCACAGCTCTGTTCTCGGAATAACCCGCCAGACTAAATGTCGGCCGTACTGATAGGTATTAAATAATTGATAACAATATGTTAAGCACCTAGACATGCGGTCCAAAAGGCGTCAGTAGCCTGATTCACGTAAAATCAAACAAGCCAAATATCGTTGAAGTTTTATAGTCGTTCGATCGAAGTCCTATCCAAAAGCGGTATTCACGATCTATCGACTTATTTCCAGTTACATTAATAAATATTCTACCAGGATAATGTAATACATATTTTTTTTTTAAATCGACGAATTTCAAACGACTATAAAATCGGTGTCGTTCAAACTCGATTGATGGATGTGCATACGGAAATGGTCTAAACGACTAAATCGCTACGATATCGTAACGGTTTTCATTACGTGAATAGGGCTACAAGTCTCAAAACAACTGGAAGATTTTAAGCTGTTATATTTTACAACATTATCGAAAGACGTCCACTGTTGGACATCGCCACTGTTAGCAGGCCTTCTCCAAGCGACCCATAACGACCGAACCTGTGCGTCTGGCATCCATTGGATTCCCGCGACCTTGGCCAATTCATCAAGCCTGCTACAAGGTGGACCCTTGTAGCAGGCTTTCCAACGCTGCATCTTCCGGTACGCAGTCGCCTCTCCAGAACCTTTAGTCCCCATCGACCATCTGTTCTGCGTGCAATGTGCCCTGCCCATTGCCACTTAAGTTTGGCGATTCTTCGAGCTTTGTCGTATCTAATCAGAAACGTTTATTGCAAATAGTCCAGTTACAGGCACTTTTCAACTTGTCAAAATGTCGGTCAGTCAAACAAATGAAGCTAAATTGCACGTTCTAAAGCGTACAGTAGGCACAACGGATCTTGAGTGGTTGAGTAGAAGTCAAATGTTCGGTCTCTTTAGTGGTGCGAAGTGAGACGCGGGGGCAGGGAGTGTCAGTGATTGGCTCGCCGCGCCATCGCGTCATAGACGTCACTCCTCATTCGTTCCCTGCGTTGCTGCAAGTATCTAACAACGAAGACGACTGGCTCGCTAATGTATGGAATGCGCAAAGCGCTCCCGACTCTGACGCCGAGCGCTCAAGATCCGTTGTGCCTACTGTAGATCTCTATGGGGAAGAACGTGCAAGAAACTCCATGGACACTCTTTTAAATTACTTTTTAGTAAATCTATTTTTGGCGTGCTCCATCCATCTACATTCACATAGTAAATTGATACATTAGACCGACGCAAACGTGTAACGCGCCTGATTTGTACGTAGAACGACGTCGCGTGGCGTGGATCAAGTGTAGCTCTACAAGTCTAGTTTCCATATAAAATGTATGGAGACCGACGCGCCCAGATCGCCGTGTGTGGCACACGTGTGAGCAGTGTAAATCTAGCTTTACCATGTACATACAACAGACAGATGTGTTTTATAATTTGCTTTGAGTTCGACATTCATTATTAAAATCTTGAAAAAGTTTTCCCATAGCCTTCATTAATCACATATAATCTAACAAACCATGATACAAACTTGTACATGACATTCTAATTAGCAATAAAATAATAAAACGCACATAAACAGTGTTATCGCATCGTCTGGTATCGCTCTAAGCGATAGGAGCATGATAGCGATGAACAAGGTTGAGAGTGAGGGTCTGACCTTAACTGATGTGCCTGAGGATCAGATTGAAGGGCTTTATGAGAGTTTGAACTTGAGCATAAGCAGTATCAGTCCTTGTAATGTTACCACAGCTGGGACTCAGGCTTCTTCTTTAACGGCCATCGGGGTTACCATGATGTTCAAAGTAAGATTGTTTTAATCTTTTTTCAGTGATGAGAGATGGCGCTAGACAATCTGTATAGCTCTGTCTCTTATCCACACTGAAGGGCGGCATCGGTGAGCACACTCGTTTTCGCTATGAAGTCTCGTGGAGTTCTTCAAACAGTTTCGTACGTATTTACCGCTCGCCGCCCCAACACTTAGCTTCCGCTCATAGCGCCAAGGTAGTGGAGGGGCCGTAAGAGGGATGGGCCGTTATCCACCACGTTGGCTCAGTGCTGGTAGGTGTTTATGTACCATGCCAACCCGCAGTGAGCTCTCGTGACCCGTGATCTAGCTATGTATTTAGTTTACTACCATTAATTAATTTGAAGGGTTTGACAAATTTATACCGTCGTTTACAGCAGTGGTGGCCGAGTGGTAACGGCCCGGACTTACGAGTTGTAGGTCGCGGGTTCGAACCCAGCCAGGCGCATTACTTTGTGTAATTTATTTCATCACTACTGCTCTAAAACGGCGAGGGAAAACATCGAGAGGAAACCGGCATGTCCTAGAACCAAAAATTCGAAGACATGTGACATTCACCTATACGCACTGGGCCCGCGTGGTGAATTACGGCCCATTCCCTCTCCTAGAGAGGAATCTTGAATCCCAACAGTGGGAACATTAAAAAGGCTGGTGATGATGATGATACCGTCGTTTATCCTTTCAATCGTGACAATTAGAGACACAATAGAAAGACAATGACAGCGCGAACGTTCGCTTGAGGTTTTATGAATAACCGCGTACATCGAAGAACTGGAACAGTTTTCCTGCTGCGGTCTTCCCCTCCCGATTGTAATTTAGGTGTTCTCAAGACTACAGTGAATAGGCTCTTAATAAACTAGTGCGCCTCACCATCAACGATTGCATCACTACTTACCATTAAGTGGGATTGCAGATTTGCAGTCGTTCTCGATTAGTTTAAGTATATTATTAAAAAAATATGTAAAATTAAGGAATTACAGTAAGGAAAGTGTTGAGTATGAATGTAGAATGCTATGAGAACCAAAGAAATGATGTAAAGTTCATTAGTGACTAGTCCACGGGTGGAAATTGTATCTACACAGAAACCGCTTGTGGCTCTTTAAATTAGTGAAAAACGCATCACAATCGAAAAAAAATTGTTGGAATGTTTACATTTTTCCTCAAGCGTCAAGGTTTCCAATGATTTTAGATATACAATATTATATATGTATGTGTCATAAAGGAACTTCAAACGTTCTTTAAGATAAGCGGGGGTTTTAGGAAAGAACAGAAAATTGTAGAGCAGTGAAAAAAAAATCTTCCGGCAAAAAAATATTGGAAACCACGTGAGTCTCGTACGAAAATAATCTCATGTGTGATCAATAATTTTGTTCTTTTTCTAACTTCTAAAGCCTGCTTTTCTTTTGTTACAGCGACATCAAAGATGTGGTTTTTAGAAATCCTCGCCATTCCTCCAGGTATCTCCTGGCCGACTCCGGAGACGGGTCCGAGGCTGACCTCCTCGGCACCACGCCTCCTCGCTCCAGGATCCGAGATAAGGAGAGAGGCAGGAGGTAGGCTCTTCTTTATTGTACACACAATTATATTGTATAGACAATAAAATAGGACAGTTGATGTACATAAGCGAGCGACTAACTCTCGCGCGCTTTCATACAATCCCGTAGACTTGATATAGGTTCAAATTAGTTGCGGAGACTAAGAACGCTTTCAGTTTCTGTGTGACACTCATAGTAGGTCCTTCAAATCATCGAAAAACCTAAAATTCACACATATTCCACTTCGTTCATTGACAAATCTCGTTGCTCGTTTGTGGAATGCGTTACATATTAAAGTGCCCCACTTTAATATGTAACGCAAGGAAGGTGGCTGGTGAAGGAGCACCTTTCACTTTGATTTTTCTTCTCCTGACTCAATCATATATTTGATATTTATTATTATATTATTTGATATTGATTACATGTGTTTTGTGTTATAGTCTAATTAGTATTATTTCTTATGTTTGCACATTGATAGCCCTAAATCTATCTCCTTTCTTTCAGTCCATTCTGAAGGTTGTTTTGTCGCCCTTTGTACACTTATTTTTATTATTTTTTGTTCTGTATTTTTTTTTATAATAAAAAATATAATAAATAAAGTGACACGTGCACGCAATCTCTAGGGAAACTGACTTCCTTTTAGTTTTATATGAATGGCCGCTACATTTTCCGCATTAAACAGGAATTTGAGGAAACTTCATTATTAGGTCGATAACACTCGTTAATCGCGGTTGTATTTATTATTATTTAAATTATATATTATTATCAATCAAAACGGAAAGCTTTTTATTTTCCTTCCTTTTATTTAATTAAATGGTATTAAATATTTATCAATGATTCAGTCAGTAAGGACTTTCCGACAGGTGTGTCCCTATCGCTACGTAAAGTACGTAATAAGATTAAGTCGACATCATCTGCCTAGTTTTTTTTTTGTTTCAATTGTTAAGGTAGAACTGCACTGCACATACGCGTGCCACACGCCGATCTGAGCGCATTGTTTTCCATATATTTTATATGGAAACTGGACTTGTAGAGCTACACTTGATGCACGCCGGCCTCATCTAGTTTTAATTGACCAATAAAAAAATTGACTTGTAAAAGTGTTTTTATAAAACCCACTTGCAAAATAAAGACCGTTTATCATTTACGCCACGCGACGTCATTCCAATCAGGCGTGTTACACGTATGCTTCGGTATAATGTAGTTATAGCTTTAATTTCGGCATGCAGTCAGATAAATGTTATCGATGCCATAGGCTCGCCAGCTGCAGTTTCTACCGGTTGCGTATCGGGATGTGTGCGTCGGAATTGCATAACTTAATTCTACCAAGCGAATGCATCACCGGTATTCTGCCTGATCACTTAAGGGCCAAGCGCCCGAAAAGTAGTACAGCTAAAGAGTGGAACTTCCATCTGAAAGAAAGAAAGAAAAAGAGTTTATTCGCGTCAAACATGACGCATACCATAACAAAATAAATAAATAACAATATCAACTAAAAGTAGCACGTAAGATATGCGTCACATCCGCGCAAAACGGCCAGCGCTCAGCAAAATGCTGAGGCTCATGAAAAACAGAGCCACAGCGCTGATTTTCAGCACCAGCCGTCGTCGACGATGAGACGCCGATCGGTCAGCAAGGATTTAAAATACTTGCAATCAATTAAAAAAAAAAATAAACAAATTAAAACATAAAATAACAATAAATCGAACAATAACCTTAATCATCTGAAGTCTGTTTTGCTGATAAGTTCTACTACCTGAGGATGTGGCACAGATATCTATCTATATCACACTTTGTAGTCATGTTGTTGCCAATAGTGACACTTTGTAGTCTTGATGTTACCATTAGACACTTTGTGGTCATGTTGTTGCCACTAGTGACACTTTCTAGACTTGTTGTTTCGATTAAACATGTTGTGGTCATGTTGTAGCTACAAGTAACACTTTGTAATGATGTTGTTGCCACTAGTAACACTTTGTAGTAGTGTTATTGCCACTATTGACACTTTGTCGTCAAGCAACGACACTTGTAATCGTGATGAGATGGGCGGCAAAGCGAAATGCGTGAAACCATCATGTGAGATAGTGGTCAAGCGCACTTGACCATTATCTCACATGACTGTTTAGTAAACGATGATGATATAAAAATAACCTTCAAACTCTTCATCCCACAGATATTACATTACATACATAAATTTTGACATTTTGTGGTCTTTACCATGACCAAAAAAGTCTAATCGAAACAACAAGACTAGAAAGTGTCTCTAGTGGCAACAACATGACTATAAGTTGTTACTAGTGGCAACGACACGACTACAAAGTGTCACTAGGGGCAAAAACATCACTACAAAGTATTACTTGTGCTACAAACTGACCATAAAGTGTCTAATGGAAACAATAAGATTAACTGTTACTAGTGGAAACAACATGGACACAAAGTGTCACTAGTGGCAACAATATGTCCACACAACGTGTAACTAGTGGCAACAACATGACTACAAGGTGTTACTAGTGGCAACAACGCTACTATTAAGTGTCAGTAGTGGCAACAACATGACTACATAGTGTCTTTCTTGTCAAGTTAATCTAAGAGAAAAATAAAAGAATGCATTTGCTTTTTCATTTAGAATAACTCGTGGAAGAAACCTGTTGTTTGGATAATAAATTGTACAACAAAGATAGATAACAGTTCCGCCAACAATAATTTAATATACAATGAATGTGAGATAGTGTTATCTCCGGCATACGCTACTACGACGTACAGCCAAGACTTGGTAACAAGATCATGATAAATTGACTAAGTACTTTATATATTTTTACCGACTTTAGATTTACGTTTATTTCGTTACGTAATGAAAAAAACTGGCCAAGCGCGAATGCACGGGTTCAGTATCGTGCTTAGGAAAATACGGCAAAAATATCGCGACTTTGTTGTGTGTGAGACCCCATTAAATATTTATTTTATTTTGTTTTTAGTAGATATGTATTTGTTATTATGACAGAAATACATAATTTGAGAAAATTTCAACTGTCTAGCTATCGCAGTTTTTGAGATACAGCTTGGGGACAGACAGACGGATGGACAGACAGCAAAGTCTTAGTACTAGGGTCCCGTCTTTACCTTTTGGGTACGGAACCCTAAAAAACAAAAATAGAACGTTTGTCAATTCCAATTAAAAAAAAAATACAAGCTGCTTGGTAACTGTGACGTCAAGCCCAGAAAGGGAGAGTTATATTTTTAACTTACATTGTTTTGTATAAGACCCCCTTTACCTCCTTTTCACGTTTCTTGAAATCTTGACACGATCGCCATTTTGGAAACAGATTTGGGGTTAACTTTCTTAAATTAACTTTTTTTCTATTCATTGATACGCCCACGTTTTACCATTATATCACCTGATGGTAAAGGATGAGTTTTTTCAAGTTTGGAAATCATCCAATGACTTCTTTCGCTTTATGGCGGAACATGAAGGCGTGTCAGACTTTTACTGACTAAAACCTCACCTATGTACCGCCTTGCTGCCTCTAGCTCCCCTGATGGTATGCGATGATTAGGTCGAGGATGGAAGACGCTTACCTGGAAGTACCCCTCAGGTTGTAGATCAGGAAACACAGACTCAGATTCATGTTTTAATTTAATCATCTACTATAGCTTCCTTTATTCTTTGATGTCATCATCTTCATGATCCAACACAGTCCATTGCTGAGTATCGACTTGGCTTTAATCCTGCCAATCCCTACTTCTATGCCAACTTCATCAAAGTTTTAGAAGACACTATCCAGAAAATGTCTTCTTCTTCTTCTTTCTGCCCTTATCCCATATTACTTGAGGTCGGCGCGACACGTTTTTTTTCCATTCTGTCCTGTCACCCGTCAAACTATTTATTTACTAACTACTACTAACTCCCTACTACTACTAACTATCACTAACTCCCTTTTTTTTTCATATCACTCCTCACACAATCCACCCATCTTTTCTTCGGCCTTCCTCTCCCTCTCCATCCATCCACATGTATACTCATAACTCTTTTAGTAATATGCGCTTCATCCCTCCTCTTCACATCCAGAAGATGTACTATCCCTATATTAACAGGCGGTCATTACAACCCGTAACATACCACGAATATCTACCTGACACGGGTTAAATGAATATGAACCCCCGCGGACCTGGAAAGTAAGGCAAAGAAGAAACAGTCGAATGGATTATAGTCAGTAAAAGTCTGACACGCCCTCACGCTCCACCCTAGGGCGCGACTGCGAGATGTCATTAGGTACGGTCAGTCCAATAAAAGTAAAGCTAAATCGTCATGATCCTGTGCGTCCCGCATCCATCGGGTTCCAGCAACCTTCACCAGGTTATCGGTCCACCTTGTAGGAGACCTTCCAAGCTCAGCCTTGGAAGGTCTCCTACAAGGTGGACCGATCTTCCGGTGTGCGGACCCCACTCCAGAACCTTAAGGCCTTTACTTAACTTAAAAACAAACCACAAATATCTATCTATCTATTCAATGTTCTACACACAAGTTCCATCATAATATCTACAGATTGTACACAATTAATTAGCATGTATGTTTGATCAACCGCATACATAGCTGCCTGGTCTGGTCTGACGTAACGGCGCGGGGAGCGGGAGCGGCGCGGGGGACGGGGCCAAGTATCGCGCCTAATATTTTATATAATCTCAGTATTAATTGTTGTGTTGTTTGGACTGGGTTTAAAATCGTGTTGTGAATAGTTATCGTTTGTGGCGTGTTAGTTTTGTGATATTGTGATTGAATTTTGTCATCATTGAGGACGAAGGGTAAAGTGGTTTCTTGTGTATCTATTATACTATTCTGATTACCCGTTTCGTTGTGTGTAGTGCATCCCACCCATACGCACAATACCGTTTTGGGAATACATTCATTGTGCGCACAGCTAAGGGGTGGAATTCTCTGCTGGAGTCTGTTTCCTGATAGCTATAACCTAGTTTTTAAGTTAAGAGTGAATAGGTTACTTCTAGGTAAGCGTGCTTCATCGTCGACCACATCGTCAGGTTAGATAGTGGTCAAGCACGAACCTATCAATGTAAAAAAAAGTAATTATCCTTTAGGTGTAAATATGTCAGTTTCGCCTACTGCATTCTCTTGCCCACTTATATCGGTGGATTGCTTGACATTTACCGATGTCTTTATTATTATTTCTTTATCATTCTAGCTTTTTTAACCTTTACAGTTTTTTTTTTAATGTTTATACAATTTGATGTTTACAAACTTATCCAAATAATCGGAGGTGTAGCACAGCCAACGTGGCAGTAGTATGTACGTTTAACCTTATCGCGTGGGCGAGACATCAGCTGATCTCTTCAACACACGTTATTACTGCAAATAATTTAAAACGATCTATGCTCTGTTCAAAATTACATTAGAAAATGAATAACCTTTTATTATGGTCCGTTCAACCGATTTTGACTTTTATTACCTACGTTGGTAGCATGACAAATGGCGGTGCCATCCTTAATCCTACGAAATAGAAGTTAAAATCGGTTGAACAGACAGTAAAAAGGTTTATTTAAATTTCTAATCTTAACCCGAACAAGGTATAGTGTTCTGTTTAGTTTTTTTTTTTTAAACAGCTTTATTTACTGAAACTGGTGAATTTAGAGCGATAAGGAGCGTAATAAATACACAATGTACAAATGACGTGGGAGATTAGATTGATAGATAAAAATATTTGTTGTTAGTCTTTTTTTTTTTTTTTTTTTTTTCGATGGGAAAAATCATCTTATGACAACCCCCGCTCTTGGGCGGAGCGGGAGATAGTGTCAGACTCTTACTGACTAAAAAACCCATCCCGTTCCTTGAAGCCTTCATACCGGGGCTCGAGCGCCCTTTCGGATAACCCTGGCCCCAGTTTGTTGTTAGTCTCATTTTGCCTTTTCTTCGCGTAGTGTTTCACGCACACCATACTTATGGCGATAAGTTCCCTCTTTGAGGAGTGGCTGGAGAGACGTCACGTCCTCCTCATCTTCCGCGTGACGCAGGTTCTCACTGGACATGGCAATTTCGGGAGGTTCCTGCATCCGATTTAGGCGGAAAAAACGCCCGGGTAGAAGTGTTCCACGCGCGCCTCAAGATGTGAGTAAAACCTTAGGGGCCCAGCAGGGTTGAAGCCTTCTGAAAGTTTCACTTCTGAAAAGAATACTTACCAGGGGTCCTGGAAAGCAAGGCGAAGGAGGAACATAGGAATGGGTTTTAATCTATAAAGTCTTACATGCCCTCTCACTCCGCCCTAGTGCGGGAGCAGTCATTGGATAATTTCTCATCTAAAAAAAAAGGTGCCGTACCCAAAGTGACACGGGACACTATTACTAAGACTCAACTGTCATGTCCGTCTGTATCTGTCATCAGGCTGTATCTCATGAACCGTGATATGATAGCTGATGAAAACTCTTCACAGATGATGTACCTATTACTATTACAAAAAATACAATAAAATAAATATCTAAGTAGGGTTTTCAAGAAGTGTTGCCAGGCGTCCCGATTTGTGCGGGATTTCCCGATTTTTAGGGGTCTGGGGACACGTCCCGATTTGCACCTGATCGGGACGCTAAAGCTAGAACTACA
The DNA here is from genome assembly GCA_929112965.1 of Mythimna albipuncta. Taxonomy (NCBI): domain Eukaryota; kingdom Metazoa; phylum Arthropoda; class Insecta; order Lepidoptera; family Noctuidae; genus Mythimna; species Mythimna albipuncta. The sequence goes on along the minus strand of OV815969.1, from coordinate 1,006,427 downwards.
CTGCGCACACGTGTGCCACACACGCCGATCTGGGCGCGTCGGTCTCCATACATTTTATATGATAACTAGACTTGTAGAGCTACACTAGATCCACGCCACGCGACGTCGTTCTACGTACAAATCAGGCGTGTTACACGTGTGCGTCGGTCTAATGTAGTTCTAGCTTAAATGTCTCGATAAATCAAAAACCCCGAAACTCAAAGAACGACTGAAGAAGTCTTGGTTTGACTCAGTAAAAATTTCACACGCCCTCTCGTTCCACCACAGAGGGGAAAAAGTCATTGGATGATTTCCTATCTAAAAAAATATTTATCCCGATCTAAAACCCCAAATCCCGATTTGTTTTACCATCTGTCCCGATTTTTATCCAAACAGACCTGGCAACACTAGTTTCAAGGGAAAACATCGTGACAGGACGCTAAAAAGGCTATAATACAGTGTCTAATATTACCTATAGATAATGGTACCTACGGAGCCCGTCACTGAAAAACTCGAAAACTCGTCAACTAAAATGGTAAAGATATGTGAAGGTTATCCTACATGCAGACAGACTGTGGGAAGATGACTGCCTTTAACTTCATATCATAGCCAAATCTATATACCTAGATTATCTTGAGAGCCAGACACGGTCGGTTCGTTTTGAGAAGAGTACAAGGTCGTCCAAATATGTAGCTACCAAGACATTTGTGGGCGCTTTTGTGCAAGTGCTGGTGGTTCTTTGGTCACACACCAAGTTAAGAGCGCCAACTCGAGATACATTACCTGTTGTGTCTGGTCCTGGCAACTGCCCGGCAGTTGATTTCGGGTTGTTGTATGTGTTCTAATCGCTTGGAGAACTCTTATACCGCCATAGCGTACCTAGGCGTAGGCGAAGTGGGCCCTCGTACAAGGCCACGAACAAGCGAGGACTCCTAAAGAGCGAGGGTTATTTTATAATTGATAGGCTCCAAAAGAAGAAGCTTATCCAGCGGGAACTTCACGATCCTCAGTAATCAGGAATACGACTCGAGGAGGGGGGAGGGAGGCTCGCGTTTGCCCACTATTTCACCTGATGGTAAGTGACGATGTGGTCGAACTCTGGGTTGCAAGTTTGCGGCAGTCGTAGTGTCGAGAGGGCGCCATATTGAATCTATGTTCAGCGGATGATTAAGACGGCTCTAACGATAGCTCATATGTCGAGTTCCGATAAGTAGATTAGGAGGAGGAGCTATGAGAGAACAAATGAACATACATACATACATAGTCTGTCAAAACCAAAACCGTCCTTTACCTTTGCCGTAGTCGTCTAAATTAGTTCCACGCTACGCATTTGCATACCGCGATACCGAATTTTGAATTTTAGCTTGTATGTAGATCTTTGTCTTTGATTACCTAATATGAATCAGACTTTATTAATAAATAAACAAATAATCAAATCGTTATATAGTGGACACAGACGAAAGTGCGATAACACGTTTTGATAAATGCTTTTCAGGATATGATTCGTCACTCGATTGGACGACTATGATGATCTAGAAAGAAGTAGGATATGATACCTGTTACATTATTCATGGATTCGGTGTAAACTACGATTATGTTCGCAAAAATAAAAATTGTGTATATCTGACTATAATATCTACTATCTTTTATATCCGTTTCGTTTCTTAAAACTTGTGTGTCGTGATCTTGAAGCTTATCAGTTTCCTCTACATTACGTATCTCGTTTGTGTGGATTGTAATTTCAGACAAACAGGCTTAGGGCCTTACTGTGACGTGTTCCACGGATAATATAAAAGTGAAACCCGGGGCCTAGGACGAAGGCAAAGAAGGAACAGGAGTGGGTTTTAGTCAGCAAAAGTCTGACACGTCCGCCCTCCCGCTCTGTCCAAAAGCGGGGGATGTCATTAGGGAGCATTCAAGTATTACGACGCAATTTTTGAAGAATTAGTCCCTCCCTCCTCCCTATGTAACGCACCGTAACGTTTCCCCTCCCTCCCCCTCCATAAACATTACGTGACCATTAAAGTCCTAAGTAATTATGTTAACGACAGGTTTGCCAACTTAGAAAACAAAAATTAAAGTAACGTACAATAATAATGAGGGTTTCCCCGTAAACGAAAAGGGTTGCTTATTTGGAAGATTCTAATTCCCTAGCTTTTTTATTAGAATAAAAAAAATGTTACGTAGCGGGTTGTTTAAATACTCCCCTCCCGCCCTTGTTACGCACCGTAACGTTTTACAAGACCCGCCCTCCCCCCAAATTGCGTTACGTAATACTTGAATGCTCCCTTAGATGACTTTCCCAACTAAAAAAAACCATGACGTGTTAAAAAGTCAAGCTTACAAGCTAGACAGAGGGATGTAAGCACTCTATATTTTAGCTCCACCCCATAGAAAAGATGAAAGAGGTTAGAAAGGAAATACTTTACGCTTTGTACTGCAACGAGTGTCGCCGCTTGTCGCACACCCTTTAACTCCACTACAGGCAATAAACCAATACGAACGCGCATTGCGCAACTAACAGACCACGCACACTTAGATCGCAAGTTTGCTATTGGTAGTTGAACTATGAGCACTGCCCTACTTTGTGGCACGCCTGCCCCGCCCACAAGGCCATTCTAACTAGTGTTGCCAGGAGTACCGATTTGCGCGGGATGTCCAGATTTGAACCTGATCGGGACGCTAAATATCCCGATAAATCAAAAACCCTGAAACTCAAAAAACGACTGAAGAAGTCCGTGTTTTACTCAGTAAAAATTTGACGCGCCCTCACGTTCCACCCCAGAGCGGAAAAGTCATAAAAAAAAACTTTATTAAAAAAATATTTGTTCCGATCTAAAACCCTAAATCCCGGTTCGTTTTACCATCGGTCCCGATTTTTATCCAAACGAATCTGGCAACATTAATTCTAATCTCTTTCGTATGTTCTGTGCTTAGAACAAGTTGCTAGCTACCGGCAACAATTTATTCTTTCTACATACAGGTTGATGGATGAGTAATCTACTACAATAAACAAACAAATCCGCGAAACGTGTAGCGAATTACCGCAAGGTCATCTCTTGGATAGCGACAATGATACTTGTTACAGTTGTTACCTTCCACCAAATGTTTCACAATTATTATATAATTTTCAATAATGTTGCGTTATGTGACGACACGTCATCCATAACAAGCGTAGAAATATTTGTTTAGATGGCTTTATGTTTTGAATAGTACCTGAGTGATAGCTTTTTGGTTTTAGATAAGGATCGTGAATGATACCGTAGTTTATCTTTGCTGCGCTTGTTTTCGATTTTATGGACTGCCCATTTGGTTTAGTGTTGTTTAAGTGCATCAACCGCCTATTTTTAAGCCTTTCATCAATATCATCATCACAATTCACCGTAGGCGTAGCTTGCGGAAGGCGAGCAATGTGTAGCTCGACGTCCGGCCGACACACAATCCCGTGGTCCTGGAACGCTAAGCAAAGAAGAAACATGGTATGATTTTAGTCAGTGAAAGTCTGACACGCCCGCGCTCCTGCCCCGCTCTAGAGCGTGGGAAGTCATTGGGACTAACGCACGTTAAAAATAGTAGTTTATGTGACTAGGGGATAAAGCAGTGTCTTTAAGTCGCGGGCGGCATGTTGAATTCCGAACGAAACGAAGGTTGCTGATTTTAATCCCGAACGATAGTGAGGGATTTATAAAATTAACTCCCGAGCATTGCGAGGGAGTTAATAAATAAACCTGAGTGAAGTGAAGAATTTAAGCCGCCCAAGACAAAGACAGCTTTATCCCCGTGTTGCATACTCTACTTTTTATACCATCTGTGAGATAATTAAAAGACAATTTGGTCGACCAAATCATATATTATCAGAAAAATATGTTATTTACAAGTTCATCAAACAAACAAAATTCACTACTCCAAGATCCTATAGTTTAAATTTTCTATAATTCCCCCGTGTCGTTAACAGTACGTACGTTTTATTCTATTTTCTTTTTTTTTGTTAGTGGCCAGTTTGAATCATAGTGATTACAATACTCTTTGGTTTGAATTTCGAGTGAACTTGTTTGATGCACGTACATTTTAATTCACAATGTTGACGATTCTTGATGCTCCAAATTCAAATCTCATTATTCCCTAGGGATCGGCCATACTGCATTATCTCCCTAGACATATAATCACTTGCTTTAAGTGAGACGACATTATCGAGCAGGTGGTGTAAAAAAAACATTTTTTACACCACCTGCTCGATAATGTCGTTTTTCACGTCATAAAAACCTCACTTAAAGCAAGTCATTATATACCTAGGGAGATAATGCAGTATGGCCGATCCCTACGGAATAATGAGATTTGAATTTGGAGCATCAAGAATCGTCAACATTGTGAATTAAAATGTAGGCGCATCGAGCAAGTTGACTCGAAATTCAAACCAAAGAGTATGTAATCACTATGATTAAAACTGGCCACTAACAAAAAAAAGAAAATAGAATAAAAAGTGCGTACTGCCGACACGGGAGCATTATAGAAAATTGAAACTATAGAATCTTGGAGTAGTGAATTTTGTTTCTTTGATGAACTTGTAAATATAATACTTATATTTCTCTGATATTTGATTTGGTCGACCAAATTGTCTTTTAATTATCTCACAGATGGTGTAAAAAGTAGAGTATGCAACACGGGGATAAAGCTGTCTTTGTCTTGGGCGGCTTAAATTCCTCACTTCACTCAGGTTTCTTTATTAACTCCCTCGCAATGCTCGGGAGTTAATTTTATAAATCCCTCACTATCGTTCGGGATTAAAATCAGCAGCCTTCGTTTCGTTCGGAATTCAACATACCGCCCGCGACTTAAGACACTGCTTTATCCCCTAGTCACATAAACTACTATTTTAATCCAGTCGAAAAGCGATCACTTGATTCTTCTTTTTTTTCGTGTCGATGTTCTCAAACTAGATTTTTTCTGTCTAATATTTGGGCAAACTGTACAGCTTTATCGTTGGCGCCGTATAGATCCTGAAAATTGCAGGAGGTTATTCAGGATGGGCAGCAGTATGCAGGATCACTTTTTAAACACTGCCGGATTGTCCAACAACCTGTCCCGCGTATCGTGAAAGAGTTTTGAAATGTTATTGACAAGTTGAAGGACATTGGGCGACATTGCAGCGTCACGTAGGTTTTTTTGGTGGGTTAAAATCATCGAAATGACATCCCCGCCCTTGGGCAGAGCAGGAGATAGTGTCAGACTCTAACTGACTGTAAAACCCACCCCGTTCCACCTTTCAATTTATTTTTTCGTTTTAGTATTTTGTTGATATATCAGCAACAGAAATACATCATCTCAAACTCTTTTCTTTTGCTTTTTATATATATATATGTATATACTCATACGTAGGTATATTTTATATTAAACTAGCTGACCCCGCAAACTTCGTACCGCTTAATAGTTACCTTTTATCTAAGCTGTCAACTCTACCTACTCTACCCTACTCTACCCTACTCTACCCTACTCTACCCTACTCTACCCTACTCTACCCTACTCTACCCTACTCTACCCTACTCTACCCTACTCTACCCTACTCTACCCTACTCTACCCTACTCTACCCTACTCTACCCTACTCTACCCTACTCTACCCTACTCTACCCTACCCTACCCTACTCTACCCTACTCTACCCTACTCTACCCTACCCTACTCTACCCTTCTGTACCCTACCCTACTCTACTCTACTCTACCCTACTCTACCCTACTATACCCTACTCTACCCTACCCTACTCTACCCTACTCTACCCTACTCTACCCTACTCTACCCTACTCTACCCTACTCTACCCTACCCTACTCTACTCTAATCTACCCTAAAAAATAAAAAAAAAAAAAAAAAAAAGTATCCTATGTCCGTCTCCTGGTTTTAAGCTACCTCCCCACCAATTTTCAGCCAAATCGGTTCAGCCGTTCTTGAGTTATAAGTGGTGTAACTAACACGACTTTCTTTTATATATATAGATTATATATGTATGTTTATTTTGTTATGGTATTTTGTATTAGTAAATTATTTTGAACCCTTGTTTTTTCGTAATAATCTTTTATTTTTATTTTTTTATGCACCCTAGGTTAACTGGTAGAGAATGCCTAAGGCATTAAGTCCGCCTATGTTCTTTTATGTTGCATGAAGTTTTAATAAATAAATAAATCATCTGTTAAATTTTCAACCGTCTAACTCTCACGGTTCATGAGATACAGTTGTTCATGAGATGGTGATAGACGGAGACAGACGGCGAAAGATCGCTCGAGCCCCGGTATGAAGGCTAGAAGGAACAGGGTGGGTCTTTTAGTCAGTAAGAGTCTGACACTACCTCCCGTTCCGCCTAAGGGCGGGGGAAGTCAATGCATCATTTTTCCCACCATAAAAAAAAAAAGCTGGACTCTAAAAAATGCTGTCGCTGCAGCCTGTCTTCTTTCATACTTTCGCTACTATCGTGTTAAAAGTCGAAAGGGCTAATTGTAATACTAGTTATTAATTACTTTGTAATTAAAATACCCGCACGCACGGTCATAGTCCATTCAAAAGAATTTTAACGATCGCTACCTTGATGATAGCCACCGACCGATAAAACAGGCATTGAGTCTGATCGATACTATTTAAATATTACTGTAATTATAAACCTGTGTTGTTTAAAAGTGACTAGCAATATTTACCTCATTGATTGCTCAATTTCTTCTGGGTTTTTCTTCGTAAAGATATTCACAGAATTGCAGTTGTTTACACTAATATAATAAAGTGGTAAAGTTTGTTTTTAGGGCCCTGGAATGAAGGCTAGGAAGTAACAGGAGTGAATTTTAGTCAGTAGTCAGCAGGAGATGTCATTAGATGGATTCCCCACAAAAAAAGGCCATTCCATATGAACATGATTGCTATTACATATTTTTATTTATAAGCTTGTTGTTACATCTAACGCAATGTTTAATGAAGAGGCAACGCGAAGGGAGTTGACGCCTTAAGGCTCGGTTGGGATTCGGTAACTCCGTCACTCACTCGACATTTAACAAAACTTGTTCCGGGAAAAACGTATTTTTTCTTTATGATTGGAAGATGATGTTTTTTTTTTAAATGATATAAACTAGTGCTTGACAGCGATCCTACCTGATAGTAAGCAGTGATGCAATCGTTGATGGTAACTCGTACTTACCAATTTATGTATGAAAAGTGTTAGTTGAAAGATAAATAATTAAAATATTGCTAAAATTATAGGATTAAAGATGTTACTAATTACTTTATTGTAGTATTATCAGTAGGATTATAAATAAAGATTAGGTAAGTAGACAGGCCTAATGTTATTTTTTTTAAATTCCGACGGAAGATTTGACGATTGGGACAGCTTAGCAGAAAGACGATTCGCGTGAAAGTATGAAATCATCCATAAAGATAACGTACCCCCGGGACAAGAATCTTATGTGCTAATCCAATACATGGTATACCCGTGTAAATGATCGATCGTCAGTTTAAACTAGATGAGGCCGGTATTTTCTAGCTGACTACCCTGAGAAGAAACACCGGAACAAACTCGGGGGTCAGTCTCTTTTAACCCTTTACGGCGTCATTTTCATCATTCGGTCATTTTCATCTAAATCGGTTCAGCTGTTCCAGTGAAAAGGGGTTTGTCATTCAAATTTATTTATTAATTTTGTGACCACGGGGTACTTACAGTGATTGTATTACAATGTTTCGTCCAACCTATGATTCGCCGATTGGCATAATGGGGTAACAAACATACCTCATGTAGGTACAAAGTTTCACCTTTACAATATTATAGTGTGATGTTATATATAAACTAATCTATGATAGATATCTTTCTTTGTTTTGAATGACGCGTGATAGTATGTTAAAATAGTAAGTTGTATGTGTCAATGTATGTAGATTTATTGTTCCTTTGCAAATTGCGAGAATTTCTCATTATTATTCAATGAATGAATTTGATTACCATATTAACACGTTTTATTGATCATCTATACCTACATGCTTGATAGCCCGTTCAATTGACATCATTATGCAATGACGTTTATTTACCGATTTAGATCACTAGTAATTTTTTTTATTGCAATTACGACTATGAGTAAGTAATAAAGACAAATCTGAAATTTAAACAAAATTGGAGCAAACATTGTTTAATAACGATAAATAAAAAAAAAACATTTTAAGTACACAAAAAAAAAAACCAGCCAGTCATCGACTACAAAGATATTTTACTTGTAACGACAGTTCTGCTGAAAAAAAATTAAACCAGCCAGACTACAATAAACAAAGATATTTTACTTGTAACAGTTCTGCTGTGATCCCATAAGCTAAGACCTCCCAGGATCATATTATCATCGAGGTTCATGATCATAACAGTATTTCTATGGGACCAACTTGGAAGTATAGTTTCAATAAAAAAAACAAAATCGGTCTACAATTGACCGAGATATCGGTGGACATACATACAGCCGAACATATACAGATATAACTTTCTTCTTTTTGAACTCGGTTAAAAAGTAAAAAGCTACGTAGTAGAAAATCTAAATATTTTAGCCGCGTGTCTCAATTTATTCATACATTACTTTACTTAGGTACCATTAGAATATTAAATAGGTCTAGATTCTATTTATCTACCTACTTATTTGAGAATAGATAGATACGTAATGATTAATTCTAACCATATAATTTCGTTGCTATAGGTATAATCATTTTTGTCCTTGGACTGTTCTCAAATTAAATTATAAAATGTATGTAACGATTGTAAATGTTCCATTGTTAATAGTTTACTAGATTTTAACATATTAGACGACATATAAAAAGGAACTTGGAAAAGACTTATCTTAATAGCATAGCATAGTCGGCCTTATAATGTTCCCACTGCTGGGACTCAGGCCTCTTCTCTCTGAGAGGGTATGGACCGTAGTCCACCATGCGGGCTCAGTGCGGTTTGGTGGATGTCACATGTGTGCCATGTGTGTGTGGAATTTTTGGTTCTAGGACATGCCGGTTTCCTCATGATGTTTTCTTTCACCGTTTTGAGAGCAGTGGTGATGAAATAAATTTCACAAAGTAATGCGCCTAGCTGGGTTTGAACCCACGACCTACAACTCGTAAGTCGGGGCCATTGCCACTCGGCCCTGCTCTTATTACTATGGAAATAATATGGTTGGAAGTCATTAAATAGATTTTCCCGTTCTTTGTGACTGGACTTTTACCATTTTTTACCGCAACGGAAGAAAGTGAACATGACATACAAATTATATTAAGTATTTAATACCGCATCCGAACGCGTTTGAACGGAGCGGTTCCGACCTTAATACGACCGTCGAGCGTAGGAATGAAAAGTGAAGTACATGCATGAGGTTGACTTCTGTACCTATCTATCTTGCTTTTAAAGAAATACAAAGGGCAACTAGAGAATTCCTATTCGCTCCAGGTCCACGGTGAATCTTTTGAATAGTTCCGCAACCCTAAAAGGGGTGCCTTAACTTCTATTTGTATCCTTTAATGTTCTGCAGTCGGTAACTGCAATACATGGTACTAAAGGTGGCCGAAAGGTTCTGGAGTAGCGACCGCGTACTGGAAGACAGCGTTGGTAGGCCTCCAGCAAGGTGGAGATGAACGATGTCCTGGCGAGGGTTGCGGGAATCCGATGGATGCGAGATACATAGGACTGTTGTAGCAATACTTGCGGGAGGCCTAAAACTAGCTGTATACGTCTTTCGGTTGTAATGGTGATGAAGGAATTTTTTTTATAGCCATTGCTGTCCCACTGTTGGGCAAAGGCCTTTCCCCAAGTCCTTCCAGATATTCTTCTTCTACGCCGTCACGAATCAGTCCTCGTGATACGCGTATAGATCATCTCGCCACCTCTTTTAGGCCGGCCTCGATGGCACTTTCCCTTTGCAGGGACCCACTGGGTGGCGACATTTACGCAAGCGGTCATTGTACATGCTTCTGACGTGACCCGCTCAATCCCTTTTGAGTTTAGCAGCTTTTTTGCACAAGCTGATATACTATAGGAGCTTATAATTTATAGGGTACAGCAATGGGCAGTCTTATCGATAAAAAAGATGTATTTTTACAGACAACCTTTGACCTTTCAGTTAGTTTTGATGTTTCATTTAGATTTGAAGTATCCTATCCAACATTTTTTGCACAAGCTGATACATAATAAAAACAGAACAAATAGCCTAGCGTGTGAAACCCGAACGCTTTGTCTTTAACAACTACAACTTGAATAAAGTTAAAAAAGCATAACACAGTAAAAAAACTTGTTTTTAACCTTGTATTCTGAATTTTATCTTCTTCCATATTTTGTACGATAGCAAAAATTTAAACAGATTTCCCCATTTACTTAAACCTGTTTGGTTTTCTAAGTAGTCGTTAGAGATTTTTTTCGAAAAAGTATCTAGTTTTCTAGGGTTAGAACATCCGAATATTTTTCAATCTGTACCATGTTAATGAGAAGTCATAATGTGTTGATCTCAAATATTTATTTTTTCACAACTATGAAATAAATAGTCTTAATATTAATGAGAAAAGACATGAAAACTTACCCAAAACAATTTCTAAAAGTTTAAAATTTTGAAAAAAATATGACAAATATTTCTTAGACTTAGATTGCAATAAAACCTAGATCCAGTGCATTTAAAGTGTTAAGTTTAAAAACTATTTAGAATTCAGTCACTTTGAGTAACTTCCAGTTTCATTAGAACGGGGGCAACACATTCTCATGTTTTTGTATTTGGTAGCAAAAGTATCGAGTCAGCCTTTTCGGCAGCCTTCTATGAGGTAGCAATGCTTCAATAATATTCTTAGCTCCATTTCACCTAAATTGGGCTTTTTTTCAATGATTCCACATAAGCTGTATGTCACAAATAATTTCTACTTGAGAATTTGAGATACAAAATTACACTAGTTGTACATCAGAATATCAACTAGAAATCATCTAACCCTCCTCTGACTATCATAGAATCTTGTAAGTCAAGAGTCAAGGTTACTTCTAGGTAAGCGCGTTTTTTTTTTCGGTGGGAAAATCATCTAATGACATCCCTCACTCTTGGGCGGAGCGGGAGATAGTGTCAGATTTTACTGACTAAAAAACCCACCCCGTTAATTCAAGCCTTCATACAGGGGCTCGAGTTCCCTTTCGAATAACCCTGGCCCCAGTAGGCTTCGACCCGGCTGGGCCCCTGCTGTTGCTGACAACACCTCGAGGCGCGCGGGAACAGTGCGCGCCGTCGACGACTTGGGCTCGGTCCGGTCGGTTACCGGACGGTTAGACAGCGAGCTACCCATTGCTCGCTGTCCGCAAGCCCGCGCCTACGGTGGCCGGAAATCGGGATCGGAATCCCGGCGGTGGCCCGCCTTTGCCTGATGCGGTCAGCCTCCTCGTTTGCTAGCATTATTGCTTCGCAAAAGGGGGCGACCCCCTGCCAATCCTCCTCGCTCCAGACCATGGACTGTACCAAACCCTGGCACCCTGTATCGCCGCCAATCGCCGCCACGGTGATGCTCCGGCCAAGCGTGGTATACCTCTACTGTGTGCTCCACTGTGTTCTCCGGGCGTTCCGCACAGTGGCGACACCCGGGCGTCACTTCCGCACGAATCCGGTGCAGGAACCTCCCGAATTTTCCATGTCCGTTGAGAACCTGCGTCATGCGGAAGGTGAGGACGCGGTGAGGTCTTTCCAGTCACGTCTCAAAGAGGCGACTTAGTGCCATAATTGTGGCGTGCCCACCACTGGGTTGCGATAGTCGCTGAAGCCATTTCACCATGAGATCTCGCCGGAGCTCTGTCCGCCATGCCGCGACCTGTTGCGGCAGCGGACTTTCGCCCCGGCTTTGCATCTCGACGCGCAAATCGTGCATGTGTGTAAGGACTGTTGCTTCCAGATCCCATGGTAGTATGTAAGCGCGCTTCATCGTCGACCGCATCATCGCTTTCTATCAGGTGAGATAGCGGTTAAGCGCAAAAAATGATATCAGTTTTCTAGTAATTAAAACATCTACAGAACTTGACTCGAAAAAAATCCCGCCAAAAATTCTTGACCGGTTTTATTATCTTGTCTACAACCGACAATCTACATTGTTGTCACATAATGATAAACGAAAAGCCTGGAATAGAACAGCGCCGGCACGTGTCTGTCTGTGTTATCACTGTGATTTGAGATAATCATTCAAATTTTTAGCCAGTTTTACCGAGTCCGCCCATAAAAGAGATTTTGACTTTTCAGTTGGTTCAAACTTTCGAATACCGTAGTTAATGACACAATAGAAAGACAAAGCGAGTGTTCGCTTGGGGTTTAATAAATTAGGTTAGTTCGCACACGTGTACTACTCACGCCGATCTAGGCGCATTGGTCTCCATCTCCATGCATTTTATATGGAAACTAGACTAATGCCGGCCATACACGGTCAAACCTATCGTCCAATCGGTGTGACATTACCGATTGATTCAGATTGAAACAGATTTGACAGATTGATTGGTATGACCAATGTTGGTCATACCAATCCACTACTACACACGGTCCAATCGGTATGACGCTACCGATTGAATCTAATAGATTTGACAGATTGATTGGTATGACCAATGTTGGTCATACCAATCCACTCCCACACACGGTCAAATCTGTTTGATCCAATCGGTAGCTTCATACCGATTGGACGATATGTTTGACTGTGAACGGCCGGTATTATAGAGCTACACTAGATCCGCGCTGCTTGTTCTACGGACAAGTCACGTGCGTGTTACAAGCGTGCGTCGGTCTAATGTAATTCTAGTTTTAATGTTCCATCTAGATAGGAAATATTCTATCCAGAACCAATTTTCCGACTTTAGAAGTAGGTGGTGTATCTAGACTTTTAAATTGTTACTCAATTACTAAAATTAGTTAAAAGTTGTCTTGTTACTAACTACTTTTATGGACTGTTTTGTCTGAATTAAATTATTTTATTTTTAATTAAAACTTATTCAATACTTTTTTAAATATTTCTTAAAAAAATATATTTTAAAATATAAAAAACAGTATCCCACCGGTATCGGGAACAGGGTTAAAGCTACCGGTAGTCAGGGCTTCAGAGAAAGAAATCTCCTAACTATGCGAGCCATTTCCAGCAGTACCGCTTTCTGAATCAAGCCCTTAATTTAGCCGCCTAACGAGAGCCTCCTAATGTGTTGGTCGATGCTCTTGGCTATTAAACCATTGGCTGACACGACTATTGGTATATTAATCGCTGAATCCACTTCCCACATGTCGACAACCTTGCGAGCCAAGTCAATATACTTGATTTGTTTATTTTTATTTATTATTATTTATTATTAAATACCTAGGTATCGTAGATTTGTTCTCAGATACTTATCCAGTTCTTTTTATCTTTTACCTTCTCCGGCCTATCAGGAATAAATCTAAATCATCACGCTAGCGTTTTTCAAACCAGCCTGAGTGACGTCACCTGCAAAAATAGTACTTACATACACCGATACATGGTAGTCATCCATCACCACCCTCCGATCCTCACCCCCCATATTTTTCTTTGATAATTTGTATGATTGCTAGCCAGGCCATTGCGTTTGCCAGGCCAGCTAATATCTATATAAAAAACAGTTCTTAACATTCAAACATCCCCTCTCGAACTTGCACACCTTATCATCACTACCCGCTAGATTCGAGGAAATGATAAGGACTTATTTGCTTTCACGCCCACTGATATCAGTCGCGTCGTGACGTATGCAGTTTTTCTCGTCTATATATCCAGCCAGTCATTACTCGCACGCGTACTGTAATTGACTCGGTCTAGCGAGCCCATTTAAGTGCAGGCTTTGATTGACTGCAGACTTCGTTGTAAAATTAGTCTGTGTAATCTGCTCTTCAGTGGACTTTTGTGACTTCTTGATGGTCTATTCCGCTGTTACGTATGTCTGGTTTTTATAATATTAATGTGCTGCGCAAATGTACATACTTTTATTTTTCAGTTATAGACACTTTTATATCTTCATGAGTATGTGTTAAGTGGAAGCAACTGGACACAAAAAATGTTTATATATGCGCAGGGATTGGATGACTGCTTACAGTTGCTATCACGGATCTTGAACGCTCGGCGTCAGAGTGGGGATCGCTTTGCGCATTCCATACATTGGTGAGCCAATCGTCTTCGTTGTTAGATACATGCAGCAACGCAGTGACCGAATGAGGAGTGACGTCTATGACGCAATAACGCGGCCAGCCAATTACTGACACTACCCGCCTCCGCGTCGCACTTCGCACCACTATTTCAAAATAGACCGAATATTTGACTTCTGCGCAAGTGTTCAAGATCCGTGATGGCAACTGTACCAGTTCTATAGAAATCAAATATTCATCGGTAGCTTGTGTCTGACACAAGACACACGTTTGTGCCCAGCCTTAGAATTTTGATTGTTGTGGTTTTTCTTAACTCCTAATTTAAATTTCATAATTGATTTAATTGTATGTGTTATTGGGTTATCGATTCATGCAATTAAGTAAATGTCTTCCCAATTATCTAATAATGAGAATTTAATGTTCGATAGCTTTATCATTAAAAGTAAAATTATCAAAGCAAAAATGAACTTAGCGGTGGTCAGGCAGAAGTGTCTTTGATGTTACCTAGTAAAAAAATGTATTGAATAATTTCTAACATTATTCTTCTTTTTGTTTCAGAAACCACCTGGATGCCACTCCAGGCTTCCAGCGTCTACTCCGTGAGAGGAAAGATGTAGTGGATCACCCCACGTACGACCAGAGCTCCCCCAGTGAGTATATCAATATTAGTTCAATAGTGGTTTTGACTGCTTTATTAATATATTTGCACAATCTAATTCCACCAAGTCCGTTCCTTCATCGACCATAAAACGTACGTTGAGCCACCGGTACATGGTAGACATTCCACCTATATGCACTGGGAACACATTTTTTGAACGTACAGCCAAGGAGTGGAATTCCCTACCGAAGTCTGTGTTTCCTGATAGCTACAACTTAGGGGTCTTTAAAGTCAAGAGTGAATAGGTTATTTCTAGGCAAGCGTGCTCCAGCGGCGACCACATTATCGCTTACCATCAGGTGTGATGGTGGTTAAACGCGAGTCTATCAATAATAATAAAAAAATTGTATAAATAGCGCTGCTGTCTCATTTTCAGTTGCGTAATTAGGCGTGGACAAAGTGGACCCTTGCCCACGACCGCGGGGGGCCTCGCGCGTGAGGGCTCTAAAGACGAACGATTTGTAATTTCGTTTTATAATATATAGGTTCGCTCTTGACCACTATTTCAAAGCGGCGATGTGGTCTAACACTAGGTTGCTCGTTTTCGAATTTATAAAGAAACAAAAAGCCTCGTTGATGCGGCTTCGCCCACTTCTAAATTCGTCCACATTACGTCTCTGCTGATTTTAATTTAATCACTTCAAATTATTACATGACGCGAATATTAGCACCACTCAGCACCTTTACTCGCAAATAACACCAGTTTTCTGCTCTTCCAGTGCCGGACCGCCTAAAGAAGCGAAGCAGCCTCAAGCTGCTCCGCTCCCGCGCCCGAGACAGCAAGCAGGACCTGTCCCATGACATCAGAGCTGACTCCTTACCCTCGCCCAACCCGATGCCGGCTGTGCCCACTTTAGTAAGTTAATATTGTATTACACTCGCGAGCAACCAAATCGACTCAAGTTCACAAAGACAGTTCAGTATTCTTCGAATAAAACATCCTTTGTTTAAGTGGGTAAATCATCCAATGAGATGATGAAGTGAGAAGTGCGGGGGGCACTTGTTCGGTGCGGGAGATAGTGTCGGACTTTTACTGACTAAAAACTCACTCCTGTTCATTCGTTGCCTTTCATACCGGGGCTGAAACTACCCTTCAGAAACAAATCCTTGGCCCCTATAGTCTTCAACCCAGCTAGGCCTTTACGATTTTCTGACAACTCCTTGAGGCGCACGTGGAACAATAGTCCAAGAAAACATCTCGAAGTGCGCACTTGCGCGTTGAGTTGATTTGGTTGCTCGTGAGTGTAAATGGTCATCTAATATATTAAAGCTTGGACCTCTACAAAACTCTTCATCTCCATTAAAAGAATAGTTACATTCGCAGGTGGAGTCATGCAGCCGCTTCATGTCTCTAACTTCCAAGCCAAAGAACCGGGAAGCCATCGGTCCGGACACCGTCCTGCCGACCGACGGCGAGGACCGGTGGAAGTGTGACGGCGATGAGGACCTGCCTCCCAGCAGGGTCAGCTTCCACAAGACCTTCAGTTTACTTATCAATATGGGGAATATTGAGAAGGGCTGTAAGAGAGCGGTGAGTAATTTATGTTTATGTTATTTACTTATAGCTAAGGTAGCTGCTAAGATTTCGGCTTTCTTGCAAAGGTCCGGCGATACTTCACACCGAAACAGCTTCTAATGTTATACAAAGCACAGCCTAGAGTGAATAGAATCTTAATAAACTAGTGGGCCTCGTCATCAATGATTGCATCATTGCTTACCACCAGGTGGGTTTTGACTGGCCTGTTGGTCTAGTGGTTAGTGACCCTGACTGCTATGCCGGAGGTCGTGGGTTGATTCCCACCCAGGACAAATGTTTGTGTGATGAGCATAATCATTTGTTCTGTGTCTGGGTGTAATTTATCTATAATATGTATGTATTTAGAAATATATAAGTATCAGTGGTCTATTACTCATAACACAAGCTCTGCTTAGCTTGGGACTAGACGGCGTTGTGTGATAGACTGATAGTTCTGAATCAAGCGTTAAACAATTTTTTTGTATTAACAGGCTCGCGTTTGACCACTATCTCACCTGATGGTAAGATATTATCGGATTCCCAGTTTCTCCAATGAAAATTACACATTGTTTCCAATGTATAATTGACATTGGAGAAACTGTAGTCTAATATAAATGACAGGTAAGCTTCTGCTACCGACTTTGCCGGCTTGAATGTGAACAATTATTCCATGGGGACATATTTTATAGCATATAGCACTCAACAATAGTGGAGCCACATAATAGTGAAAGAATTTTCAGAATCGGTTTAGTTGTTTCCGAGATTTTTTTTTCTCCCGAGATTACTTGCTATATACAAAGTTAAAAATTTTACCTCTGACTATATATTAGTAGTTATTAGATTATTAGTATCTAAACTTTAGGGCTATATTTCACCGAGACACCATGGCGGCGCGACCAGTCGCCGCTACCAACAAAATGTATACAGCTCTATAGAGAGTTACTCATCTGGTGTCCATGTGCGACTCTACTGTCTGTATGGTGTCTAGTTTGGTAGCTTAGAGCTATATTTCACCGGGATACCATAGCGGCGCAACTGGTCGCGCTACCATGGTGTCCCAGGACAAGTGGTAACAGGACAGAATCTAACAAAAAAACGTGTTGCGCCGACCCTAAATAATACTAGACAAGGGCAGGAAGATGATGATGACTGCATTAGTTTAGATGATCACCCAAGCCGCGACCAACAGCTTCACAAAAAGTCGTAATCACAGTGCTCTTCCAGATAAGCCGCGAGGAGCAGGTGTGGCAGAACGAGCTGAAGGACCTGATCTGGCTGGAGCTGCAGGCCAAGATCGCGGGCCGCACGCTGGCGCAGCAGGACGCGTACCTGTGCGCGCAGAGGAACATCGTGCCTAGGATTATCAACAATATATTTGAGTATAGGTTAGTGGTTCTTATTTATCGTGTGAGATTATTACTATAGAGTTAAGGTGCTGATAGACCTGAGCATTCACATCTAACAGAACATTTTTTAAATTTGTCGAACTGAACAACGAGCCGAGCCAAGTATAGAGCCAAATATTGCTACGAACATTTTCATGAGCACTCTAGCGAACGCTAAAATTCGGAGCAAATTTACTGTTTTTCGCTAGAATGCTCCCCAGAACACTTGATAGAATGCTCGCTAAACACCACCCTAGGTTGACTGGTAGAGAATGCCTAAGGAATTAAGTCCGCCTTTGTACCTATGCGTTGCATGAAGTTTTAATAAATAAATAAATTTGATTTATATTCCGATGTTTTGGGATGAATACACTGGCTAATATCAAATTATGTGTATCTCCTCAGGTTTGTGAATAAGAAACCGTGCCGAGCGAATTGCAAACGATCTCTGGACGCGGTCACCTCACAAGAAGATCTGACAGCCCACGATGAACCTAATGAAGGTAACTATCGATATATATTTATATTTGACAGGCCTGTTGGTCTAGTGGTTAGTAGCCCTGACTGCTATGCCGGAGGTCATGGGTTCGATTCCCACCCAGGACAAATGTTTGTGTAATGAGCACGATCATTTGTTCTGTGTCTGGGTGTAATTTATCTGTAATATTTATGTATTTAGAAATATTTAAGTAGGTAAGTTTATCAGTTGTCTAGTACTAATAACACAAGCTCTGCTTAGCTTGAGACTAGACAGCGTGGTGTGATAGTTGTGGAATATTTTTATTATATGTACTACGCACTAGATTAGGCGTACCGATCACTCCAGTCGAGTCAAGTGTAATGTCGTCTTTACACTATGTTGACTGAAACGCGTAATTGCCACGAAATTCATTCTTAGGACATTTTGATCGCGAAAGTAGTATACTCTAAAGGCTTTTTTAATAGTTCTGTTAGACGACATAATGCCAATGTAGCGCTGCAGCGAACTTTTCTTTTAACTTTTTAGTATTTTGACAAATAGTTTCCATGAAAGGGCTTGTCTATCACTAGAATATGACGGGGAGAGCACAGGGCATGCGGGGCCACTCAGTTGTTGCACACCTCCACGCACGGCTGTGCTTACACATTCTCTAACGTCCTTATTTTCTTCTCTACATTTTCAACCGACAGTTGTGACTTCTTTTCTCTGTTTAATATACATCATGGGATCATATGTACAGTCTACCAGACACTTTCATTTTCCATCTCGCCTTATCGTCTCGAACAGCATAATGTTATTTACAATTTTGTAAATTTCCAGAAGAACAAATGTACGGCTGCTTATCATTCGACTGCCAGCTGTGCTCGGACGCGATTGGCGCGGCCATGCGCGAGGTAGGCGCGCTGCTGGACTCGTTCTACAACGCCGTGTCGCTGTACCCGTCCAGCCGCAACATGACGCTGGAGCACAAGCTCGTCGCCACGCGCCAGTTCAAAAACAGGATCAAGGTAACACTACTATAGTCTATTGGATGCGCGAGGTAGGCGCGCTGCTGGACTCGTTCTACAACGCCGTGTCGCTGTACCCGTCCAGCCGCAACATGACGCTGGAGCACAAGCTCGTCGCCACGCGCCAGTTCAAGAACAGGATCAAGGTAACACTACTATAGTCTATTGGATGCGCGAGGTAGGCGCGCTGCTGGACTCGTTCTACAACGCCGTGTCGCTGTACCCGTCCAGCCGCAACATGACGCTGGAGCACAAGCTCGTCGCCACGCGCCAGTTCAAGAACAGGATCAAGGTAACACTACTATAGTCTATTGGATGCGCGAGGTAGGCGCGCTGCTGGACTCGTTCTACAACGCCGTGTCGCTGTACCCGTCCAGCCGCAACATGACGCTGGAGCACAAGCTCGTCGCCACGCGCCAGTTCAAGAACAGGATCAAGGTAACACTACTATAGTCTATTGGATGCGCGAGGTAGGCGCGCTGCTGGACTCGTTCTACAACGCCGTGTCGCTGTACCCGTCCAGCCGCAACATGACGCTGGAGCACAAGCTCGTCGCCACGCGCCAGTTCAAGAACAGGATCAAGGTAACACTACTATAGTCTATTGGATGCGCGAGGTAGGCGCGCTGCTGGACTCGTTCTACAACGCCGTGTCGCTGTACCCGTCCAGCCGCAACATGACGCTGGAGCACAAGCTCGTCGCCACGCGCCAGTTCAAGAACAGGATCAAGGTAACACTACTATAGTCTATTGGATGCGCGAGGTAGGCGCGCTGCTGGACTCGTTCTACAACGCCGTGTCGCTGTACCCGTCCAGCCGCAACATGACGCTGGAGCACAAGCTCGTCGCCACGCGCCAGTTCAAGAACAGGATCAAGGTAACACTACTATAGTCTATTGGATGCGCGAGGTAGGCGCGCTGCTGGACTCGTTCTACAACGCCGTGTCGCTGTACCCGTCCAGCCGCAACATGACGCTGGAGCACAAGCTCGTCGCCACGCGCCAGTTCAAGAACAGGATCAAGGTAACACTACTATAGTCTATTGGATGCGCGAGGTAGGCGCGCTGCTGGACTCGTTCTACAACGCCGTGTCGCTGTACCCGTCCAGCCGCAACATGACGCTGGAGCACAAGCTCGTCGCCACGCGCCAGTTCAAGAACAGGATCAAGGTAACACTACTATAGTCTATTGGATGCGCGAGGTAGGCGCGCTGCTGTACTCGTTCTACAACGCCGTGTCGCTGTACCCGTCCAGCCGCAACATGACGCTGGAGCACAAGCTCGTCGCCACGCGCCAGTTCAAGAACAGGATCAAGGTAACACTACTATAGTCTATTGGATGCGCGAGGTAGGCGCGCTGCTGGACTCGTTCTACAACGCCGTGTCGCTGTACCCGTCCAGCCGCAACATGACGCTGGAGCACAAGCTCGTCGCCACGCGCCAGTTCAAGAACAGGATCAAGGTAACACTACTATAGTCTATTGGATGCGCGAGGTAGGCGCGCTGCTGGACTCGTTCTACAACGCCGTGTCGCTGTACCCGTCCAGCCGCAACATGACGCTGGAGCACAAGCTCGTCGCCACGCGCCAGTTCAAGAACAGGATCAAGGTAACACTACTATAGTCTATTGGATGCGCGAGGTAGGCGCGCTGCTGGACTCGTTCTACAACGCCGTGTCGCTGTACCCGTCCAGCCGCAACATGACGCTGGAGCACAAGCTCGTCGCCACGCGCCAGTTCAAGAACAGGATCAAGGTAACACTACTATAGTCTATTGGATGCGCGAGGTAGGCGCGCTGCTGGACTCGTTCTACAACGCCGTGTCGCTGTACCCGTCCAGCCGCAACATGACGCTGGAGCACAAGCTCGTCGCCACGCGCCAGTTCAAGAACAGGATCAAGGTAACACTACTATAGTCTATTGGATGCGCGAGGTAGGCGCGCTGCTGGACTCGTTCTACAACGCCGTGTCGCTGTACCCGTCCAGCCGCAACATGACGCTGGAGCACAAGCTCGTCGCCACGCGCCAGTTCAAGAACAGGATCAAGGTAACACTACTATAGTCTATTGGATGCGCGAGGTAGGCGCGCTGCTGGACTCGTTCTACAACGCCGTGTCGCTGTACCCGTCCAGCCGCAACATGACGCTGGAGCACAAGCTCGTCGCCACGCGCCAGTTCAAGAACAGGATCAAGGTAACACTACTATAGTCTATTGGATGCGCGAGGTAGGCGCGCTGCTGGACTCGTTCTACAACGCCGTGTCGCTGTACCCGTCCAGCCGCAACATGACGCTGGAGCACAAGCTCGTCGCCACGCGCCAGTTCAAGAACAGGATCAAGGTAACACTACTATAGTCTATTGGATGCGCGAGGTAGGCGCGCTGCTGGACTCGTTCTACAACGCCGTGTCGCTGTACCCGTCCAGCCGCAACAAGACGCTGGAGCAACGAGTAACGAGCTTAACGAGTGCCATCGATATTGCAGTTAATGTAGCCATCTGCTGGGCCCAAACATTTTAACGAATTTCCCATCGACTCGACCACAAGGAGGGCTATTATGACGATGATATTTTTATTCTCAGGCAATGTGTCTATGGTACAACACAGCGCTTCACATGCGTCTCAAAATGGTCGCCATGCGCAGAATGCTGCGGTCCATCCGGCTCAAGAGTCAGAGGCGTGGCGCGCACCATAGAACTTCTGTGGATTCTAGCGTCAGCAGGTAAGCTTTTAAAAGATTTATTATGGTAATAGTGATGAAGATGATGGTATTGACTCATTCTTGGCCTAATCGTCAGCTGTTATTGAGGAAGTCAGATAAAATTAAAATGACTTTTAATTATTTGCATTGAACAACCGTAAGCATTCATTGTTAGTAGCCAACGAACTTAAGCCACTAGACGCCTCATACTTGAACTAGCACACTAAAACAATTCTGTCAACTAGCCGAAGTACGGGGGAGCGGGTACTGCGTTCTGATTGGTACGAGACTATTTGGAAATTATTCTGTGGCGACCTACATTAGATCTATAAGACATATGTGTTGACAGATATGCGTCACCTGTTGTTAGTCGTCTAGTGAACATAAGGTCGTTGTTAATAGTACAAGTGCTAGTTTTGCTATTCCACTCTGTATAGATATAACGCTAAGTACGTTTAACTTTGAGCAGTGGTGGCCGAGTGGTAATGGCCCGACTTACGAGTTGCGGGTTCGAACCCTGCCAAGCGCATTACTTTGTGTAATTTATTTCATCATCACTGCTCTTAAAACGGTGAAGGAAAACATCGTGAGAAAACCGGCATGTCCTAGAACCAAAAATTCGAAGACATGTGACATTCACCAACCCGCACTGGGCCCTCGTGGTGGATTACGGCACCTTCGCTCTCCTAGAGAGGAGGCCTGAGTCCCAGCAGTGGGAACATCAAAAAGGCTGATGATGATGATGACATTTAACTCTTAAACCGCCTGCGTCGGATTGGTCCGACGAATGTTTCCGCGTCCCATGCACCAGGGTCCAGGGTATTCCATCTTTCCATCTTGTTTAGCTCTTCAATCCCCATTTTGTTCTGCAGACAATCTTCGGAATGCAGTCGTCCGTGCCTGGTGCGCTTCAACGTGTGCAGCACGTCGGACCCGAGCAGCAGCAACTCCAGCGAGCAGTCGGCCGGCTCCGTCAAGGACGACGCCCTGCCTGATGTCAAGGAGGCGCAGGAGACTGACGAAGTCGACAGCGGGGTGGGCACTAGTCAGTAGCTTTTTTTACTATTGTTACGAACATGAGTAATTAAATGCCGGTTTATTAGCAGAGAACTCCATTTATCACAAAGAATAACAAATTTCTCCAATCACTGATAACCAATTGTTTATGATTTCTAGAATCCGTTTCACTGTCACATAGGTCGTTAGTTAATATCACTTGTGAAATTATGTATCACACTAAAACGTAATAATAACTTCTTGTGACTGCATGCGGATATCAAATCTATTGTATAAGACGCTAGAAACAAATTCACTTGACCTTGGCACGTACTTCCATTCTGGAAGTTTCGTTCAGCAATGCGTTTTAATTATTTGAGGTATGACTTCTTTACGGCGTAAAATTATGTAAATGCTCGCGTTTGACCACTATCTCACCTGATAGTAAGCGATGATGAGGCAGACAATGGAGCACTTTGCTTGAAGTAACCTATTCACTCTTGACTTAAAGAGCCCTTGGTTATAGCTATCAAGAATCACAAATTCCGGCAGAGAATTCTTCTCCTTAGCTGTACGCATATTGAATGTGTTCCCTAAAGGCTTTGTACGTATGGGTGGGATGTCGAACATGTACCTATGGCGCACCGCTATAGTCATCTAATTAACTTCATATTGCCACAATTTCAGAAAACACAGCAGCCAGCAACGGGCTAGCAACTCCAGATATCAGTGGGCCGCACAAGTACGGGGACCCCTACACGTCCAACGAGAGCGGCTACATGTCGAGCGAGGGGCCCCCGGTGGCCAACGACGCCTTCGACATCGGCGGCCTGTCCGAGCTCACGCACATGAAGCTGCTGGACAAGTGCGAGGTGTCACTGTACCGGTGAGTCTTCATCATCATCATTTTAGACGAAAGCCGTCCACTGTTGGACATGAGTCGCCGTGCCCTCGTGGGGGTGATGACCTCTCGCGCCGGGCCTTGGTCGAGGCCATGGTCCGGAGCGAGGAGGAGTGGCAGGCGGTCGCCGACTTCTGCGAAGCAGTAATGCTCGCTAAGGAGGAGGCCGAACGCATCAGGCAACGGCGCTCTCGCCGCCGCCGCCTGGATTCCGATCCCGATTTCCAGCCACCGCAGGCGCGGGCTTGCGGACAGTGAGCAATGGGTAGCTCGCTGTCCGGCCGTCCGGTAACCGTCCGGACCAAGCCCAAGTCGTCGACGGCGCGCGCTGTTCCCGCGCGCGTCAAGGAGTTGTCAGCAACAGCAGGGGCCCAGCCGGGTCGAAGCCTACTGGGGCCAGGGCTTGAAGGAACGGGATGGGTTTTTTAGTCGGTAAGAGTCTGACACTATCTCCCGCTCCGCCCAAGAGCGGGGGTTGTCATAAGATGATTTTTCCCATCGAAAAAAAAAAAAAACTGTTGGACATGAGCCTCACATAAGTGCCGCCAGCCACGACGAACAGTCCGGTGCCTGTGTAACGGTGAGTGTCACAGCACATACAATTTTTATTCTGGAAGTAGCACAAAGGATACTTTTTGACTTTATTTTGTTTATTTAGGGACAATTAACAGCTACAGTATACATAGCGCTTAAGGGGCCGGCGACGGATGAATTTCCATACAAACGTATCGAAATTCATCCGTCGCCACCACGCTCATTTGCAGTTGGAGCATATTTCCAACATATAATGATGATATTTGGTTAAAGACAATATTTATCTAGGTTCCTAAGTCTTTCTTTAAAAAGAAATTAAGCGAATTGTATTTCGCACTTTTTTACAGCGTAAATTAAAAATGACAATATTTCTAATATTCTCGACGTAGAAACCTAGATAAATATTGTCTATAAACGAATATAATCATCATATGTTGGAAATATGCTCCAACTGCAAACGAGCGTGGTATTACGTTTGTACGGAAATTCATCCGTCGCCGGCCCCTTAATAAATTAACAATGTGTAAATAGTAACAATATTACGGCCCACTGCATTGTCCGCATAATAGCAAAAATGATTATGGCCCCTTGAATCAATTTTCTACTTTCACGCGGACAAAACCGCTGGCAATAGCTAGTAGCTAGTTTTATTATGTTGCTGTACACGGTAATGACTGCCCATCTCTAATAACCAGTTGGAATGACGCACATGAAGCCAGTAGATAAATTCTTAATATCTATTTATTTATTTATATATACTTTATTGCACATCAAGATTATAAATTTACAAAAAGAAAACCATATAATAAAAAACACACAATTGGCGGCCTTATCGCTCTAGGCGATTTCTTCCAGGCAACCTTGAATGGACAGGGATTGCCTGGACACAAAATGGGGTTGCACTTAGTGCAAATATAAAAATAACAAAACTCAATAAATTCTTAATTCTAAAATAGATACACAAATACATACATACAAAATATATATAAGCAAGAGAGTTAGTGAAGAAAGAAGACAAGATCACAGAGTCAAGTAATGATCCTTCACAAGCCCTTTAAATGCAGGCTTTAATTTATCATGTTTTTCAGAGACTACCACCAAGAAATCCTGAAGACGCAGGGCGTCCGACGGTGCATGATGTTCATCTACAAGATGCGTCTAAATCTACTCGATAAAGTCTACCTCACACTGGAGAAACCAGACGTAAGTTTTACCAACTTGAATTTGTAGAACAATTTTTCGATTCTGTACAAAAAAAAAAATCTTGTTGAGTGTCTTCTTAATATATTTCAAATTCTAATGTTCGCTTGAATAGTTTAAAAACAGGGAATACATTGTAGGAATAAACAACCAATAGGCAACTCGGCCAACGATAAGGGAATGGTGACTAGATCGCGTCTTTTTTTTTGCTACCACTGCTGGGCAAAGGCCTCCCTTTACTCTTTCCAAACTTCTCTGTCTAGGGCGATCTCTGCCTAAGTTTTTTGTATTTTTTTTAACCGACTTCAAAAAGAGGAGGTTCTATGTTCGGCTGAATGTATGTTTTTTTTTATGTGTGTTCACCGATATCTCGGTCAATTGTGGACCAATTTTGAAAATTATGTTTTTGATTGAAAGGTTATGCTTCCAAGTTAGTCCCATAGAAATATTGTTAAGATCTGATCATGAACTTGAGGGTATGGAACAAAACTCCTCATAGAATCACAGCAGAACTGTGGTTACAAGTAAAGTTGCTTTGATTGACGTGTAGTCGATGACTGGCTGTCAGAAAAGAGGGGGGGGGGGGCGTATCGAACTGATCTGGTGATGAAGCCAAAAGGAAAAAAAAAATAATGTAATCTAACCGTGTTTGGGATTATTAGAATCGTTATGAGATGCACTGTGGCTATAGGTTATTTAAGTTTGTCTGAGGGGTACTTTTTAGTGGTGGTAACATAACTAAAAAGTGTAAAATAAAAAGCAAAAAAAAAAAATATTATTTCGGAAGTTGGTGTTAAATAACGAAGACAAAACTAGTATAGAAACACCGACTTCCGAAATTAAAGTTATTTTATGCTTTTCAGTGTCGTGGAATCGTGGAAATTGCAGACACAATAGAAAGACAATAGGTGCGCGAACGCCGGCGTTCGGTTGGGGTTTAATGAATACACTGAAGTTTGTTATATTTTTTTTTTAACTTGGGCTTGTTTTTTGATACTATCTCTCTTTCCACAGCTACAATCAGAAAACTTCGTCGAAGAGGACGGCGAGGAGGTGTTCGAGGACCCCTCGAACGGGCGCCCTGACTTCTCCATGCAAGATGAGGATGAGCTGAAGACTTATGAGCTTAGGAGGTCAGTACTTCGTCTGATATTATGTCAGATATACAACCCGTGCGCATTAACATGGTACCTGTTGAATGACGTTTGAAATATTGAGGGTATTGAATTTTATTTTAGTTTTTTGGATATCAACATTTATTTTGCGCTGAGTAGTTTCTCATGACATAAGTTATTTACTTTACGAATTTACGATACTTTAAACGTGACAGTACAAACTATTTTCGAGTATTCCATGTGGCAACTGTTTTTGAGCCAGTGCCATGGTAATGCGCTCGGGTTGTTAACAAGTCCTTCATTAGTTCTTCGCGCGATTTGAACATATACAACAGCTCGAAATCATCTATTGGGCAGTTACTCAAGCCATACAAAACTCCCGTCTAGTCGGAGGATATCCTTCCTTTTACGGAGGTTTGCTGGACTTTACACTCTGTTCCCCGCATACCTCCAAAGATTTTTCAGCTTTCAAGTGCAATTATATATTGAATACGTTGATAAAATATCTTGTAGATGGTTTTTGAGAGGATAAGTAATACCAAGACTATGTATGAGCATACAAATGTCTGAATGTGAGTGTGAGCGATGTGCTAGAGATTGATTACTGTCTATAGTCACCTACCGCCGAAGAATCCATCGAAAGCCTTATTATACAAGGAAAGGTGAATGGACAAGGCTGCGTGCCAGATTACCGATGACAACAGATCAAAGCGGTTGTTGGCGGCACATTGAACGAGTGCGCACGACTCCCAGCAGACAAGTCGTGCAGCATAACCTGACAGCTTCCGGAGAGGCATCTTCATGATCACCACGACCAATCTGGCAATAGTGAAACGACCAATGAGAAGAGTTTTAGCAACCATACTGATCAAACAAGCAAAGTACTATATTGTGTTGGCATGTGTCTATGCATGTACTTGAGTTTATCACCCATATTATTCAGTTTATGTACGGTAGGAAACTTCCTACAATACGTCCTCGTTTTTTCCGTCCTTGTGCATTGACATACCACCCTTTCCTCCCTCAGATACGGATGCTGGTCCCCTGAGTGCATATCCATGCGTCTACCGTCCTACCGCGCACATTTCCTGCTGCTGTCCAGCCTGTGCATGGAGGCAGTGCACGACTACCTGTCCTTCCGGCTAGAAGCCAGGCCCGAGCACCCCTCCTGTCTCACTGTCAAACAGGTAACGTAACATTACACACGTACTGTAACACACTCTTGTCTTATTTCCCAAGTATCCTCTTAACGTCTGGCCCCGTGAGTTTGTGTGAGGCCGCGCCAACGCTGCGTCTTCCGGTATACGGTCGCCACTCCAAAACCTTTTGGCGCCATCGACCATCTGTTCTGCGAGCATTGAGCCCTGCCCCATACCACTTATACCGTTAATGTCTTTCTTCTGATTCCAGCTAATCCATGAGTTGCGTGAAGGTCTGGACATAGCGTCGGAGATGCGCGCAGACTTCGCGCTGCACGTGCAGGCCGCGCTGGGAGGGCGAGCGCCGGGACGAGCCGCCAATGACCTCATACTGCTCACCAACACGTTCGACACCACAGTGGAGACACTGCTCAAGGTGAGTGTCACTTGTACACACAGTAGACATAGCGTCGGAGATGCGCGCAGACTTCGCGCTGCGTGAAGGTCTGGACACAGTGTTGTCTATGTGCATAAACTTCGCACTGCGTGAAGGTCTGGACATAGTGTTGGCTATGTACACAGACTTCGCGGTGCGTGAAGGTCTGGACATAATGTTGGCTATGGACACAGACTTCGCGCTGCGTGAAGGTCTGGACATAGTGTTGGCTATATACACAGACTTCGCGCTGCGTGAAGGTCTGGACATAATGTCTATGGACACAGACTTCGCGCTGCGTGAAGGTCTGGACATAGTGTTGGCTATGTACACAGACTTCGAGCTGCGTGAAGGTCTGGACATTATGTTGGCTATGCGCACATACTAATTCATATTCCATAAATAAACAAACAAGAAGCAGTAGTGATGGTGGCTCTTTTATAATGGTGTAATAACTAAAACCGCAAATAGGCATACCTATCATTGTGTGCTGTGGGAATTTCTATATCCAGCAGAAATAATGATGATAAAAAATAAAAAAAATCAAAGTATATTATACTTTCTTTTTTGAACTTCTTTTTTCCCTGTCTCACTGAGAGATATAAGCAGTTATTTTTCTTAGTGAGAATGAAAGACGCTATTTCGCGTATCGACTTTATTATCTTAGGCTCCTCGCCCACGGCGACTTTTGCAACGCGCTATAGAAGCGATACCAACGCACTACAGCATCGCGACTGTAGCGATATAAACACGCGACCGTGATTGACTACGTCAGGGAGAAAACGGAAAAAGTGAAACATTCTACATACAAAAACTTTTTAACACGCTTTTTTTGTAATTACGCTTTTTTAGTAACTTAACTAAATCGCGTTTGAGAATCGTGATGCGGGCGAGGCTAAACTGCTAGCGACTGCATCGCGATTGTATCGATGCGAACGCACGACAGCATCGCTACTGCAAAGTTTCAAAAAGTTGTCGTGGGCGAGAGGTCTTGGCATAGAATAGTCGGCCTTATAATGTTCCCACTGCTGGGACTCAGGCCTCCTCTCTAGGAGAGGGAATGAGCCGTAATCCACTACACGGGGCTAGTGCGGTTTGGTGGATGTCACATCTCTTCGAATTTTTGGTTCTAGGACATGCCGGTTACTTCACGATGTTTTCCTTCGCCGTTTTGAGAGCAGTGGTGATGAAATAAATTACACACAGTGATGCGTCTGGCTGGGCTTGAACCCGCGACCTACAACTCGTAAGTCGAGACCATTACCACTCGGCCACCACAGCTCTCTTCGAGCCTTAGTATTCGTCAAATGGAGTATAAATTGGAATGATGTGTAAATATAAAGTGTATGTGTTGCAGCAATACCTGTCGTACCTGACGACGATGTCGGAGACGGAGCACATGCCGCGCTCGCGGCTGCAGGCGGAGTGGGCCTTCACCGCGCAGATCGCCAAGCGCATCAAGTGCGCCGCCGTGCTCGCGCCGCTCACCTTCTCGTACGTTGCTTTCCTCTATGATATTTCATGAAAATAAATCTCATGGAGACAATTTGTATTACCTCTGCTCAAATGTGTAGTCATATTAATAGACAGTTTATGGGGTCGGACGAAATACCATAGCGGGGAAGTTTTTAAGCGAAACTTCATAATGGTAGCTCAAGTTCCCCAACTATCAACCTGAGGAACGACAGGACATTAATGCATGCGCCCCAAACTACACATGCTCAAGCTGGGCACGCAAACAACCACGCATGGTGTTCTTCAGTAGAAAAATTGCTCCAACAAATTGCAACTGCAGCTTATATAGTAATCACTTTATAGGCTGCAACTGCAATCTTCCCTCTCGCCTTGTATTTAATAAAAGTGAAAAGAAGAAAAGACGCTGGTGGGCAAAACGATTACACTATAATACGATGATATCTCGATATCCATCCACACGGAGCGCACGGCTCACGATGAGGCGGCGTTTGCAACGATTGTATGACGCAATATCCACATAGCCCGAGGCAGGCGAGGCGAACCATTCGCAACACGCCTCGCGATGTCCGTATGCGGCTTTTAAGAAGCACTTATTAACAATATGATTTATATTTGTTTCAGAAACATTACATGCAACCAACTGAATAGGCTATTGAAGACTTACGAGGACGAGTTCAGAATCATTAAGGAGGATAGCAGGCAGAAGCAACATATCGCTGAAAGTGCTGAAAACCCTGATAGCAGGCAAATATTTTTATATATATTTATATATAAGGTGTTACAGTAAATTTGTTTCAGCATATCCTGGCATAACGTGGCGTGCAAATATATTTCCAGTCAGTGTCGTACTACTAACTTGCATATTACAGGTTCTATGACTTTTTACAAAATTAATTCATTTGCTAAAAACTAACCTTCAATATTTCGTTATTCATCTAACACATTTGAACTCTGTATGACGCGACGTAAGCGCATCAAGCACCTCCACCGGCTAATCCCAGCTTCCCTCCGCTATTGTAGTATCGCTTGCTTCGCATAGATTTCGTAATATTTGGAACGATCAATTTATAGTACATTATGATAGAACTGTGTAATGTTAATGATTACCGACGAGGCGGTATTTAGACCCGAGCCGTGGCGAGAGTCTTAAGAGAGCCGAGAACGGTAATCATTAATTACTCACCTGTGTCATACGACGTTTTCTAATACAGTTGTGAAGAAATTAACTATAAAATTTGAACTATTCTTTGTACTATTTTTTCTGTTTCCTTCCTCTTTTCTTGTATTTCTATATGTGTGTACATAAATCTATATATATAAAAGAAAGTCGTGTTAGTTACACCACTTATTACTCAAGAACGGCAGAACAGATTTGGGTGAAAATTGGTAGGGAGGTAGCTTAGAGCTTTTTATCCCGTTCGACAGCGTTCCCGTGTGACTTGACATGAAACGTCAGTCACTATAAAACGTGGTATAACAAAAAAGAATCAGAGTAGGGTAGAGTAGCGTAGGGTAGAGTAGAGTATGGTAGGGTAGAGTAGGGGACTTGCGCCCAGCCTGATACGATACATGTAAAATAATTATGGCGGGGGAGAGGGTGAACAGTAAGGTTTTAACTACATTATAGCAGTAGTGAGTAATGGTAATCAAAATGTCACAGTTTGGTAACAAGGGCCATTATGTACCTAAGTACAGTGTAATAAGAGTCACTTTCTGAGCAAGTGTGTTGTAATAGTACATTGTTACACTAGGGGTGAAAGTAACTCATTTCTTCCCGAGAAGGAGTTGACGGCCGAGCGAAGCGAGGTCGCTAATTCGAGGGTGTACGCATGCGGTGTGTCCTGTCTCATACAGTTCCATACATTACAACTCAGCGATACGTGCACGTCTACGCTTACGTCTACGCATACGCATCCGGTCTGCTCGAGCCTTTAAACTGACTGAGCTCAAATAGATGCCCATTCGACAGAGAAGAAGTTTGCGCGCACTGACTACACTCTTCTCTCTGTTCAACTCTCCACCCCTCCTTCTTATCTTATATCTCATTTTCAATATTTATGTTCTTACCATTCTAAGAATCTTCGTTCTTCTAACAATCTCCTACTTCTGATCTTGTTCATTCTCCTTGTCATATACAGTCCATACTTCTGTGAAATGTGCTTCCTCTCGATATCAGGACGACCACCAGTCAGTATGCATTTAGGCGAAAGTTGCAGCATTAATTTCAGAACAAATAGCGGAGTCGTTCCAAAACCCCCTTCTACTTTATACACCGTTAAATTTTAATCGTTTTAATCCAGTGGAGGGTCGATCCGGTACATGAAACACTATCGATTTGTAAAGATAAAATTAAAAAATAAAGTATTTTTTTTTTTCAAAACTCGTATTAATTTACGCATGTACGAAATTAATTTCTTTAAGAAAACGTCAGCTGAGCAAACAAATTAAAAGGGTCCTGTTATCTTGTTCCGTTTCCCAGCCCCGTGTCGCGGCACGCCATCTACGCGGTGTGCCGCTCTGCGCAGAGCATGTACGCCACGTCGCGCGACGCGGCGCTGCAGGCGGCGCAGTGGGCGCGCGCGCTCGCCGCACGCCTCGCGCGCGCGCCGCCGCCCTCCTACCTCAACCAGAGGGGGCAGATCTTTGTGAGTACCGACTATTTGCTTTTAATGAAAGACTTTTCGTATGTTAACCTAACAGGTTATCGACTGATCAACCGGACTTGCTCGTGATAAAAATGAAAATCTTCAATCAGAACTTCAAAAACATAAACCTAAGCGATTATTCGCTAAGAAAACCCTCGGTAGGGTAGACCTAGGTTTAAAGCAGGGCTGGGGAAGAACTCCAAGGGACGGGCGGTCATGTCCTGAAATACGATATACAATATCCTCCGACGTATCTTTGCGAGCCCGAACTTTGCGCTGAACGCTGCGAAAGAGCGTTTTTTAGGAACCATGTACGGTCTACGTACATTGACCTTATTTTTGCATGAAAATGCAAATCAATACGTTCGCTTGTCACAATAAATTACTACTAAAACTCAGTGTGCAACTTACCAACACGCGGAACATACGTACATGTGAGAATCATCAATCTTTACGGTGTACGATACTAGTTATAAATAAATTTTTACTATGTGAAGTATTTTACATGTTGGTCACACTCGCTACCTAACACACAACCAAACACACAAACAGTTAAAATGTACAGTTCAGCAACTACTCTGACCCGTACAAACCAAATGGTGGCATAACAAGAATGTCGCTACAAGTCGAATCACTGTCAGTATATTCGTATTCTCCAGGTGTACTTACCAATCTGTCAATGTCCCACAGAACTGCATAATGGCGATCCGAGACTTCATCACGTCGCACATCGAGTTCGTGCTGGACAAGAGCCGGCTGACGAGCTCGGAGGAGATGCACCGCGAGCTGTACGAGACCGTCGCCACCAGGGTGCGCGAGCTGCTGCTACAGATGTTCAAGCTTGGCTTCGAGGTGAGACCAAAACGATACTATAGGAACCAATTAACCACATAATTTACGAGTGAATATCACGGTAAAAACAGACTTTTCAGGTGAAAGCTATGGGCCCTTAACGCCAGCTCTTAACGCGATCTGACGACCTGGGTCCATTCTAGTATTACGTAAGCACTACAGGACCTGTCTTTGGGGGGTCTTTGATTTGCTTATTTTTACTTACTACATGAGAGATCTGGGGGTGTGGATAGAGATAACATCAACAACAGTATTTAGTTTTTTAAGCTATTGCATAGCTTCTATCGCGGGCCTTGAGCGTGGAGACCGAATCTAGAAATTCCGTAACGAAAAAATTTGTTTTCTTATCGGTCACTACGCTCAAAAAGTGTAACTTCAATTAATATCAAAGAAAAAAAAAAACAAAGGAAAAAAATACTGCATAAATAAAATAAATAAATAATTATAATTGCATAAGTTGATGGAAAATGCTATGCCGCTTTACCGAGGCAGTCCCCGAGTGCCACACGTTTTTGTTTTGCTTTATAGCCCTCGGTAGAGGGTCAATATTTGCAAATAATCTGCTTAGAGCCTATCCGCATCTCCACGTCACGACGTAGCAAAGTGGAGCGGTGCGGTAACGTGCCACGTTACGTTGCCGCCTCGTGCTAGTAAACGGTACAGCAACGACGCCGTGGGACGGCGCGTCTGGTCGGCCGACGTGGCTCGATTCGATGCGCTCGCTCAGTTAATGCTTAATTGTCGTAGCAATTAGTTGTGATTTGTGAATAAAAAATGTCGGAGAATATTAACCGTGATTGTGTTTAGTATTTCTATTGAAATACATAGGTATCTAAGTTAGTGAAGAATGCAGCAGAATTTTACAAGGCACGGCGACGTGCAACGTTGCTGCATCGTGACGTGCATTTTTACGTTGCACGTCACGTTAACGTACCGTACCGTTCCACGTTGACAACGTCGTGACGTGGAGATATGGACAGGCCCTTACTTACTTCTACGGCCCCTAAAGGATGCAGCTATATAGTAATCTGACTAAGTTCAATAAAGCGTATTGTCAGATCTTAACAAATACCTTTTGCTTGTACTTAATAATGCTCTCATGCACTGAAAATAAAATAAACTTTAAATATTGAGTTTAGCGCCATTTACCGAGATATGGATACGCTTGGGCCTGTAGCTTTAACGTTAGTTCGCCAAAACTACTATATAATAACACACCACCGCTTGCGTAAGAACTTTAATAAATTCATAAGCAAGTGTTAGTTTTCAACCTTATGGTTGGTAGGTTTATGGTAATTCTAGATCTATGTAGTAGAAACGTTGCCTGAAAACCGGTTTCGACTGAACCTATTCAAAAATGGTTTAAACCGATTATCAGTTTTGACTTTAAAAACATAAATACTGCAGAAGGTAATTTAATAAATCTGGTGTGTCGTACTAATATCATATCACATGGTGTCAATTACTTACGAATTGGTCGTCCGCCCGTACGCTTTTATAGTATCAAGGGCAGGATACCACTTTGCGGGTCCTCAAATAAGTCGCAAAACTTTCATTGTTACATATTGTACTCTTGGTCGCAAACTAGCCTCTAAACCCTGCGATCGGATGTGTGGATATTGTAAAAAGAAATCTTATCGATGTTTATCTAATAAGGTATATGCACGATCGATGTTCACACTGCAAATGCTAACATAGCTTTTATGCACAATATTTTATTATATTTTTTGCAGAACAAAACCAAACCAAACTTATTTATTTCTAATAATATTTAACACAAAAAAAAAAAAAAAAACTATTAATATAGGAGTATTTAAGTATATTCTGAACGTTGTTCTAATAAGGAGTTGGTGCAGGCATACTAAATGCATTAATTTGTTTCTTGGCCCTGTGTTTTTTTTCTACTTTCTTATACTCTATTCAAAGCAACATTAGACATTTATGCAAACCTTCCGTTGTCCGTTCAACCAATTTTGATTTTTATTACGTTGGTGGCATGACAAATGGCGGCTGCAGTAAATAGTTGGTATGTACTGTAACTTTTTTGCTTTTAATGGCATCCTTATGCCTACGAAATACAAATTAAAATCGGTTGAACAGATGGTTAAAAAGGTGTCATAAATGTCTAATTTTATCGCGAATAGGGTATACATACTTTAAAATGTACTGCTTCTCAGTCTGTGTTTTTCTTCCTTTATAAATGTTTTATATTATTCGAAAACCACTTTGGATTGAAAGTATTATTACTGTGTTTCACACACCCTAATGTATGCTACATTAGGGCTTAATTTTTTAATAGAGTATTAATAACTTACAGCTAAAAAAATATAGAAAATATGTTTTACAGTCTTCCTTACAGCCGTGTTTATTCTTGAGTTAAAATATATTTATTCATAAACTTGTCCTTATTATTATGTTTATTTGTACAATATAATATGCCTGTACCTTACAAGGCGTTGACATAGGTGCATAGTATACCCCTACTACCCCTGCTAATAGAAGCCACCACAAAACCGAGCTATCTATACTTTATATATCAATATATCTTACACGCCACGCCAACATCACAGCTTATAACAGCATGTCCCCCGACCGCACATTGTCCGCAGCTCCACAAAGAGCTATACAAGTTCGTGCACTGGCACCGGCCGGAGGACCCGGCGCTGCGGCGGCTGCGGCCCGCGTCGCTGCAGCCCGTGCGCTCGCCGCAGGTGGAGCGCCGCAAGAGGCCCGAGACCATGATCGTGCACGACTCGGTCAACCCGCTGGTAGGGCACGGTGTAGGTGCTGTGACGCTTGGGTTGTTTTTCGCTTTAGCGTTGGTTGGTTCGTGAACGCCATGTGTACGCAGCGGGAATGCTGCGTTGTCGTCGCCTCACGTCGATGGCGCTGTGGACACTGCATTGATTAGGGTTACGCATCTAGCGTTTGGAATATCCGTTTGACCACTGTTAATAATAAAAATAAAAATTAAGATATTTTAATTCAGACAAAATCATAATTTAAGGTAACTCCTACAACAATACATAATGTGACTTTAATTTTGCGTTTGAATGTTTTTTTCACATGTACTTCGTCAATGCAGTGTTCAAGACGCTCGTAAAGTCGACCAGAGTAGCTAAAAATCTAGGTAGTGTCTAAAGAAATGTTGTGCTAACTTCGTGTTCTGTTAGATTTGTTGTATTTAAGACAGTTTTTAACCCTTCCTTGTTTAGATTTGTTTTGTGGTTTGCCCGATTTAAAATGAAATTATAGCTATTAATTTAGAATTTTCATCATCTTCCTGCCTTTGTCCCATTTTACTTGGGGTCCGTGTAACACACGGTTTTTTTTACTTACATTCTTTCACTGACTCCTTTTTATTTCATTTCACTCCTTACAGTCTTCTTTGACCTATCTTTTCCTCTCTTCTGTCCATATGAATACTCATAACTCTTTCAGTAACACGCACTTTATTCCTCCTCTTCACATAACCACACAAAAACATTTCAGTCACTGGCCCCACTTTCGAGCTTCCTCAAATATACTCAAATCTCACTACCCATTTTCATCACACCACACATACATCTTATCACTCTCACCTCCGCTACATGCAATCTTTTCATCCGTCTTTTTCACAGCCCAACAATCTGCTCCATACAATATTACAGGTCTTAACACGGATTTTTAGATTTTACCTTTCAACTTGAGGGGCACCCGAGGGTCGCAAGTTGTTCCAGTAAACGGTCGCCATTTCATCTTAATTTAGGATCGTCTAGATCGATATTAATATTTGCAGCAGCCGTCTTTGTTTATTGTTGTTGCTTGTTTGTTTGTTTTTCAGTTGATATTATGATCAGGTAAGAGATGATAGTGAAGTAATCTTCTAAATATGATAAAGTGGTTCGTTTTGTGTGTTAACAACTTTGTTATCTTGTTGCTTATTTTTTTCTTTCTTTAACTGCTTGCTTTGTTTTGCACTAACAATAAAATAACGAATTACGTTTCCAAGGATTATGATGTTAAAAAGAGATATTCCAACACTTTTAATTCAGGAATAGTCGAATTTCATGTTCTAGTTAGGATAATACGAGTAATTTATATATATGACGTAGTCAGATCATAGAAATTGATCACTTCATGATATTATGGCCAACTAAAACTGGCCAGATCGTTTAAACGTTAACATTTGATGATATGTCAATCTTTGGCCATATAATTGATGTAGGATTTCTATGATAATAAAAGATCTAAAGAAAGTAGGCCAAATGAGGATATCATGAAACTGTAACATTTAAAACGATCTGGCCCCGACATAGATGAGTTTATGAATGTTGCGATCAAGTTATTAAAAATAATGTTTTATTTTATCATAAGTTAGAAAAACAGTTTTCATAAATTCCACATTTTTATGACGTAGTAACTCAAACATTTCGGCCATTTGAACATGCCCCCGCCACGTCCCTAGATCCACAAGGAGCTCCACCGTCTGGTGTCGGAGGCCCCGCGCGCGCCGACGGCCCCGCCGCGCCGCGCCGCGCCGCAGTCGCCGCCGCTGCGCCGCACGCGCTTCCTGCGCTCCGACAGCATCGTGGACGAGTACGAGAACAGCGTGTTCGATGAAAGGCTCTTCGACAACATACACAACTTTGGAGACAATCAGGTCACTACAGACACTCTTCAAAACAGATTCAAATTTGTATTTAAATTTTTACTATTGATGTTTTTAATATCGTGTGTTTTTCATCACGACAACGGGATAAACTCGCATGCGGAAAATTTCATGCAGTGTTTATGTACAATGGATGACAAATGCACGGGGGCTCCGCGCGGTACTGCTGTCCGGGATCACGCCCCGCGTCACGCGTGCGCATACCCGGCATTACAATAAATACGGTTATCATTACGGTTATGCGTGCGGGGCATTCTCGCATTCGTGATCAAAATCGCACGATATTAAAAACACCCTAATGAATGTATTTTGGTATAACCGCAAAAAAATGACATACTTTTAGAAATATCAGCAAAAAATCTCCTAATTTTTTTTATTTTATGTAAGGGATATAATTCGCTAATCATTATTGTTCTGAGACCGCTGCCGTATCCTGGCTGTACTGAAGTTAACGCTACTTCTCTCTTCTTCTTTGTATAAAAATAATCGATTTGGCAGAATTTATTGAAAATTAAAACTGACCTGAAATAAATTCCGATAAATATTAAATTTTTTCACTTAAGCATTTATTCATTACATGCCTAATGAATGGTATGACGCCCCTTCTAATCTGTACTATAATATTTTTTTTACACCACCTGCTCGATAATGTCGTTTTACACGTCATACAAACCTCACTTAAAGCAAGTCATTATATACCTAGGGAGATAATGCAGTATGGCCGATCCCTAGGGAATAATGAGATTTGAATTTGGAGCATCTAGAATCGTCAACATTGTGAATTAAAATGTAGGCGCATCGAATAAGTTGACTCGAAATTCAAACCAAAGAGTGTGTAATCACTATGATTCAAACTGGGCACTAACAAAAAAAGAAAATAGAATATAACCCGACGACATGGGAGCATTATAGAAAATTGAAAACATAGAATCTTGGAGTAGTGAATTTTGTTTGTTTGATGAACTTATAAATATAATACTTATATTTCTCTAATATATAATTTGGTCGACCAAATTGTCTTTTAATTATCTCACAGATGGTGTAAAAAGTAGAGTATGCAACACGGGGATAAAGCTGTCTTTGTCTTGGGCGGTTTAAATTCCTCACTTCACTCAGGTTTCTTTATTAACTCCCTCGCAATGCTCGGGAGTTAATTTTATAAATCCCTCACTATCGTTCGGGATTAAAATCAGCAACCTTCGTTTCGTTCGGAATTCAACATGCCGCCCGCGACTTAAAGACACTGCTTTATCCCCTAGTCACATAAACTACTATTTTACACCATCTGCTCGATAATGTCGTTTTACACGTCATACAAACCTCACTTAAAGCATGTCATTATATACCTAGGGAGATAATGCAGTATGGCCGATCCCTAGGGAATAATGAGATTTGAATTTGGAGCATCAAGAATCGTCAACATTGTGAATTAAAATGTAGGCGCATCGAACAAGTTGACTCGAAATTCAAACCAAAGAGTATGTAATCACTATGATTCAAACTGGCCACTAACAAAAAAAGAAAATAGAATAAAACGTGCGTACTGACGACACGGAAGCATTATAGAAAATTGAAACTATAGAATCTTGGAGTAGTGAATTTTGTTTGTTTGATGAACTTGTAAACATAATACTTATATGTCTCTATTATATGATTTGGTCGACCAAATTTTCTTTTAATTATCTCACAGATGGTGTAAAAAGTAGAGTATGCAACACGGGGATAAAGCTGTCTTTATTTGGGCGGCTTGAATTCCTCACATCACTCAGATTTCTTTATTAACTCACTCTCAATGCTCGGGAGTTAATTTTATAAATCCCTCACTATCGTTCGGGATTAAAATCAGCAACCTTCGTTTCGTTCGGAATTAAACATGCCGCCCGCGACTTAAAGACACTGCTTTATCCCCTAGTCACATAAACTACTATTTCTACAACAAAACTAATATAAGAAAAGATTCGTTTTTTTTGTTTGTTTGTATATTACGATTTAACTCAAAAACTTGGACTGATTTAAAAAAAATGTTTCACCATTAGAAAACTACATGTTCACTGAGTAACTTGGCATATTATTTTCTATTTTGACGCGGGCGAAGCCGCAGGCAAAAACTGTATAAACTGAAAACTAGTTCTTATTCTTTCACCAGTAGAATGCTACTTTATTACTATGTTACGTAGACATATTTTCTACTTTCAAGCGTGCGAAATTGCTAGCAGAAACAAGTAACTTTGTTTGTCTCCGCAGACTCAAAGCAGCATCGAGCTGCTCCTATCAGGTGCAGAACCTCCCACCGAAGACGAAGTGGAACTGCGCGTCCCGATCGAACGCACGGCCAGCTGTGAGGAGAAGCGGTGGGCGGCGCGGGTGGCGCGCGGAGTCATACAGTTCGCGCGCTGCTGGATGCTGTTCGTGGTGGAGCGCTGCGACAGGGGCCGGGGGCTGAGACCCAGGTATTATTATTATGAGCTCGTTGTGTCCCACTGCTGGGCAAAAGCCTCCTTACGGTGAACACGCACATTCGTATAATTAAGTAGGCTATGCAACTTCAGCGTTTGCAAACGCGCGACAATTTAGTATAGTACTTACTAAGTAAAATAAATCAGTGATTTTTCTACACTCAATTTGGGTAGTTTTATTATCATCCCCGGATTCTATCATTTTACCATAACTGTGCAGAATATCGTCGTACATTCTTTTGGTCCTTCGAGCCGGATATGAATTCTTCTGTTATTCCACTCTTTTCTGTCCTTAGTAACTTATTTTTTTTTATTTTTACTACTTCGACAATCTTTATTTATTAATTGGTACCAATAGACTACGTAGCACCCAAGTAGGCCGTGGTAAAATTTGGGGATTATAGATCCGGTGGCCCTGAACAGACGATGGCCCAGTTTCCTTACCTCTGCACTTCGAAGGACTTTAAAAACGCTGCTAACATACCTATAAACGTGGACTTCTATTAAATGGTTCAAATTACTTGAAAGAAAACCAATTAGAATAGAATAAACTTTATTGTACACCAAAAAGTAACACAGCTTATACAAAAACTTAAATTAATGGGTACAATGGCCAATTACCTTGAAGGAGAAGAATCGAGGAGAAGAACCTTAAAGATAACTACTATAAGTAAGATAACTTTTATTACAGATGGGCGAGTCAAGGTTTAGAGTTCCTAATGCTGGCCTGCGATCCACGAAATACGAAGCATCTCAGCGAAGAAGAATTTGAAGTAATTATAAATTATTTTTAAACTTATTACCGTTCTATAAAAAAATATTTATATTAATTTTCGCCTCTCATGATTTACAAATATATTTTATTAAAATGTTTTTACGGTATTCCAGGAACTGAAAACTCTAATGGACGGCTGCATCTCGCACGTGATCGGTTCCCGGCCCGCGCCCAACCCGCCCACACACTCGCCTCGCCCGCGGCCTCGCTTGCCGGTATGTTTGCCCTTCGATACTCTACAGTCCCAAAAGATCATCCACATAGTCCACAAAATTAACCAGCTCTAAAAATCGTAATAATTATTAGATCCTTATGAGCTAGCAGTAGTAGTAAAAAAAATTCAAAATACAGACACCGGCACGTATCTTAAGCGCTCACTTCCACTTGCGAAAGTGAAATATCGGGTCTCTTTAATGGTATGAAGAGAGATGCCGGTGAGCGGGACGGGGAGCGCAATACTTGTACAGTGATTGACTGCGACAAAAACGATCCTCGCTCCCGTCGAGCGTTCAAGATTCGTGCCATTATCTACACCAACACAAAACTGCGATGCGACGTCGCGTCGTCGTAAAAATCTGCGAGCTCGTGCGACGCATCGCATGAAGTTGCAAATTGATTCACATCGCACATTTTATGCTCACTTGAACAAATACTTTGCCGCGCGAAATCTCATCGCATCGTAATTTTGTGTGGTAACTCTTACATCGAAGTTAATGACAGAATGCTGCGACTCATCAAAATCCACTAAGTTGTGTGTGTTTTCATTACAGAGTCCGTTCCCTAACAACAGCCGGGAGGCGCCCACGCCACCCACTCCTCCGCCGATAGAGCCCGACCCGCTTAGTTACCCTGAAGTTGAGTGCAACAGTGAGTTCTCTTTCTAAAATTAATTGACATTAATTCATGGTGGTTAGACTGTTGACAGTCACAACAATATTATGAATCGTTTAGGTTCGACGCTGATGTGGAACTCCGATTCCGGCGTGACGGACAGCTCCGTTGGGATCTCATGGCGGCTTGTCATAGCGACTGTTGCAACCCTCTTAGAGGAATGTTGCTGCTACAGGTCCTCACCGGACACGATTATTTGAAAGTGTTCTAGTGATTTATTTGGTGGGAAGCAACACCTGGATGTTACCAGTGTTCGTATCGGCCGGAGGACATAGTGGAGTATACGGCCCTAGTTTGTCTTATGCGGCCTGAACAGTGCCGTGGTGGAGTGCTTGGCCATGCGTAGGAGCTAGAGAGCATGGGATGTGCTCATCTCCACTTGCGAAGCAGTCATGCGAGCGAAATGAGTTCGGAAAGAGCGAGGAGGGACCATCCCGGCTTCCACAAGAGACACCTCTTAACGTGATCATTAGAAGATGTGCCACATAACTGTCTAAACCGCCAGCGTGTTCAATCGTAGTCCTAGCTTGCTGGTCATCATCAGGCTGTATAATTCTGAGTTGTGATGGTACCTTCTCACCTCATTACTCGCTAGTACAAGTTCTCTGTGTTTTGTAGTTGTGTACTATCTAAATTTGTCGTTCCCAGGTCACAGCAGGCGCGTGCTAGCCGCGATCCAGCGAGTAGACCAGGAGCGCGACTCGCGGCTGCGCAGCAACAAGAGCGTGGGCCACGTGCTGGGCGCGCCGCTCACCAGCTACGAGCCCAAGCTGCGACAGCTCACCTTCAAGTGGCAGCGCGGCCTCAAGATAGGCGCCGGCACCTTCGGCAAGGTGGGTCACACATAATACTTTGTCTGCTGCTTTTGAATAGGTAGTATCCTTACATGACGTCCTAAGTAGGCGATCCAACGTTAACGCGTACAAGAAGTGAATGGAACAAACAGTTGATACTCTGTTGCGGCGGATGTTTCACACGTGAGTGCGGTGCGGTAACAGGCGAAGCGAAGCGGACGTAATCAGTTGGTTTGATATTTTCGTGCAAGCTCTTGCGGTGCGGTGGCTTGTTTTAAATAAAGTGCAACTAAAGCAACGAAAGCACGCGCACGTAGAACAGAGTTGCTACGTCGCACCGAATCACTCATGAAGGACGCCGCGTAAGAGAAGAACAGGCATAAAATCTTATGGTTACTCTTTCACAAAAGTAATCGAGTTGACACGACATAAAACCTATTTGGTCGAAGGATCCTTTCAAGGGACGTAAAACTATATTCTGTTCCGCATACTTCTGAATACTGTTAACTTTCACATTTTATTCTAGTGGTCTACATCATAATATTGTCTCAATTGTTGTAGGTGTACACGGTAGTGAACACAGAGAGTGGCCAGCTACTCGCCATGAAGGAGTTGTCGGTGGGCGTGGGAGACAGGCGCGCGCTGCAGCGGGCGGCGAACGAGCTCAAGGTGCTGGAGGGGGTCATGCATCCGCATCTCGTCAGGTACTACGGCTGCGAGCTACATCGGGTAAGCTGTGTTTAGTTTACTATAGCTCTCACAATGTCGTTTATTTGTTAGTACCCGGATAGACTGAGACGCGGGCGCTGCGCGGCGTACTTGAACATAAGAAGTTCATTTGCGCTTTTATAGGTGGACTGATGAAACTCGCAAGAATCCAATGGAAT
The DNA here is from genome assembly GCA_929112965.1 of Mythimna albipuncta. Lineage (NCBI taxonomy): Eukaryota > Metazoa > Arthropoda > Insecta > Lepidoptera > Noctuidae > Mythimna > Mythimna albipuncta. The sequence continues at coordinate 962,836 of OV815969.1, read as the reverse complement.
GGATGCGAAACGCTCAGGATTGTTCGTTGTGGCGACACTGGAGAAAGTCTATGTCCAGCTAAGGATGTTTTTCGGCTGAAATAATAATAATGATGATGAGTAGGCATGCGGACGAGCTGCGAAATGCGGGACGCGCGTGGGCATTCCACAGCATGGTACAGTCGTATCTCGCCGCAGCCGCGGGGCTGCGAGGGCGGCGAGCGGCTACGACGCTCTTAAGCTAATAGTCGCCGACCGCGCGAGTTGTTATGATGGCGCACTACGGACAGGCACGGCGTGCGCGTGTCTGCACCCCGCACCGCCAAGTACTCAAGTATTGATAACACTATCGGTCAGCTGAGGAGGGCGTCAACCGCTCTCTTCAACTAAATTAAAAATTTGTCTATTTATTAATCTGAGGTAGCTGACGTGGCGGTATCGCAACATTCACGATGCAGCTAAGTTCTGGCGATGGCGAGGCGTGGGCGTGTTATGTAATGGTTTGCTAACTTCCAGGAGGAGATGCTGCTGTTCATGGAGCTGTGCGTGGAGGGCTCGCTGGAGGCGCTGGTGGCCACGTCGGGCGCGCTGGCCGAGCACACGGTGCGGCGCTACACCAAGCAGCTGCTGTCCGCCGTCCGGGAGCTGCACGCGCGCGCCATCGCGCACAGGGACATCAAGAGTACGCCAGGCTTTATACATTCTAGGACGCTATGTGGAGAACAAATTAGATGTGGATAAATTGGCTGGTGGATAAAATTAATGAAAACATGGGTGTGCAATGCAAATTCACCAGATATGGACCCAATCTTAGAAAAACTGGAATTGAGAAAAAGTCTCGCACTTAACTTCAGTAACATGTGAAAAGGCGTTTCAACATACAATTTCCCACTATAGTACAACCCAATCCACTACAATTAATAGTAATAAACGCTAATAATATAATTAAAGCATTCTTATTATAATTTCCCTTTATTCTGACTTCCAGTTCTTAGAGCTATCTTCTCATTTAATCATGGCTCAATAAACGGCCATTAAAGTTCTCATAAGGAAACGTACTTCAGTCGCATAGATCGATACATCAAACAAAAATTACATAATACCAACCATAGTTACTTGCTGTTGGTTTTCCATGTTCTTTAGGATATAAAAATTGAAACATCCTAAGCAAATTAATATTTTAATATTGGAAATATACCTTTACTCAGAAATGGGACAGTAACCAAATTCGAAAATCTCTTTGTATTCTACCGTTGCAGTTGTTAATGTACTATGACCTCGTAACAAAAATATTATGTAATGTTTGTCCAGGTGGCAACATCTTCCTGACGAACGAGGGCCACTGCCTGAAGCTGGGCGACTTCGGCTGCGCCGTCAAGATCCGCGCCAACACCACCGCGCCCGGCGAGCTGCAGGGCTTCGTCGGCACGCAAGGTACTAGTCTAACTATTGTACGCTCAGCACAGCACACACACACACACACACACAGCACAGCAGCACACACATTAGTACGCACCTAGGCCTAGTTAGTAATTACTGCAAATCAGGTAAAAGTAGGTTTCCTGAATCGTACGTCAGTAGTGGGTGATTTTTGAAACCGAGAGAATGTCTCATTCATCTGGCCTAGTTTTCGTGCCCATCTATTTTGGGTCGTAAGCAAGAGAAAATATTCTAAGAGAAATAGACTATTGGATTCTTTCGCATTTTTTTTTTTTAAATTAAATCGATATCATTTAATAAAAATTAAAAAACAAAACACTATAGTGTTAGACTGCGAACCCACCTGATGGTAAACAGTGATGCAATCGTAGATGGTGAATCACACTAGTTTATTAAGAGCCCATTCACTATAGCCTTGAAGACACCTAAATTATAATGAGATAGGAAGACCGCAACAGGAAAATTTTTCAATGTAAGCGGTATAAATGGCGAGGCAAAACGCTTATTCCGGACCGTAAGGGTGGACACTCAATAGAAGGTCTTCTCTTTATTTCTCATTAAAGGAATCTCACTAAAAAATATTTAAGTACTTCATTATTTTATTACGTTCAATAGTAAGCTAGTCAGTGAACCATCGCAAGGAACAAAGCAAGTGTATTCTCATCATTAAAACGTGTGTTATTCCAGCGTACATGGCTCCCGAGGTATTCATGAAGTCGTCAGGCCACGGGCGCGCCGCCGACATCTGGTCGCTCGGCTGCGTCGTCACTGAGATGGCTTCGGGCAAGGTAAGATACATCATCATCATATCAGCCGAAAAACGTCCACTGTTGGACATAGGCCTCCCCCAAGCGTCGCCACAACGGCCGGTCATATGCGCCTCGTATCCACCGTATTCCCGCAACTCTCACCAGGTCGTCAATCCACCTTGTGGCAGGTCGCGCCAGTGCTGCGTCGTCTGGAACGTGGTTGCCACTCCAGAACCTTACGTCTCCATTCAACCATTTGGTCTTGCGTGCTATAAGCTCTGGCCAATGCCACTTAAATTTGGCGATTCTTTGAGAAATTTGGGTAATCTTGTTTCTCCTGCGGATATCTTCATATCCGTAACGTATAAAGGTCTTTCATAATTGGGAATTTGTCTGTTTTAATTTTTGCACAGCATTTTGTACTAAACACTTCTTTTTTTCTGATAACCTCATCAATTAATCAAGCAGCGTTTATTATTTAACCTTTCAATTGTGATAATTACAGACACAATTGAAAGACAATAGGTGCGCGAACTTGGGGTTTAATGAATTAAAATATTTGTATGAGGAAAAATAGATGCGTGGTGGGAATATCTCGCTAACCTAATGGCAGTGACGTCACGTTGTAGTTTGTTTCCTTTTTCTTGACAGTTTCCCCTTCCACCAGATTTGAAAGGTTTCCAACTTATTCAATTTTGAACAAATTTGTAAAATTCTTTCTATTTATGACACTGTTTTTTCTCTCCTCAGCGTCCATTCTCTGCGTACGACAGCAACTTCCAGATCATGTTCCTGGTGGGCTCGGGTGGCAGGCCAGAGATCCCAACGACGCTGTCGGACGAGGGCCAGGAGTTCTGCATGTCCTGCCTCACGCACGACCCTGACCTCAGGCCCCGCGCGGAGACGCTCACCTTGCATCACTTCCTTATGGTGAGTAATTCAGCCATCAGTACCAGTACCTCTACCATGAGTTTAAAGCAATGGTATTTGTCGATACTCGATACCGACTACGTAAATATTTTGTATGGCAAATTTTGGTTCCGTAAGTGACCGCTAGAGGCGCTGCTGTATTTGCCATACAAAATATTTACGTAGTCGGTATCGAGTATCGACAAATACTATTGCTCATGGTAGAGGTACAGAACATGTACCGTCTGCGTATACGTGTGACCTCCACAACTCGATATCTTTCTCCTCTCTTTCAGTCCATCCAAAGGTTGTCTGTAAGAGATCGCCCTGTGCGATAAGGCCGCCCATTGTACACTTATTTTGAATAATGTTTGTCCTGTATCTTTTTGTTCATGCGGTTTACAATAAAGAATATAATAAATAAATAAATAAATATAATAATAAATAAATTAGTTAGCATGACAGGAAAAGGTTGTCAAAGATATACGAGTAACCTGGGACTGACAGCAAATTAAAGCTTCTTTTTTTTTGTTGGAAAAAAGCAGTTTTCTTTTTATTTTAACAAATAAACAAAATCTATTTTGACTCAGATAGGTAAAGCAAAATACAGAGTTGAAATGTTTTACATAGAACAACGAAATCTTAAAGGCTGGTAAATGAAGAGGGTAGTTTCCAGGGTCAAAAGAATTACATTTTATTTAGTCCGTATTTTAGATTATAAAAACATATTGGACACCTATTTTTTTCTTTTTTCGGTTAAAGAAAAAATAACAAAGATATAGCTCATTAAAGTTAGGTGTGACGTTACTCTGTGCGAAAAAAATGCAGCACGGCGTGACGTTACACGTAACTTTAATGGGCTATATCTTTGTAATTTTTGGTTTAATTTACAATTTAAAAAATACGTGTCCCTTATTTTGAATAATCTAAAAGACGGACTAATTACATTTTTTACGGCCACTACCCTATTGTGATTTGTAAAAAGTCATAGAACAAAGTTTTTTGTTTATGATGTTACTAAGGTTAGTGTTTTTTTATTTGTAAAAGAAATAAAATATTTTTGTGTAAAATCCTAATCTGCGAATGCAATTTCGATGCACACTATCAGAAGTGTAAATGACATTTAATCTATATTATAACATCTAATCAATTATTACTATTCCAGGTCAAATCCGATGAAAACGACTGCAAATGCGAGCCAGCGTTCCTCATCACAAAATGACGACCGAAATGACGTCACTCGGTTATGAACGCACACTACAACTAGTCGACTAGGCGATCCAATGAACTTTATCTTAGATAATGTGTACCATATAACGCCCGTCCAATCGGGGAATTCAAGCGTGAAGTGATGATATGCTTATGTCATGGGCGCGCCATAATTAGGTCTGCTCTCCACGGCCGCGTAGCTTCATAGACGCGTATTCGTCATTATACCCTTAAAACTAAAGTGATATACTAAAAAGGAGGGGTTGCGGACGGCGAGCAATGGGTAGCTCGCCGTCCGACCGTCTAGACCGAGCTCCAGTCGTCGACGACGCGTACTGTTCTACGCGCGTCTCAAGGAGATGACAGCAAACCGTAGAGGCCCAGCAAGGTTGAAGCCTACTGGGGCGGGGGGGGGGGGATTCTAAAAGGAATACTCGGCCCTGGTATGAAAGGCAACGAAGGAACAGGAGTGTGCTTTTAGTCAATAAAAATCTAAATAACAATTAAAAAACAAGTTCAGTATAGCACTTTTGTTTTAAAGGTACGATAAGCTTGGTGTACGCCTGCGTGAAGCTTACACACACAACTATAAAACGTTGACGCGTCTTTGAAGCTACGCGTCCATGGACATTAGACCTTAGTAGTTTTGTACCCTAACGCGTATTGAAGAAATATTTTTCCAGGCCAGTTAATAGATCTTTAAAGTGAATAATTTTAAGACGTAAGTTTTAATATTATTATGAACTATAGAAAGCATTTATTTTTATAACATTGACACAGAGATGTTAGTAGGTAAATGAAATTTTGAACATGATGGCAACTTACAAACAATATTTTTTTATTATTATTATTAATAGGCTCGTGTTTGACCACCATCTCACCTGATGGTAAGCGAAGATGTGACCGACGCTGGAGCACGCTTGCCTAGAAGTAACCTATTCACTCTTGATTTTAAGTTGTAGCTATCAGGAGACACAGTAATATTCTTTTTGCAAGGTTATGATAAGCAGTGATGCAATCTCTGATGGTGAGGTGCACTGGTTTATAGGCCTGTTCACTCTTGCCTTAAAGACGCTCATAATATAATATGGTGGGGAGACCGCAGCGGGCAAATTGTTCCAGTCCTTCGACTTAATATTCCACAACTTTCACACAACTCCATCTAGTCACAAACTAAGCAGAGCTTGTACTATTAGTACTAGACAACTGATAAACATACTTGCATATTAGATAAATTATACCCAGACACAGAACAAATGATCGTGCTCATCACACAAACATTTGTCTTGGGTGGGAATCAAACTCATGACCTCCGGCATAGCAGTCAAGGCCACTAACTACTATTCCAACAGGTCTATCATAGTCATGACATGTCATGTCATAAAGCATTGCGTGGCATTTGCTAATTGTTCTCTTTCCCTTTTCTGTGGTGGAAAATCATCAAATTACTTCTCCCTTCTCTGGGTGGAACGCGACACTCGCTGTTAAACATTTACTGCCCTAGCCGGTGTCGTGGACTCCATCAACTGTTCTATGCCCATTCCTTTTTGGCGAGAGTAGCTCCAACCCATTCAGATCATTTTATCGAGTCATTGATGAGCTTAAGGCCTATATTTCACTGAGACACCATGGCGGCGCCACCAGTCGCCGCCGCTACTAACAAAATGTATGCAGCTCTATAGAGAGTTACTCACCTGGTGTCCGTTTGGTTGGGCAACCAATTTGGTGGCGCGACCAGCTCGGACGTGTAGCGACTCTGTTATCTGGTATGGTGTTTAGTTTGGTAGCTTAGCGCTATCACTACCATACCATGCTGCTATCACACCATGGCGGCGTAACTGATCGCGCCAGTTATAGCCAAATATAGCGCTGACACTACGCCCTCCCGTGATCAACCACGAAACTTTTAAACAAGCTTCGCACACAAGTCGATCGCAACAGACACACTAAAAAGATTATTCCATCTAACTTTTCTTGTGATTACCTAAAGGGTAAAATTTCCTCCCTATTGCTAAGAGTCCGCTGTCCGTATATCTGTCAACAGGCTTTATCTCATGAACCGTGATAGTTAGACAACTGTAAGTGGGGCTCGCATACAACAAAGGTGTTTTTTTTTTTTTTCGTTTTTTGCTACAGACGATACTAAACCCTTCGTTCGCGAATTCGACTCGCATTTGACCGGTTTCTTAATTTTTACTTACCTACCTTTTTATTTTGTGATAAATACTGAACTCTAAACTTATACTTTTTAACCTATTTATTGTATTAATAAAATAAACCTACTATTGTGTACTATATGTCACATTTTTATTGTCTTCATATAGACAAGTTTATGTGTATTTCCACTTATACTCCATTTGTTTAGGTAATTAACTAAATGTTAACAATCTTGACATGTCTTATCTAAAGAATTGTATAAAAATTGTATGTAAAAATGTTTACAATTAGGTATTTACCTAAACTGATGTTAGGTAATTAACTAAATATAAATAATCTTTGTAAGTCTTTTATACGATTTATTTTAAATAAAAAGACATAAGTATCAAGATTGTTTACGTTTAGTTAACTACCTAAACAGGAGTATAGATATAATGATTGTTAGATAGAAAAATGTATTTTATCTTATAAAATTGTTGACCGCCGGGAATATAATTCCTTTGGGTGATTATATAATTATCTTATGACATAATTATGTAGGCTAATCGATAGCAATGGTCATACTACCGAATAAGCTTATAAGTGTTTATGTATACTTTTTATACGTACCATACAGCCATGAATGTAAACAAAATCAAATACTAATGTGCCATTCAAGGATTTCAAATAAATTCAGCTAAGAATTTTATAAAGTACCATCACGGTCATTTCTGCCAGATCACTTTAAAAAAATTTCGCTTGAACCTTGCGGCGCGACGCCAAACCAAACCCATTGAAGTTTTCGTTTCGAGTGCAAGCAAAAATGAACTTTGCGATGGTCAGGCGGAAGTGTCTTTGATGATACCCTACGTAAATATGACGCCTATTGTATAAATATGATTGAATTATGCTTATCAATAAAAAGTGATCTCCAAATGCCTCTTCCAGGCCTGAAAAGTAAAGAAATAAATATATTTCCTTATCATTTGAGCAATCCTGAAATCCTAACCTTTAGAAGTGCCTGATAAGGTCTTATTAGAGCTAAAACATAATTATTTGATGTTGTAGTGCTAGTTACATAATATATAGGATGATTGGTAATTAGTGACCGATACTTATAGACGATATTGTACTCATGATTACAAAAAACTTTCCCAAAGAAACTTTTTTTCATACTCATTAGGTTTATCACAATAACAAAATAGCTGTTCGCGTAAATCTGCGTGCGCGCGCCTGCCGCGTAACGCCGATGTCTCATGTACCTTACCTACAATAGTGATAGTGCAACCGCGCCGCTTGCAAACCCATCGGTGTATGTAATCAGTGTAGGTACCTACATGTTCCGGTTAAATAATACAAGTTAAATAATGACATGGTAGACATCCCACCCATACGCACAAAACGTTTTGTGAACACATTTATTGTGCGTACAGCCAAGGAGTGGAATTCCCTGCCGGAATCTGTGTTTCCTGATAGCTATAACTTAGGACTACTACTCTTTAAGTCGAGAGTGAATAGGTTTATTCTAGGCAAGCGTGCTTCATCGTCGACCACATCATCGCTTACCATCAGGTGAGATAGTGGTCAAACGCAAGCCTATCATTAATAAAAAAAAAATGAGTATAAAAAAAAAGTATCTTTGGGATAGTGGTTTGTAATTATGGGTACAATCACGTGTATAGTTATCGGTCACTAATTACCAGTCACCCTATTTAAGGAAAATTCACTTATATTGTAGCCAAGAAACATAATAAATTGTTAGTTTTAAGCTACAAAAATACGGTTTTATTGATACAATTATGTATATCTACTTAATTAGTAAAATAGGAATTGAGTCGTCCCGAACAAAATAATATGTGTAAATAAAGGTGAAGAAAAATATATTTTGATACTAAAAATCAGAAAAATAAATTAGATAATTTGTATAATGTATAAGAAATATAATATCTAAATATGTGATAAGTGCACTTTTGAAGTGTTTATGTACCTACTGTAAATGTTGGTTTTGGAGACGATACTTTTTGCGCGTAATTGTGGCGCGATTATTGCACTGCGAATTTTAGTGTATGGAAAACTAAAAGCGATTTAAATGATCGGGAACTGAGGTGGACGTTGGATTTCTGATTTAGAATAAATCTGTTGTCCTGCATTTAAAAACTGTTTTATTATTTTATCTCCTTATTATCACATTACATCTAATGTGGTGAATCTAGGTACATTTAGTCGTCAAAACTGCTGAATTAGTAAAATAATCAACACAAAAGGAAATTGGGCACCAATAGTTTCACTTTTTGACGCGTATGGCTATTAGAGTTAATGTATAATTCATAATATTATTTTTAATAATATTTTACATAAATTCATTGAAAACATTTGTGGGGTTTCTATTTTCATTTTAATTAGTATCTAATTCAACAAATACGTCATTTGTTGCATAATAGTGAAGCGACACTATTTTCAATTGTAATCGATCGATTAACCGTTAACATAAATCGTGGAACAACAAAATAATCTACAATCGCAACTAAAAAGTATTGAGAGTTGTCATTATCTTTATTCTTCAATTATGTTACTATTTCTTGCGTTAAAAAGCAATTTCTAGGCAAAAATAAAACAATTAAGATATAATCTATAATCATGACTCCGCGTCCGTAATCTATTGTTTGGTCACAACACTTTTCGATAAAATGTCTCAAACAAAATGGTATTTTCTGTTTACCTTGTTAACTAACGTGCCGGTTAAGCCGAGAATAATGTTTTTAGCTTTTTTCTGCTAACAAATATAAATTCGTGTCGAGTTGAGTTTTAGGATTCCTCCAAATCTATCTCCTACATCGAGCAATTCGACTCTTTTTGTGCGTGTGCTGCGAAGTGTATTGTTAAAACATTTTTTTACGTTCACGGTGATTTGTTCTAGGCGTAAAACATGTCGCGCTGTGTGAACTGTTCTCTTTTATTAGCACACCCGCTCCCTAGATGCCAAATCAAAGAAGCAACGGATTCCTTGGTAACATAACCTAACGTACATAACCTCAACAGGTACACAAGTTATTTTTTTTTCAAAAGCCCTACAATATTTAAGTTTGAATTTAACCTTGTTTTAAAGTATGACGCTAACCCTTTTTTGTGTCTAATTTTCACTACTATGCTGAGTCAAAAGTTGCGCAACCAAGTGCCATAGTAAGTTGCTCATGTAACTATAGGCGTTTTACGCAGGCGAACCACGGTTGCCGACATAGCACGAAGAATCGCCAAACTTAAGTGGCAATGGGCAGGGCACATTGCTCGCAGAACAGACGGCCGTTGAGGCTGAAAGGTTCTGGAGTGGCGACCGCGTACTGGAAAACGCAGCGTTGGAAGGCTGCGGAAATCCGATGGCTGCGGCAAGCACAGGATCGGTCATTGTGGCGACACTTGGTGGAGGCCAATGTCCAGCCGTGGACGTCTATCGACTAAAATGAAAAAATATAAAATGCAACCGCGCGTGGCAGCACGCTGGTGAAACAAATGCGATTCCATGCTGTCATTAGGGTCACCACGCACACCACAAAACGCCACCATATTTCCTGTAGGTTTCATACTTTTTATTTGGACTCGCCACACACGGTTGACGCCGGAAGCCGCCACACGCTACAAGTCGCCGTATCGTCAACATCGAGCATGGTTTAAAATCTTGTTACTTCATCTAACTCAATCCATCGCGATTTTTGACGAAAAATCAACGCGAAAAAAGAGAACGTCTGAATACTCTGTTAGCATTCGGTAATTCCGTGATTTACTCGAATATTTTATATAACTTGTTCCAAGAAATACGTGTTTTTTTTTGTAACCCCTGAAAAGTTTTTGTAAAACAGTAAATTAAGAAGTATCAAAATGCAAAATAGCAGATTTTCAGAGGTCTTAACTGGATTCGTTTTACACAATAAATTGATTTCCATCGAAGGCTAATAATATCCACAAGATACTGTGTTTCCAAAATATCTGATAAAAATGCGTAATAACGTCATAATCGGGTAAGAGCGGTTGTATGGAAAACAGTGAAAATATATGTCGAGATGCATCTCCTTAAGGTAGGTAACCTGTATCCTTTTGCCTAACCGCCCACGGACCACCTCGATAGGTCCGACGAATGTTGCTCGCACCTATTCGCCAGGGTCACAGATTACTGAATAGTTACTACGTCCAGGGTTGTATGTTTGCGACTAGATTCTCCATCTCGATTAGCTCTTCAGTCCCCATAGGCGATAAGAACTAACGAGACGGAATATATGGCCATGGATGTGCGACCTTGGCAAAATAAAGGCGGAAATATCCGACATAAGCAGTGAGCAAATCAACATCGAGCTATGCTGCGCTGTACTGCGCTGCGCTGTGCTGTCTTTCATAAGCTACGTTTTTTTAACTATCAACATCGAGCTGTGCTGCGCTGTACTGCGCTGTGCTGTGTTTCTTAAGCTAAGTTTTTTTAACAATCAACATCAAGCTATGCTGCGCTTTGCTTAGCTCAGTATTAAAAGTAATCAGCAGCTCATGTAGTCGTTTATTTCGTCAAAAATAACTTTATTTTCAAAAAAACGTAATCATTCCGACATAGTTGAATCCGATGAAGATGAAACTCGTTCGTTCTTATTTGTTTGTGCGCGCATACACTAGTGCGAGCGAGATGGGAGTACGAGAGTGAGAGAGACGTCTGAGGACGATGGAGAGGCACGCAGCGTGCTCCATGTTTGAAAAACCTAGCACAGCTCGACGCAGCGCAGCATGGCAGAGCTCCATAAAAAACAGCACAGTTCGGCACAGCGCGGCTCAGCACGGCGGGTAGCGCGCCTTGCTCGAGACTGCTGCGTTTTTAAACAGAGCGTATCCTTACACAGCGCAGCACATCATGGTTTGTTTGAACCCTCATTAAAATAATAGACGAGCGAGTTGACCAAACTTAGCACAGCGCAGCATAGCTCGATGTTGATTTGTCACCCTAAACCCCCAATTCTGATATAGGTATGTATTTAAGTATACCCCATACCTAAATACATACCTACATCAGAATTGGAGGTTTAGGTGTAATTGGAGAAAGAATAGGGGAAAGAAATTAAAGTTAACATTCCAACGAAAAGTTTGATTTATTGAGAGCAACATTCAATTGACACGGATACACTTACAAGCTACGGATATGTTTTGATATGCCACAAACTACCAAATATCAGTAACACTACCATCAAATTGGTCGCCAAGCTGAATGTAGGCATATAAGTATACCTACACACTTTTGGTGAGATTTTAATTGAAAAAAGACTGAAACCATCTGTCTGATGTTCCAAAAACCACAAAATAGATAGGTGCAGAAGTCAATCTCATATACCTATGTACTTCACTTTTCATACCTACGCACAGCACTCGCGCAAGGGTCGGCGCCGTTCTGTCCGAGTGCGCTCGGGTGCGGAAATAAATACGTAATATAAATGGTAAAAATATTTTATGGCCACGAAGTCATGTATTTATCTACTTACCTAACGTTCTGTGTTACGTAAAAACAAACTATCAAAGTACAAGCATATACCTACCTAATTACGTCTTAAAACTGGTAGATTAAAAACGATAATTTAGCAATTCATGTTTAATAAAACCGTCCACTAAACAGTTATAAACTTTTGTTTTGCTTCATTAATTCACAGAAAAGTTCACAGACGCGTATCTCAAGCGGATGCATACACGCTCGCAATGAGCTGAATTGAGTCGAGATATCGTGACCGTGAGCGGTGTCTATGGATAAGTTGATCGAGCGCGCTTTAGTAGATACCTATCAATTTTGTGCAAATAGCCACCAATTAAGTAGGTACCTACTACTAACTTACTTTTCCAGACCAATTTTACTTTCATTTATTTCGATTTGGCATATCAAATTATAACAAGTAAGTAATTCTCTCGTCATGTTACTGATACTTCTTACTCTGTAGCTTAGTACGGACAGGTACTGGTGACTGATAGGTACACATATAACATTTATGGCTAATTATAAATAGTATAATACTATAAAAGCAATTTTGATATGTTTACATTACAAATGGCAAGGGTAGGTTACATTTAGATCATCTAATACATTTTTTTTTTCACAATTATAATAATTGATAAATATTTTTTTAATGTTATAGAGATATTAGTCATCAAAGTTACTTGTTGTAAAACTGATGAATCTCCCTCGTATAAAGCATTTAGCTTTCTTATAATTAACAGTGATAATACAATCTAGGAACACCAATACACTTCTTGACATATCAATCCACTGTGCAGTGCTACACGCTTGTTAATATAAATACAAATCTCCTTAATAATGTGATAGTGGATCCATAAAGTGGATTCAAGATGACACTGGACCCATGTGGGTCCAATGTCGCTGCTAGTCTATCCAAGTTGACAGAAGATCTACATTGCCAACTTCATTTATTTAATTTTTCAAATGTGATAATGATATTTATTAAAAAATGCTGGATCCACTTACACAACGGGTTCATAATCTCAATCTGCACCAACATTTCTCATCTATAAGTGTCTAACATTAAAACATTTTAAACATCCACCATTTAACAATAAATATTTTCCATTTTAATACTACATACACCATCTGAATCTAATTTGATTCATCAGACACATACATATCTTTGTTTATCTTTTATATCAGTGTCTTATTTGGAGATCAATAAAAGCTTTACAATAGGGTAAAAAGCTTGGCGTGAGTTCTCTATGGTTACCTACTCTAAAGGTAACATTGGAATTTATAACTATACAACATTAAATTATCCAGTATATGTAGGTTCTTAGATGATATTGGTATAATATCAAGATGGTATAACTCGAGATAATGTTATTTAAAATTAACTTACGGGTACGATCATTATTTGGTACCTATATCCAATAAATAATATGGTCTTAAGGTATATGTAGTAAGGGTGGGAATATGTTTACTGTCGCTTTAACTTTATACTAATATATAATCATAAATACGCAGAGTAATATTTCGATAATATCGAGGAAGGCTTAAAGGCTAAGGCTTTTTGTTTTTGAATCTGTCACTTTTTTATCAAGTAACATCAATATTTATTACTCCAACACAATTAATAACATTGAATAAAATAATTTAAACTTAATAACAATAGTAACAGCAAATTAATAAAGTTTTTTATCTTTGAAACTACACTTCACTTAGACTTTGCGCCCAAACAATTGTAATGCTATAAATTATTTAGCAAAATATATTCGTTGATTCAAGCTTTGATCATCAAATAAACATTTTGAATATTTAACGATATATATTTTATTTGCAGATTTTACCTATAACTATTTGCCGAATACAAGTTACTTGTAAAATACAAGTAAATGAATGCTACCATTCTTCTCACACGGTGTTTTGAACCCTCATCTCTACTTGTGCTTCGCGGCGCGCTTATGAGCTAACTTTAAGCTAAAATTCATTACTTAGTTTATATTTTTTATTAACGATTTATCAGTTACAACATACCTACAGTTATTTTTTATAAAATAATATTTGTAAAATTTTACGCAATCATACTTTTCCAAAATATTTTTTATAAATTTTAGTTTTTTTTGTCGAGACTAAAGTACCCAATTGAATTTTTTTTTTACATAATTGAATAAATACTGACAAATTGACTCCTTCCATTTCCTCTAAAATCGTTATTAATATAGTATTAATTGATATGAGTAATTAATTAAAACTAGCCTTACTCCTAAACTTTGATATGTTTTTGATATTCTTGATCATGTCGCACATGACAGTCGACATCGACGATATGTATACGTTTTCCAATTACGCATTAAAATATTATATTAGACTTATAGCTAACATAACCTAATTCATCAACATTTATTTTGATTATTAAAAATTAATCAGTTTTGTTTTAAGCAACAATGAAATATAACATACTTACTTAATTGTTTTACAAAAGTCAAAAATATTGGAAATCAATAAATCATTTTATAATTTTTTTAAAAACCACAGCTTGAAGTCTTAGAAAAAAATCAAATGTCCGCAAGTTATCCGACAAACGAGTATCATCTTTCTCTTGCTTCCGTACTACTTTTAGGGGTTGGTGTAAGAATACAATATTATATATTTTTATTTTTAAAGTCGATAACAGTGATTTCAAACAATATGTTTATATTACAACATTTCAAATTGACAATATTTTTTATATTTTTTTTTTTTTGCAAAAATGTCGAAATATATAACTAACCAGCCATCTCTTGAATATGTTTCATAATATTCCTGAATGCACTAAGAATTTCAAAATACTTTTGTCCTCAATTTCCTAGTTACGTCGCTCACTTTATATGTATTTTCCAAAAAAAATCTGGCCAAGAACAATCGAGTTAATATTTTGTCATCAATATAAATTAAAACAAATATGTACCTATATTTTATATATATGTATAGATGATTACCGAAAGGTATAATACCTACCACATATGTCACATGTATATCTAATCTAACATTCAGTACTATATTTCTAAATTATTTCATAAACTGCATCTTAAATAATCTACATTTTATCTAAAACTAAAATCGTTTTAGCTTTTTTTGGCTGTAATACTTCTACATTAAATCGATAAGGATTTAAAAAGCATGTAGATCTATAAAGATCGTATATTTTTTAATAAGAATCAAAATTTTACTGGGATACCTTGGGGATCCCTATGCCAAATATTTAATAGTTTTTGATGCAAATATCCTTTTTTATAAATAATTTCTAATCAACTTTAGAAGCTTTTTAGAAGCTTCCAGTCATTTGTCAAGAAGGCATAAACATGTAATCAATATAACAATAATTGTCAGTTTTTGACATAATTTGTTTCGATAGTTATAGTAATAGGTATAATGATAAAGGGTAAAGACAATAACAAGTCATAAGTTAACTCTCATATATATTTTCTGGAAACTTACTACGACTGATCTTTTTGAAATCCCTGAAAATAAAAGCTGCACCGCACATTAAAATCGGTCCAATAGTTTATTTAAAATTAATTTATATGAAACAAAAATACCAAATTTTACTCTTTTTAATATACCTACTTGTGCTTAATTACCGAAAAGTAAAACATGCGTAAATGGGTAAATCTTTCAGCCATTATTCAATATTTCTTGAACATCAGTCAAATCAAGCGTAGTATATTTCCAGTTCAGTCCACCCACAATTCTATATTCTACACGTTAAAATATATAATAGAGATAGAACAACAACAAATGTATAAATATAAAGTGTAAAAGCTCTAAAGTTTCAACCTAGATTACTATGTAAATTCATTGGCTAAGATATTTTGATATGTAAGTTAAACCACATGAGTGCTGAAGATAATATTATAAATATATAATTTATATTGGCGATATTCGCACAAGCTTTGTGCAGACCGATATTTATAAATATAATAATAATTATATTCTAGAATTTAGTGCTTTATTATTTCTTCTATAGTTTTTATTTCCATTATAATAGACGTGTTGTTATTTTTATATTACTATATTTCCTAATGCCATCGGGCAATTTTCTCTTACCTAAGTACTTGAACGGTTTCATGCTGTTATTTCGTTTTTACATTAATTTCAATAATTTCCTTTAGGTATAACAACTTCTCAAATATCTCTCAATACAGCTTAGTAATTTAATTGTTTAATTAAATTATATAGATAATTAAGACAGATTTTTAATAATATGCACTAGAGTAGCATAATTTCCACCGTCTTTCCTATGAGTGAAGCCGGTAGATAATAAATAAACTTTAGATTAATGAAAAAACACCTAAAAAGGCATAAGACTTGAGAACGGCAACGATTTTATAAAAACTATAGCAATTATTAAAACTAACGATATAATATGAGTATAATATTTTATATTATTTCCCCAATAACTCTGAGATCCTTCAATTTCGACATGACTATATGGATTTCTAAGGAAAACTAATAAATTTTAAAATACGATTTCCTAATTGTGATGCTATAAAAATCTTTAATTTTTTAGGACAGATATAGATATTAGCCTTAGTTAATTAACAATAAATTGTTTTTTTTTGTATCGTAGAACGATATAATTTTGATAACAACTTTTGTAAAAATCTCCGAGATTCTTAATACTATCTTTCTAACAAGTCCTTTCATGATATGTCCAAGTTTTCTCACCTAGCGTGACTTTTATATTAGGTATTAAATAAATAGATTCATATTTAACATAGGTAACTAGTTTTTAGTATAGCAATAAATCAACAATAGATATATTTTTGATAAAAATAATTGTAAATATTTACAAAAACGGATCATATTTGCTAAAGCTTCTGTGCAATACAAATTTTTAGATTAATATGTACGTTAATTTTGTGCTTAATTTATCTTTCACTGATTACAATATATTGCACTTTAAACTAATCAGTTTATTCCCGGCCTATCTTCTATAATTATGTATATGAAATTGATTAAGAATAGCCCTTGAGGCGTATAGGAGGGGTTTATTTATAATACTTAATTTTTAACACCGAATATACTCGTTAACCTAACATGTAAAAACATTCTCTATCGTTGCTACCCATTTTATGACCTAAAACATCAAGCCTAACAACCGTGCCTTTTCCAACAAACAAACCTGTGCTGGTGCCACATCAATACTTGGATACTGTGAACGTTCTACCACCGTCTCCTCAATTCTCTACCTTCCGAGCTTGGAACATAAGCTTCATGGAGTCGAGGGCTTCCTCGAGCGACTGCCTGAAGGCCTCAGTGTTCGTGACGCTGGAGGAGGTGAAGGAAGATATGCAGAAGATGACGCTGTCCTTCTTCGGGTTGTAGCTGCAGCCGTAGCCGTCGGGGCAGACGGCCCCGTAGCCCATGAATGTGCCGTCTGTTGTGGTGGTCACCTGAGGAAACAGGTTAATTAGTAAGAGAAGAGATTGGGAGGTGGGTCTCAAATGACTTGGAAATGTAGCGATCTTCATATGCCATAAGTTTTTACTCTTACTTTCTAAACCCATAATAATTTTTGAACCAGAAAACGTTGCCGTACCATTTAATCTAAGTTTGTATCAATTATTTCAAATTAATTAAGCGTAACATATCCCAGAATGGCATCGTGCTGAACAAGACGACTGCAGCTACTCACCTGACTAGTACTGAGCTTGAACTCGATCATCTGCTTGTAGGTAGCATCGCAGAATACGGGGGGCAGCTCGCCCAGGGTCTCACGAGCCGCCTCGCGCAGCCCCAGCAGGTGGTTGTCGATGCCCTTACCCAGGATGTTGGCTTCCATTATAGATGTCTGTTTGCGAGCTGCTTCTTCGAAAAGTTCTAGTTTCTTTTGCTCCTGTTGATGAGACATGTTAAGTATATGTTAGCATTTTTCTAAAATATGCTGCCAGTCCTCTGACTGACGCTATTGTTCTGTCAAATATTAGATTAATATTTTCTGAAGTCCTGGATAAAACTCCTCATAATCAGCTTACAAATTAATAATGTTCCCACTGCTGACATACGGGCTCCTTGTTTTTAAGATCTAACGGACTGTAATGCTTTTTACCTATAACGTTGGCCCATTGCGGGTTGGGCCTTTTTTAACTTTTCCCAGACAAGACTAACAACCAAACAAGTCAATACTCACCCCATACAAATTGAAAGACACTTTCTTCTGTCCGTCATCTCCCCCATCGTTGAGAGGAGGAGTCTCCGCGGTGCACATGGCCGCTGCCCAGGCCAGCGCCGCAGCATGGGCAGACCTGATGTTGTCCACGCGACCGTTGCGGAAGCGGCGTAGGGACGCCGACTCATAGGTGGTCACAAGGTTGCCATACATCCTGGGGAGGAATAAAGATAAATGTACTCTAATTGGGCACTATCCTGCATCTAAAATATGTTTATGATAGTAAGTTAGTTAGGTTGGGATTACACATTAATTAAGGTACATGATACAATATCAACATACAGTTAGAAATGAAAACAAAATACATTAAAGATAAATATCGCATGGATCATAGAGCCTCTGGATTGTACCTAATATCTAAGTTACATTTTGTGATATCACACAATTATTTTATGAAGTCATTTCATTAACTCTTTGAATGTCGTAATTAGAGACACAATAGAAGAACAATTACCTTATGTCGGACAGTGTAACTTAAGACATTCGAAAGAAAAACTAATTAAAAAAAAAAAAAAAATTAATATAATATGGATAAATCAAGAAGACGGAGAACAAAGAAAACTGCATGAAAGCAAAATCATAGGCTTTTTTAGGACATAGGCTACTCTTATCTGGCTCGGCTTTGACCTTAGGGTTCAAGCTAACTTTCGGTCTCGGTTAATCGGTAGTAATTTAACCGTGAATGTGTAACAGTAAGACAAAGTTACTTTCTCAATTATAATTA
Source organism: Mythimna albipuncta (assembly GCA_929112965.1). Taxonomy (NCBI): domain Eukaryota; kingdom Metazoa; phylum Arthropoda; class Insecta; order Lepidoptera; family Noctuidae; genus Mythimna; species Mythimna albipuncta. The sequence goes on along the minus strand of OV815969.1, from coordinate 944,000 downwards.
TAATATATTAGTATGGGTGAAAGAAAAGGGAGTGAATGGCACCTTGATAGTTTCAGAAGATAATGAAGAAGAAAGCGTAATGTGACCGACTCCAAGGAAAGACAAAGACAGGAAGTAATATAAAAATAAATAATAGCATATTCACGTTAACTTTTCGAATATCTTTAGAGACACAATAGAGAGACAATGAGAGAGCGAACGCCGGCGTTTAGGGTAATGAATTTAAGTGATAGGTGTGCAAATAGAACTGACTTGTAGTAAGCATATTGCATGGCGAGCTGGATGTAGACGTCGGGGCTGGTGCGGCACGACTTCATGAACTCGCGCCCGTAGCCGCGGTACGTGTACACCTTGTGGTCCAGGTCCGAGATGGCGCTGTCGAACATATACTCGTAAAGTAAACCTACCGTGTTACCCGGATTATTATTATGTCATGAAATGCACTCTGGCTATAAGGTATTTTAGATTGAGGGGTATATAATTTAAAAAAAAATACAACCGAATTAAAAAAAAACACAAAAAAGTGCAAAAAATTATAGAAACACCAACTCCCGAAATTAAAGTTATTTCGAACTTTATAGTGTTTTTTTTACATTGAAGTGGGTTGTATTTTTTTGTTTTAAAAGTTTTTTTTTTTGCTTATTTACTAGTTTTCCTTATCGATCCTGAATATAAGTCGATAGTCTTGAATCAGTATAGATTACAGGATAATCACAATCAACAGATGAAAATGTATTTTGTAGATTCTGCTGTGCATAAATTAAGCTGTAGTTTATTTAAGACTAGCTTTTGCCAGCGGCTTCGCCTGCGTACATAAAATGTCACTCAGGAATAAAGCAGCTTTCTAACGGTGAAAAAATTTTAGCAATGGGACCAGTACATCCAGAGATTACCTCCTACAAACAAAGAAACATAAGAACAAAAAAAAAAACTTTACCTCTTTATTATTTTAGTGTAGATTACCTTCTGCTAGCGACTTCTTTTACGTGAAAGTTTCTCCATACAAACTTTGGACCCCCGTTTTAAGGGGTATATTTTTTGTACCTATACATTATAAAAGGTGGAGGAGGTGTGTAAAATTTCAGTGTTCTAGGTCCAAGAGTTTGGACTGAGCGTTTATGAGTAAGTGAATGAGTCAGAAGTTTATAGATACCTATTATAACTTTATAGGAATAAAAGAAACGGCGTCGTTGTCACACTTTGATTACTTTGAGCCCAAATTCCTCACCGATCAAGATCCCTAGCAGCCGTCTCTATGGTCCTCTGCACATCCGAGGTGACATTCCACTTCATGGCTTGAGGGGCTGGCAGTAGAGCTGGTGGTGGTGCTGGTCTGTCTGCCACCTCCGCCCTGGCCAGTGCCCGCTCAGCCAGGCGCACCACTGCGACTCCCTCGGCTGCGCTGTGCTCGTAGCACATGCCTACTGTGCCGTCTGATGAGATGATTAACTGGAGGAAAAAGTAAAACATTAATAAACTGCACTTATTGGTACATACAGGTTTTTTTGGCGGGATAATCATCCGATGACAACTCATGATTTTGACCGGAGTGGTTAGCTGACTCATTGAAACACGCGTGGAACAATCGCCGTCGACGACTTGGGCTCGGTTCGGACGGTGAGCTACCTACTGCTCGCCGTCCGCAAGCCCGCGTCTACAGTGAGCTTGCTACGAGGTGAGTTGAGAACACAATGTATATCAGTGTTCTCTAACTCATCTCTAAGGTTTCCTTGTAGATATCGCTGTAAGCGATAAGATCGCCATTTTACCCATAAATTTAAGTTTATGTATAAGTTGTGTTAGTTTTTGGTATACAATAAAGTTTATTCTATTCACCTGCACAGTCTTGTCAAACCAGCGGTTGGCGGAGTGGTATCGCGTGCCGGCGCCGTGCATAGCCCGCAGCATGGCATTCGTGTCGGCGTCCGTATCAGCTCGGTCGCCTCCTGCCTCGTCCAGGCACAAGATGCACAGTGCGCGGGAGATCAGCTCGAGGTTCATGCGGTTCATCTCATCTAGAAAAAAAACATGATAGTTAAATATGAGTTATTTGATAGCAAAAAAAAAAAGAATCAGAACGTCGTGGTGCTGGAAGCACCAGAGCTATTGCGATAACAGTTCCGTCAATTTTGTTCAAGAAGGCACAGAGAAGTAGGACTTGCCCAGAGACTCAAACAAGACAAACATTGATATGTACTAAGCCCAGAGAAGACCCAAAATTAATAAATCAAACAAGGCAAGGCTGAACCCTATTTGAGTACGTTAGTGCCACCTATTTTAATGCCGCATAGTTGTCGTTTTATATAATAAAAATAATAGCCTATTATTCTGCCTGCTGCGGTCTTCATATCTGATTATAATTTGGGTAGAAGAGGCTAATAGGCTCTTAATAAACTAGTGCAGCTCACCATCAACGATTGCATCACTGCTTAACATCGGGTGGAATGAAGAAGAAGAAGAAGAAGAAGAAAAGTATTTATTTTGGCGCAAAAAACATTTTAGACAACAAAAACTTAAGACAAACACAAAACAAAAATCGGAATCGCAGTCAAGCACTAGTTTATATCAAATAAAAAATAAAAATGAATGTCTCATGCCATATGTCTCTTGGCAAAGGCCTCCTCTAGCTGTTTCCAATAGACTCTATCACAAGCCACTCTCTTCCAGTTGCCACCCGCTGTCAGATTCAACTCATCTTCCCATCTCATCAGTTGCTTTTTTCTTCTCTGTTTCCCGTCCCTAGAGAACTAATCGGTCAATATAATATTGCCTTTAATATGATTAAATACTCACCCTTAATTAGCTGTTCCCTGGCCCTCGCCCACTGGTCTCGGTTCATGGATGTGAGCAGCCCGACCCTGGGCGCTGGCGGAGCCCCGGCAGCATCCACCAGGGCATGGAGCAGCTGAGCTTGCATCTCGCCCGGAGTTAGTCTTCCACGGTCGGCAGCTTTTACTGGGATGGGGTAGAACTGGGGAAGAGATTAACAGTTAAACTATTGTTTAAGGAATTGCAGATTCTCTACCAAAAGCTTGACAGTATTCTTAATAGTATTTCGATTTTTTGGTGGTCTTCGAGTGAAGTTCTGTGGTTGTTTTAATTACAAATTTTAGATTCCTAGAGGATATTATGATGTAACATTGGTGTAGCTTTGTTTCTCAAGTATCTGTGCAACAGTGTATTATGTATTGTGTTTTTTTGATGCGCTTCACAGGAACAAGTGCGATTTTGGTAAAATGGTGCTGAAAATTTTTTAGTAACGAAGTTAGCCGAGAAGGTTGACTTGATACAATTTCTGCCAAATAGAAAGTACATATACATCCATATTCCAATTCTAAATAAATAAACTGTTCACACGAAAACAAGGCTTAAAGAACTTCGAACCGAAGTTCTTCTTCTTTTTCTTAATGATATTTTAATGGCAAAATATCCATTTTCGACCAAATGTAATGTGGTTGAGGCTGAAATTCCTCACAATCGTTAGTAGAACTATTCAAAGTTGATAAAGCTAGAAACAATAGACGAAAACAATAGTTTTGCTCGGGTGCCGAACAATTGTTTCGGCGTTCGACGTGATTATGTGTTTCTAGCTATGACGTATGCGGTTGCGAGTCCATTACGACTAGAAATAAGAATTATTAAAGCTGATGAAGCAAGAATGATAGATGGATGTTGAAATAACGATTTCGCATTGATAGCACGCAGATATTAGCAATCTGTATTTGTTTTTAAGAATTGTATTTGAAACTCAAAGAACTGCGGGTTTCCGAACGGCGAGCAATAGGTAGCTCGCCGTCCAGCGGTCTGGTAACCGCCCGGATTTGTCCGGATGATCCATCAACAGTGCGTAGTGTTCCACACGACCTTCAAGGAGATGTCAGCAAAACCGTAGGGCCCCAGCAGGGTCGAAGTCTACTGGTGCCATGGATTGTGCAAAAAAGAACCGCGGGGCTTTGAAACGATAGCAAAGAAGGAGTGCGGGTTAGTCAGTAAAAGTCTGTCATGTCTGTCCCATGCTGCCAAAAAAAACTTGAAGAACTGTCCACAAAGAATTCGTTCACAACTGTTTAAAAGCTGAGCTTTTGATAAAAACTTAGCCGTCTCCAAAACCCTCAATAAATAATATACAATTTCTCAAGACAACAATGTTGCATCTCAAAACTTAGCCAACGCAAAATAAAATAAGTTATTCATACTTGGGGACAGTTTCCTAACTAAGTTACGCGCTTAAGTGATAAAGTGCACCGCAGTGTTTCTAAGTGCTAACTAAGTTACATTCCCGTCTCCGAAATAATGGAGTTATTCTTGTTACGCCAGATTTACTACACAAGTCTGGTAATAATTTAATTTGGTATAGAATTGTTTTAACTGGGGGGAATTGTAAGCTGAATGATGTAACGGGTTTCTTCTCTGTTTAATATCTAGGTACTTAATCGTGTTTCTATTCAGACAAGTTTTTTGCAAGCCCAGAACTTAGCTACGAGTTTAAACTTGTCAGTAGGCCCATTGTTTTCTACACAGTGCAGGATCAAGGAAGTAGATAATAAAAGGAATGGTTTTTACTGACAGGAAGATCTATTTAACATTGTCTTATGTTGCATAAGACTACACGTGTTCAAATTTGGACGTCCAGTAAAGGAGTGGTATTCCCTGTCGGAGTCTATTTCCTGATTACTATCCCTAGAGGTATTTAAGTCAAGAAGTAAATAGGTTACATCCAAGTAAGCATGCGTCATTGTCGGCTACATCACTGCTAAAAAAAGTCATTTACTGACCGGCTTCCAATACCTCATTTGTCATTGGTTAAAATTCTAAACTCAATATACGTATCAAGAGAAATAACATTTATTTAAAATCGCTATCAATCTATACAAAGCGAGTGGTGACGACTATGAGGAGCCAACGAATGCAGTCGCTGTAGCCGAAATCGGCTAGATGGCATCATCATCACCATTGACCCTATATCTGTAAACAAGTACTCACGTAGTTCCTGCAAGCAACCACCACAAGTTCTTCCGACTCCTCCGACCCTTGCCTGACTTGCGGCAGCTCGAGGCGGTCTTTGCCAACTTCAGGGATGCGGCAGACCCCGAGGAGCCGGTAGAACTGCTCCATGCAGAGCGGTTGTCCCTTCTCGCGGCTGGTGGCTCTTTCTAGTGGAAGTTCACCTCTGGAACAGGACAGGTTTTTACAAAAACTTTGAACTTTTTACAAGCTTTGATATCCGATATAAGATATTTGAATGTGAAGGTCCATAAGCATCTCAGACATCACTCCTATCTAAGAACAGTTACTGTTTATAAGGCATATACATGTGTAGAGTTTTGGAAACAAATTGGGTTTGTATATCTTTGGTTATCATAAATGTGGAATAAATGTGGCGTAGAAGTCTATGTACTTTAAAACTACCGGCTACTTAGGTTTAGCGAGCGGTTCTGATTTATATCGTTGGTGCAAGCTTTTAAACATTTTCAGTTTCGATTTTTTTTAAAGGCACTCTGTCTATTTGAGAGTATCTTTGAATGTCGCGATTCCAAGATACTCGCAATCGTAACACCCTTTTGTCTTCCAGAACCTTACCTGTCCAGCATCTCCTTATAGTCCAGAAGGTCGTCGATGAACAGTGCTCCCAGGTCCGCCACCTCCTCCATCTTGGCGAAGTGGCGGCGAGGGAACACCATGCCAGGGTTGGAGTTGATGGGCAGCGGCAAACGCACCTTCAGGTACATGTCGTCCAGCCACCAGTCCGTCACCTGGGACAAGGCATCTGGGTCAGCAACTTGCAGAAGCAGTCAGAATACTTTTAAATAGATAGAATATGGTAGATACTTCATTGTACACCAAATTATTACTACTTTAACTTACTATTAATCGTTACCTACTTTTTTTTGTTTTCTGGTTCTACTCGTTAACCCTTAGCTGTAAAATTTAATCATTATGTAAAGGTTGGTATGCTCATTTTTCAATTTTAAGGCGCGGTAAGCAGCAAATGCGTGTCATAACCAAGCGCGCGACAGTAGTGCATCGCGGTAAACAAATACGGTTGAAAATGGCTATGCGTTTGATTTTAGTTGAATCTCGTGTCTGCTAATATGAAGGATATTTCGCAGTTTTAAAATGTTTAAAAAAAAATACAACGATGTATTAAAATATTTTTACATGTGTCTTTAGTTGGTTAAATTTCCATTTTGATAGTTACAAATAAAATAATAGTTATCACTCAAAATATTGAGTATTTCGAGACGAAAAATTGTTTTCGTGTACTTTCTTGCGATTTTTTTTTCAGAATCATGGATTATTTTTAGAAAATGTTTTTGCACAAGTCTTTTACTTATACATTAGACTATACACTGTATTTTTTTTGGGCTTGTACTATGTAGCAATATGGCTAACTTTGCAACGAAAAAGAGGACGTTTTACGGTGCCCCTGTATGGGTAGCGCCTTAAGTCTGACACTATACGTGAGGACTTGTAATTGGCTTTCTGCGTTTATATTTATTTCTATTTTTAGTTTGTTTAGCTGTAAGTCCTCCAGGCTGTAATAAATAAATAAATAAATTATTAGTTGCGCAATAGTATTTTTAATACAAGTGTACAAAGTCTGTCATTGTGTTCGACGCGGCATCCACCCGAGCCTTGGCGAGGGTGTGAAGCCATAGGCTGCGGTGACAAATTTCCACGTTGATCCAACGACGTTTTTTAATAAACTTACAAAGAGAAATAAACGGGGGTTGACGTGCGACTCTTGGTGGATGACGTGCGCCTCGAGGGGGATGACGCGGATCCAGCGATAAACGATAAATGTTATTACATTGGTCGCCTTGTTTTCATTAAAATTTTGGCAAGCGTGCACTTTTACGAACTAGTGCGAAAACCAGTCAAGTGCGTGCCTAAAAGCGGTAAGATAAGAGCGGGTGTTCGAGTAAGTGTTTGAAAAATGGTTTTGAATCAATCGGCGATCTATCATGACTTGCAAGATATTTCGTGTATTTATCATTCGACGTGGCAATGCTACAGCTTTTTAGGTTATTATTTCATTGAAAACGATGTGGATGAAGTTTCAGACTTCCCTATCAGTATTTTCTTTTTTTACAAATATAATAATATATTTGTTAGTCCAAAATTATTTAATCCAAAAAGAAGGAAAGGAATTATGTATGAAGCAGAATTACAAAAACTTGCATAGCTTCTACGATTCTGAATTACATTTTTATGGGTGTTTTAAATATGTGGTTGGATAGTAGGAGAAACCTTTTTACGGTTAGTTTAAGTAAGTTAAGTTAACCGTAGAAGGATTGCTTAAGGTCATCATCATTTAAGCCAAAAGACGTCTACTGTTGGACATAGGCCTCCCCCAAGTGTCGCCATAATGATTGGTCCTGTGCATCTCGTAACCATCGAATTTCCGCGACCCTCACTAGGTTATCGGTCCGCCTTGGAAGGCTTTCAAACTTTGCGTCAGCCCATGTTCGCTATTTCAGAACCTTTAATCCTCATCGAACATCTAAAATTTAAGTTAGCTTAACTAAAATAAAACTGTTATCGTTAAGTAAATATGTATATTTATTGACTATTTATATTAAAAATTATACTATATCATTCTATATCTATATTAATTTTGAAAACTTAATTGTATTCGCTATACTCTCCAGTGGGACTTAAAAAGAATATAGTCCTCCCATGCCGGGGCGTCCTGGTGGCTACTGAGGTGGACTGTTCGATATGGCTCTTTCTGTATGATGGAGAAGGGCTGTAGTTATCTCCGAAGTACTTTGAAGCTTTGTTATTGAACCCTCCACGTCTCGTTATCCGCATATAGTCAGTGAACATGAAATTCATTGCATCTTCATTATCTGCAAACAATTTGGGCTTCACAGTTGACTGCCATAGTGGCATATCCAACACATTGTTTACCCTCTCACTCTTTTTCACAGTTCCCTGTTGCCGACGTGAAATTAAGTCTTTCTGTAAGATATCATTTTTTATGAATACAGGTTTGGGCTTTTGTTTATGATTCAATCTTTTTGCTGTTTTGTCTATGTTTTTATTGAATGTCGGTCTCAATATGGATTTTTTAACAGATCGTTCGGGCTTGATGAACATTAAGTGTGGTTTTGTATTTTTTCGTAAAAAGCTTCGTGGTGTACGATGTTGTGACAGAAAGTCTTGTGTGTTCATGGTCATCACTGACTTTTTTCTAGATCCTATTTTTATTTGCCTCACCTCCGTTTTTACAAGCCTTTTTTGAGCTTTGGGTTCATTTATTTTCACAGAATGTGGATGCCTTTTTTCAAAAGAACCTAAAAGTGTCTTTTTCTGTGAACCAATTTTCTTGTAGTTTTTCATAACAAACTTCGAATGTATATTCCTGTTTATTTCTATAGATCTATGTGCTTTCCTATTCCTTCCTGCCATTGAAAAAGGATTTTTGTTATTTCCAAAAGTCAATAACGGTTTTGTTTTTATTTCCTTCACTGGTACTACATTTTTCCTAGCTACATCAGATTCTGACTTCTTTATTTCAATCATTTTATGTACTGGCGTCATCAGAGTTTTAATCTGGTTTATTGCCTTCATTAGTGGTGACCTCTTATTAGTTTCCATCAAACGTGAATTCTTATTGTTGTTTTTGTGTTTTTCATGTCCTTTCCTTCTGTTGATGATCACTATTGACGATTTCTTATTATTATCAATCATTGGTAGTAGATTCATGTTGTTGTCAGCCATTGGTGATATTATTTGTTTATGTGTATTATTAATTGAGGGTGGTTTTTGACTGTTGTAAATTATTTGAGGTAAATTTGAATCATTGTTGACGGTTGCGAGTAAGTTGCCATTATTGTTGAACATTGATGTGGAAATCCATGGCTTGTAATTCATTGAAGGATCATTCTTGTTATCAAGCAATATCTTTCTTTTATTATCAATCAATAAGGATGAATTCTTATTATCATTATTTATAATTAAGGATGAATATATGGCAGAAAAAGAAGCATTGTTTGATTTTAGCATTGTCGGTGTACTCTTATTGATTTCAATTGTCCGAGATGAATTATTATTTATTTTCATTTGAACTAAACTTTTCTTCGTTTCCTCAGGTATGAAAACTCTTATATTTTTCTGTGTAACCATTGGTACTGAATTTTTATTAAATTCCATTAGCACTATACTTTTGTTCACTTGTAATGACACCGAATTTACAAGTCTGTCAGTGCTGTTAATGTTTATTGGCTCCAGATTTTTATTTATGTCCGTCGGCAACGAATTTGTTACAGTTACCACTGAATTTACGTTAACTTCCATCGGCATTAAAGTCTTAGCTGTCATCGGTACTGGATTTCTATCACTAGCCGTTGACATCGAGTTTCTGTTAATTTCGATTGTCACTGGGTTTCTTTTGGTATTCAAAAGTACTGAATTACTATTACTATATTTAAATATTGAATTAGTAAAGTTAGTTTCAATCAGCATTGTATTCAGGTTAGGTTCCGTCGGCTCTGAATTTTTATTAATATCCATTGGCACTGCGTCTTTATTTATATACATCTGCGTAGGATTTTTATGTAATTCTATTTGCACTGATTCCCTCTTCGCTGAACTTCTGTCTATTCCCATCGGGGGTGAATTTTTCTTGTTCATTTCTATTGGGACTGAATGTCCGTTAATTTCCATCACGGTTAGATTTTTGTTTAGTTCCTGTTGGGCTGGATTTCCAGTCATTACCATTGGTGCTACAGTTTTGTTGATTCCAATTGAGTTTAAACTTGTATTTATTTCTCGTGGTCGTAGATTTTGGTTAATTTCTAATGGGACTGAATTTTTGGTTTTTTCCGTTTGCACTAATGTTCTGTTATTTTCCAGTAAAGCCAAATTTCTGTTTATCACTATGGGAGCTGAATTTCTATTCATGTCCGTTGGGGTTGAATTTCTGTTCATGTCCGTTGGGGATGAATTTCTGTTCATGTCCATTGGGGTTGAATTTCTGTTCATGTCCGTTGGGGTTGAATTTCTGTTCATGTCCGTTGAGGATGAATATCTGTTCATGTCCATTGGGGTTGAATTTCTGTTCATGTCCATTGGGGTTGAATTTCTGTTCATGTCCGTTGGGGTTGAATTTCTGGTCATGTCCGTTGAGGATGAATATCTGTTCATGTCCATTGGGGTTGAATTTCTGTTCATGTCCGTTGGGGTTGAATTTCTGTTCATGTCCGTTGGGGATGAATATCTGTTCATGTCCATTGGGGTTGAATTTCTGTTCATGTCCGTTGGGGTTGAATTTATGTTCATGTCCGTTGGGGATGAATATCTGTTCATGTCCATTGGGGTTGAATTTCTGTTCATGTCCGTTGGGGTTGAATTTCTGTTCATGTCCATTGGGGTTGAATTTCTATTCATGTCCGTTGTGGTTGAATTTCTGTTCATGTCCGTTGGGGTTGAATTTCTGTTCATGTCCGTTGGGGTTGAATTTCTGTTTGTGTCCATCTGCACTGAATTTCTATTTACGTCCATCGGCATCAAATTTGTTTTCATGTTTGACACCAAAATTCTGTTCATGTCCATGATAACTGAACTTCTGTTCATATCCATTGATACTGAATTTTGGTTTATTTCTATCGGAAGTGGATTTCCATTTATTTCTATCATTGGGGGTGAATTACCGCTAGTTCTTAGCTGGGATGAATTTATATTAATCTCAAGTATTGGATGCGAGATTCCATTAATTTCTGAAGAATGTGGAATTTTGATAATTTCGATGGACTGATTTAAATTCCTATTCGATTCTAGGAGTAAACCTTTTTCAACACGATTTATGTTCTCTACTTGTATTACTCGGTCCACTTTCGACAAATTAACTGATTTAAGAATGGTATCGCCTTTTGTTTGTAAACTGTCTCTCCTCTTAGCAGCACTAGAATTATTTATGGCTGTAACTTGAAGATACGGCTTAATATCTTGTTTTAGGAGAACTGTATTAGGTATAGCACTTCTGAATAATTTAAGCAGTTCTAGTTCTTCTTTACTTATTGGTCGATATGTATTATATTTTATATTTTTGGTTACTGCAGTCGATGAGGTAAATGAATTATATGGCCTGCTAAGACGTGAGCTGTATATTTCTAACCTTTTTTTACTTTTAAAATTTCCACTTTCAATATTTGGGAAAAGACTTTTGTAATTGCTGTGATAACCTTTTCCTGTAGTATTATTTTGATATGTCCGGTCCTTTCCAGTATTTCCTTTACTCTGTGAGACTAGTAAAAGCTTTTGCACTTCTGGTTTTAAATTAACACTTGATCTATTTACAGCTTTCAATTTAGTAACCTTTAATTGAGTCGACTTTGGTGTATGAATGACTGTAATATTTTTTTCACCATCTTGAACCTTTAGAAACAAATATTTAGAATTATTTCTGGACGTTCTATCTTGTAAAACATGTGATCCATTTTGTATAGTTGATGATAACAGAGGAACATATAGATTATTTTTGTTGTTTACAATAGGTGATTTGTCTACAACGTAAAATAATTGGGTATTATTTGCTTCCAGTAACTGAGTAGTGCTAGTATTATGTCCATGTGCGTCTTGAGACAGTTTAAAAAACTGATTATCAGTTACTGCAGAATATACTTTATTCTGTGTGGCGTTTGGAGTTTCCTCGCTATTAATTTGAGTGCTTTCGGTAGCGTTATTCAACCGTTTGTTCACGAAAGTTTCATAGTTTACATTTTTAAAATCGCTTCTATTATTTATAAATTTACTATTTTTTTTATCTTTTATATCTGTAGGATTCGTGTGGTAATCAAGTCCCAGAAACATTAGCTGTGTCATCGAATCATTTTGCTTTGGTTTCGACGTTTCCATGAAAGCTTTTTTACTAAAAGTGTCATCACTCATTTTTAGCGTAGTATTGGTAAAACTACTAAGTTTATTATCTGTCGCGTTTAAAGTGTTGATAAACCAATATTGTTCATCTGTCTTTTTTGTGATTGAAGTTATATTATAATTGGTAGGGCTCATAATTTGTGTTTCATGTATTTGAGTGAATTTTGGTATTTCCGTAGTTTTTTCATATTCTTTTGTATCTATAGCGCTTAAGAACTTACGTCGGTTGTTTCCTCCTTCATTTGTAGTTTTGATGATGTTTGTTTTTTTGTTTGTTTCTGTTTTAATTGGATATTGTGTGATGAAACTGATTGACGTGATATAAGTCATGGGTACAGTATATTTTGGGACTTTATTGTCTCTATTATGTTCACCTAGTGTATTATTTTCAAAATTAGTTTTGTGTAAATGTGTGGTCTCAGAAGGAAGGAAAACAGAAGTAATTTGATTTGGCTCCGTCATTATTTCATAATTTAACTCGTTTGTGTTTGCACTTTTTTCTCTTTCGTTGTTTGTCGTAGCTCCCGCGTTGCTAGCACCAGGTTTGATGGTGTTCGTATTGTAATTGCTATTCCTTATATTTGTATTTTTTACTGCTGAATTAATATCGCTATATGATAAACTTGAAGAATTATTTTTCTGATCTGGAACATCTTTTATTTCTTCCATTAACTCATTAACTGAGTCAAATATACTTTGCATTTCTTTTGAAACTTCTGTTTTCGATAACACTTGGCTTGAATTAAGAATAACCGGGCTCAATGTCGCACTCGTGTCATTATTAGATTTATTTTCAAGTTTTGCCAAATCCTCATCTATTTCGTTGAGAATCTGAAGAATTCCTGAAAATCGCTCATCAGTAATCAAAGGTGTAGAAGTTGTAATGGTTGTCAAATTTTTATTAAAACTGTATTTAGTTTCAGGTGACAAGTTATTTTGATGTGTTTTTTCAGGCTTGAGTCTATATGACCCTAATTCTGTTTGATGGGTCACTGAATGATTAATTGTATCTAAAAATCTTCTCGCACTGTGTAAAATATCTTCGCTAGTAGTGTTAAATATTTCCTTAATCACCATTTGCTTGTCATTGATTTTTGTCGTTTTATCTTTAATTTGTGTTGTATTCATTTTTTTATCAGTTTTTTTGTTAATAGCACTTGAGGCTATGGATGATTCGACATTCTTTATTTCTGTAACATTGTAAGCTTCAGGCGTAGAATTATAAGTTGTGCTTGATATAATAGTATTAGTAGTCATATTTACATACTTCTTTTTCTTGGCATTGTCATGGAATTTATGTACTGCTGTTACATTTTTCTGATTTGTAATAATCTTTAATAATTTCCTTTTTAATTTCTGCATTTGATGTTTGCTAAGTTTCTTTCCTTTTTTTAATAATGTTTTAAACACATTGTCTAATTTTTTGTTTATTAGTTTTGATTTCTTGCCAATTGTGTTTTTATTTAATCTGGATTCAGATTGCGCTGATCCATTGGTAGCGTGAAATAATGGCGCTAATCCAGTTTTTATGTTTTCTAGATTGTCATATTTTTCTAGAGTTTTATTATCCCCAGATATGTTTAACTTTGAATTGGTATCTTCTGTGACCGGAAAAGATATCATCGATTCGTAAATTTTTTTCAGAACATCTGTCGCACTTGTGTTTCCATTTTGTGTGTAGTTCAAACTTTCTTTTATTTTTTGAATATGTTCTGTGTAAATTGATTTAATGTTATGAATGGCAAGTTCTTCAGTCAGAGCACCAGGTATAATGCTTTTATGTTTAATCTTCGTAAGGTTTTTCTGAATTGGTATAGCAGATATATTAAAACTCGTTGTATTCGTTTGGAGCGGTTTTATTTTTTCATTAATTGTTATTGTTGTATTTTCTACAAATGATTTTCGGGTTTTTATACGTTGTGTTAACTTTGGTTTTACTGTCGGTGGATTCCAGGATAGTTTATGCAAGATTTGACCAATTCGACTTAGATCTTCACTATCAATAAGATTCGACCTTCGATTTGGGGTCACATTTTTCAAGACTCCTTTACTTTTAAGCGAAGTTGAAGTGGTTTTTTTAGTCTCGTTTCCTAATTTTATTTCTGATGTTAATAATGCTTCATGATCGTCATCACTAGATCGATTTGAATGAATATAAGTTGTTGATACCCGTGATGCATTGTGATACACAGCTGTTTCCTTTTCATCGAGTATTGAAAATTTGATTCCGTTCTTGTTTGCTTCTACTCCGATACGAATGTTTAGTTCAAATGAGATAGGCTTTTTCAATTTTATTTTGCGTTTTGGAGGTTTTTCAATTATAGTTTTTACTTCTTCAGTATAGTTTCTATTTGCCTTCGTAAATGTTGAAATACTTTTTGGAATTTTGGTAACTGTGCTGTACTTTGATTTTAGAGTAATATTAAGTTCCCTTGGGTCTTCTGTTTTGGTTTCATTTTCACCAATTATCGAATCAGTAAATGCAGCTTTAGGACTTGCTTCTAATTGTGTTGTTTGAAATGCTTCAATGAAAGTGTAGTGTGTTGTTTCTATATTAGTGTCACCTAATATTTGCTCTGTGTGCATATTTGATATTTTTGATTTTTTGTTTATTGCAGCATTTTGCATGATATCCGTTGAAGTATAAGTGACAGGAGTAGACACTATGTACGCTGGAATGATTAATTCTGTGGTGAATAAAGTCGATTGTTTTGGTTTCTTGAGATCTGTGTTATTCTTAACCTGTATGATTTCAGGTTCTGACAATGTAGTCATAATTTCTTTTTCAAAATCTCGATATGATAGTGTTTGAAAGGATGACAAATTCTTTTCATCAAGAGGCTTTAATGTGCTTATTGTCGTTGAGTCTAAGATTACCGGTGTAGCCTTAAGATCAAGTTCCTGAACTTTCTCATGAGCGGTATTGTAAGTAGTATTTGTCGCGATGTGTTCGTCTTTTACTTCGATGACGTCTAGATTAGATTGGTTCTTCACATTTTTCTGTATTAAAGTCGTACTAGAATTTTCTATTTCATCATATAGTGATGTGTTTTTCATTGTAATTGCTTTACGTGTAGTGGATGGCATTAATTTAATATTTGCAATAGCATCTGTAAATACATTTTCATGATGTTTTTTCTTAGTTTTTGTTACAGTAGTTTTTTCCATATCTTTGGTTTTTATAGTGACATGAGTTATAGGTTCCAATAAAGGTCTCATAGCCATTGTAGATGTGGGTATTGTAAGTGGCACCACTGTCTGATGATTATCTAGTGCTATTTTTAATGTAGTTACTTCTTTAACAACTGTATCATTTAATTCTGTTCTAAAATAGTTAGGAGAGAGAAAAGAATTCATAAGAGTATAATCGGTGATGTTATTAGACGGTCGTTTTGTTAAACTTTCTGGAATAGTACTCAATTCTTTATGAGCTAAAGTACCATTACGTTTTACCCATAAATTATCAACCAAAGTATTGAATTTTACTGTGTCATATTCATGATTGGATTCCGCAAGGTCGTTAGGTTTTGGTGTTGTAGAAGTTGAATTATATGGTGATAGAGGTTCAGTTGTAAAACTTGTACTATGGCTTGTAATGCCATTTGAAACATCATATACGTCATTTAGAACAGATGCAGTGCTTGTGTTGATATTTAAACTTAAATTCTGCTTCAGTGTGAAAAAATTTGCCAATGAAGTATAAGTAAGCTCGGATATATCTTTATCTAATATTGTGTATACGACTGATACTTCTTGCGGTAATGCATTCAAGTCATTATTTGGTACTTTTACTTTATTCTGCAGATTTTCATTACTAATCTTTTCCATTATTGAACTAGTATTTATTTCAAAAGTGTTATCAGTCACTCCAATTTCAGATTCATAGATTGTTGTTTTGTTTGTAAGGTTCGTAACATCTGTTATTTCATCAGTTAGATTCTTGTTGGCATACTTTATTTCTTTAAAATCGGATGTGACTGCAAAATCAACATTTTCGTTTGTATTTTTGGAAATAGATATTAAGTTACTACCATTCGCTTTGTTAACACTTTCAGTTTGTAGAGTACTACTTGGTTTTTTGGGCTGTTGATCTTTCGATACTGGCGATTCGGTATAATTCGTCAACTCAGATTCATGATCGGCAAATATCATTTCAGTAGTATCAGAAACAGTTTGTTTGTCTTCTGCCTCAGAGATAGAAATTCCAAAACCTTTAGTGTTTTTAACATACTCACTATTAATATTTTCACTAGACGCAGTAAATTTGGGAACGCTAATTTTAACTGGATGATTATTATAAGTTGTCGTTTGTATAGTGTAGGCTTCTAGTGCTATGTCAGTATTCGGCTCACTGCTAACTTCTGAGAAATATAATGGTACTGTTTCTTTTTGTAGGGGATTTGGCGAGTATGTTTTTACATATTCTGATTTTATTACTGATTTAGTGCTTGAGATATTCTTCAGAACAAATATATTTGCCGTATCATTTTCGGGACCCTTTGTATTTAAACCTATGGTAATTTTATTTGAAACGGCATCAGTACTTTTATTGTTTAGTTCATTGTCAGTTGCGTTTCTAAACAAAATAGTAGGTACTGAGTCTTCTTTATTAGTCGCATTCTCTTTAGTATTTATAGATAAACCGGTTGTGGTCTGGTAAATGTTCTTTTCAGTGGCAGCATTTATGTAATTACTACTAGTATTTGCCTCATCAAACAGATCATCAAAAATTACAGATTTGTTGCTGCTGTCAACTATGCTCAAGACTTGAGAGGGTTGACTAAGTGTTGTTTTTGTGGACGACATGTATGTTTTCGCAACTTTTATTCCTATTTTTTGTACATTGTGTGCATTAGGTTCTTCAATCATTGCATGAGAAATGATAGAGCTCATTGATTTGGCCTTGGTTACCTTATCAATGGTATTAAAACCTTCCACGTCATAGTCAAATGTG
This sequence comes from Mythimna albipuncta, assembly GCA_929112965.1. Taxonomy (NCBI): domain Eukaryota; kingdom Metazoa; phylum Arthropoda; class Insecta; order Lepidoptera; family Noctuidae; genus Mythimna; species Mythimna albipuncta. Next base: position 927,163 of record OV815969.1, on the reverse strand, counting down.
TGAAATTCAAGATTAGGAACGGTTGAGGTTGTTAACAATTCCAGTGTCATATTTCTCTCCATATTCTGATGTTTTGTTGAATTATAAAAAAGAGGAATCGATCGAGTAGTTTTTGAAGTGACGTTTATAGTATTCGGTTTTGTGACATGAAAAATAAGATTTGATTCATTCTTATTTTCTGTCCACTCAGCATATTTCTTGGTCGTTGTCTCATTTGGTACTGTAAAGTCGGAACCAGTTTCACTTTTTTCTAATGCAGTTGTGTCGACTATTTTCTTCTTTGTTTTTATCTGGAGTGTTGTTACTTCTGATAACATTGCATCAGTACTTTTTAATGTGAATTCTTTGTCAGTTGTACTCTCTGAAAAAGTAGGGACCGATTCTTCAACAGTAACAGTATTTACAAATAACCCAGTAGTTATATTATTGATTGTTTCGATGACAGCATTTGTATAATTACTACTTAATTTGGCATCGACAGTAAAATTATCAAATAATTCCGAATTTTTAGAATTCATGTCGTTTTCAGGTTTTCTGAAGTCTTGAGTGGGTTGCCTAAATATAGTTTCTGTGGATGATATTTCCGGCTCGTAACTTTTTGTAAAGTTAATTTTTATTTCTCGAACAGTGTGTATATTAGGCTTCTCAATCGTAACTTGGGATACACCGATACTCATTGGTTCTACTTTGGTTAATGTATCTTCCATATCTGCGTCAATTGATTGGCTATTAGCTAATAAAGTAGAAACTGTATCTTCTACAGTAACCTTAGTATCCTCAGTATTAACTGATAAGCGATTAGTCATATAATTGTTTGTTTCAGTGCCAGTATTTGTATAATGACTACTTGATTTTATCTCACCAACTAAATCGTCAAGCACTGTGAAACTGGTATCGGTGGCAGGTTTACTCATATCTTGAGTAGGGTGACTAAATGTTGCTTCTGTGGATGATATGTATTTTTTTGTGTTCGTTTCTTGTACAGTGTTAGACTCCTCGATCAATAAAAGAGGAACAACGGTAAACGTTGGTTCTACTTTGGTTATTTTATCAATATTGTCAAGGCCTTTCAAATTATCAACTATTGATTGGCTGTGTATCCTTGATAAATCAAATGTAATATTCTGAGCTTTTGCTTTCAAAGTGGTTTCTTGAATTGAAGAGTTTGTTGTTTCTTCAAATGTGGAGTTTGTTATTTCTTCAAATGTGGAGTTTGTTGTTTCTTCAAATGTGGAGTTTGTTGTTTCTTCAAATGTGGAGTTTGTTGTTTCTTCAAATGTGGAGTTTGTTGTTTCTTCAAATGTGGAGTTTGTTGTTTCTTCAAATGTGGAGTTTGTTGTTTCTTCAAATGTGGAGTTTGTTGTTTCTTCAAATGTGGAATTTGTTATTTCTTCAAATGTAGAGTTTGTTGTTCCTTCAAATGTAGAGTTTGTTGTTTCTAATGTATTTTTTGTTTCCGGAGTGTTTGAAGGAGAGTTTATCTCTTCACTAGTGTTTGGGAACTTTTTGGCACGAAAAATAAGATTTCCTTCAAATTCTTTCACTTTTTCTGTCCATTTATCATATTTTTTTGTCGTTTTCTTATTTAGTGCATTTCCTAAATCAGTTTTATCTATTTCAGAGAAAGTTTTAATTGTTGTAAATTTAGGTTCCATCTGGTCCGTTATCATCTCAAATGTAACCTCATCTGTACTCTTCATTACTAGTTCATTGGTAGCTGTATTCTTGTCAGTTGTCACGGAAAGGCCATTAGTCATATAATTGTCAGTTTCGGTAACAGAATTTGTATATTTGCTACTAGGTTTGCTGTCACCAATGAAATCATCAGATTTCACAAAATCCATGTCGCTGTTAACTTTAGTCACATCTTGAAAGGTTAGACTTAATGTTGCTTTTGTGGATATGTAATTTTTTGTAAAGTTTGATCTTATTTTTTGCACAATATGCATATTTGGATCCTCAATTGTTATAAGAGAAACAACAGTACTTAATGGTACTATATTGGTTCCTTCATTAACAGAATTAAAATCTTTCATGTCATTTTCAAATGATTGATTGTATGTTCCTTGCAAATCAAGTGCATTAAGTGTCGTCATCGACTCGAGTGGCGTATTTTTTGCAATGTTCTGAGAATTGGGTGTTATAGCTGTTTCATGAATTGTGGATACATTTTTAATTACCAGAGATTCTAAAGGAATAATAGTTGTATTTGTTTTTGAGACATGAAAAGTAAAGTTTTGTCTGAATTGATTGAGTTTTTCTGTCCATTTTTTATATTTCTTAGTCGTCATCTCATGTGGCAGTGTATTGCCAACATCAGCTTTCACACTTTTTGATGATGACTTTTTAAATGCTTTATTCTTCGGGTTTCTTGAAGTACAAATTCTTGGGAATATAGTAGAATCTACTGGAACTAACTGTTTTGGAATACTTTGTGTTTGCATTCCACCATTCGTCTTGTTAAAAATTGGATACTGGGTAGATAAAGTTGCAAATGGTATGGTAGTTTTATATTTTGTTCTTTTCTTTGCTTTCTTTTCCTTTTTGCTTTGTATAGGTAAAGTGTTTTGTGACGTGCTGTGATCAACAGTAAAATATTTTTTAGGTATTTCTGTAGTTTGTAAATTGGTTAACAAAGCCGCATAGTTTTTAAAACTCAACTTAGGTGGACTTAAAGGATAATGCAGTGTTTTTTCAGTATTTTGTGCCGTAAATGCAGTCGAGGTACTTCTACTGTCATTGATTTTGGTTTCAAAATTACTTTTAGAATTTTGAGTGATTCCTAAATCGGGTATTAAGGTTATGTTTGTGAAGGGTGCTGTAAATTTTGTGAATTCTTCATCATTATGAAGTGTTGGTATCACTGTACTTCTACTCAGTCGATTGGCTACAGTTGTATTTTGTGAAATATCAATAGTATACCATTTTGTGTTTGAACCGTTATCTGTTGTAGAGGTAATCATAAGATTATGATTGGTAACATTTTCCTTGTCAGTTCTTGAAGTTGATGCTTGTTGTAGTTTTTCTTCAACTTCATATTTTTCTTGAAACATAGGCAAGGTAACACCTAATGATGAATTGTTTTCTTCGTCAAACCTATTTATATCTTTTTTCAAGCTCATCGTAGTTTTTAATTCATTTTCGGGTACTTTTGTTTTAGTACTTGCAACTTTGTTATTGTTATTTAGCAGTGAGCTTGTCCATTCATTTTGATAGTTTTCTTCATGGCTTTTTGTTTCTAATGTGATATTAATATGGATGGGCTTATACGTGCTTGAAAAATCGGCGCGTGTACTGTCGGAGTCAGTTTGATATGTTTGAAAATAGTTTTTTGTAGTTTGTTTTGTCACATAATTGTTAAGTAATATAATAGCTTCGGTAACTTCACTAAGTTTGCTAGACTCGTCCAAACTAGAACCGTGAGTGTGATTTTCTTTGTTATCAATTTGGTCATTTTTAGTAAAGCTTTGCTTTGTTGTAGATTCTATTAGTATCTTTTCTTCTTTATTTTCTTGAAGTTTTGTGGTAGACGTGTTATGATGCGTAACATTTAATTGGTTTTCATATTGATTTACTAGGTTTTTAATCTTTGTGATAGTATTAATGTAATTGTCGTCAAGGAACTTTGTTTGCGAATGATTCATCGAATCTTTTTTACACTGTGCACTAGTAGTACCATTTTCGCAACAAATATTAATGAATTCTGTATGATTTTGTCTGATATTTACTTCTATATATATTTTTATAGTATCAAGTTTACGAATAAATTTAAAAACCTTTGTGAGATTGTCTCGATCACTTTCAGTTAAAAATTTGTATAGAGATTGTAAATTACACTCCGATAAATTATCAGCTATAATAGATTTATCCTTTTCTTTAACATTTTGATCATGTTTTGAGTCTATGATATCCACGTCTATGGACGATCTTGTATGAAGTGTGGTATTTAAATCTTTTTCATCAATGTAGTTTTTCCTCGACGTTACTTCATGTTCATTTGGGTGCAAAGTCAGTATAACTATAAGGATATGTTGCAATGCACTTTGTACTTGTGTTGTATTACCCTTACCAAATAGTTCGTACTTTCTTAATTTATAGTCATGGAGATCCTTTGTTTCTATGAGTGCTTTATATAATACTTGTTCCAGTTTTGATGGTATTGTATGTTTCACAGCCGGGGACTTTTCACTGTCAACTCTTTTATTGTTCGTTTCATTTTTCTCATCTTTTCCACAGCTAGTATGATTTAAGAGCGCTGATTCTTCCTCGAAGATTAATTTATGAGTACGATTAGTCAATTCTTCTTTTAAATTAAAACACGAATTATTATAAATATTTACATAGAGGTCGAATACTTTACCCTCGTTGCCACTAAATTCTTTGGTCTCTATAGAATGTTTGCTAATGTTAAAATAATCTTCCTTCACTTTTAAAGTTTCCCGCATGCAAGCACAGAGACTTCCTAATAATTTGAGCGTCACTTGGAGTAAATGTTCGTTACTTGTTGCGGCGTCCACTAACTCCAGAACCTTCATCAACAGCGGGCTGTCACTGTTCGCTAATGAGTTCTTGAGTTGTCTCAATCCGTTAACATGAAGCACTTGAGTTATGAGACACAGAAGAATTATTGTACTTTTGGTTTTCATTTTAGGTAGGCAGTTGTAAAGGCGTCATGTTGGAAGGGCTGAGCACGGCCGAGTAGTTAGAACAATGGTGTCGACGTAACTATGTTTTGAGTTACAGAGAAAAACTTTTACGATTCTGATAAGCACCCTGGTGTGAGTTGAGTTTTATTTTGGTGCTATTCTACATGTCTTAAAAATGTTGAAGATACTAATGTTTTAATGAAGAGAATTATAAACAAAATGAATGCTGGCATATGCAGATAACTTATGCAATGTTATTATAATCAATAATCGTTACAAAATCGTTACCTTGGTTTGGGGGTATAGTGGTTTTTACCAATAGTTTTCACCATTAGTACTTTTTAAATTAAAATTCATTCAAATTACATAATAGAACCCTGTTCATGCCCCATGTAGACTAAAGCGTGATCTGGCAAGTGTCATATCAAACTCTATAAGCAGTGGCAGAAATCGAACGAGTAGAAAGGACGATCATTGCTTGAATTTAAAAAAATTGTTGATAAAACTGAATGGAACAACGTGTGTGAATCAAAGATTATTAATAATAAATTATGTCGTACTTTATGTTCTACTTATCTTATTCTATCTTCTAAAATTATAAATGTGTTATTGATTACGCTTGCATGCACTTGTATAGGTACACTATTCCCTGACATAGAATTTTTATTTCAATTTTTTTTTTGCCTGTTACGCGCCATGGTAGGTTCTAGTTTGTTATTTCTGCCATCTCACCCAGTTGTCCATCTCTTTCTGTCTATCCGTAAGCGTCTCCTGCAGCCTCGGGCCCAGCTCCTCCATGAACCCGCGCACCAGCCCGCGCGAGTGCTCCAGTGCCTGCTGGCTCACCACCACCGCCGCAAACTCCAGGTACGACTCCATCGTCGACTCCAACTCCGGGACTGGCAGCTTCGGCAACTGGACATTCTGCAACAATACAATTATATATCACGTTCCTCAGTCTAGCCGTTCACGCGTCATGGCGTGACCAAGGGAAATAGGGATTCATTTTTTATATATATATATTATGTGGGTATATAAAAAAGACTTAAATATTAACTAAACTATTTCTACTAAAAACTAACTAAATACATAACGTACATCAATAAAGTACAAGAACACACTCAGGCACATTCAGTACACTCAGGCGTCAAAGTACTCCTCCACATCACTGTCAACAGGAAATGTGCCCAGAAGATTGCCAGCATTGCGACGTTGAATGGCAATGCTAATAATTCTTTAGACGAAGAACGAGCCTAGAGAACTGATAAACATACTTATATATATTTTTTTTTTTTCATGTAGTTTTCACCAATGTGAAAGTAACAGTTTATTTATTATAATATACATATGTACATAAAAAACTTAAATACTAAATAAACTATTTATACTAAAACCTAACTATGTACATAAATATAATACAAAATGACAAAGTACGCTCAGGCGTCAAAGTACTCCTCCACATCGCTGTCATCCGGAAATGTGCCCAGAAGACTGGCAGCATTGCCACGTTGAATGGCAATGCTAATTCTTTGGGCGAAGAACGAGCCAGCCCTCTGGTCACGTGAAGTGTCGATCAGTCGGCGTGAAATTTCCTTGAAAAGGAGACGCGCACTCGGACCCCACGAACCAAGTGTTTCGACCCCAAACGGCTCAAAACTGTAATTACCAGTAAGGTTACAGTACTTGCGCCGTTTAAGGGTCTCTCTCTTATATATTTCTAAACACATGCTAGATAAATTACATCCAGACACAGAAAAAATGGTCGTGCTTATCACACAAACATTTGTGCTGGGTGAAAATCGAACTCACGACCTCGGTCAAAGCAGTTAAGGCCACTAATCACTGGACCATCAGGCCAGTCAATACATGCGTGATGTCAGTAAATCATTGAAGTGCTTATCTCACCTGGAAGTCCTCGTCGTCGGAGCCGTACACCTGGGTGCTGAGCCAGCGCTTCGGCAGCGACAGCAGGGACTCGCCCCATGCTGGAACAAACACATACTCTTAGAAGAACTGCTTCTACTATTATTATCAGCTTATCTATGAAATTAATCGAACAAAAACCAAAAACAAAGGGAGGCTCGGTCTATTAAATTTTAGAACACGCGCAGTGACAATCCTAGACGTTTTTTTTTTTAAGTGGGAAATCATATATAACGATTTTTTTTTAATCATACTCACGACTTCTCCCGCTCTTGGGTAGAGCGGGATAGCGTATCAGACTGTTACTGACTAAAACCCATTCCTAATGTTCTTCTTTGCCTTCGTTCCAGGATTATTCCGGGGTTTTCTTTCGCACAACCTATGATCCCAGTAGGCTTCGACCCTAGTTAGCCCCTAGGTTTTGATGACATCTTTTTGAGCTCAGACGGTTATCGAACGGCCGGACGGCGAGTTTCCCATTGCTCGCCGTCGCAAGCCCACGTCCTAGAGAGGGTGCTTTATGAAATATAGATGCTGCCAATAGTTTCGCCCGCGTAAAAGCAGAAAATTGCCTTAAGGGAACATAATTTTAGGATAAAATTTTCCTATGAACTATTCCAGGACAAGGCCTACTTGTATACCATGTTTTATAGAAATATGTTCAGCCGTACGGGCGTGAAGAAGTAACAAACATACACACTCATAAACTTTCGTTCTTATAATATTAGTAAGACTAGCCACTGTCAGCTGCTTCGCCCGCGTTTCAGAAGCAAATTATCTCAAGGGAACATACTCTTAGATTATGTTCTTATAATCTTAGGGTATCATATGTACTATTCCAAGAAATGGTCTATCCGTTTGTCAAATTCATCCAAATCTATTTAGCGATCCGCGTGAACGTGAGGAAGTAACAACACACTCGCAAACTTTCACCTTTATAGTGTCAGTGTGCCAGTCATCGTCAACCTTCGTACTCCATGATTACATTCTTCTCTAGTCAAGGTCACGTTATCGCGTTTCCACGAGTTTCCGAGGTAGCGAGAACTAGTTCAAGATAAAAAATGCAACTGTTATCATCCGGATGTTTTGACTGCGTTCTAACTCTTATAAAAAGTCAAAAGATATGGGTTCATTCATAAATCTCCTATTGTCATCAGTGTGTGAGTGGTTTTCCAATAAAGCTATAAACCTATATACCTATTTATGTTTCGATTCAGCATGGTAGAGTCTGTCTAATAAGTTAAACGACTTGGGTAATTATTATGATTTAATGAAATCGGATGTAGTCAATGAATAAATATTATACAAAATTCCCAAGTCGGTTGACTTATTAGACAGACTATAAAGGATCTTTTGTGAAAAATTACTTTTTTTTTAGCTTATATACCATATGTTCCCAAAAGATTATTATGTACAGATTTAATAGGTAGGAAATTGACTTGTATCAATCAAATCATGCAGTTCTCTGCCTCGATTTTCAATTAGTCCTGTAGCTCAGTTCAAAGTCCACAAATTGAATAACACACGGTGGTTTACAGCATCTTACAATGTTATGTTATCCCCTAAACCATTGTTAATGCGATTGTTGACTCCACAAAATTGTGCTTACATTGGAAGGTACTAGAGAACTGAGGAGGGTGAGTAATTGAATTAAAGGGGTGAAGACTACCCACACAAGTTATGTGCAATATTTAAAATTACTTGCAAAGTTTATTAAAAATTGTGTTCTTCATGCATTTTGATGTTGTAATTTTAGACTATCCTCTAGTGGTTTGTTTGTGAAGGCACTTTTTTATAGTACTTTGTAAATATTAATTCTGTTATGTGGGTCCCTAGACATGGTAGTTTTTAAAGTCCGGCAAATCTAAGAAGTAATGTTTGACAGTTCAACACGTAGTACCTACATTATAAATTTAATTTGTTAAATAAAAATATATTTTGTGATAAAATAAAAATTGGTAATCATCACATGTCTTCGAATTTTTGGTTCTAGGACAGCCGATTTCCTCACGATGTTTTCCATCATAGTTTTGAGAGCAGTGGTGATGAAATAAATTATAACTTGTAATTCGGGCCGTTACCACTCGTCCACCACTGCTCTACGATACTGCCTTACGATCAGACAGCAATATTCACTGTACATCTATGTATATCTTATAGACACATAAATAAACACGGTAGCTCTGCGGTAAGTGTCCATTTTCCTTGCACCGCCTCCTCCACCCAGGGGGGGAGGGGTAGTTGGGCCATATTAAGAGATAGTGGCAATATCCTCCGAGGCCGCAGCTGGGAAGCTTAACGACCCAAGTGTGTACGTGAGCGGCAGGATAGGAGGCAGGAGGGTAGTTCAGATGTCCCTTTCAAGGTCTGAGAGGTGTGAGTTGAATGGTTTTGGAGAATTATGGCGCTGTGAAGTGTTTAAGATTTCTTTTTATATTTATAGCTTCAGTCGGCGACTTCGCTCGTACTAATATTAACTCTAGAAAACATGCTTCCCGAATACAAAGAATACTGAACATAGTATATTTGTGTACAAGTTTCATCTTTTGTTGAGCAGTTAAGGCTTATGTTCCCTTGAACCATCTGGCCGAAATTAAATGAACACAACTTTCGTATCCGCCTAGGCGTATCAATTGCGGCTAGCTGCGTCCGGATAGTGCGCGGCTGACCTTTAAATCTATTTTCTTTGCGAAATGTTGACTGACACACTTTACATATTATGTTATGTTCACTTGGAAGAACATTGAGCCATCAATTTTTATGTGTAAGAAAGTTTTTAAAGATCAGAGCCGTTTCGAAGGAATAGGGAAAAGTTGCGAAATTACTAAATATTTTTTTAAATAAAAGTATTAATAGCACGAAAAAATCAAATATTGATCAACTTATTTTTTTTCAAACCTATCAACCTGGCCGTTACCGAGGAGCAGGCTACAGAAAGTCACTGTTTTATGGCACTTTTCGGGCGCTTGGGCCTTAAGACGTGAAGATGGATGACGATGGACATACTGAAGGTATGAATTTTTAGTGCAACCATTTTATGGGATCTCATACATATACCTATAGGTAAGTACATGATGAAAAGAAAAAAAAAAGAAAGAAAATACGTTTATTTGGCACACAGGTATACACAATAAGATAACAATAACAATTATTATAGTAAAGAAACTTAAACTTAAATGTATCTACATGGTATGTCTCACGGCTGCGCCAAATAGGTCCAGTTCAGCATGATGCCAAGCCACCACGTAGTAGTTGCCTGACGCTGGTTTTCAACTGTACCTTGCTATGAGTCTACGCATGTTAATCAGTTATTAGGTTTGAGGTAAATAAATATATATGTATATTAACTTTTACGTAATGTTACGTTATTTTTCATCTAAAATACTTATTCCCATTTTTTTTTGAAGTGGGAATTCATCTTATGACTTTTCCCGCTCAAGGGCGGAGTTGACTAATACTACACCTATGTTCCTTCACTTGCTCTTTACATTCCAGGCCCACGGATTTCATTTTTAGAGATCAAACCAGCAGGGAGCCCCAGCAGGGCCGGAACCTACAGGGATGACCCCTGTGCGGTTTCGCTGACGTCCCTCTTTGAGGTGCGCGTAGAACACTACGCGCTATCGACGACTCGGTCTGATGGTCAGCTACCTACTGCTCATCGTCCACCCACACTTATTATAGTGATACTTATTCTGACTAAGTTTTGAATCGATAGGGATAGGTACTTATATTGACGTAACATTTTTAATCCACTCACTTTTCGAGAAAGAAAGGCGTACCATTTAAACTTTTATTTGTGTAAAACATTATCAGTGTAAAAAAAGCTGATTAATCAGCAGCCCCAAAGTAACGAGCCACATCAATTTGTCACCGGTGATTAATTCGGCCAGCGCTTTGTCGCCGGGGCGCGCGGGAGACGAAGCACCCCATCCGTTGGCACCGATGCTTTTAATTAGGTGGTCATTCTTACTGGCTCAATTTGTGTCTCGATACATTTAACGATAAAGAGCACAATAATGTAATAATAATATTCCGTAACTTTTACACAACTCCTTAGAGTCCCAAACTAAGCAGAGCTTAGAATAGAATAGAATTAACTTTATTGTACACCAAAAAGTTTAAAAGCCTATACAAAAACTTAAATTAATTGGTACAACGACGGTCTTATCGCTGAGAGCGATATCTCCCAGACAACCTTAGGATGGATTAGAACTTAAAATAATACGGGGGGTAGCCTGTGGTGTACTGCTAACAAATTGATCAAACCCTATTTATGACACAATACATAATTATATATATTATACATACGTATTATATGTTACATAATTTCATTTAAAAAAAAAGGAAAGAATTAAAGAACAGAGCTTGTGGTATAAGTACTAGACAACTGATATACATACAATACATATCTACTTATATATTTCTAATATCGTCATCATAATTGTAGCCGACAGGCGCCACGGTTGGACATAGGCCTCCCCCATGTGTCTCTATGATGACTAGTCCTGTGCATCCATCGGATTTTTTTTATTTTTAGAACCTTTCGTCCCCATCAATAGACAGATATCAAAATCTCTAAAACGCGACCTTCGATGCTTTAGAACCTTTCGTAAGAAACGTATAAATCACGTAAAACTGTTTCTTTTTTTGCAGTTAAATATGAGCTATTTCAACAAAACCCAGTGCTAAAGTCTCCAGGTGGTCCTTAGGTGGCTTCAATAAACTGTCGAGTCTGTCGCGATGTGACGTTCCATGGTCCCAGGAGATGGATCGCTTCATCAGGCCAGCGAAGCGGTAAATTAGACAGTATCCACGCCATGTATAGAGAGAGTAAGCAAAAATATAGACGACTGGATGAAGATATTAAATGAACAAAGTGAACAAAGAGTTTTTATAAGTCTTAATAATTATAATATTGAACTATGTATTTTATGTACATAGTTAAGTTTGTACTAAACCCTCAGTGCGCGACTCTGACTTGTATTTGCCCATTTTTTTTTTTTAAGTGTCTACACGCATACCTTACATAACTCTGATCCCTATTTTTTGTATCCGGGCCGCCACAACTCTGTACTCTCTGATCTCATGGTTGACCCGAGTCGGGACACAAATGACGACGGCACCCAATTTCCCGGCTCCCAAATGTAGCGGCACCTTATTGATGGCCTGACATATGGAACTGTATTGGTACTTTGGGTACAATGAAGGGAAAGAGTATTAAGGGCCTTTTCGCCAACATAAGAAAGCGCCTGTTTATTAGCTTTTGCTAATGGTATTAACTGTCATAAAAAAAATATCGTTGTATTACAGATAATTCGTATGTGTGAGTACTGGGTACATGTTAAAATGTAAGGCAAGCGAGTGATGGGCTTGCGGACTGCGAGCAATGAGTAACTTGCTGTCCGACCGACCGGTAACTGTTCGGACCGAGCCCAAGTCGTTGACGGCGCGCACTGTTCCCGTGCGCCTCAAGGATTTGTTAGCAACAGCAGAGGCCCAGCCGGGTCGAAGCCTACTGGGGCCAGGGTTATCCGAAAGGGAAGAAGGTTTTTTAGTTTTCAAGAGTCTGACACTCTCCCGCTCCGCCCAAGGGCGGGGATGTCTTTTTGGATGACTTTTACCCATCAAAAAAAGGCGTGCGAGTGAGAAAGAGGGAGCTATGGTAACTACATATGGAAGACACTGTATGATGTGCAGACTCCAAAAGAACGTTAATGAGTCTATAAACATTATTTAGGTATGAACTAACTACATAATAACTAACTTGCTAAATAAGTTACAACTGTAACAAAGCCAGCAACGTGAACCAGACAAAATGGCAATGCAAATGAGTACAATTCAGCGTCGTGTCACCCCATCCTACGTAGTATTCAGTACAAGCTCATATTTAGCGGACAGTGGATATCGATCGCCACGAGTAGAGGTCAGCGTAGTAGCCAAATTATGGAAATTGCAACCTGCGCGAACATGCAGTTAGTTTTTACTGTTATAATGTTAGCACTAGTAAAGTTGAAGTTTAGATGACTCAAATCTCTCCTCGTGGGACCGACGCCGTTGCGACACTTGGCAGTATACAGAAGTGGATGTTTTCCCAAAATTATGGCATACGTAGGTCTTTTTATTTTATTTATTTATAGCTGTGCCCGCGACTTCGTTCGTGTGGACTACAGGATTTTGAGTTTATTTTTTCTAAAATTACAGTAGTCTATGTTACACCTTATTACATCAGCTACCTGCGAAAAAAAGTCCCGTCAAAATCGGTCCAGCCATTTCAGAGATTAGCTCGGACAAACAGACAGAAAAATTAAAAAAAAATGTTATTTTGGTGAATGTACCGTATATAATATTCATATGCATGTAGTGCGTTAACGTTGCTTGTAAGTATCTCCGTTTGTATAGAAAACACGCACAGTCCATCACACTGAAACTGCATCCACGCGCGCTCATGCAGATCACGCTTCTATAAGCTGAGAAACACGCACTCACGCGCGTGGGTGCGGGGCGACACGCATGGTATGCCACAATGAGTCTCGTAGTACCGTGCGTGATTTTGTATGAAATGAGTGCGAGCCTGCATAAATTTACAAGACGCATCGACGCGCGTGACACCCGCACGATGATGCATATCTACAATCCTGCAAGTGCGTGCGTAGGAGCGTCTTCACGCGCTACGCTGTGTGGTGCGTGGCAGTGTGATAACCGCCTAAGACCGAACTTGAGAAAAGCGATGCAGGATCTTGAAGTTTCGTTCTTATGTGACATCATAGATGTCGCTAGAGTAGTACAAACGTTACTTACCTACAATATCAAAACATAGCGCTCTACCAGTTAATAACAGGGTGAATTTCATAAACATTCCCTCGCCCCCAGGTGTCGGTTCACATGGGCTGCGATTAAAATTAATTATTTTGTGAACTAAGGCGGAAATAATATTTACTTTACAACTGCATGTGTTTAGGCATTAGAGTATAATGATCTTTAGTTGATATAAAGGGCATAATGGCGATACTTGGGGGAGGCCTAAGTCCAACAAATGATGAAATTTATGAATAAAATTCCTAATTATATTCACGATTGAATTAAAATACCTTGATTAAATGTGCGAGGTTTCTATAAATATAATCTTTTTGGCTTCTTTAATTTATTAGTAGGTACATTATGAAAGGCTAAAAGTTCACGAAAAATTGCAGATGTTCAGGAGTGTTCACTGGATTAGTTTAACCTAAACTTGTTTCAAATTCAATAGAAACCTAGAGGTAAAATAAGATCATAATCACGTAAGAGCAGCTATACGAAAAGTATCTCGGGTTGAAAGCCTTTAAGGTCCTCGAAACGGTCAATTGCGCTTGACAATATTTATACGGGACTGACGGAAATTAATGTCAAAATTGTTTGTGTACTTTAAACATCGTCACGTACACGAACAAACGCTTATTCCTAAAGGATTCTAGCAAAAAAAGTACTTACTGGCCCGTGGTTCAAGTGGTCAGTGGCTCTGACTGCTATACCGGAGGTCGTTTCCCTCCCAGAACAAATGTTTGTGTGACATAATCATTTGTTCTGTGTCTGGGTGCATTTTATCTATTTATTTGGAAATATATAAGGTGACTGGCAATTAGTGTACGATACTTATTTTTTATTACCAGTCACCCTATACATATAAGTATGTTTATCAGTTGTCTAGTACCCATAACACAAGCTCTGCTTAGCTTGGCACTAGACGGCGTTGTGTGACAGTTGCGGAATACAATTATTATTATATTATTAATTTGGTTTATTTCCCACACACTAGATATACTTTTAGAATAGTAGGTAAGGCACCTTCTCTTTATATCTTGTTAAAAATAGAACATCAATATTATTTTCTCCATAAAATTCATCTTCTATTCTCAGCTTTCATTATTAACTAGCACGCAGTTTCGCTCGCGTGCATAAATAAAACAACTTTCTATTGGTGAAAAAAATTTTGCAATTGGACCTGTACTTCCAGAGATTACCTCATATAAACAAAAAAACAAACTTTACCTCTATAAAATATTAGAGTTCTCTCTGCGGAACCCTACTTCTATAACAACACGCTGCAACTTTCCCTACCCTGCTACTACAACAAATCTCCGTGTAGTATAATAATTAATACCGCCCCCCTCCCCCAGTGGCAGCCAGGTGTACCTTCACACGGGGTTGTCTTATACTTTCACCGTGTGACGGAACTTGGAAAAATCAATAATGAGCCGAATTCGTTCGTGTTGAGAGAACTTTGTGTTGGGCAGTTGTATTTATGTACATATGTGGAGTCGAAAAAAGGTAAGTAGGTTTATTGGTTAGGTAAGATGTGACCGTGGTGACCGTCTTATCGCTGACAGCGATTTTTAACAGATAACCTTAGGATGGATAAGAACTTAAAATAATAGAGGGGTAGTCCGTGGTGTATTACTAACAAATTGATCAATCTCTATATAAAAAACACAATACATAACTATAAATATATGTAAGTATATGCATATACAAATTGAAATGTGTTGTAGCCAACAATCACCAGAGAGAGCAGTGGTGGCCGAGTGGTTACGGCCCCGACTTACGAGTTGTAGATCGCGGGTTCGAACCCAGCCAGGCACATTGCTTTGTGTAATTTATTTCATCACCACTGCTCTCAAAAACGGTGAAGGAAAACATCGTGAGGAAACCGGCATGTCCCAGAACCAAAAATTCGAAGACATGTGACATTCACCAACACGCACTGGGCCCGCGTGGTGATGTACGGCTCATTCCCTCTCCTAGAGAGGAGGCTTGAGTCCCAACAGTGGGAACATTAAAAAGGCTGGTGATGAAACAATCACCACTACTGTACATTTGATCTAGTTCCTAGTAGCCTGTGGCCCATTGATTAACTTTTTTGTAATACTAAACTGAAAAGTATAACACTTCGTAGACAGATTGACGAAGCGATTTATTCTTCTTACCTGCCAAATCTATTGTAAAAAAAAAACGAAATTCCTGCTATTAAGTCAAAGACACACCCTACACACTTATTCCACCAATTCAACTTTGCAACTCTAAAATAAACAATTACCTACCAGAAAACCAAAACTGCTTTACTGATTAATGCAGTGGTGAATCTACTAATCTGGTATGCATTGTTTATTTTGGGCCGCCAAAGTTAAAATGGCCAGTAACTATATAGGGGCCGATAACTAATGCGTTGCCCTACTACTATTTTTAGTTAGTTACCAATAGTTTACTACGAAAAGGTTTATGGCGGTTTATGAACACAACTTTTATAAAAACGTAAGTTGTAACTCTATCAATTTTTTTTTTATTTTGATAACAAAGGTATCAATTGCTTTAAAAGTTTAGTTTTATATCATTCAGAGCATTTATTTTTAATTTTATGCTTTTTTTTGAGCCAGAAACCTAACTTAGGTATATGTTTTAAAACAGTATTTTGTGAACAATAAAACAATACTTTACTAGTTACTAGTATTCTGGATGATTTTTTACTCCAAATGTCATCACTTAGTCTGAGACTAAACTACACCTAATAGCCTATGTAAAGTAGTCAAACTTATGTAGGTACACATAAAAAAAATCATATACAGTTAAAGTTTCTTCGAAGGTTATCATTATTTAACATAATAATCTAAATAACTAACTCGATATTTCTATTTATTTTCCACTTCACTAATTTTACTTTTCTATACATAACCTACAGTTAGCACAATAACCATTAAATCCTAACTTCCTAACTGTACTAAACCAACCACTGTAAAAATTTTGCTCACAGTACGTTATCAGAGATAAAAAAAAAACGACGACGTAGGGTACATTTCATCCAGAAAAAAGTGCTCCCGAGGGAAAGAACTATAACTTTCGACGATCACAATTGCTTTAGGACGCTAGGTTCTACGTGACGTCCGACATACATTAATAGAAACTTTGGCAGTGTGTCGTGAGTTGAAAAACATATATGTAATATTATTTTCAATACCCTTGCTCAGAAAGTGACTCTTATAGTCAATAAGATACATAATGGCCCTTGTTACCAAACTGTGACATTTTGATTACCATTACGCACTAGTGCTATAATGTAGTTAAAACCTTATTGTTCAACCTCTCCCCTGCCATAATTTTATTACACTATCGTATCAGGATGGGCGCAGGTCGTCCCCCACGAGTCGTCAGTCAACCCCCGTTTATTCATTTCAATGAGTGTATTGAAAGGTAAATTAAAAAAAAAAAAATTGTAATAATATTTGTTTGTTTGCCAATAAGTTGCACCTACCATGTTATGTTTCTGCACTACCCTAAGGTCGACTGCTAGAAAATGCCTAAGCCATTTTTTTTTCTTTTCTTTCTCTTGTTACTATTTCATCTTGACCAGAATTTATTGACGACCTCAATTAAATATCTAAGTTAATCATCTCAACGTTAATGTTTCCTACGTCAAGCAAAAAAAAAATCTAAATTAACGCAAGGGAACTCGGGGAGAAAGCTATAAGTAGATAGGTACCTAAGTACCAGACTTCCAAACCCTTTCTACTCTAGTTCATCGATAATAATGATAGTTACACAAATAATAGTTACACAAATAATAGTTACACAAATAATCGTTACACAAATAATAGTTACACAAATAATAGTTACTCTAATAATGTCCCTAACTACAGATTTATCGGACCCTCTTGATTATGCAATGTCGTGCTACCAAATGTGGCCACTCCAATTTAGTCAATGAGTGTTCTGACACTATCGACCTTGGGGTGATTATTTATTTTATTTTCTACCACCCTCATTAAGATCGTATCAGAAAACGTGTGTACTTGATGTAGGTTTTTAATTTTCATAACAAGTAAGCTTGAAACTATTGTAGAAATATTAAAAAGCAGCGTTTAAAATAATCTATAAAATAACTTTTATGTAACCTTTTGAAGACATAAAGTTAACATTTTGCGCTTTAGGTAAATGATGTATATTGAGTATATATACATATATATAGTATTATATGAGTAGATAGATTATAATCAACGTACTTATGTAATAATATATGGTGGTGTTGTTGATCTATGGTTAGAATGATACGCTGTAAAAGTACCTACATACTGCGCTGTAAAATAAGCTGTATCTAAAGTGGAAGTGTCTTTTTTCTATTACATTTTATGGGATCTACTAGGGATTTGGTAGCTTGACCTCTTAATCTTACTATATCTACGTCAGGGGGACTGTTACAGCATTGTATTTCGAAGAAATTAACATAAATGCGAACGCTTGCTAAAACAAGTGTAAAAACAAAAATTAGGTTAGGTTTTTCTAGCCTATGCACTAAATCTCATCGTAAAAAACCACTCTAGCTGACACACCTCCAACTGTAAAAAAAGGCTTTTAAAACGACACCTAACTACATTAGAAGCGACCGTGCAGTAACCCTGTCCACCCTGCAACGTGGAGTGCTTTAATATAATAAAAAAATGTCCGGCAGCCGTGAGGGGAAAGTAGATCGTAATTGTGTATCTCATGTGATGCATAAAGGTAGAGCCGTGTACAGATGTCGCGAGGCGTGCGTCGCGAATGGTTCGTCTCGAATGCCTCGGGCTGTGTGGACGTGTGTGCTCACAGTGAGAATTCGCGTCGTACGATCGGCTGTGACTTTGATCGAGCGTGGACGGATAGGTGTTGTTTGTGAGGTCGATACCGAATCACCTTGCGTGGTGGTTTGCGTGCTCAGCTTGAGCATGTGTCGTTCGGGCGCACACATAAAGGTACCGTCGTATACTTCAGACTGAGGCATGCGTGACGAACCATGTCTGTACGCGGCTTAAAATTACTCAGTGGCGGATGAGTCAGCGCGGGGCCTGTAGCAAATTCGACCAAGGGACCCCAATGTAGAACATTTTTTTATAAACTAGTAAAACCTTGGTCAAGGTAGTAGCTAGTAGTCGGCGTTGCGTACTAATTACCTACAGGTTATTGAACTCGCTCACCTGACGTTTCCTTAAAGAAATTAATTTCGTACTTGCATTAAAAAAAAAAGTTTTAGGTACTTTACTTTAACATTTTATCTTTACAAATCGATAGTGTTTGATGACGATCGAATCGCCCCTCCACGAGATTAAAACGATCAAAATTTAACGGTGTATAAAAGGAGAATCTGACTGACTGACATATCGACGTACAGCCGAAACTGCTGGGACTAGGAACGTGAAATTTTGCACAACACTTCCGTTTATGACGTAGGCGAGCACTAAAAAAAGCTTGAAACCGCTTCTAGCGTTTTTTTGTGCCATGCCAAACGCGCATTTAATCCTTCTTCGTTAGCGTCCATTATGATACTGCATTCATGGCCACAAGCCTCCGCACGCTTCAGCTTTTTTTGTGTCCGTTTCTAGCTTTTTATGTGGTGGCACCACCGCACACGAGCCGCAAAAACGACCGCCTCAAAAAGAAGCTTGAAGCGGCTTTTTTTGTGGCCCGTGCCCACGAAGCGCGATACGAAGAAAAGCAGCGATATGTGTAAAAGTAGTAGTGTGTAGTGCGAAGTGTGCTAAAAACCTTATTTGAAACACGTAGACAAAAACTTTTGATAAGTAGACTGTGCAAGCGTCTATAATTTTTAATGACTGGACTACAATATTTATAGAAAACATTGTTTAATTTTTAAATACTTAACTTGTCAGTATTTAGGAAGAGGAAGGGGTACAATTTGGACAACCACATAATCAATATTTAAAAAATATTTAATGTTGGTTTTTTAAATACTTTTTCTAAACGATTTCATATAATAACTCAGTTTTCAACATGGGTGAAAAAGTTCTCTTCTGGCTTACTAGATGGCGTTGTTAGTTGACCACCGATTTCTGAATCGCGCTATGGTTTCGTTACCGGCGAAATATGACTAACCTGTTTACAAGACAATAATGTGTATCATCAGTATCAGTTCTATTTTTGAGAAGATTAATATTGTTACAAATAAAAATCTTCATACCAAACTTGAATGTCAAATTTTAAAAATAACACCGTGTTGAGGGCACCCCGGTGGTGATGGTGATGTGATGTATATGTCCATCTGTCTTTGCCAGTCAGGCTGCAGAAGAAGATGAAGATGATGACATTGGCTACTTTTCATCGAAATGCGAGACTTATTACCGTTTTTTTTTTTTGTTTCTTGACCGGCTCGCGTTTGACCAGTGGCAGTGGACCATGGCTTACCATCAGGTGATGATGAGTCGACGATGGAGCACGCTTGCCTACTCATAATCAATTCACTATTCATAAAGACCTCTCAGGTTGTGGCTATCAGGAAAAACCTATGGGAAAAACAAACTCCGGCAGGCAATTCCACTCCTTAGCTGTACGCACAATGAACGTATTTTTAAAAAATTAGTGCGTTTGGGTGGGATGTTCAGTACGAAGAAGTTAATGTTAGCTAATATTATAAAGGCGTGTAGTAGTGTTTCTCACAAGGTGGCCCGATGACCTGGTCAGGGTCGCGGGAATCCGATGGATGCATGACGCACAGGACCGGCCGTTGTGGCGACGCTTGGAGGAGGCCTATGTCCAAAAGTGGTCGTCTTTCGGCTGATAATGATGATGTTTAGTGTGTTACTTCTTTACGCTCGGCCGAACGGATTTGGGTAACATTTGGCACAGGAGTATACTATGGCCTGGAATAAGACATAGGATACTTTTACACTGTAGCGTAGCTAGGCGTGGGCGAAGTGAGCCCACGCCCACGATCTCGCACCCAAAGGGGCCTCGCAAAAGCGACGGCTCTTTAATTCATTACACCCCAAGCGAACGCCTGGCATTCGCGCACCCATTGTCTTTCTATTGTGTCTCTAATTCTCACTATTGAAAGGGACGAAGAAGAAAATTGAAGAACGAAAGTTTTTTTTTATAATTGATAGGCTCGCGTTTGACCACTATTACAGTTGACGGTAAGCGATCGTGTGTTCGACCACTGGGTTGCGACAGCTGTCTCGTTTTCGAATTTATGAAAGAAAAAGATCGCACTGACGGGCTTCATCATCATCAGCCTTTTTAATGTTCCCACTGCTGGGACTCAGGCCTCCTCTCTAGAAGAAGAAATGGGCCATAATCCACCACGCGGGCACAGTGCGGGTTGGTGAATGTCACATGTCTTCAAATTCTTCGTTCTAAGACATGCCGGTTTCCTCACGATGTTTTCCTTCACCGTTTTGAGAGCAGTAGTGGTAAAATAAATTACACAAAGTAATGCGCCTGGCTGGGTTCGAACCCGCGATCTACAACTCGTAAGTCGGGGCCATTACCACTCGGCCACTACTGCTCTTACGTCTAAATTAATCCTCGCGATGCCTCTGCTTTTAAACCCGGAGTATATTCTCTTGAGATAAGACTTTACGCGGTCAAAGCCGCGAAATTTAGTGTGTATCTGTCCCGCTCCTTGCGCTCAGTGTGCCCCGGGCGCCCAGGGGCGTCGCCATGGCAACACAGGTGCGATCGATCGCAGGTGAGACTGCACGACGCGACGCGACGCTCCGCGGCGTCATGTCGCTTCAGATGACGCACATCTCATATGTAAGCAGTAGCAGCGTTAAGTTCTACGAGGAACGATTTGCGTGCAGATTATATCGGAATTTATTTATTTATTTAAACTTCATGTACAGTAGTGGTACATAGGCGGACTTAATGCAACAAGGCATTCTCTCCCAGTCAACCTTTGGGTTAAAAAAGAGATCACTGTGGTAGGAATATAATTTGCCTGCTACGGTCTTCCCGTCCGATTATAATTCAGGTGTCTTCAGGGATAGAGTGAATGGGCTCTTGTTAAACTAGTGCGCCTCAACATCAACTATTGCATCATTGCTTATCTAAAAAGCTGAAAGTAAATTTTTCTTCAAGGATAAAATTCGGAAATTGAAGTCCTCTCAACCTTAGTTTGGTCTTCGTCATAGTTATTATTTAGTAAGTTCTCTTAATTATTTGATATTTTTCATAGTATTTATTAGTTTATTATTTTAGATTATAAACCTATGCATTTTATTAATGTGAAGTGTTGTCTTTTTAACCCAAAGGTTGACTGGGAGAGAATGCCTTATTGCATTAAGTCCGCCTCTGTACCACTACTATACATGAAGTTTAAATAAATAAATAAACACTGTTATTGTTTTTTTTTTTGTCTGCATTTTGTACATCTGCTTCTGTCTACTTAAGAACTTAAGAATAGAATAGAATAAACTTTATTGCACACCAAAATAGTAGTTTCAGGTTCAGCACTAAAATTCGAGGCGAGCCAGAGGTAAGGGAAGAAAGTGCTGTCCGACCTCTGCAATCCTCTGGGACCTCACACGGAAAGTTGCCGCTGGCCATCCATCTCATATAATTGTGTAGACGCCTCTTGGAGCCCCAGGGAGAGAAAGTTTGGCTTATTGTTTTGACAAGCTACTAAGCTATTAAAACGAACAGAAAATAAATAATTATAGATTACTAGCTTTTGCCCGCAGCTTCGCCCGCGTATATAAAATAATAAAATCTTATTTCACTCAGGAATCAGCTATCTATTGGTAAAAAATTTTTGCAATAGGACTAGTACTTTCAGAGATTATCTTCTCCTACAAACAAAAAAACATGAAAACTTACTTGAATTCAATAGTCTAATTGGGGTTGTTTATAAATACAAGGTGGACCGATAACCTGGTCAGTGTCGCGGGAATCCGATGGATGCATGACGCACAGGACCGGTCGTTGTGGCGACGCTTGGGGGAGGCCTATGTGCAGTGGACATCTTTCGGCTGATATGATGATGATTATTTCAGTTGTATCTTGTTTAAGCCAGTATTTAGTGAAAAAAAAAATGAATATTTAAACCTGAATACAAAACTTTTGTTGAGTAACGACCACAGAACTAGCGCTAACGATGTTCGTTAACGAGCTCTATGTAGAGCGACTCTATACAGAGCTGCTCTACGTAGAGCGCGGGTAGAGTTTGTGTTAATATTTGTTATGGCGCCGCTTTTGTGCGGTTTTAGGAAGTGTGCTGTTTTGCGGCTCTATGTAGAGCAGGAGGAGAGTTTTCATAATTTTGTAGTGTTTGTGCGGTATGTTAACAGTGTGTTTTTGACAAGTAGTGCAATAAAATTAGGTCGCTACATGCGGCGACTGTGTTGCAACTGTTTTATTATAGACGAACAGCTGCACTATAGAGTTGTGCAGCTGTTCGTCTATTATAATCTTATCATTATTATTATTTTTAATTGACATAAACTAGTGCTTGACTGCGATCCCACCTGATGGTAAGCAGTGATGCAATTGATGATCGAGCAAATTGATTTGGTGTTTGCCTGTAATTGGTTGTACAGTTAGATTTAAGACACGAACCTTAAATAAATAAAATGATGGTGAGGCGGACTAGTTTATTATGAGTCTATTCATTCTAGCCTTCAAGATACCTAAATTACAATCGGATGGGAAGACCGCAGCAGACAAGTTGTTGTCCTTGGTGGGCGGTATGTCTGAGCAGGAAGCGAAATCATAGCGCGATCACCTAAAATAACGTAGTTTGCAGAATTTAGTACCGCTTGTCTCCCTAGATGGCGTTAGGATCGAGTTAGATCGCGCTATGGTTTCGTTACGGCTGTTTACCTAGGTCTAGAAGTTTTTTTTGTGAAAACGAGCAGCAGCAGCGCACCTATCGGGAAACATTGTAACCAAGTTTGAATATATGGAAGTGACGCAAATCCGGTAGTGTGTTATTGATATCCCTCCAAGTCGACCCTCGGTCGTGTACATGGTCCTTCGAGGTGGATATAGTCGCGAGTGTTTTTGGTGGTCACTGGTGGTGGAAGTGACTACCACCCTGCGCGTCAGTACTGGGCAGTGGATCGCTGTCCATAGCAGCCCCTTCAGCGGGTACCAAGTGAAAGGTGCCCAGGAGTTGGAGGCGGAGCCGGGTGGAGCTGGAGCCAGGAGCAGCCTGTTGGAGCTACAGCATCGGCAGCCAGGTCTGGCTGTGACACCCTGGAGGAACGGCGCAAGGGAGGTGAAGCAGACCATGAGGGAGAGCAGCTAAGCAGAGGGCTCCGTTTGTATGGTGCAAGTGTCGGTCATCAGTGTGAGTGAGTGTACAGTTGTGAAGAAAAACCGTGAGTACATTTACAAACATAATTCAAAAGTTCAATTTTGGACTTGTAAAATATTTAGGCAAAAAGTGGTTGGAACGGGGAACCTATGCCCAAATTTCAAAAATTTAAGTTAAAAACACTTGTAAAAAATTATAAACCGTTAAGTTAACTTTAAATAATTGTTGAAGTTAATATTGGAAAAAGTTCAAAGTGTTTTAGAGACATTAAGTTAAATAGTTGTGATTACTGCTATCACAAATCTATTGTTTTATAACCACGTATATTTTTTTGTGTTTTTTCTGTTGTTACTTGTATTGTTGTTTTTAAAAATGGATTCGTATAATGATATTCAAGAGGACATTAAGTCTAAAATTGTGAAGGCTAGAGCAAATGTTAAAAAATGTCCTAAAGACCGGCTTACAGTTTCGTACATCGAAACACGTTTAGAAAGCTTGGAACAACATTGGAATATGTTTTATACGACACATTTAAAAATAATTAGCGAAATTAAACGGGCAGATTTGTGTAGTTCCAAATATCACAAAGAAGGTGTCTATGATGACGTAGAAGAAATTTATTTGCAATTTAAAAGCGATTTAAAAGAACTCTTATGTGCAGGTAAACCGATACAATGTAGTGATATGCGTAGTAGTCCAGGAACTAGTTATGAAGTCTCTAATTTTCGATTGCCTGAAGTAAAAATTCCCACGTTCTCCGGTAAATACCGAGAGTGGCAGACCTTTCGGGATTTATTTGTCGGGTTAATTCATAACAATAAAAGGCTGGATGATGCACAGAAAATGTATTATCTCAAAGGTTATTTAACCGGAGACGCGGAAACCTTGTTGAGAAATGTAAATGTTACTTCAGACAATTATAAGGCTAGTTGGGAAAAATTAGAGTTGATGTATAATAATAAAAAGTTTCTGGCAAATGGTATTTTGAAACGTCTATTCGGTCAAAAGTCTTTGACGGTAGAATCAGCCACGGAGATTAAAAGGTTAATAAGTACTACATCTGATTGTTTGGAGTCAATAAAAAATTTGGGAATTGATGTTTCATCCTGGGATATCTTGATAATTCATATAGTTAGTACAAGATTAGACAAAGAAACCAGGAAAGCCTGGGAGTTTCAGGTAGCTTCAGATCCCACTGATGGTTTGCCGACATTCAATCAGTTGAGTGAATTTCTAATAAGTCGCTTTCGTGGTTTGGAAAATCTAGATAACAATATAGAAAAAGATCCTAAGAGTACACAGTCATTTCATGTAATAAAGGATAAAATAAATGTAACTTGCGCATATTGCTCCGCTGATCATAGAATTTCATCTTGCCCTAAGTTTTCTAAAGAGTCTACTGATAGCCGTCGAAATATTGTGCATGAAAAGAAATTGTGCTTTAATTGCCTAAATAGTAACCACTCTGCTAGGTTCTGCAAAAACACTCACAGGTGCCAGGTGTGTAAACGCCGCCACCATTCTTTGCTACACCCAACGGGTGTTTCTGGGTTGCCAGTTGGTGAGGGTAGTTCAGCTGCTCGTGAGGGAACCTCATCAACTGATTATGAGGATAAGGATGATAACGCAAAAATGGAGAATAAACCATTAGTCTCATGCCATTCGACAGGAAACACCAGACAAGCGGTGTTATTAACCACAGCCTTATTAAAAGCTGAGTCGAAACATGGGACTTACCGCGTGGTAAGGGCGTTATTGGATCAGGGATCACAAGGATCCTTTATAACTGAATCAATGGTTCAGTATTTGGGTTTGAAGAAAATACCTTCAAAAAATACAGTATTAGGTATGAGTGGAGACAAAAGTACTTCGTCAACTGCCAAAGTAGTTTTAACGATTGGTTCAAGAATTGATCCAGCGTTTAAACTACAAGTAACCGCCTACGTCCTGAAATCGGTCACAGCCCTTCTCCCATCTACGAAAGTGACTAGGGTGGAATGGGTGGATCTAGTTGATACTGAGTTGGCCGATCCAGAATATTTCAGGCCTAATAAAATTGATATGTTATTAGGTGCTGAAGTATACAGTCAAGTTATTCGGGACGGGTTAAAAAGGAACGCAAGCGGGACACTCGTAGCGCAGGGCACCGCTTTAGGCTGGATATTGTCGGGGGCGGTTGAAGTAGAAAACAGTAATAAAATTCAATCACATCTTACCGTGATGCACTCTAGTGTCCAAGATGATGAAATGTTACGGAAATTTTGGGAACTAGAGGCCGAACCATCTAGTACAAAAAAGATGCTCACGGAGGATGAAGTCAGATGTGAACAATTATTTACGACTTCTACATGGCGTAATGAAGATGGCAGGTATGTCGTAAGGTTACCGTTCCAAGCGCTGAGTGGAAAGTTTGGTGAGTCAAAGGCTATAGCTGATAAAAGACTGAAAAGCTTAGAATCAGAATTGAGGAAGAATCAGATATGTGAGAAAAATGGAAGTTTAAAATCATTAAATATATTTTTGGATTCAAAGGGGATTGTTAGAGTTGGAGGTAGACTTGAAATGTCACAGTTAAGTTACCAAAGAATATATCCTATTTTAATTCCAAAGGAGTCGTTTTTCACAGATTTATTGATAGCGGACGCTCATATTAAAACAATGCATGGTGGTCCTCAATTGATGATCACATACCTAAGGGCCAAATATTGGATCATCGGAGTCAAACTATTAGCTAAAAAGCACGTAAGAGGATGTGTGAGATGCATTCGATATACGGCTAAGGCAAGAACGCAACTTATGGGACAACTACCAACAGCTCGTGTGAAACCCAATAAACCGTTTTTAAGTAGCGGTGTAGATTACGCTGGTCCAATAAATATACGAGTATCAAAGGGTCGAGGCAACAAATCATATAAGGGATACATTGCTTTATTCGTATGTATGGCAACTCGGGCCGTACACCTAGAAGCCGTCAGTGATTTGAGCTCTAAAGGCTTCATTTCGGCCTTTAAACGATTTGTTGCTAGGCGTGGTCGTTGTGCGGAATTGCATAGTGACAACGGCACTTATTTTGTCGGTGCTGCACGTGAGTTGTCGCATTTATTTAAAGAGGAAAGCTCTACCTTTCCTGAATTAGCAGAGGAACTTGCCACAAATGGTACTGAGTGGCACTTTATTCCTCCACACTCGCCAAACTTCGGCGGACTTTGGGAAGCAGGAATCAAGTCCACTAAGTATCACCTTAAGAGGGTGATAGGAGATTCTACGCTAACATTTGAAGAAATAACGACAGTGTTGGCGCAAATAGAGGCATGCCTCAATTCGAGACCATTATCCTATGTGGAGGATCAGGACAAATTAATGGTTTTAACTCCGGGTCATTTTCTGGTGGGGGAACCACTTGTTGTGCCTCTAGACTCAAACTATGAAGCGTCTAATGCACATAGTTTACATCGATGGCAACTCCACCAGAGAATGATGCAAGATTTCTGGCGTCGATGGTCGCATGACTACCTTCACCAATTTTTGCAGAGGCATAAGTGGGCCTACAAAACTCCAGAGCCATCGGTTGGTGAGGTGGTTTTAGTAAAGGAAGACAACTTGCCCCCTGGCAAGTGGTTATTAGGTAGGATTAAAGAGAAACATCCAGGATTGGATGGTGTTACTCGTGTTGTAACGATACGTACACAGGCATCGACCATAAAAAGGCCGACGTCTAAGTTGTGTGTGCTTCCTGTGACCAATTAAACTTGTTATTTTATACTTATGGTGTTTTTAGTGTTTTATGGAACTTGTAATAATAGCTTATTGTTGTTAATTGGTTAAACTCCTTACCAATGACATTGATACACCCATGTCCAAATAATCGAAATTACTTTAGCACGGTGGGCGGCGTTGAAGGACATTGGGCAGTATGTCCTTGGTGGGCGGTATGTCTGAGCAGGAAGCGAAATCATAGCGCGATCACCTAAAATAACGTAGTTTGCAGAATTTAGTACCGCTTGTCTCCCTAGATGGCGTTAGGATCGAGTTAGATCGCGCTATGGTTTCGTTACGGCTGTTTACCTAGGTCTAGAAGTTTTTTTTGTGAAAACGAGCAGCAGCAGCGCACCTATCGGGAAACATTGTAACCAAGTTTGAATATATGGAAGTGACGCAAATCCGGTAGTGTGTTATTGATATCCCTCCAAGTCGACCCTCGGTCGTGTACATT
Source organism: Mythimna albipuncta (assembly GCA_929112965.1). NCBI lineage: Eukaryota > Metazoa > Arthropoda > Insecta > Lepidoptera > Noctuidae > Mythimna > Mythimna albipuncta. Next base: position 899,328 of record OV815969.1, on the reverse strand, counting down.
GTTCTAGCCATTCGATTTACGTGGTATAAATGACGAGACAAAACGCTTGGTAAGGACCGTAGTGGTGTAATATAATATAATATAATAATAATATTTCACAACTATCACACAACGCCGTAATCAACGTAAAGGTAGATGAGTAGTGTGTGTAGTAGTGAGAAAGGAAGTAGAGTCGTTGTGAAGGGTTGATTACCTCAAAATTTGACACGTTTTTTAAATATATCGATTCTGCAGTTAGTCCGCTATAAAAAGATCGTATAGGAGTTGAATAATGATAGAGAATACAATACAACATTTTCCGATGCTCTAGACTCTGGGGCGAACAATGTATGAGCGCAACGCAATGTCCAATTACTGATCGTCGAAAAACGGTAATTAGTAAATGATACATTCGTTATTTCTAAAGCAAATTAATTCTCTAATTTCATGCCCTGTTGTATAATTTGGGTTCATGTAATATACCACTATGTCTACAGAACGGAGCCCGCCTGAAGGAGGGTTATTCCCTAATTGTTGTAATGAGTCTGTTCAACACAGAACTACTAACTCAGAGACCAAAGGGTTCATTTACATTTCATTAAGCAAATAAAAATAAAAAGGGTCTTACATTTAATGATGCTGGAATATGTTGGATTGTGGGAATAAAAATGGTATTTTTAGGGTTCCGTAGCCAAATGGCAAAAAACGGAACCCTTATAGATTCGTCATGTCTGTCTGTCTGTCTGTCTGTCTGTCTGTCCGTCCGTATGTCACAGCCACTTTTTTCCGAAACTATAAGAGCTATACTGTTGAAACTTTATAAGTAGATGTATTCTGTGAACCGCATTAAGATTTTCACACAGAAATAGAAAAAAAGCAATAAATTTTGGGGGTCCCCATACATAGAACTGAAACTCAAAATTTTTTTTTTCATCAAACCCATGCGTGTGGGGTATCTATGGATAGGTCTTCAAAAATGATACTGAGGTTTCTAATATCATTTTTTTCTAAACTGAATAGTTTCCGCGAGAGACACTTCCAAAGTGGTAAAATGTGTGTCCCCCCCCCTCTAACTTCTAATATAAGAGAATGATAAAACTAAAAAAAATATATGATGTACATTACTATAAAAACTACCAACGAAAATTAGTTTGAACGAAATCTAGTAAGTAGTTTTTTTTTAATCGAAAAAAATACACTTATTAAAACATCGATCAAAGTTACAACACATTACAAGAACTTTTATATTATGTTACTTGCTGCTACGGAACCCTTCATGGGCGAGTCCGACTCGCACTTGGCCGGTTTTTTATTATTTGTCCTTTCAGACGGTGGTTTTTTTTTGGAAGTTGCAAAATCTACTGACTTCTTCCGCTCAAGGGCGGAGTGAAAAACCACACATATGTTTTTTTTAATCTTTTATTAACTAGTACTTGACTGCGATCCCGCCTGATGGTAAGCAGTGATGCAATCGTTGATGGTGAGGCGCACTAGTTTATTAAGACCCTATTCACTCTAGCCTTGAAGAAACCTAAATTATAATCAGACGGAAAGACCGCAGCAGGCAAACTGTTCCAGTCCCGAAGGACTGGAACAGTTTGCCTGCTGCGGTTTGGCGGCTGCGTTTCGCCTCGTCATTTATACCGCGTACATCGAAATGTACGCGGTATAAATGACGAGGCGAAACGTTTAGTCCGGACCGTAGATGTTTCAACAACGTATGTTGGATTGGTGGATTTGGTGGATACTCGCCGTGCGTCGGGTTGTCCTATGTTCCTTTAGTAGCCTACGTTCAAGGACGGTTACGGTTTTACTGACATCTCTTTCTCTTTCTCATTCGGGTGTAATTTTTCTATAATATGTATGTATTTAGAAATATATAAGTATGTTTATCAGTTATCTAGTACTCATAACACAAGCTCTGCTTAGCTTGGGACTAGACGGCGTTGTGTGATGTGTTATCTTAGAAATTATTGTTATTGTTATTCTCGTGGAACACTACGCACCGTCGACGACTCGGGCTTGATCCGAACGGTTATCCGCAAGCCCTCGCCTTCAGTGGCTGGTACGCCACCATATGGCGTGAGAATGTCTATTCCTTGATGCGTGCGGTTGTTTCCTTCGTTTTTCATCACTGCTTCGCAGAAGGAAGTGACCGCCACCCATTCCTTCTCGCTCCAGATCATGGCCTGTACCAGGGCCCGGCGTGAAAGGTCGCCCTCACGAAGACACTGTGGTGCTCCACCCAAGCGGGGCACACCTAGACGATACGGACGTAACGTAAGAATCTTTTTGTCGAAGTCGCTGGCAGCAACTAGTATACTAGAAATAATAACAAACGCCCAGCGTTAACTTACTTTTCAGTTCATTGAATACTTAAAGACAAGTTTGGCACGGAGTTAGTTTTACCGACGCTAACAAACTAAGATTAACAACAAATTTCCCCTCATGCATCTACTCCGGTGCACGAGACTGAACTAGGTGAACACACAACTAAAACCTCGTAATATTACAAAGTTACGCAGTGAAGAAACTTTGTAACATTTTACATTTTAAGGTTCTTAACTTGAGATTTGCTAAGGAACCTTTAATAAGATGCCACGATTTTTTTTGTTTTTCATTGAACCCCAAGCCAACGCCGGCGTCCGCGCACCCATTGTCTTGCTATTGTGTCTGTAATTCTCACGATTGAAAGGTTAAGATTGCGTTTAACCACTACCTCACTTAAAGACATTACTGACAACCCGTGCTTCAGAAAGCACGTAAAGCTACTGGACCCAGTGGTCATTCATTGATCTCTGACAGTGGTTTCAAACTCTGACCATGAGTCTATCAAGTCAGTCAAGGAGGATACTCAAGGAGGAGACTTACGATAGTGTTGCCCAGTAACTGGGTGTAGATGAATAATAATGTCACTAACATTGTAAAGAAAATACTAGGTACCTATATTAATTGAGAGCTAGACCAATGACGCAGCTTTATTGAATCTCGTAAAATGTTACAAAGTAGATTATTCTGCAAGCGAGCACCCTGTCTATATACGGTTAGCAACCTTTTAGAAGGCTTTACATTGTTGATGTAACATTTTATTAAAACACAGGTGAGGGAGCACACGCTACATGGGGATAGTTAAAGGTCGCGGAAAGGGCAGGGTTTCTTCAACTGAAATATATTTATGCAGGTACATGTTTTTGCTGTGGATCGCTCTTGGCACATGGGTCAGTTCCAAAGATACATCATCATCATTTCTGCCGATATACGTCCAGTGTTGGACATAGGCCTCCCCCAAGTGTCTCCGCAATGGACTATCCTGAGCGTCTCGCATCCATCGGATTCCCGCAACCTTCATCAGATCATCGGTCCACCTTGTACCATCTGTTCTGTGAGCAATATGCCCTGCCCATAGGTATACAATTTTTTTTTTTAATTTTATTTTATTCATTTGTTACATCTCCCAAACTGCATAGTAGTTTGTCGGCAGGGCGTTCTCGTGAACTTCGCTTAAATTTATATTTAAGTTTATATTTATAAACTTAAATATAAATACAAGCAAAGTTCACACAAATAATAATTAAATTAAAAGAGCGTTATACTAATTATAAAGTAGGTATTTTCATTTTGTGTTTTTGAGATACGTTAGTACCTAAGTGACAGAATTATTTACGCAAACATATATGTAATCTGTAGGTAAAAGTTATGCTTCACATTAACAGACTTACTCATTAAAAAAATCTTAATAATATACTAATCGAATATTTGAAAATAAAATTATAAACTGAAAGTAATATAATTGTGTAAAGTACACACGGAGTAAACATTATATCAATTAAGCATAATGGCTTTTAATAATAAAGTCAATATTTGTAGACTTAATGAGCGGTACCTACTCAATTTTAATGAATATTAAAATAGGTAACATTCTAGTACTTTCAACACAAGTAAATCAACCATAGTAGTGCAAATAAATGAAATGAAATAGCTTTCTATCTATCTAACTACCATATAGTATAACAATACAGAACAGGTATCGCTCTCCCTTTTCCAGGCCTTAAATTAATATATTTTACATCATTTTACAATTAAAAAAATCAGTTGAAGTAGCAGTAGGTTGTCTTCGTATTTCGATGTAAAAGGTAAAAATATATGCCGTGAAAATTCATAAACCAACATTATTTTATTTCACATGTGCACTTATAAAACGTCAGAAGTTTGGTGCACGGTTCCAAATTGGTTGTTTCCTATGGGGAAGAACCGGCAAGAATCTCCATGGTTACTATTTTAAAATAATAATAATAAATATTCGTTTAAGAGTGCCTAACGGGGCTCTGAGAGTTGGCTTCAGCCTGAGAATCCCAAGAATATCAAAGACACACATAACTACAAATTGTATAATAATAAAATCGAGGACAGAGCTCGAAGAAGATATTCCAGCCTTACTGATTTTTTGAATTTTTATTCATCACGCTATGCCTAGTATTATTCGTTTACTTATTTTATGCCGCCATCTACATAAGCAAAAACATTTTTCTTGATACGTCTAGCAAAGTTGCTTCACTGAATGTTTTTTTTTTCTTCAAACTGCCTACGTCACGCAATCGGCTACGTCGCTACGAAGATTACTGGCGTAGCGCTACGCTGCTACGAAAGTGCTACGAAAGAATAGCGTTCTAATGACTTGTAAAAACTCGCTAATGGCTCGCTTTTTGTGTGTAGTTTTTACGAAGAGCAACTAAAGAGAATTTGTTTCGTAAATTAACAAACTGATGCGAAAAAAAATCCGCAAATTTAATGGCTTTAGTCTGGAGAGATTTCGATAACAGGGAATTTATTTAAGATAATATTATGATTCAGGTTTGAAGATACTTTAAGTATGTGTCAATGGACATTTCTTCTAAATGATTGCAATGTAACATCATCACCAGATGGACGGTGAATCGCCACTGTACCGGTATACATGTTGGTCAACCCACATACACGCACAAAATGTTTTGGGAACACCTTTATTGTGCGTACAGCTAAGGAGAGGAATTCTCTGCCGGAGTCTACGTTTTCTGAAACTACAACTTCAAATTTCTTCCATCTATATAGCAAGACTATATAGATGGAAGAAATTTGACGGCACGGTTGGTGCAGTAGTTGAACGATTGACTGCTACGTTGTGTCGCGGGTTTGATTCCCACACGGAACAAATGTTTGTATGACCTACAGATAGGTATCTTGTGCATGAGTTTACATGGTTGTAAACGATACAGAAGTAGTAGTGTCTCCTAGTGTGGGACATCTTTTATTTTTATTTTGGGAACATCTAACATTTGTTGTGCGTACATCTAAGGATTGGAATTCACAGCCGGGGTCTGTCTTTCCTGATGGCTACAACCTAGAGGCCTTTAAGTCAATAAGCTGCTTTTAGACAAGCGTGGTTCATCGTCGACTTGCTTTCCATCAGAGGGCTTAGCCAAATTGTTAATCTACCATCGTTAACGCTAGTAGAAAACTTCAAATGTGTGGCATCGCCTCGACGTTAAGTCACAGGATCAGAAAAAAGAATCGCGGGCGTTACTGACTGTAGATAGAGATTCAAAACGAAACGGTCCTTACTTGGCTAGCTGATGAGATAATGGTGAAGCGTGAGTCTATTTATGATCATAAAGATTGTCGATATCCCAAACTTTTTAAAGAAAACAATACTTACCATATTAATCAGTTTGCAACTTGGGAACCATGGTCGGCTAATCATCGTTAGCAAGTTCTAAGGTCAACTTTGAGCAAGTGAACTCGTAAACAACGTCTTTAATCCCGTACGTCAAGTACTTTAATACATGACAACACTCCATAATCTATGTTAACTTTAAACTCATGGGAAATCGAGTTCTAGGGGTACTGTTATTTGGAGAAACATCAAATATGTATTTAAGGCACCACAGTGGCATCTATTTGTGGTAATATTTAATAATGTTATCTTGTAAATGAGCAATTTTTAAGAAAACATTACCATAGGCCCTGTCTTGCGGGCGGCGAACAATGGGTAGCTTGCTGTCCGGCCTCGGAATATTGTGATCCGTGTGTGCCTCAAAAGGGCTGTGAATTGTTTGAAGCAGTTATCGTCGCCCTGGCAAAAGGCCTATTGCTGTTTAGTCTCCATTTTGGATACTCTATAGGTGAAGCGGGAGTAAAAAAAATGTCTACGCAACAGAAACTTATCCATAAACGATCACTACGAAATTGATGCTAAAAAGTAGATATTTATTTATTTATTATATTCTTTGTGTTTTCTCTGTTGCTATATTTATGAATGATTGGTCTTTATTGTCTAATAGAAAAATTCTATTTAGTCTTGAACAACCATCTGTCCCACATCAGCCGGGCGTTGATCATAGCTGCGCCACATTTGCAGTATCATCGTATACAATTGCATCCTGTATTTTGTATGTGTTCCTAATAAACGATAATTATTATTTACATTGTTTTACGAAACTAAAAATCCGATCGCTTAAAATATTGTTCTCTACTTTCCGATAAACAAACCTCCGTAGGTATCATTTAAACAGTACCAAATAATTGTAAAGAATACCCATTGTGTTTATTGAACCGCGTGAGTTTACACGACGAAGCTCACACAATGTACACGAACTTGAAATGTTAATAGCTCTCTAGCAGGACCGTCATTACACACGAGTGGAAGGGGTGCCAAAAAATAAGACAGCCCATTGTGACACCGTATTGATTTTAAGCTCCTACTGTATCTTTTTTATGGTGTACAATAAAGAGTATATAAAAAAAAAAAACATTTTATATGGCGGAAAAAAGGAAACAAAACCCTACAAATATCCCTATCTAACCCTGAAGTTCACGCCGGTACAGCCGCGAGCACAGCTTGTAAACAATAGTACTTGAAAAATCGTACAAGTATCGCTTTACTGAGATTCAATTTCCATACATTTCCGAGTCAAGTATATGCATCGAGTGTATATAATATTTACTTTCCACTAGGGCCATCACTGTTACACAACTTTAATGCCGATAGTAGAAAAAAAAAAAATCTACACTAATACTATAGAGGTAAAGTTTGTTTTTTTTTGTTTCTAGGAGGTAATCTTTGAAAGTACTGGTCCGATTCCTTAAATTTTCCTAAAAAATCTGCTTTATTCCTGACACATGCTTTATTTTTTGTACGCGGGGGAAAGGCATAAGCTAGTGATAGATAAATGAAACAAAAAGTATTTTGCGGCTAAAAAGAGCCCGGGCGCTTGCTGGCTTTTGCACCCCGGCGCCTAGACGCCTCTGCTCTAGTTATAGGGTGCCGGGGTGCCAGGGTCGCTCCTTGTTAAATTTTCACGGGTGTTTTCTTCCCCTGCCACCCCTTACTTCAATTACCAACGTTTTTGTTCAAATAAAATAACGAGAGAATGATTTATTGATTTAATGTTGTATTCGAATTGTTTTTTGCGTTTTAATAGGCACGCAATTAAAATAATAATAAACAATTCTGATTGTTTTTTCATATGCTAATTGGCTCATTACCAAATACTGGTAATTACTTATTGTTAACAGAGAAAACAAGTCAATCTCAATCTCAATGGTATTTTATAAAATATTTTAAAATAGAGCTTTGACTGCAATCGGCGAAATTGTTGTGAAATGTTAAAAGGTGCGTGTGTGTATCTGTATTCTGTGTTGACCCAGGAAACTTTGTAACGCCTAACAGTCAATGAATGTTGTCTTTTGATATAGTCAACCGATTGCCATGAGACAAAGCCTAAATATTATATCCAGTTATAAACTATTGTATTATATAAAAGTTATCTACATAGATTTCGTACATTTTACGTGATGCGCGCACAATTAAATACTTCTACATAATTACCTACACTTATCTACACTAATATTCGACGGTTGAAAGGCAAAATGGTGTAAGCGACATAAAATAAACTTTACGAAAGTGAACTCAAAGTTTTAACTTTAAATCACTTTTTTGTAAAGTTTACTCAATGTCGCTTACACCATTTTGCCTTTCAACCGTCTATATAATAAAGAGGTAAACTTTGTTTTTTTGTTTGTAGGAGGTAATCTCTGAAAGTACTGCTCCGATTGCTAACATTTTTTCAGCGACATAAAGCTGCTTTATTCCTGAGTGACATAGGCTATACTCGTACTTTGTACGCAGACAAAACCACGGACAAAAGCTAGTAAATAATAATCTCGTAAGTTTCTATAGTCCGTCCACACACTAATACAAGAACAACCCCTTTTAATCGTCTAACTACTGGTCCACTCTATTTGCGCGGCGGCGGCGATCCCTCTAGCTTCGCTTGCCCTCCGGCTTCACTCGCTCTCCGGATAACGAGCGGATCACTTGAAAGTCATCGATCCTCCTCCGCGATGTTTGTTTGTTCTACTTTCTTTACTAATTAGGAACTGTAGTTTTTTTTATTGCTGCCAGTATTTTTCTGTTTGTAAGGGGAAATAAAACATGGTTTTTACAAGCTTTTATAGTTTCACCTGTCCCGATGTTTGTCTGTCATCAAATCTTGCAAATTAAATTTGACCCACTTCCCGGTTACCGATTGAGCTGAAATTTTGCATGCATGTGTAAATCAGATGACAATGCAAAATCATTATAACATGGAGCTGATCTGATGATGCAACTGGAAGGTAGCTATAGGAACTGGGTAGTTAAACGACACAACCCCATCGAGTTTGGGCTCGTATGATTCGTCTTGACGAGCATTAATTATATAGGTATACCGAGCTATAAAAGCTTGCTATGAAAAAATTATTTTCATTAAAATCTTGTTATATGATGAGCTATCCAGTGTGCTGGGTAATTGTTTTGTTTTTGTGTTTTGTGAACCAAAATTGGAAGGTATGGGACCTTACTTTTCAACATCTACTATTATTTTTCAACATCATCATCATATCAGCCGAAAGACGTCCACTGTTGGACATAGGCCTCCCCCAAACGTCGCCACAACGACCGGGCAATATTTTTGTTTTAGCAATACTTTTTTAGCCTACTGGAGCCATGGGTTTGCTTCTGAAAGGAGAACCTAGGGTCCTGAGGAGAAAGCCAAAAAAGTAAAATAAAATTGAAGTGTGTTTTAGTTCGTAACCGTCTGACATCCCTCCCGAAACAAAAACTGACGGACAGCTTTTGCCTAAAATTTAAATTGTCTAATGTCCTAATATGAAGCAAAATGTAGCAAAAAGCTGAATCCATATCCCCTTACATACATTCCCGCTTAGTTCAGGGGGTTGGGGCAATACTCTGTGACTTTATATCCACCACAGAAAAATTGTATTGTATGTATGCCTCTAATAAAATGTAATTTGCAATGGTGAGAAATAAACTATTTTTTTTAAATAGAATTCTACAGTAATCAAGTCAAGTAACAAGACTTGATAAAGTGAGAAATGAGTACATAAGGGGCTCGTTCAAGATAGCACCCATAACAGAAAAGATGACGGAGAGTCGTATGAGGTGGTTCGGACATGTGATGAGGCGAGACAGCGACTATTGCGTTCAAAGAGCTTTAGCCATTCCTAATAAAAAGAGAGGTAAAGGGAGACCACTTTCTACGTGGTGGACAACCGTAAATAGGGATAACAAGCGAGCACAACTAGATACAAAGACAACCCGGGACCGAGCGTCCTGGCGCCGCGGTACGAGGAGAGCAGACCCCAAATAAAGTGACAAGGCTAGGCAAAAGAGAGATAATTCTACGGTAAGATAAGTAGGTACACTCATTTCAAACTGCATTCGCCTGCATCTGGCGTTTCTTAACAAGAACTTTCATTACTTAATGCACAAAGTTCGTGACACATCATTTAAAAGAATCTCCATCTCTTTGAGTAACATTATCAAGATAACATTAGCGCATGTTTGTATGCCGCACTCATCCCGTTCACAATTATACGGAACACGTAGCCCCCACTAATTTGACTAATTACTCCCGATAACAACTTCACCGCACCCTGTATCACCCTTATTTCAACCAACAATCGGATTACAACCTTAAAACTTTCGTAATAAGCTTCAAAATCGTATAAAAGAAATTTTCATCTTTTTATTAGTAACTGTGCTTCCAAAATGACCTTTAATATCACCAGTTTAAAATTGGAATTTGAATGGAATATACTAGGTTTAACTTTTGTTTGAAGGGAATGGTTGCTGCTGTTGAAAATGAAAATGTATGTGTAGGGATTAAGGTTTATTTCTGTTTGGGGTTACGTCAAAATCGATGGGTGACTAATTGCTTGATTTGAATTCGGGATAACATTTATTTTGCAGTAACTATGGGTTCGGAGGATGTTTTGGAAGTGATTACTTAAAGATACAAATTCACTAATTACTAATATAGAAAGATAAACTTGGCTTAAGTTTGTCTGGCAGGTTAAAAGGGATTATAAGTTTTCTGCCACTTGTTTAAAGATAAAGTTTAGTATTAATGAAGAATTTTACTTTCAACACGCTTCAAAACACTTTCCGCAAATCTAAATACATCTTAAACTTTAGCATTCAATAAGAGTTACACCGTTCTTAAGGCTAAGTATATTCTCCCGGGCCCTGGTACAGGCCATGGTTTAGAGCGAGGAGGAGTGGCAGGTGGTTGCCTCCTTCTCATCATTATCAGCCTTTTTTAAATGTTCCCAGTGCTGGTACTCAGGCCTTCTCTCTAGGAGAGGGAATGGGTCGTAATCCACCACGCGGGCCCAGTGCGAGTTGGTGGATGTCACACGTCTTCGAATTTTTGGTTTTAGGACATGCCGGTTTTCTCACGATGTTTTCTTTCACCGTTTTGAGAGCATTGGTAACGAAATATATTACACAAAGCAATGCGCCTAGCTGGGTTTGAACCAGCTTCCTACAACTCGTACCACTGCCATTACCACTGGGCCATCACTGCTCTCCTTCTGCAAAGCGGTAATGCTAGCGAAGAAGGCGGCTGCACGCGTGAGGAAACCCTTTTTGCCCTAGCCGCTGGGATGCCGACCCTGAATCCCCCTGATTTCCAGCCACCGTAGGCGTGGGCTTGTGGACGAGAGCAAAGGGTCCTCGCCGTCTGGCGACCACTTCATTACGACAGTGGTCAAGCGCGAGCTTATCAGTAAAAAAAAATACAACTTACAGGGTTTGCGTTGATAATGCTACAGGTCTAGGTAGGACTACGAAGACTACGCCGTAGCAATCGTAGCACGCCTACGAGCTTTCCGTAGTAGCTTTGTATATTTATTTATTAAGCTATTGCATAGCTGCTATCGCAGGCCTTGAGCGTGGAGATCGAATCCAGAAATTTCATAACGACAATAACCTAACTCCCCCCTCATTTGTTTTTTGAGCGTGGTGACCGATAAGAAAACAAATGAGTGAACAATCAATCAAAATTCAATTCAGTGTATGAAAGTGTAACTTCAATTAATATCAAAGAAAAAAAAACAAAGGAAAAAAATACAGAAATAAAATAATTATAATTGCTTAAGTTGATAAAAATGCTATGCAATAGCTTTACCGCGGCAGTCCCCGAGTGCCACACGTGTTTTTTCTATTTAAGTTATACGAGTTCCCCACCATCACACCGAGAACCCACCATGTACAGACCTTTTTAAAAGAGGACTTTTGGCCGAAAGGTGTCGTGTATCGACGTTTCCGAGGACGGCTACGCGACACTACGCAGCGGAACAAGACGCCGATGTTACGTGTTTTATTATAAATAGTTTATTGTTTGAGACCTTTTAATACGTATTAGTTTATTCTGTTTATAAGATTGTAATGTTGTGTATTTTATCTATGGGCCTTAGTTGCCCGAAAATAAAGAAGAAATTTCAATAAAGCATCCTTCCTCAAAGCAATCGTCCTCCCTGAATGGTATATGTAATGGTAAATATTGCACCTACCACAATTTGTCTCTACATCACCCAAAGGTTGACTGGTAGAAAATGCCCTAAGCCATTAAGTCCACCTTTGTTAGTCTTTTGTGCATAAAGAATGAAATAAATAAATGGTAAAGTTAAGGTGAATTTATGATAACAATTCGCCAGTTATTCACTACGCTAAGAATGACTGACACAAACATGTAAACAGATATACCCAAGACATCCAGAACCGGGTAAACTATAATGTATGTAAATGTAGGCCATACAAATATTTCTTCCGAGAACCGATCCCACAACCCCACAGCACACAGCAGTCATTCACTACTGCGCCAACCGCACCAAAGTTATATTTCTCATCCGCTTTCCTTTATTGTGATTTTTGCTTCACTGATAAAAAATCCAGAGTACTTATAATGTTAAGGTTTAGTATAGCTAGCTGCTGCTAGCGACTTCGTCCATGTGAAGGTAGAAATCCCAAAGATAAAAAGGATCCTGTGTACTATTCCAGGACATGGTCTAACAATATGCCAATTTCATCAAAATCCGTTCAGCCGTTAAAAAGTAAAAAAATAACCAACACACACACATACTCACAAACTTTCACCTTTATAATATTAATGTGACGTGATTTAAAAAAAAAAACAACTATTATTTTTTGTCATAACAATTTTATTCGATCACTGATTTTGATTTTGACCACTTTACATACAACTAGAATAGAATATGTACGGTTACACGTTATTTTGTCATAATTATCTAATAATTTGATAATTTCGTTACCACTCACTAGTAAGATACATGATAGTGATGAAATACATACTGAAGAATACGACACACTTTATTTAATATGTATTTTTTAAATACACAGTTCAAAGTATTTCTTTTGGAGATCGTAATGTCAAAATTATAAATTGAACTTGCTATAAGATGTTTGAAAGACTTTGTCTTTTACCCATTTCAAAGTATATCATATTTCCCAGTATTTACACTTTCTAAACGAGCAACCAGATATATTACATAGCTATTCAAAAAGCTATAACATATACAATTTTAAACAACAAAAATAATCACGCACTTTAAAATAACAATTAGTTTTAAATCTACGTATTTTACATTTCAAAGTGTTCAACTATGTATCTAGGATCTAAAACTATGTATATGTTCCTACCATGTACGCATGAATATGTATAGTGATAGATATACGTCTACAGATTCATTTTAATAACTTTAGATGATACGAGTATTATAAACTAGCTTTTTAATGCTTACAAGTTAATATGCTAAGCTTTTAATATTAACAAATATATATAATATAAATATAATATTATAAATATCATACAATATTATAATCAAATATAAATATTTAGTTATTATTTTACACAAAAAAATAATCACATTTTAATAACAACACATATGATATTATACTACTATATAAATATATTTTATATTATATACTAGATTAGATGATTTTAATACTCAATATTAAGAGCGACATTAACAATATTTTTTATTTCCTATAAGATAAGATAAAATTGCCAACAGTGGCCTACATACTACTATATTAAATTTACAGGTTATTTTCTAGATAAAATAATAGTTTTTTTTATTAAACAAAAGATATTTTATCTAAACTCACAAATTAAACACATCACATTATAAGTAAAAAATAATGCTACTATTTTCATTTAAAAAAAGAAAAGAAATACCTAAACACCATAAAAAAGTAAGTAATTTGAGGTATTCAAGTATAAGTATCTGATGATCTTACCCTAGAAAGCGTCTATAAATACTTAGATTATATTTAATTTTAACTTAAGTTGATACCATATTCTAATTAGCTGTCTGATCAGCTGGTTAATTAGGATATACATATTTATGAATTACTTAAATTAACTTATGATCTACTTGATTACGCCAAAAAGGTACGCCTTTCTATATTAATTACGATAGTAAATTATGGTTTTCTACTAAATTTTATGACACTGGTTGTTGACACATTTAAAGACAAAACTATTACTTAAGTATCCATTTCATGACAAAATAAATGTGTTAAAACTGATATTGTTTTTAAATTGTTGTTTTTAAATATTATTAAGGTACTTGAAATCATTTATGTTAATAGGCGTACCTTTTCTAATATTATTCTATAGAATTATCATAATATTACAAAGATTATACTGATACTGACTGAAATATATGTATATTCGATAGAACTATTCTATATATTACTGTACTTATCACTCGTACTTGTGTGGGTGTCAAACTGCTATATATACAGTTATTACGTAATAGTTAATTAGCAATGTTTATACCTAACACTGACTACTCTACGATGCTCAAATTTAAAAACAAATGCTACAAATCTACTTTCATTAAAACAAAATAAAACTATTTAAAAATTTAAAAGAATTTTACAGACATCTATTTCCTAAGTTGGAAATGAAAGTTTAGTTGATATTACAGTAGAAATAAATAGGAATTTGGACTGGAAAGTAAACAGGATTTCGGCAAATGATTTAGGACTAGATGACTAAACAAGACGAGCTCCTAAAAGTACATTAAAGATAGTTGTAGATCTAACGGACGGGTATTGACCTAAATGTGAAAGTGTAGCTGCAAACATTAATATGGATTTAAAAAAAATGTTGATAGTACTGAAAGAAGAAAGCCATGATGTGGTCGACAATAAAGTTCGCTTGCCTAAAGTAACCTGTTCAACCTCGACTTAAAGACGGTAGTAGCTATTAGGAAACTCAGACTCTGGCAAAAAAAAAATTTCAGTTCTTATAATGATTTGACAGGTCTCATCGACTATTTTTATTAACTTTATATGTAATATTTTAGAAAATTCTTTGGATAGCAAGACACTTTATGACCTTGAATTTTGTCAATCACCAGTAAGACTAGGAAAGGATCAATATGACATTTTATTCCTCATATCCCAAGCTGAAATTGTTAGCTGTCGATGATTTCATTTATCGATGAATAGTAATGATTGCAGCCACACTTCCAATGAAACATCAAGACAAGAATAAGATTTGTTAAACGACATCTATTTCTACGATAATAATATTCTCAAGGCAAAGCCAAGAAAATGGTTATGCTAACAATTGTGCGTTTTCTTAGCAAATATAGAAAATGTCCTCGAGGAATATCACCACATGAAGAAGATACTTTAATGCAATCTTTTTTTTTTTGTATTTTAACATTTTTTGTTTTATTAATGATGTCTTTTTCATTTTTTCGATTTCCTTTGATATTCTCAACCTATCGATGTAAGTACGCAAGCCCAATTAATAGTATTATAAAATTTAACATAAAGTTATTATGTTTAATTAATCCATCTATTTTTTATCCGAACAGCATTTTTCATTTTAGACGTAGAGTTGCACCAACAGATTTTATGAATGATATTCCTCAGAGACAAGTAGATTAAGCGCAAGATTTAACTAGGGACTTAGATTACTAAAACTATGAACATAAAGGGAATATAGACTAGATAAGTATTATTATAGAAACAATCTAGATTGAATAGCGTTAAAGATATTTAGCAAATGATTTATAATTAAGATTTATAGAGTATCGTAGAGAAGATGAAATTTTAAAACAATAAATCAAAATTCAAACACAAATAAAGCACCATGTAGGCTTTTACTTACAATAGGAAAGTACGCGTATAAAAGTAATCTCAGATTAATTTAAGACTATACTGTTCTGGTGCAGTTTTGAAATTGAAGAATAACAATTTAAAAATTATGTATCTTAAATTTTTAGATATAGTAAAACACATACAAATATTTCGAAATTAAACCAAACTAATATTAATGAAACAGAAGATTATTTAAAAACTTATGATAATATTGTATAAATATGATACCTATAGTTTATATTGTTACTTACATACATATTTTAAAGATATACATATTGGTATAATAAATACCTGATAAATATGTAAAATACATATTTTAAAATTCAATCAACAAATTGCTGTAAAATACGTGCACGTGTAAATGGCAAAATGTATATTAATTGTACACAATATTAATAATGATCAATCTTAATATCAAAAAATATACGTACAAGTATAAAATGTTAAGATTGTATATCCTAAATCTAATGATATGTCTGCGATACTGGCGGTTATTGCTGAAATAGTATAATAGTAATAGTACACAATTATTAATAATTGCATACATTGCACGATACGTTCCACAATACACAACTTAATACATTGCTATTAATAATTCACTGGTGGGTTCTGATCGGTAGTACTGAGTTGAATCATTTGGGATATGTATTATTCAAATATGTGAACTGATGTTGAATATTACATTAGTAGGACATCGGCATTCGATATTTATTTCTGTGAAATATAGTATAATACATAGATAATATGTATATTTCAATTGTTCAAATTCAATTGCTAGTCTTTACTTTTTTTGTAACAGATAGGTATGTTAAACTATTTGAATAACAATTATTTGGTTGGGAAGTTACTTTGTATTTTGCTATTCATTTGTTAAAAGACAAACTCGATCAGAACTCACTCAGCAAGTTACGTACTTAAATATACAATAAATATTACTTTTTTTGTGCTCACAATCTACTAATTAATTGAATTTCGGGAGAATTTGACACGAAAATTGACTCTAAACTTACGAATACACGCTGGAGAGAGGTCCTTTGATCTCCACTCTGATACAAACTTGATATTATCATAAATACATATATTTTAAAAATTAATTTAACAGATCGAGACAGGCAGATATAAATTTCCCAAGCCATATGATCTAAAAAAATAGTTCCTCTCCCTATGTCTAACAGTTGAAAGTATAAAAATGTTTTGTGCGAAATAATTAAGTTTTTGTGCTCCTGAGAACCACTACGAACGCTATTGTACTTTGCAGGCTAGGTACTAATTCACAAATCGTCATTCAATGAAAGTACCATTTTTTGAATAAATTGGAATTTGGAAAGGATTCTGGCCTTTTTTCTTGGGAGCGGCAACTGATTAACCTTAGCAATTTTTACGACAGTAATAATTTTAACGAATATTATTCACAATAATCACTTTTTACTTTATACACTCTCAATTGACATATCGGGCGCGTCACGTTATCTTGTACAATTATTTTAGTTATCTTTTAACTTTGACTCTTGTTGCTCAGTCGTCTGCGAAATGTTACTCGTGCCGGCCGACGGGAGGAGACAAAGAGTTTGTTTTAGTATATATCGACTGCCTCACCTTTGATTATTCACCAGATAGTAGGCACCGATGTGGTCGATATTGATTGTTATTTGTTTTAAAAAATATTTTATGACTTTTGCTATTTATGCAAATTTGATTCCAGTGTCTTAAGAACATTATCAAGTTGATTGATAACTACCATTTGATATAAATGCACGGTCACTTTCAAGGCAAACTACCTTTTGTTAATTTCACCATTCTATCAAGATGTGTGAGACCTTGCCTTCGATTTATCGATTTCATTCATAAAGTATTTAAATAAATATTTTACATTCAATTTTGCTTCTCCGTATAAAGTACCTTCTCTTTTATTAGATATTTTTTCATCTTCTTTCCTCTTCTGTTTTTTTTTTTTATAATTTAATGTCTCGTTTCCTCCTCCCGAACTGCCGACAGCGCCGTGCTGTGTGCTGATGGTACATACCTACCTCAGTAAAGTCAACGACAAAAACACATACTACCTACTCCTGTACACTTACAGAAAAAATACCTCATAAATTATAATTATATTATATAATATTAATGTATAACTTAAGTTTACTTACATCTAAGTGAATCAAAAGATTCTGATATGTTTCGTTACCTTGGTTGCAACTTATCACGTTGACTAAATCCTAATTATAACTAATTGATATAATAATTGATATGAATCGAATTAATTGATATAGAAGCGAGATACGATGATACTTACGCTAGTATTGCTGAGTTAGCATACGAGAATTACATTTTATACTTTCTAAAAATATATATTTTAAATAACATCGCATTGTGAGATTACATTGAATTAGTAGTTTAGTGTTCTTCGATATGTTTATGATAATGTACAGTCGTCGTAACGTTTTATATGGAAGTTACGATTGTATACATTTTATTAATTTGTTAAGAGACGGTTATATCATCATCATGAGTGTTACTGTCATTCTTGACAAAGTATTAAAACGTCGCAGTAAGTGCCGAAAGTTACAAATAAATATTTTAGGCCCTTACATTAAAGTGCGTGTTATCGACTTGTGCTGAACTTTTAAAATATCTACGTTAGGACTAATCTATCAACTACTTAGCGATACAAATTGCGGGATATTTTTTAATAGTTATTATACAATTTGTACGAGTACGTTTGCCATTCAATATAGTTCATCTTCTCGAGCTTACGTATAGACTTATTGTATGGAAACACCCCAAAAGCTGACAAAACATGATTAAACAAATTTTGTGGCTAATTTTGAACCTTACGACTTTGATATAAGGTTACATATTCACCAAGATGATTTTAGTACACACAATATTTTTTTTGTTCTTCTGTTGTTCTTCATCTTTGTTATGTCTCCATACTTTCATTTCTTACACAGATATAATCATATATGTGGTTCATATAATTCTCACGTCAGATATAATTCTATATACTATTAGAAGGCATAACAGTTGTATTTATATCAGAACAATATCAACAAGAAAACAACGGGTGAAAGCAATAACGCTTTTACCTCTCAACCATTCCATTTACGTTGGGATGTTAGAGCTTCTCTGGCAAGAACGAGACGCTGCTCTAAAGAGTAGATTATGCTGTCTCAATTTCTCATTTTATTACTCTTAATATAAAATTGTATCCTTTAGTTATCGATTTGGTTTAAAAAAATATTTAAAACTGTGAAACATTTTTCAAGAGATTCAATGCCACCATTAAAATTGTAATTCATTGTATAATACTTACCACTTGAAGTAAGCACTGTATAATAATGTAACTTGATTATTTTAAGATTATATATTGTTTTCACTTGTCGTCTTTACATCACAATCTTATCAATAATTGATAAATTATTGTTAATCCCCGTTTTTTACCTTAAAAGCGCTATTGCTGCTTCACCCGATTAATATTCTACATTACAAGCACAGCTAGTTAATAGACATCTATCAGACATTAAATAACTCGCCGATACAAAACGGCTCAGTGATCGAAGTACTAGTGTCCACTGTTACGTTAGTTTTGCTTCTGAGGTTACACTTCAAGCCACATTCAATTTCATAGATACGCTTTAAGCCATTTTATACTGCCGTGGTTACACTTTAAGTCACTTTTTTACTGTCGTGGTTACACTTTGAGTCACTTTTACTAAAAAAGCTGTATTTCAATTGACTCTTTGCTCGGTCTACTCTCCACTCCGAAACCAACAATTTACTACTCTCAAGGTTAATATTAGTTCACCATTTGTTAATGACTATGTTATATTTTTTACTCTTTTTTCAAAAGTTCGTGTATTTTTTTAAATACTGAATGTTTGGTTAAGACTTTTAATATTGCTTTAAAGGTTACAACGTAAGCAAATCTATGTAACAGTCGACGTCTACCCAAATAGGACATTTATAATTACACAACAAGTAAATTCAAAAATATCGCCAACAACACTGATTTTGGAGTGAATTAGAAGCCTTGCCTGAAGGGGTTTTTGATGGTGGGCTGAGGCGCGGGAGTGGGGGCGGGGGCGGGCGCGGGAGCAGGGGCAGCGGCACCCCCCGCCCTGAAGGGGTTGCTAGCCGTCGGCTGCGGCTGTGCAGGCAACTGCCGCGGCTGACTGTACTGGTCCTGATAGTCCTGCTGGTAACCCTGCTGCGGCTGCTGCTGTTGCTGCTGATCGTACCCCTGACTATAATTCTGATAGCCTCCCTGATACGACTGATCATAACTGTACGAACCCGGATTCGTATCTACATTCGACTCTTCAGTACCAGCTACCTGTCCAGACACATTCGAGTACTCCAGATGGTTCTTGTACTCCCCGTTCACTGGTCTCTGTTCTTGCAAACTGTAGGTTTGGTATTCCTTATCTGGTGGGTCAGCCATCAAGATGTTAGCTTCGTTCTCAAATGGCTTGAAGTCGTAGATGTGTCGCAGGTACATGAGTACCGGAGCGTACAACAGATTGCTGAAGGCGATGAACAGATTCAAAGCAGTGAACCCTATAGCTTCGACCACTTCTCCAGCAATTATAGGACCGACGGCATACGCAAAAGAGTATGAGATGTCAGCAATCGCGTAGATGCTCCCGTATACAGATGAATATCGCACGTCCACAAGATACCCGAGGGTTGGTAGCAGGGCGGTGTCGATGAGCGCGATTCCAAAGCAGATGCCGCAGATAGGTATCATTAACATCTTATATGAGTTTGCGAAAGGTATTATGAAACAGCATAAACCTTCCAGGGCGAGACCTCCTGCCGCCATAATCCATTGCGCTTGTGGATATTTCCTTGCCATCTTCACAGTTATTATCACTCCCAGAACGTGAGGGAAAAAAGCTGGCAACCAAATCATTCCAATCTTCCAGTTGTCTTTAGTCAAATTGTCTTCCATCCAGAGAGAGATGGTTGGTTCCAGGAATGCTAACGCTACGTTGGACATCATCAGGGCACCAGCGCAGACTGCAATGTAGGGATCCATCAGAAGCTTCCAGATGGGAGTGCTGGGTGGTTTAGGCTCTCTAGCTTCCTTCAGCTGCGTCTTCAGAGGTTTCATCACAAGCAGCAGCATGAACCCGTCCATCAAAGATATTAAAGCGAGGATCAAGAACGGGACTTCTTTTCCTGCGAACTGGTATAATGCGCCGCCGAAAGGAGGAGCCACCAGGCAACCAAAACTAATAAAAGCCAGGGCAATCCCAAGAGCTTTAGATCTTTCATTTTCTTCAGTAAACCTATCAGCTATCATTGCCAGTCCTGATGTATCAGCGAACGCAGATCCCACGCCTTGCAGACTCCTCGCAAAGAATAGCATGCTGTAGCTTCGGCCGCAGGCGAAGATCGATGTAGACAGGAACATTATAATGAGGCCGATCATCATGGGCACGTCGTACCCGATGCGGTCGATTAAGGCACCAGAGAATGGGTTGATCATGAGTTGTACGATGGCCTTCGAGGCAAACAGAACGCCTGTCGCTGAGTCCTGGCCCTCGTGCGATCCTGGGATGATTTGGGTAGGTGTGATGGTTTTATTGCCTACCATGTAGGGTGTCATGGTAACCACGTGGTCGTAGCCCGCCTCGCCCCATGCGCCGATGTACCGCAGGTAGTCGGGGATGATCGGCACGATCACCATGTACAGCATGTTGTCGAGCAGCAGCGCTATCGACACGATGACTAGGATGATCTTCCTCTGCGACGTCGGCTCCTTGATCTTCTCCCACAGAATCTCCCTCACTTCCCTCACCTCGAGGTTTACCATCGGAATGACTGCACTGTCGATCTTCTGCCATATTGATTGTGGTCCCTCCGCCATCTTGGATTATTTGTATAACTTTTATAAGAATCTATCTGTAGTGGAGTCCTATGTTCATCTTCAGGGGAGGGCTAGGCGTACCCTCTTGGTGCTATTTGCGAGTTGTTCACACATTTACGCGTCGTCCTTCGGCGGGACCTCGATTGGGAGTTCGGAACCTGACAACAAACAGAAATGATCATTGTATTATCATTTCATGAGAGAGGGGGAGGAGCTGCAATGTTTCAAAAGGATTGTGAGTCGATCTTTGTTTCTGTTAGTTGTCGTTCCTCTGTCCCGAGTGGTCATTATAACGAGAGCTTCAATTTCCAAAGACGATTCAGAGTCCTTTTGAACACAAACACATTACTGATGAATTAGTTAAACATTGTATCATTCGTACAAATAAAACAATAGAGCAAATGTTCTTTTGTTTAAAAACCGTTCTATCAAATTAAATTATTCACTATTGACGTTGCAAATGTTAATTTTAATTAATATACCTACCGATAATGAGGGAATAAATTGCGTGTCATTTACTGTTCAAATAATTAATTGATGATGTATATTGAATATAATAAAATCTCAATTTCGAACACAATTTCTACAAATTGCGTTCTGCTTTGGTCGGCTTACGATTGGGTAATCCGGCTCAAAAAGAGTCAATTTCGAACTTGAAGACGTGAATATTTCTGACAGCGAGGCTACTAATTTAATTTCAAAACAGCACGCCGCTGTTCCGAGGTCCGAATGATTGACATTTCCGTCCCTCCCTGCAAAGACAGTAATTGTAACAAGTTGTTTAACCAAAATCCAATTTGCGGAGTCCCTCGTTGCCAATATCATTATAGCGAAGGGAGCTTACGTCGCCTTTTCGTTTTTTTTCCTCCCAAAATATCGCGTTCAATCAGATATGTTTGACAGCCCATTGAATATATTTTGTAAGAAGTTTCCGTAATATGTATATGTTTATTTATGAAATTTTTGATGATAAATGGGCAATGTTTATTTAGTTATTTTTTTTCTGTTTTTTTTTTTTATTGTGAACTTCGGTTAAAAGTTACAGTGAAAGATGAATTTTATAATAATATATTACCAACCTTTTTTTAATGAATTGTCGTATGCAAATGACACGAGAAATGATCTTTAGGTATTTCTAATATCAAGAAACTTTATTTTGCATTTCTTTAAATCTTTAACCGAGACAAAGAAAAACCTTTGTCAAGATTACTATTACAAGTCACGCACGAAATAAAATCTAATCCACCGATATTTTAGAAAGTAATCATCTGAAGCCATTCAACGTTCCTGCCTATCCACTTCTGTATACAGCCTCGTTAGAAACGCAAAGGGCGGAAAATCCCCCGGCTAAGACTGCGCACGAGAAGAGAATTTAAATGAGGAAAGGTAAAAATGCGGAAGGAAAAGAAAAAGAGTGATTAGATGTGCCCAGGTTTTTGTTGCTTCTGAGTGAAGTCGGGTAAAAAGGGGAAAGTGTATTGAGAGGAGGCGCGGTGTTGTTAAGATGGGAAATCGATTTCGAAATTAAATACATATCTTGGTCAAATAGTTTTTGTGCAGGAATATTAAACTAGGACTTCCTAAAATTCAACATGCTGGTTGAAATATAGACCATATATATTTATATTTCTACCAAAGATATTATTACAGAGGTTCTATTCCAATTTTGAAGTGGATTTTGGGATTGATTTTGCATCTTCGATTCCGATTTTGGTTCTGAAAAATTTTAACCAAATCAAACCAATATATCGGAGATACAAACAGGTTAATTTATACTTATCGCTCTGAGAATCTCTCCCCAAATGCGTACCTTCTGTTGATTACTCTATTACTTGTTGTTTTTTTTCCTATTTGGAATGTTGGGAATTCGCTCTTCATTTATATATTTATCCGATTTTTTTATTAGAGTTGTTAATATTTCATTTCCGTTACATTCCTAATCTGTACAAAGTCGCGGTCTATTCCTTACGGTTTCGTGGCCAGATTTTACAATCGATCACTTAATAATGTGATTGACTATTTCAGGAAATTATTCGCTTGTAATTAAAAATAATTGTCAAATTAGAACCTCTACCGGTGGATAAAGTTTCTTGTTTGTTAAGATCCATTCATTATCTACCATTGAGTACAGTTTCATATTAGCAAAATTGTACTTCATTATTTTGATATATATCTCTCGCTCTTCTATCCTGACAATCGGTCATATTTATTTGTTTTCGTCGAGTTCGTATAATTTATGCTTTTTTCTATCTATTTACCGTATCCAATCATCGTTAAAAAATATTCCATCACCAACGACAATCAAGTTCCATGAAAACATACTCGACTAGTCATTAAGTATTCAAAAGTAACAAATAAAGCAAAGCTTCGAGTAGGTACGACATTATAATGAGCGCCAGGCCAAGGCTGAGGGCGCGGGTCACGGCGACGCGGAGGTGGAAAATACTCTATTTTTATTTAGTTACTATTTCGTGGGGTTTAAGTTAAAAAGAGGTGGCGGAGAACATTAGGTTATTTGAAATGTAAATTTGAGATTGGAATAGAAGGTAATTGTAATAGCAAACTATCTATAGACAACAAATTGCTAATCTACAAAAGTGTCTTGAAGCCTGTCTGGATATATGGTGTATAAATCTGGGGCAGCGCTAGAACTATACAAAACATAACAGCGAATACAAAACTTGATATAGATCTACTGAGAAACCTGTGCAACCCGTGATTGTGTCTGTGAAATGTTTTTAAAAACACAGAAATACACCACTATCTCAAAATGGACACTCTGGAGGAAGAATTTTTCCAAACTGCAATGACATAAATCTGAGGGAATTGAAAAAATATTCTAACCAATAGGCTGCTTACCTGACAATCAGAAGCTATAGCTAAAAGATGTATAAATAAATATAGCGAAAGTCTTCACGACTTTACTTGAACAGCTATAATATAGAAAATATCTGCTTATATTTTTAAAATTATTAACTTACTGAGTAAACACAACAGAAAAAAGTCTAATGATACGAGTAGCTGGTATGGCGTCAGTTAAGAAATCTGCTTTGAAAATACACAGCTTTTTGAAAGGTTAATACAATCACTCATGACAGTGTTGGTTAGTACGAGTATCTTGTTCTCTCTATTTGATCTTTGGTCTTACATCACTCCTACTTATTATTTTTATTCTGGAAATTCCTTGATGACTATACCAGCATGCTTCCAATGGTTTGTCAACACAAACACGACATAGGGAAACCATTTCATTTGTCACGTCAAAAACATATACTTCTCAATTTCATAGCCTCGCAACTTCTAAGACTTGCATCACAACTTCCAAGTATTTCAGTGTTAGGTACCAAGCAAACTATTAGAGGCAGGAAGTGTCGCGTGTCGCCGTTACCTCCAACTGTAATGTATATTACATAAAGGTTTATGTATGTAGTGGAACAAGAGGTACGACTTGAAGAAGTGTAGGGGACACAAGGCCACTGTGTTCTATTTCAACTGAATTAATCGAAAACTGCACACAGCGCACTACAAGCGTAGGGTAGCCAGCCTTTCGGTGTTTTACAGAATGCATTTTGGAGAGTGTGCGCAGGAATTGCATGGCTTGATTCCGCGATCGCAATTCTACCATCGGACGTACGGCCAATATTCACCCTTACGTTGTTGAAACCTCTACAGTCCAGACTAAGCGTTTCGCCTCGTCGTTTATACCGCGTACGTCGAAGGACTGGATCAGTTTGCCTGCTGCGGTCTTCCCGTCCGATTATAATTTGGATGTCTTCAAGGCTAGAGTGAATAGGCTCATAATAAACTAGTGCGCCTCACCATCAAAGATTGCATCGCTACTTACCATCTGGTAGGATCGCAGTCAAGCACTAGTTTACCTCAATTAATAAAAAAAAGCTGAATCCTATCTCACCGCAATCAAGTATATTTCCCACTAATGTGGAAAAATGCTCCGGTTGTCTTCCAAGCCCATTAAGTTTATTATTCACATTACATTTATTATACAATTTTGGTTGAATAATAGTCTTTTGTTTGGCCAAACTTGTGCAGAAAGGGTAATCGAGTTACGTCTTTGATAAAACTAACTATGTACTTAACGTAAGTTCGGTAATAAGTAAAAGTTGTGTAATTAAGATATGGACGTAGGCTGGTAATCTACAGACACTGTTGAGTAAGAGGCGTATAACGAGAAACAAGCTGAGTGGCACGTGCCTAAGATTTGTCACACTAGATTCTTATAATTGGTACTGTGTGCGCAAGAAAGCATGTTAGATAACAGTACCTTAAGACACCTTAATACACTGCGTTTATATTGTTGCAAATACAACATTACAAAAAAATATACGAAATTTTGTTAAAAAACATTTAATATTTGTTAGTTTCGCTAAAACTTGAGAACGGCTGGACCGATTTTAATCATTCCTTTTTCTTTTGTTCACCAGAATATAGAGAAGGTTAAACCTTCAAAAGCCTTTCTTTTAAGCAAACAAAAATAGGTAAGTAGGTAGAATAGGGTAGGTAGTCGGTTAACGGGAGCGAAACCGTGGGTAAAAGCTAGTATTAAATAATTTATTTTTATTAATAGAACCTTTCGACCCTTTTCCATCGATTCTGTGAGCACTGCCGCTTAAGTTAAGTGATTCTTTGGTTTATATAGACAAAAAAGTAGCCAAAATAATTAAAATCTAACCTAGAGTTAAAAGACGACATCTCATTAAAAGGTAGAATAACAGATGAACGCAATACCTCCTCTCCGTTGCTATTTCCACTGTGATCTATAAATAAACCATTGATGTTTACGTAATCAATTAGCCCCCGAGAGGCTCCTGCGAGCCCCTCTCGTCCCGAGTACTCTTCAGAACGGACAAATGAACAAACACACTGATATAAATAGTACCAGGCTGGCATACGTTCGTGGAGGTAGGAGGAAAAGGGAAAATATTTGTTTTAGAAACGTGATACAGAGACGTGTGGGCGCCTTCTGGAAGCCGGGGTTAATTTCATTGGAACAGGAAAACTGTGTCGTCAGGGCTAATAATAAACAGTTGATGTTGTTTTATGTTGTGGAA
This sequence comes from Mythimna albipuncta, assembly GCA_929112965.1. NCBI lineage: Eukaryota > Metazoa > Arthropoda > Insecta > Lepidoptera > Noctuidae > Mythimna > Mythimna albipuncta. The sequence goes on along the minus strand of OV815969.1, from coordinate 872,891 downwards.
AAATTATACCGTGTTTGTAATAGGGACACCTTTACTTAGTTCTTCGGGATAAACAGGCCTGATATTGTACATATGAGGAATATATAATATAGAATTATACCAATCTCTACCCCATTTGTATTCGACTGATTTTGACTTGTATTTCGTAGGCATAATGGTGGCATTGAAATAAAAAAAGTGGTTACAATATTAACTATTTTCTGCAGTCGCCATTTGTCATGCCACTAACTTAATAAAGGTCAAAATCGGTTGAACAGGCAGTAATAATAAAATTGTTTAAGGGCCAAGCGCCCGAAAAGTGCCATAAAACAGTGATTTTCTGAGGCCTACTCCTCCGTAACGGCTAGGTCAATTGGTTTGAAAAAAATATATGTTTATTATAAATTCATGAACAATAATATCAACATTTGATTTTTTCGTGCAATCAATACTTTTGTCAAAAAAAAATATTTAGCAATTTCGCAACTTTTCGCAACTTTTCCCTACTCCTTCGAAACGGCTTGGACCTTTACAAACATTTTTACACATAAAAATTGGTGGTTAAATATTCTTCAAAGTGAACATTGCATATGTAAATCAATCAATATCTCGCAGAGAAAATGGACTTAAAGCGCTTTCCGGGCGCTGCTGGCCGCAAATAAATGCACAGATTAGCGTACTGCCGCCTAGGCGAGTGCGAGAGTTGCGTTCACATAACTTCGGCCAGATGGTTCATGGAACTATACGCCTTAAATGTATAATATTAACGCACATGGAGTAGGTACAGTCGCTCGTAGCACAATGAGCTACGGCGTAGCAGATTACTACGCTTAATAATATGCAATAATTTATTATTTACTGAGTCCTAGCATTGGGACATTCTATGGTTGATTATGCTTATTACGATAGTGGTACATTACGGTATGCCAGTCAACCTTTGGGTTAAAAAGATTACACTGTGATTGGACCAAACATTTATACAATTTTCTCCTTATAAAACGTATCTAATGGTTTATTTTTATTAATATAATAAAAAAGGAAAGGATATCAAATGCCATGTCTCATTATACACTTTAACTAATTTTACATTAGGTAATGTTATACACATTACCTAATGTAAAATTAGATAAATAAAAATATATAAGATAAAATATATAGATAAATAATTAAAAATAAAATGAATTAAATAAATTGATAAATAAAAATAAAAATGTAAAGTTTGTTTTTTTTTATTTGTAGGAGGTAATCTCTCGTAGTAGTGGTCCGATTGTAAAAATTTTTTTTCACCGTATGTAAGCTGCTTTATTCCTGAGTGACATAGACTATATTTTATGAACGCGGACGAAGCTTCTGGCAAAAGCTAGTGTAAAATAAATTTAAAATTCAAACTTTAATCTTTTAGAGGTTTGTTTTTGTATTGCATAATGTTATGGCTACATCTTATCATACTCGTAATATACTCATTTCAAATATGACAGAAGTAGTAGTACCTAGTTCTCTATACTTTACCCTGCACTAAGACAAGTGTAGCCTGTTACTATTATACGTAAAAACTTGTAACTTCTACTCGAATCCAATCTAGCCAAGAAAACCAATAAAACTCCCGTAACTACAACCGCCTTACTACACCCCTGAAAAAGCTTAACGCAAAAGTTACAGTTACATAACCCCTTACATAAGTTACCAAATAACCTGTAAAACCCGCCACCTTCGAGTCAGTAAGCGCAGGTTAAGTTATCGATCGGTGGCGTGCCAGCCCGCACTTACGGCGGCCGCACGCGAGACCGAACTTCACGCGCTGTGCTTAAACGTGAAGCATTTTGTTATTGTACCGACTATTTTTGTTAAGTATTGGTTGTATGACCTTGGGTATTAAGTTGATATTATGGCTTTGTGTTATAGAGTACAAAAAAATACCTACACACGACAATTTTTAAATTATAGCACAACAAATCTAAGACATTGTTGAAACCTCTACAGTCCGGACTAAGCGTTTTGCCTTGTCATTTATACCGCGTACATCGAAGGACTGGAACAATTTGGCCGCTGCGATCTTCCCGTCCGATTAAAATGTAGGTGTCTTAAAGGCTACAGTGAACCGGCTCTTAATAAACTAGTGCGCCTCAATCAACGATTGCATCACTGCTTACCATCAGGCGTGATCGCAGTCAAGTACTAGTTTATATCAGATAAAAAAAGTATCGTTGAACATTTCCCACTTGTCTAAACTTTCTATAGGCGTAACTCACACCATTTCTATTATCTTTTCCGTGAAACCATTGAATTATGAGTTTATTTTTATTTTATCACAACATAAACAATTTTTATTAAAAAAATTAAAATGTACTACGGTGGTACTATGTACGTGTAGAACTGTCAAACGGTACTTCTTAGGGTGAGTTGCACCAGTTAACTATAACGATAACCAAACCATAACCAACCGTGAAACGGCCGCCTATTGGTCAATTCGACGATTTGACAACTGTTAACGGCTTTGTTATCGTTATAATTAAATGGTGCAACTCACCCTTAGATTTTCAGGGCTTTAGTGCAAATACTTAAAGGACTTATTAGATAAGGGCTTGTTATTATTTAAGTAAAGTCTCAATAAATAATATTCATAAACAGCGAAGTTAATAGCGATTGTTAATGTCCTATAATGTCACTCAATTTATGGAAATATTGTACAGGTAATTGATTGAATAAATGAATGGTAATCAAAATGGAAAAACACTGCGTGTATATTTTCTAATAGCAATTGTTATGAATGATTGATTCAATTGTGAATTTACCAATTATGACATATTTTCGTGAACAATTTTGGGATTTCGTTTTTTTTTTTTTTTACTTTTGGTTACATAAATAGTGGTTTCAGGTCTAGGTGTCTTGTAACTTTGTAAGTGTAGTTCTGTTTGTGAACACATCCATGATACAAGAGTAATCCCTAGAGTAGGATAACGTCATAAATAAATAAATTCCAATGTTTACAAAGCTTTCTTTCTATTCTCAAAATAAAACAAACATATTATGTAATTGTCAAATTAAAAACTTTCGCATTATGACTTTAGGAACCGACCATAAACCGCTAACTCACTATCAAGATTGCTCACGAATATAAACCCCCAAGTCGACATAATTCACGAATTTCACGATAACAATAGGAACTAATAAACGAGCCCTATACCAACCCCATTAGGTATGGTTACAGCCCCATAACCATGATTTCATTAACCGTTACGAAGCGGATATGGGGCTGTACGTTCTTATTGTGGAAAATGGGACAGGATGGCGGCAGACAGGTAGCTGTGTCACACACTTCCTGTATAAATGGGAAAGAATGAAGAAACCATTTCTGTTTGAGTAAATAAAACATTATTTAATAATTTTGTATGTTATTCTTCACAACCGGCTAGTAAGTTACAAACTCGTAACAGTATCTATGTTCCTTTTCTCCACAATTTTCTGTAAACATCAAAATACCTACTTACTATATTCAACAGAATGACTTGGTAAAAGCTATGCTTTGCCTGATTCTGTTGAAAGTGATTTAAAGTTAATAAATCACTCTTTGTAAAGTTTACTCAATGTCGATTAGTAATTTTTGCCTTTCAAGCGTCGAAATACATATTACAAAGCTGAAGAGTTTGTTTGTTTTTAAACGCGCTATCTCAGGAATTACTCATTCTAATGAGTCTGTTGAGAGAGGGCGGGAGATCAGTGTTGGATGACCCACTTATTGAAGAAGGTTATAGGCTATATAACATTACGCTATGACCCACGGGAGTAAAGCAGTAACCAAAGAAGCATAAGATACCGCTGAGGACAGCTGTTACATAAGTATCCTACACACACAGCCGTAAAAAAAAAGCAAAGTTAAATTAGCTTCTCCTGTGTGAAATATATAAAAGATCTCAAGAGATACTCCCGGAATATCAAGTTTGTATCCTGTATCCTGTAACAAGACATGATCTATTCGTGTGTCAAACATCCAAATCACGTAATACGTACCAACTTTCACCTTTATACCACTAGTGCGATAATAACTCTAAGTTCAAGGTTGTATAAATCGTTGCCACCCAACATAAAGTTCAGCGCATTGCAGTCCCACCCAAACGTTACATAACACATTAAGTTCTTATAGTATATTTACGGCAGCGTCTACATTCTACCTCTTTTAGCAAGATGGCCGCCACGAGTAACGAGCGAAGGGCTATTAATCATAATATAGCGCGCGTCCGCAGCCGCAAAGGTGTTATTGATTTATGTAAAACAGTGAGTCTATTCCTGGACATTATAGTATTTTAACGTGTGACACAGAACTAGAAATTTGCTAATTTGTTTAGCGAAGCAATCAAAATCGATTATCCAGTCTAACCAATCATCATAAAATGAGCTTCTGTACAGACGTGTTACCAAATCTAATAGTAATAATAATAAATCAACTAAAATAAAAATAAAGTAGGCATAAAATGATCGACATTTTGCGATATTTATAGGCATAATATTATAGTGTATGTAGTTTTAACATTATCGTTTACTAAGCAAAAGACGAGATTTTGTGAGTGTCCATGGGTATACGTGGAATAAAAATGCGAAAATATATTTAGGGTTCCGTAGCTCAAAAAGAAACAACGGAAACCGTATAGGAGCACTTTATTGTCAGTCTATCTGTCTGTCAAGATCTTTCATCTCAAGAACGTGTAGAGGTATTAAGTTGAAATTAAAACTACATAGCCAGGTCTGCAGTCCCTTCAAGCTATGAAAAAATGAAACTACTAAGTTAACGAATAAAAAAGATACGACCGTTTATGTCTCAAAAAAAACGTATATTTCGATATTCTAGGTTTAGCATTCTAGGTTTGTGCTGGGCGTTGATGAGTCTTTTATATACACAGAAGAAAATAAACTATCACAAAGAACCCCAACAAAGCAAACCATTCAACTATATTAGTCTAACAAAAGAAGCGCTCCATCTTCTCCGATACAAAGAATAACACAATTTATTTCGCACAGCGTTTTTAAAATATTATCTCTGTTTAGTCTCACAAAAAACAGTGCCGTGACAGAAATACGTAATGGCTGGGGCTCTGCTCACCCCTAACTAGATTATATTGGAGGTAAACAGTCGCATTAAAATGAAATGAAATTGCAATTTCTATGGGAGTCGGACTCCCCGCGGAGTGTACAGGCGCACGACATTGTTGCAAAATGGCAGTCGTATCTGTAATTTTTTTTTTCCTCATCTTACACACAACGCCATCTAGTCTCAAGCTAAACAGAGCTTGTGCTATGAGTACTAAACAACTGATAAACATCTATATCATCATCATTATCATTTCAGCCGAAACACGTCCACTGCTGGACATAGGCCTCCCCCAAGTGTCGCCACAATGAACGATTCGTCTCGCAGCCGTTGGATTTCTGCGACCTTAACCAAGTCATCGATCTACTTCTCTCGGTCGGTTTAACCTAGATATGTAAAAGCGAAATACCACTAACTGATTAATCATCGAAATCTCAGAAACTATAACACCTACAAACTTGATATTTGGCAGGTAGGTGCCTTATACGGTGTAAAGATCCACTAGAAACGGGGGTCCAAAGTTTGTATGCAGAAAGCGACTTTCACGCGAGCGAAGCCTTGGCAGAAGCTAGTACTTATGTATTTCTAAAAACATACATATTATATAAGTATTTAAATCTCGGAGTGAACTCTAATTGTGTTCTTATGTGACGCCACAGATGTCGCTACAGGTAGTCATTTCTCTGTATCCGCAAACATGTTGTTAGATTTTTATACATCAAAGGTTGTATTCAGAAGATGTTCAAAGCAACATTAAAAAAGCCCATTGTGCGGAGGAGAAACCTAACGACCGACACGTTTCCATTTCAAACATAACAAGGTCTTAGAAACTACGTCAGTAACATGCCATAAAAACGATCACGCACTACAGTGCGATAATATTCTTTGGAAACTTTTTCTCTAGTTTCGTGTTGTCAGCAAACCCCAAAGCCTTTTGTCTTCTAAAAACTAAGGGTTTCCCACGGCACTTACAAAAAATTCTCTAAAAATTCTCGACAACTTCGCTAAAAAAAGCCTATCTTAAAAAAACCTCAAAAATCTTGTGAAAAAGCAGTTTGTTTTTTCTTGACATAAAAGCCTTGGGGGATTCTGTCCGTCTTTTCATACCGTACAAAAGCTTGGGCTAAGAGTCTACGAATATTTTATACGAGAAAAAGGATTCCAGCACCACGATTTGTTTTATATTTATGCTTTTGTAGGTGACCTAAAAAGTATTTTTGCTGCCTTGTTCGGTATACCAATCAATAAATGGAATGTAAATGTGAACTCAATATAATGAAATTTCAAGATTTATAGGTTTATCCTACATCACTTTCTGAAGCAAGACCTTTGACTGTATTGTCTAGAATATTTAGTGTTGGTTCTGTGGTCTTCGGTATTATTATTTGTCAGTTTTCTTAGGGCAATCGTCTGATCAAATATTCTGTACGAGTTTAGACAATAAAATTTTGAAGGTCGGCCATAAACACATTTAACGTCTGACTTTTTGTATGACTTGTGAAAGTAATTCAGCAATTTTCTTTCTTTGAGCCGGTAACATAGCTCCGGGGTGAGAGAATACCGTACTCTGTTTAATGAATATGGTTTTAGACAACCATAAAGTTTAATTCAGATAACCGGGTTAAATTTGTTTAGCTAAGTTTATTAAGAGATTACATGACCTAAAGTGCGGTCCTTCTCGGATTACATACAAAAGAAAGAGATGCAAAAAGACACAATTCTTGCTTTGTAAAATTTTCTAGATTCTCTACAGATTTGATAATAAACTTAAAACACTATAATAATAAAATGTTGCTTGTAGAATAATCTGACAAACAATAAAAATAATTGCATGTATTTATTTATTTGAGGAAACTCAACAGCTTAGATATTTATTAAGCTAAATGAGTTAAGAATATCTACTCAACTATCAATGAACAGCATATAGTTGCGCCGAAGTTGCATGTGAAAGTGAGGTCTACACACGCTGCACAGTGACAGCGAGATGATGACAATTATCAATTAAGGGGATGCATATCGACATACATTTTCACTGTTTTTCATACAACCGCTCTTACGCGATTATGACGTCATTAGACATTTTTCATCAAGAAACACAGTATCTTGTAGATATTATCTAGGCTTTTATGGAAATCAATTTATAAAGTGTAAAACTAATCCAGTTACGACCTCTGAAAATCTATTATTTTGCATGAACTTTGACACTACATAATTTACTCAAAAATGAAAAAGTCAAAAAATTACAACATACAAGCCTAGCAAATTTTATCAAGATTCTAAATAATAACAAAGTTTTTAAAAAACTTTTAAAAGTTTTAATAAAACACGTATTTTCTGCACCAAGTTTTGAAAAAGATTTTCGAGTAAATCACGGAATTACTGAAAGCCAACAGAGTATTCAGGTATTATCACTCTTTTTTCACGTGGCCTTTTCATCAAAAATCACGTTGGATTGCGTTAGATGAAGCAACAAGCTTTTAAACCAAGCTCAATGTTTACGATGGGCGAGTGGAAAAGCGGCCTCTTAAATCAAGACTTTTGCGGCAATTATCAAACTAGAAAGTGAACACATTATCTATATATCTAGCATTTATCTTGAAGAATAATATAAATTTCTGATTTTGTTTACAGCAGTAAATCATATACTTTTGTGCACTATGAAATTCGCGATAAGTCCTCTTAAGTTATTGAGAAGAGTTTTTTTTACACATCCTCTCTTGCATGTAAACAGTATGTAAACGTAAACATTCAATAACAACTTTCAAAACTCTGTATCAAATAATCATATAAAACTATCAGGCGCCAATACGTCGTTCAGGTGTGCAGGCGGCTCTTCAAAGGGCAGGTGAGTTAGGGCGAGTTAATTTCGCCGGGGAGGCGCCCTCTCCCCGGGGAGGGGAGAGTGACCTGTGCCGGTCTAGCGAGGGGAGAGCCTTTGAATTTTTTATTATACGCTTTTTTGGTGAGCACTTTGCGAAAATTTTCCATTCGTACTATATTTTTGTTCGTATGAAATAAATATATGGTTCGGGTCGTGAATTCTGGATGTATCTCGAAGCTTCTGTTGTGCTGAATTATTACTAAGTTAAGTAATTATATAGTCTGCTGGACTTACTGGTTTATTTAAGAACCGTCCAGTGTCTGTTTATAATTTTATTTTAAGAGCAAAAGAGATACACGCATAACTTACGAGAGCATTTTCTGTTTTCGCATTTTCATAAGTTCGGTGCATGTTATTTTTGTTTTACGTTTGAGTAAAGGAATTTTCCACTTAACGACCCTTTCGCCCAAAAGTCATAATTATGATTATGTGTTTTCGTGATGATAATTATCATAATTATGCTGATCATATCAGCTAAAAGATATCCACAGCTAGACTTAGGTTTGGTTTATGGTAAAGCGCACTAGTTTATTATGAACTAACTTACTGTAGCTTTGAAGACACCTACGTAATATATTATATTATAATAAGAATATTATATTATATATGTTTAGTCCGGCCTGTAAAAGTGTTAATGACGTAAGGGTAGATACTCGCCCTACATCAGGCTGCCCGATGGTTATTTTTTTTTCAAAGTAGGAAATCATCAAATGACTTCTCCCGCTGGACGAAGAAAGATAAAATATTCACATTTTCGTCTATATATCAGTTGAGGGTACAAGTGACATGGCACCACAAAGGTGATGTCTGTCGTGAGCAGTGATATGCACCGCTGTGACGCCATAAAGGGCGAGACCTACTCTGCTGGGTTCTCTGATCGGTAGAGGGGGAGATTTGAAGGTAGGTGTGTTATAGAAGGTTCATGGAATGAGTTGTTTTTTCAATTGATGAAAGAGACAATTTGAGAGGAAGTTATGTGAGAAATGGGGAACATATTCAGATGGTGTTATGTTTTCAAATAAATTAAATGTGTATTTTTTTTTAATTATGGTTAAACTACTACTACTACTAATTACTACCCCACTATTACTAGTTTATACTAATTAATAATAAAAAAACTCGTGTTTGACCACATGGAAAGCGATAATGCGGCCGACGATGGAACACGCTTGCCTAGAAGCAACCTATTCACTCTTGTACTTAAAGATCCCTAAGTCGTAGCTAACAGGAAACAGATTCTGATTTCTGCCGGAATCTGTGTTTCCTGATAGCTACAACTTAGGAGTCTTTAAGTCGAGAGTGAATAGGTTTCTTCTAGGCAAGCGTGCTTCATCGTCGACCACATCATCGCTTACCATCAGGTGAGATAGTGGTCAAACGCAAGCCTATCATTAAAAAAAAAAAAAAAAGATTTCGGCCTTCCAATCCTTAGATGTACGCTCAATGAATGTTAGTTTAGTTTTCCTTTTTTTTTCATATAATATTTTAAAGAGGTAAAGTTTGTATTTTTCTTTTTTTTTGTAGGAGGTAGGAGGTAGGAGGCTCTTTAAGTACTGGTCCTATTGCCAAATTTTTTTTACCGATTACCGATTTACACCTTTATTCCTGAGTGGCTATATTTTATGTACATGAGCGAAGTCGCGAGCAAAGGTAGTGTAATAGTATTTTCATGAATACTTTTTAATTATGGAAGAGAAAACCCACTCTTACAAAAAAGTCGCGTTCCATGATCATTCTGAAAAGGCTTGATATATTTTTCCGAGGTACGAGTATCTGTTTAAAACACATCCATTTCATTATTTAGTTCTTTGGCACAGTGTCCCATGGATACAATTCGGCAGCTGTCAAGAACAGGAGGCTCGCAGCTCACTGTGAAGCAACAAAAGGCAGGCCAAGTCCCGCTGGGCCTTTGATAGAAAGCTGGCTAAATTACCTGCTGTGTTTGTACAGGACTACGCAAATATGCTTCGTACTGAATTTATGTAAGTTGGGAATTAGTATTTCTTGTTTAAGGAGTACCGACGTCGAATTTCGGTTTGCGATAACCTTGGTATTAGTTTGCTGATAGTCAATTAAAGTTTTCTGAGTAAAGTAATTTATAAGTATCGCAAAAAAGTTTGTGTGGTTTGCAAATAATTAAATTATTTTTACTTAGGACTTACAAATTATAATTGACGTAATCTTTACGTTAAACCTGAAGAAGTTTTTAGTTGTGCGCGTATCACGTAAAATGTACGAATTCGATGTAGATAACTTTTATACATTAAAATTTTGTATACCTTAATATATTTCTTAGGATTTGTCTCATTACAATCGGTTGATTTTATCGAACGATGTTCTACATTCTTTGACTGTTAGGTGATACGAAGTTCACCGGGTCCGCTAGTTGATAGTAAAATGTTACTTGCTTACTTTGGTTGGTTGAACGCATTAATATGTATGTTGGATAGCTATATTAATATGTATGTTGGATAGCTCATTTATCGAAAAAGGCTCTATAACATCATGCTTCGATTAATAGGAGCAGAGCAGTCACCAGAGATGAGGTGAAACAGTGGAAGAAAACTAGTTGTAGCTAAGTATAATAAAAAAGATCACCTCAGAACCAAAACTGAACGTGGTATACTGTTATGACCAAAGGTGAACTTAGCATGGCGATGTAATTGATTTTCAAAGAACAATCATACCACCTAAAAAGTGTACAACGGGGTTATTTTTTTAAATTCGTCCCACTCGTTTTCTATTCCACCCCATGACAACCTAATCAAAACTTACAATTCACCATAACACACATCGCCCCGTGCCACCGTGAAATCAATTAAAAAGTCCGAGGCACCACGTCTCCCGGTCGTGAAAGGTCGAGAGCCCTCGAGCCGTGCCGTATCGCAGTCGTCCCCACCACTACTTCAGCCCCGCTACTCGCTGTCAGCTTTTGTTTTGTATGTTGTAAGTTTTTGTCATAGGGCTGTAATAGACACTTGTGGTAAAGATTGTATTGTTTCTGATTTCTTTTGAACAATGCAGGTAGTAGATAGTTGTGATTTAATGAACTTATTCAGGGTTTTCTCCTCGACTTTAAAATCAATCCTGAATTTACCAATATCCTAAATAATTATAAACCGTACTAAGATGGGAACCTTTTTAGCCTGGCAGGTCTTTTTTTTTTTCTTTAATGTTACATTTTTTATATTAAGTTGTATTAGTTTAAGTAAATTTTAATGTGTTTCTTTCTTTTTTTTTAAACTTACCAAATGTATGTTTTCACATTAGGCGATATCATAAGACTGATAGTTTTATACGTATTTTAATGAATTTTGTAAGTTGCAGGTACGACTAGATGCTCGAGAGTACATGGTGGCATAAGTAACGCATACAAGCTGTTTATTAATGCCAATTCGACATCGTCAGATAATTGGAACTACCAGTACACCGATGTCGTTATCGTTATTATCTAATGTAAAAACAGCCATTCGGTAGCTTAAGCCAATTTAGACGTATAAAATGAAAATTCCTTGCAAAAAAGCATCGAGAAACTAAGTAAGTCATGGCATTGTCAATCTATGCTCGCAAAGCAAATTATATTGAAACGTGAGACGATGGCACAGCAAACTTCTTAACTCGATCCTACACAAAAGAATCCATTACTGTCGCAAAATAATACCAACAACTTTCAACGTCACTGTATATGTTAAAAAATATAAAAAAAGCAACCTGTATTTGCCGTCCAGATAATTCAAACTCGACCTTATTTCTATGGCTATAGAAATTGAATAGAATTGTAGTAACAGCATTTAGTGACTTGGTATTTTTCTTGGCGTTTCATTTTGCGAGGAGAACGGGGCAAACTGGATTATATCGTGGGTCCCAGGGGAGGCGGGGGAGAAACGCACAGTGGGAAAAGTTTACGTAAGTCGGCTGTAATCTTGTTTGGGTTGAAGGGATCTAGGCCTTATTTGTTGATGCTGGAGGCTGTGCGTTGGTAATGTTATCCGAAAGTTGGGTGCGCCACTTTTCACTTGCCAGTGGCAAGCGGTGATTGTTCGGAGAATTTGTGAACAGGAAACTCTAGATCCTAGAACGCAAAGGGCAACTGGATACAGGTGATATTTAGATATTTCAGTAAAAGTCTGACACGACCTCCCGCTCCACCTAGACCGGAAGAAGTCATTGGATGATTTCCTCAAAAATATTTAAAAGTTTTTTTTCCAAGATACTCGGGTGTTGATTGAATCGAGCTATATGGTGCGCGTGACAGCTGTCAGATTCATACAATGTAGCTACCTATCCTTTTCTCTCATCTAGATGCACACCGTCGTGGACCACGCCTGATTTGTACATAGAACGACGTCGCGTGGCGTGTATCAAGTGTAGCTCTACAAGTCTAGTTTCCATATAAAATGTATGGAGACCGACGCGCCCATGTGTGGCACACGTGTACGCAGTGTAGTTCCTTACCATTATTCTGATATCTTTTAAATCAAGCAACTCAAATTGATAATTAAAAATTTCCAATTAGACTAAAATCGCAATGCTTAATTTATTTGGTTTCATTTATAAGTCACGAAACACGATTACCTAACTCAAAGCACTTGATCACTTGAGCCCCGAGGGCGTCCACTGTGCCCCGCTCTCCCCACTGTGCTCAAAGAGCCCGACCTCCTCACACAGAATACCTAATAACTACGTAAGCACAAAATATTTCGTTTTGGTTAGATCCGGATTTCACAGAAAGATGTTTGAAGGAAATCAAACAGCGAAATTGAATGTTTATTTTAAACACTAGTTGTGAGAATAAACTCTTATTTTCTGTATATTATCATAACAACATTACTTTTAGTATATGCGGAACCCAAAACAAGTGTCTAGTACTTTATGTAAAGAATCTATGTACAAAACTTCATACTGTACGATGAAAAATCACGAAGTTATAAGCTTGTTATGTTACCTGGCTAACCGCACAAATGCATGGTCACCGAGCCACCTGGGCGACTGAGGGGTTATTTTACTCCCGCATCCAGCTGTGCGGTAGAGTCTAATTTCCGTTATAACCAAAATCCATTCAGTTACTGGATTCTGAACAAACTATATTCAGGTTTCGCATAAATTAAAATTCCTTCTCCTAGAGAGGAGGCCTGAGTCCCAGCAGTGGGAACATTATAAAGCTGATTATGCTTTATGCTTATAGATAAATCAGTTGTTTTTATCCACCAAAAGCTACAGTAAGGGCTACATATGGTTGCCATATCGTCACCCTCCCTGCTAACTGTCGTAACTAGCAATGAATATTTTTCCAGGGCGACCCATTTTCGGTCGGGCGTTAAAATCATATTCTTGTAGTTGCGTTGGCTGTAGCTTTATTAATGAATTAATAAGTTTTTTATATTAATCTTGGCATATACTTCTAGAGAGGATATTTTTTCCCTTCTTTTACACTTCCGCAAAATGAAATACTTGAATATCTTCTAAACGGTAAACGATACAGATATGACGATTAGAGAGAACTTATCGAAATAATGTTATGAACACGTTGGTAATATCAGTGCAGATACGCCAGATTGTGAGATACGACAGTTAGCGGGGAGGGCGACGATATATGATCATATCAAAAAGTTCTATTACGGTTTATAAAATGTTATATTCCTAATACTTGACGATAATGCAAATCACATAAACGATGTCTGTTAGATTTCCAACAAACCGACCCAAGACGATAGAATTCCTGCTCAACAAAGTAACACTCCCACACATAATTCGTGAATCAACAAAGGAAATTGTCACTCTCGAACCCAATTCTAACGCAAAGCACTTGATCGCTAACCCTCTTCACCCTGGGCGGCCACTTCACCCCGCTGTACTCAGAGAGGAGGCTGGGTACTCCCCGACCTCCTACACACGTAGGACCCTTCTACATACGTACGGTTGGCAACGGCAGTCGTGCTACTATCAAACCAAAATGAGGATTATGATTTTCAGTCATAATTATTCAGTCATATTGATTAGTAGTTGCCTTTTACATTCTAGGACCACGAGTATACCTTTCATACTTTTCCGCATGGCTCGAGCAGGTATCGGCCTTGCAGGGTCCCTAAGTTTTGCTGACATCTCTGTGAGACGCGCATGAAACACTACGCACCGTCGACGACTCGGACTCAGCCCATATAGGAAACCGGACAGCGAGCTACCCATTGTTCATCGTCTGCAAGTCCACGGCAAAGAAAGATAGCTGTAGAAGCTTCAGTGGACTCTTTACCAAGATATATACATATATTATTATTATGTTACATTAAATTAAAGTATAATGACGCAGTATTTCAGGTGTTCAACTTTATATTGCTGACTGTACAAGTCACTTTTCTTTTGTAGGCAAGACCTATCGGAAAATGTAGCCAAGTAGTTATAGTTCTAACAGCGGATGGTAGAAACGTATTTTCTATAAGTTTTATGTCGACAGCTCTCCAGTGCTTCGGGAATATTTACGGTCTGTTCCAAAGACTTCGTTTAATATTTATTCGATTCCCCGTTGGTGGAAATAGCTTACAAGTGAATGTTTATGGGTACAACTTGGTGATATATTTTTGTATGTAGTTGCTTTTAAAACGGCTTTGGGGAAAATAGTTTCTGTAAAGTTTAGATAGTTTTACAGTTGATGAACTTATTATAAACTAGTAAGTCCGTTAATTTGTTGAATAAGCTGCAAACTACAAATAGTATAAATCTTTTCTTATTTTTGTTTTTAATTGAATTAATTCATTCGTTGTTATTCTTATAGGTATTCATGTATACTATTACAGAGAAACTTTTTTTTTTCTTGGGGAGGTTTTTTTTGGTATGAAAAATCATCCAGTGACAACCCGCGCTCTTGGGCGGAGCGCGCACCCCGTTCCTTCTAGCCTTCATACCGGGACTCGAATTCCCTTTTGGATAACCCTGGCCCCAGTAGGCTTCGACCCGGTTGGGCCCCTGCTGTTGCTGACAACTCCTTGAGGCGCGTGGGAACAGTGCGCGCCGTCGACGACTTGGGCTTGGTCCGGACAATTACCGGTCGGTCGGACAGCGAGCTACCCATTGCTCACTGTCCGCAAGCCCTTGGAGAGGGTACTGACTGGTTCCTAATACAGGTTATTTACCTAGCGTAGGAGTTAGGAACTTTACTAGAAAAAAATTGTTATGTAAGTAAAAATTATTATTACTCTCGTTTATTTTTATTTTTTATATGTTTTATACAATTTATTTATGGGTTTGTATATCTCAGAAACCCGGAGTCCGGGACCTATGAAAGGTTACTAGGAATCAAAAGCAACTCGCTGTGGCCCCATAGCAAAGATAACCCCTTAGATACTTCTCGTGGTATGTGGCTGTATCTGACGATTGACCTTGCTTACTTTATGCAGAAGAACAGCTTAAAAACAAAGCTATGTAAAGATAAATATTTATGGTTTTGGGAGACTTAAATGGAATAATAAAATGGTTAGTAAGAAGTATGAAAGACTATGGGCCATGTCTGAACAAATACAATAATTATTAATATTTTTATCTGCTTTCAGTTTCCTGATAAATACTAACACAACCACCACACCAATAAATATACTTGTAAGTGTTTATTTCAATTAAATAATGCTTGTTTTCAATGAAAATATTATTATTACAAAAGTACTAATGATACTAAACTAAAAACATATCATTTTAACAGCTATAACTTATAATGTAGGTAGGTCTTTAAGAAACCTAGGACTTACTAACAAGGTCTATAAAACTGGAACCTAGAACCTCATAAAACCTAGACAAAACCGTCTCGCCATAACAATCCCAGACACATATCTTAGTGAAGTCATTAAATTTGCACGGCAGTGTAATATGGCACCGCAATAATTGCTCGACACTGTAATCGTGTAGAACAGTGTACGTACACACAGCAGGGACGCCGGGAAAATGAAGCCATCTCCGAGGGAAAAGCTGGGCAAAGATATCAGTGCTGTTAAATCAGAGAAAACCCGATTCTGGGCCGCTGAAATAAAGGTGATAGTTACTGAAAGGGGACTGGGCAAAGTTATTGGTGCAGTTAAATCAAAGGAATTTATGCTCTGTTCGGTTAAAATAACGGTGGGTTTTACTGTAGCTGGTAAATGGGATGCTGTAAGTTGGCGTAGAGTTTCGAGTGATGTGTAGTTTGGTGCAAATAATGAATGTTGTGTGTAAGTTGATGCCGGTGGAATCATTTCCCTGTAGGACGAAATGTATGGATATTGGGTTTAGTTACGGGGATAAGAGGGTGGCTAAGGTATCGTGTAGACTTAGTAACTGTTTATTTTGTAAACTAAGCCATTTTTATTATAATCACGTCTACCTTCCTCGAAGAGTTTAATATAATATAAACTATTTATTTTTTATCCAGCTTTACAGCTTTGTACAGTACCTGTATGTATCTGATATGTGGTCGCTACGTGCAGAAAAATGTGGGTAGGTACACTACCTTCTGCCAGTAGCTTCACCCGCTTGGAAGTAGGTTTTTTTCATACAAGCTTAGAACCCTCGTTTCAACCATAAAAATGGAATTTTGAAAAATCGTCTCTTAGTGCTGGCAAGTCATAAAAGTAAACTTTGTAACAACAAAATTTCACGCTCCTAGTTTCTGCAGTTTCGGTTGTGTGTTGATATGGCAGTCAGTTTTTGCTTTTATAGATCAACATAAATTTTGGACAAGTTCGAACATTGTATTATGGATGTCTGAGCTCTCTAAGATGGGTTCCGGAACTGGTCCAAATAATTGCCGCGGCAGTGAAACGCAAAAGGCAACTGAAGAAACACAGTTGAGTTTTAATCGGTAATAGTCTGACTCTGTCTCTCACTCCACCCAGGGAGGAAGGAGATATTTAACGATTTACCACCAGAAAAAAGGGAGAAAGAAAAAGTTTCAGTTTATTTACGTGAAAAAGACGCAATCTTAAAACTAGCAAACAAAATATAACATTACAGCAATTGATAGGGAAGATATGCGTCTCCTCCGCGCAAAACGGCCGAACGCTCAGCATAAAGCTGCGGCCTCACGCATAATGCGTTGAGCTCACAGCGCTGGTTTACAGTGTGGGCCGGTCGCTGTGTCGACATAAAGACGGAACGAAGACAAGGAACGGTGCAGTGAAATAAAAGATGTGTATAATGGAATTAAAAAAAGAAAAGAAAAAAAGGGCCGCATTCACAACAACAGCCAGGCTCAGACCACTATAGTTACCAGGCAGTCAATTAAACCAGGTGGTGTTTTGTTATTTTCTCTCATAAATTAAAGTTAAACTAGTGTTAATTTATTATTAATGGCTTCGAAGTAAACGCAAATGGCTGTTAAATGTTGATAAATCGCAGAATGTCGTGACGCAGCTTTCAACCTTTCCTTGCTGGTCCTATATTTTAGCGGCACTAGGTCACTGGGTTAGGGTCACTTGGTGAGCAATGGTTGAGCCTGTACGTAATTACATTTCATGACCTCTATCATTTATACAAGTAGGGAAATAAATATACAACATTTCACAAAGACTATTTGTATGTAATGGTTTTGTTTATGTATTAACTAGCGTTTGCCCGCGCGGCTTCGCTCCCGCTCTTTCCTACTCTACCCTACTCTACTCCACTCTACCCTACTCTACCCTACTCTACCCTACTCTACCCTACTCTACCCTACTCTACCCTACTCTACCCTACTCTACCCTACTCTACCCTACTCTACCCTACTCTACTCTACTCTACCCTACTCTACCCTACTCTACCCTACTCTACCCTACTCAACCCTACTCTACCCTACTCTACCCTATTCTACCCTACTCTACCCTATTCTACCCTACTCTACCCTCCTACTCTACCCTACTCTACCCTACTCTACCCTACTCTACCCCCCTACTCTACCCTACTCTACTCTTCTCTACCCTTCTCTACCCTTCTCTACCCTATCCTAATCTACCCTACTCTACCCTACTCTACCCTACTCTACCCTACTCTACCCTACTCTACCCTACTCTACCCTACTCTACCCTACTCTACCCTACTGTACCCTATTCTACCCTACTCTACCCTATTCTACCCTACTCTACCCTACTCTACCCTACTCTACCCTACTCTACCCTACTCTACCCTACTCTACCCCCCTACTCTACCCTACTCTACCCCCCTACTCTACCCTACTCTACCCTTCTCTACCCTTCTCTACCCTTCTCTACCCTATCCTACTCTACCCTACTCTACACTACTCTACCCTACTCTACCCTACTCTACCCTACTCTACCCTACTCTTCCCCACCAAACTTCACATAAACCATCTACTAAATAGTCCGAACAAAGCCTAAACATTTGGTTTGGATAGGTGAGCCCGTTCTTGAGTTATAAAATTACAACGAACAATGGCATTGATTTTTATATATATAGATTCATTAAACCCTAAGCGAACGCCGTTGTTCGCGCTGTCATTGGCTTTCTATTGTGTCTCTAATGACGCTATTCGAAAGGCTAAGCATAAGCATAATCAGCCTTTCAATGTTCCCCTGCTGGGACCCAGGTCTCCTCGCTAGTAGAGGGAATGGGCCGCGTAATCCACCACGCGGGCCCAGTGCGTGTTGGATGTCACATTTCTTCAAATTTTTGGTTCTAGGACATGCGGGTTTCCTCACGATGTTTTTCTTAACCGTCTTGAGAGCAGTGGTGATGAAATAAATTACACAAAGTAATGCACCTGGCTGTACATAAACTCTCTGTTATCGTTTTTTGTAACTTTTTGTAGTGTACAATAAAAAAATAATTCTTTAAGGGTGAGTTGCACCATTTAACTATAACGATAACCAAACCATAACCAGCCGTGAAACAGCCGCCTATTGGTAAATTCGACGATTTGACAACTGCTAACGGCTTTGTTATCGTTATAGTTAAATGGTGCAACTCACCCTTAGAATGGTTTTGTACCCAAAATATAGACAAAAAAAAAACAAGTCCAGCAAAATTACGATTTAGGTGCCTGGCGCCAAAACTAGACATGTTTTATGTCCAGAAAATCGCGAATTAGGGTCTTTCTCATAAATCTGTAGTAGTGCCCATCACGTACCCTACCCGGCCACTCCCGGGCATAACGAGGGACCCGCGGGCAATAAAGCTGTTACCGAACCCGCCGACCGTGCCGAAATCACCCGATCGCGCTCGGCTACTTTCGTAAAACGGCCGCCATTTTAGTTCGCAATTTGAATTGAAATGTCAAGTGTAGGCGTGATTGGATCAGTTAGATTTTATTAGGATTTTGTCGTTAGGGGCTCTTATATTTTATTCTTACGAGGACCTATTTAGTTTCTAGGGCTTTTGTTGAGTTCAAGTGCTTGCTTCATTACTGTCGTCGTCCCTTTTTATTTCGTTAACGAAATAATTATCTCTGCTTCAAATTGGCGGTGAACACAGGAATGTTTATGACTATTGTTCGCACTTGGGTCTGTTTTGCAGCTGCTCGTTTAAAACGCGAACAAGGCTATTTAAAATATATTTTGTTTTATTCACTTACTTTGGTTACTTTTATTTCAGACGCTGAATTAGACTTCCGCACAAAAACATCTCTTAACTACCAGTGGCGTACTTATATTCTTTAGTTAGATTGCTTTCTTTTTTATTTTATTTAGGTTTAGTTAGGTTCATAGTTCTCTCATACTAGGTAGCGACAAGAAACATGTAACCGAGATTATATTTGTAATACATAACATGATTTTTAAGAATGGCCTTGAAGTCTCTTGCACATTCTTCTCAATCAATCAATCAAAGCATTTATTTCAAATAGACCATTTACAGGCACTTTTGAATAGTCAAATGTCGGTCAGTCCAAGAAAAGTGAAGCTAAATTGCACGTTCCAAAGAGTAGGTCTCTATGGAGAAGAACGTGCAAGAAACTCCATGGACACTCTTTTAAATCATATATGTGTTACATATAATGCTTGGTTACATATTACTTGTTGCTTCTATCATGTGATCTATTATTTCTCCATAGAGATATACGCTTTGGGATGTGCAATTAGATGGCATCATTTTTCTGGCTAACTGACTTCGTTACAATTCAAAAGTACTGTGACTGGTTTATTTCAAATAAATGCTTTGACTTATAAAATTGTAACCAATTGGCACTTTTACTTTTACGAGCTCGACGTGAATGAAGCCACGCTGATCTATAACAAAACCACAGCTAATACAAAAATATCTCGCTATTTTTCACTTTGTTTTTATAATTTTCGTTAAACATTTATACAAAAAACGTGAAAGCGTCTCTGTCTAATGTACAGAATAGAATGTCGCCCTTTTTCACTTTATTTTAATAATTTACATTTTTTTTTCCAAAAACGCGAAATAATAGTTTCTAGCCTACCAAACAGGACGTAAAATTAACGACGACAGAAAAAACAGTAATCATCACCACTATTACCGCTCTTGACAAGATAAAGAAACGCCACTCTCGCCAATTTTCGCCACTTTTTTTCGGCACCCGTATAATGTCCCCTCTTACAAGGCGGTATTAGAAGCGCGGTTATCGGCGGCGATCGCCACAAATCATTCCACCACCGACACGTTACTGACGGCTAATTTAACAAGGGTTAGTAAGGGGATCTGTTAGGCTCTCTGTACACGGACGACTTTTTCGGGTATGATTTGATCAACCCTCTACTTATCACGGTTGGCAACTTTTGGACCTGAGGAGTAATACTAATTCTGATCCGATAGTAAATGGAATATCGCCTACAGTGAGGAAAATATACGTATTATGGCTTATAATAGCAGATGGATAAATTAATGTATTATTACTTATACTGATGGGATTATTACCCATGCTATTGCGAGAACGATGCCAACTGATGGCTGGAGTATATGGTGTATTTTTACCTTTATTAAGCTGACATTTTTATAATTATATATAATTTTTTTATAATAAGCAACGAAATTAAAAAACAAATGTAAAAATTTGCATGCCAATGTGATGGCAAAATATGGAGGACTCTGTTATAAAAAACACCTGTGTACTATACCCATGTTTGCAAATAAAATAAATTATTATTATTATTATTCAGCCTAAAGTAATTTGTATAAAAAAATTAAAAAAAAATAACATGAAAGGAAATTAAGCCCGATATAAAAAATTGTAAAACGTTAGTATCTACACTAATGTGTACCTACTAATATTTTAAGGAGAAAAGTTTTTTTATTTATTTCTAGCGACTAAACTCAAATTATACTGGACCGATGACAAAAACTCTTTCACGTGTAGAATGCGTCTTTATCACTGAGTGAAATGGCTATATAATTAACTATTTTTGCTGGTAGAAGCTAGTTTTTTAACAAAATAGTCGCACAACTACAATACACGAAGAAAAAGTCGCACGAATAAAACGCATATATCCAACCCTCCTAAGTTATGATAAACAGCTGTAAGGGGAGGCGGCCATCTTGCAAATATTATTGTATCATAATGGCTCGACATTCAGCAGAACGGTTATGTCTCACGGAGTGTTTCTTGTGATATATTGTAGTTATTGCTTGCCAATGTGCTGGTGGGAGGATGGGTTACGATGTGAAAAGATGTGTGTAATATGAGGTGAGTTTATGTGAGTGATTTTGAGATAGAAGTTGCCTCTAATAGCCGATCACTCTGATAACACGGTCGATTATATTCCCTTCCTATCGTATCGATGGCAAAACTAGTTAAATTCCTTGCCTGGCCCAGAATTCGACCACAGCAATACCGTCCGCTGATGCTGTCATTAGGTCCCCACGTGAGCAGGCAACAGGGCACTTGACGCAGGACGGGAGGTGGGACATGGTCTGGAAAGAGACGTCGCACAAACAGTGAAGATTGGAACCATCCGATAACCCCCACGTGTGGAGATTGTCTTTGCTGCGCCCAACTTGGGTGTGGAGTCTGTTTAGAGTTTTCCAGGTTGGCCAAATGGCCATGGCAACTCGTGTCCAGGAGAGAGGCTCTCCGACGGCTCGATAAAATCATCGGGAGGTTTAAACTTCTGCCGCCAGAGATCACATCTCTCCGAGGTGGTATTATTTTGAGATGGGCTCACGCTTGCAACAAAACTTTTACGATACATAATTATATTGATACTTAATTATTCAATTACTGATATTCTAATATTTTTTAAGTACTGATTTTCAGATTTTTTTTTATTATAGATAGGCTCGCGTTTATCCACTCTCTAACCTGATGGTAAGCAATGATGTGATCGATAACGGAGCACGCTTGCCTAGAAGTTACCTACTAAGTAAATATAGATTTCCAGATGCATCTGGTTTGAATGTAAGCCGTACTCAACAAATATATTTTTGATATCCAGCAGTATTTGGTTAGTATGTAAGCCGTCCTTAAAAACAGTTTTTCTTTTTATGGGCTCGCTCTTGGACGCTGTCTCATCCGATGAAAAGCGTTGATGTTTGTCGACGGTGGAATGCGCGGTTTCCTAGAAGTAAATCCATTCACTATGACTTGAAGATCCTCATTCCCCAGGAATAATAGGAAACATAGGATCCGGCAGAAAATTTCCCTCCTTAGCCGTACGCAGAATGAATATGTTCCCAAAACGGCTAGGGAGATTGATTTCATTATATTTCTCAATAACACACAACAAATAACATTTCAGATACACCCGAATCACTTTTGTTTTAGACGTATTTATGTATCTATATTTACTCAACTTTTGTTTATTTGTTTTGTTTGAAGATCCACCTACTTTTTCTTTTGACAGTCGATGGAACTTTCCATAGACTACTAATTTCCACAGATTAGCTTTAGACACACTCGGACAGATACACTCGATCTAATATTCGTGAACCGCTGGCCGCGCCGGCTGCGGCGCCCTACAGTGCGCCCGTGCGCTCGCGTTCCTCCGTTTGTCTATAATTTTGACAAATGAGTTTGGAGCGCAAGTCGTCGGGCGTCGGTCTCTGGTTCATTATATATTGCACTTTTTTTTATATCTAACACATAACACGTATTAACATAATTTCACCCTATTTACCAATGTTATTTATTTATTACTTGTCCAATGGGTGTTTTACAATGTTCGTATTTAATTATTTATTATTTTTTTTTATTTTTTTTTGTTTCGATACCAATATTAATTATATTGAATCTCCGTGAATGTGACCGTGGCATCACCGCGGGCCCTAACAGAATACCAGCGCTGCGTTATTTATCTTTTTAAATATCGCAGCATATGCTGAGTTAGGCGCCCTTTTGGCCTTGCACAGATTTTAAAGTGTTTCCTATTATTTATATTATCGGATTCTACTGTATGTGTGAGGTACGAATAAAAGTTTTTTCTTTCTTTCTTTCTTTCTTTCAATAATTATGTTTTTTTTTTTTCATCTTAATCTACCTATTATAAAATCTGCCTGTATATTAAGAGCAATTTAAAAACCATAAAAAGCGCAAAAACAGCAACCCTTTGCCTCCCATTATTTCCCCGTTTCATTTTGTTCTAAAACAAAACGTCTTTCATAGGAACACCTCTACGTCCCGGGCCCCGGGACTCGGCGTGAAGCAGCGAACAATGCCATCACAAACAAACTTAATCCCGGGTTTAATGATTGCGGTTCCCCTCTTCGTATAAATATTGTCCGCCTCTCCCCAGCTTACATTTATTGCCGTTGTACCGCAACAACGTGCGGATCCGCGGATACTGCCGAGTATCCTGCGGATATTCGGATATTGTTAGGGGAAGAACGGGCGATAAGGGTCGTGTTAAATTGTAAGTGTGATTTTTTTGGTTTCCGATTATGTGATAATTTTGCGTGGTTCATTAAATGCTTGGACAATTTACTGTTGTGCTTAATATTTATGGTCCTGGGTGAATAGAGTTGTGAATTATGAATGTTTATCATAGCAGCAGGAGCAGTGGTGGCCAAATAGTAACAGCCAGGCGCATACCCATTACTTTTTGTAATTCATTTCATCATCACTACTCTAAAAACGGCGAAGGGAAATATCGTGAGGAAACCGCGGGTATGTACTAGAGCCAAAAATTCGAAGACATGTGACATCTACCAACCCGCACTGGGCCCGCGTGGTGGATTACGTTACGACCCATTCCCTCTCCTGGAGTGGAAGCTTGAGTCCCAACAGATACCATAATGTTAAAAAGAATAAGATAACAGATAAATATGCATAGGAGAACCGGAAAGTGCACAAACATTTCAATTGTGTACGTTGTGTCGTGTGTGTTGTGTTTCATAGGTTATTAAAAAAAAAAGAACTAAATTGGTGAAATAGATTCGAAGCAAATTTGCTGTGACAGACATCCATCTATCAAAAAAACCGGCCAAGTGCGAGTCGGACTCGCCCATGAAGGGTTCCGTAGCAGCAAGTAACATAATATAAAAGTTCTTGTAATGTGTTGTAACTTTGATCGATGTTTTAATAATAGTGTATTTTTTTCGGTTTATGACGCATTAAAAAAAAACTACTTACTGGATTTCGTTCAAACCAATTTTCGTTGGTAGTTTTTATAGTAATGTACATCATATATTTTTTTTAGTTTTATCATTCTCTTATCTTAGAAGTTAGAGGGGGGGGGGACACACATTTTACCACTTTAGAAGTGTCTCTCGCGCAAACTATTCAGTGTACCAAACCGCGCAAACCTCAGTATCATTTTTGAAGACCTATCCATAGATACCCCACACGCATGGGTTTGATGAAAAAAAAAATTTTGAGTTTCAGTTCTATGTATGGGGACCCCCAAAATTTATTGCTTTTTTTCTATTTTTGTATAAAAATATTAATGCGGTTCACAGAATACATCTACTTACAAAGTTTCAACTGTATAGCTCTTATAGTTTCGGAAAAAAGTGGCTGTGACATACGGACGGACAGACAGACAGACAGACAGACAGACAGACAGACAGACAGACAGACAGACATGACGAATCTATAAGGGTTCCGTTTTTTGCCATTTGGCTACGGAACCCTAAAAACGGAAGTCTATACGATCACTCATATAATTATTGCTATATGAGTGATCTTATAAGGGTTCCATTTTTTCATTTAGAACTTTGTAAATATATTGTTTAAAAAACTTGTATGAAAGTTTTTGAATATTAAATAATGCCTACAATGATTTAAATTCTGCCAAGTCTAAGTTGTATAGAATCTACCTACAGTTTAGTAACACTTATCTTTAAAAACCGGAATCACACACGACTCAATCGATTCCATCAATACAAAATCTCTATGAATGCATCCCGTGGCGTTTGATTGAGACACGTTCATTGGCGAGGGGAGGCCGGGGCGCGGTGGACCACGTCGGTACCGAATAGTTATCTGGGAGATAAATACAATACGTGATTGGCTCAGGCGAGCGCTGAATACTGATGAGATTGTGGAAAAAGTTTTTCTGTTAATAAATAGGGATTGTAGAATAAATATTGATATTGAAAATTGGTAGATAGCTGATAATAGGGCAACGTAGGCTACTTTAATTACAGAAAAACATTGGGGTTTTACCAAAAAAACAATCATCTTGAAATCGTGAACAAATGCATTGTGCTGTTTTACGAGTCTTACGGACGAAGTCGCGGGCTTCACCTAGTCGATGTTGTTGTTAGTTCGTATTAATTAATCCCTTTTGTAAGGCTGAATGATTGATTAATTAATCAATTAACAATACACCTTTTTATTGTGAATAGAATATTGGTATTTTATGAAGACAATGAATGTTTTTTTTGGTTCATGTTTTAATACAACTCCGATCAATATTTTAGACAAAAATGAACCTGCAAGGGTTACAAAAAAAAAACATTTGTATTGAAATTCAACCGGACCGCCTGGCCAGTTTGCTTTTAATAAAATAATTGAGGCTTCAGAGGAGGATTTTAAACCTTCAGTTGGCTTGTCTATGTCTATGTCTGAGTATGGTTTCCGCACTTAGTCCTATGCGGACAATTGTACGTGGGCCATAGCGGCCAGAACCGTGGGTGAGCTTATTCCAACCAGCCCACCTCTCTCCAAAAGCAGATTAGGCCTCTCAGGTTTTTCAGTGCGTCTATAAGGGAATTCGGGGAACCTATGGTTCGTGTGCGTATTTTAGTGACACCTGTGCAGTCCAGGAGTACATGCGCGACTGTCTCCTCCCGCTCCAAGCATGCTCTGCACAGGGGACTGTCTGTGATGCCTATTGTGTGAAGATGCTTATTCAGTGTGCAGTGTTCCCCGGTGATGGTCCCCGTCACCAGGCGCAGGCCGCCTCTATTCAATCTTAAAAGTTTGCTTATGGTATATTGATAAAAATATAATTCACAAACTTTCGGATCACTTCTATGTTAGAGCTTATGGGACTATGTGAAGTCACCAATGAAAACCTAGCATAATTTCCATAGCATTAGATGAGAGCCTTACAATGTCCCCACTGCTGGGACTAAGGGCTCCTCTTTAGGAGAGGGAATGGGCCGTAATCCACCACGCGGGCCTAGTACAGGTTGGTGGATGTCATATACGTCTTAGAATTTTTGGTTCTAGGACATGGTTCCTCACGATGTTTTCCTTCACCGTTTTGAGAGCAGTGGCGATGAAACAAATTAATTACACAAATTAATGCGCCTGGTTGGGTTTGAACCCGCGACCTACCACCTACTACTGCCTACTCGTAAGTCGGGGCCGTTACCACTTGGCCACCACTGCTCAGCCACTTGATCACTAAACTTGTCTCCTGATTTTTAGTTTCCTCACAATAAAACCTAAAAAGACTTCATTATTCTACAATAAACTTCCACTTCATATTTCATACCCCATCAATGCGTATCATGCGCGGCCCACTTACGTCACAAGTCCTATCGCGGGCTCCATTTGTCACAGCCTGTCAAAACGTAAGGGGCGGAGCGTGGCGCGCTGCTGTAATGGATGACAGGACACACCGATGTTTTATTGTGTTTGAGATGCCGCTGCTGATATGGAAATGGAGGATAATATAAAGTGTCGGAAGAATGTATGGTTTTAACTTTATTATGGATTGGCTGTCGATTATGTATTGTGTTTGTTGATTGATTGTACCTACTTGATATAATTACGATGTCGTTTAATGATAGCAAAAGCATCAAGTATTATTACCATAATAGTGGTACGTATGGTATATAGTTTCTGATTTTACCAAAGATGAGAACCAAGTTCGGCAAAGAAGTGTGAAGGAGCACAATTTTATAATAATGTACCTTTTTTAAGGTAGGAAAACATCCAATGACTTATTAGATTTTAGGTTGAAGTCGGAGGGCGTGTTAAACATTTACTGAATAAAACCTCATCTGTGTCCTTCAGTTGCCCTTTGTGCTCTTGGACCACGGCTTTCCTTTCCAAAAATAATCCCGCGATAATAAGTTACCCTCATGAAATATTTTTTTATCGGTCTTTTTCACAACCTATCATTATTATCCATACAGTATGATAGGTCATTCAAAGACTTTTAGATTATAACCCTTCAACTTGACGGCCATTCGTAGGTCACAAATTGTTCCAGTGATCTGTCACCATTTCATTCATTCTGTGTTAATCCGAGGCGTGACATCTCGGTGTAGACTCACCATCACTTTGAACAAGCGACTCTATATTGTATCGGAAATCAGAACAAATCGGAACAAGAATTTTGTTTCTGCAACACTCTCTAGTCTGCCAATTTCCACTCACCAAATAAAAAAGAGTGAGTTAGTGAAAATCGACAGCATGTTTACAAAAATAAGAAGCTTATATTCTCGGATTTCCATTTCTTCCATCAAGCTTATCTAATATTCAAAGAAACAAGAACAAAGAAACAATATCTAACAATTCTCAGTACTACAACGGCCTATCCCTCGACGCCGCTACAATATATTCTATTCGTCGATCTGGTGGAATCGATATTTCCCATTACCCTGCGGCCTGGCGTGTACTCGACGAACATAAATAATAAATAGTGCTGCCAAGAATCGATTCGATTCTATCGAGAAAATTGTCTTCTTTGTAAAGCTTCGGTATTGGTTTTCAGGAATGTTCATTTCTAGCCTGAAGTTGCGGTGGAACGGCAAATAGAATTATCATGTTATAGTATTATTGGAATGGAATGGGGTCAAAACTGAACGGAAACACTGGCCAAGTGCGAGTTGGATAATATTTTAGTAGATAATTTAGTATTTTTGTATTACTAGAGGCGTAGAAAAGGCCAGGAGGAAAAGGAAGAGTAGGCAGATCAAAAAGAAGGTGGGTTGACGATATAACTGATACAGCAGGACATGATTGGCAAAATATTGCCAGCGACAGCGATAAATGGAAGGAACTGGAGGAGGCCTTCACCCGTCGAGGAGCCCATATCCCAAAAAAAACTTACTAACTCAGACTACAAGGACAAAAAAAAATTACTAACAAATTTGAAAAAAAAATATACTTAGACTTAAAATTTTAAAATGTTATATCGGGAAATAAAACCTTTTTTATTTTACTTTATTTAGAGGTATAGAGTGGAATATAGAATATAGAAGTAGAGAGAGAATAATAGAAGTAGAATGAAAGCTAATTTAGACGGGGACGAAGACACATCAGCGAGTCCGTTTTCTTTCATAAATTCGAAAACGAGACAGTGACTGTCGCAACCCAGTGTTTGTTTTTACCACATCGTTGCTTACCATCAGGTGACATAGTGGTCAAACGTGAGCCTATTAATCATAAAATACCATCGTTCTTATAGAGCCTCGGTTGTGCGAGGCCCCTTTGGATACCGAGCCGTGGGTGAGAGTTGTGCACTACAATGTTTTGCTTGCCATTCGTGACACAATTTTAAAGTCGACCAAAATATCGACGAAATAACGTTTTTTGTGTGAGGTAGTTTGTTAGTGTAGCGTAGCAGCTATACTTATTTTACGAAAATTCCGACTCTCTACCTCCTATAGTTTATGAGATACAGCCCACTGACAGACGGATGGACAGCGGATGGTAGTAATAGGTTAGTAGCATCTTGCCCAAACATGTCAAGTCTGTGAGTGGTATTAGCATGGAACACGAATTCCGACTCCTGCCGGTGGGCAACGCGGGTCATATCAAATATTCATAGACAGGGAGCGGGCCGGCGCGCCCCGTTCTCCCCTCGTAAGGAGTATTGTCAATTTTGTATCTAATGGAAATATGTCGAGTGCAGTTGGCATTAGGCGCCGGTTTTAATTTTGTATGGAATAATCTACCGCATTCTCGCGACTCTCAATGATAATCATTGATGATGCGAGACGCACGGGATCGGTCGTTGTGGCGACGCTTGGGGGAAGCCTACGTCTAAGACGATGAGGAGGCCTATAATGTCTTTCGGCTGAAATGATGATGATGACGAACCATAATCAGCCTTATAATGTTCCCACTGCTGGGACTCAGGCCTCCTCTCTAGGAGAGGGAATGGGCCGTAATCCACCACGCCCGCGTGGTGGATTATGGCGGATTACCCAGTGCGGTTTGGTGGATGTTACAATATGTCTTCGAACATTCGGTTCTAGGATATGCACTTATGCAGGTTTCCTTCACCGTATTGAGAGCAATAGTGATGAAATAAATTTCTCAAAGTAGGACCCGTAATACGCCTGGCTGGGTTTGAACCCACGACCTATATGTAAGTTGGAGCTGGTGGACCTCCATAGCTAGTTTTACTCTTGAAAAGTAAAAAAAAAGAAAAAGTTTTTCTTACTTTTATTTTTTAATTGTTTGATATTTATTACGACCTGAAAGCAATATAAAATATGTCATTACAAGACATATCTATGGATTTCGCTGGTCTTTTTTTTATTTTAAGTAGTAACTAGTGCTTGATGCAATCAATCCTTGATTGTAAGCAGTGGTACAATCGTTGATGGTGAATCGCATTAGCCTTGAAGGCACCTAAATTATAATCATTACAAAAAGA
The DNA here is from genome assembly GCA_929112965.1 of Mythimna albipuncta. Lineage (NCBI taxonomy): Eukaryota > Metazoa > Arthropoda > Insecta > Lepidoptera > Noctuidae > Mythimna > Mythimna albipuncta. Next base: position 843,040 of record OV815969.1, on the reverse strand, counting down.
GCAGTACAACGATGCCGACTGGGACAATATTTTTACTCTAAAACAGAGTCGACGAATAATTTATAAAGCTGCGAATCTGCATCTATAGTAGCTATAAGCTCATGAAATTTGCATTCATCTGTCTGTATTATAAGCTACCCTAAAAAAACAGCACTTACCTACACCTCTACTCACCCCCTCGCGGTACAAAACCCTCGCAATACACATCTCCATACAAAGAGCTCTTTGACAGTAACGGTTAACATTCAAAAAGAAAATCCAATTCCGTTCCGTACGGTAAAGTCTCCGTAAAAATTAAATGTCAACTTACATTGCCAGCTCGCTTTGAAAGCACGCAAGCGAATCACGAACGTAATCCTCGATGTAAAGCGACATGACCTAAATCTTCGTTATTTTTTTGTTTAAGAGTATTTTGGTAGCAGTCGATCCCGATTTCACATTTCGATTTGTGGGATCGACTTATCATATAGAAATATGGTGTGAAAATTGAGTAACGTCAAAATTGTATATTTTAACATGTTGATTTGTGGGAACAGTGAATTTATATTTTAGAAAGCAAGAAAATGTAGGTAGGTATTATTTTATTCGTATTATTTATAATTTTAAAATAGTGCACTGGATCCTACCCTCAATTGTGAGCTCACTTAATGGTTTATTGAAAGAAAACTGTAAGTCCTTTTAGTTAAGCTCATCAATATACATAAACCAGAATTCATTACACTGCTACTCTCACTCATCACCACCGCTCTCAAAACGGTGAAGGAAAACATCGTGAGGAAACCGGCATGTCCTAAAACCAAAAATTCGAACACATATTGTGACATCCACAAACCCGCACTGGGCCCACGTGGTGGATGACTGCCCATTCCCTCTCCAAGAGAGGAGGCCTGAGTCCCAGAGAGGGAATGCTTCTCCTAAAGAGGAAGCTTGAGTCCCAGCAGTGGGAACATTATAAAGCTGCTTGTGCTAGGCTATTTATGAACTTAAAGTCATAACTTTTCATTTCCTGTTCAAATTATGGATCCTATATTCACAGTCCCATTTCCTATCATAATAATGTTAACTAAGAATAATTTTCGCATAAAATTTAAGCGATATTTACGAGCAAATCTATTAGAAAAACGGTTATTACCCATAGAGTATTAATTAACCGGGCACCCCAATGTCATTATTGGAATTAGTAGAAAAATTATAGGTCCGTGTTAGGTTGCACGCCTAATGAGAAGGGGACCGGCAGACGGTGGAGAGGGTCGTATTGGGGAATAGAATTAGGGACCAGAAAAATGTTTTATTGTGCTGTGTTCGGTTGAGTGTGATTGAAAATACGTTTTGATGATTAATTGGCTAAATAACGATGACAATTTTAAGGAGAATAAAAATTAGAGAAGATAAACAGTATTATCTTCTCTAATTTTTATATTTTGTTCACTTACACAACATGATAATAATGCATATATGCCGTGGCCATATCTTAGAAATTGATCACTTAATGATATGGTCATATCCTCCTTAATCGTTCACTCTTGACAGAGTGGTCGTGGTTGACAATATTGCATTTTCTTTGGTGAGTGTGGCTCCCGTGATCCCGTCTCCACTTGTCATGGTTTACCAAGTCTCGAGAACTCTGGACTATGGAGGTTTTTGTTGCAGCTCTGATGAGGTATTTCCAACGTAGGTGGGCGCTCACGTGACCGCTTCCCCTCCACTTGTCCCTGGACAACGAGTTGCTCAATGGAGTGCTCGTTGCGAACAACGTAACCGAAATATTGAAGGATTCGTACTTGCACAGTCGACGATAACCTCTGTTTGATTTTTAGCTCCTTCAGAATCGAAACGATAGTCCTAAGTGCTGTCCAAAGGATCCGCAGCAGTCACCTCCAGCACCACATTTCGATATCACATACGAGACGCAAAAGACCGTTCGTTGTGGCGACACTTGGGAGAGGCCTAAGTCCAACAGTGGATATCTTTTGGCTGTATTTTTCAACAGTGGATATCTTTTGGCTGCAGTTTCGTGTGAACACGCATTAAAACAGTACGCATACGCTCAAAAAAATAGATCGTCAACCTTTTGTTGCAATTCATAAAGCTGCACAATATATTATTTTGTTGCTCCCTAGTAATTATTTTGACCAAAATGAAGACGTGTGCAATTTGCAGCGTTCAGTTTAATGATGGGGTGCAATGTGGAAGCTGCAAGAAATTCCTGGATTTCTCTTGTGCAAGTGTGTCTGAAGCGGGTTGGAGAAAACTAGGATCCGACCGAAGAGCACAATGGAAATGTCCTGCTTGCAAGTCATCGCCTGCTCTGCTTTCACCACAACCTTCTGCATCATTGGATACGGTTTTGGGTGAGATTCTCGAGATGAAACAGCACCTACTGAGCTTACCAACGTTAGTCAGCGACATAAAAGTGATTAAAGACGAGTTGACCGAGCTTAAGAAAAGTTATGATTTCTCCAGTGGAAGATTAGATGAACTCGATACCAGACTTGCTGAATTGGAAAGGAAATCCTCCGAGTTTGAGAAGCTCCAGGACACTGTCTCTTCTTTGCAGTCAGAATTGGCTTCATCAAAGCTTGAGCTTTCTTCGTTTGATCAGCGATCCAGGCTTAACAATGTGGAGATTAAGGGTGTCCCATTAAAGAAGGATGAGAATTTATACTCAATCGTGGACGCCATCGGCAGTAAAATCAATTACAGGTGTTCTAAGAACCAGATCAACTATATCTCGAGGGTGCCTATTCACAATTCCAAGGAGAAGTTGGTGATAGTCAGCTTCCTTAACAGGTATATTAAAGAAGATTTTATTGCGGCGGCACGAGCTGATAAGAACCTCTCCACCTGCGACATCGGTTTCCAAGGAGCGCCACATCGTATTTACGTCAACGACCATCTAACTGTGGAATCCAAGAAACTCCTGAGTACAGCTAAAATCGCAGCTAGAGAGAAACACTGGGAGTTTGTTTGGGTGAAACATGGCAAAATTCATGTGCGCAAAGATGTGAATTGTAAAACCTTAATCATACGAAAGGAATTTGATTTAAACAAAATTGTTTAAACCGCTTCTATTTACATCCAAGTTTAATTTCTAGCTTTTCTATTTTTAAAATGTATCAAAGTTTGCACATCATTTGTTATTTAGTTTGTTTTTGTAAAAGGTTTAGCTCCTCTGCATTGCTACTGGGCTTCTTTTGTATTCCTAATTGCGCTGTTTATCTTGGAGGTCCAAAACTTATGTTAATATTCGTCTCGCTTACTCATTTGCGTATAATATATTGTTGCTTGCTCGCTTGCACAGTCATGTTTTTACTAATATCGGGTAACTTATACAATTTTACTAAATTTACTTACTTTTACCTACATTTTTATTTCATACTTCTTTTATACGTAACTAATTATTGTTTCGAAATGAATTGGCTAAAGTTATTATACAATATTATATTTGATGTTTATTCAATTGTTTCTGGATATATGTGCAATGGCTAACATTAGTGATCAGTGTCTTAATGTGTTTTATCAGAACGTACGGGGATTGCGAACCAAAACGGACTCGTTCTATCGGCAAGTATTACATAATTCCTACGATATTATTGTTCTAACCGAGACGTGGTTAATAGATGGTGTTTTGAATTCAGAGTTGTTTGATGATCGTTATTTGGTGTGGCGCCGTGACCGGGATTATGCTTTGACTGGACAAACGAGGGGTGGTGGTGTGCTTATAGCGACGCGTAGGGAGTTACCTGTCACTCCTCAACCGCTCTTACACTCCTCGGCGGAGGATCTTTGGATCAATTTACGGCTTAAAAACTCAAAATCACGAGAATACGTTAACCTTTATATTTGTGTTGTTTATTTGTGTCAACAAAACAGAGGGCTTTCGTTTTCAGAACAATTAAATAACTTCCTGACTAAATTGAATCACACAGCTTTAAATAACAATTCGGATGTATTTTTAGTTATAGGTGATTTTAATATGAGTGGAATTTCGTGGACTCCATCTAATAATAATCATTCATTAGTTCCGGTGAGCCCCGCCTCTAGTGACGAATGCTTGTTCGTGGATGAGTTATGTACGTTGAACTTTGGACAGTATAATGGGGTAGTCAATAGGTATGGGAAATTGCTGGACTTAGTCCTCTCAAATAAATTAGCGTGTGTTAGCGAGAGTGTTGACCCCTTAGTGCCCATTGATCCTTATCATCCTGCGTTAATTATTAATTTTGACATCTTTGAAATACCTCCACTGGACTGTGCGCCGCGTTGGCGGTATATCTATAGCAAAGGCGATTTTGATTCAATACAGAGCGAGATCTCTAACACCGATTGGGAACGAGAATTCTCAATCCGATCATTGGATGAGTCCGTTGAGTTCTTTATTGACACTATTGAACAACTTCATATTAAGTACATACCACAAAAACTAGTACGTAATAAAAAATTCCCAGTTTGGTATAGCTCATCACTCATCAAAACAATTAAAGAAAAATATAAGTATTTAAAAAGATTCAAGATTTATGGCAATAAATCTGACGAGTTAACTTTTAAATATTTGCGTAACAGAGTCAAGACTATGGAAGCTTCGTGTTATAAATGTTATCTTGATCAAACTGAAAAATCCATTAAAGATAACCCTAAATATTTTTGGACCTTTGTTAAGAACCGCTACAACTCCAATTCTATACCTAATACATTAAATTATAATAATGAATCTTTAATGACTGGTGATTCTATTTGTGAAGCCTTTTCATCTTACTTTATGTCGACTTTTCTTAACTCCACTTCCTCTAATACTAATTCTACCAATCCATATGCTTTAATACATTCGGATAATAGAACTTTGTCTGATATTTCTCACATAGAGGTCAATGTTGATGCTGTGACCGATTTACTTCGCAACTTAGATCCAACAAAAGGTGCTGGCCCTGATAAAATTTCATCGAAATTTCTAATAAATTGCGCGCCTACCATTGCTATACCTATCTCTATTTTGTTTTCCAAGTCTTTGACTCTTGGTATTGTCCCTAAAGTATGGAAATCTGCTTTTATTACACCTGTACATAAGAAGGGGTCAAAAACTGAGGTCACTAATTATAGACCTATATCCAAGCTATGCATTATAGCTAAAATATTTGAGAGGATTGTCTATAACCAATTATATCCCGCCCTTGCTAGCTCACTCAGCTTCTTCCAACACGGATTTTTAAAAGGACGCTCTACCACTTCTAATTTGATACTATTTAATGATTTCATTACTGATGCTATGGACAATGGTAAACAGGTCGATGTAGTTTACACAGACTATAGCAAGGCGTTTGATCGGATCGACCACGATACTCTGATTAAAAAGCTAAACTCCTTAGGGATCCGTGGGGACCTCTTAAGATGGTTCTCCTCTTACATTAACAACAGGTCACAGGCGGTAGTACTTAACAATTATATGTCTAGCTGGGTAAATGTGCCCAGTGGAGTACCTCAGGGTTCGTTGCTCGGTCCTTTCTTATTCGTTATCTATGTGAATGACATCGACCAGTGCCTACACTCTTCTAAAATGCTGTGCTTTGCTGATGACATGAAAATCTTTGCCACCATTTCAACGGTCGAAGATAGGTTAGCATTTCAGGCTGATTTGCATCGGTTGGAAGAGTACTGTCGTATTAATAAACTTGATCTGAACCCATCAAAGTGCTCCGTGATCACCTACACTAGAAAACGTGCTGTCATAGCTAACACTTACACTTTGGCGGGCCAGATCTTGCCAAGGTGCAATACTATTCGTGACTTGGGCGTCCATCACGACACTAAATTAATTTTTGATGTACACATTGATACAATTGTCAAAAAAGCTTCCAAGCTACTTGGCTTTATTATTCGTCTCTCTAAGTGTTTCAAGGATGCTAAAACATTAAAAATATTGTATTGTACTTTTGTTAGAAGTCATCTAGAGTACGCGTCTCAGATATGGAATCCGCGTTATCATAAATACATAGACCGCATTGAAAACATCCAGAGACGTTTTATTAAATATCTTTGCTTCCATCAAAAGATTCCATATCAGTCAACTGATTATCTTGAACTGTGTAAGAAGTATCATCTGTTACCACTGGTAGATCGTCGTAGAATTGCCGACTGTCTGTTTTTGCTCAAAATCCTTCATAACAAGATTGATAGTCCTGACCTTTTATCCAAGTTTTATTTAAATGTGCCAAATAAAACATTACGTTTTAATCCACCCATTCGTGTTCCTCACACATCTTCAAATTATAGACGGAACAGTTATATCGTGCGTGCAAGCAGTAACTTCAATGACATATGCAAGGAATATGATCTGGATCCATTCACCATTAGTGTGAACTCGGCCAGAAGGAGCTTAAGTCTCAAATTTTTCAAATAGCATTAGGTTTATTAGTTTACTAATTAGTTTCTTAAGTGCAAGCTAAGGATTTTTGCTGTATCCTACGTAACCAAGAAGCGCAGCTTTTTGTTTTTGTGCTCACACCTTATTTAATTTATATTATAATGTCTACACGTGAGGACTTGTAATTGGCTTTCTAGTGATTATGGATTCCTTTCTTTTTCTTGTCTGGTTTTATTAGCTGTAAGTCTTCCATGTACTAAATAAATAAATAAATAAATAAATAAATAAATAAATAAATAAGTATTGATGATGATGACTTAGGTATTGTAGCGACTGGGGGCGTGGACGCAAGATGTTTTAAGTTTTTGGTAATAACATTAATTAATTAATTAAATTTTATACAAATTACATTTACCGCACCACAAAGTAATATCTGCAAAATAAACCTAACCTTACCTATAACACTGTACAGTCATACCTTTGACGATTCCCCAGCCTGCCTACCCTCCCCAGCTCGGGATCCGAACCTGTGTCACCGCGTGCAGTAATTGACGCAATTAGGGCCCGAGGGGAGAGAGGGTAGAATTGGACAACGAGGGTCGGTTTTGTGGCGAAAGGTACAAATATTAGGCAGGCTTGCTTTTATAAAGATAAATAGGTTACATTCTATAGTTATTACTACAGTTTTCTTGTAGAAAGGATACCGTGTGGAAGATATTAATTCATTAAACCCCAAGCGAACGCAGGCGTTCACTCTCACATTTTTGTGTCTATAATTACGGTAAACGAAAGGTTAATTAGATTTTATTGTTTTCATAGTATTTTTATTATTATTAATGTTCCTTTGACTTCAAAGGAAAAGTCGGGAAAAGATGCTAATTGCTAAATATACCCAGATATTTATTATAATGTGTATAGGTAGTGGGAACCGATGGATACGGGGCGCACAGGAACGTTCGATGTGGCGACGCTTGGGGGAGCCCTATGTCCAACAGTGGACGTGTATCGGCTGAAATGGTGATGATGATGATGATGTGTTTAGCATTGCTTTAATTATAGAAAGGCAAAAGTTTGCGAGTGCATCTGTGTAGCAAACGTACACCGTTTGTTACTTCTTCAAGCTTGAAGCGAACCATCGATTTCGAGGAAATTGAGTATACAGATAAACTATATGTTGGCTAAGAAACTTTTTATTCGGAGAATATGTTCCCTCGGAAAATTTTCTAGTAACAGGCGGGCGAAGTATGATGATTTATTAGACATGCTGATAGGATAGATTTTGTATTTTTATTGAAATGTGTTCTAAGGTACTGTGCCATTATTTCATCAATATTTATTCAGTGAATTTATTTATAAATCACAATTTCATTTCGTTGATTCTAAACATGTTCAGTAAATAAGCGTGTTTTTACTATTAACTCGTAGTACTTCAGTAACCCAAAGTAAATGATAAAGACAATATACTATTTGTTTATTTAACTAGTTGTTTATTAATTGTCACCTAATTAAGGTGTCACCCGATAAAAAATGCTCGACAGTGGAGCATGCTTACATAAAAGTAGCAAAGCAAAGAGTGGATCTTTGCTTAAACACCAACAGGTCATAGTTGTTAGGCTGCGTGCAGCCAGCTGGCTGCCGTGCTAACAGGCGCGTTTTATTGGCTGCTGCAGCCGAGATTTCGTGGCTGCCTAGTGCGCGGGCTCCTATATAACGTCATATGTTTTACTGGCTGCCGCAGCCTGGCTGCCTAGTGCGCGCCCGGCCTAAGAGCTCGGAGCGGACCAACCAGAGCCCCGAAACTCATAAACATGTCAACTCGCATTAGGCTATCAGATTTGTTAAAAGTAAAAGCGTTTTAAATGCACAAATTAGTCCAGTTTTTCAAATAAATTTTAATCAAAACATTTACCTATGAAATCAATTCGTTTCCAAGCCCCGAAGCCCTTCGGCCTTTCGCCCAAAAGTAATTAGCCCCTAACGGCTAATTCCGTCAGATCAAAGACTAAGTCGATGTGCGTTAATTATTTAGACGCGTCCGCAATCAATTGAATTGATTGGACAAGCTAATTGAATTCGGCTTACGAATACAATTTTATCGGACTCTGATTAATGTCGAAGTAATCATTCCTGGAACTTGTGGATTGTTGGAGGCAGGTCAGCGTACGGAGTTTTAGATACAATTTATGTTTTTAACCGACTTTTAAAAAAGGAAGAGGTTCTCAATTCGAAAGTTTGTATTTTTTTTTATGTATGTTCGCGCATAACTTCGTCGCTTGCCAACACATTTAAAAAAAAAATTTTTTGTTTCAAGGGGTATACTTCTCAAATGGTCCCATAGTCACCAAGTTGGGATCTGATGATGGAATCTTGGTGAAATCGAGGGAACTCCTCAAATATTATAGGCAACCACATAGTTCTTTTGGTATTTTCTTCAAAGACTTAAGCATTTATTAGGTCAAACAGAAAGCTACTTTTCTTCCTGAATGACATAGACTATATTTTATGTACGGGGGCGAAGCCGCAGACAAAAGCTAGTATTAAATAAATGCTTAGATTAATAATTGACTGATTGATATTGTTCAAATTTTCTAGTTTTTCACGAATAAAATGGTGAACTATTCATTTTACTGGTGTCCTAGGATTTATAAAGTAAAGATGTAGTTTGGGAAAACGTTTTGATCTTGAGTTAATTCTGAAGCCTGCATACTTAATAAGGTCAATCAATACAAGTGTGAACACACACATCTATTTACAAATAAATTCGTCAAACAAATTATTGCTGTAATTACCAATGTTTTTTTATGATTAAATACGGCATCTCTCGTTCCCCGGCGAGCGCGGCTCCTTTATTTATATGACGTCACGTCCTCCCCCAATTTACTTTATAACGTTGTCTCTCAAATATTTGCTTATCGTTAGCTTCACCAAACATTTGCCGTCCACATAATCTCTACACCGTGGTAATAAGGTTTATTTTTGACCGTTGTATGTGTAACAGATTTTTGGGCTCAATGTTTGCTCACATAGAGCCCTCGCGACTCTGCGTTGTGTCTTAATATCATCGTAAATAATAATACCTTTGTCTTTTGGGGGCTTGTCCTTTTGTTTGTTGAGTGCTTGTAAGACATTATTATTGGGGTTCCGCAGCAGGTTGATGATAGGGAAAACGGAATGGTTTATTGCGCGTTTGGTGTTGAAATTGGTATTGCAGCTAAGCTGTTGTAGCGGTCTATTGTTCTTTGTGTTAATTGATTTTATGAGAAGAAGCAGTCTTTAAAAAAGCTATAAATTTTAAGTAACTGCCCTATCGCAAAAACTGTATAAATTTGTATGAATAAGATGCTGATCAATTCAAAAACAATGCAGCGTTAATATTACTTTTCTCCATACCTAAAAATCAAACATTACGCAATTGAAACCACCTGCAAAACCTCTGACACCAGTCAATGCTACAGTACATTAGCGACCAGCAGTAGTCGTTACTGCTGCTGCTGCTTCTAACAGAAGATATAACACAGAAAACGTATAGGATCCAGTTGAGTAGCTTTGTCATCGTCGTCTGACGATGTTGCTCGCCGGCGGTGACGGCCTTAAAGTCAAGCCTATCGTAGATATATTGTTTTTATCTTACAAAGGCAGACTTATCTCCATACAGACACTTATGTGCACATGAATGTACACCCACATTCAAGATCAATCTGCCTTCATAAAATAGAACAAATGTATCTACATAAACGCGAGGGAATATCAAATTAAAGTAGATTAATTAGTAAGTTTTTTTAAATTAGCCGACTCAATATTGTTTCAGTAGGTTGTAGTATTAAACATAGTTCTATTTTACTATTTGTAATGCCACTTGTTATGGCAGAACACAGAAACACGTCTTTGAAACAAAAAGATTCATTTTTTAGTTTAAGTTCTTATAATATAGTCACAGACATCATAAGGTTAAGGTGGATATCGCTGTCAGCGATAAGACCATTGATTATGTTTCTGTGGGATTGTTACTATTTTGGTGTACAATAAAGTTTATTCTATTTTTATTTGATTTCATTTGACGCACGTACAACTATTTACGCTTACGTACCTAAAGACCGAGAAGAAAAAAATTCACGAGCACCCAAACTTTATCTTGGTGGCTTGCCAATCCTCAGACACCTCAAAAAAACCATCCATTCATCCTTGGACTAGTAAGAAGTAAGTGGTGCAATTCGTACCTGTATCCCTGAGCTGCAGCGATCCGACCTTGTTGCTGAGGTAGCCCCGGATGGAGCTGGCGACGCGCGCGGGCGACGCGGCGGCAGCGCTTCCCCGGAGCGCGCCCCCCAGCCGCCCTAACAGCGCGCTGCTTTCCGCCTCCACGGTCGACACTTGCGACAACCCCGACACAACTATCCAACCCCCCCTAATAACCTTCAGTATTCACCTACCCCCTTCAATCCTCTAAAATGTAACTAGCTTCCCCTTTTTTCTTCTACTCACTAATTTTGTACGTAATGCTAGCTTGTAAGGTCGCGTTAGAGACTAAGAGTGTAAACGTTAGGTTTATAAGTAATCAGTGCAGTATTTGATATGTATTGGTTGAGGGCTAGTTCACCATGGTGCGTCCGCGTGTGCTTCTGTAACAAGAGAAATCTTTGATTAAAATACTGCTGCAGTGTACATTATTTTGTTATCGGCCTATCCTTTTCTCAACGTGCTTCTTCCCCTTTCGTGTTTGACTCAAATCTTGTGCGAACAATATGTAGCACCCTGGCGTGTGCTGGCCTCGTAAGTGCAGGTGGTTGTGGAAGCCGAGTAGGAAAGGTGGGTTTGTGATGGGCCAAGTATACCCCATTTGGCTAAGTTGCCTCTGCACTGGACAACCTGTGCCATGCCATCGGTTCAGAACCTCCTGAGGGCATTGATTAAAAATATCGTATCGCAATTCCAAACGCCCGGTGTTCCCTGGACAGCTCTCGGTAACGCAGAGTCTACCTGATCTTTCATCATGATGACTCAAACTTTTAACTTGCTAACAAGATGCATCTGGATGCCAATATTTTACAGGAGCCTATCTTGAAGATGCCTTGCTCTTGAAAATACAGGCAAATTGACACAATCCAAACGCCTGTCTATATGTTCGGCAAGTTTGAAAGAAACCAATGTAAATAGCCAACGTAGACGAGTTTTGAGGAGACGCCCACATGTTTGGCGACCGCGCGTGAGCGCCTTTGATTTGTTTTTTTTTTTTTTTTATTGTTGATAGGTTCGCACTTGACCGCTATCTCACCTGATGGAAAGCGACGATGCGGTCGACGATGGAACGCGCTTACCTAAAAGAAACCTATTCACTCTCGACTTAAACTTATTTGTGCAGAAAAACCGACACAGCTCCGAAGTGAGGCAAGTGATCGCGAGCGGCTGTAAGTTGTGATAAGCGACACCGAGCAAATTTACTGTCTAGATGTTGGTATTGGTCTTCACTCGGAAACGTTCGGCCAACGTGTATTTATGACTATGTAATATATGACTCTATTGGTGGCACTCATCAAATCCTCCAAAATGCACACACACACATACTGGTTCCAAATAGTTTACCGAGTTTACCATCGAATCGAAAAGAATTAAATGTCATGGTCATCACTCACGTAATATTCTCTGCGAGAAATCCTCATAAGAAATACTCAACATTTGAAAGAGTTACGGTGACCTTAGAACGCAAAGGACACATGAAGGACACAGGTAGGTTTTAGTTGGTAAAAGTCTGACACGCCGTCTTGTTCCACATAACACATTTGATGATCGAAATCTTTATAGCTGCTTGATTTTCCAAAATTAACCCCATAAGGGGATCCTAATTTGGATGGAAAAACCTATATTTACACAAGCTTTGTCACTGGTAGAAACTAGTTATTTCTCTATCATTCTTAAAAAAATACAGTAATGCTTTCAAATACCTAGGTAGCTTAACATATTTGTCATCCCGTTTTTTTCGTGTAGCGTCATACTAAGCTATGAAATTGTCCAGCTATAGCTGAGCTAGCTTTGCCCAATAGTGTTAAGCCGCAGTTTATGCCGTTGGCTGAGCGCCAGCCTATCGCCAATCTTCAACGACCACCCTTATAAATGTGGGACACAGCATTGGCCCCAATACACTCAGTAGAGTCACAAGGCCTTGCTTTTTGTATTAAGACTGTAGTAGGGTAGGTATGTTAAAAGACTACTAGAAAAAAAAACGTCATCATCTTCCTGCTCGTCAGCCCAACACGTCTTTTTCTTCCACTCTGTCCTGTCCCTCGTCACGCTATCACTAACTGCCTTTTCTTTCATATCACTTCACATACAATCCATCTTTTCTTTGGCCTTCTTCTCCCTCACCATCCATCCACATGTATTGTAAACTCATAACCCTTTTTGTAATATAGGTTTCACCACTCCTCTTCACATGGTTATACCAAGACAAATGATTTCTTCTCAACTTTTCATGAAAATCGATTAATATTTGACGATTTTTCATGAAAATCGCTAAACGGAACACAAATAAAAATAGAATCCTAAATTCTTCAATTATTTGACATTTATTCCAAATGGCCTCTATACGCCGGAAAATTGAGTCCCGAAATTAGCCCAGACTGGCTTGAATCATTTGACAAATCATGCTACGAAAGTTTATTTATAAAAAGTGGTTTATTAGCTGAAGGAATGATAATTGATAAAGAGTTGATAAAGCACAGTATTTGTGTCTTAAAAACTTTTCGTACTAGAAAACTTTAAAACGAGCTTTAGCATCAAAAACCGCTTCAATTTTCACCACATTATATTTTTTGAAGTTTTGGCAAATGTACAGTTTCTCAACAAAAAAAAATCATACATTTCCCTCATCTAAAGTCGAGAGCCTCCACACCGGATGTGTACCACCGGATACCGCCACTCGAGCCACTTCCGGCCGCCATCTTGCGACCGGAAACAGACGCGGTTTACGACTTCCGCTCCCTTTGTGAGACTAAAATGTAACTTTTGTGAATTACTTATATATTTGGCTAATGTTTGGGAATTACAGTAAGTTCAGATTGAAGTTTCCACGAAGGCTATGACGAAGTATGTGTGGACATTCAGTTGGCTTAAAGGCTTAACAACTTTATAATTACTTCCCTAAAATAAGGTAATAATTAAATAATGAGCACATCTATTCAGTAGTTAATCATGGAATCTGTTGATGAGTTATTAATAGAAAATTAAACAGGTATTAGTTTAAAACCGGTACTGGCTACAAACAAACTGCCAATCTGATAAGAAAATTAATTATTGGCTCAAAAATGAGTACAATACATTCATAGCAGACTCAGCAAGCACTCTTACTTGCTAACAGTCTAACCTAGAAAAAAAAAAAAGAAAAAAAAGGTCATCACGTTGGCCTCGGATAGTGGCAAGCCAATAAATTATTAAAAGAACATAGATTAAAGACATATCACACTTCAATGTCCTATAATTACAAATTATTTCAAAATTACAAATGTCACAATGAACGTTCGTGTGCGTCTCGCATACATCAGACTCCCGCGACCCTCACCAGATTATCGGTCCACCTGGTCCACCAGCGTCAGGCAACTGCTATGTAGTTGACTGGCATTAAGCTGAACTGGACCTATTCGGCTCAACCGTGAGACACACAATATTGATGTATTTTAAGTTTAAGTATTTAAGTTTCTATGTTTTAATTGTTATCTGATCAACTGGAATGGTTGAGGCCATGGTCCGGAGCGAGGAGGAGTGGCAGGCGGTCGCCGACTTCTGCGAAGCAGTAAAGCTCGCAAAGGAGGAGGCCGGCTCGCCGCCACCGGGATTCCGATCCCGATTTCCAGCCACCGTAGGCGCGGGCTTGTGGATACTGAGCAATGGATAGCTCGCAGTCCGACCGGCCGGTAACTCTCTAGACCAAGCTCAAGTCGTCGACGGCGCGCACTGTTCCCGCGCGCCTCAAGGAGTTGTCAGCAACAGCAGGAGCCCAGCCAGGTCGAAGCCTACTGGAGCCAGGGTTATCCGAAAGGGAACTCGAGCCCCGTGGCTAGAAGGAACGGGGTGGGTTTTTAGTCAGTAAAAGTCTGACACCATCTCCCGCTCCGCCCAAGAGCAAGGGTTGTGATAGAATGACTTTCCCGACCAAAAAAAAAAAAACCGCATACTGGAAAACGCAATGATGAAGGGCCTCCCATAAGTACGACCAACGACATGGTAAGGGTTACGCGGATCTATGGATGCAAAATGCACAGGACCGGTCATTGCGGCTACCATTGGAGGAGGCCTATTTCCAGCAGAAGACGTCTTTCGGCTGTAATGATGATGCAAATTATCCCAAGAAAACCGATTATCGTGTTAAAATGGACTACTGTGTTACTCCAGGCTGTGGTCTACTCCTGCTTTAGTTGTTCATCCAAATCTGTTCTTTCGATCCATCCCAAGGTTTTTATTTTTTGGCGGATGGAAAATCATCTAATGACATCCTCCCCTCTTGGGCGGAGCGCGAGATAGTGTCAGACTTTTACTGACTAAAAACCATTCGAACCGGGGCTTGAGCTATCTTTCGAATTAACCCTGGCCCCATTAGGCTTCGACCCCTGCTGTTGCTGATAGCTTCTTGAGGCACGCGGGAACAGTGCACGCCGTCGACGACTTGGACTCGGCCCGGGAAGTTACCGGACAGTCGGACAGCGAGGATCCATCTGGTAGATATCGCTCTCAGCGATAAGACCGCCGTTGTATCCATACATTTAAGTTTATTCAGAAGTTGTTACTTTTTTGGTGTACAATTTTGGCCCGAAACTCAAAAAGGAGAAGAAGAAGAAGGTTTACAATAAAGTTTATTCTTTTCGAGTCTATTCTATCCACCAAGGCGTAGAACATGAATCATCTTGTTCACCATCGAGCTTTAAAACTAAAATTATTATGCTGTAGTTACATTTAAAAAATATCCATTGAGAAGCGCATATTAATATTCATAAAGAAGTGAGTTCTTTTTCCCCTTGCATTAAAAAGCGCCTACGGGTCGTAGCCGTCGGCTACGGCGCTACGCTTCCGTAGAGGGCGGTGCTACGAGGCTACGATGGATATATGTGTGATAACAAAATATGTTACTTGTAACGTAATAGTTTGCCACACAGGTAAATTATTAGAAAACTCTAATTATTTAAGATGGTGGATAGGTAACTTCAAATTTCTACAACGTAATTTTGAAACCTCAAAACTCAGTAATTCACTACTAGGTCGTTGATATTTTTAAAACTCGAAAGAGAAAAGATTATCTTCAAGTCTTTCACAGATGAGAATCGCGAGAAATAACAAATTATTAAAGTTTTGTTTATTACAGGTTTTACAAAGGAGGAAAACCTTAATTATTTGTATTTTACGGTCCACTATACAGTTTTAATGACGTAAAATTCTAATATATTTTCTATCTAGAATTTTTTTTTTGCTGGTTATCCTTACTTTAGTTTACGTTTAGGTTTGGAATACAAAATATTAGAATACGACGGTTCAAACAACCCCTCACGCACACTAACATACATCACGCAACCACACACAATACATTACGTAAGAATTATATAACCCGCACATTGACAAACCCTCTATTTTACCACCAAAGTACACCAAATAATCACACTAGCACACTATTACCAATATAACACTGGATTTACAATTACCGAAACACAGAAAATCAATATAGCCATCAAATTAAAATATGTATGAATGAACTCACGCACACACTGCAAAAAAAAACGCTAAAAATATACAAAAATCCGCGCGAATAAGTCGCCATTTTAAAAACCGAAGATAAATCAATATGACGGTTTAAAAAATTAAAAGTATATTGACCTTTGTTTTAGTTGGCGGTACTTGCACACCTGGGAACACCTCGCCCGAACTGGCGAGCACAGACAGTGCTCTGAAAAGGCTTTGCGGCCATGCGCGAAACGCGGCCTTCCTATTGGCCGAGGGTGGAACGTGACGTCACGCCGGCCTAGCCAATGGCAACCTGCTGAAATTTTCACGTAGGTATAGACCGGTCGATGACTAAAAATAGGTTGTGCCGGTCGATGGGGCACGGGCCACCGCGCTATCAAACATTCATCTAATTACGAGAGCTATTTCTTCACGTACGATTCGAGGTTTATGTAAATGTAGGCGATTATTTTTTACTTCTGCCTGAAGTGATAAATTAGTTAAGGGCCTGATTTATTTGTATTTAACAATAAATATTTTATTCAACAAAGATTTTCTCTGTTTTTGGAACAGAAACTGAATATTTTTTCAAGATAGTTATGTCTTTTGAAATTATATTCAAGGCAAAAGTGAATAGGCTCTTAATAAACTAGTGCGCCTCTCCATCAACGATTGCATCACTGCTTACCATCAGGTGGGATCGCAGTCAAGCACTAGTTTATATCAATAAAAAAATATATCAACATAATTTATTTCCTTGTAACCTTCATAAATTTTAGTACATATTACTGGAAATAGATCAAAGACTCACCCAATATCATAATTGTTTTGAAATGTTGCTCTTGTAAATGAAAGATAATTTATTTTCAATTTGCATTCTTGTAGGCTTCCTAGTTAATTATACATTAATGACACCGGTGGAATAAGGCCTTATGGCTGTTATGCCTTTAACTTTGGTTGTTTATCTTAACCAACTCACTGATGGATCAACGCACAACCTAAACCACTGGTTATAAAAAATGGAAATATTCTTTAATGATCTTGGTATCTGAAAATAATGAATTCTTAGAAATATCATCCATGAAAAAGAGTGGCAAAGTTTACATGGGAAAACTTGTTTTTTTTCTTGACTTCTTAAAACTTGACTTTAAATTTTCACATTTTTTTAATACTTATGATTCGCATATACTTTTTTTTTAATTCAATAGTTGAAAGTTATTATAAATGGACAGCGTTAAATAAGAATGGATTAAGCGACACTAAAGAGAATTTGAGAAAATGAGCGCTGTCCATAATGCACAGCGTTTATTTTCTCAAATTCTCTCTAGTGTGCTAGTGCTTAATCCGTTCTGACATAACGCTGTCGAAATATAAATACAACAACACTCTCAAACCAAAACCTAATTTTAAATTCGAAATTCAACTTTATTTGCTCTTGCTTCAGTGAAAAACTTTTATTTAACCTTATTTCTGCTGTTTAAGACACAAAATTAAAAAAATTAAATCTATGTTGAGGATCATTCAAAATGTTAAGTTTTCTGATCACCCATTATTTCGTACATAAATCCACCATGATGATAAAATGGTGGTACCGTCACCGTTTGTAATACTCGGTTTCAGTTTTATCTAGATAAACTGGAAGCCAATCACAATATAGTTGGGGCTGGCAGATTAATTGGAGTGATAATAATATGATGGCGAAGGAAAATTTAATATTTCAGACACGCGACCTTTGAAATTCATATAAATCACAAGGAATCAGTATGGATTCTTTGTGATTTTTATTTTGATTTAAACTAGTATTATTATTGTGAAAGTAACTCTGTGTGTTTGTTTGTTACCTCTTCCAGTCTTAACGAAAACTGTGCAAATGACCATAGCTTGGAATAAGACACGGAATACAATTTTATTTATCGTCTGCTATAAACTGATCCACTCGAGACGAAATTGGAAATATGAAATTTCGCCATGCGTGCTCCATTTAAATAAGTGTAATGTGTTAGAGTTCTAGGGTATAAACAATCAGCAGCTATTACCAAAAAGAATACAGTTCAGAAGAGGAGATTTTCTACATGAATAAATTAAAAAAGTACCCAAAACTTCTAACTGACATACATCACCCGGAAAAAGGAATAGGTTTGCTAACAACATTTCTATAACGTTTCTCAATAACAGAAAAAAAAACGCTAAGACGTTTCACAAAATAATTCTGTTAAATCCTCAAGATGTTTTATTTTCCCTTGAGAGATAAAACGTTTGTGAATTTATAAGCAGAACCTCCATTATCTGGTTATCTGTCATGAATAATGTAAACATACTTAAGTACGCGCTTATAAGTTTTATATTGGCCTCACAGTTCTAGTTTGAATATTTTTAACTTGAAAGTGGGTGGATGGTGTTGTAACAACAATACTTTGCAAATTCCAGTAGATCCAGCTTCAAGAGAATTTTATTTAAAAGAATTTAGAAAGAAATAAAAAGGTTATGGCAATCCATAGTCACAGCAATAAGAGCTCTCTTTATAGAATGGCTAGAGAGGCGCCACAGTGTTCCACATGATGTAGGTCGTCACGAGACAAAGCCAATTCAGAAAGTTACTGTTTCGAATTTAGGTGGAAGTGGCACCTAGATGTTACCATTGTTCAGGTCGGCCGAAGGATACGGGGGAGCAAACGGTAGATGTCTGCCCTGCTTAGCTGGTTAGACCTCTCGCATTCGGCTCAGGTCTGGCCATGGTCTGGAGCGAGGAGGAATTCAAAGCGGTCACTTCCTTCTGATTAGCAGTAATCCAAGTGAGATGGCTGCAACTGTGAGGAAACAAATAAGCTCATGCCCCAACCCCACCACAGGACACGCCCCGGGCGTCGAGAGTCGTAAAGCGATTCTCTCACATAATAAATAAAGTAATCTATCCCTTCTTTCTGTCTATTCATATAACGAGTTATAGATGACGCTTTCTCTATTAGATTGAGTATATTTTGTGCAAGTCCCTCAAATTTTTTTAGCACCCTTCCTCGAGAAAGTTACTTTTTCATTTGACAAAAAAGGAAATGGAGAGGCTAGAAGAGCTTCTTGTCTCAAGATAATATCGCGGCTTGGTCGCGTCACACCCAGCCCAGAGGCCCCCAATACCCGCTTCCTGAACCCACCCTTACATATTTGCTTCATAAATTGGGATTTAGAAAAGACTATTGACGCAACAATAAGATAAAATTGTTGTAAACAGTTCTGTGTACAATAACGCCAAGTGAAATATGAAACTACACATTATCCCCTTCCTGCTTTTGTCCCGTGTTGTTTGGGTATATATTTATCCTTCCATTCTGTCCTAGCAACCTCCACGCTAACACTGTCTCCATTTTCTTATATATAATTCTTCATAAAATCTTTTCTTTGACCTTTCTCTTCCTCTCCGCCTGTTCACATATCGCAACACAACATGAGGTTAATAAATAAATCACAGCAATCGATATTCAATATTTACGGTAATCCCATTCCCAAACTATTGGATACAGAGATATAGCGACCACATCAGCACTAAATCCTCGGATATGTTTGCATATTTCGAATACAGCTCGAATATGCCTCGAATTTATGCACCAATTATATTTTCGATTTGTCTACGGCCTACAGCCAAAATCGTTGACGAAGTAATGTTGTTTTTTCTCGGAATAAATATAAAACTGCATGGTTTTATTCTATCGCGTTATTTTTTTCAATTCCGTGTACATATTTGTGCTATTGTATGACTGGTTTTGGCAATAGTTTTTCACTGGATTTTGTTTGTATTCGACTCTGAAATAAGTTTTATTTCAGAGTCGAATACAAACAAAATCTTGTTCGTTTTAATTAATTTGCATTTTTACATAGAAGGTTTTTGTTCATTATCTGCCTGCGTTTTTCAGTTTATGTTGTCTTTGGACTGTAGCCTAACTAGATGCAGCTGAGCGCAATTATGTTACATGGTGCGAATGTGTTGTTAATTTATTTCTTTGTATTTCAGTTTCTAACACTCTGATTAAGCACTAATGAGGTTTTCGAACAATTCTCTTTTTTTACAATTCCTGGGATTGTAAAGAATAAGATTGTAATAATATAGACATAGTACAAGTACATGCATATTATCAATACTTGTTATTAATTAATATTTAAGTGTTATTTATACCATCTTTTTAACAGAGAAAAAAATTGATGAACACCGAAATAAGTTTTTGTGTAACTTAGCTTATTATATCTAATATTAAGTAAATGAATGTTAATATAAAATAAATAATACCGTTTAATAAAAACGGACAGGAAATAATTGGAATTCTTACTTAGTAGTAATGAAAATTATTAAAACTCATTGCGGCGGCTTTTTTTGTGGCCCGTGTGCGGGGACACTAAGATAGAGATAGACAGTAGTACGCTACTTTATCACTGACATAGCCATATTTTTTTTATATGAAGTAGAACAGATAAGAGCAGTTCCTACTGGACTGCTGGTTGGGAAATCTTATACCTATTTATAATTTCACCAGAAAGACGTCCACTGCTGGACATAGTGTGGCCCCTCACCCTCCCCCAAGTGTGGCCGCAACGGCCGCGCCTGTGCGTCTTGCATCCATCGGTTTCCCACGACCCTCACCAAGTCATCAGCTCACCTAATGAAATCTATCCCATTTCCTTTACATTGAGACTACTCTGATTGACTACATCTATATATGTATATAAAAATCAATGCCTTTTCGTTGTAATTTTATAACTCAAGAACGGGCTCACCAAACCAAACCAAATGGCTTTGTTCGGACTATCTAGTAGATGGTTTATGTGAAGTTTGGTAGGGTAGAGTAGTGTAGAATAGTGTAGAGTAGTGTAGAATAGTATAGAGTAAGGTAGAGTAGGGTGGAGTAGGGAAGAATGGGAGCGAAGCCGCGCGGGCAAAAGCTAGTTGTTTATAAAACCATATTTTAAAATTTTATATCTGTATAGTTTAGGATATAAAATTTGTTAAAGTTTGTGCTTCACCCACAACTGGGTTTTACTGGGTCCTTTTTTATTTTAAGCTCTGTCCACAATGTTATAATCCATCGAGAGATACTGGCAATAAGACCGTCATTGTACTCATACATACTTTGTTTTACAACAATGCTTACTATATTATATTCTATTATAATTAATCAAAGATAAAAATTAAGACATGCTCCTCAGCGTGCAAGCACCATGGCCCAACTTCAAATCAACTCCAGAAAGACAGCTCAATCAATCCATTTGTGAAAACTAGATTAAATCTTGACTCTATGGTTGGAGTACATGATGATGAGCCCAGAGGCGGTGCAGCACTTCGAGTGGACTATAAATATGGCGGTCGATGTGCCCGCGCATGCGCAGAACTTACCATCGAACTCATTCATCACGCGTCCTACTATGGGACCTACATATGTACTGTAGTTACTATGTTATGTGACAATAAATCAGTAGAAACTTGTGATTATAATATAGCTAGGTACCACATAGTGAACGATTTATACATGGTGGATATCCCACCCACACGTTTTGGGAACACATTTATTATGCGTACAGCTTAGGAGTGGAGTTCTCTGCTGGAGTCTATGTTTCCTGATAGCTACAACCTAAGGGTCTTTAAGTCAACAACGAATAGGTTACTTCTAGACAGGCATGCTCAAACGTCCATAAAATCATTACTTATCATCAGATAATAATATAATGATAATAATATATTCCACAATTGTTGTCCTCTTTACCAGTAGTATCATACTTACCACCCATCAGACACACATCAACCAAAACGCTACAATTTTAGACTACTCAAAACTGCACTATCCCACACAGTCCGCCATTACTGCTTAATTGACAGCAGCACTCAAAAGCTTCCCTATTTCAGGATCCATGTTTATTTACTGAACAGAATGGAGTCGTTTAGAGCGCGCTTTTCCCGCTGCAGCTAAATGAGAGCCATTGTGGGGCGCAGACGATCTTTACATATTCATGGCAGTCGCTGACTGGCTCGATGCTAACGATCTAAAATAAAAACATAAAATCTGAATGAGAAATTATTTATTTTGCAAATAGTTTTTAAACAATTTAAACTTGGAATCGGTGTTTCCTAGACTACCCTAAGAAGAAACACCAATACAAACTCATGGGGTCTCTTTTAAAGTCTACACATCAAAAATGCACGAGGAAGATCAAATATAAAACAAATTTTTTGAAAAATGTTGTATTGTAAAAGTAGCTATACTGGATGTTAGACTGCTCTGTTACGAAATTTAGAGAACAATCGGGACCGCGTCACTTCACTTTTTAATGTAATTATAGCCATAAACGAGAAGAATGTAGTATTTATAAGAATCCAGTATCTGTTGCGCAACGCATCATTCTACGTTTTTTGGTCATAGATAATGTAAAATTCGCGGTTTATCGAAAATTACTCAAGCAGATGATGAGTGCTTCTTCAAGGTTCGAGTGTATGAATGGTGTTTTGCTTTCTGAAAAAGCCGAAAAGGGGTGGCCAACTTGCCACAAGCGCGGCGCCCCAGTACAAGTGTTACCGATGGGAACGTCAGCGCTATAGAACAACTCATATTACTGTACGCAATATGGCTGAAGAATTGGGCATCAACGTAGATAGTATTGAGCAAATAAATCATGAAAGACTCGGTTATGGTTACGGTTGCATATTTGCTGCAAGACAACGTCAGACCGCACACAATTCGGCTCACACACACCCTCGTTAACAACAGAAGAGAAAAGCAAGAAGGAGAGTTAATCTTACCCAGAAAATGTAAACGACTCTTTACATGTTTTACATTTAAAGCACAAAAAAAATGCACCTGCCATGTTACCTCTGTACCACCCTTGTTTGACCAGTAGAAAGTGCCTCAGGCATCACGTCTGCCTTTGTACCTTTCAAGACATCTGCTCTTAAAAGTACTCTAAAGACCATACATCTTCATGAAACAAGATCTCGTTACATTTAAATGGAACACTGCAATAAGTTCATCCACCTATACGCAAACGCTGGTAGTTCATCTTCCGGAGTGTTGTTGAAAATTCTCATGTAAAATGGATTCTATACTTCGTCTAAGCTGAGCGGTACATACTAGCAAACTTGCGCAGCACTTTAGAAGTTTGTGTGCTATAATTGTATAACAACTGTACGATAAGGCCATATTACGAGAATACATTGAAACTGTCTAGAAGGATATTCATAGATCTAATTGGTAATGTTTTCCAGAAAGATCAGGTACGTAGTATGCGTCAGCTTCTGTTGTACAAATGATCTCTTGGATTCTTATCCAACAAACGATCTGTTTGCGGATGAATGGAAGATGATTTTATTGACATGTCAGAAGTACTGTGAGAGGAATTGATGTACGTGTTGTTTAAATGTTTATACTTTACTCTTTGTTTAGTTACTGTAATTGGTTGTTTAACCGTTGTAATTAAACAATTAAAAAAATAAAAATTAAAAAAATGGCCATCTGTATCACCGTAAACGTATTAAAACTCATAGCAATTACTTCTATTAAACCATTTACAGGCGTTTTTAAATTATCAAGATCATTCAGTCATAAAAAAGTGAAGCTATTTGCACATTTCAAAGCGTAGACCTCAGCGAATCATTGTATGAATACAAAATTGTGGTTACACCGTTAATGTTGAAATTATACAAAATATTATACATAATGTGAGAATGATGTAGAAAGATGTGCATGTAAAAAGCGTACACGGCAAAAAATACAAATCATTTAAAAACGCGTGAGTAACGTAGCAGGTAAGTATTGTAATACGTACGTTGCTGTAGAATAAATACGTATAGTCGATGGTCGCAATATAAAGACACGGAGCTGATCCCCGTGGGCGCTGTGTGAAGTTATTAACGAATGGCTCCCTGGGGAATACTGACTACCGAATAGTTATTTATTAAGTATATCTGCGTACAATTCTGTCAAGTGAGAGCTGCGGATGTGGTTTAATGTTGTTTTTAACTAATGAGAAATAACTGTGACCACAATACTAGAGCCAGATTTTGCCTTTTAAAAATTCCATGGTTGTTCATTTCAAAAATTTATCAAACTTCAATGGCAGTGGCCAAAGCATATTGCTCGCAGAACAGATGGTCAATGAGGCTGAAAGGTTTTGGAGTGGCTACCACTTTGGAAGGCCTCCCTTAACTTAAGGCTTAAGACCGATGACCTGAGTCATGGTAATCCGATGGCTTTTTTTTAATCGTAATCCACCACGCGGGCTCAGTTCAGATTACTAGATATCACATGTTATCGAATGTTCGGTTCTAGAACATGCCAGTTTCATCACTATTTTGTTCTTCACCATTATGAGAATAGTGGTAATGAAATAAGTGACACAGGCTGGATATGAAACCAAGACTTTCGACTTATACGTCAGGGCGCTACCCCTGGGCACCACTGCTCTCAAAGTCAATATCCAGCCATGGATATCTTTTGCCTGAAATGACAAGTCCTTTCCAGATAATACAATTGTTGCTACCCAATATTTAACAATATCTAACCCTAAATTAATTCCAGATGTTTATTAAATAACTACACAAACAATTTTACACGTGCCAATCAGCATTTAACCTTCGCAACCCCACAGATTCGAGTTTCTAAGGTGAACTTGTTAGCAATAGGCCTGTTATAAAACCTTTGTTTTAAGGCACCCCCGGCAATAGGCCTCCGGGGGTTGAATATCTAATATTACAATAACACGAACGGTTTAATATGCTCACCAACCTTTGGGAAATGAAACGTGTAGTCGGAGAGAGATAGAGCTATTGTTTATATGGTTATCTCTTTCACCCATAATATATTTACCCCAGTCTTTTGACGGGACATGCGAAACGAATTGATATGTGCTGAATGGTACGCCGAGGAGTCGTTTAGGAATTGTTCTGGTGCCATAAAAAGTACATTTGTTAAGTTCTCTGTGAAATTTTATAAATCAGAAAGAGGTAATTTACTGTTTATGTGTGTGTTCATGGTGCCCCGATGGCCGGTGGAGAGTTTGTTTGGTATTGATTGCGTGACCTATGTCTATCTTCATAACTGAAATGAAAAGAATGGCTTTTGGACCTGGAATGGACCGGAGTTTTAACTTCGCCTTGCTTAGAATATGCTAAGCAAGGCAAAGTTAAAACTCCGGTCACACCCTATAGAGCGAAGCATTCAGTTTTCTGTCGTTATTAATCATCTCTATTTCTAAATCTCTGTTAAACCAACGCACAGCAAAATATGTAGGTACAAGCAACTCTTTATCTGCATTTGGAGAGATTTTGCAAGTTTTATCTGCACTAATATAATAAAGATGTAAGTTTGTTTTTATTTTTTTGTTTGTAGGTGGTAATCTCTGAATCAATAGAAAGCTATTTTATTCCTGAAAGACATAGACTATACTTAAAGTACGCGAGCGAAGCCGCGGGCAAAAGCTAGTATTAAATATATAGCTGTGTAAGACTATGAGTGAAAGAGATATTTTTTTTTTTTTTTTTTAATTGAGATAAACTAGTGCTTGACTGCGATCCCACCCGATGGCAAGCAGCGATGCAATCTTTGATGGTGAGGCGCACTAGTTTATTAAGAGCCTATTCACTCTAGCCTTGAAGACACCCAAATTATAATCGGACGGGAAGACCGCAGAAGGCAGACTGTTCCAGTCCTTCGACGTACGCGGTATAAACGACGAGGCGCGTAGAGGAAGTTTTATTTTTACTAAGTTATAAATATTTTTTAGATTTGTATTAGCTGCTAAAGCTGTAAAGGTAGCTTGAAAAAGGATAAATAATTCTACACTAATATTATAAAGAGGTAAAGTTTGTTTTATGTTTTTTTTGTTTGTAGGAGGTAACAAATTACCTCCTACAAACTCCTCAAAATCTCTTCCGATTGCTTAAATTTCAGCGATAGAAAGCTGCTTTATTCCTGAGTAACATAGGCTATATTTTATGTGCGCGGGCAAAAGGTAGTAATTAATACAAATCTGAAATATCGAGTTTCAAGCGGTTTAAATGAGCTCTACATTATGTCTAATTATTTTCTGTCAATCTTCAAAGCTCATCAACTATTTATGCGTATATGTACTATCTATAAATGTATATAGAAGGTGACTTATTGAAGATAACAAGGAGACAGATCAAAGCATCATGCATGTGCAAATGATCTGATGAATTTAGATGAACCTGTCACGCAGCGAGGGGTATGTAATGCGGTGCAGCGTTAGAACATCTCACATTATGTTATGGAGAACAGTATCTGAGCCAGCGAAATTCATTCACTGTATGAATTTTAGAAGCATTGCAATACTGAGTTCATACTGTGGCTGCGTTTGCTGCTGCCTAATCTTTCACATGAGAAATGCACGTTTTTCGGGGATGGTAAGCGGTCTGTCTTTTTTTCCGCCCTTGGGCGGAAAGGGAGGGCGTGTTAAACTTATACTGACTATAACCCACTCCTAGTTCCTTCGTTGCCCTGCATTCCAGGGCCGATTTTTAACCACTCTAGGTAGATCGTAAGGCATCGGATCAACTCAGGGTAGAAGAAATAGCAACAGGTCATTGGGACAACTTGCGACCCACGGATGCCATACATACACACCCATACATACACACAAACTTTTGCCTTTATACTATTAGTGTGATACGATTATAATAAGTAGTTAAAATCTTCATCGTCAGTTTCAGCCGCGAGTGCACTACCTACTTGGCATAGGTATCCCTCAAGTGTCGCCACAATCTCCAATCCTGTGCGTCTCGCATCCATCGTAATCTCACGACGCTCATCAGGCCGGCGGTCACTACTCCAAAATCTTTCAGCCCCATCGGCTATCAGTCTGTTCTAGGAGTAATGTGCCCTGCCCACTGCCTTACCTACCTGTCACCTTGGTTCTTCTGCAAATAATTTCATTTCTTATCAGATCACGCAAGGCAACTTCTCCAAATTAGTTGAAAAGAAAATGGAAACAATTACATTTTTGCCAGCAGTGCACCAAAATAAAAATAAACCTGCCACCAGATTTGATCTTCACCTTTTGAGAATATCATCAGCTATACCTGGCGTCAGACGCGGAAAACAAATTGTGCTCTGCGACCGTTTTCAGCATATTTTTTAGGACTGAGGTGGGTGAAGCCAAAAAAATACTAAATCCCAAGAAAAACCTTTGTTTCTACATCCCTTTGAAGTCTGTCGCATTACGACGTTAATGTGGGGTTACTTTGTACAAACATTTGTTTCATGTTTATCTGAGCAAGTGCGAATTTGTAACCAGAGGCCGTAGCGGTGTGAACAAATTGTTGTTTCTTTACAAACAAGAGCATAAAGAACAAGGACATTTTGTGCTGACAGAATTATTATCATTAGTTTTATTTGTTTGAGATTTAGCAGATTTTGTGAATGAAAAAAAAACCGGCCAAGTGCGAGTCGGACTCGCCCATGAAGGGTTCCGTAGCAGCAAGTAACATAATATAAAAGTCCTTGTAATGTGTTGTAACTTGGATCGATGTTTTAATAATAGTGTATTTTTTTCGATTTATGACGCATTTAAAAAAAACTACTTACTAGATTTCGTTCAAACCAATTTTCGTTGGTAGTTTTTATAGTAATGTACATCATATATTTTTTTTAGTTTTATCATTCTCTTATTTTAGAAGTTAGAGGGGGGGGGGACACACATTTTACCACTTTGGAAGTGTCTCTCGCGCAAACTATTCAGTTTAGAAAAAAATTATATTAGAAACCTCAGTATCATTTTTGAAGACCTATCCATAGATACCCCACACGCATGGGTTTGATGAAAAAAAAAATTTTGAGTTTCAGTTCTAAGTATGGGGACCCCCAAAATTTATTGCTTTTTTTCTATTTTTGTGTAAAAATCTTAATGCGGTTCACAGAATACATCTACTTACAAAGTTTCAACAGTATAGCTCTTATAGTTTCGGAAAGAAGTGGCTGTGACATACGGACGGACAGACAGACAGACAGACAGACAGACAGACAGACAGACAGACAGACATGACGAATCTATAAGGGTTCCGTTTTTTGCCATTTGGCTACGGAACCCTAAAAAGAATAAAAAGTAGAAGTAGTAGTATAAGTAGTAATGTTAGATACCCAATATAATAATAATATTCTACAACATTCACACAAAGTCGCAAAATAAAGAGGGTTTATGCTATGAGTACTAGACAACTGATAAACATACTAATATATTTATAAATACAAACCTATTATTAGAGAAATTACAACCAGACACAGAACAAATTATCATGCTCATCACACACATTTGTACAGGGGCTCAAGTCTGCTATTTTTATAACCAACACGATCCCATTGTTATTTTGCTAAAAGTTCCTAATCTGCTAATTCATAATGATCGATCATTGATCGGTCAATGGTCTCGTAATAAAGTTGCGGTAAAATGACAATATCGAGCTTATTAAAAGCAATGACTGCACACTGTCGTTCTAATGGTAGATCACTCATCAAAGGAACTGTCAACATTTTTGCAGATTACTGCATACGTAAGACATTTATTTGTAAATGTGTAGATACGAGATTACCATTCTATCCCACTTCTTTCAATGGAGTGTCAGTGGTTGAAAGTCATAATGACGTCATTATACTCGTATTAGTAGATTATCAAACTTACTCAAAAATACCATTCTGGCACTATTGTAATAGCAGACTTGGGGCCCTGGGTGGGAATCGAACCCACGACCTCCGGTTTAACAGTCAGGGCCACTAACAACTAGACCAAGATCCCAGTCAAATGATAAATGACAATTACCTATGTAGGCACCGTTGATTATATTATAATGGCATGACTACAGTAAATATTGCCAAACTAATATTAAAAGCGACAATTCGCATGTATGTGCTTTTTGTTTCGAGTTGGTAAATCATCTAATGACTTCAGAGAAGAGTTAAGGGGCGTATCAGACTTTATTGACTACTAGCTTTTGCCCGCGGCTTCGCCCGCATAAAAAAAAAATATAAGCCTATGTCACTCAGGAATAAAGCTGCTTTCCAACAGTGAAAAAATTATCGCAATCGGAGCAGTACTTCGTTAGTTCTCTTTATTATATAAGTGTAGAAAACTAACTTTTGTTCTTTAGTTACGTTACAGAACCACGGAATCCCTTTCAGTTTGCCGTAGTGGCCCTAACGGGTGCATGTATGTGTGGGTAAGTTTGTGACGTCTTCACGTTCAAAAACCTAAACAAATTTAGATAA
Source organism: Mythimna albipuncta (assembly GCA_929112965.1). Lineage (NCBI taxonomy): Eukaryota > Metazoa > Arthropoda > Insecta > Lepidoptera > Noctuidae > Mythimna > Mythimna albipuncta. Next base: position 813,736 of record OV815969.1, on the reverse strand, counting down.
AATTTAGCACACGGGTAGACTTGAAATCGTACATGATTCCTTTTATCCAGGAGTTTGGAAGAAGCTTTGGAGCTGAAAATTTATCTTAGGATAATTTTCTACAATAACGCGGGCCTTCGCCCGAAAAAATTATAAAAATTACAAGTAGAATTGTTTTCCTATAATTAGGTATTATAGGAAAACAATTATGATATGGGCTATATTATATAGCCCATATCACTCAGGAATAAAGCAGCTTTTTAGGGATGAAAAAATTTTAACAATCGGACCAGTACATCTAGAGAATATCACAAACAAACAAACTCTACTACTTTAATGTAATAGTGACGATAAAATGCTTTTTAAATGCTATCTCTAAAAAAATAACCAATACATAACTAATCCTGTACAAAAAGGTAACATAAGAATAATTCGTATCTAATTAGATACGACAGAACTAAGTGGGTCTACACGACAGAACTAATTTGGAGTTCTGCCGTGTAGACCCAATTTCTTATGAACACATATCATAAGAAAAACTGGGCAAGTGCGAGTTGGACTCACTCACTGAGGATTCCGTGCAAACTACAATTCCCGAATGGAGTTAGATAATCTTTTTTATTCGTTAACCTTTTGAATGTCTTAAGTTACACAGTTCGAAATATGCAATTGTCTCTCTATTGTGTCTCTAAATACGGAATTCGATGAGTTAACTTAGAAGTTTGATTTTTTTTTTCACAGTTTGAAGAGACCGCAGACCTGAGTATATGGTTTTAAAAAGTTAAAAAGTCAAAATACACACAAAAACACACTTATCATTTCTGTTCGTTGTGTTTTAATTTTAACTCGATACCTCCACGCGTCCTCGAGATAAAGGGTCTTGACAGACAGACAGACAGTCGGACGGACGGACAACAAGGTGGTCCTATATGGGTTCAGTTTTTCCTTTTGAGGTACGGAACCCTAAATACTAACCCAGACACAACAGATTTCTAAAGCAAAAATGTAATCAAAAGCATCTATCTAGGACAAAGACGAGAACACCTAGCTAACGAAAGCTGCCCTGAGGCGTGGCGGCGTCGGTACTCACTGTTAATAATTCCTTTTAATTAAACCTAATAACTTGTACGAAAAATAAACTTGCTACATCTCTTTTTTATCAACTCCTCAGAGATCAGCTACAAACAATGAAGGAGAAAATAATTTCTTTAAAACATTTAAAACATAACGAACAACCTCATTACGGCAAGAAACAGCAACTTTTGATGAGAAGAATGTACTGAAATTCTTCTTTAAATACTTTTTTTTCTTCAACCAAAGACGTTAAGTTTTTCTTAAAAGTAATTCATTCAAATTGCAACTGTAAAATCTTTGAAACAAGGTTGAATCTTTTATGAACATGTTTTAACTTAAGCCCCTTTTCAATAACTCATAGCAACGTCTCAAGCTTCGGTTTGCTGCCTGAATATAAACTTTATATTAGTGCTTCAAGGTTGATTTTCCCTCGCAGTATATCTCCCACAAGATAACGAATGTTTTCTCCGGGGCAGTTTCCAGGTCCAAGCTGTAGTTTTTGCGGCGAATAGAATTTTGTATGAAGCTCTTATTGAAGGGCTTTTTTCACTTTGAAGGCTTAATGTTCTGGAAGCACTTGATTTATATTTCTCTTAGTTGAAAATTGAGTGAAAATTCTTGGAAAATTTTCAAAGAATGTAGTAAGCGATAGAGAAACGTGTAAACTAAGTCCTTTTAGGGTTCCGCCAAAGGAAAAAAACGGAATCCTTATAGGATCACTTTGTTGTCCGTCTGTCTGTTTGTCTGTCAAGATCCTTTATCTCGGGAACGCGTGGAGGTATCTAGTTGTAATTAAAACTATATACTCAGATCTGCGGTCCCTTGAAGCCGTTAACGAAAAAAATAAAATACGGCCGTGTAGTATGTCGCAAACTACTTGAAACTATGGAAAAATAAAACTTCCAACTTAACGAAAAAAGAAAAGAAAAGATACAGCTGTTTAAGTCGCAAAAACGTACATTTCGAAACCCTCAAGGGAATCAAAAATCATAGGGTACTTTCCGTTGACCTGGAAACCTGATTTTTTGGTATGATGCAAGATCTCATAGAACAACTATAGTAAAAAATCTGAAAATTGTAAATTTGTATTTACTAGGTAAGTATGTATGTATCTGTTTTCATAGGTGAGTATCTAAATATTTACGGAACCCTCAGTATGTGAGTCCGACTTGGACTTGCCCGGTTTTTTATTTTATTTTTTGATCCATTATTATACCTAATGATGTACCAGTGGCGCAACGTTCAACGTTCGACGACAGAATGGGATTGGCGGAATTAATTACGGTAGAATTATACTACCCATCCTGAAAATATAAATTCTAGTATCAGAAGTTATCACAGTATAACTAAGCTTCCTAAGCATTTACGTTATGCGCTTGACGTGTTATACTGCCGGCGGGGTACAACAAATCCAGTAAGCTATGTACATACATTCGTCACTATATACCCCACCTTAATCTCCTTAGCCGTATATATGCAGCTGAGGGGCAGTAAAACGGAGCACCTAAACGTATAAATTCGGAGAAACATATGATTACGGTGGATGACCCGCAGCTAATTCGACAGTCTTTGGGCCGAAACGTTGACAGCTGGCTCAAGCACCAGAAACAAAGAGCGCATCCAAAAACGGTACATGGTCAGATTGATTCCTTTCTCATTAGCCTCATTATGAGCGCATGACGTTCTCGTTGATGGTTGGTATCAATAGCACGCACCGCACACTTCCGCCAGGAGATATCAGAAGTCAGAGTGTCTCGACATTTCAAAAATGCCATTACGCTCCCCATGATGGTCAGAGAGTAATACTCGTCGCTGGAGCTTCTCATAATGGTCGCGGCCGGTGTTACAGGTGATGCTAACAGTGACGCTGGGTTTCGACAGCGGCAAAGCAGAGCTGAGCGACGAGGTTGGAAGCATGCTCTTGGAGCTGTAGTTCTCGTCAACATTTTCCGTGGGTCTATTAAGAACCGCCTAAATTATATGTCACTATTTTGTTTAAACTTGCGTGTTTCCTAGTACTTTCAACTGAGGTCCGTAATATTGTGTAGCTTCAATCGTACGACAGAAGTTGCAATTCTACAGTCAGCTTAAGTGTATATTAAAAATTGGGCTGTCAGAAAAATTGCAAAGCTTTTGAGATGCAAATTCCACTAGATAAGTATTTGAATAAAATTCAGAACTCCCTCCACTCTCATTCCAAAATGTCAAGTAGCGTCAATCTGAACTCCCGTTTTACTAGAAAGAAAGGGATGCCGCGGGATTATCACGAGTCCCGGCCGCGGGATCCCGAGATTTATAAGCCACATTTTTCAAAGTACATAACGTCGACCTCAATGTTTAGCGAGCCAAACGGGATCACGTATAAACCGTAAGCTTGGAAAGTATATAAAAATGTTTGTTCAGGAGCTTTCATCTTGATTTTATTTTATGGACCCAATTTGTTTGTCACACAAATACGTACAACTACAAAATATTTGAAGCTATGAAATATAAAATATGAAATTCACGTTTAGTTCTCACATTCATTATTCAGAAATGTGTTTGGAAAATTGCCAGTTTTCAGTTTACTTGGTTTTTGCCTTTTATCTTTATTTAGTATTCATAACCAGACTATTACATAAATGTTCCTATATTTTGTAGAATTTTTTATAACACATCTTAACTCACACATTTACAACTTAATAATGGCTTACAATTTGATTTACATATTATACTAAACATCTGTAAATTGAGGCCAGTAAATTGTAAAGTTTTAAATCTTTGTAGTGTACTCGAAATACTCCATCAGGTTTACTAAAATTTCTTTTATCAGCAAAGAAGCTTTTTATACTATTGCACACGTCGTTGTAAGTGATAGTCTCGTGGTGACAGCGTCGTGTTTCGCTGCGAGGTCGGTATCCTTCCACGAAATCATCTATACACGACACTCTTCGGCCAAAACTCTCATTTGAGGAAGATCTTCAAATATTGAGTCGGCATTCGCACCACAAACGACTTAAAATTAGTCAGTATAGAGTTTATGAGGGAACGGATTGTCAGATATACTGCGAATTGCGCAACAGATGGATCGTCTTTTTTCGTTATTGGGACTTGGATTGGAGATCGATCCGTAGATCGATGTATATCTGCGATCGATTTCTATCTTGAAATATGGATTTATTTTGAGTCTATCCCCTGTGCTGGAGTTCGGAACCCAATAACTATTATTTCATTCAAAGATTTGCTACAAAAATACAGAAATTTTTCTCTTCACAAGAAAGAAAATGTCTATATTTAGTTGCGGAAACTTTTGGCAATATAATTCCAACTTTGTGATTTGAATGAATAAAATATGCAAACCAATACCTACTCAAACTTCTCTTTTGATTCAGTAAAATTACATGGTTTGGCCTTTTGGTATAAAACTTACCAACTTGTTTTGTGTAGCAATCGTAGGTATATGGACAGCAATCAAATTGATAATCGACTGGCCTGATTACTACTAATCGGATTTTACCATGTACTAAATAAATAAAATGAACAACATACCTACTTTATTAAGTCTACTCGGTGTGCTAGGGGCTGTTTATGTTCAAATCTTTATTTTAGGTCTAACACAATATGGACGTGAGGATTTGTAATTGGCTTGCGGTCCTCAATGATTGTTTGTGTCTTGTGCCGAATAAATTCATTTTCTTTTTTTTTTCAATCAAGCGTCAATCAATGATGAATGATGGTTTTCGTCAATCAGTACTAAAAAACGTCAATCATCGCTTATGACAGTAGGTTTTTCGTCATTCAAAATATTGACTGTGGCAAAACTGACAGCAAAATCTACCGTGTAATGTTCGCTTAATTGTATTTAAAAGTGTTTTTAGGGTTCCGTGCCCAAAGAGTAAAAACGGGACCCTATTACTAAGATTCACTGTCCGTATGTCTGTCTTTTACCAGACTATATCTTATCAACCGTGATAGTTAGACAGTTGAAAGTTTCATAGATGATGTATTTCTGTTCCCGCTATAACAATAAACAATATACGATAATGTTACGGAACCCATCGCGCGTGAGTCCGACTTATGCTTGGCTGGTTTTTTTGAAACCAGTTGAAAAATAAATAATTTATCACTTATCAGTAACATTACTGTTGAAACAAAAGAAAATATCTTTTATATTTTTTAATTGAACAATAAATAAATCCTGAGTTTGATTTCGTTTGTAAATGTTGGTTTACATTTCAACAGTACAGGGTGTGTGTGCGATCACAAGATAGCCAGCGTGTCGTAGCGCGGGGATTACACGGGATTATCGTGACGGGACGCCGGGATCCCGTGATTTAGGGCAGAGCGGAGCTACCCTATCGCAGGGACTTTGTCAGCCATTTAGAGATTTGATATGTTGTTTTGTTCTGCGTTTGACATTGAGACTCAAAGAATATGTAGCTACTTCAAATGTCATATTTCAAGTAAGTAAACAAAAAAACTAGTGTTTGACTGCGACCCCTCCTGATAATAAGCATGCAATGGTTGATGATAAAGCGCACTAGTTTATTAAGAACCTTGAAAACACTTCAATTATAATCGGACGGGAAGACGGCTGCAGGCAAATTGTACCAGTCCTTCGATGTATACGGTATAATTTTAAACGATGAGAAAAAACCATTAGTCCCTACCGTAGAGGTTGACATTAAAACAGAAGAGTTTTCGAAGAAATAAATATAAAATTATGAGCTGTTCCCTGGTGCAGGTTGCGGGAATCCGATGGATGGGCGGGATAACGGGACGCACAGGATCGTTAATTGCGGCGACACTTGAGGGAAGCCTATATCTAACAGTGGAGGTCAATCGACTGAAAAGATGATGGTGATGAAGTTGTTTCCCTAAGAACTTCGTCATTTAAATATTCAATGGTATATAGTTTATTTTGTGATGGGAAATCATCTGATGACTACTTCTACGAATAGATCGAAAGCATGTCAGAGTTTTGACCAAACCCAGCTTTTTTTATCGATGGGAAATATCATCCTATGACAACGCCTGCTCTTGGGCGAAACATAGCTCATTTATGTAGCAGAGAAAAAGAGTAGGACCCAATATACTACCCTGGGGCACACCAAAATCAACTGGATGTTCGTCACTAATGTGTTCTCCAACCTTTACTGATTGCGTTCTGTTGTTTAAGTAATCAGATAGTAGCGCTAGTAGAACACCTCTAATACCTAAATCTTCTAGTTTTTGCACATAAAAATGTTTTTGCATAATAAAAAGGTAAAGTTTATTTTTTGTTTGTAGGAGATAATCTCTGGAAGTACTGGTCCGATTGGTAAAATTTTTTCACCGTTACAAAAGCTGCTTTATTCCTGAGTAACATAGGCTATATTTTACGTACGCGGACGATGTCGCGGGCAAAAGCTAGTTACTGGCACTGGTGTTAAAGACTTTTGACTATTAACTCTCGGTGCATAAATCTACTGTTCGAATTTCGTAGATGATTCACTACAATCTATCTTTGTCTCAGTTGTCGGTGACACATCGTTTAAGGGTCCCATAAGATACCTCAACTGTTTCAGTGACGACGCATTATGTCTGTAAGAAAGAAAAACAATTTATTTATGGGAAATTATGGGATCTTAAAACTAAGTTACATAACCATTCTATAGGCAAAATATGTGTCATATCCACGCGAAACGGCTGAACACTCAGATGATATCTTGGTCACATCACATGCATAGTGTGACGAGTCCATAGAGTGAAAATGTATGTAAAAAAATAAGATAAATTCAATAAAAATATTGAGGATGCCAGAAATGTGTCTATGGCATAAATGCGATCGGCGATATTGACAAACACACGTGAAAGGATATGATACACGAATATATAAATATCTGCGCTATTATGACTTGCTGAGTGTGCGTACACTTTCGCCTTTACAATATCAGTGTGAAAAGCGGTAGTAAACCGAGCCAAAAAATCACATATTTCTCCACCCACACCTGCACAAGCTTACAGTACCATAAATTACCTCCAAGTTACCTTCCAAAAGAAAATTTCTCCAATATCTGGCAAAGTTTTCGTTTGGTCCGCATTGACGATTCATCTCATGCCGACCACGTCTCATTACCTCGAGGGATTTGGTAGGCGGCGCATGCGCCATCTCACCTGACCTAACTTGAAACTAATACTGTAACGAGAGAGCTTGAATGTTGTCAGTTTGTTCCGAAGTTTAGGGTGTGCTCTGGAACTACTGAGACCGAACAGGCCAGCAAAAGAAAATGTGGAAATATTTTGCTGCTGTGCTGCAATGTGGTTGATGTTTACAAAGTACAAGGTACAACTTAAAAAAACTTGACCCCACATTAGGAATTTCCGCATGATGCAGGTTCTCACCAGACGGTATGTTCGGTAGGAACCTGTACCGGATTCGTGCGGAAGTGACGCCCGGGTGTCGCCACTGTGTGGACCGTCTAGAGCACACGGTAGAAGTGTGCCCCGCTTGGGCAGAGCATCACCGTATCCTAGTGGGGGCGATCGACGGCGGCGATCTCTCGCGCTGGGCAGGTGGACGCCTCCTTCTGCGAAGCAGTAATGCTAGCAAAGGAGTAGGCCGACCGCATCAGACTACGGCGCTCACGCTCCTGCCACCGCCGATATTCCGATCCTGATTTCCGGCCACGGTACGCGGGCTTGCGGACGGTGAGCAATGCGTAGCTCGCTGTCCAACCGTCCAGTAACTGTCCGGAACGAGCCCAAGTCGTCGACGGCGCGCACTGTTCCCGCGCGCCAGAAGGAGTTGTCAGCAACAGCAGAGGCCCAGCCGGGACGAAAACTACTGGGGTCAGGGTCTAGTTCCGAAGGCATGCTCGTCCCTGGTATGAAAGGCAAGAAGGAACGGGATGAGTTTTTTATTCAGTAATAGTCTGACACGATTTCACACGATCTCCCGAAATCGGAAATCGGAAACGTTTATTTCAAATAGACCAATAACAGGCACTTTTGAATTGTCAAAATGTCGATAAGTCAAACAAGTAAAGCTAAATTGCACGTTCCAAAGCGTAGATCTCTATGGAGAAGAACCGCTCCGCCCAAGGGCAGGGGATGTCATTTGGATGATATTTCCCACCATAAAAAAAAACCGTAGTAGGTAAGCAATTGGACTTTCCAATTGTATTTCTATTGCTTTTATAGTAATAAATAATAAATATGAAATAAAATTAAACTTATAGACCATATCTTTGCTTTCATTCTATCGAAAAAACGGAAATACACCAAAGTATCAAACTTTGTATATATGTAGTAGTCATATCGTAAAATCGGCAATTTTATGCAGTCGGCCGTTTCACAAAATGATCTGCCAGTCCTGAAATGGCCACCTCAAAACTAACCTAACCTCAGCCATATCATAAACTGGCTAATTCTACAATATAGCTACGACATAATTATAGGTATAGATAAATTATAAATGCTAACATAAAGTTATAAACAAATAACAAACCGGTCAAGTGCGAGACGGACTCATGAATCAAGGTTTCACAGTGGCGCAATTACAGGCTATAAATAAATGAGTGCTACCCGTGCAAAACCGGGCGGGTCGCAGTAGCTTATAATTATATCCTTGAATGTTGGAAGCGGGTTCTGATGTGGGTCTGTATAAAATTGGAACCTGGCATTAGTAAATTCTAGAATTAGATAGGTTATTTATGGATTACAGAATTCGTGTTGTTTTTGTAATATCGGACTGTTGAACAGTGAAAATTTAGATACGGACCGAGAAAGTAGATAGTATTTTTTAAATTTATATTTCCACAGTTAAAGTTTTCGAAGATTTAGCTTTTTTTTAAAGTTGCAAATTAGCCAGTGACATCTTCCGACCTTGGGTAGGGCGCGAGGGCGAGTCAAACTTTTATTGACTAAATCCCACTCTTATTCCTTCTTTGCCTTTGTTAAAGAGCCCCTGGATTCTCTTTGGCATCACCCATGACCCCAGTAGGCTTCAACCCCATACGGTTCACGCGTGGAATACTACGCGCCGTCGACGACTTGGGCTCGGTCTGGACCTACCAAGCAAGCTACCCATTGCTCGCCGTCCGCAAGCCCCCGCCTACGGTGGTCGAAAATCAGGATCGGATTCACGTCGGCTGGGGCGCAAGGGTCACCTCCTTTGCTAGCATTACTGCTTCGCAGAAGGAGGCGACCGCCTGGCAAACCTCCTCGCTTCGGACCATGTCCTGTACCAAGGCCCGCCGCGAGAGATCGCAGCAGCCGAGCTTCCCCACTTGGACACAGTGGTGCTCTGCCCAAGCGGAGAACACCTCTACCGTATGCTCCACCGTGTTCTCCAGGTAGTCCACACAATGATGACGCCAGGATTTACCGCCATTATTGTGGTGTACCTAAGTTCTTATTTTGGTTCTCAGTATATTAAGACTAAATAAATACTAACCTTACCTAATCATCAACCAGCTAAGGGTTCTACATTTGGGTGTCTAAAATTCTCTATATTGATCTAATTTTTAAACGTAACCTGGCACAAAATGTTGTAACTCAAGATAAGTGTTGTCATTTCATGGCAGCGTGGATCTAATCTAGGGAAGCCGAGCATGAGCCGAGCTCACATTCGTGTAGTGTGGACCGACCCTAGACGAGCCGAGAATGAGCGACACTCCTCCGCTTGTGCTCCACTCCTCTAGCGTAGACTCACTTTATGGCAGAAGAGCTGGGGTAGCTTACGAAGGTGGACCATTTTGCAGGTAAGTTCAATTCGTATGTTGATTTATCATCACTTCCCATTAGTTAAGATCACTATCTTACCTAATGACAAGCGATGCATGGTCAATCGCGAGCCTATTAATAATAAAAAAAGACACGACGAATGATTATTTACGGAAATATAAACATTAAAATCATTAATAAAACTCTCTAAGTTCAACTGACCCTGTTGAATTATTTTTTCATAAAACAGCCGTATTAAATACGTGTTACGGTTGCAAATTATATTTTACAATAACACTGAGCTCCACTATGCAAAAAACTTATAAAATTTTAGTTTCGTTATCATTAAATCTTAAATGTCAGTTGCAAAGTCATCCATACAATATACCACTCGCTTACAAAAGTATTTCGATTATTCAGCAAACGACTTTGTAAAAGTCTAGGATTCAGCTCGACTTTCGAAGCTCGATAGGTAAAGTCGAACAACGGTCACTAGTCGCAGACAATGTCAAAAGATTACTCAAAAACATGTATACAGTAAAATTTGTGCCAGTCCAATTTGTATGGCAGCTTTCGCTAATCCTAAATTGGGTGGAATAAGAACTTATTTGGAGGACGAAATCTGAGAAGCTAATGACATTCGAAGATAAGCCGACGTGGGAGTAAGCAATTTGGCAAACAAATTGAGCAAAAACACGGATTCTTAACGAAACATGGGAGTAGTACCTAAGCCTAGACTGAAATATGAGATAATCCGGGAACAAGTAATAATTGGTAAATCTCTCAGTAAGCAATCATATTTCAAAAATTGTTTTAGCAATGGGCTGGTTTACTTTTTGAATTTGCTATAGATCTAATATTTACATAGTCAATTAGAAGTTGGGGGAGGCCTTTGCCTAGCAGCGGAACAGTACAGGTTATTAAAAAAAAAAATTAGAAAATGTTAGGTACATTTATTATGTTATATTTATGATTTATTGATGTCTGTTTCAGAGCTTTAAATATATTTAGTGCTTTTTATGTATATATTCCCCATATATCGTGTAGCAGGAATAAAGTATGCTTTTGACAATTACGCCGTCATTTTTTTGTTCGTCAAGAAGGCATGTTGAATTCCGAACGAAACAAAGGTTGTTAAGTTTTAATCCTGAACGCAATAGGCATTTATATAGGTAATTAACTCCCGAGCACAGCAAGGGAGCTAATATAGTATCTAGTAGTCTTTTGTCTCCTCCACTGTTTTTTTTTTTTCTAAGATAGTTGATTAGTTTCTTCAAGCCTCGTCGGGGTTGACCGTCTGGACGCTTTTCTAGTGGTTGTCAGTTGATTGAAGCTTTCAGGAATTGCTGTGCCTTGGAAATAGAGTGACGTGCCTGCGAAAGTAAAAATATATATGAAGGGAACTTACGGGATTAAAAGTAACCTATGTCCTATTTTAGGACATGGGATACTACGTGAGTACCAAATTTCATCCAAATCCGTTTAGCCGTTTGAGCGTGAAGGAGTAACAAACATACACTCATACAAACGTTCGTCGTTATAATATTAGTGTCTTACAGTGAAATCCATTGTCTTCATTAGTGGCAGAGATAGTTAGCTACACATGTTATAAGTACTAGCTACAGTTCCCATAACGGATCTTGAGCGGTTGCGCCGAAGTCAAATATTCGGTCTCTTTAGTGGTGCGAAGTGAGACTCGGGGGCGGGGAGTGTCAGTGATTGGCTCGCCGCGCCATCGCGTCATAGACGTCACTCCTCATTCGTTCCTTGCGTTGCTGCATGTATCTAACAACGAAGACGATTTGTAAGCCAATGTATGGAATGCGCAAAGCGATCCCCACTCTGACGCCGAGCGCTCAAGATCCGTTGTGCCTACTGTACACATAATATAGCCTTATACCGTGTGACTGAGTTGTAGCTAGCTCTGTTACAGATGCGACAGTTGTATATTTTAATATCAAGTATATGTATAATTCTGGAATACTCGTACAATAGTGCTTGTATTACCTAAGTGCGACGTACTAAGCCGAGTGTCTACGTAACAATACAATCACAATTATCAAGTACCGTAGTGTCGAAACAATTATTTTAGTATTTTATTTTATTAATTAATATTTTACCAACAGCTTACAACAGATATTAAGAGTGATTAATAGTTGACCAGCATTTTCAAAGATTTCTTAACTAACATTGTGAGAAGTTTGTTTGTTTGTTATATTTTCATGCCCTAACGGCTGAACGAATTTAAATGAACTTTGACACACAAATTTTTGGCATTCAAAAGCTAGTAATTTATATTGGCATGTTATTGACAAACAATTTGCCTGCTTTTTTTTACTCGTTTGTACATATTTTAAGTTTGTATATATATACCTAGTACCTAATTATTTTGTATTTTTCATTTGCCTGCTGCAGTCTTCCTGTCAAATTATAATTAACGTGTCTTCAAGGCTAAAGTAAATAGGTCCTTATTAAACTAGTGTATATCACCATCAACGATTGCATCACTGCTTACTATCAGGTGGGATCGCAGTCAAGCACTGGTTTATATCAATTTAAAAAAAAGTAACGATATGCATATGTTACACGATTCACGCGGGAAAGTGGAATACATAAAGTGAACTGACATTCGCATGTCAGTTACACATTAGCATCAATGAATCTAATCGACAACAGCGGGAAAGCGTCGGCCTATTTGTTATATGTACTAGCTGTAGTAAGCAAAACAACTGTACAAAAAGGAAGACATTGTTCTATTTCCCGAGGTTCTTTCAAATTATCAGAATACTACCACCACTGCACCTTTGGCGGGAGAAGTTTAAACCTCCTGATGATTTTATCGAGCCGTTAGAAAGCCTGGACACAAATTGCCATGGCTAAGCTGAAAACCTCAAAATGCGCGCAAACTACTGTCCTAAAACTATGCTTTCATGAGCTTACTAAAATGAAAGAGAGATAAACCAACGCTCGCTGGTATCCTTTATGCACAAAAGCTGACATCAATTCACTGCAACTGACTCAAAATAAACTTTATTATAAAGTCCGTTACTCATAAAAAGGCGACATTAATAAAATCCTCGCATCTGTCACTGCAGGAGATTTAATTTGAAAACGTCCGTTAGCTAGATTTTATATTAAAAACGTTATCTAAGACATGGAAAATGGATTGAGCTTTCTCAATCCATGAAGTAAATATGGAGGTGTGAGAAAGGTTTACTGAACCTCCAACATAAGATTATAGACAAAAAACCACAATACTCTTATTATAATGAAATAAAACTTTGGGTTAGTGTTTCAAGTTCAGTATGGATCTATAATTCTATAGATGATTTTTGCAAATTATTATAAAAGCATACATGCTATTTATAGGAATGATTTATTTACTCGTAACTTAGCAAATTTACGTTTAGGACAATTTCATGTTTACCACACGTATGCTATGAGCGATATAGTTAATATCGTTCTAATTTTAAAAAGTGCCAAGTTATTGCAAACTTTTAATATTTTCTAAGATATAAAAAGAAGGCAGAGTCTGTACATCGGTTTTTTATGTATTTCTAAGGGACTCGCGAGGACACTAGAAAAAGGAACCGTCCAAGAATTGAACCCTGAGGCACGCCTATCTTAACAAGATACCGCAAAGAAATCTCCCCACTAACGGTTACTTTTAGTGCCGGCAAGATAAATAGGAAAATAACAAGATAAGCATGCAGCTAATGTCTTTCTTTACGAATTCCGTAATGTTGTAACTTAAAGATTAAAATATAGTAAACGCTGTCAAACGCTTTCGACAGGTCACTGAATATGCCAACTGTATTCTAGTGCTTCTCCCAGTATACCAAAATGTGACTACTGAATTTTCACTTCTGCATTCGTCGTTGATCTACCTTACGTGAAACCAAACGGATCACTATGTTAAGAAATCGCTCACTCGATTCTCTTTGCTTATAAACGTTACTAGTACCTCGGCCCATCTCTATCTAGACCGGCTTCCCATCAGGACTCGACATCATTAAACCCGCTCTATTATGAGCTATGTCGCAGCCGCCATTAGTGCTGGGAAAAACATACAGTAGTGATGTTCGTGAATACTGAAGATGTGGTTCCGTAGGTTAATTTAATTTTCTTTTTCATATACCACACATACTCTTAGGTAGACAGTAAGTTTTGGTCTCTTTTGTTTATCTCTACCAACTCTGCGATATAAATCTGTGTAGTGGGGTTATGTCCTGGCGTATCACATAACCTTGTACTGCTGAAACACTTAACTGAAGCGAAATATTAACATACTTAACAAGAACTATATTAAACCGACACACACGTGGACCACTCCTGCCCCCTAGCCAAGATTCTTATGCGTTGAACACTTCAAGTTGGCCGCGTCTCCGATTCCTTTATTTTTACCACGTGACTGAGCGTTGAGATGACTTCAGAACAATGGAATTGGAGACGTGGCCAACTCGAGGCGTTCGACGCAAAAGAATCGATACGAAACGGTCGTAACTTAGCGTGGCCTGCTGATTTATACGTAGAACGACATTTCGTAGCGTCGTGTGGCGTGGATCTAGTGTAGCTCTACAAGTCTAGTTTCCATATAAAATGTATGGAGACTGACGTGCCCAGATCGGCGTGTGTGTCACACGTGTGCACAGCGTAGTTCTACCTCAACTGCCATATTATTAAATGTGGAATATAATTACATCAAACTAACACAAATTATTAAAGTGAAATTTATTTTGATACCACCTAAAAAATAAATTTTACTTTAATCATTCATTTATTGGTATGAGTTTGATATAATTATATTATTATCTATTCATTAATTTTTCCACTTTTACTTTTCTTATTTTTGATCACTGAAACATTGTGTATGGACGTATTGATTCAAGATTAGGAAACGTTGTCTCATTTTAAGTACTAATAGGTACATAGAAATATGTCTTATAGAACACTAACACTGTAACACACAGAACTATTTCTAAGGTTTGTATTTTTTTTATCTAATTATCTACGAGTGGCAATCAACTGTGCCTATTTTTAACCAATCCGATAAAAACTAGAATCGTGCATATATTTAACGCCATATTTTAAACTTGAATAAAAACAGAACCCCTAATAAACATAAAAAAGAAATTAAAACAACACTAAACCATAAAGAAGGAAATATTAATGACTTTCGGAAGTAACAACTCACGGAACCCTAAAGCACTGTGGTTCCGTACTACGTCGGCATCCGCGCGATGGTTCCGCAATGAAAGGTAATAACTTACTGAAATGCAACCCGCATTCGTCGGACGCCACTTGAAACGGTTTGAATGGCGTTGTGAAAGATATTTTATTATATAAAGAAAGAAAGCTCTTTTCAGCTATTATAGCTATTGTGAAGGAATGTTTATAACTGTGAGGAAGCTTTGTTGTATTATTACACTAGCGATGCTCCCCAGCTTTGCATGGGTGTCACAAATCTTTAAAATTCTCGTCTTTTTTCTACTTTAATATGCAGTTTTTCGTCTGCTTCGAAGCAAGAAGAAGGGCTATGCTCTGAGTTTTCTAGCGTGATTACATCAGAAATGGAGATATCCGCAGTAGATCCTAGGTTACCGACTCAGCTCGAAAAATCGCCAAACTGAAGTGGCAATGGGCAGGGCACATTGCACGCAGAACAGATGGTAGATGGGGACAAAAGTTTCTGGAGTGGCGACCGCGTACCGGAAGACGCAGCGTTGGAAGGCCTCCCACAAGATGGACCGATGACCTGATCAGGATCGTGGGAATCCGATGCACAGGACCGGTCATTGTGGCGACACTTCGGGGAGGCCTATGTCCAGTGGATTTCTGCTTCGAAGAAGGAGGAGGCTGCCTCATATTTCAGACCATGGCCTGAACCAGGGCCCGGCACGAAAGGTCTGAGCCACAATGTTCACGAGGACGCGGCAGTGCTCCGCTCAAGCGGACACCTCCACAGTGTGTTCTATGCGGTGTGTATAATGGTGACACTTGGGTGTTTCTTCAACCTGAATCCAGTATAGGAACTGAAGGCACTTACCGCTATGATTATGGTGTACCCAAAACCTGCAAATGATTTAGATGTACTAAATCGTTTGATCCATTTAATTTATTAAACCCCAAGCGAAGGCCGGCGTTCGCGCACCTATTGTCTTTCTATTGTGTCTGTAATTTCCACGATTGAAAGGTTAATAGCAATAACCAGGATTAAATTATATTAACTCTTCCCTGGTTTTATAAATTAAAAGTTCATTATCAGCGCGCTTGTCGCTGACGTCACGCAATTAGCGCGGACGGCTCGCAGCCTGAACAGAGGTAATTAGTAGCTGCAGCATGGACAGTGCGCGCCGCTAATTGATTTATGTTAAATATTGTGGGTAGATGAGATTTTCATGTTTAATATTTTTACCCGACTACGGTATAGCCAAAATGAACGATAATGATACAGGTACGAGTTTGATGTTCACTTGTTTATTTGTTATTACATACATACAGCTACCATTACATAAATTCACAGTAGGGGTTAAGTAAATCACGACAGGCGTGGCTTGCGGACGACGAGCAATATGTAGCTCGCCATCCGGTCAGCCGGTAGAAACAGAGCCCGAATTTTCGACGGCGCGTAGTGGCCCAGTAGGGCCGATGTCCGCTGGGGCCACGAGGAATTTCTATAAATAAAACCAGTGGTCGGTGAGGTAACTGAAGAAGATAGGTGTGGTTTTGATGGTGGTGCTCTACCCAGAGCAGGAGAAGTTGGACTTTTATTGACTAAAACCCACCGTAATCCTTCAGTTGTCCTTCGTGAAGGCCACGGTAACTCCTTCGATCAATCCATAGGGGTGGAAATCTCTTTGAAGCACGCGTGGAACAGAACGCGCCTTCGACCTGTGAACAGAACAGAACAGAATAAACTTCATTGCACACCAAAAAGTAAGACAGCTTATACAAAAACTTAAATTAATGGGTACAATGGCGATCTTATCGCTGAGAGCGATCTCTTCCAATTTTACAGCGTCTCTAGCGGTCACTCACGGAACCAAAATTTGTCATACAAGATATTTACGTAGTCGGTATCGAGTATCGACAAATACTATTGCTTTAAACTCATGGTAGAGGTAGGTACTTACTGGGCTTGCGAGTTACAATGGTCGAAGATCGATCTGCGCTTCCCAGGGCGTCTCCAATGGGGGTCATCATACGAGTATATCTTAAATAAGCAACGTAGCAATACAAGACAGGCCATTTGCATGTCCCTTTTTAACTTCCAGGTTCTGCTAACCAGTTCATAAAGCTCATCACGCCATGAAGAGCAAGGCACGCTAGCCGACAGGAAGACTGCCTGTCCACAGGAGCGGAGCGAGGCTGCGAAGCGGAGAAAAGGAGAAATATTAACCAATACGAACCAGCACGATATCTCCGCTCCTCTGATTTTGTGTAATCTTATTGGTTAAATTTCTCCATTTCTCCGCTCCGTGGCATTGCTCCGCTCCTGTGGACAGGCAGCCTAACGCTAGAACTACATTACACCGACCCACACACGTAGGTCACGCCTGAATTTTACGGAGAACAACATCGCGTGGCGTGGACCTAGTGTAGCTCTACAAGTCTAGTTTCCATATGTATGGGCGACGCGCGCAGATCGGCGTATGTGGTACACGTGTGCGCAGTGTAGGCACGTTAGCCAACGTTAGCAAACCACAACAATAATAACACAAACTTAAATAAAATAAAAACTATATATGCACGAGATTTATATCTACTCATCGCGCACGCTACCCGCTTGAATGGGCGCTAACCTGCGACAAAAATAGCTTACATTACATCATAGGAATAAGACACACGCACAAGCAATATGCATGTACTTTTTAGGGTTTCGTACAGTTTATTTATTAAATTCTTTATTGGACACCGTATATAAAAAAAATAGAACATTTATAAAGACAATCTTTGAATGGACTGAAAAAAAGGAGATTTAGTTCTGTCAGTGTACAAATATCAAAAGTATAAGATATAATAACACTAAATACACAAATTTAATATCAAATATTATACTAACAAATATATAATTCAGTCAAGAGCAGAAAGATCAAAGTGAAAGGTAATGCAGGCCCTTCACCATTCACTAAAACGTGCCAACGGAAGCCTACTACTAAGCCTCCGTCAGCGGGCGGTATCTCAAAAACTGTAAGATAAAATATACGCAGTTAAATTTTAATCGTTTTAATCAATTCTAATCAAAAATATTCAAAATTTAAAACGTCAGCTGAGCGAGTTCAATGACCTGTAGAAGTTTGTACGCAACGCCGACTACTAACTACAGGTCATTGAACCCGCTCAGCTGACGATTTCTTAAAGAAATTAATTTCTTACGTGCGTAAATTAACCTTTCAATTGTGATAATTGCAGACACAATTGAAAGACAATAGGTTCGCTTGGGGTTTAATGAATTAACACGTTATTTTGAAAAAAAAAGTACTTTATTTTTTAATTTTATCTTTACAAATCGATAGTGTTTCATGTACCGGATCGACCGATTAAAATTTTATTTAACGGTGTATATATTTGCTCAAACATGTGTACATGTACAATAATAAAAAAGTACATGAACATGAGTAAAATAATAATAAGAAAAGAATTGATTCAGACATGTTTGCAGAAATATTTTTGCATTGTAGTAAGGGAGTTATAAATAAACTATTTTAAATATTCATTAGGTAGATTTCTAGCGTATCATTTTTTATTTTACAGAAGTTGAATGTATAAATAAATACTTATAGCATGTATAGGATAATCAGCCTTTTAATGTTCCCATTGTTGGGACTCCGGCCTCTTCTCTAGGAAAGGGAATGGGTGGTAATCTACCACGCAGGCCCAGTGCGTGCGTATAATATAACAATATATATAATATAATATTTCACAACTATCACACAACGCTGTCCAGTCTCAAGCCAAGCAGAGCTTGTGTTATGAGTACTAGACAACTGATAAACATACTTATATATTTCTAAATACATACAGATTATAGATAAATTACACCCAGACACAGAAGGGGTGCCACGACAGAAAACCTCCACGAGTGCCCGCAGGCTGTAGTTCGCTTGCGGATACGTCCGGAGCGAAGGCCAGTCTGCGGGACGGTGCACCCTGGGAGGCGGCCAACGACCCCCTTGGGTATTGCTACCTAAGGGGCCTCGATGGCCGTCTGCGAATGTTCTGTCTGTCGGAACACTTCAACGCGTGCCCCTCTGCTATAGCAGAGGGCACAGTGGCGAAGTAAGAGCGGGCTCGGTGTGCACTCACACTGCCGCCGGGCAGGCAGGAGGAAGGCTTGCTCCTCCTTTTGCCACCGTTAGTCTCGTAGCCCCAAAGATTGTCCAAGGTCATGTTTCTGACTTTTGATGGGAACGAGGGTCTTGGCTTAACCGCCCGGGCCGCGAGGAAGACAACCTCTATAAAAAATTACCCCAAACCTCCAAGCGGCGGCGCACCGTGAGGGAGGTTGTTAGCTTGACTAATGGGTAGCTAAATTAGTCTCTAGTGCGAACCACTAAATTTGAGCAGGTAAATAAAGTTTGTACTCGTGGGATCAAATATGAATAATATGTTTAAAAAACCCCAACATGAGAGTGACGCGCGGTCGGAGTCCGACGCGCAGTCCAGAAGAAGGAGCCTCGGGTCTCAGGACCCTATACCGTCCCCTGTGGACGCAGAGAGCCAGGGTGGCTCACATTTCGGTAGCGCGGAGTCCCTGGGACCAGTTCCCAGCACGTCCGCGACGCCGGTGGAGGCCGGGCGTAGGTTTGGCCTTAGAGAGGTGAGTGAGGGCGCGGCGTCGGATTCAGATGCCGCGTCTTCACTCACTTCAGACGGGAAGGAGGTGGAGGAGGAGATGCGGCAGCCCCTCCTTTTGATGGAAGTGGAGGAATCCACATCCAACAGAAGGAGGGCGTTCATGCGCGCCTTGCGCTCTGCATCCGACGACGAGACGGGACCTGCCCGGAAAATCTCGTCCTCGGGGCGGGGCGCAGCCCGAAAAACGGGCATAGGAAGAGGGCTCCCCGCCGAGATTGTCAGCAAGGGACGCCAGGCCAGCGCCTTAGTGCCGAAGATCCCTCAGGACTTGCCAGAAGGGATGGTGGAGGCGCTGGCAAAGTTTCGGGAGGTTGTGGCAGCCGCAATCACGAGCGTGGCCAACAAGAGGGAGAGGGTGGCCAAAAAGCGATCTATTGAGCTGGCCAACACCTCGATTGAGGAGGCGCTGGGGATCGTTTTTGAGCCCTACGAGCGCACCCTCAGCGGGAGGTTTGGCCGGCTCGAGGAGGCTGTGGCCGCTCTCCAGGGTTCTCGTCCCGAAGAGGGGTGCAGGCAGGAGCAGGGCCGATCCCGGCCCTCGCCCCAGGCGGAAGGCGACGTTGTGTCTCTGCTGCGGCAAGAGCTGGCTGCCTTCAGGGAGCAACAGCAGCAGCAGCAGCAGCAGTTCCAGGGGCACATCCAGCGCCAGCTCTCCGTCCTGGAGGGCATTGTTCTGCGCCCCCCTCTCGCGGCCTCCGGCCAGAAGAAGACGGCGTCGTATGCCGCTGTCGCCGCGGCCACGACGACTGCAGCATCTAAGGCAGGCCCAACGGGGCAAGCCAGGCGTGTGGCCGCGGCGTCAGAGCCTGCAAAGCCGGCCCCGGCGGTCAAGCAGCAGCAACGGCAGGGGAAGCCTGCCCCTCCCCCGAAGAGCAGGGTGGTGGCTGCCACCAAACCGGCGGGTCCTCCCGCCGCGGCGGCGACTAGGTCGCGCCTGCCGCCTTCGCCGCCCGAAGACCCCTCGGCTGGCGCCGAGTGGACGGTCGTCGGCGCCAAGAAGAAGGCGAGTAAGGCGGCAAGGGCGGCCAAAAAGCGCAGGCGGCGACAGGAGCGCAAGAAGCGGGCCATGGCTGCTCGTCTTCGCGCCCCAACTTCCGCAGCTGTAGTGATCACACTGCAGCCAGATGCGGAAAAGAAGGGCGTGAACTACGATGTAGTCATGGCAAAGGCGAAACAGGCGGTGGTGGGCCACCTCGACGAGTTCGGAGCCTCCGGGGGCTTCCGAATGAGGCGTACCGCAACCGGGGCCCGAATGTTGGAGGTCCCTGGGGCAGACAGCGGAGAGCTCGCCGACGCCCTGGCTGAAAGGATCAGGGCGTCCCTGGACGTCGAGGAGGCCCGAGTGTCC
Organism: Mythimna albipuncta; assembly: GCA_929112965.1. Classification (NCBI taxonomy): domain Eukaryota; kingdom Metazoa; phylum Arthropoda; class Insecta; order Lepidoptera; family Noctuidae; genus Mythimna; species Mythimna albipuncta. The sequence goes on along the minus strand of OV815969.1, from coordinate 792,792 downwards.
AGACCCACCAAAAGCATGGACATGCGCATAATGGGTCTGGACGACTCTGTCAGGGTGGAAGAGGTGGTGGCCGCCATCGTCAAAGCGGGAGGGTGCACGAACGATCAGGTCCGGGCGGGCACCATCCGCGCTGACGGCACGGGCATGCGAGCCGTCACGGTGAGCTGCCCCGTGTCGGCGGCCAAGGCCATCACGGCCGAGGGCCGAAGGCTGTTGGTGGGCTGGGTTTCGGCCCAGGTAAAGCTGCTGGAGCCCAGACCTCTGCGGTGCTACCGCTGTCACGTGGGGCACCACGTGGGTGCCTATTGCGCCGCAGAGGACCGCAGTGACCGCTGCCACCAGTGCGGACAGCCCGGGCACAAGGCCGTTGAATGCCGTGCAAAGCCGCACTGCTACGCATGTGCGGCTGCAGGCAAGCCGGCCGACCACCGGGCTGGGGGCAGGTCCTGCGACCCCCCCGCCAAGGCCAAGGGCAAAGTCAGGCTCATCCACCCTGACACCCTCACCGCAGCAGCCACCGTCTTGGCTGCCGCCGCTGTCGCCGCCGCTCCCGCCGCAGCGGTGCCCTCACAGGGGGCTCGGGAGGAGACTGTAATGGAATGTCAATAACGACACCATTACGTCTCCTCCAGGCGAACATCAACCGCTGCGCCCCCGCTCAGGATCTGTTGCTCCAGAGCATGGCGCAGTGGTCGATCAATGTCGCCGTCGTCTCCGAGCCGTACTACGTCCATCCCCGCTGGGTTCAGGACCTAGACGGCTCGGTGACGCTAATTTCGTCGGCCGCCGCCGGTACCCCGCCCCTCGAGGCTGTTGCGAGGGGACGGGGTTGCGTGGCAGCACGGGTCGGGGACATTGCAGTGGTAGGCGTCTACCTGTCCCCGACCAGAACCCCCGACGAACTCCATGTCTCCCTTATGGAGCTAAGTGCCGTCGTCGCTGGGTTTGGTACCCTCCCCGTGGTCGTTTGCGGGGACTTCAACGCCTGGAATACGGCTTGGGGTTCCCGGCGCACGAACACACGGGGTCGGATGGTGGAGGACTGGGCCTTGGAGCTGGGCCTGGTCGTCCTGAACCGGGGTTCTGTCCCCACGTTGGTGCGGAGGCGGGGTGAATCCGTGGTGGACCTTTCGTTCGCCAGCCCCGCTCTGTCGCCGCGTGTCGTTGACTGGCGCGTTATGGAGGAGGTGGAGACGTACTCCGACCACCGGTACATCCGGTTGGACGTCTCCGCCGAAACCTCGGCCGCGCCGGTCCGACAGAGCCCTTGCGGTCCGCGGTGGGCGCTTAAGCAGATGGATCGGGAGCTCCTCCTGGAAGCCGCGACGGTACAGGCCTGGGTGCAAGCACCGGACAGGCCTGTCGATATCGACGTCGAGGCGGAGTGGTTCCGGGAGGCCATGTCGCAAATTTGCGATGCGGCAATGCCCCGAGTCCGTCCAGGACGAGCTAAGCGCCAGGTGTACTGGTGGTCGCCGGAAATCGCTGCACTGCGCAACACGTGCAATCACGCGCGACGCCGGTACGCCAGATACTGCAGGCGCCGCATCCGCCCGCCGGATGCGGAGGCCAGAGAGGCGGAGCTGTACGAAGGTTACAGAGAGGCAAAACACACCCTCCGAGCGGAGATTAAGCGGGCCAAACTCGAGGCCCGCGACGTGTGGCTGGGGTCTCTGAACGCGGACCCGTGGGGGCGCCCGTACAAATTGGTACGGGAGAAACTGCGCCCCTGGGCTCCCCCGCTGACTCAGAGTCTCCGGCCCCAACTCGTGGAGGGTGTGGTAAGCGCTCTGTTCCCTGCGCGAGGGGAACACTCCCCCCCGCCCATGGCTCCGCCTCCACCAGCGGTGTCTGACGCGGACCGCAATAGCGACGACGACGATAATGCTCCAGAGGTGACCGAGGTAGAGATGAGAGTGGCGGTGCAAAGGCTGAGTGCCAAGAACGCCGCCCCAGGACCCGATGGCTTGCCTGGGAAAGCCTGGGTCCTGGCCATGGAGGCTCTCGGGCCTCGACTGAGAGGGCTCTTCAGCGCATGCTTGGAGAGGGGCCAGTTCCCACTTCGCTGGAAGACGGGGAAACTGGTCCTCATCGCGAAGCCAGGGCGCCCTGCGGACTCTCCGTCCGCGTACCGGCCCATTGTGCTGCTCGACGAGGTGGGCAAGCTCTTTGAAAGAGTGATTGCGAGCCGCCTCGTCGCGCGCCTTTCACGGGTGGGGCCGGACCTTTCGGACGGACAGTTCGGCTTTCGTAGGATGCGCTCGACGGTGGACGCCATCATGCGCGTGCGAGCCCTCACGACGGGGGATGCGGTGTCCCAGGGTAGGTGTGTCGTGGCAGTGTCTTTGGACATTGCCAACGCTTTCAATTCCCTGCCTTGGAGTACGATCCGGAGGGCACTCCGGTACCACCGGGTGCCCGAATACCTCTGTCGAGCAGTCGAGGCCTACCTGTCGGACAGGTACATTGTCTACCCCGGTCACCAGGGAGACTGGAAACGTCGGGAGATGTCGTGCGGTGTTCCGCAGGGGTCGGTACTAGGGCCACCCTTGTGGAACATCGGGTACGATTACGTGCTGCGGGGCGACCTCCCTGACGGGGTCAGCGTGGTTTGCTACGCAGACGACACGCTGGTTCTAGCGCAGGGAGAGTCGTACCAGGCGGCGGTCGCTCTAGCGACACGCGGGGTTGCGATAGTCGTTGATAGGATCCAGGAGTTGGGACTCGAGGTGGCGCTGCACAAGTCCGAGGCGATGTGCTTTCACGGTCGCCGCTCTCGGAACGCGCCGCCAATGAGTTCCCAACTAACGGTAGGAGGAGTTCACATCGGTGTCGGGTCGACGATGAAGTACCTGGGACTCGTCCTCGACAGCCGGTGGAATTTCGTGGAGCATTTCCGACGTCTGGCTCCCAAACTGAACCGGACTGGGGCTGCGCTCAAGCGGCTCCTGCCCAACCTTGGGGGTCCAGATGCCTCCTGCCGGAGGCTCTACGCGGGGATCGTTCGGTCCATGGCCCTCTACGGGGCGCCGGTGTGGGCGCCGTTGCTGAAAAAGCAACCGGCGGCCATACTTAACGCCTGCCAGAGGGTCATGGCAATTCGGATGGTGCGGGGATACCGCACGATTTCCCGCGAAGCGGCGAGCCTTCTGGCTGGCCTACCACCGTGGGATCTGGAGGCAACAGTCCTTGCACACATGCACGACATGCGCGTGGAGATGCAACGCCGGGGTGAAAGTCCTCTGCCGCGACAGGTCGCGGCATGGCGGACAGAGCTCCGGCGGGATCTCATGGTGGAATGGCGTCAGCGACTATCGCAACCCAGTGCTGGGCACGCCACAATTATGGCGATAAGTCCCCTCTTTGAGGCGTGGCTGGAAAGACCTCACGGCGTCCTTACCTTCCGCATGACACAGGTCCTCACCGGAAATGGCAAGTTCGGGAGGTTCCTGTTCCGAATTAAAGCGGAAGTGACGCCCGGGTGTCGCCACTGTGCGGAACACCCGGAGGACACGGTGGAGCACACAATCGCGGTGTGCCCTGCTTGGGTGGAGCATCGCCGTGCCCTCGTGGGGGTGATCGGCGGCGGAGACCTCTCGCGCCGGGCCTTGGTCGAGGCCATGGTCCGGAGCGAGGAGGAGTGGCAGGCGGTCGCCGACTTCTGCGAAGCAGTAATGCTCGCTAAGGAGGAGGCCGACCGCATCAGGCAACGGCGCTCTCGCCGCCGCCGGGATTCCGATCCCGATTTCCAGCCACCGTAGGCGCGGGCTTGCGGACAGTGTGCAATGGGTAGCTCGCTGTCCGGCCGTCCGGTAACTGTCCGGACCAAGCCCAAGTCGTCGACGGCGCGCGCTGTTCCCGCGCGCCTCAAGGAGTTGTCAGCAACAGCAGGGACCCAGCCGGGTCGAAGCCTACTGGGGCCAGGGTTATCCGAAAGGGCGCTCGAGCCCCGGTATGAAGGCTTGAAGGAACGGGATGGGTTTTTTAGTCAGTAAGAGTCTGACACTATCTCCCGCTCCGCCCAAGAGCGGGGGTTGTCATAAGATGATTTTTCCCATCGAAAAAAAAAAAAAAAAAAAAAAAAAAAAAACCCAGACACAGAACAAATGATCGTGCTCATCACACAAACATTCGTCCTGGGTGGGAATCAAACCCACGAACTCCGGCACAGCAGTCAGGGCCACTAACCACTAGACCGACAGGCCAGTCAGTATGTAGGTGGATGTTTCATCTCCGAATTTTTCGATTGAATCCGAAAGGTTTTGTCTCTTGTTCATGTGAATATTCTGCAGTCAAAAAAAATAGTCTTAAACCCTATCGCATTGTCCTTCTATCTTTTACAAATCACAATCGACTGTCCCGCACAATCCGTGCCAGCCTTACAAAAAAATACTTAAATCCAGGCCACTTCTTCACCGAACTTCCTAACCTTGTTCCATCATTTATCATTCGCTTTACATACCAGTTTCAGTGAGCCCTCGTTCGGTATCGACCAGCCACGCCCACCGCGAGGGGGGGAGGGGTAGTCCTCCCCCCTCCTACACCCCGCACTCCGTAATCCCCCAAACCTACCCCTCCCCGCACCAGGGAGACCGAAGCCCTCCCCCCCCCCGCGCGGGTTCCAATCGGATGATAAGCGGTGGTTGTGGTAGAGATTGATAACGTCATGGGCAATCAATTGCGCTTATCATTCAGTGGTGATTGGCTTCGGGATAGTGGAATAGATTGGTATTGGTTTCCGGGTTTGTGATTATTCATTTCAATCAAATCTTTATTGTAATCTCAAGTGTTAAAATGTAAAAAAAAACCAGAGGGATAATTACCGGTAGGTATTGGTACAACGTTCCATTAAAAGCATTTAAAAGGGCCTCTGCGAGTTGGTTTCGGCCCCTTGTCGGCCTTTCAAAGATCCAGGAGCTCAGGGTCCCGAGGTTAATAAATGTATAATAATAATAAGCGTTAGGCGACTGGATCAAGGGCTTTTAAAAAAAAACTGTACTTCTGGACACTGCTCGTATGATTAGGAGGAGCGTTTCTCTGGAGCTCTGACCGCCGCGGTTGTAGCTTGGACCCTGTTCCCGATACCAGTAGGCTACTATTTTAATAACTGAAAAAGTTTATTTTTATTTTTTATTAAAATATTTTAAAATATTATTTATATACGTACAATAAATGAATAAAGGAAATAATAATAATAATAAAAAACGAATATTACATTGTTTTACAAGTTTATTTATCTATTTATTTAATCTTCATGCAAATAAAGGTACAAAAGCGGACTTAATGCCTTAGGCATTCTCTACCAGTCAACCTAGGGCAGTGGATTGCATATTGATATACTTACAATTTCAAATAATATGGATAGACCTAAAATAGAAGGTCAAATAAATTGGAAATACAATTCAATTATAGAACCAATTAAATAATTCATTAAAGATGACAATAACAATAGGAAATATTTCTTGTCATACCTATAGTTACTTTAAAATAATCGTTCAAAAAATATTTTTATTTCACATAGTTACACGTTAAAGAATTAATTCACTGTATTATTTCATCATCATCATTTTTTTTCAATTCTGGGCTAAGCTCTCTTGAGTACATCAACTGGATGTGGTTAATTTTTATTTTTTAGTAAAATTATGTTTGTACTTAGAATAATAATTTAAAGAGCAGTATAGGTTTTTGCTGCAGTTGATATTTTGTCACTTTCTCGGTTTTGATGTCGATACAGGGTGTCTCTGACATCGACGCACAAACGAATACCATAGATCCAGTACCTACATGATTCTTGACCCCCCAGTGGTGGTATTTTTCTTCGGCGTTTTCCTATTTTTTTTCAAAAAAAACCAACCCCAATGATTTTTTTGTAAAAAACAAAAAAAAAAAAAAACATTGGGATAGTTAAAATTGGTATTCTAATCAATCCCGTTGACATTATTTTTTTGTCATTATTAAATATTAGAATAACGATTTTATAAAATTTAAGTTAAAAAACGTAATAGCTAATTTAAAAAAAAAAATAGGAAAAGACGGACAAAAATTTCTTCCTCTGAGGAGTCCAGAAACTGTACCTACTGGATCCATGGTATTTGTTTGTGACACCCTGTATTATTTATTTATTAGAACATAATGCACTATTAAAAAACACTGTAGATCGTCTTAGATTTACCAATTTATTTCTACCAGTCAACTTTATGATGGTACAGAAACGTATCATGGTACCATTTTTTTAGGTGGAAAATCATCGAATGATTTCTCCTGCCCTTGGACGGAGCGGGAGGACGTGTACGACTTTTAGTGACTAAAACCCACTCCTATTTTCCTTCTTTACCCTGCGTTCCAGGGGCCCGGGTTTTCCTTTCCTTCTGGGATCCTACGCTTTGCTGACATCTTGTGGCGAAGGTTGCCACACGACCGGACGGCGTGCTAACCGTTGCTCGCCGTCCGATAACATGAAAGTTGCAACTTAATTACGGCCTATTTCTTATATTAGTGACGTTACGATTATTTACAGCGCAATAGCCGGGCCATCTTTTTATCAAGGCTATCAAACAGGAAAACCTTTCTAAAAATTAATTTCAAAATCATTCCGTGCATACTTTTTCACTATTATTAGATTTACTTCAATCGTACTTCAAAATATCGTGACCAACATTTACTTAGAGCACAATCTCCAGCTAGTGTTGTGCAAGTCTCACGATAGATGGCGCTACTTGTCACCTGTCACGATAACAAACTAACTCGTTCTCAGTATTGATACCGATGGCACTGTTCAGAATAGATTATCCTCTTTTCTCTTTGAGTTTTCGAGGACAAAATAGCTATATTATAACCTAGCCATCCCATTAGCTATGCGCTGTATCTTTACCCGACTGCGGTTGAGGCTAAAAAGGAAGGTAATGGTTCTTTGTAAAACTATCAATGAGTAAATAAAAATCCAGGAATGATTAATTAATATTTAGGGTTACCTAGGTATCTAATATTTTTTTAATACAACAAGCATCAATGTTACAAATTGGGTCAGTGCGAGTCGGCCTCGCGCACTGAAGATTCCGTACAAACTTAGATAAATACCTACCTATATAAATAGTTCAGTTCCCGAATGAGACTCCCTTCTCCAAGATTTTTCCGAACGGTAAAAAAATAATTTTATTTTTATGACGTAACAACAAATATACTATTTTCAGATTTATTCCTATACCTGTGTTACAAGATCATGCTTTACGCCAAACTTTAGGAGTCTGGGTTTTTTTTTTAATTTTCATTAATAATAGGAACGCGTTTGAGCACTATCTCACTAAGTGATGATGTGGCCGACGATGGAGCACGCTTGCCTAGAAGTAACCTACAAATATTCTTAGCAACACCGTCGCTGTTCCTTCATCCCTGAAAAATGTACGGTTCCTATGGTCGCCCAAGCAAAGCCGCGGGAAACAACAAGAGTATATGAAAGCAAATACATGAATCTCTCTATTACCCTTTGTTTACCTTCCAATTTGAGTAGATCACAATCTTGATCCTTGCGTAATTACACTTTCTCTTGTGAGCAAAATTAACATTTACGGAGTAAGTAATAACATGTTACAAAATAATTTGATTGCTCACATGACTTTGAGCAATTTTAATTAAGATTCAACAACTCATTTGTCGACAACATTTAATTTGTTACAAAATTATTTACATATGATACGTTTTCTTACGTTGCAAGATGTTTTGATACTTTGATTAAGCTTATGAGATTAACGATAAAATATATATTTGGACACTTTATGGTATAATTATGTTCTAAATAAGTTCATCATAATCACCAATTTGCAATAAAAATGCTGCAAGTGGAATGCTCAGATACCACACTCTGAGCTAATAATTATTATTTATTAAGAGTTAAGCTCGAGCGGTAACGGCTCCGACTTAAGAGTTGTAGGTCGCGGGTTCAAACCCATCCAGGCGCATTACTTTGTGTAATTTATTTCATCACCACTGCTCTTAAAACGGTGAAGGAAACCTGCATGTCCTAGAACCAAAAATTCGAAGACATGTGCATCGGCCTATTCCTTCTCCTAGAGAAGAGGCCTGAGTCCCAACAGTGGGAGCATTATAAGGCCGACTATGCTATGCTATTAAGCATAGTTTTGTGTTAATTATTAATTTTCTATGAAAAAAGAGAAGGCTGGAGCAATAAAGATACAAGCACATTTCATATATTATGACGTTTTTACATGTTAGTTAACATAGCTGTTGATAGGTCACTTCTTCACATTCCTTGTCAAAGAAGTTATGTGACATACTCAACACAAGTAAGTGTGCAGTCATCTTGAATCAATATTGTAATAAATAATTTCGTCCGCATAGTCTCTCTCCCCTGAGGCTATGTTCGACGAAGCCATTGAGAGTACACCGGTTCATCGTTACCTGATCGAATAATTTGACATACCTACAATTACTTATGTCATTATGAGAGCTGATTTATGGCACACTAGCTGAATGCCGTGACTTTTCTTGCTTGTTAAAAAAATATAAATTTTGTTAAGGCTAGGACCTAAACCATGACGTTTAAAGTAAGATTGTTTTAATCAGTTTCAGTGTAGGTAAGAGACAGAACTATACAGATTGTCTAGCGCCATCTCTTACCCACACTAAAACAAGATTAAAACTATCTTACTTTGAACTACATGGTAACCCCGTAGGTCACGTAACATTTCTTGCTCATTTTAATAACTTAAAGCAAAGTTGCTAATGTTAATGCATTCATGTTTGTGAATAATGAAAAGGGGAAGGAAGTTTTTCTTGTAAATGGAAAAAGGGAACGGGTTGGTTAATCCAGCGGTAGGTGTGATTCCGTACAAAACAAGATGACCAGGAATAGTGGGAATCTTCGGCAGAGCGACCCTATAATGCGAAGAACTATTTAACCCTAACTGAAAAAACATATTTATGTTTTAGTCAGTACAAGTCTGACACTAACGCTTTTGGATAGTAATAATCTCTTATGTATAAAGGTAATGATTTCCTAAACGCATGTTTCAAGCAACAAACACACAGTCGGAATATTTTGTGGGCATATTTTATTCAGAGCCAATCGTAGTAGATTGTTCCAGGGTCACATAGTGGTGTCTGCTCACACTCAGATTGCGATCAGTCGTGAACTTTAAACGGAAATACTGGTCATTTTCGGTATGCTTCTCGGTCTGGTATCCTTCTTTGATTATTTGAACATGGTAGAGTAGAGCCAAGTCCGTTGTTTATGGTAAGTCATAATAATATAAAACATTCCACAACTCCATCAAGTTCCAAACTAAGCAGAACTTGTGGTATGATTACTTGACAACTGATAAACATACTTATATATTTCTATATGTATACTTACTATTATAGATAAATTACACCCAGACACAGGCAGAAGTGACAGCCATTGGATTGACATGGAGCGAGGTGAAGCGTAAAGCTCAAGACCGATCGCAATGGGTGACTACTGTCAACACCCTCTGCCCCAGCTACGGGACATAGGATCTTAAGTCAAGTAAGTCAAGACACCCAGACACAGAATTAATGATCGTGCTCATCACACAAACATTTGTCTTTGGTGGAAATCGAACTCACGACCTTCCGGTACAGCAAGCAGGGCCATTAACTACTAGATCAACGGGCCAGTCGGTAGGCCAGGAGGTACTAACCATGTTAATATATTTTCGAAAAAACCTTCCCAACTTTCTGTATGTTTTACATAATTTAATTACTGTAAGCACCTGCTTTTCTAAAACATAAATATGCATGCTCTATAAAATGGTAAGGTAAGGAAAATATTTACATATAATTTCACAAAAAATAATAAACATTTCTGTATTAATTTAAATAATATTCAGTTAAATTATCATTTTTATACATCAACGGCAATTAAATTTATAAATACCGTTGTTCAATTTGTCCATTTGCATGTAAAAAAGTAGATATAGTTTTATACATATGTTACAGCATTTGAATATGATTATTAATTAGTTAATATGAATTGAGAGAATTTAAAGAAGTGCCTACGCTTAAAACGTATTCAAAAGCTGAATTTGCTTAGTACTCATCATCAGTAAATGTATTTATTTATTCCTTATGTAAAAAACTAGCTTTTACTCGCAGCTTTGCCTGCGTACTTTTTTTATGGTGGGAAAAATCATGCATTGACATCCCTCGCCCTTGGGCGGAGCGGGAGATAGTGTCAAACTCTTACTGACTAAAAGACCCACCCCGTTCCTTCTAGCCTTCATACCGGGGCTCGAGCGCCCTTTCGAATAACCCTGGCCCCAGTAGGCTTCGACCCGGCTGGGTCCCTGCTGTTGCTGACAACTCCTTGAGGCGCGCGGGAACAGTGCGCGCCGTTGCGTACCTGCTTAAAATATAGCCTACTACTTCCAGAGATTACCTTCAACAAACAAAAAAACAACTTTACTTCTTTACATGTAATATTACTGTAGATAAGACAAAAGTCTATTAGTCTAATTTTTTGTATAAGAATATCATAACCAAAAAATATAATTATGTACCAAAAAGTTGATCAATACCCAAACAAACTAACTCCAACTAACAAATAAACGAAACTATCACCGAACTTGGCACACACCACTACCCCACGCACAATCATAATAATGGATGCTTTAATAAATTAATTCGGAAACTGCAACATGAACTCGCTACAAGCTGCAACCTACTTGTTAACATATTATCGGCAATAAACGCTTTTCTGCGATAAAGATAAGAAATTATGAGCATGGCGGCCTCATACGTCCATGTCAACATTACCTATATGGTACAGGTTATCATAAAGAGTGGGCTGATATGTAAATTGTACCAATGTGCCTCAAATGCTTTTCATATTACGTATGTAAATGAACCATGCAATTTGGTTCATCATTTCCACTGAATGAGAGGGATTTATACAAGAATAGCTACCGCCCGAGATTTCGTCCTTTTAAATTACAATTTTCCACCTATACCTACTTAGATAATAAATTATAGCCGAGGATAAATGCTATCGTGATACCCAATTTCATGCAAATCCTATGAAGGTGTAACTAACTTGCCCACAGACACATATGAGTACCTACATAAAAAAAATCGCTTTTGTAATATTAATGTAATCCTGATCAGACAAAAAATAATCAAACAAATTGTTTCTCAATAAATCCATCATTGTACCCTAATATATCTACTTCTGATATGTTGTAGTCTTCTGTTATGTACCTAATAGTAGCCCGACCTAGGTAAAGGGCTACAGAATTTTCATTTTTTTTTTTGTTGATAGGTTCGCACTTGACCGCTATCTTACCTGATGGAAAGCGACGATACGGTCGACGCTGGAACGCGCTTACCTAGAAGAAACCTATTCACTCTCGACTTAAAGATTCCCGGGTTGTAGCTATCAGGAAACACAGACTCCGGCAAGGAATTCCACTCCTTAGCTGCATGCACAATGAATGTGTTCCCAAAATGTTTTGTGCGTGTAGGTGGGATGTCCACCATGTACCGGTGGCTCATCGCCGTACGTCTGGTAGTCCGATGATGGAACGGGCTAGGCGGAATTAGGTTATACAATTCCGACGCACACTCCCCGAAATGCAACCGGTAGAAAACCGACAGGCTAGCAACTCGGCGTCGATGCTGAAGACTTTGAAGCCTTGACTCGACGAGTGTATCATCGCCAATTATCCTTCTGGCTCGCCTCTCAATTACCTCAAGTGCATCATGATCAAAGATGAGAAAAATACTCCATACCTACACGATCGAACTGGCGCTTGAACTAATACTTTCAACAGGCGGGAACTTCAATTAGTACATTACGCTCTCCTTTTTCCATTATTTGTCACGTGTGCAAGTCATTCTCTCTGTTATTGAATATCAAACGCATACCTTACCAAACTAAGAAACATACTACTTTCCTCAACGCTTCCTTATAAAACTAACGTTCTCCGTAAACCTGAAATAACCCCAAGTGTTTAAGAACAAAATAACCGTTCACAAGCAGACCTCACCAGCACTAGGGTTACACAACAGGCCCCTGGCAGCACGCCCGCAGCCGCCGACCTCGGCTTCAAAGGTCGGGCTTCATTAAAAATTACTGTTATATCAGGGAGCTCTCACTAGAGCCTGCAAATCGCGTTAAATAAGACCATTCCAATGCTCTAGTCGGCGCACTGCCAAGAGCGTGTTATGAAGATAAAAACTCACCTTAAGGAACTCCTCTTTCAGGAACTTTTCAGCCCAAAGCCCTTTATAATAAATCTTTTTTTTTCAGACCATATCTATAGAATGAGTAAAATAAAATTAGTTAAATTGGTACTTATTAACTAAAGCAAAAGGACATTTAATATCAGGGCTATTTAAAGTCTTTTTGGGTATAATGTGCAACATCAACGATTGCATTACTGCTTACCATCAGGTGGGATCGCAGTAAAGTACTAGTCTATAACAATAAAAAAAAATAGATTAAAATTCCTTCCGTCTAAAACTGTATATTTTCCATACTTTAATTAGAGCTTTGATCACGCATTTGATGCGAAACAACTGACATCTTATTATTTCCACGGTATAGTTTAACCAACGACCACACAGCTAGAGTGGCCAACCATGCTTTATAATAACGTCTCATAAGTAAATATACTTTATACTTTAAAATTTAAAAAAATATATATTTTCAATCTTTACTGTAATGCATAAAATGCAACAATATGAACAATTTCTGAAGTATTATACCGATGCTTCTACGATGACACTGGAATACGTTTCTATATATATATATATATATTTTTTATTGTTATAAACTAGTGCTTGACTGCGATCCCACGATGGTAAGGATACCGCATGAAAACTGTTAGGGTGACTTGCACCATTTAACTGTAACAATAACCAAACCATAACCAGCCGTGAATCGGTCGCCTATTGGTCAATTGGACGATTTGACAACTGTTAACGGCTTACAGTCTGTCAAGAAAGTCATGAAAAGAATGTTTTGGGAACTACTGTTTTTGCTAATACTGGCAACACTGAATAATTGTTAAGCTGAGTACCTGAACTGTCACGTCGTATCTGTGTGGTTCATTTTTTATAATATTTCGGTGCTATTTCAAGTTTTTTAAATCGTGTAAGCGTTAAGATACAAAAAATGAATCAAAATGTTTATAAGAGCCGTGCGAGACAAATTATATTTAAAGTTTTTCAAGGGTGTATGGCCGAAATTCAAGGTGGGAGTGCTGGGACAGCAAAGTTAACCGGTACGTAAATATATTCTAAAGTTTAACACGCTAACGGAAATATAATGTTTTAACCATCTTCTGTTTTTAAGTACAATTTATCTATCTTTAACATTGTTTATGTCTTGCTAAGGTTATGAAATTTACCTACGATTTATTATACTACTACTTAACGGTTTTGATATTTTGGTGTTTTTTATTTAGGTATGATAAATGTATTTGTATATTTAACATAATTATCTTTATTGACTTCAGGTGTTTCCGAAAGTACAGTTCGGCGCATTGTGGACTAAGGCATGAAGAATGGATATAAATTTTCAACGCTTGGAAAACACAGGAAAGGCGTCGGCCTTTCCTGTGTTTTACAAAACAAACTACGAGTCAGATGTTGGCCGGTTTCATTTTGAAGAAGTTTCAGGCAACATTCCTGGAGTCGAATACCTCGACTCTGATTATTTGGATTCGGATTAATAAAGATTTATTTCATAAACTTTTTATTTTTGCAATGAGCTCATACCTATCGATACTCAGCGCCATGCTGACGGCAGTGCAGAGAGGCAAAACATCGTGATTTGCACTTTGTAGTAAGTACATAAATGCTAGTAGCTGAAAGGACGAAAACAAGGGTTGATCAAACCAGACATTCTTATGAATATAAAACCAGATATTCAGAAGAATGTCTGTTTTGATAAACTCTTAAGTATAGTACGTAACATATAATTATCCTAATAAGCAAATAGAGAAGTATGGTTTCGTCGCAATGTATAGAAAACAAAATTCAGACTGGTAGAGAATGCCTAAGACATTAACTCCGCCTTTGTACTTTTGTGTTGGATGAAGTTTTAATAAATAAATGAGAACTACTATAAATATTATGTATCAGTTAAAATTAAACGTCACTTGAATGAAAATTAGTTCTAATAAAAATGTTGTTCGCTACTACGACAGAGTTAGTACTTTTATTTATAGGGAGCCACTACCAATGAAAGTCAAAACTCGTTTGCAAGCATGTATTAAATAGATAGACGAGTGTCAGATAGATCGGTAAAATAATGTACCTACACGGCAGTAAAGGGACCGTAAATCGGTAATTATTATTTTATAAATAAAAGTATCAATATCTTTTAGTCGAAATTTATTGGGATACCATGTTTAATGATGGTGGCGCCCTCCCTTCTTTTCATGACTTTCTTGACAGACTGTAGTTATCGTTAAAGTTAAATGGGGCAACTCACCCTTAGTGTGTGCTAGAAACACATGAAAATTCTTCAAGAGAAGAAACAAGTAAATGAATAAAATTTAAAAAAAAAATCTTCTTTTTTCATTACAATAATATTTTTTTCTCTACTAACACCCTATTCAGGCTCAGGTCGTTGAGTTTAATTAACTTTATGTTTACATAACATAAAACAAAGTCGCTTTAAACGTCTGTATCTTTATCCGCAAAGTCCTCCTTAACCATGTGACGGACTTAGATGTGGTTTTATTCTGTGTTAATAGAAAAAGTAATCACACTCACATAGTGTGTGTGTATGTTTGTGACTATTTCACGCAAGAACAGCTATACGGATTTCGATGAAACTTAGTTTATGGGTAGACTATGTCCCAGAATAGCACCCAAAATAAATAGCAGAATAGCTTTTTGTCCCAGGAGTATCCCCTTGGGAAAATTATCCACTATCTAACACGCCGGCAAAGTCGCTGGTAGCAGATAGTAAACTAATATAGGTATTCTACTATCATCTAAGGCTCTATCAGTAAAAACCGCATCAAAATCCGTATCTTAGTGTAGGACGAGTGTTTGTTTGGAAAGTTTTTGTGTATGTGTATAGTTTGCAGTCGTGCGGAACCGGGGCGTGTCTCTAGTATTATCACAGACACCATGTTGAACTTGACCTCGAAGAACTGACTCATGCTGAACTGGCGTCCACTAACTGCGGTGTTAAACTACACCAAACAGGTTATTTTAATTAGGTATTTGTATAAAAGTGCAATCACCTCGGAATATGAGTCAAAGGCCATAATAGTACCTAACTGTGGTTCTAGGAAATTATGTGAATGAAATTTTTTGTGTGAGTATTAACCTTTTGAATGTCTTAAGTTACACAGTTCGACATAAGCAATTGTCTTTCTATTGTGTCTCTAATTACGGCATTCAAAGAGTTAATAGTGGACAGAAAGTCTCTCCCTCTTCCTTTTTACTTATATTCGCCTTTACATTTTAATTTTTGCCCATTGGTTATACGAGTCATCTATATTATTATTATTACTATGAGCCAATGGTGTTCCACGGTCTGTGAATTTTGACCCCAAGAATATTAATTCATTTCATTGCTCGCTACACAGCAGATCCCAAGTGCGGACTCGGGGGTATTTTTTTTTATTAATTAGTATTTGGCTGCGATCCCACCTGATGGTAAGCTATCAACGATGGTGAGGCACACTGAACTTCACTCTAGCCTTGAGGACACTTAAATTATAATCGGACGGGAAGATCGGAGCAAGTAAGTATACGTAGTTCCAGTCCCTCGATGTTTGCGGTATAAACAACGAGGCGAAACGCTTAGTCCGGACCGTAGAGGTTTTGTAGCGACAACTATAGCGTCGCGCATTAAAGTTCTCCACGCGATTAGAACATTATAGAACAGCCAGAATCATCTATTGAGCAGTTACCCACCAGACATAACACCCGTCGTGGTCGTAGAATCATCCCTTTTCAACGGAGATATGTGGGACTTTACTCTCTGTACCACATACTCCCTATTCCAAAATTTCATCAACATAGGCAAGGTGTTTCGGTTAAACGAGTATGTGTGTAAATAATCTAGAACAATATTATTGTATTCCAAGAAGTGTGCATTCAACATTATTGAAACAAACCGACGATAAAAATTTACAGTGTCTACATGATGTTTAGAACACGACGAGGAAAGACACATAGTGACATAAGACAAGCTTTCAAAGCCCCAACAGAATCAGGTTCACAGTGAGTACCCTCAACCGCAAGAACACACACACTCGATTGTTTTCTTAATTCCTAGTTCTTAAACAAATATTAGTTTCACGCATGGCCAGTAACTCCCGAACGTACACACACGTGCATAATGTGAAACACACAACTTACCTAACTGGCGCGGTCGGGTCACGTTACGACATACACCAATATTTGTACTAAAGAAAGTGTTTATTATGTGGGATTGCAATTTAGTGACTTTAGCCAAAAATAAATTGGTTACAAATTATGTTTGGGTTTATAAGTTAATCCTATTATTGTTTGTAAAAAGTAATCTGCAGAGATGAGTGTAAGACTACCTTGCTTTGTTATATTTCATATTATTTTTTTGTTCCTATTTTATATCAAAAACATGCATTTGACTAATGTGATTGACTTCTAGCCGTGTTATGTTATAGTAATAAATAAATACAAGTAAAAATACTTACTGATCAGATTACGGAACTACGGTACAGGAAATGTGCGCTCGACACATGATGATCTCCTGTAGTAGAACGAAAGAAAAAAGGAAGTCGCGGAACAAAGCTATTTAAAATTTCATATCATACCTACTAATATTATGAATTTTGTATGTATGTATGTTAGTATGTATGTCTGTTACTCCTTCACGCTCAAAGTGCTGATCGAATTTAGAAGAAATTCAACCTACGGGTATCCTGAAATAGCTCACAAGTACGATCATTTTCTACTTTCACGACAAAGGAAGCCAGTGGCAAAAGCTAGATTTTTCTCATGTAAGTAAGGAACAAATATATAGATCAGTGCTTTGCTTACTGCTTGAGCACTATTTTAAAAATTTAAGTCCAGACTAACTTATAACGTTTTTTCTCAGAAGAGAAATTTAGTATCCACATCATATTAAATTGTATTTTTCCAAATATCAAACACGCAACCTGGTACTTAAGATATCAGTCAAAAATATGAGGAAGTTGTGAAGCATGGCCTTTTTGGGAACTAAGCCTTATGTAACTATGTAGCCTTTCAAAAACATATAATTCTTATTAAATGATTTTTGGCTAGCACAGTAAGCGAATCAATGGGTCACTTTAAAAAGGTCACGTGTTTATTACAAGCGTTTCTCACGTAAAACCAATCAACATTAATTGTACAGTCATCTAAATCTATTGCATTTCGTAACTGACCACAATGACAGGCTAGAAGCCATTATTATTTTAACTCTTTGCCAAAAATCGGAAATGTCTGTACAATCAGCGTCAAAATTCGTTGAATATTTTGTAAGTCTGTGGTTTGTTAACCTTTCAAATAGTGTAATTAAATACACAATATAAAGACTCGGTTTATGGTTGGGTATTAATTATAATAATAGACAATATCATTATCTTCATCATCATCATTTCAGCCTAAAGACTACTATAATATTCCACAACTATCACACAACGCCGTCTAGTCTCAAGCTAAGCAGAGCTTGTGTTATGAATAGGCACTAGACAACTGATAAACATTTATTACTTATAAAAATACTATAGATAAATGACACCGAGACCAGAACAAAATGTTCTCACGACGTTGCAGTCAGGGCCCCTGACCTCTAAACCAACAGGCCAGTCATATAGTCAATAGTATATTAGTCAATAAAATCTGACACTTCCTCTCGCTCAACTTGAGCAGGAGGAACTTTATAGTTTTGTTCTACCATAAAAATTATCAAAGAAAAAATTGTGTTGGAGGTAAAAAGGTAAAAAATAGATCTAAGACCATATACGGCCATATTCCCAGTCCTACTATATATAGGTATACAAAAAAAACATAAAAATCGGTGAAGTCTTTTCGGAATTATGCAACGCAATAGGTGCTCACCACGCCCCAGCCGCCGCCGCCGCCGGGATTCTGATCCCGATTTTTGGTGACCATAGGCGCAAGCTTGCGGACGGCGAGCAAGGGGTAGCTCGCTGTCCGACCGTCCGGTAACAGTCCAGACCGATTTAAAGTCCTCGATGGCGCGCACTGTTCCCGTGCACCTCGAGGTGTTGTCAGCAACCGTAGGGGCCCAGCTGGGTCGAAGCCTACTATGGCCAAGGATCTAGTTCTGAAAAGGAGGCTCGGCCCCGGTATGAAAGGCAAGGTTGGAATGGGGTGAAGTTTTTAGCCAGTAAGAGTCTGACACTATCTTCCGCTCCGCCCAAGGGCAGGGGATGTCATCTGGATGATTTATACCCAACGGAAAAAAAAAAATTAAGTACCTCCACAAAAAAGGAACCCTGCCCTATATAAAGTCGAAGATAAACTTTACTTTCAAATTCTCGTCGACTCCACATTATTTTTATCTAAGTACGCCATATATCCTTGTAAAAACATGACTCATGAAAAATGGATATTTACATCCATGTAACACACTTTTGATCCCATCGCTTGATGTTGACTGTACATTCACGAACAGTAGAGATATATTTGAATTATAGTCAGTATAGTCACATATTCTATCGATCTCAACTTCTGGCATACAAGAAATATACATAAGTACGATAATATTGGCTCTTAATTACCTATTGTTATTATCTAAGAATCATTAATCGTTCACCTATTTCTTGAATGGCAGAAGTTCAGATATATTGACAATGTTTATGTCGTAACCAGATCTTAAAATTGATTACTTCATGATAAAACCAACTCAAACTGGCCAGATCGTTTCAACGATAATATTTGATGATATTGTCAATCCTCGTTTGGCGATATCATTGATGTAGGATTTCAATGATAATAAAAGGTCTAAAGATAGTAGGCTAAATGAAGATTGAAATATCGTCTAACTTTAACGTTTAAAACTAACTGGTCAGTTTCACTTGGCTAGTCTATTTTCTTTAGACCTTATATTATCATAAATCCTATATCAATGGATCAAACGTGGATTGAGATATCCCCAGTTTTTGCTGGCCATATTATGAAGTGATCAATTCTTAAGATCTGGAGACGACATATAAATTTATATGCATATATATCTTATTGCTTGTGACTGTACACTGAAGAATTTCTTACATAATTTGTGTAATTCTTCTCGTTGGTCTTGATGGAATGTTCTGACATATAATCTGAAGTCATTAACATACTATGTTCATTAGTTTCCGTAATTAACAGTGAAAGAAATAGAGTACAACTGATGTTATCGGCACCATTTCTGCTTGCAATAGGCATTGTTTCGAGAGGGCACTGCTGTGCTTGAGAAATTATTTAGCTTAGAGTGAACAATATCGTAACCTGTCTAATGTTAGCACCATCCGGTAACTATCCGGACCGAACTCAACTCGTTCCCGCGCGCCTCAAGGAATTGTCAGCAACAGCAGGGACGAAGTCTACTGAGGCCAGGGTTTAGCTCCGAAAATGAAGCTCGGGAAAATAAGATAAATACGTCGTGTTTGGTATCATAGAAATAAGAAAGAAGAAGAAAGAAAAACAGTTTATTTACGCGTTAAAGACGCAAACGCAATCATGTGAAAGGGCTTCATGTAAATAGTATAGAAGCACAGTGATTGAACACCAACATTGTTTAAATAAAAAAGAAAGTAAAAAACTAAAACCCGACTACGACAAATAAACGACAGTGTAAAAGTATGAAACAAGTTTTTCGGGATAAAATAAACAAGGTAACTTTAAAAACCAAGAACAGAACTTATATACAATCCGTAATCACACGTTATTAAAGTGTTTCGGTTGATGCCTGTAAAGTTTACAACTGGAAATTGTCAAATTAGTTTTTAATTATATTATAATAAAAAACTAATTTTATTTTATATATATAGATGACAATTTCTAGTTTTAAACTTAATTATAATCATTAATCACGCTGCTTCATTCCTGAGTGTCATGTGCTATATTTTATGTTTGCAGGTGAAGCCGCGGGAAAATGTTCGACCTACTGTAAATGCTGTGTATACCTTACCCATAAGTGACATTTTTAAACAAGATGCCCTCGTAAATAAATTAAAAAAACAAAGATTTCCTTGTAGGTACATCTACAACTTTGTAGTGATCTAGTAATACACAGTGATGCTACAACATTACTAGTTAAGTTATACAACAGTTAGTTTGTCCCAGTTCCAGCAACAAAATGTGCTAACTCGAGCGAAGTTCAAGTTCTTGGATGAGCGCCAACACGCTGCAGGTTCTGACGCAGACTGCAACTGGAAATCAATATATATAGGTTATTATTTTATTGATATCTACTTCTGTGAATGCGGACTAGAGAAATCATAATTTTAGCCAAAGGACGTCCACTGTTGTACATAGACCATCCTAAAGTGTTATCATGACCGGTCCTGGGCGTCTCATATTAATCTAATTCCCGCGATCATGACCAGGTCATCGGTCTACCTTGTGGGAAGCAACCACTGCATCTTCCAGTAATCGATCATTACTTTAGAATCTTTTAGTCCTATCAACCATTTATTCTGGGAGTAAAATTTGATTCTTTGGGCTATATCAGTAATTTTGGTTCTCTTTGCAGATATCTTCATTTCTGATGCGATCACGCAAGGAAACTCCAAGTACTACAGCCCTTTCCGTTACACAAATATCCTAAATGGTAAAAGATTATTTGTGGACCATCTTCTTGTACGCCAGAATGTGGTATGTTGTGACTGAACAAATACATAATGTTTCTGTTGGATACGGTAAGTAATTAAGACATTGCAACCTTTTATTTTCAGGTTGAAGACATGGGCAAGGGACACGTAGTCATCAGACATCCTAGCGGCAAGGTCCTGAAAAAATCGACATAACATTGCAAAAAAAAAACTAGTACATAGCATCAGTGACTGGCCTGTTGTTAATGATTAATAGCCCTGACTGCTATGCCGGAGGTCCAGGACTATTGTTTGTGTGATGAGCATGATAATTTGTTCTGTGTCTGGGTGAAATTTATTTATAATATAGTACTCATAACACAAGCTCTGCTTAGCTTGGGACTAGACGGCGTGTGATAGTTGTGATATATATTATTTTAAGCGAGACACCAATCTTTCCAGTCTTGAGCCGTCTAAATTCAAGTCTTCCCTGCAGCCTTGACCAGGTCAACACTCCGCTAACATCTCACGTTTACAAATACCTTTCAAATCCGTGGATAGAAGAGAAAACAAAGTAATAAATTCTAAAAATATGATAAATTGTAATTAAGCAATTTATGTATCCAACATTGAGACATGATCCTCCAATCAATTACGTTGTTATCTCCAAGTATTGGGCGCCATGTCAGAGGGGCCGCCACGAATGGCGATGAACTCCTCACTTGCGCAGGCGCACGGTGATCAGTTACGTCAGTAGGTAACGCGGACAGGCTGCTAAAAACATTAATTATGACTTTTATTACATCTTTGTGTTTGTGTTTGTAATTGAATAAGTTAATAGAAATATGTGATAAATGCCAATACAAGATAAATGAAAGGTTTGTAGTATTTCTAGACATCTTAAATCTGTACCTCAGAGGTAAACAACAGTATAATAATTGCTTTAAAGATATTGAAACAAACTCAATTGTATTTTTTTTGTTATTAGATGAAATTATTATGTATTACACATAATTACAATAAAGTTTAGAACAACATTAAGTGCGCGTAAAGCTGAGGAGTAAACCATCTTATCATCATTTTAAGTCCTATACGATTAGATATTTCTCTTCCTAGATGTCGTAGGACTTGATGTCCTATACCATTACGTAGAACTGGTTCTTACGATTTTCACAGTACAAAAAACATATTTTCAAAAAAGTTGAGTTACTATTGTTTACCTCTGAGGTACAGAAATGTAAGTTCGTTGGCTCCGGCTGGCTTTTGTTGATGTTTGATAGCACTTACATACGTTTAGTCAGAACCAATGGTTCCAAATGTATCTTCGCCGTCGTATACAATATGGAGATTATGATACGACCATTAATAAAAACACTGATATCGTCTACACACGGTATAATCATCATCATCAAACGAAGGACGTTTTTTTTCCGCTGCCGCTGAGTCCCAAGGCCTATGCTCAAATAGGCTACAACGACCGGTCCTGTGTGATGCTGTTTGTACAGATAGTCGATGGCGACGAAATGTTCTGGAGTGGCGACCGCGTACTAGAAGATGCAGCGTTAGAAGGCCTACCACAAGGTGGACCGATAACTTAGTCAAGGTCGCCGGAATCCGATGGATACGAGACTGTATAATCGCTCCCTGTAAAATGCCGATAACCTAGTTATACTGGAAACCGACGTCAATGTTTTTTTTTTTCATATATACAGTTAAAGAAACCAATTTCTACAGTTGACTAGGTATCATTAAAAAAGTTGTCCAGATATCACTCCTGTTTACTGTACGTTCCCAAATATGCAAAAATCACTTACAGACCCGACCATACAAATGTTTGTACCGTGTGGGAATCGAACCCAAAACCCGCAGCGCAGCAGCCAATCGCTCAACCACTGCGCCAACCGTGCCGTGTCAGGTTATAATATTGATTCAACTACAAGATTCTTACCGTGGCCCTAGAACGCAAAGGGCTACTAAAGAAACAGGTGTGGGGTTTAGTCAGTAAAATTTTGATACGCCCTCTCGCATCATCCAGATTTCCTCTCTGGAGGAGGGAGGAATTATCTGATGATTTTCTCAAACAAAAAGTAAATAAATAAATAAGGTATTGATTAACCAGACTGCGAAGGAGATGACAGGATGACCTGGATGTCTTCCTTGGGAATTGGAAAGAGGTAACGAGGAATTGTCATCGTTGCAAAGATGGAGGGAAGCCTTTGTCCAGCAGTGGGACAATACGGATAATCCAATGACATCTCCCGCTCTAGGGCGGGGCGGGAGGGAGTGTCAGACTTGTACTGACTAAAACCCACTCCTAGTTCCTTCGTTGCCTTTCATTCCAGGGCCGGGCTTTCCGTTCAGAAGCGAACCCATGGCCCCAATAGGCTTCGACTCTGTTGGACCCTACGATTTGCTGACCTATCCATGAGGCGCGCGTGGAACATTACGCGTCGTCAATGACTTGGGCTTGGTCCGGACGCTTACCGGACGACCGAACGACGTGCTGCCCATTGCTCGCCGTCCGAATGATTAACAACCAAGTACAGTATAAGATCTTCGTCCATCATCGTAACGTCTTAAGAATATTTAATTGCCGTGTTCGTATTTCTCATTCCACTTAATCCAAAACGCGTATAAGGGCATAAGACTGGCGCAACTGTCATTGATAGGCGGATCATAGACGAGTCCATGGTGTGGACTGAATATACCATCGAATGGGCTTAATTGTGATGGGACGGCCATCTCGAAACTTTGAAACGGCTAGACAGCTATCTGGCACAAAGCCAACATGTTTTTCGAGACACGGGGTGTCTGTCACACACGTCCTAATTCCAAATTATAACCTAATAATACTTTTTACCTGTTCCGGGAATCGAACTCAATACCTCATGCTCGGCTAACGGCGCAATGGCATTTGTTAAAAACTAGCTTCTGCCCGCAGCTTCGCCCGCAAATATAAAATATACCTACTTAGCCTGTGTCACTTAGGAATAAAGAAGCTTTCTATAGGTAAAAAAATTATAACAACTGGACCAGTACTTCCAGAGATTACCAGGGTCATATTAATGTAGACTAAAATGACACTTTTGGTGCCATAATGGCATTAAATAAGCTTATAGGCTTCTCATTATATTTAAGTTTCAGTAAAACCTATTATTTAAACTGACTTTTAAGTTTTACGGATTCTACCAATTAAAGCCCTGGCCTACAATGTTGCTTACCTTGCTAAAATAATGAAGTAAGTACAGCCTATAAAAAAATAATCACGTTACGAACATAATCATTATAAAAACTAGTTTTTAATCTTCACTTCTTTCTTTTTAATCGACCTTTAAAATAATAACATATTATTAAAAAATAATAATGATATCAAGTAAGTTTTGTCGTTTAAATTAATAACTGAAGAGTCATGCTGTTATTATTTTTTTCCAAATAAGGGTATTATTGACCATTAATTTATACGGGATTTTATGAAAAACTTAGGTATATAATCAATGAAGCCATCAATTAAGCGTAAAAAAGCAGGCAAGGGTTTTTATCTTTGGCACATTCTATTTTAACACAAGAGGTAAACTGCCCACACAGAAGCTACACAGTACATAATTATATATGTTCAACCACAAATAAGCTCATCATGTCTAGGAGGAAGGCACTAATTACTTAAACACTATAATCAATCATTAAGAAAGAAAAGTAAAGAAAGAAAATTAATTCATTTGGCACACATAAATTACACACCAAAAACATGTACCTTTTTAGCACAGCAAAAATGCCAGACAATTACGTGGTATACAGTAACCTGACGCTGGTTTTCAACTGTAACTGATTGAGAGTATATTATGGATGAAAATTAGTTTATCTATTTAGTGTTAGGCGTAGGGTAAATAATTAGGTGCGTACGTGCCCCAGTCGGTATCGTGCCCCACTTGCAAAATTAATACACGTATTTAAAATTACACGAACTATACAACGCACGTTCAATTTGCATGTTTTACATTGTATATTTTACTTCGCCTTCGGACTTATAAATTAACCAAATCAACTCAAAAAAAAAAAAATTAGCTCCAAATGCGTGTCTTAGTTTTGCGAGTAGGGCATAGTACCTACTGGGGCACATTACTGACTGGGGCACGATGGGACTCATGTATTCCTGGTTTACCAAACACACAAGTTAACAAAAACCCTGATCCATTTGTCTATAACAGTCTACGTCTTCATAGCCCTAAAATATTGCTAGACTTACGGAATCTCAAAACCCATCAGAATCTTTCTCCACCATGTCAACAATTAGCCCAAACAAAGCGATGACGTAACACACGGTGACGTCACAGCATGACGGCCACGTAACTTATAAACAGACACCTCGGTGACAGCTGACCCTTTATCATTTCATAATGCGTGATGTGCTATCACGTAACACATAGGTGAAAGAAAAGAATGGATGAGGAATTTGGAGATTTGTGTGAATTATGTTGACCCTTATGTGACCCTGGGTACATCTGGTATATAATGGATAGGTACGCCCATCAATCTGTTGTATAACTAACCGTAGAAGGACTAATAGCCTTTGAATTAAGAGACAGTCCTCTAGAAAGACTTCGTTCATATTTTCCACTAGCTTTTGCCTGCAACTTCGCCTGCGTACATAAAATACTTATAGCCTATATCACTGAGGAATAAAGCAGCTTTCTATCTGTGAAAAACATTCTAGCAATCGGACCAGGGCCTCAAGTCTGCTATTACAATAGTGTCAGAATAGTCTATCACTGTTTTCATAACGACACGCATGGTATGCCACACTGAGTCTCGTAGTACCGTGCGTGATTTTGTATGAAATAAGTGCGTGCCTGCGTGAATTCACAAGACGCACCTACGCGCGTGAGTGCGTAAAAAACCCGCATGATGGTGCAGAGCTGCACTTCTACAAGTACGCGCGTAGAAGCGTTTTCACGCGCTACGCTACGTGGTGCGTGGCAGTGTGATAACCGCCTTAGGCATGCGCAATGAGCAAAGGGTAGCTCACGTCGTCAGTCTTCGACGACGCGTAGTGTTTCACGCGCGTCTCGAAGAGAGATGGCAGCTAAACCGTAAGGCCAGCAGGGCCGATGCCCGCTTAGGCCATCGTTGGGAGATTTTCTACCCTACTGCCTGCTGGGACTACCCAGCTGCCCCTATGGTTTCCTTAAATCTCTTTGAACGAGCCTCGGTATGAAGGCTTGAAGGAACGGTAGTTACACACATGGCCTGATAGAGATACTGGCTTTTATATTTTTTATAATATTGTGTTGATTTGTGATCTATTTAGGCGGAATAAACATGTATTCTTTCTTTTTTTTTTTCTTTAAGGGGTGGGTTTTTTAGTCAGTAAAAGTCTGACACTATCTCCCGCTCCACCTTAGGGCGGGGGTTGTCACTGGATGATTTT
Source organism: Mythimna albipuncta (assembly GCA_929112965.1). Classification (NCBI taxonomy): domain Eukaryota; kingdom Metazoa; phylum Arthropoda; class Insecta; order Lepidoptera; family Noctuidae; genus Mythimna; species Mythimna albipuncta. Next base: position 766,599 of record OV815969.1, on the reverse strand, counting down.
CCCATCGAAAAAAAAAAAACAAAGTCACGCGTGGAAAAATGTACGTCATTGACGACTCAAACTCTTTCATTAACTGTCGGCTTGACGGCAAGGTACGCACTACTCGTCGTCCGCAAATCCGCGCATGCTTGCCCAAGCTCACTTTCCTATGATTAAAATTAATCCATAATAAAACATAATTGCCTTACAAAACTACTTTAAATATTATAAAATCACTGAATATTAATAAGCCAACGCTAAGGCTTAAGTAGATACTACTAATCTGAGCTTAAAACTGTTTCTCCTCTATTACACGTGATACTGTTTACAAAATAATTATAAATTCGGTATACCAATTATTCTAATCAAGGTTCTTACACTTTAGATATTTTTAGATAGATTTGCTTGAGGTAAATGTGTATGAGAGCAGTGTTGGCCAAGTGATAATGGACTTACAAGTTGTAAGTCACGGGTTTAAACCCGGCCAGGCGCAACTACTTTGTGTAATTTATTTCATCACCACTGCTCTCAAAACGGTGAAAAAAAAACATCTTGAAAAAACCGATATGTCCTGGAACTAAAAATTTGAAGACATGTGACATCCACCAATCCGCACTGGGCCCGCTTGGTGGATTACGGCCCTCTCCTAGAAAAGAGGCCTAAGTCCCAACAGTGGGAACATGATAAGGCCGACAATACCAAGGCGTGGCGGCCGCGTACTGGAAGATGTAGCGTTGGATGGCCTCCTTTAAGGTGGACCGATGACCTGGTGACGGGAACCCGATGGATGCAGGACGTAGGATCGTTCATTCTGGTGACACTTGGGACAGTCCTATGTCCAACAGTGGACGTCTACCGGCTGAAATGATGATGATGATGAAGGGAAATAGCCCAGAACTTTGCGGAAGAAAAAAGTTCCGACGTTAAATCAATTCTTATTATGAACATAAAATGACAAGCATGAAATTAACGGAAGTTATAATTGTACAGAATAAACAGGAAACATCAGAGAAGTTATTATAATAAATCTTTCACTGCGAAGGTAAACAAAATATTCAAAACAAATAAAGATTAAGAAATAATTGGTAGTATATTTATTTAATATCTTTAGAAATAATATATGATGTTTAAAATAAATAAATATAACGAAAGATGTCGATTCTTATTTAAACACAACCGGATATTTTATAGAAAAAAAAGAATAGAATAGTAAAATAAATAAATAAAGTGGTCAAGTTTAATCCTTACATAAACTCATTTGGAAAATATTTTTCAAAGAATCAAAAAGATGTTCTCAAATTAGGTATTTTTTTTACAAATTTTACCAAAAGTTAGAATAATTTTAATGAATTAGAAAAAAGGCGACAATAAACTTGTCTGTCACCCTTCCTTTCTAACTCAACAAAATATTGCAATATTTAAAACAATAATATTAATTCACTAAACCCCAAGCGAACGCGTTTGCTCTCATTGTCTTTCAATTATGTCTCTAATTACGGTATCCGAAAGATTAATTCAACAAATCAACACGGAATACATAATAAACCGCGACAATCAAATCAAAACAAATTATCGACTAATGGGTTCGAACCCGCGCACTATGGTAACCATTCTCTTCTGACCTGCACACGTAAACAGTCTCATCTCGACACTTGACATAGTGGCATTCTAGGTGCCTATATGATTATTATTAGTGTTGCATCGCACTTGGGTACTTTTCGAGTTTTCGAGTCATCGGAGGTTAGTAGCATCGTTACTGCACTGCACCAGCACCGAAACGACATTTCTCTTTGATATTTTAGTTTTTTTTAGTTGATAAAACATTATTTCTAGTCATTTAGTACTTGATTGTATTAGAAAAATTAATTTCGTAATAATTATAATTATAATATCACATAAGCCTACCCCAAGTGTTACCACAGCGACAGATCCGTTGCGTGTCGTATACATCGGATTACACGCGGATCCCGACCCTTACCAAATCCAGTCTACGCGGTCCCTACTCGCTACACGATGCTATATCTACCTAATTGTTAACTTCTTATCTTATTTTTGAGATCTGCCGTCCGCACTCAATCCATGATAAACCATTGTACTTGAGCAGTAGTGCCCATTGCCTCATTAACTTACCTGCAACCCAGTGTAAAGGAACATCAAGTTTCCCCTTGTATATGGATGTGTTGCAGTAGCAAACCATGCAGCGGACTAAAGAGGTTTGTCATAACGTTCACCACTGTGTCCTTTAATCTACTGCCGCAATACGGTGTTGCGATTGCGCACTGTACTATGGTTCAACGATGCTAGACCTCCCGATGTGTTTAACTTTTTTCTTGGGTGATTTTACAAATAACTTCTCCCGCCTCCTCTCTCCGCCTCTTCTTCACTCTTTTTGCCTCATCCTTCGTTCTTATCAGTGCTTCACAGAAAGAACTGACTGTTTACAATGTTCTCTCGCTCCGTTCCATGACTTCGACGCAAGAAGATCGATTTCTCCGTATCATCAGGGCGATTCGCACAATGGCGTATATATCCACCGAATCCGAAATAAATGTCTGGGATAACGCATTTTTGACCTTCAAACCCAGATATATAGACTAAAATCTTTAAGGTCACTTTCATTCCTCCATAACGATTACCATAGATATGCGCATACGTCTGATGCGGCATGTAAACACTGCTTACGTCACGGTTGCGCCACGAGGCCGCCCGAGTGCGTTTGCATAGAATTACCCTAGTGAGCCGCGAACTAGCACTGTTTTTATATGCAAAGCTTGCTTGTTTTGCTATACGCAATTGTTTTAAGTTTTTCGATACCTACGTAGTTCTGATGTAGAGAATTGAAATTTAAATTGTAAATTATTAAACATGTATTTTTGTTCTGTTGAGATGTTTTAACTTTGGTAATCTTAGTTTTATGGTTAGGTAACTGTAAAAGAATAATACATCAATAATCTATAGACATTTACTTGTCAATACTTTATTTGTATAGGTATACCTATTTTGTTGTATTTGGATTTCTTTCTGGCAACCTGGATTGGGTTTCATCGTTATAAATTCATCATTACAGCCAAAAATATTGTCACTGTAGGATGCTTATGTGGATATACTTCTCTGAAGCATCGCCACAAAGACCAATTTGTGTTTCTAACATCCAGGGTTCCTGTGCGGTCATCGCGTGTACCTTGTGGGAAGCTGGTCGATCATGTCTAGTTACTCCGTGTTTAAATATGTATCGAAAGTACAAAATCTGTAGAAGATAGACTAGTAACTTATTTATTTTTCAGTAGGGAATATTTTGTTGCCTTCTCCCGCTCTAGGGAGAGGGTGTGTCAGACTAATACAAACTAAAACAACATCTGTGTCCGTCAATTGCTCTTTAAGTTCCAGGATCATGACTTTCCTTTCAGAAATTCCTCGTTGCCCTAGCGCGCATCGGACCTACTGGCGCCTATGCTTTTACTGGCATCTCTTCGAAACATCTCGTCGCCAACAAGCCGGTAACTACGATGGCCGAGGATCGCCCTGCGGCTCCCAACGCAAGAGCGTCTCCTGAGTAACTGATACCGTCAATGAGGCTTTAAGGATATAAGATAATATTAAGAACACCTAGTCACACAAAGTAACGTAACACTATAACACACTTTCCTTTTGTCTACTCATTAAATAATCTCCAAACACAGCCTCCAGCTAGAACTGCCCAATAGTAAAGTAACCCATATTCGCCGGCGTTCCGAAACCATCAATCAATCACATTGGACCGCGGTCTACGCCCAGAGGTCACATGAGGTCAACCTAAACAAATGCTAAACAATGCCCAGTCGCCTTCACATTGATTTCTCTATGAAGCAAGACGGCGCATAATATTTACAACCTTCTTTTTTACATTCTTGTGTTGGTACCAGCCGTGGTACCAGCCTAATGAAGTAGGTATTCCTATTTCATAATGACTCACAATGACTTAGTAAGTTCCTCTCTAGGATACAATGCAAGAAATATAATTAGTAATGATGTAACTAGTGGTCAATCTGGAAATATCTGAACCGATACTGCGAGGGCTCAAATAATGTGGCCAAATGGGGTAATGCCCTTCACAAACACTCACAGTGCAAGTGACCAGTGACACTAGCAGGCATCGGCCTAGCTAGGCCCCTAAACTCTTCCGAAATCTCTTTAGTGGCATCTACGCACCGTCGATGACTCGGGCCCAGACCTAACCAGACGATTGGACGGCGAGCATTGCTCGTCGTCCGGAATCCCGCGCCTACTGTTACCGAGCCAAGGAGTGGAATTTCCTGCTTGACTCTGTGTTTCCTGATAGCTACTACTTAGGGGTCTTTAAGTCAAGAGTGAATAGGTTACTTCTAGGCAAGCGTGCTCCATCGTCGACCACATCATCGCTTCCCATCTGGTGAGATGGTAGTCAAACTCGAGCCTATCCATAATAATAAAAAAACCGAGGATCGTCCGGTGACTCTGTTCTATTTGTTCTCTGTCTGTTTCGCAACGTTCGCGGCCGCCTTCTTTGCTAGCATAACTGCTTCGCAGAAGGAGAAGCCCACATCCTATTCCGTCTCGCTCCGAAGCGCCTTGGATAAGGCTACGAATTTTGTCACTATGCCTTCAAGTTCTACTTATTATCTTCCCCTCCTTGCGTCGTATTCCTTAATGCTGAGGGTCGTGACCTCCCTGCTTCATCACTTTAATTTTTATAGTGTTTTTCCATTTTTAATCCTGTCTCTGGCGTTGTGAAGAGCCTTGTACACCGTGGAGTCAAGAGAGCGCGGATCTGGTCGGACCAACGTATTTATTTATAGGTAGGTAGGTATTAATAGGCAAGTAAACTGCTCTCAACGTTAACTTTCGGCCCATCAGACAAATGTTAACTATGTTGTGATTAATTTCCAATTCCAAAATTGACGTGTAAAAGTGTTTTTATAAAACCTACTTGCAAAAACAGATCATTTATCAATGTCATTATTCTCCCACGGTTACGTATTTTGTCCACTGTGAAATATCGTATCGCTGCCGTGTCGTCGGTTATAATTGGCTGCTCATGAGTAATGAGTGGGTGTGCGGCGTGTGCGGCGTGTGCTTGTAAACAAATAGCAATCATAAGTGTGCGGAGGTCGCTCCCAATAACAGTTATTATTTGTGAGCTTAAGCAAGTGCGTGTAAGAGTTATTATTGGGGTTCCACAAGGACAATCTATTTACAGAGTTATTTTTAAACACTAGCACCTCTCAGAACTATGTTAGTAACATCATAAAAACAACAAATTTTGTCTTATGACTTTTAAAATTTATAATATTTTAGTTCATCAGATTTACATACAAAATAAAAAAAATATTAAACGTTCTAAATATTACAAAGTCTATGCGAAGCAAGCGATAGTACAATAGCGGAGGGGAGCGGGGATCGGGCGGTGGGGTGCTTGATGCGCTTGCTACTTGCTTGGCTATAGCACAATAAAGAGTTGAAATAAGTTAAATAGAAAAATTAAATAATGTTGATGATTGATAATGATTGTAAAAAAGTCACAAAACAAAAGTTGTTGTTTATGATGTCAATAATACAGTCCTGCAAGGTTGTTAGTGTTTTTTAAATAACCCTGTATGCAAGGCGTAAGGGACAGCCCTCCACAAACTTTAAGGGCTTGCTTAGTAGACGATACTCAACAACATTCAACAAAATTTTTTTTCAGGAAGCAAAAAAAAAAATCCGCCTCACCATACAAAATTATAAACTTGATTGGGCAGTTTGTGTGGAGAGGCCGAATTTTTTTTTCGTTTTCTGAAAAAAAAATTTGTTGGATGTATTTCAGTATCGTCTACTGAGCAAGCCCTTAAAGTTTGTGGAGGGCTGTCCCTTACACCCTGTATAAATGAAGAAACTGACTGACTGACATATCAACGCACAGCCGAAACTACTGGAACTAGGAACGTTAAATTTTGCACGAGTTTTCTTTTTATGACGCAGGCGAGCGTAGCGAGAAAACCTACAGTTGCGTTCCAAATGAGAACAGGGTCGCCCGCCATGTTGTGACGTCACTACTTACTGTCAAATCGAGGAAAGAAATTTTTAAACATTAATTAACGAATTTTTTTTTTATGAACTGTGAACGAAAAAAGCTTAATCAAAATCCAGTTCTTCACTTTTACTCGTCTAAAAACTTCTCCGCATCGCTGTCGACTGGAAGTGTGCCCAAAAGACTGGCGGCATTGCCACGTTGTATGGCAATGCTTAATCTCTGACCGAGATAGAAGCCAGCTCTTGAGTCATGCAAAAAGTCAACTAAGCGTTTAAAAAGCGTTTTACTTTGTAACAGAAATCATCATTAAATTAATTAATAATGCCTGTCTATCTAGTTACATACATGTAGGTGGATGGAGAGGGAGAGGAAGACCGAATAAAAAAAATGGATGTTTTGTGTGAGGAGTGATATGAAAGAAAAGGGTGTTAGCGATAGTTTGACGGGTGACAGGACAGAATGGTAGAAAACAACATGTTGCGCCGACCCCAAGTAATATGGGATAAGGGCAGGAAGAAGAAGACTATCTAGTAAGTCGGTAAGTATCTAGGTAGTAAGTCTATCTAGTTACAAGACTCAAAAATACTTCAAAATAAGATTTCCAAAGGGTACTCACATAAACTTTACATGTAACACGTGGCCAAACAATTCGCAGGGTCTTATTGCAAAATTTTGTCGACCTATTTTCCTAATTTAGGAGGCAAATCGTTTATGACTGTGACCAGTAGGTACTTGGCCTCAATATGCGGAACCATAAACCCCATTGTACCATAACTGCTCTAATGACGTCACAAGTTGCGCTGCTCATCACGCGAGCCTTCTAGTTGACCTTTATCGCTGGACCCTATTCGTAAGTTTCGTCATAAAGCCTGCAGTTATAGCTGACATTACGAGAGGCTTAGGTTTTTAAAGTTACAATTGGGCGTTGCATTAAATGGACAATTGGACATGCATGCTTCAGAACATTCTAATCGACCATCATCTTGTTAATGGCTACTAACATTTAGGATCCGTCACATCCTCTATAATCATTATCACTACAACTGATAGACGTCTACTGTGGGACACTACTTCCCTCAAGTATTGTGATACTAACGACCAGTCCTGTGCGTCTCGCATCCATCGGATTCTCGTAAACTTCACCACTTTCTTTCTTTCTTTCTTTCTTATCTGCTATTTTTATTAAGTACCCACAGATCATCATCTCCCTGTTTCCCTACTAGCTTGGGTTCGTCCAGTTTAAGTGGATGCGACTGAAGACCCGTGTTTTACATGGAGCAACTATCTATCAGGCTTACTACCCAATTAATGGGCAACAAAAATCTTTGGCCCTAGTGAAAAGGGGTCTAAGTCCGATTTTGTCGAAAATGAGTTAATTATACCAAAATGATCAGAAAAAAATGCTCTATCGTTTGGTGAAAAGAGATCTAAGCTAGCCCTAAAAATAAGGAAGTTACTTTGTGCAAAAGGATTCAACTGACACTAAAAAAACCACGCAAGTTGGTTTCAAGTCCATTTATATTGTTTTAAACGGATAAATAAAAACTTTTTTTTGTGTTTTTTAATCTAAATTAACATAAATCAACCACATTTCAATTTGGTTGGTGTTTATCGATACAACAACACTTAGTCCATAAAAATGGTTTAAGTTAGAAAGGATATTATTAGACTTATATCCGTTTTCACCGAAATAAAGAGAAAAAATATTTCTTTCCATTAGGTAATTAGTTATTAAAAATAATTTCAAATGCGTATCCCTTTTCACGTGCTTGAATTAATATTTAACTTATGGGAGAACGGGTCTAACTTATTTTATACCCTTATGGAATTCATTTTGTGATTGCTATAAGTCACTAACTTAAAAACTATTAACTTTACATAAAAAATAACCCAATAATAGTAAAGAGCATAATTTTTTTACCTATAAAAAACATCATATGTATTTCATTTGGTAGCGGTTTGAATGACACACGAGGTCAAACACGAATTTAACGCACGCAGAGTGTTTTTTACGCCTCCTGTAAAGTTGCATTTTTGGACTTAGATCCTTTTTCACTAGGGCCACAGAAATAACCCTTGGATAAACCAATGCTTAGATTTTCTAGTCACGTTTGTATCTACGAATGACAACCGGGATTAACGGCTTTACGTACTTTCCGAGGCACGGGGTATGTACAAGATAAACTTAGAAAATTACATATGAATTGAGAAATGCATACATGTATGAGTGATCTTACCTTATGATAGCTCAGTGGAAGGAACCCTCACACCCGTGGACGTCTAGCCTATACTGTCCCACTGCTGGGAAAAGGCCTCTTTTCATTTCTTCCAATGTTCCCAGCTCTGAGCCATTTCTTGCTAATTCCCAAGGGAGACATCCAAGTCGTCCCGACATCTCCTTCTTGCTCTGCCTCAACCACGTGATTATGAATCGAGATAATGAAATTAAACTGTACTGAGACTGTCTGGTGTTACGACGCGTGAAGATAATGATAGCAATGTTATGAAGTCGTGACGTGTTGCTCATCCGCAAGATTTATGAGCTGTGAGAGTTACGTGTTGCTAATTAATGTCTGATTATTTTACTAGTGGAATGAGTGAGTTACCGCCGACAGCTAGACGTTTCTCCTGAGATGAAGGTCAAGCCCTTGCTTATTTAGTACAGCTACTCGATGCGGTGAGCAACCCTAACCTTCACGGGCTCAAATTCAGGTGCTCTACCGTGTCTAATTTATTTCATCCCTTTTGCTTTCAATACACACTGAGAAACACGGCATGTCATATAACCAAAAGGCCTGCGTGAAGGATTACGGTTCGGTACCGATTCCCATTCCTAAAGAGGCGCCATGAGTCCCAACAGTGGCAACATTATACGCTAATTATGCTTATGCTCGGTCTTTTCAATGGAATTTGTTAGTACTAGATTATTTTCGTTCTATATCCTAAAAAGAAATCGTCAAAAATTTCATTGGAGCTATAAGCAATCGTTCATAGCCATCGCCTAGGTATTGAAAAATAAAATGTAATCAATACTGTTCTATTCTGCCAAATAGGATTTCAAAATTAGTCTATACTGACAAACAATTAGGGTTTCGCTGTATTGTTTAAGTTTTAGGAGTTACTTGTTGGCAAGAACAGGGCACGGTGACACAAAGCGTTTGATTACTCCCTCGTTGCTAACCACCATAATAGCATCTTTCCGTCGTCATCATAAATTACCTCACACACCATAAAACCGATGGCAAATTAAATATTATTAATTAATTACTTCCCATGCAACACGGCTTGCAACATTACTCATATCTCACCAGCCATGTTGCAGTAATTAGCAGTAGTAATACATTATGTAACGTTATAACGACCATTATAGACGGTAGTTCTTTTTAGCTGCAGTTAGGAATTAAGAAGGTTAAGGGGTCAATAGCTGGCTATTTTAGAATGTAAAAATGTTTTTACAATAACTAAAATTCCGTATTTCTAGATAGATGTAACGTATACGCACTTAAAGTCTGCAAATAGCAATAGATTTCATCTTGGCCAATTTGCATATTTCATTTCATTCAGTGCAAACATTATTTTGTAAGTTTGTGGTTAAATATAAAAAACTGATGAAATACGAGTGTACTATAAGTGCATCTCTGCCTAGGCCATCTTGGAATAAATTTTATGTGTGATATTATGTGTCTATACTGTTTTAGTTTTCATAAAACTTATTTTGATCCTTTCAGTAACGTTGATAGATAGTCTATATTATTATACTCTTTGTTGTACACCATATAAAATTACAATCACTGTCTTCCTGCCCTTATCCCATATTACTTGGGGTCGACGCAACACGTTCTTTTCTTCCATTCTATCCTGTCACCCGTCATACTATTACTAACTTCCCTTTCTTTCGTACAATCCATCCATATTTCTTTGGCCTCCCCCTCCGTATCCATGTATACTAATAACTCTTTCAGTAGCATGCGTTTTATCCCTCCTCTTTACATGACCATACCGAGACAAACGATTCCCTTTCAACTTTTCAGTCACTAGCGCCACTTTCAAACATCCCTCATTTCTCACTTTATCCATTCTCGTCACACCACTCATCTGTCTCAACATTCTCATCTCCGCTACATGTAATGCTACATACAAAATTACAGTAGGAGCTAAAAATTAATGGCGCGTGACGATGGGCGGTCGAGTCCTGTCGTTATTGCTTTGGCCTACACAATAAGATCTGCTAATGGAACATCATTGCCGGTATTTTTCATTAACGCTTTGGTTCTTTCTTCAATGAGTGGGAAATAAGGACGGATATCTTCGCCCATCTTCTTTACATGCCATCGCAAAATGCAACACATATTTGTTTTAAGGTAGCCAATGGATCGAAAGGGCATGTTAAACTTCAGTCCAGAACTTCAGTTCTCCAGTTTTGTGTCCTTCAGTTTCCTTGTACGTTATAGGACCCCGGTTTTCCCTTTGAAATTGGCCGTGGCCCTAACAGGCCCTACTGAGACCGTAGGGTCTCAAAACCATAGGGTTGCAGGTTGCTGATATTTCTTTAGGGCGCGCGTAGAAACTGATAGCCGTCGGTGACTTGTCCTCAGTCCTTACCGGACGCCGGGAATCAAGTTTAATGCAACCTATTCCTAATTCTTTGTACTGCCATACTAGCTTCTGCCCGAGACGTTACGTCCGTGTGGAAGTCAATTATACTACACAAAACGTGTATCATTATTGCAATCTCACTTTCTACGATATCTATAATATAATAATAATATATATTCCAGAACTATCACACAACGCCGTCTAGTCTCAAGCTAAGCAGAGCTTGTGTTATGAGTACTAGACAACTGATAAACAAACTTATATATTTCTAAATACGTACATGTTATAGATAAATTACACCCAGACACAGAACAACATCACACAAACATTTGTCCTGGGTGGGAATCGAACCCACGATCTCCGGCATAGCAGACAGGGCCACTAACCACTAGACCAACAGGTCAGTCATTGTGCTTATCGTGGTTTTCTTTTATTGCTGATTCAATATACCCACGCCCTCCCTTCCTTCCTCTCCCTTCTGTTTTTTCTGATAAACGATATTTATTTTGCAAACGGATTTAAAAAAACACTTTTAGACGTCAAATTTGTTTTCAGTCAGTATAAACTAGATGAGGCCTGTGTTTCCTACCCAAATTTTTGTCTCAGATTGTTGTTTTGAAGAAAGAACCATACATATTTGAGTGAACCTGTCCAGTCAGTGCAAGCATTTGTCAGTATTCGTGTAGCTCAAATATAAGTGTTTATAAGGAAAAACTGACATATTGGCATATCAACCAAAACTACTAAGACAAGGAGAGTGAAATATAGCACAAGGATCCCTTTAACGCGGGCGAAGTTGCTAGCAGAAGCTAGTACATCATAAAACACTATGACCCATAAACTAATAACTGCAAAATTGCACGCTGCTCCGACAGATTCCTCGGCTATCTTCACGTCTGCCAATCATCACACCAGCCGGCGCTACCGATACAGTCTACAGACACTTAATCACGCAGATAACAATCTTAATGAACCAATAAACTGTGTCCGCCTGCCTGCCGAATCAGTAATCAATGCTATTCGTTCAACACAGCGATTTATTTCGAACATTAAATTAACCGGTTTAAAAAACTTTAATTTACTTCAAAATGAAGCAAGTTTTTACGTTACATTTCTAAGATATAATTTTGTTTTTTTTTTTTTATTTAATTAAACGGTATCATTAAAATAATAAAAATAGAATTAGCTACTTAGGGTCCTACTGGGGCCAAGGGTTTCCTTCTGAAAGAAAAACTCAAACCTGGGGCCCAAGTCTGCTATTTTTATAAATTCGTCATTCCAACACGATCCCATTGTCATTTTGCTAAATGATCGATCATTGATCAGTCAATGGTCTCGTAATAGAATTGTGGTAAAATGACAATATCGAGCTTATTAAAAGCACTGACTGCACAATGACGTTCTAATGGTAGGACACTGATTAAAGGAACTGTCAAAATTTCAGCAGATTACCGCATACGTCAGACATTCATTTATCATTGTGTACAAGATTACCATTCTATGCCATTTCTTTCAATGGAGTGTCAGTGGTTGACCATTGGAAAGTCATGAAAGATGCTATTATATTAGTAGATTACCAAAACTTGTCAAAATCCACAATTATGAAATCAATGGTAGAACTTTCTGACACTATTGTAACAGCAGACTTGAGGCAAGAACTTGAAGTAAGCAAGTTTGTTAGAAAACATGCGTCGTTATTCCCTATAGCTAAGAATCAAAGGCCTCAACGCTCATTAAGAGTAAAAAATGAGTTAGCATTGCCGAGTTCGAAACTAGCTATGTATCAATCAGGACCTCTTGTAATGTGCATAAAGATTTACAACAAATTACCCAGTGAGATTAAAGACTTAGAATTTGACAATAAATTTGTAAACGCGCTTAAAAAGCACTTAATACAGAAGTGTTATTACCGCCTTAACGAGTTCTTTATGTAGCTCTACAATAATATGACAAATTAATCAATGTTGCAAATTATTTGAAAATTGACGCAATGATATAATGTAATAAAGACATCCAATAATAAATTAATTAAAAATTGACATGATAATGATAATAGTATATTGACAATGTAATAATATCTTGAAATAATTTTATATACCAAGTATTGCATGCAATTAAAATAAATAATAAATACATATGTTGCGGTGCCCTAGCAGGGTTCATGTACGAAACTTATATTATGTTAATAACACCTTGTAAACGACATGAATGCAATGAATAAATAAATAAATAAATAAATAAAAAGGCCCTGGTATGAAAGGTAACGAAAGAACAGGTGTGGGTAGTAAAAGTCTGACACTACATCCCGCTCCACCCAAGAGCGGGAGATGTCGTTGGATGATTTTCCTACCTAAACAAAACCTACCTAGCTTTTATTGCATTTTTACCTGACTGCTTCGTCGATCTCGAAAGCTAACAGTAGCACGAAGAATCCTGGGTTCATTCCAATGTCAGTGAAAAATTGCTTTTGTATTTTTCTATTAAGAGTTACTTTGTAGCAGCTTTCTGCTGCCTAGAACATGGTAGTAGATGGTGTGATACCTCATGCTTCGGAATGCACGTAAAGCCCTTGGTCTTATGTACCTGATCTCTGCGCAGTCGCATCGGATTGCAGTTACATCAGCGTATAAGGTGATAAAGTAACAGAGCATACCTATGTGCTCGCGCACTTTAAAGCCAGGTACTCACCTACGAGCCGTAACTGTAACCGTTACAGATACAGTAACTAAAGTTTATAAGTGAGTACGTAGTTCGCGAGCAGTTCGCGTGCCCGTTGTGTTTCGACGCGAGCCAGTCGCAGCGAGCCAAAAATTTACGGTTTTTTCCGCGAACACAAAGGAGCTCACAGTGAGCTTTATAACCACAACGAGAACACGTGTACACGGGAACATAGCTCACGTGTGGACGCCGTACTGTACCTGCAACAGTACCTGTTACAGTTTCGGATCGTGGGTGGGTACCCGGCTTTATATCTACTGCATATCTGGCTATTCCCCGTTGTGATTAGCCGCCATGATCGTAATTCAGTATTCATACCTGTATTCACGTAAGGGCTATCCCGTCAAAAAACCACGGAACGTCAAGCACAGGTGTATCACAGATTACATACTCATTTCAACAGTTATGTTTATGTGACATATCATGAAGAGCTAGTCTATTGCCACACATCTAGCCTCCGAGCTACTACTACAAAATTCCACTCACTATTGACTTCAAAAGCTCGCAAAACACATAAAAAAATAAAGTGACAAACACACAAAACAAACGATGAATAGATCGTTATTTGTTTTACCAAATCACTTGATTTAATCGAAACAGGGTCAGGAGGCCAATTCGCACCTCACAGTAACACTCTGTTGGAGACTAAATGTCACCAGCAGTGTTCAAACTCAAGAGCCTATGGTGCCATCATCAAGTGAATGTGTTGCTGATAATGGTGCTACCAAGAGAGGCTGTGAGTCAACAAGAACTAACGAAATCAATAAAAAAACACTGTTTTTTATTATTATTGATAGGCTCGCGCTTGGCCACAATGTCACTTGATGGTAAGCGGTGTTGTGACGATGGTTTAAGCTTACCCAGAAGTAACCTATTCACTCTTGACTTTAAGACCTCTAGGAGTTGACCGGAGTCTGTGAATCCTAACAGTTAGAAACTATCAGGAATCAAAGACTACGGAAGAGAATTCCACTTCTTAGCTGTACGCATAATGAATGTGTCCCCAAAACGCTTTGTACGTATAGGTGGGATATCCACAATGTACCGGTGGCGCATGGTACATGGTGGTACACATGGTGGACAACTCACCCAACTTCGTCTTATAGTCCGATGCAACGGGTGCTGCGGATTTAAGTCCCAATGACATACCCCGAAATGTTAACGATAGGAAATCGAAGTTGATGCTCAACAAACCTGGAGATGGTTTACAATATTGATAGAAGGAAAAATGTACATTTACCATAAATCGTTAAGACAACCTAGAAGATTGATAGTTTAGACAATAAATATTTAAAAAAGCCACCACTACATAAGTATGCTTCTATCAATTTATAAAATATCGACAGCGATGCGGAGGAGTTTTTCAACTCAGGTTATTTTAGTTAGTTTGAATTAGTTAACCTTTTTTATTAAGTATGAAAAAAAAACGTGGCAATTGTTATATCAAACAAAGAAAGACGACTGCACTGCCGGACATAAGCCAAGTGTCCAACGACCGAATCTGAGCGTCTCGCAACCATCACATGCCTACGACCCTCAACAGGTCACTGGTCTAACTTGTGCTTCCAACACTTCATATTCAGTTAAGCGGTCGCCACACCAGAAACTTTCGACCCAACGACCATCTGTCCTGCGAGCAATGTGCCCTGCCCACTGCCATTAAAACACTACTGTTAACTAAGAGTTTATTAATATAAAAAACTAAATCTCATACGACAGTGCCCTATATTTAGAGCACTTTTACTCTCGCCTTTCATAAGCCCGTAGAAGGCATTACGTCTCGACTGACATTCATAAAAGGCACTCAATAGGCTTTAACATAAGTTACAGTTAAGAGTACACTAACTCACTGAACTGATAAGTATTAACACACTCACTTACGACACCCAAACGCTTGGCTTTTTGCGTTGAATCTGTTTCATGGTCAAGTTCAACATAAACATAAAAATAGAAAAAGACTATTGTTTGATCGATGCTGAAGCTACCAACTACTTCACTCTTTATTATTTCTTTATTTTTGTAGTAGTTAGAGTGAGATATCTGTTTTTTAATGATCTTTCAGCTTTTGCAAGCTAAAGAACTACTGATATTGAAAGCAGTACCTCCGTCAATAATGCTATACGACATCACAGCAATCCAAGGAGATGATGACAAACTCAACTTCAGCTGCAAGGACGGACTTGCATTAGCACTTAATAAAAGAACGTGGAAAAGGTAGAAAAGGAGACACTTACTGATTATGGCTATTTTGCATTCTAAGACCACGGTTTCTTTTTCAGAAATTCTCCGTAGGCCTAGCAGGCATCGGCCCTGCTGGGCTCCTACGGTTTAGTTATGTTTGATTATACTAGTAGTTTCCGCACTTAGTCCTATGCGGGCCTTTGGGCGTGTGCCCTTACGGTTTTGCTGACATCTCTTTGAGGTGCGCGTGGAACGTAACGCTCAGTCGACTACTTGGACTCAGTCTATACAGGTCTTGCAGACGACGAGCTGCTCATTGCTTGCCTTCCGCAAGCCCATGCCTGTTATGGCCGGGGATTGCTCTGCGACTTTCGGTTAAACAAATGGATGACTTCCTTTGGTCGTAAGTAGTGATGTTCCGGAGATCCGTATCCGTATCTGCGGATATCCGCGGGAGAAATAAGGTCCGTGTCCGTATCCATATCCGTCACTTTACTCGCGGATCTTTTACGGATCTTTTATATTCAATTGACAGGATAAAATGCTGCATAATAACTTAGATTATATAATTAAGAAGTATAATTAAAATTAATTACCTTCAAAGTATTTTTTATTTATTAAAATCAAATATTTGACACCTTTAATTGCAAACATATATTATATTCTAGTAACGTTTCATACCAATAGTATATAATCCAAACATACTAAATCAATTATCTTATGAGATTACTATCACACGTAGTAAGTTATGAACTTATGACATGACATTACTTTTATAAATATAAGTAAATGAAAAATAAACAACCTCTTTTGTTTCTAAAAATCAAATATTTGGCATCTTTAATTGCAAACATATATTATATTCTAGTAAGTTACCATAGCAATTTCTAGTATACTTAACTATCCTTTCAAGGTTACAACGATTGACTAAGAAAATAAAGATCCGTATCCTTATCCGCGGATTTTGACACTAAATATCCGTATCCGGATCCGTGTCCGCGGATATACATTTTTGACGATCCGGTACATCACTAGTCGTAAGCATAGATATTATTTCTATGGCCTTAAGTATAAGGTCCCAAAACTTTCCACGACTTAGACACAACACATCATCATGGACATAAGATCTAGAACCTAATGTATTATATCTTTGTGCCTAAATCTTAAAAGCTTCGTTGAATATGTTTATCTAGATAAAAAGATCTCCCAACTACCTACTTATACACGTTTGAATAACAAGATCTTGTAAAATCCCCAAAAAGGTTCGCACGAAGCACTAAAGCTCTAAGTACAAGTAGGTAAGGAGACAAAAGGTTTGATTCTATTATCCTTTTTCTATTTGACTAGTTCTTCAACTTAAGGTTCAAAATAATACTTAGATTATGTTATCGAAGGAATAATTTGCCACCTACTTCTTGCATTAGATGGTCCAACAAGAAACCCTGCTCTAATACTTTTTTATGACCATTTTTGGGGACACAGATGGCAGATATTGTGCCTGCATCCAATTTGCAGTGTTTAACATGTATTTTTTTTTCTTAATTGATATTAAATAGTGCATGCCTGCGATCCCACCTGATGGTAAGCAGTGATGCAATCTCTGATGGTGAGCCACACTAATTTATGAGCCTATTCAGTCTTGCCTTGAAGACACTCAGATTATAAACGGGCGGGAAGACCGCAGCAGCAATTTTTAAACATTGATAGTTATAAATAACAGCAAATCGGTGTAACCCATTGCAACTAGCTAGAAAGATCGGACTAATGACAATATAATAATCTAGTTCATGTTTCGAGACGGTCGACAGGCAAGAAGGCTGTGAGACGCTAAGGAGAGCGCTCCAAAAATGCTGGGCAAAGGCCTCCCTCCACTCCTTCCAACGATGACAGTTCCTAGCTTTCTCATTCTAGTTCTTAAGGAAGCCATCCAGGTCGTCCCGTCATCTCCTTCGTGTGTTGCCACTATATTGTCTTAAATATTAACATGCAACACTAAATCTAAGGTGCGTTTACATATGTAATATGTGGCGCCACACATTATTTCATCTTCCATTCTCCCAATTAGTTTTTCGTATAATTTACTAAGTCACGAATATTATACAGGTCAGTACCAATCAAATTGCCGCGTTTTTAAAATAGATTACTTTAAACTGTAATTGATATCTTTGGATTAATTTGGAAATATAAGTTCATATACAAACTTTATACTAACGGTACATAAATGGCCTACAGATCAGTGTTCCATGTCTGGTGGTCTTGTGTATATGATGAGTTTACATGTTGGTGAACGCACCTATTTCGTGGAGACTACGTTTTTTTTTTCTTAAAATTTGCATAGCATAGATTCGTCGGCCATATAATGTTCCCACTGCTGGGACTCAGGCCTCCTCTCTAGGAGAGGGAATGGTCCACAATCCACCACGCGGGCCCAGTGCGGGTTGGTCGAAGTCTGCGAATTTGTTGGTTCTAGGACATGCTGGTTTCCTCATGATGTTTTCCTTCACCGTTTTGAAAGAGGTGGTTCACAGTGGTGATGAAGTAAATTACACAAAGTAATGTGCCTAGCTCCGTTTGAACCCGCGACCTACAACTGGTAAGTCGGGGCCGTTACAAATCGGTCACCACTGCTCAAATAATTATTGGACAGAATTCATGAATGTACACAATAATGTAGGTAAGCAAATAAAAATAAATCGGCCGTAATCAATAGCGTTTCGTCAATATCATATTCATCACCACACATACACAAAGTGAGAATCATTCACACTTGACGCATACCATTCACTCGTTTGGTCACAAGAGCGGGTTACTCTCGACCGCAGCATTACAAGCGAGGTTCCGGTCATTACGAACACTTACTGTTTGAAAGTATTGCACTAACTTAGAAAGGATATATACATTATCTACTTATATAATTTTGAGTTTTTGCTAGATAAGAAATATGTTATGTGAAGCAAAGAATGCGTTAGAAGTATTTTGTATATGCAAAAGGAAGATGTAGTCATTAAAAATGCATAATAAGTTTTAATTTGTTGAATTTTATTACAATATATCATTTACATTGTCAAATAAGCAGAAATTAAATAGTTGTTTTTTAACATAAATTAATATTTTTAATGCGAATAAATAAATATTTATATAAATTTACATTTGCCAAATAAGTACGTAACCTACACCAATTTTCACGTGTTAACTATTAATTAGTGAAAGAAAAAGAAGTAACGAATAGAAAAATCAAACATAATAAGATTTTTTTTTTAATGCAGTGATTGCTTAGGTACCATTTTTAATTTAATTATGATATATTATGCAAATAGGTTTTTGAAAAACACTTTTATACGTCAATTTTTTTTTCATCAGTTGATGAGACCGGTGTTTCCTAGCTGATTATACTCAGAAGAAACACCGAAAAAAACTCAGTGGTCAACTCCATACAGCAAACATGTAGAACTGTCAAATCATATGAGAACCGTGAAGATTAGTGTCTGAGATGGACTTTTGAAGAAAGAACCACACAGATTTGAGTGGACCTGTCCAGTCAGTTCAAGCATTTGTCAGTATTCGTGTGGCTCAAACTTAAAACTACTGAGGAGGTCAACTTCAATTATTCAGTAGCCAATATATCCAAAGCTATTTTTAATAATTGGTTTGAGTTAGAACAATGACGTTAGAATTCTTTCTCGTTACTTTAATACATCATGTTCGATTCAGTTATACTGCAAAACTACACACAAAATGAGGACATTTTATACGTTAAATGCAGTTTAATTTTAAAACTACATTGTATAGGGTTACCCTACGAAGCATTACCCCACAATGTAACAAAATACACACGATACGTGTAGGTGCTGTACTTCATTTGCAAAACAAACAAAAAACAATTAATAAAAACATAATAAGTACGTTAACATAATCTATCAATCACCGGGACACAGTACACAGTGCACGCTCTGATTAAACTCCCAGACAAAATGCTCACACTACACCGTTTGCACAGCATGCGGGAAATTAATTACCTATAGACACAATTATTAATAATCCACTTATATTTTGCCTAATCATGTTGCGGTCGGCTAACAAATTTTTTTTTATTGTTTTTTTATGGATAGGTTCTCACCTGATGGTAAGCGATGATGTGGACGACGACGGAGCACGCTTGCCTAGAAGTAACATATTCTTGAATTTAAGACCTACATTGTAGGTATCAGAAAACAGTAGAACACTAATTATTTTGCACAAAGCGACTGCGCGTTTTGTTTTTTTTTGTTGAGGTGTGAAATCAGCAAATGAACTCTCCTGCTCTACTGTGGAGCGAGAGGGCTTGTCAGTCTTATACTGAGTAAAATCTTTTAAGAGTGCTCTTCACGTTAAGGAAAAGCCACGGCAACTAGCTCAAACAAAATTACCTCCTCCACAATCCAGTAACGGGCAACACGATATCCACAATCTATTAATTGGTAGGGCTGGTAATTTACTGACTTCTGACTATCTGTGAATACAAATGACAGGACAGACACGCTTCAACCTCAGCAACCATTGCTATTATTACGCGTTGAAGATCAATGTGTGCTTCTTCTATCATTTAGTCATGCTTGTGGACGTCTTGGCTTCAATTCACCGTGAAATAGTTACGTCAAGCATCACGTGGATGTCGCAATATTCATTATTACCGTTAGATGTTTAATAGGCAAATTATGACGACCGGGTTTATGTGTTTGTTGGACTATGTCACTAAACTGCTGGGTCAATTCTAATTAATGTTACGTTTATAGCGTAATAGGCAGCCGAACAAGCAATACCTAAGTGTCAACCAAAAAACATAAGATGTTACCATATGTTAATAATTATAAAAACTAGTGTACAATGAGTGGTCTTATCGCACATAGCAATATCTGACAGACAACCTTTGAATGGATTGAATGAAAGGAGATAGATTTAAGGCTATCGGAGTACAAACATCTAATAGATTTTGTGAGGTCCAAGTAGGTACTTACAAATTGCAAAATGTATAAAAACCTATCGAAACGCCTAGTTGACACTTCAAGTGACCCAAAAGCTAGCTTTCACCTTGGACAGAGAGAGGATTAGCATTACCATACATCGTCGCCATCATGCCATACAGTCTTTTCAATATGAAATTTTTAACCAATATTGTATAAGTTTTTCAACGCCTTTGGCATTGTTAAGAGTTTTAATTTTTAATTTGTTTCGAGTATCTATGTATTATTGTAGTTAATTCAACAAATAGAACATTAAAGTATGGTAAAGTTTTAAATAAAATTGAAATTTCATAATTTTTTGAACGTTTGTCAAGTAGCATTTGAATAAATACAACTGTCTGTCTACCTAAGTCTACAATGGATTCAACAATTACCATGCATCCATGTTCATTTTATAGAAGTCTCTTGGAAGGTCCACTGAGTTTAACGAGTAAGTAATTTGTACTGAGGTCCTCTATAGTCTCAGCCATAACTACTTTATAAAAAAATATCGTCCACACATCGAAAGTCAGTGATTTACTCGCCATTAATGTTAACGCATCCTCGATAGCGGCCGTAAACAATTTAAAGTAATGAAAGGAAGGTAAATTGCAAGGTCTGTTCCAGAAGTCGGACTGACATGGTTCTTTTATGGTGGGAAAAATCATTCAATGACATCCTCCGCTCTTGGGTGGATCGGGAGATAGTGTCAGACTCTTACTGACTAAAAGTCCACCCCTTTCCTTCGTGCCTTTTGTACCGGGTCCGAACTTTCCTTTCCGATAACCCTGGCCCCAATAGGCTTCGAACCGGCTGGGCCCCTGCTGTTGCTGACAGCTCCTTGAGGCGCGCGGCAATAGTGCGCGCCGTCGACGACTTGGGCCGGACAATTACGGGCCGGTCGGGCAGCGAGCTACACATTTACATTTATTTGTACTACATGCACTTCGATTTGCTCATAGTCAATCTGGCACCATTAAAAAGACTGTTGTAATAACCACCTAATTTAATCCCCTAACAAATCAAAAGCTTTCTTGAAGGCAGCCTTCAAACACCAAGCAGACAGGCCGATTATGGTCTTCGCTCTTCTGTATAACCTGCCGCAGCGTATGTACTTATGAAGTCTACGGTACTGAAGCTTTTTCAGAACCTGACTTGATTGGGAGGCTGGAAGTTGTTAAACCCGCACGTGAAACGGTACTTAATGACGCTGAAAAATAGATTGTAGATGTCTAATCATTTGTCTCAGAAGTAAAATGGACCTGTTACTTTTAAACCTGACAAGGACGTATTTTTGCGTAATAAAAACAGAACTTCACTTTTGTTTTTATTTATATTATTTTTGTATCAATTCGCAAACAAGTAATATCTTTTGACACTGAAGGTTTTAACACAAAAAATCGATGTTAAGTTAAGTCACAAAATACAACAATAGCAATCGTGACTGTTTGTTAATTAACCTCAAACTTCTCGTAGTGTCGCAACGTAACAACTACATGAGCAATATGAACATTATACAGAAAATCGATTCAATATAATAATTTGTGCTGCGAAATATAACCAGTGTGGAAATATTTATATATTATTGACACGCATGTTTATTTATAGAATGCGTGCAAACCATGTGACTTTTTTCACCTAGTGGATAAGTTTCAACCGCACGAAAGAGCCCAGCAGGGTTAAGGTCTACAGATGCCCGCTAAAGTCAAGTCTGTGGTCCTGAACGCAGAGATCAACTGAAGGGTATGGTTTTAGCCAGTAAAGGTCTGACTCGATACAACCTACATTCACGCAGGTGAAGCCGCTGACAGAAGTTACTTTTAAATATAAGTCCCACAAAGATACCAAACCGCACTGGGCTCGCGTGGTGGATTACGGCGCATTCCCTCTCTTAAGAGAGGAGGCCTGAGTCCCAACAGTGGGAACTTTAAAAGGCTGCTTAACTTCCTGCACTTAATTTACACTAAGATTATAAAGAGGTATATACTGTTTGTTTTTTTTTTGTTTGTAGGAGGCAATCTAAAAGTACCTACTGGTCCGATTGATAAAATATTTTCACCAATAGAAAGCTCCTGTATTCCGTTGTGTAATAGGCTATATTTTATGTATATATGGGCGAAGCCGCGGCTAGTTCAAGATAAACAGATTATCAAATTTAGAACAAAAATGAATAGGTAACCTTTCAGATTTTGTCTACTCGATCACAAAGTCTCTCCAGTGTGCAAGTATTAAAACTGAAAGAGCTATTTGTAATACATATCGTGCGCCGGATCGTATCATTATATTCTCATATTAGTTACCGTGTTACTGCACTATTTACCTTAAAGCCTGTCATTATACCTATAATAAGAAAACAGTGTTTCAATTTACAAAGATGAGTACATATCTTTAGGTAGGTACATATAGCTTGTATTTCAACTGAATATTAATAAGGATAAAAGTGGCTACGTAAAGTAGGACGCTGAACATTATGCTGGTAATGGATGGGCATATTTCTTGCAGTGTAAACACACACCCACGCACACTTGAACGACTCTGCTCCAACACCGCTCCCACCCAACACCGCCCAAAACTAAGACGACTGCTCGCAGTCGACGCGGCGACAGCTAGCAGGCACCCAGCAGTCCACGCGGCGACAGTGAGCAGACGGCCAGCTGTCCACCCACCGACCGCTCTCGCTTTAGTATAGATACTGACTGACCGAGCGGCGACGGCGCGGCGACTGCTAGCAGTGAGCACGCGGACACCGCGCCGACGACCGCTCGTTTACAACGTGCGACCAGCGAGGCGTCAACTACCGAGCAGTCTGACGGTTGTAACCTCGCTGAAAGCGAGCTGTCTGCTAATTTATGATGCCAATGTAAAATATATCTAAATAGCAATGTTTAAAGCCCATATTTAAATGATAATCTTTATACCGGAAGGGAGCCGAGTCGTGTAAGTGTGCTGTAGGTATATGTAGGTACCTTATGGCCAATGTGTATATGGCTACACAATTTTATAGTGGTGACGACGATTGTACGGCACAGGGTGGACGGAAGACCTAGGTCTAGCCAAGTTCCGAACGTTCCGTTTCGAATCTCTTTCTACAATTGATAACGCTTCTGATTCCTTTGTTCTGACCATGTGACTTAACGTTGAAATGATGTCATTTACATACATTTGAAATTTTCTCCTAGCGTTAACGATTGTATATTATCAACTTGGTTAAGCCATATGGTGAACTAGCAGGAAGTGATCGTTGCCTACTGTTTTTTTTTTAAACTTAGTACAAGGATTTTTTTGAAACTAAGGGATATAGTTATTCTCTACAACAAATGCGTTACTAAAACTCCCACACAGATCACTTGTATAAGTAGTTTCTGCATTTCCTGGATGGCCAAAGACATGTCAGTAACGAATATATTGCGATGTGATTTTTATTCTCAGTTGTCACCTGATGCCCCAACAATGGGAACATTATAAGGCCAACTATGCTATGATATGCTGTCACCGATTGGAGCTCGGGCAGACATCCCTCAGCAGGCCGGGTCAGGCCCTTGCTGACGCATTCTGCGTTGTGACAAACGCTAAACGCTTTCGGACTATTATCATAATCATTTAGCCCAATAATGATGCTTTTGGGTAGTCGTGTCATTAGGCTAAGGTGATTGTAACCAACATTAAGGCGATTATCACCCTGTCACTCACCACGCAGTATAGCGCGTGAGTTCGTGTTTTAACGGTGCTTGTAAGTATCTCCATTTGTATAAAAAACACGCACAGTCCAACACACAGAAAATGCATCCACGCGCGTTAATGCAGATCACGCGCCTAGATACAAACGGATAAAAATGCGTACACGCGCGTAGGTGCGGGGCGACACGCAAGATATGGCACACTGAATCTCGTAGTGCCGTGCGTAATGTTGGATGAAATGAGTCAGAGCCTGCGTGAATCTACAAAACGCAACTACACGCGTGACTAAGTAAAAGACCCGCACGATGATGCAGATCTGCACTCCCGCAAGTACGCGCGTAGGTGCGTGGACACGCAACATGCAGCGTGATGCGTGGCAGTGTGATAATTGCCTAAGCGTACCGTGCGCCGTGATTTTCTAACTCTTGTTTTTAACTACGAATCTACAAAATATTTCCTTTTGTTAGTGTGAGTTTTTCTAAGGATTACGTTGATTGTATTTTTCTCTCTTTTCTTTTCAGTAATTTTAAGGTATGTCTGGTAATTTGAGTATTTTCTGCGACCTACCCAAATGTCCTTTCCTTGTTATTGTTCATCAAGTCGTTGAGCTCCTTAGTAGTCTTGAGTTGAGCTTTGAGAATGCTTGCTTTGACTGAACAGGTCCACTCAAAGTACGGTTCGTTCTTCAAAAGACTAACTAAGGCAAATCTTCATATAATCTTCATGTGAGAACCATGCAGATTTACTTTTATTTTTGGTGTACAATAAAGAATACTTCTATCTATCCATTACATATTTACTGTATGGACTTTAAAAGAGACGTTGACCCCTGAGTTTATTTTGGTGTTTCTTCTCAGGGTAGTCAGCTAGGAAACACCATGCTGGTGTTTAAACTGACCAAAAAAATAATTAAAGTGTAAAAGTGTTTTTTAAACCTATTTGCAAAATAAATATCATTTATTAATAAGTGTACCTACCGTGCGCCATGATCCTACCTACCTATCACTTGTTTTGCGACTTCGAATCTGCTGTATTTCTGTGAATGATTTTTCTATACTTAATCCTAAATAGTTCAGTTCTTTTTGCAGATTATGTACTTTATGCATGTAGTCATGTGTATCGAAATAAGAACATGTCAAACAAATCAATTAGCTCGACGTTATGAGAAATCCCAAGTTTACAGCTTCACTGACATCAATAAAACAATAAGTTTCGTTGCGAAGGATCGCTATCACGCGTGCCTCAATTAATCTCAAAACTAATTGTTATCATTTACATATTTATAATGGCTTAGAACAAAAGAGTATGCAACCGGCACAATCGTTTGACAGACTCCGGTGTAATTACCTATCTCTTTACAAACATCATGTGTGCTTCCCATACAACTACAGGTAGGTACCTCCCACTGGCTCCCCGAGAGCAGTGAGAGGTGCAATTGCTGGGAAAATCAGAAAAACTTAGTAGGGTGATTCTTAAAAAACATGTCTCATTCGTCTGGCCTAGGTTTTAATGCCTAACTGTTTTGTGTCGTAAGCAAATGGACGCAAATGAGTGCCTTTGATACATTTAGTGATCGAAGAAAGTTTTCTAATATCATATATTAGTTAATATACAAAGAAAAATATCAAGTTGTATAGAAAAACTAGGCCCGACGAATTAGACATTCTCTCGGTTTCAAAGAATCACTCACTAACATTACCCGTCCCTGCAATTGAATCAACCATGTATATCTGGCGAATTTTTATTGCGGTGTTAACTGTTGACTGAAGAAGACTGAGATGCACTGGAGGCTTATGTGGGAGAGACCTATGCTCAGCACTGGACTGCCAGAGACTGAATTGATTGACACTTATTATAGCTTTCTTTCTCTAAAAGTATTTGGGCTACTGGGTCCATTTACTGAAGTTGCCTCGTTTATAACGGCATCAGTGGCATTTTTAAGGTCCTTCAAAGTGCATGTGTACTTGGGGCTTTATAGTAAGTGGACCATCGTCTGGTCAGGAGCACCGCACTCGCAATGGGTGTTTGACTAAATTTGACTAAAATGGTGCTTGACTGCGATCCCACCTGATGATAAACAGTGATGCAATCGTTGATGGTGAGGCGCAATAGTTTATTAAGAGCCTATTCACTCTAGCCTTGAATACACCTAAATTATAATCGGACGGGAAGATCGCAGCAGACAAACAACTATGTTATAAAAGTTTAGTTTTTACTGGAAAATTACTCACGTTACTAAATCGCACTAAGGTTAACGAAAACCAAAAGCATTCGTTTTGATGGTGAGTTCACGCTTATTCCTAGAACATAGTCAAGGACCTTAAAACGACCATAATAAAGCCAGCGAGGATGTTGACACCCACACGACGCATCGTCACGACTCCAGATCATATCTCGTCCAGATAACATCTCAGTTTAGACAGCTTTGCCAAGGTTCATCTGATATAATAGTTTTTGGCACAAGTGCTTTATTTTCACATTGCACATCTTCCTATGTAAATGTCCTTTGTTGAATGAAGTTTTTTTGGTATGAATGACGTCATTTTGTCAAAGATATGGTCTTGAACTTAGACCTCAATGACATGCTTTTTTTTCTAGACTTGATATATTAAAAAAAAAACAGGACAAGTGCGAGTCGAACTCCTGCATTGAAAGTTTCGTACAAACTTACCTATGTAAATAGTTCAATTCCCGAATGGACTTACGAATTTTTTTCCGAATCACAAAAGAAGTTTCTTTTTGTGACGTAACAAAAAATTTACTGTTTTCAGATTTATTCCTACATTTGTGCTGTAAGACCCGTATCCGTATAAGGGCCGTATCTTTTTTTTCGTGAACTTAGAACTTTGATTTGTTGTCAACCTTCAAGGTACTGTCGAGTATATGGTTTTAATTTCAATTCGATACCTCCTGTCGTTTCCCAAATAAAAGGTTTTGACAGAAAGACAGACGGACAACAAAGTGATTCTATAAGGGTTCCATTTTTACTTTTGATGTACGGAACCCTAAAAATATGGCAGCAGATCAGACCCGGAATAAAACATAGCCATAGGTATTACGTGGCATTAATTGGTACCGATGTGGAGGAATTATTTGAAGGCATATTTTGTTAGTAATTTTCAGTTGTTGAGAAGTATGTACCAATATTGTATTAATATTATCACGCCTGTTATAACCCAATTTCTAGTTTTGGCAATGGCTGTCCATTCCAGCTTGTCTGGAAGAGATCGTAGACTAGAAACAGGACAGATGCATCTGAAACTTGGGTAGGGGTTTTGGGTGAAAAGTCATTGGATGATTATCCAGATCAAAAACAAATTGTGTTCACGTTGTAAGACTATTCATGCAGTATCTGAAAATAACTCGTATAAAAACAATAACAAACATAGTTAGTGGCGGAGTTGAGAATCTAGATCTTCTCTAATCGCCTTTTAAACTGCAATATTGTTTATCAAAAATAATCTCGTTTTCAAATCTACCATGATAGCTAAAAGATGGCAGAACCATATTAAGCACGTATCGGCGGCAACGATCTCTCGCGCCGGGCCTTGGTACAGGCCATGGTCCGAAGCCAGGAGTGGCAAGAGATCGCCTCCTTCTGCAAAGTAGTAATGCTAGCTAAGGAGGTCACACGTACACACGAAGGAGCTGCCCTCACGCCCCAGCCGCCGGGATCCCGACCCTGACTTCCGGCCGCCGTGGACGCGGATGGCGAGGAACGGGTAGCTCATCGTCCGACTGTCCGGACCAAGCTCAAATCGTCAACCACACGGACTGTTGCTCGCGCGCCTCAGGGAGATGTTAGCAAACCGTAGGGTCCCAGCAGGGTCGAAGGATACTGGGGCCATGGATTTGCTTCTGAAAGGAAAACCCGGCCCTGGTATGAAAGGCATAAAAAGAACAGGAGTGGATTTTAAGTCAGTAAGTTTGACACACCCATTCGCTCCATCTAAGAACGGGAGATGTCATTGGATGATTATCTCAACAAATAAAAAATTGAGCACGTGAAAAATCTAATAATATCGAATAAAACGCTGTGAATGCACCACAGATCGTCACAGAGCGTGCGCGTGGGCATCTGGTGACGACTCAACTTGCTCTAAACGAATACAAACAGCCGCATTAGACTAGAACTTGAGTCCAACGAAGACTGATTTAACTCGCTGTCTCACTGATACGAATCAGCCTTGATGCTCAGATTTTACCTAAAATATGATGAGGGAAAATGGTGCCTTGTCATCATTTAGGAAATAACATCGGGATTAGTTTTGAGGCAGTATCAGAACCAGTAGATTATACTGCTTGAAAACTATAGAAACAGGCCTCGAATACTATTGAAACATAAGGATAAAAAATAATTTATTAATAATAAAATATTCAAGTATATGTACTTACAGTAAGTAAACATTTTACGATTTTCGATTTACATTAATTACAACCGAAAAAAAAACCGTTAGTATTATTCTTTAAATTAAAAAAAAAATCAGTTATAAATTTTTTTCTCGGTTTTTTTTTGTGTTTGTAGGCAAAACCAGATCAATATCAAATAGTAATCACTGACATACGGTTTACTGTACAAAATTTGACTACATACTTACAAGTAGGTATGTAGTCAAATGTTGTATAGCATAAAAACTACAGAAATAGTTATGCCTATTAAGGAAATATTTATTTATAAAACTACATGCAACACAAGGGTGCAAAGATGCCTAAATTCTCTACCAGTCAACCTAGGGTAGTGGCGAGATAACACGCAGGTATATAAAAAAAAAGAAAATATTAATAAGAAAACAAGGGTACAAAAGCATTTAAAGTAAAAATAAAAAAATAAATGTTGGTGTCAGATATTTATACTTTAACCTACTTCAACCTACCCTTCTTGACCTACACGCGTGATGTTATGTTAAAGTTATCTTAGGTATACTGAAGTACTGAACAATATTAAAACCCAAGCAGATCCTGATTTATGCTACCAAACAATATTATTTATCCAGTACCACTTTCACTCCCTCACAATATAATTATAATGAGGTCCTTATGGAGTCTCTTTCATCGTATTTTTAATTTTACCTTCTTGACTTTGTGAGCAAAAATCCTGAAAAAGTTGTACTGGGGAACTGGGTCAACATTAATTGGGCTATGAAGGCGCCAAATAACAGAAGAAAAAAAATACATAATTTGCCTTTTCCAAATATCTCTGCGTAGGTACCCGAAAAACACACCACGAATTGCTTTTCATTACTAGATCATGTAAAGGATCACGACACAGGTCGATTCAAGACAGCTTTATGTCTTTATTTCCGATTTTTAAATTAAGAATGTCAATAAATGTAGGAGGGTCAATGTCCGTTATTCCACAGTTTTTTTTTTATTGATGATAGGTTCGCTCTTGACCGCCATCTCACCTATGGAAAGCGAGGATGCGGTCGACAATGGAACGCGCTTACCTAGAAGAAACCTATTCACTCTCGGCTTAAAGATTCCCGGGTTGTAGCTATCAGGAAACACAGACTCCGGCATGGAATTCCGCTCCTTAGGTGCACGCACAATGAATGTGTTCCCAAAACGTTTTGTGCGTGTGGATGGGATGTTCACCATGTACCGGTGGCGCATCGCCGTACGTCTGGTAGTCGGGCGGAATAGGCGGAATCCCCGGCGGAATTAAATTATCTGGCACCTATCTTACTCGGGAACGGGAAAGACGCTATCAATCTTTATTTAATTATGTTATTTATACACATTGGTATTTTTGAGGTTTCAATTCATCCCACTCTAGGGGGGAGTGATAAGCATGTCATAATCTAACTGAAAAACATCCACCTGTGTCCTTCAGTTGCTCTTAGGTTTCCAGAGCCACGGTAACTCTTTCAAAAAATCCCGTATCCCTAGCGGGCATTGACACTGCTGGGCCACTACAGTTTGCTGATATCTCTTTGAAGCGCTCCGGACCATGAGCCAAACCATAGCCGGGCGTAAGAGATCGTCGCCATCAATCGCCTTTCGGACAAGACGTTGCTGGAGCTGGGTATACCTCCACCGTATCCTCCGAATGATCCTCACAATAGTGACTTCCGGACGTTTCTTCTGCCTGAACCCGAAACAAGGACCCCTTTTACTATACATGTCTGTTCAAGGCTTGCGCAAGCGGAAGGTGAAGATGCCATGGCGTGTCTTTAGCCGCTCTTCAAAGAGGGGACTTACTGCCGCGATTATGGTGTGCCCAATTCATGTAGGTGTAGCGTGCGATTATTTTGCAATAGGTAACTTTACTTTGTTAAAATAAATATATTGGGTGTATGGGTGAACCTAGTACGCAAGAATTGCCAACTATAAAATAGTTTGGTCCTAACAAAATTACATTATATAACGACAAAGTAGGCAGTCATTCAATTTCTAACGTTGAGTGGCATGTAAACGAATTCTATGAAACTCGTAACTTTGGTAGTATTGCTAGTTTTTACATCACTAATGTAGCCACAACGCAGACAGACTTTAAAAAGGTCCAGTCCAAACAAACTGAAAATTGGGTAATACCAAAGCTCAGCCTTTACGGGATGATTAGCTACGTATTTTTTATGAATTAATTAATGTGTAATAGTTAATGACATCAGGTAGGTATTTTACCTAGCGTAAGTTAAGGTGACATCGAGGGGCGTATTTGAATTCTCACACTGAAATGTTTAACCTTTAATGCATGAATGAAGTACTGTATTGAATCGCTATCTTAAAAAGTGCACGTCTCGTCAAGTCGCGACTCGTGAACTGAATCTGAAATTAGTTTAAATGTTTTCAGTAAACTTAAAGGCTTTAGATTCCCTACCACAGTCTGTATTTCCTGACACAACCTGAGAATCTTTAAGTTAAAAATGAATAGGTTGCTTCTAGACAAGCGTGCTCTATCGTCGGCCACATCATTGCTTACCATCAGGAGAGATTGATATGAGATCCCTAGTGGACAAACGCGAGCCTATCAAAAAATAAAAATTAACTATATTTTAAAAGCATGAAAACATACATACAGCAGTTCCCTCGGTTACTACGCCATCGTAAAGGTACACGTGTGCCACACTCGGCCATCTGGGCGTGTTGTATTGCTGCATACATTTCGAATTGGAAACTAGACTTGTAGAGCTACACTTGATATACGCCACGCGACGTCGTTCTACGTACAAATCAGGCGTGTTACATATGTCGCGCGCCGCAAGGAGTTGTCAGCAACAGCAGGGGCCCAGCCGGGGCGGCCAGGGTTATCCGAAAGGGAACTCGAGCCCCGGTATGAAGGTTTGAAGGAACGGGGTGGGTTTTTTAGTCAGTAAGAGTCTGACACTATCTCCCGCTCCGCTCAAGAGCGGGGGTTGTCATTGGATCATTTTCCCCACCAAAAAAAAAAGGGCGTGTTACATATGTGCGCCGGTTGAATATAGTTCTAGCCTTAGCCTTCTGCGTCTTGTTTGCACATGTGCCCGCCCCCAGGCCTCACTCGGCATAATGTAAAAGTTAAAACATCTACATAACGCCAGCTTGTTGACTTTTTATTTCACTGTGAACAGCTCTCCTGGCAACTCTTCCTGCAGTCAGTCGTAAAGGTCACGCCACTTCATTGATTCTGGCTTCATACTACTACTTTACAAGTGCTTTTTAAATCTACATCATAATATCATAAAAATCTGAAATAAACGCCTCTAAGAGAAATTAAATTTCTATAAGGCAGCTTAAGAGCATAAAGGAGAGCCACTTGTGGGTATTATCTCTCAATGGCAGCCCGGAGAGTGGAGACTGCCTTGTGATGACCACATGCTCGCCACATGGAGAATATTGTGTTTGTACCATGACTAAACTTCTCGCCTGGTCTTCGGGTCTCGTGATATTAATGGGATATTATCTTTTTACCCAACCAAGTATAGTGTTAGTCCAACGGTTAAGGCACCCGCCTCTCACGCTCGAGGTTATAGGTTCGCAACCGGGCTATTACCAATGTTAATTTTTCCATCAACGCTTTTTTTAAGTGTTTTTATTATAATACACGTTTGATTTTTTACAGCGTTATGAGTCTGCAGACCTGAGTAGGTGGTTTTAATTTCAACTCGATACCTCCACGCGTTCCCTAAATAAATGGTTTTGACAGACAGACAGACAGACAGACAGACGTACGAACGTCCGTCCACCCGTCTGTCGGACAGGATGGACAAGAAAGTGATTCTATAAGGGTTCCGTTTTTTTCCTTTTGAGGTGCGTAACCCTAAATAACAATTAAATACATAGTTCCAAACAAGACAATTTTCGAGCCGGAATTTTTGTTTTATCTTTATTAGATATGTTCATAAACCGTAACCAACATACCACACTCTTGAAAACAATCAATATAAGATGGTTTTATTTCATGACTCACGTGTTTTATTTACCCACAAACTCATTATGTTCAAGTTTTTCGATAGGAATTATTCAGGAAATCCCAAGGAATATGTGTGAATTACCTATTATCGAAGTAATTTTACACAGTATTAACAAGAAAACATACACTTCTTGTTAAACAATCTACACTTATCTCCATACATGTTATTCGTAATTAGACCAGCTTTAATAAAACCAAGAAATAATTAGATAAATAACTACAACAAGATAACAATCAGCACGATTGAAAACATTGAAATTACTGATGAAACTCAATGTAGTTATTACAAACATATATTTTGTGTTTTTATTACTTGAATATTTGGTGCCAGTGACTGAAAAGTTTAAAGGAAATCGTTAATCTTGGTATGATCATATGAAAAGGAGGGATGAAACACATGTCACTTAAAGAGTTATAATATATACATATGGATGTCTAACGAGGGAAACCAAAGAAAATATGAATGGATTGAGAAGTGATATAAAGGAGAACCACATACTGGAAGACGCAGCGTTGGAAAGCCTACCACGAGGTGGGCCAATGACCGATGAATGCGAGACGCACAGGACCTGTCATTATGACGACACTTGCTTATGTCCAACTGTGGCTGAAATGACAATGATGATGGAAAAGAGAGTCAGTGATAGCATGACGGGTTATAGGACAGAATCGAAGGAAAAACCGTATCGACCCTAAGTAACTTGGGTCAAAGGCAGGAAGAAGATGATTCGGTTAACGACTTTTTTCTATTTGCTCCTGGTTGATGGCACCCTTTAGTTCGTCTGACCCTGGTCTGAGGCAGTAATATGGCTCCATATTCTGTGGATAGAGGAGAGCGCGTCCAATTAAGAGGATTACTCATATATTTCATAACCAATGTAACGAGAAAACCGGCCAAGTGCGAGTCGGACTCGCGCACTAAGGATTCCGTACCGTCTGTAGCAAAAAACGGCAAAACAATCACGTTTGTTGTTTTGGGCCCCCAATATTTATTTATTCAGTTTTTAGTATTTGTTGTTGTAGCAGCAACTGAAATACATCATTAGTGAAAATGTCAACTGTCTAGCTATCGCAGTTCATGAGATATAGCCTGGTGACAGACGGACAGACAGACAAACAGATGGACAGCGAAGTCGTAGTAATAGGGTCCCATTTTACCCTTTGGGTAACGCAAAATCATACATAAAATAAAAATCATACAAAATTGTAAAATAGAGGTACTATTTTACAATTTTCTCGGAAACCTCTACAAAAGAAAAAACTTTCAATTCGCTTTGGGTGGTTTTTCAACTTTAAACTTAATTTTTCCGAGTTTCTCTAATTAGTATAATTTTATTAAAAAACAGGAACCTCAGTTAATTTCGTAAAACAACTTGTGCAGTAAAATAGAACATTGTTGTCGCTCGCTCTACCTTCCGTGTGTTTTGTTCAACAACGCTGATTGAAAACGAATATTCCCATGATAATGTTACCGACCGTAAATAATTGAAAATTGATTCTCTTTTGTCTTTACTATGAACTGGAAAACTGCTCAGTTATGATGTGAGGCTTCCAGACTGTGCTGGCGTAGCACTAGGGAGCTCATGTCAGTACCCGCACTGGGCTTATTTACCAGCAATTAAAAGGTTCTAAAAAAAATGGTACCATCGAACTGATCTGACGAGTGAGCAATGGTGTGCTGGCCCATTGGCCCTCTCGAAACGGTGAAGGAAAACATCGTGAGGAAACGTTCTAGAACCTAAAATTCGAAGACATGTGACATGCACCAGCCCGCACTGGGGCCGCGTGCTGGATTACGGCCCATTCCCTCTACTAGAAAGGATTCCCGAGTCCCAGCAGTGGGAACATTATAAAGATGGTTATGCATATACTCATGCTTTATCCTACGTGTTTCGGATTTTTGAAATTGTCATAAGATGTATTTCTGCTGTAAATTACTTATTATAAAACCATTCCAAAGCCATATAGGTACTTACCATAATATAGAACTTGCCCCCTTATAAGGTTTTACTGCATTGTAACGAAAGGTAAAAAATATTCTTTTATAATAAGTTCAACTGACTTCCACGTAAAAATACTGAAAAGTGCAAAACAACTTTAATTACAGAAGTTCCGGAAGTCGATTAATAACGAAGAATCAAAATGAGAAACACTGACTTTCAAAATTAAAGTTATTTTACATTTTTTTATATGTTTTCAAGTTAGCTAGTAGGTACACCTAGCTGGAACTAATCCTTTTTAAAATATGTGGGCTAAATTAGTATCTGAATGGTTTCCCAAGGAAGGCAAACGGAAAAGAGGACGCCCGATAAGAAGATGGGACGGCGATATACACGTAAAGGCGGAAGCGGGGCCAGTGTGGAAGAGGAAAACCCGTGGGTGGCCTATTCTAAAGCCAAACAATCTTCTGAAATCGATGTCCGATTATATTTTTTTTACGTCACCCGCTCGATAATGCCCTTTTATATGTCATAACAATGTCCCTCGCAATGCTCGGGAGTTAATTATATGAATCCTTTTTTTTTATTAAAATCAGCGTTTCGTTCGGAACTCAACATGCCGCCCACGACTTGAAGACACTGCTTTATCCCCTAGTCACATAATCAACAAAACAATGTATTAGATTATTAATAAAGGCTATTATTATTATTATACTAGCTTTTACTCCACCCTACTATACCTTACTCTACCTTATACTACCCCTACTTTACCCCATTCTACTCTACTCTACCCTACTCTGCCCTAGACTAACCTACTCTACCCCACACTACCCTAAACTACTCTAATTTGCATTTTTAGGGTTCCGTTCCTCAAAAAGAAAAAACGAAACCCTTAGGATCATCTTGTTCTCCGTCTGTCCGTCTGTCTGTAACAAGTCTGAACAAACACAACAAAAAAAGAATTAGCGAAATCGGTTCAGCTGTTCTCGACATTTGCGCTTAGCAACACATTTAGCTATTCATTTTTAGGGTTCCGTAGCCAAATGGCAAAAAACGGAACCCTTATAGATTCGTCATGTCTGTCTGTCTGTCTGTCTGTCTGTCCGTCCGTCCGTGTGTCACAGCCACATTTTTCCGAATCTATGAGAGCTATACTGTTGAAACTTTGTAAGTAGATGTATTCTGTAAACCGCATTAAGATTTTCACACAAAAATAGAAAAAAAGCAATAAATTTTGGGGGTCCCCATACTTAGAACTGAAACTCAAAATTTTTTTTTTCATCAAACCTATGCGTGTGGGGTATCTATGGATAGGTCTTCAAAAATGATACGGAGGTTTCTAATATCATTTTTTTCAAAACTGAATAGTTTGCGCGAGAGACACTTCCAAAGTGGTAAAATGTGTGTCCCCCCTCTAACTTCTAAAATAAGAGAATGATAAAACTAAAAAAAATATATGATGTACATTACTATAAAAACTACCAACGGAAATTAGTTTGAACGAAATCTAGTAAGTAGTTTTTTTAAATGCGTCATAAATCGAAAAAAATACACTATTATTAAAACATTGATCAAAGTTACAACACATTACAAGAACTTTTATATTATGTTACTTGCTGCTACGGAACCCTTCATGGGCGAGTCCGACTCGCACTTGGCCGGTTTTTTATAATATTACATATAGATTAATCCTAAGAGACATTTATCTACTTTGTAGGCGCCAGCAGAAGTTACATCACAATAACATGTCACCATATCTACCTCACGAGTAGTAACCAGCTGGACACAGCACACTATCGGTCCCTATCTCACGAGCATGTAACTTTGTAAGGGATTCAATAGTTTCCTAATAGTAGTTGGAAAAGCTGTAGGAAACATTGTATTATCCTACCTTTGCAAAGGCTGTGAAGAACCTATAACACTGCCATAGGTATTTATTTAAAGAGTTACCTCGTCCCCGCAACTGGAAACCCATATTTTAGGTAGAAAAATAAACATAATTTAAAATAATATTTCAAATTGTCAAACCTATACCTATACTAAAATAATAAATTAATAGTGGAAATGTAATGGATAATTTAATGCCTAATATGGACTAAATGTCTGAAAGAAAAAGATTTTTTTTATTATTATTATTATTTTTTTTTTTTAAACTAGCTTTTGCCCGCAGCTTCGCCCGCATACGTAAAATATAGCCTATGTAACTAAGGAATACAGCAACAAACAGCAAGTCTATCGATGAAAATATTTTAAATATCGGTCGTACAATTACCAGCAGGACCTTAGAGCTGGCATCAAGTTGCGCAGAAGTCAAATATTCGGTCTGTTTAGTAGTGCGAAGTGAGACGCGGGGGTGGGGAGTGTCATTTGCTCGCCGCGCCATCGTGTCATAGACGTCACTCCTCATTCGTTCCCTGCGTTGCTGCATGTATCTAACAACGAAGACGATTGGCTCGCCAATGTATGAAATGCGCAAAGCGATATCCCCTCTGACGTCGAGCGCTCAAAATCCGTTCCAGTACTTAATTGTACTTTCAGAGATTACCCCTTAAAAACTAAAAACAACCAACTTTACCTCTTTATAATATTCTCCCGCTTTATGGTGAAGCGGGAGGGCGTGTAAAACTATTATTGACTAAAACCACACCTATGTTGATAAGCGGCCCTTTACGTTCTAAGGCCATGGTTTTCTTTTCGGAAATTCCCCACGGCCCTACTGGGCACCGGCCCTGCTGGGCTTCTACGGTTTTGCTGACATCCCTTTTAGGAACGCATGAAGCACTACGCACTGTCGACGACTTGGGCTCAGTCCGGACGACCTGCAATACGGGCTGTATTTCTATTTCCATTTCTGGTCCTATTAATCACGATACAATTTAATTCCTGTGTGGCACACCAGAACTGAAATAACAATGAAACTCAAATCGTCTACGCAAATAATTTGTAGCTCTAGTGGTTTTTTTTTTTAATTTATTCATCTTTAATCAAGATTGTGTTATATTATCTACACTGATATAATAAAGATATAAAGTTTGATTTTTATATTTTTTTTTTTTGTATTTTTGTTTGTAGGAGGTAATCTCTAGAAGTACTGGTCCAATTGTTAAATTTTTTTCACTAATAGAAAGATGCTTTATTCCTAAAGGACATAGGCTTTATTTTATGTGCGTGGGCGAAGCTGCGGGCAAAAGCTAGTTATCTTATAACTTAAAAGGTATATGTTTAAAACAAACTGAAAATAATAATAATAATAAGCTCCAATTGCAATAAACGTCTATATAGTGATTGACGTAGACATCACATCGATCCTGTTGGGAGCGATTATTCTATCCTTCTTATTGTTCAAGGAATAGGAATCAATAAAGTTCTGAAACAAAAGAAAATGTGGACGGAGCCTAAAAGGGTACTTTACCCTTATCAATTGTCACATGTCAGGCTGTCGTTAACGTTAAGAGCGTAGCACTCGAAAACTGAAAACACGGTTGACATTTACATAGAACATAAACCTTGAGATAATTTCCGGGAAAACAGGAAGACAACAGCAGGATATACCTATCGAACACTTCGGGGTTAATCCTCGGGGATTTTGAAGCATAGGGCCGCTTTAAATATAAAGCCATACACAGCTGTGCACACCGCGAACGTCTCGTATTCTAAGAAAACGTCTGGAAATCACCTAAGATGGAACTTAGCTCATCTCCCACTGACCTTTCACTTCCCTTGAGCGATGGAACCCATCATCGGAGGTATCATTAGACCAATTATTAGAGCATATTTAGTGGCATTACATATCCTCGCCAGAGGGAGGGGGGCGGCGTATAAAGAGAAGATGCGCGCTCGCAGCCCGCAACACAGCATCGTCGCGTGCGCACGTCACGCGACCGATCTGCTCCGAAGTTTCACGACATTACACGAAGTTTGTGACATTTTTTTTTGTTTGACGTTTTCTGTGCTTTTTGGATTCTGTGAACTTTTGGTAAGTTTTGTGTGTGATTTATTTGTAATTTCTGAGGTTATAGGTTGATGTAGGGTCTGATGCAGCTAGTGAATAGATACTTGCGGAACAATTACGATTTTAGGTACAGAGATACCTTAACTTAAAGCTTAATATAAAATAGAGATTTATTTATTGTCAAAATAAGTAATAAAAAAAATATTACATTCACACTAACCTAAACTTCTTAAAATAGAAAAAAAGTATCTTACACGTACGTAATATGTACAAAATTTAAAACCCAAATAGGTATCTACAATATATTTTTTTTGAGAAAATTACACTAAATTAATAGCGTCTTTGAAAATAAGTCCTTTAGCAAAGTCGTGACAATATTTCCCTTAAAGCATCTATTTCTCAAAGAACAAAATGTCTTTATAAACAATTATAACTATTATAAGTTGCGACACAACCCTTGCGCATTGTCAGCTAACCGCAAATTACTTCAAAATAATTTATTTTGCCGTCTTATCATTATGTAAATAAAGAATCAGCTGCAACTTTGTTGCCTGTTAAAGTTCTTTAAAAACTTGTATGGAAATATAATTTTCTTTGAAAATTCGACGGTAAAACTATACAAGGTGTAAGGGGCAGCCCTCCACAAACTTTAAGGGTTTGCTCAGTAGACGAAACTAAACGACTTTCCACAAATATTCTTTTCAGGAAACGAAAAAAAAAATCGGCCTCGCCATACAAATTGTCTAATCAAGTTTATCATTTTGTATGGTGAGGCTGATTTTTTTTTTTTTCGTTTATGAAAAAAAATCTCGTGGAAGGTGGTTCAGTTTCGTCTACTGACCAAGCCCTTAAAGTTTGTGGAGGGCTGTCCCTTACACCTTGTATGCTACTAGCTTCTGCCAGTGACTTTACCCTCGTGAGAGTATATTTAATAATGTAATAAAGTATTGAGTATAGTTTTCTCCATACAAATTTTGAACCCCCGTTTCATCCTTATAGAAGGTGAATTTTGGAAAACCCTCTCTTAGTGCTCACCTACGTCATGAAAGGAAACCCAAGCTCCTAGTCCCAGCAGTTTCGGCTGTGCGTTAATATGTCAGTCACTCAGTTTCGCCTTTTATATGTATAGATAAATACTAGCCAAAAAAATACTCGTCAATTTGCCTGTAATACACTTTATAAGGATCTCTTCTAATATAATTTTATCGTTCTTCCTACTCATAATTGATTGACAAAAATGTATTTGAGAAAGACGCACATGAAAGTAAAATTATCTTATAAAAGAATTCCTTTTTCCTTGTAAATTCAACTGTCTTAACAATATCAAGAAATATGAACTGTAGATATCTATTTCAATTTTATTTCGTATAAAATATAAAAGGTCATTCATTTTCGTTAAATATTTAATAAATGTCACGAATCTATTTTTGAAATCTTACTAAGCCGGGATTATTTGAACGAAGCGAGGAAAAGTAAATTCGTAGAAGTAAAATTGTATTTTCAGTATTTTGTAAAAAGAGGAAAAGTGTCGAAGAAAATGTTGCCAAATAATCTTAAAAGCTCTGAATGGAAATAAGTAGTCTCAACAACTTAATACATTTTCCTCGAATCCTAAAATGTGTGAAACTTAAAATTAGCTACATAAAAACAGAGTTACTTAAAATGTTTCTGGAGCTATATATTTATATACTTATATAGTCTATCTAAAAAGTCAATCGACTTGGGAATTTTGTATAATATTTCATTATTTAAAAAATACTTATATTCGATACTTTTTTAAGGTTCTTCTATTAGTAAACAACGATCAAAACGATCAAGGATCGAGGATCTTAATCAACCTTGATAAATGTATCAGTGTTGACTACATCAGATTTCATTTTACCTTATTAATTACCCAAGTCGTTTCACTTTTTAGACAGACTTTAGATATGGAGATTGATTGTCATATCAACACAAAGCCAAAACTACAAGGACTAAAAGCGTGTCATTTTACACGAGGTTTTCTTTTATGACGTAGGCGAGCATTAAGATAGGATTTCCAAAAAAACACCCCTTAATGGGATGAAGTAGATGTTTAAAGTTTGTATGGAGAAGCCTATTTTTACGCGAATGAAGCCAAGAGCAGAGCGAAGCCGCCAGCAGAAACTATTCTGCTGTTATATAAAAAGAGACGGACTGACATATCAACACACAGCTAAAACTACTGGGATTAGGAAGTAAAAGAAAAGTAATAATTTTAAAGTTCGTATGGAAAAGCCTATTTTTACGCGAGCCAAGCCGCATGCAAAAGCTAGTAAGTCCATAAACAGTCAGAGGTCAAACTTAAACATGAACTAAAAATACATTTCGTGTTACCTTTTTAATAAAATACTTGTGTTAAAGTAATTTCAAAGCCCCATTTTCCTTGGCACAAAGTGAAACTAGAGTGTAATAAGCCAAGCTCAGTAAGTGCGGCTGTAAGTGCTCCGGTCGCGCGGGACGCTAATTAACTATTACTTAGTTAGTAATTATAAAGGTTGCCGCTAATGCCTAGTGTGTGGATGTTAATTTGTAATGTTCTGTTGCAGACGAAGCTGACGTACCCCAAGATGGTACACTTCAAGATGGCGGTGAGTACTAATAACATTACACATTCAACTAAATAATTAAGCAAATTAATATTTAAGGAGTAACTGGGACTCTTAAGTTCCTGCCCATCTTCATAAGAACAGGCAATAATTAATCAACATCTATTCAGCCTTTTCCCTACCGAATCGAAAACCGAATGTGGCTAAATACCCGGTTTTACATGGAGAAACTGTCTATCAGACCTCCAAAGCCCAGTTACTGGGCAACATGATACACCTTGGACAGACTGACGGTCAGACTTTCTAGCTATCTGTAAAGACTGTGAAAAGCAATAGTTAACATACAACCTAAATAAGTCGAAAGTTACAAATCAACAGAAATAAAAATATGAACGAAGCAAAATAAGAAAGAAGATTACATTCAAGTTTAAAAAATCATTACCTCAACCAAAGGGTGTTGAGGAAATGATTCTTTAAAACGTCAAAATTGAAAAAGACGCTACCAAAAATCTTGTTGCCTTCTTCAAATCTATAAAAATTCAAAGGGAAATAAAATCTTATATTCGTGAGAGATTCACCTTGTCAGAATCTCGAACGAAGTTAAACTGTAAACTTGTGTCGAAACTTTTCCTCCCCAGCAGTGGCAATATTTCACGATCTGGAGTTACAGATAAATCGCTTAAATGCAGAAACTGTCGTTAAAAGTTACCTTCAGTTAGAGTTAAGTTGAGATTCGATGGAACAGTTGACAGAATGACGGTTATTAAATATGCTATTTGAAAAATGAAAGTGTGAAAAGCTTTTTCCCTCTACAGTGTATTTTTAGGGGCTTTGTACTAAGACTCAACAGA
This sequence comes from Mythimna albipuncta, assembly GCA_929112965.1. Lineage (NCBI taxonomy): Eukaryota > Metazoa > Arthropoda > Insecta > Lepidoptera > Noctuidae > Mythimna > Mythimna albipuncta. The sequence goes on along the minus strand of OV815969.1, from coordinate 724,738 downwards.
TTGTGGGATTTTACAGTACTTACTCTGTCAATTCAATACAATAAAATTGAAAGAGATTTTGCCTTGTTAGAAATATGGGTCATGATTTTATTACAAAATATCTTTATGTAATTGATGACGCAATTGGTACATATAAATAAAATAACATCTATTTATATCTTAAAGATGTTGCCAATGATAATGACAGCTTGGACAGTTAAATAAAATTACACACAATAAAATTAAATGTAATTGATACTTAACATATTCAATACGATCCAATTTTATAGCAGAACATGAGGTTAATTCACTCCTTTTGTTTTACTGTCAATCATATTTTCTTATTGCCATATTGTCCTAGAAAAAACAGATAGTAATTAATTCGAAACAACAAGGTTTTTGTTCATTGTCGGACGATAGAAAGGAAAATACAATGACAAATTAATTTTTTCATTTCCTTCTCTGTTTTAAACCTTTTTATTAGGTTTTTATTTTTTGAAGTTCATCAGTTGATTGAGCAGCAGCTATAGTGGAGAGAGAGAAAGGGTTTGTCATACTTTTAAAACGTTACATACGTTACGCGATAACTCTTTCAAACGATGCCTCTAGCTAAAAGTATAGCAGTATAGGAATAGCTGCACTTATTTATAATCAAATGTAGTACAGATTTTAACGGCATTGATGCTAACTCCTTAATGGAGTTTTTTTTTATCTCAGAAGAAGATAATAATAATTATCCAAATTTATTTTGGATAATCATTATTATCTTCTTCTTTATTATATTAGCCTTTCAGGACGATATTTTTCGCAATTTTTACACGGAGTTTTTTTCTTTCCTAATCAAAAAGTATTTATGATAATTTGCCAATAGTGCCTATTCTAATAGCTCAGTAGGTGTATGAAAAAGTCTTTCTATTTTTAGAACGTATTATCATAAATACTTTTAAATTAGGAAAGAAAATACCCCTTTCTACAAGAAACTCAAACGGTCGCTTACGTTTTCTTCCTGATAAGACTCGATATTGTCCTGAACATTAAATCTGAAGCAAACAAGGTCATTCACTATTTGATTCCTGATTTTTTTAATAAAAACAAAACCATCAGCCAGTCACCTGTGTACCAATATGTTGTAATAGTTGACTATCAACAAAGCATTAGGAACGGTAATGCGGGCGATGACTCAGTACGTACTTACTTTCAGTTTTTAATTCAGTGTTTACACGGAAGTAGTAATTAATGAGTTCAACTTTAAATTTCAATGATTAAGCAAAAAATAACACTGAATATTTCTGCGTCTTATCTGTTATGCTAACTGTTGAGTGGTAATAGAAAAAAAGGAAGTAACTGGGTACTAAGATGACGGTCTATTCTACAGAAATGGACTATATTAAATTTTCAAACAAGTTTTCTGACATCGTATTTAGTAGAATATAGTCTCATTCATATCCATAAGGGCGACATCACCGTGCATGAGCGGCGCGGGTTGCATCACAATCATTTGCGCACACCACACCGCAAAACGCTGAATGTTAGGGCTGCCATGTTAAGAGAGGCTTTAAAGAACTTAAATTTTGTGTAAAATTGTACGAAAAACAGCCGTAACTGTTACAGTCAAAAGAAGCTCCATTTTTTTATTATTATTATTGATAGGCTCGCGTTTAACCACCATCTCGCCTGATGGTAAGCGATATAATTTGTTTTCAAAATTATAATACAGGTATAACCGTATAGCCCCCCCCCCCCCAGTCACTTTCCTAAAATTTCCATCAGTAGTCACACCTAATTTTCCATTTCGTACTGTTGGTAGACTTCACAGGTTCGTTCCTCATGCTAAGTAGAAAAGTGTGCTATGACTAACTAAAAGCTATTAATGTTCTTTTGTATGTTTCCGGTATAAATGTACAACCAAATATCAACTGCACATTATTATTATTATTTTATTTTGAGACTAATTGTATCCCACTGCAGAGCAAAGGCCTGCTTTCCATTCTTCTCTGTCCTTAGATTCTTCTAAGCAACAATAAATAAGACAGAATCAAACTTAACAGTAATTGAAAGAAAAAATTGTTCTATGACAATATACTGGCATACGACGACATGCATGCTGGACATAGTAATACATGCCATAAAGAACCGCGTCTGCAGCCAGCCCTGGCGACCGCAGAGCGTTGCATCACGGCACTCACCGGCAGTCACAGTAACACCTACGAGTCATTCATCTTTGTTCTGCGACAACCCTAACGCACAAACACAAATTTTTCTCAATTTTCTAACCTCCTTGTTTTGAAAGCGCAGCCATTGTGCGCTGCTTTCCTATTCACGCTGAACTTCTAGTGTTTATAATGATCCTTGGTAATTTATTCTGTGAATTCTGAGGTTGAAATTTAGAGTATTTTGTATACAAATTATATCAATGTTTGGCATTCCATATGCAAAAAAAAAAGTAAGACAAAATTAAAACTCTTTTTTTTTTCATCTGATATAAACTAGTACTTGAATGCGATCCCATCTGATGGTAGGCAGTGTTGCAGTCGTTAATGGTGAGGCGCACTAGTTTATTAAAACTCTCTTCTTACTTACAAAAATCTTTTTGGGTTCTTTAAAAGTCTGTTTTTAATCATAGTAAATAGTCTGAATAACTGAATACATAATCAGAATACTTGCATATAAAACACATCTAAATATTACTTCACAATTTGCAATTCGCAAACAAATCAAAACAAATGACGGCGCAAGCCATTAACACAGAAAAGAGTAACATTTAACGTACAAAGCATAAAAAAGTGATGAGATTGTTCTACTATAAAAGATTCGGTGCAAATCCAAGCGTTCGGGTATTTCCGGCGAGCCGAGCGTGCCGCTAGCGACCGGCGCACGCGCATAGAAAGTGTTAATAAGGTCAAGGTCGAGTCTCTTCCGCGCTTTGCGTCATACGGAGAAACTTAGGGCTGGCCCCGAAGGATTAGATGGTTTAATTACAATTTTTTATATTTTATATGTAAAACAGTTGGTAGGATTTTCGTATGTTGAAATAGTGACATAATATTATGACGGATGATATTAATTTTTATTTTAGCAGACATAAAAAAATGAATTAATATTTATAAAGATTTCTGACCTACAAACCTCTAAAACACTTTAGAGTAGGAAATAATATAACAGGTAAATCTACAATAATTTTATAGTATTATCGTTTTTTTAAATAAAGCTTTATTAGGCTTTATCATACTTATTTATGCTTGCAGATATTTCTTTAGCATAGCATAGCATACTCGGCCTTATAATGTTCCCACTGTTGGGACTCAGGCCTCCCTTCTAGGAGAGGGAATGGGCCGTAATCCACCACGCGGGCACAGTGCGGGTTGGTGGATGTCACATGTCTTAAATTTTTTTGGTTCTAGTACATGCCGGTTTCCTCACAATGTTTTCCTTCACCGTTTTGAGAGCAGTGGTGAGGAAATAAATTACACAAAATAATGCGCCTGGCTGGGTTTGAACCCGCAACCTACAACTCGTAAGTCCACCACTGCTCTCCAACTTTCGACGGCCCTATCCCAAATTATGCGCGTACGCATGTTATTGGTGATAACATTGGCAAACTTTTGTTTGTCCGCCATAACCTTTAGTCATTTATAGTAAGTACCTTCGGCTAGCAGTTGGCACCACTCACCAGTACTTTCGTATTATATAACACGTTTTGTGTGTGTACAATAACACTTGCTATTACAAAACCGTTATGTCAATTGATGTCAGAGGTATTTTGTTAGTCTATGTGACCTATTAGAGGTGTGTGTTACATACGATAGAGGTATGTGTTAGATACGTCTTTATGTTATTATTTTGAAGAAGATCTTTAGGAAGTCAATTATTAGCAACAAGCTGTGTTTGCGACTTCGTTGTGTGCTTCGACAACTAAAACGCGTCGCTTAGATAACATTACAGCCAAATAGTCTGTGTTACCTGACTGCTAAAGAAAATAAGAAGACGGTAAGGTAAAACACTAACTGTATCACCGTTTTCCTTTAAAATAAAGAATTTGCAAATAAAAGTCTTGTTACTTTATCCAATGAGAAATTTAGGATCAGATTAAACTTTGATACAGATAACTCTGTCCTGGTTGTCGCGCAGTTGGATAAAATTAAGCCAAGAATATAGCATGTAGTATGTGGTATGCACATATAATGTAGTGATAATATTGTCTAAATTATTTTAATATTAATCACCAAACAGTACAAACAAAAAAACACCTCAAAAGCTCGACAATTAAGACTCCACAGTCATCGGCCTACCGTTGAATAAGACATAAACTATTACTGCGCAACGATATAATAGCCATAACATTAACCTCTCGCAACACTCGTAACTATAATAACTTATTACTAAAAGAAGCCATTATCTTATTAAGATAATACTAATCGACGCTTACTGAGGCGCTTATCACACCGAACACGCACAGAATTGGCTTTTCAGACTGCTTTTGTTCGTGTAACATTTGTCATGGTGTTACGGAAACCATTCATCTTCAACCTAGTCTTTTTCCAAACTAGCTAGGTCGGTTTCCAGTCTAAAAGGAGGCGGCTGAATACTCCTGTGTTACATGGAACGACTAATAATAATATCTAATATTTCACAACTATCACACAACGCCGTCTAGCCCCAAGCTAAGCAGAGCTTGTGTTATAAGTACTAGACAACTGATAAACATACTTAAATATTTCTGAATACATGCATATAGATAAATTACACCCAGACACAGAACAAAAGATCGTACTCATCACAAAAACATTTGTCCATAGTGGGAATCGAACCCACGACCTCCGGCATAGCAGTCAGGGCCACTAACCACTAAACCAACAGGCCAGTCGACTAGCTTATCAGACCTCCGCAACCCAGTTTCTAGGCAACACGATACTCTTTGGATACACTGACGGTTAAACTTTCTGGCTCCTGATCACAACTGTCATAAATGTGCAAATGACAAACGGGACCAATAGCTTTACATGCTTTCCGAAGCACGGGGTGAATGGTGTCCCAAAACTAGTAATTTTTCCGATATTTTTAAAGATGCTGAACATTCTGCTTACCATCCATCTACCTTCAAAAACCTACCACAGCGTAAAATCTACAATTTGCTCCAACACTAAGCAAAAGAGCTCTTAAAAATAATGTTACTACGTTCCGCTACGCACACGGTGTGTAGCGCGGCCGTAAGATCAATCAACGCATGCGCATACCTAATTACCGTGTGAACAGCATGATTTAATGCTCAGAGATGATCGCTTGAATAGGAAGTGGATCGGAAGAGAGGCTTGATGTTCGGATGTGTTGCACGATTTGTGTCTTCGGTACATTTGTGCTTTGTAATTTGCTGTACAAAGAATTATGTTAGAGTTTCTTTGAAATCTGGGCCCATCTTCCAATAGCAGTATGTCTTATATCGTTGGATAAGTATTTTTGAGCTGAATAAAATTTACCATGGCGCCAAGTTTCTTTTAGACCGTGCCATGTTATTCTTTGTTTAACACGTTAGTTTTTTCCAATAGCCAAGTAATGCTATTAAGGGTTATTTAATACATAGGTATCATCATCATCAGCCTTTTTAATGGTCCCCCTTGCTGGGACTCAGGCCTCCTCTCTAGGAGAGGGAATGAGACAATGGAATATCACATGTCTTCGAATTTTTGGTTTTAGGACATGCCGGTTTCCTCACGTTGTTTTCCTTCACCGTTTTGAGAGCGTGGTGATGAAATAAATTACACAAAGTAATGCGTCTGGCAGGGTTCGAACCCGCGACCTACAACTCGTAAGTCCGCCATTACCACTCGACCACCACTGCTCTCATACATAGGTATATTCACCCCAACTACCTATCCACCGATTTAATACATAGAAGGTGGAGGCAGGATTTCCATACTCCTTTCGCTTATTCATTTGTAAATATTTGAAAGGGTTCGTTAGATTGTTGCACAGAGTTGAAAGTCTTCTTTAAATAATGCTTGAATACATACCGCAGCAAAGTAACCTGTAACTATTTCATTACCCACGCCATACATTCGCCGTAACAAAAAGAAGGCATTGCAAATATCTCATATGTCTTACCCTTGACTGTCACCTCTAGACCTTCAAAAGACAAGCAAACAAAGAAATGTGGCAACGAAATCTATATGAACAAACAATACAGAGTTACATTACATCCTGTGGCACATAAGGCTCCCAATCAAGCCTTGTGCAAACCATAATACTGTCCCATTTCTGTCACACGTTGCCAATTACATGACTCCCTGACCCACAAAACATTAACAAACATATAATGTTTATCTAACAATGCTATATGAGCTGTTACCGAACCGCTGGAGTTCAAAGTTATTACCCGAAATTGTATATAATTATGCATGTGCTTTGTTTTACGCAAATGAATTGCTATTACGCTGAATAGTGGAGAAATATATTTCGTTTGCTAATAGTGAATTTCGATATTAACATTGAATGAAAATTTGATATCGGGGTACTTTATCACCATCGATAAATTCAGCCGAAGGACGTCCACTGTTGGACATAGGCCCCTCCAAGAGTTGGACTCCCGCAACCTCCACCAAGTCATTGGTCAACCTTGTACTTTGACTTTCGGTACGCGGTCTCCATTCCAGAAACTTTCAGCCCCATCTGTCCTGCGAGCAATAAGCCCTGCCCATTGTCAAACTGAAAGTGTGAAACATATACACATAATTGAAAAATGTGAAAAATATAATTTACACATTTGTATATTTCCTATTTGTCTTCAATGGTACTGAGTATTTTTACATTTTACATAGGTAACCTTTTTTAGATATTGTTTTGGAGACCTTTAGAAAACTTAATTCCTTCCTCCATCATCATAATTTCAGTCGAAAGATGTTCATTGAAGTCCATGATGTGATGGCAAGATGTCCACTCGCATAGTCTCTCCCAAGTGTTACCATCGCCGCCGCCGCCGCCGGGATTCTGATCCCGATTTCCGGTCACTCTAGGCGCGGGCTTGCGGACAGTGAGCAATGGGTAGCTCGCTGTCCGGCCGTCCGGTAACTGTCCGGACCAAGCCGAAGTCATCGACGGCGCGCACTGTTCCCGCGCGCCTCAAGGAGTTGTCAGCAACAGCAGGGCCACCCGGGTCGAAGCCTACTGGGGCTAGGGTTATCCGAAAGGGCGCTCGAGCTCCGGTATGAAGGCTAGAAGGAACAGAGTGGGTCTTTTAGTCAGTAAGAGTCTGACACTATCTCCCGCTTCGCCCAAGAGTGGGGGATGTCATTGGATGATTATTTCCCACCATAAAAATAGTGTTACCATAACGACCAGTCCTGTGGCATCAAAAACTTATTGAAAGCTTGTAATATATTTCGCTTATTAATATAAGTAGATGGGTATGGATGTATACTACCAGTCCAGAAGTCTAGAACCAAGAACGCCTGTCTTGCGATTATCCTTTTTCTTCTTGTTTTTAAGTGAGAAAATCATCAAATTACTCTTCTTTCCCTGGGTGTAGTGAGAGGGAGTATCAAACATCTACTGACCAAAACCCGCCTGTGTTCCTCCAGTTACTCTTTGCCAGGGGCACGGTAACTCTTTCGATCAATCCGCAGGCTCGTTTACTACCTAAGTTTGGCATTGAAGATTCATCTGCTTATTATTCTACAATCATCAATACTGATTGCATGCCATGGTTGATTACACCCTTAGACCGTTCATTTTTACCCACAGTTCCCTATATTCAAGCGAACGGATTCGTAATATCCTATATTACACCAGATTCCACAATACAAATACCTGATAGCATCAAATGAAGCACTTAGAATGTCGAAACTGTAACAAACTTCGTGAGAACTCGCGCGTCTTCGTGAGTATTCGTGAATGCTCGTTCAGCTTTGTAAACTTTCATAGAAGACTTATCTGATGGTCGGAAGTATCGCGTTGATCGTTATTTGATGTTATGTCATTCTTTTTGTCGTTTTCTTGATACTTGCTTGAATAAAATATAATGATTTCGTGCCAAGATCTGTTCTGCTGGCATTTAAATGAGCTGAGTCAGAGGGGCTCATTACTTTTGATAGTCATAAAATCAATATCTTATAATGTTTATTATTTTTGCCATCTAAGTACCTAATATCTCTAACTGAGAATACGCTGACACATAAAATGTTCTTATTTTAAATTTTGGTCGTCTCAGACTGCAGACAAAGTGAATCAATAGATTTTTTTTCTTTTTTTTTTCAATCTCGAGCGGATTCTAAAAAACTCTTTATAGAAAATTTGCCATGCTAAACACCAAGAAAAGTCATTTCTGACTGGAAAAGTAGATGGGAAAAGACTCAGAGACAGCCGACAGAGTCCGATATGTTGGTCAAACCAAATTTGTGCTAAACTGGAGTCCATAGTTCACGACGCCAAGCACATCGAAGAACATAGGACAACATAGCGAAATATAGTCCACAAAATAGTTATTCGTCGAGGTCACGACCCTCAGCATGGAGGATAAACGACACAAGATGGTGGAATGTATATTTCCATATCTGCATTCCCAGTCTCCATAACATTACTTATTAACCAGATTACAAACCTAGCCCGTTACTAATTCCTGACAGATTACAAAATCCAACAATTTTTACTGTGGTAAACTCTTAAAATATATAATGTTACAATTTATATAGTAAGTGTTCTCACTATTATTGTGTGTGAAACGACCAAACCTCCATTCATACTATTATACCGCCCGGTTTCACTCGCTTTCTTACAATGTGCGCTGATTACAGCCGGTAACCTGTGCTTAGGCTTTTTATGTATTTATAGCTAAATTGGAAAACCTACAATTACATGCACCCATAACAATAATTAGGTGGATTCTCACTAATTACTTTCTTTCTCTATTGGGTCATTGAGAAAAGTGTTTGCCAATTCATAGGCAATCTTTCAAATATTCGTAAAGTTTAACATTTACTAAGTAACTACCTAAGAAACCAAACCAGAAAAAAGAAATAACCATTAACTATATCATTCCGAAATACGCAAAAGCACAATTCCAGAACAGCTAATTTTTATTTTCATTTTTCATAAATAATCCCTTTAAATGAAAATGTTGCCCCACGCTAGGAATAACTTCTACTACTTAAATTAACAAACACACAGCTACCTATAGGCTATATAAATATTTGTTCCGTGCTGGAATCGAATCCTCAACAAGCAGAGCAGCAACTAATCACTCAACTACTCGTATTACGCTAACCGTACTGTCAAAATACCGTCCCTAGTACAAAACTGTACAGCAATAAATAGCCAATGTATAAAAATCACCCTATTTTTGGAACAGGAAATCATCCAGTATGTTCTCCCGCTCTGGGTGAAGGGACAGAAAGTGTCAGACTTTTACTGACTAAAACCCAATTGTGTTTCTTCAGTGTGTTGTTTTTTTTTCACGTTCTTACTAAAGATTCATACTTTATATAATTTCAACTCTTAGCACTGTTACCACACTTAGCATCACTTGGCACTGTCAAGATTGTGGCTAAGTAAACTAAATATGTATTCAACCTACAAAAATAAAGTTTATTTATTCAAACTCGTTACAATACATTTACATAAGAGCCATTGCCTATCACATTCCGTCTAGCAACGTCGCGAGTTTCACGATACGGCAAGTTGTTTTTTGAAGGAATTTTTTTAAACGTACAAACGTGGATAATAGCAATACTATGTTAGTGTAATAGATTTTTTTCAGTTGGGATATCTTTCAATTAGTTCTCCCCTCTAGGATGGAACGGGTGGGTGTGTCAGACCTTGCTAAAACCACATATATGTTTTTCAGTTACCCTTTGCATTCTAGGACCCATTGTTCCTAGTACGCACAGGCACATGTCCTAAAGGTAATAAGACAACTAATTTTCCTATTCCTAAAAAGGTACCTATCCTGTATTATTCTCCATCTCATCATCTAAAGTATACGCTTTCTGAGAAGAATTCATTCCATCTCTCCCATGGCAATTCCTTCCCTTTTTTCCGAATGACTGAAAAATTATCTGAAGTTATTCCTAGTTTACATAACGATATTAGAGACTAGCTTTTGCTCGCGGCTTCTCCTGCGAACTTAAAATGTAGCCTACTAGCTTTTACCCCCAGCTCCGCCCACGTACATACAATGTAGCCTATGTCACTCAGGAACAAAGCTGCTTTATATCAGCGAAAACATATACGCAATTGGACCAGCATTTTCGTTACCTCCTACAAACTTTACCTCTTTATAATATTGTAGACAGATTAACAATATAAAGGAAACCGATGACCTATTACCTCACCTAACAGAACTCACAATAAACGCAAACTAATAACCGCGTCTTAACTTTTCACGTTACGTTTTAACAAAAGGCCCATCGTATCAGCGATACCGGCCGCTTCGCAAAACCTCAGCTCTTATATAACATGTCACATTATCGCCAAGAACACGATACATTGTCGTATCAATACTTACAATGTTAGGTAATGTCTTTGTTAGCCAGCAATGGACGGCAAAGTCATAATTTGAATGGATAACTTTTACTTTCGCTATGGGAACAGTTTGTGATGATTATGATGACAGACTTATTCTTCTGTTTGAGGCTTCCGTTCGTGGATATTCACTTTAAAATTTTTATCGACAATAAAGTGTGAAGACAGTTATTTATTATAATTAAAATACACATTTAAAATATGCGTACAGCTAAGGAGTGGAATTCCTTGCCGTCTGTGTTTCCTGACAGCTATAACCCAGGGGTCTTTAAGTCAAGAGTGAATAGATTGCTTGCAGCGTGTACCATCGTCGGCCACATCATCGCTTACCATCAGATGAGATAGTAGATTACTATCTCATCTGATGGTAAGTGAGCAAGCCTATCCATAATAACAATAAAGAAGTGTTAAACCAATGTCCCCATACTTTCAAAAAGTCTTCACTCCGTCATGCTCATCCCATGCTCATCCACCACCATCTCAATATTTTCCCAACCAGTTTGGAGTCGGCTTCTAGTCTAACCGCATACGGCAGAATACCCGTGTTTTACATGAAGCGCATGTCAGACCTCCATAACCCAGTTACTGGGCAACACGATACTACTTGAAAACTGATGGTTAGAATGACTGAGGACAGGTTTAGAATAGAATAAACTTTATAGTACACTATTTATAACAACACAATTTATACATAAACTTAAATCTATGTGCACAATGGCGGCCTTATCATGGATGAATTATTTTATAAAGACAATTTCTCTACAGAAAATTGACACATTGTCCGGCTTTTGGAACAAAACCGACCGAGCTATAGCTAGTCTACGCAGCTCTATCTCCTAAATTAATGATGTAGTCAAATAGTTACCTAATTAAACCAAAATTACATTTTGCTGTAATTCGACCTACATTCAAAATATTTTGATATTCGAGCGATCGTGAGTTATGTTAATGAAAAGTAATTAGTTTGATGTTTAACTTTAATTATTGGCACAAATAAGTTAGTAATCACACGCTTAGATTCACCTAGAAACCAATTAATTATTAGATAACCATGTCTCTTGCATGTTGAATAAATAATAATAAATTTATGTGCAACAAAATAGGCAAGTGTGTATGGGTGTTTTTGGGTAAACTGACTTTTATTAAAATTGATCTTCGCATAACTCCCATTCTTTATGCCCGAAAACCCTAAATAAACTAACGGGTCTTACTACCTCGTTAAAATTCTTTACGCAATTTTACCAAAAATAGTCACATTATAATAAAATAACAATATATAAAAGATATCTGTAAAGTGACATAACAACAAAATATAGCGTCAACTTCCATTACAATACGTAAATCTGATCAAAAACGAAAAATATGTTCATTTAATGCAAAAGTTACCACTTGATAAATATTGTTGCAGTAGGTCGCAATGTGCACTTGCGTCGCCAACCCAGATGATATTTTGTGTTACATAAAACTATAAAATGCTCTCACGTATTTTTAAATCCGCCATTCCAACTTGACAGTTGTCCGCCATTATTTTTGACAGCTGATTTAAGTGGATTGCGCTCAGAAATGTTAAATTGAATAATGAAAGTCTCATTTACGTTAAAAAGTCACATAGTTAATTAGTTAAATGGAAGTGTTAAATAAGTATATCAATTACATGTTAAGTAACTATTTGTTTATGTAATCGATATTTGCGATAACACCTCGTAATTTTATCGATTTCAGTGAGGTCTCTCGTGACCTTTAGCTTTTTATCATGAACCTCACTTTCCTCACTTAATTTTTAAGTTTTTACGTAGGTTTCACTTTTGACATAACAACGCGAAGTAATTGTGAACAAAGAGCTACATAATATTCGAATAATAATATTCTAAACTATCTTTTATCTACTTATATCAGCAATAACTGCACCATTTGTTTGTGGTTTGCACTACCAGCATTCATGTAGCTCCAGGTGAACTAGTTACAATATTACGTAAGAAGTAATAGGGCACCGGTTAGCAGCTTGTAACCCGTCACCTACAAATAATACATTCACCCATTTGCGTGAGAAACTAATCTAAAACCTTCCTAATCTATTCCCAGAAGTAAAAGTTTCACAACTTCGATAAATCATCTTTTTTATCTAGAAGTAAAATGTGGAAATATCCAATGCTTCCACTCACCCTGCATTCCCTGCATTGTTGCAAAGATGCACGAAAACACGAACAGCCCATTAGGCCAGACATGCAACTTATCAACAACTATTCATTATTATAATTGCGTAACCTCCGCGGTGAAAATGGGCGGGAAAAACGTTGCCGCCATTTTGTATTCGAAAGTGTCATGGCGCGCACTCGTCTATCTCGGGGAAAGAAAAACAACTATTAATGTAAACAATGAAGCGTGTGAAGCAATAAAAACGGCTTTTAAGATTAATAGATTAGTTTTTTGGCTATTCAAGTGAGGAAGTTCGTGTTAGTATTTAATTTAGCGTCTATAGTTTACGCTCGGCTATTAAGTGACTTTCAAGTATCAAGAAAGTTTAATGGTAGTAGATAATCTTTTCAAAGTTCACAATGTACATAATTGAAGACGGAACTCTGGAAATTGTTCTATTATAACGAAGATATTTTATTTATTTTATTTTATTTTATTTTTTCGGAAAACTTGATATTATCACAATCCACAATTTCTACCTAATGAATGTCAGACTTTAGTCTCAGAATTGGATTATGTAACGTAGACTAGTACCCTATACATAGGTGGTACTGATTCGTTCTTGGTATCGCGTTTTTCCTCGATCTGTCTTGATTAAATAGCTTCTTACTTCAATCAGATAAAAGAATGACTTCAATCGGGAAGTAGGTTACTATGATACTAGGCGAGGAGTTTGCATGTAGGCTCATTGCATAGGCGTTATTGAATAAGAACCTTTCATGGTATAGCGTGCAAAATAGCTTGTTCGGTTTGATGATGAGATGAGATTTTCAAGTTGCCAACGATTTAGACACCATATGTTCGGACACAGTTTACAAATTGGCACATATCTCGATACAAACTGTTTATCGGACTATAACAGTTTCAGTAAATTTTGTGGTGTCCGAATATATTTTGTCCGAATCGTCGGCAATTCAGGTTTTCATACTAAGGTAGTCGCCAGATAAACTTGGAATAAAGGTCATTGACCCTCCTACATTTGTTGATATAATTAATTACAAAAACGGAAATAAAGACATAAAGCTGTCTTAAATCGACAAGTATCGTGATTCTTTACACTATCTGGTAATGAAAATCAGTTAATTGCTTGTTTTTTGGATTATAATTGGATTATATATTTGGAAATATTAGGAAAGGTCAATGTACTTTATTCCACGTTTATTTTTCCATTTCGCACCTCGTTTTGTATCACAAAAACAATTGCGAATTAAAAATCCCATCACACATAATCATAAAGGGATCTCTAGATGGAATTGCTCAAGATCCTGTGTGTGGCAAGCAGAGACGAGCAGAGCAATGGTCCGGCCGGGGCGTGCGCAGGTTCGCACCATTTGAGAACAATATGCGCTCGAATTGTTGCACACGTATTGTCGCGTGCCGACGTTCCCGCGCAAAGTTCCCGTGAGACTGATGACGTAGCCGCCATAGCGTGCAGGGTTGCCAAACTTGTACATCTGTTTGTTTATATAGGTCTTGATTTCCACACATGTGTTAAACAATGTAGGTACCGAAAAAAATCGTTTTAACTTTGTTTTTTTTTTCATATATCGCTACTTTATGCCTCTTCGTCTCTACTAATTTTGCTGTACCTGACAGAGTCCATATTGATCTTTGAATTTTTTATACCATCTATGTAGGTACCATAGCGGTCATTCCTGCCTGATCACTTAAAAAAAAAATCGCATGAATCCTGGGGCGCGGCGCTAAACCAAACCCTTTGAAGTTTTCGTTTCGAGTGCGAGCAAAAGTGAACTTAGCGGTGGTCAGGCGGAAGTGTCTTTGATGGTACAACAGAACGCAATAAAATATTGAGTAGATATTTTATTTATTTGTTATCTTTGGAAGTTTACTTACCTAAATATCAATTTACTTAATGAAAATATTTTCAGCGCTTACGTATTTGCAAAGCTCTTTGTAAACTAAAAGAAATTAACGAAATACAGTAACTTTCTCTAAAACTTTAATGACGTATCTGATACTCGTTCATAAACTCTCAGCGGCCATATCGCGCCACTACTGAAAAAAGTTCCTTAAATTTTTAATTAAACGCTAGCGAGACAGCCCTACCCAAGAATTTTACAATCTTAAAGATTGACACCCAATAAACGTCAGTAGGTTCGATGGCTCGTCGACGTAAGTGGAGCTCATTTCCGGGACTTTGTGGCTGATAGGAAGTCATCCACAGCGGATTGGGTACTGAGAGCGACTGGCTTAAAGGATCAACTCGTTTCAAATTATCCTGTGATCCACGCTTTTAAGATCTTATAGCGTTATATTGGTGAGATACTATTTTATAGCGTTTCATAAACCTCCTGTTTTTTTTATCCAACTGCGCCAGAAGGAGAGTTTTGTATATTTTTTTTTAGCCTTAGAGCTTAAACGGCTTGGTGCATTTTGAGCCTGAGAGGTGTCGTTAGATTTGGTTTAGTTGCGGGAGAGACACGGGGCTATCAAAATTATAAATTAATAAAATGACGGTCTTTTTAAGCCAAACACAATATGATTTTTTTTTCAAATTATTATATCTACAAAATAAAAGTCTTCAAAAAAGTCACTAAAACGAAGGAAATAAAAAGTAATTGTCAGTGATAAAAATCCCCTATATGTCACTTTCAGCAGTCGTCTGTAGTTTACTCCAGGTTTTTATTTTACTTAAACTTAGTTTTAGTTTGAAGTGACACTTAACATGATTTCCGACCACACATAAGAGTCTTGAACTAGGAATGTAATATCATTACATTTTAAATTTTACCAGCTAGAATTTCATCTACTTAAATTACATAAGTACAATCCTTTCACGTGGATTTTTATTGGAGGACCTAAAAAACGCCACTGATGCCGCTATATAAACGTGGCAACCTACTGGGTTCAAAAACTTTGCGGGAAATGAAATCCATCGATTCGAAAAGAAGAAGACTCACTTGTTTAGGAAAAAAAGGTTAATTCGGACAACCACCTCATGTTCATAATCTTAATCACAAATCATCACGTAGAACACGTCATCATAATGATTATTATATCACATAATTATACCTATTGTGTTATAACATCTCTTCTTTCACTGCATGTTTGATAGTTGTAACGTAATGTCGGTAACATTATGAGGTGCCTGCACTAAGTGAGTCCGCGAATTTGATGCAGTTAACTGATTAAAATTTGTTAAAACAATAGCTTTGTTATTCGTTGTTGTTATGAACTGCTAAATGGAGATGGAGGCTTTGAAATTAGCGGAGGAAAGACGAAGAGAAAGAAAGACTCGAATTACATTAGGGGACACTTTGTCCCCCAACATTACGCGCTAGACACACACGTGTAACACGCCTGATTTGTACATAGACTGACGTCCCGTGATTTTCCTCGTTTATTGCTTTTTATATTAGAAAAAAACTGCATCAAAATCCATTGCGTGGTTTAGGAGTAATTAGCGGATAAACGGACGGATACGCTAAGCAACTATATTTTATAATATATATATTATTTGTTTTATACTTTACGCTCGAATGGTTTTAGATAAAACCATGACCTGAGATAGTACAAGAAATACTATTTTATCTCGAGAATAAGTAAGCTCCCTTGGTATAATTTTTTTACTGCGAAGTTGCTGGCAGCAGCTAGTAATCAGTAATTGCCACTCCCGCCACTTTCCTGGCCACAAGCTGTTTCGCACACGACACGCGTCTACACACGTCACGTCATATCAAACTGACGTCTATATACGTCACGCCGCAGCGCGTCGACGTGGATAAACGACACGTCATTAAAACAGAGCTAATAAATTGAAGTGGTTCAGTGAAACGCGTTGCAGTAGCGGAGGAGAATAGCTGAGTGCTTTGATAATGAAAGATTAAGCTAGAACTACATTATTACGACGCGACGTCCACGTGTAAGACGCCTGATTTGAACGAAGAACAACGTCACGTAGCGGTATCAAGTGTAGCTGTACTACTAGTTTAGTTTCCATATAAAATGTATGGAGACGACGCGCCCAGATCGTCGTGTGCAGTGTATTTCTAGCATTATCCTTTCCCACCTATAAGAATCTACCTATACCAGAAAAACCTAGCGCTGTGCACGTTTTAGTCATTGCGGTAAGTATCCTCTTTGAGGAGTAGCTGAATAGTCACGCTGTATCACCTTTTGCATGATGCTGACCCTCACCGGACCCAGAAAGTTCGGAAGGATCCTGCACCGGATTCTAGCGGAAGAAACGCCTGGATGTCGCGATTATCCGGACCGCCAGAGAGACACGGTGGAGGCGTGCCTCGCTTAGACGCTTTTAGTTCGTAAAAGTCTGTCCACACCGCCCTGGAGCAGGAGAAGTCATTAGATAATTTCCCATCTCTAACAAAAACCTCGAGAGTGTCGAAAGACAAACAAATGCGTCGTAACGAAGGTAATTAAGAGGTAATCCTGCGCTAATGAATACACTTTCACGGTCTGATCTGATTATATCACGGTGGTTTACGCTAAACGCTGCTTTTCACGGTACCGTGCTCATCGAGGGCAGAATTAAGATTCGTATCTAAAGTAAATTTGACGACGCGGTTGTCTGCTGCACTGATTGCTGCTTACCGAACGGTCGGACAGCGAGCTACCCATTGCTCGTCGACGGCGACCAGCGATCGACTTTCGATTCCCGTCACCAGGGCGTCTCCTATGGACACTCTCGATGTGGTTTCATCCATCTGTTAACGCGACCCTGGAACCCAAAGGGTAACTGAAAGATCGGGGGTGGGTTTTATTCTATAAAGGTGTGACTCTCCCTCTCGGTACACCCAGAGTGAGAGAAGATGCAATCCTAAAAAGCAACAGTTTTCAAGTTCTCCCTCTATCGAGTGAGTATCTCGACTTTTCACGGAAACCAAACACGCCCCGAGAGCCCGAGAGCCATCAATTCTGCATAGTTGCCAAATGTCACGGTATGTCTCCTGTGACTGAGTTAATTATAACGCTGAAGAATCGATCCATTTCAACTGACAATGTTGATTAGATATAGCTGCCGTCCCCATAAACAATCTTACCCACTTAAATCACCATAGTTTCCCCATAAAACCCTGACATAATTACCTATTGCCTCCGTTTAAGTTAGCCAATTATATGGCTCCGGCATACAAACTAGAGAATGTCTTAATTAGTCACAAGAATGCTAATTACTATCGCTAAGACCGGCGCCTTTTCGTCTAGCGTCATAGCTATCATTTCTCGAAGCATTCCGGTAACTAAGAACCCCAAAAAAGGAAAATAAAACATAACTTATAGAACTACATTAGACTGACACGCACGTGGGTGACCGTGGCCTGATAAGCACGTAGAGTCGCAAGGCGTGGCACGACGTGGTATCACGTGGCGTGGATCTAACGTAGGTCTACAAGTCTAGTTGCCATATGAAATGTATGAAGTCCGATGAGCCCAAATCGGAGTACGTGACCCACTTGTGCTCAATGTAGCTATACCTTTACCCATATCTCCTTCTATTAAAATACTGATCACGATCACCCATCACAGTGGCAACCTCAGTACCTACGCCTTAACCTCGTTGCATCACAAATGACAATCATGTTTATCAAAAAGCTTTCTCTGAGGTCAATAGTCATTGCAGATGAGCATGCGTATGTCGAGTTATGTCATCGTGTCATTATGACTCCTACAGTAATCGTATGTGCGGATATATAGATGGTAATCTCTTCCGGACTTGAAAATTGGATTGCAGTAATCTTTGCACTCGATTTCCTTTTATTAGATGATATTTCTATATATTTTTAAATAAAACAAACTAGTGCTTGACTGCGATCCCACCAGATGGTAAATAGTGATGCAATCGTTGATGGTGAGGCGCACTAGTTTATTAAGAGCCTATTTACTCTAGCCTTGAAGACACTCAAATTATAATGGAACGGGAAGATCGCAGCAGACAAATTGTTCCAGTCACACGAGCACACGCGTTTCATCTCAACGCTCAGAATCGTGGTCAGAACAAAGGAATTGGAGGCGTGGCCGACTCGAGGCGTTTGACGCAAGAGAATCGTATCGTAATCGAAACGGTCGTAACTTGGCTAGGGGGGGGAGTACATCTATAGCTAGAACCACTGGCACGTTCCAACGAAAGTGAAGTTGTTAACTGGCTCACCTCATCATCTTTACGGCAGCACGTGCCGACAGACAGTATAATTACAAAGTTGACTTTTGCAATATTGAAGCTACAATTTTGTAGGGAACTCTACAAACTTGTGACTACGATATACTAAAAGTTTTTAACACGATAGAAGAGGAAATCTATACTGCAGCAGGTTTTTTTACTTGGGAAATCATTTAATGACCTTTCTCGCTCTTAACGAATCGGGAGGGCGTGTCAGACTTTTACTGATTGTTTCTTCTTTGCTATGCGTTCCTGGGCCAGGGCCTTTCAAAAGCGAAGACATGGCCCCAGTAGGCTATGAACCTGCTTGGCCCTTACGGTTTTGCTGGCATCTCCTTGAGGCGCGCGTTGAACACTACGTGCCGTCGACGACTCTGGCTCGGTTCGGACGGCCGGACAGCGAGCTACCCATTGCTCATCATCCGCAAGGCCACGCCTTCAGTGGAAATCTATAAATCAGTTGAGACAGCTCTGAAACATAAACATACTTACATATAAATATATTAATGAAATCATCTGCAGATGAAGCTAAATAATTACCTCTTAATTAATCATGACATCAGAGTACCAGTTGTAATTGGGTACTCAGAATATCTGTAATTATGAGCTGATGCGGCCGCGATCGATACTCCTGCGGGGATTCATCGTGAATGTGATATGAAGTCGCGATAATGATTATATTGAGCATAGTCATCCAGTACTCGTCATTATGGAAATATTGTAAACCAGGCTTTCATGCCCCAGTCGGCAACGTGCCCCACTTGTGAAACTGAGACACGTCGACACGACTGAAAAACAGCGCTGTAGCTTTGTCCTACACCAGCCCCAGCATTATGCTGAACGCTGGCCGTTTTGCGCGGATGTGACGCATATCCTATTTACTTGCTAGTTATAAATCGTTATTGGTTTAATTTTTTTTAAGAATCCGCCTTGTTTGAGGCAAATAAACTCTTTTTCTTTCTTCTTTCTTTACACGTAATTAAAATTTGGTGTTTATTTGAGGCGATCTAGTTAGGTTATAGTATGACGGCAATGTAAACTATACATTGCAAGTTTAATTTGCATTGTATAGTCTATGTAATTTTAAATCTGTGTCTCAGTTTAGCAAGTGAGGCACGTTACCGATTGGGGCACGTATGGCTAGAATACCCTATGCGTTTTACATGATGTAAATATTTCTACACAAATACATACATAGGTCTAATTTATACTTACGGATACATGAATATTAACGATGCCAATCTTTTAATATCTGGTGTATATTATATTTTTAGGACAAAGCTGAGTATTAGGTACATAATCGTGATTCCTGTCAGGATCATAAACAAGCAAAATGCGCAGGTACTATCAACTATGTAAATTAATTGAAAGTAGAAACATCCAAACGTACCGTGATAACATCAAGTGTCCGTGAAAGTGCACAAAGTCGAAGTATTTACGACAGACACGCGCTGACTGTGACATTTCTTAGTAGATAATCTATGCACTGAAGAGTCCGAGGAGGTGAGCGCCCAGCCCTGGACGTGACGCGTCACACAAACGACTGGTTAAATACTTATTTTGTATCAATGTGCGCCTTGTTTACTTTTATGGCTAAAAGTTGGTTAAATTGTAAGATTCGTAAATACATCACATCTTTATTAAATGATCGAAACGCTTGCGGAATTACAATAAGATTGCCGAAAGAGTTACTTAATACCGCGAAGATTTTACACACAGAACCTCAAATAATCAAAACGGACTGAAGATTTATGCTTCGACAAGTACCTACTCAAATTTACTAGAAGATAAAATGTAATAATAAAACATTTTCATCTGTAAGTCACGAAAAATAAACAGTTTTACGATTAAAGTGTGCCTAAATCGGTACCAAATTAGTATTATTGTATTCTATCCACTACTACCGGCTTTACTCTCGTGGAACTAGAAATTGTCCCAAGGGAACATATTACCGAGATGAAAGATTCCAGAACATCTTCCCATATGCCAAAAGCGTGAAACAGTAACAAACACACACACCAACTTTCGCCTCTAATAATATTAATGAGATACTAACTGAAGTCCTTGCTCAATAAGTGTAGTCTCCACAGCTATTTGTTTCAACTCCAACCCATTTCACAAAGCGGCCACTTTTCTCAAACCGCACAAATTAATTCTAACAAGACACTAAAACCAATTAAAGGCCCAAGGTTCGCCACTCTCTGGCAACAAAACCGCGTCATTTATATCAATTGCTGGAGCCGTCATTTGTCGCAGATCCGCGAGTACATCAGCTGGTGTGGCAAGAGGGGCAAGCGGTGGGAAAGTGTGGCAACTCGCTTACAAGGGAACATTGTCTTACGGCACACGTCCATGTATCTGATGGCTCTCCTTGGATGTCACGAGACGTTTCCACCAGCTAATATGTCTTTATAATTGCTGGTTGCACAATGATGTATATAGCGACTGTTGTTATCTTCTGGCAGTTTCTAAAATATAATTAGTTTGGTTTTGGTAGATTGTATGAAGATAAAGCTTGGTCATTTGTCTTTCTTTGACACTATTTTCTTAAAACAAACCTTTGTTAATTTGATTATGTACTAGTTTTTGACTGCAACTTCGTCCGCGTACTTAAAATATAGTCTATGTCACTCAGGAATTAAGAAGGTTTCTATCGGTGCTAAAATTTTTACAATCGGACCAGGGCTTTCAGAGCTTGCATCCTACAAACAAAACAAAAAACTTTACCTCTTTATTATATTAGTGTAACTAAAATACTCATATTTCTGCATATGATTACTTATTAATTTCACCTACTCCAGCACCAATCAGTCTGCTGATGAACTAGTCTACACATATAGTTCCACGTTTTCAACCACCAGTATCTGACGTTCCACTTGCATTGTTCCAGGTGCTGCCAGCACTGCTCCTGCTCGCGGCTGTCGCGGCTACTCCTCGGAAGACCTACAAGCGAGAAGGTAAGTCACCACCCAGGCACTGGACTAACACTGACATGAGCCTCTGTCATGAAACGTGACCAAATTAACACCAGAATATTAACCAAAGATTTTCACCCAGTCAAGTAAGCCAACAAGTAAGCTCAAGTAAGCTGTTACGTTCTACTCTTAAAGTATTTGATCTGACTCCGAAGTCACAGGCACCTACAACACTTAACTTAGAAGTCGACGTATAATTTTTGTTTATACTTAAGACAAGCTAATGGAGACAAATAAATTCATATCAGTTCATTTGTTATTCTTTCATCACTAACAAATTTAACTTGAAATATTTTTCTTTATAATAGTATGTTTTAGATTCATTTAATTTTTCATAATTTCATCACAGAGGCTCTATGAACGACTACTACTTACAAATCTGAAATAAAAGCACCTATTCCGTTGTTTGCAGCGCCCCTGAGCTCCTCGTACCTCCCACCTCCTCGAGGAGGTGGCGGTGGTGGCCACGGCGGTGGTGGCGGCGGCGGTTATGGAGGCGGCGGCGGTGGGGGTCACGGCGGCGGCGGCGGGGGTCACGGAGGCGGCGGCGGGGGTCACGGAGGCGGCGGTGGTGGTCACGGAGGTGGAGGCCACGGAGGCGGCGGTCATGGTGGTGGCGGCGGCGGCGGCCGTCCATCTTCATCCTATGGTGCGCCCAGTCCCTCGAGCAGCTACGGCCCACCCAAACCAAGCTATGGCCCACCAAAACCATCAAGCAGCTACGGACCCCCTCCTTCTAAACCATCCAGTTCCTATGGAGCTCCTCCATCCAAGCCATCCAGCTCTTATGGCGCCCCAGCAAGGCCGCCAGCGACAAGCTACGGTGTGCCAACTGGACCTTCTACGACTTATGGTGCGCCTAAACCCTCGAAGCCATCAAGCTCTTACGGAGCTCCTCCTTCGAGCTCGTACGGAGCTCCTTCTCCGCCATCAAGCTCCTACGGTGCACCGCCTTCGAGTAGTTATGGCGCTCCCAGCAGCGGCGGCGGCGGTGGACACGGCGGCGGCGGCGGTGGCGGGGGACACGGCGGAGGCGGCGGCGGTCATGGCGGCGGTGGTGGCGGACACGGCGGCGGTGGTGGCGGACATGGCGGCGGCGGCGGCGGCGGTGGCGGTGGATACTCATCTGGCCCGTCTAGTTCATACGGCGCTCCTTCTCCACCATCCAGCTCCTACGGTGCTCCAGCCTCACCACCTTCCAGTTCTTACGGTGCTCCCCCATCTTCATCCTATGGCGCTCCCGCATCTCCTCCATCTTCCTCTTACGGTGCTCCCTCATCCGGTGGTAGCAGTGGTGGATTTAGCAGCAGTGGGTTCGGCAGCAGCGGCTTTGGAAGCAGCGGATTCGGAGGCGGCAGCGGAGGTGGCAGCGGATTTGGCTCAAGTGGTCCCTCTTCAAGCTACGGTGCACCGTCTCCTCCATCCAGTTCCTATGGAGCACCTCCTTCAAGTAGCTATGGGGCTCCGAGCGGCGGCGGCGGCGGCGGTGGTGGACACGGCGGCGGCGGCGGTGGACACGGCGGTGGTGGCGGTGGACATGGCGGCAGCGGCGGTGGATACTCATCTGGCGGCGGCGGTGGACACTCGTCTGGCGGCGGCGGTGGTGGATACTCATCTGGCGGCGGCGGTGGATACTCATCTGGCAGCGGCGGTGGATACTCCTCGGGAGGTTCTGGCGGTTACTCTTCAGGAGGCGGTGGAGGCGGCGGCCACGGTGGTGGCTCAGGAGGCTTCTCCGGAGGTAGCAGCGGATTTGGCTCAAGTGGTCCTTCTTCAAGCTACGGCGCCCCGTCTCCTCCATCCAGTTCCTATGGAGCACCTCCTTCAAGTAGCTATGGCGCTCCCAGCGGCGGCGGCGGCGGCAGCGGTGGTCACGGTGGCGGCGGCGGCGGCGGTGGTCACGGCGGCGGCGGCGGTGGACACTCATCTGGCGGCGGCGGCGGAGGATACTCATCAGGAGGTGGCGGCGGATACTCCTCAGGCGGGTCCGGTGGCTACTCATCCGGTGGGGGCGGCGGCGTGCCGGCCACCATCAGCCAGAGCTACGACTCCAACGGCGGCTATGTGTACTAGGCTCTGCAGGCTCCTAGTATCCTAGTACTAATATAAAATAGTCAATTATTAAGTTATCACAGTATCTTCAGTATTGACGTTGCAAATTTCACAAATTTTATACGTATGTATTAATGTAGGTTTCTAGTGAAAACTATGTACGTATTAGATTTTCTTACAAAAAGCGGAATACATGGAATGCTTCAAGGCTTTCTTATGAAAGGATCGAAGGATACCCATGCCAGGGCATTAGTATTTTAAGAAAATAATCAAGATTCAGAAGTAGTGAAACTGTATGGTTACCATGCTCGAGGCATTCCGTCTAATCTCGTAATAAAATGTGATCTGCAATCAGTGAATAAAGAATTGTGAGTAAATTAAGATGCGAAGCCTCAGTGAGATGGCGGACGTCGCCGGCTGCTTACCAAGTAAGCGACGCTTGAAAGTATTAACTTTAACTTAATTTTAATTATTGAATTAATGAAATTGTACAAAAATTTAGTTTAAGTCTGAGTAATTATACTTTTTTGTATAAATTAAACGTTTTGTAAATATTAGTTGACTTTTGTATTTACTAACAACCTTAGATAGGCAATGATAACTTTCAAAACACATCATATCGGCAGAAAACTTAAGTAGGTGCTACTTAACGTCTATATAAGTCTCATTCATATTGAAATAGCAAAATACAAAAATTACACTGCCAACAAGTCTAAGGGTCAACTCACACCGAAAGAGCGGCGAAGGGCAGCGACCCGTTTACCGTTCATAGAATTCGCTGGAATTCCCGCGGCGCCGCGGGCATCCGCGCGACTCGTTCGAGTTTCTCATGCGATAATAAGTATTATAGCAATGAAAATAAAGTTAAAACTCAAATGACACTGAAACTGCGATCCGCTTCGCTGCGCTTTGACGCTTTTTTGGTATGAGTTGACCCTAATAACGTCAGAAACTGGACTGAACATGTACTCATAAGTAAGAGACTACTTTAGATATACCTTTGCGTTTCTGATCCTGTGCTCAGAAGATTAAGGTTAGAACTACATTAGACGACGCACACGTGCGACACGCTTGTTTTGTACGTAGAACGATGGATCAAAGTGTAGCTCTACAAGTCTAAGTTTATAAAGACCGACGTGCTCAGATCGGCGTGTGTGTCGCATGTGTGCGCAATGTAGTTCTACCTTTATTCAAGATCATCATTAACTATAACAAATTACTTACCACCCAGCATTAATGTAGACTCCTCAAATATAGCCGACCTGGTGGCATATTATGCCTATTGCGGAAGGCATAATATGTACCACCCCGCCTGGTTCATTACATCAAGTATCGTTAGCGAATGAACGAATACTCGACATATATATCGTAGTTCCTACAGACTTAATAACAGTAAAGACAATCAGATAATCATCAAACCTGGTATATTGAAAAACATGCGATAATTTTCTATAACATTGCCCTACAGGACTTGTAAGCTCACTCACAAGACATCCAGACTCAACACACTTATGCGAGAATTTAATCTGCGACACGCAGGGCATCAGCCAGCCGCTCAACCACTGCATCAACTACGAGTATATATGGTTACAAGAAAAACCCTCAGTAATCCTAGTAAAAAAGAGAAATAGTAAAGTGTTCAAGATCGTCATCTTCGGAAAAGGGTCACCTGTATCACAAGGAATGTAAGTCAGGATATACACGAAACAAACACAATCAACATGCTATATGTTTTATTTTGATGTCGCCGGAGCGACCGCGGAATTCACAACGTTACACATTTTTTTACACATTTTTCTTTTTCAAAATATTCAACAAGAACTAGGAATAAGTCAATAGTAGGTATATCTACTAGCTAACAGTGGGGAGCCGCTTCCTGACCACCTCCTCTTTACAAACACACGCGATAACAAACAATATTATATATAATTTATTCATTACAGTAGAGGAATATATAATATATATCATCATAAAAATATATATTCAGTAAAGTTACAGCAATATTATACTAAAGTATATTTGTGTTTGGAATATGGAATGTCCATTTCATAGAAATATTTGTAAGCAATATTATTCAAAAAAATATCACGAATACTATTAGTGATGCTTAGTAAAACTGAATGATATACCTATTGACATATCTTTCAAGTCGTAGTTTTTACAATAGTTAATGCATCTTCTTTCTGTGCTATATAAATATGCTTATGCACATACTGCACATTACAATTATAATAATTACGATAAATCAGGAAGCGGCGCCGAAGAACAACAACGATACCTATTCTACTCTTACAAATATGATATGTACTAGTTCACACTAAACATTATGATATGTATATACGTAAGTCACATAGAGATGATATGTATCGAGTTCGTAGTCTTAGCAAAGGTTAGGCAGGTGGATATCACATCATAATATATCTTCATATTCGCAACATATATAGAAAATATGTCCAATTTTAAACTTTAGAACGATTCATATGTAAACTTTATTATCAAAAAACAATTTGAAAGCTTGGTAAAGTATCAAATATGGCAACTATTTATCTACATTTCATATAAATTGTCACTGAAATATGTGCTGATTTATATTTTATACTTAGTTGTGAACACGCTCGATCTCTATCCAAAAGGATAAAAGTTGCCAAATTGACCGTATTATCTACTCGTAAGATACATCTTGATATACTTAGAAACATTACTTCAAAAAGCTTTAAATATGGACATCACGCATATAGATAGGTACAGAGGTCGGGACGCTCCGGAGGCTGGGATCAACACGACAATATTGTGAACACCGAGACACTTATAACTTCAAAAATACCGATTACTACTATCAGCGACGCTCGCCTGTCGCCTCAGAAAGCTCTTTATAATATTATTACCATTTTACACGTATTAATTATTCACAAACAGAGAAAATCAAAAATACATTTCAAGAAGGATATTATTTTGTTGCGTTTCATTAGTTACTCAGCTGATTTTAGGCCAGTTCTTTTGTAGTATAACACAATATCGCATTGATAGAATGATTCCGTCTCCAATATATATTTCTTTCCATATTTGGATCCATACATACGTGTACATAATAATAATGGTGGATTCACGTGACTCCAAACAACCGCTCTAAACAATATCAAATATATCTTTACAACGTAAACATTTGTTACTAGAAAACAAAGCTATAAAACATATCCGCCGCTAAAATATCCTAATTATACTAGATAAACATTTGTTTTTAAATATATATTATATTTTTATATATTCCTTATGCGGACTTTCATACAAATTATCTGAATTAACTAAACTATGGACGTGCCATATATTTATAGTTGTATATCAGGTGGTGATGCTTTACAAGCGATATGTATATTTTATACCATTTTGATATTCGTACGATGATTATAATGTTTGGTCAACATCACTTCCTCTGCTCACGCGCACTTACACAGTGTCTCTAGAAGCACATACACTCGTGTGCTCTTCTCTCTACATTAATTGACTTAAATAAGGAATCTTCTTCAATATAATATATATAAATTCTCTAACAACGAATATAATTCACATTTTGATATGTATTAGTTGCAACTCTTCGTATTATTATTTATATATCTTTTCACTACAAAATAATACAGCTTACTTCATTTTTACATCAACTATTAAACATACACCTATTGCTTGAATGCATTTATTCCTACACGATAATATTTATCCATTAAATATATTTTATATCAGTTTGCGCTTACGTCGTCATCAGTAAGAATTAAAAGAAATCATTCGTTTCTACAGCGTAGTATGAAATATGCGACATGTACAAAATGGTTTCTTTAGATAGGAAGATATTGATGATATGTTTCGTTTCGATCGTCTTGAGCATAACATTCTAGTCATTATTACGAAAATACTGAAGTTCACTGTTCCATACTTCGATGTAACGATCTTACCGAATTTAAATGAGAAATAAGAAATAGTAAAATTTTCGGAAAATATAATCCCGCGATGATGCGACCCCGAGGTCCAGCAGCATGGCGCCTGTGAGATGTACAAGTGAACTAATAAAGGTACTTATCGTCTCAGAAAGCCGTTTGCTTGCCGAAGGGCTGCACCGGCGGGGGCGCGCTGCTGCTGCCGAACAGCGGGGTGGGGCCGTCGTTGGGATCGTCTAGGTCATCGTCGTCGGGCTCGAGTGCGGGGTTGATCCTGCCGCACTTCTCGTCGGGGCCCACCAGCGTGGAGGCGGCGCCGTACATCCGGCCTGGCACGCCGCTCAGGACGGACATTTGCTCGCCGGCCTCAGAGGGCTCGTCAACGCGGCGGATGTCTTCGGGAATGTTCACAACACAGTTGAAGTAGTCAGACTCGGGGCTCAGGTAGCCGCCGTTGAACAGGAACCTGGTGGAACACGAAACGTATGACATTCTATTCCAAAAATATGAAATGTCAAAGATATTATTTCTGATGACGTAAAGAAACGGCGTACGTATTAGAACGTTAGAGGAAACATGATAAGTTCCGTCGCAGATTGCTTCCTAATTGTTTGAAAGTCAAGCAATCATGCGCATAAAGATTACCCTCTATTTATCGATCAAAGTTCTTGTCATAATTTGATTTAATGCAGTAGCAAAATTCAACCAGTAGCATTTCTTGAATGGCGTTTCATATTAATGAAGTTGTTTTCTCCTAATTAAACCTGTAGCATGAACGCATTCACGATCACATTTCAACATTTATTAACCCATGACCTTATGATCGCTTGACGAGATGGTTGCTAACTCTTTAGCTGCTAAATCATTGTCAAATATTCATAAAAACTAATAATAAAATTCTTCTAAAAACTGTACTAAAACAAATGGACTTTATTATCTGTTTAAGTAATAATTAAAAAAGATAAGATCTGTATAACAAGACAGAACCAATTACTAATTAAACTAAATTAAGAGGAAATCAAGAATTTGATCACACTGATAAGTTAATATAGTCACTAAATCATAGTTAAATGAAATTATAAATTGAACTTAGACATTCACTTTAAATGCAATCCTCTAAATTGCTTTAACGAATTCGTAGATTATACTCCTGGAGATATAACAGGACATAAAACAGATCGTAAACTATCTGAAAAGCGTTAACTATTATTAGTTGGATTATTAACATCATTGCCATAATCACCACATTTAGTTTTATACTGAAAAGTACTTAATTCTGTAATAACGTACTGATGTTCAAGTTACATCATCCATATATCGACCGTGTTCTAAATAAGTAAACAATGTACTAATGTGGTTCCTCTCGAGCCTCATACAAGTCGTGATACACAATCACTTTCCACCCATTACAGATCATTGTGAGCGGCTGTTCGTCTGTGCGTCACGACTACAACCGATGTGTTTGTCGATGATTTTCTAATGGGCATCTGGTAATAGGCCCTATCTGTATCTAATAGGTGCTCTTTGTTTCCTATACTATTAAACCGAGGTCTAATAACCACTCTAGCAAAACATATGGCAGTAAAATCTAGTACTAATATAAATTATTACATTTTACTGCCCCATGTTTGGCCAGAGTGGTCAGGACATGGTTTTATTCGATTTTAATGAACTTTGCTCTTACTTTTATTCCTGTAGCGTGGGTGCGTTCACAAATATTGAAACTCACATACACAAGACATCCAGACCCAGAATCGCTATCTGCAGGCCCTGCTAGTGTGAGAATCGAATTCGTGATATGCAGCGCACCAATTAATCCTTCAATTATTGTACCACAGTGCCATCACAATTAATTTCCAACACCCGTCCTGTTATAACAAATCAACCTAATCCTGAAGCCCAATGTTGGAATCTGTAACACACTCTTCCATAATTTTTCGATACAATAAATCAGGATTTATTTGTTTTTATATCGAAAATTCTACGATAAAATTCATCTCATCGTGTCCCTAAGACATCATAACATGTGATTAAATCAGAGATGCAGCATCCACTCATGCTTTAATAGCATTTGACTGTAAAAACATCAACGCGGAATTTAGACTAGAGGCAACTACGTACTTATATAGATGTTCCGTGGAAAGCGGATGTATGAAATTTGTAAGCAGGAACTATTCACTTGACAAGTTTATTTGTCTTTGTAGAGGCAAACCGAAGAATTAGATTATAAGCTTACGAAACTATGGCGATATTATTAAGTTAGTAAAAGAAACATACGGACAAGAAAAATATCAACTGCAAGTAAATATGTATATTTTTTTTAATGATATAAACTAGTGCTCGATGGCGATTTAATATGCTGATAAGCAGTGATGCAATCGTTGATGGTGAAGCGTACTAGTTTATTAAGAGCCTATTCGCTGTTTCTTTGAAAACACCTAAATTATAAACGGGAAGACCGCAGCAGGCAAATTTTTCCAGCTCTTTGATATACGCGGTATAAATGACGTACTGAAACGTTTAGTCTAGACCGCAGAGGTGTCAACAATGTAAGAGTGGACACTCGGATAATTAATAAGATATCCAATAAAATGCATAAAATAATCAATTACCGACCACAGTTATTAAATTCTAATAGCTAACAACTAATGATTAAGACTAATGTTTCGAAAACTAACAATTTTATTAGCGCCAATAAACCCAAAAACCCTAATAGCTAACAAACAGCACATAATGGTCAAATATTATAACCACACAATAGTCAAATATCATAATGTTAAATTCTCACACTTCCTCCTTCTCAAGTGATATATTGTTGCGAAATATCATTGTGTGTTGATGTCTTCGGGTGCTTATGACATGAATCATTATGTAATTTTGATTGTTATGTTTATTACTCATGAATGAAAATATGCTATAGCTATTTATTATAGTTTCTCGGTGCCCGCTTAGAATAGCATCTGATTTATTTGTCTATCCCATGGAAACCATCTTTTGTTGTCCTTTTATGACATTAATGATTGTATTTTAATTTACTATTTGATTTCTTTAAATCAATATTCATATGAATATTTACTTTGAAATGTATTACATTTTTGGAAATTTTATTTTGAATTTAAATGAGGTTTTTTTTTTCTTTTCAGTAATTTTAACGTATCGCCTGTTTGAGTACTTTATTAAGACTTTATTATCCGTCAATTCATTGAACACTTTACTAAACCTTAGCTGAGTTACACGAATACCATAAAATATTGCACTGAATGGACAGGTAAACTCAAATCTGTGTGATTCTTTCATCTAAGGACAATCTTAGACACTAATCTGCATGGTTCTGAAATGATTTGACTATAATATGTTTTCTGTATGGACTTTTAAAGAGAGTTTGACCTCTGACTTGGTTTCGGTACTGGTAGTAGGTTAACACCTAAACACCGGCCTCATCTAGTTTAAATTGTCAAACGAAAGTGTTATTATAAACTATTTTCGAAATAAATATATTTCTTATTAGTTTCTTATCGGCTTCCATGGGCGCCACCAGGAAATATTTTTACACCCATCTCTCCATCTTAGCATAAAATAAAGAGCAATTGAGATACAGGTATAGGAGCAACTTTGTCAACAGAAAACAGGATAGAGAGATTGCAGGTGCAAGCCAAGTGAACTAAAATATTCAGTAGACTATCTTGGGTATATAAGATCTTTTTACGATCATTCTTCCATAAATAGGAGTTACTTTGTTAAGTAATGTAGATCGACATCAATATCACTCAGTCTTTTTTTTATTTGACATAAACTAGTGCTTGACTGCAATCCTACCTGATGGTAAGCAGTGATGCAATTGTTGACGGTGAGGCGCACTAGTTTATTAAGAGCCTATTCACTCCAGCCTTGAAGACACCCAAATTATAATCTGACGGGAAGACCGCAGCAAGCACATTGTTCCAGTCCTTCGATGTCGAGTCTTGGATTAATTCAATTATCTAATATTTTTAATACCCCCGTTTCACCCTTTTTTTTATATGGTGGGAACAATCATGCATTGACATCCCCCGCCCTTGGGCGGAGCGGGAGATAGTGTCAGACTCTTACTGACTAAAAGACCCACCCCATTCCTTCTAGCCTTCATACCGGGGCTCGAGCGCCCTTTCGGATAACCCTGGCCCCAGTAGGCTTCGACCCGGCTGGGTCCCTGCTGTTGCTGACAACTCCTTGAGGCGCGCGGGAACAGTGCGCGCCGTCGACGACTTGGACTTGGTCCGGACAGTTACCGGATGGCCGGGCAGCGAGCTACCCATTGCTCACTGTCCGCAAGCCCGCGTCTACGTTGGCCGGAAATCGGGATCAGAATCCCGGCGACGGCGGCGGCGATAGCGCCGTTGCCTGATGCGTTCAGCCTCCTCCTTTGCGAGCATTACTGTTTCGCAAAATTCGGCGACCGCCTGCCACTCCTCCTCGCTCCGGACCATGGCCTCAACCAAGGCCCGGCGCGAGAGGTCTCCGCCGCCCGTTTCACCCTCTTCCCGCGTGTATGCATCGAATGACGTAACTGTATATAACTTATCCATTTGCACCATGTCACTGCATCTCATTTTGAAATGCTCATTAATTTCCTAAACCAATCCTTGCATAATTGCAGCTATATCATTGTGATTCTAAAATCGATTTTACATTTTGCATGTATTGCAAAACGTTGGTTTTGTTAAACTTAGCTATTTGGGTCACACATAACTAGTATTTGTGACCTGTTACGTATGTGTTAGTGTTACTAGCATCTCATTCGCTCTGTGGTTTAAGGCAACACCGTTTCACGACAGCTCTAAAACAGATGAGGATCAAAGTTACATCCCTCTACTACACCAATCCGATAACTTAACCATCAATATCATAATGTTTAATAATTTTAAATGACAATTATACTACCAATTATTTTTATACCAATCAATGGTGAAACATGTAGAACTTGTGTACTGTGCTCAACATCCCTATTACCATGTTTCTGGCAAATAAAGTACTTTGACTTTTGACTTTGAATAATTCTAATTACCTACCAAATCAAAGATCCAAAGCATTTATTTCAAGCTAGCTTTTACCCGCAGCTTCACCCGCGTACATAAAATACAGCCTATCTCACTCAGGAATAAAGCATCTTTCTATCGATGCTAATTTTTTTGCAATTGGACCAGTACGTTCAGAGATTACCTTATACATACAAAAAAAAAACAAACTGTAGCTCTTTATAATATTACAGTTGATAAACCATTTATGAGCACTTTTGAAGTGTCAAAAAGTCAGTCAGAAAAGTGATGCTAATTGTACATTCTAAAGCGCAGGTCTCTATATTGAAGAATGTGCAAGAAACTACACGGACCCTTTTTTCATACATGCTATGTATTACTATTATCTCGGTTACAATCTATTTCTCAATCAACATACGATGCTAATAGCTCCAACATATACTGTGATAAGCCGACCTCATTTCAGTAACCCTCTTAGTCCCGGAATACTTAATTCAAAAGGCCTGACCTCGGGGCCGCAATATGGACCCCTAACGTACGATGGGCCACACAAACGAATGTTATACGCGACGACGAGGCTCTCGGCTTAAGAGATACTTCCGGGAGCTTGAATACTTTTCATATTTCCGTGGACATGAATGTACATAATTTATATTAAATTGTGTACAAAATCATTTAACATTGCCTAAATAAATCATTTAACATTTTCCCTTAAGGTTGGGTAAAATGTTAAATGATTTATTTCTGATTTATAATAAGCCGGGTATTCATACCGGGCTTGTTAGGCAACATTTGTTGATAAACTGTAATTAAACAAAATGAGTCTAATAAAAGGATGTCGGGAATATTAGAAAATTGCAATAGGTAGGAAGTTTAATTTTCGTCAGATACCAAAAATACTAACATTACGTTATACCTAAATTACTAGCTGACTCGGCCAATGTTGTATTTCCATAAAAAATAACTATAAAAAAACGGCCAAGTTCGAGTCGGATTTACGCCGAAGGGTTCCGTAACGTTCGTAGCATAAAACGGCAAAAAAACACGATTGCTTAATGCCCCACTTAAATATTTACGTTAATCTCTTTTTAATATTTTTTAATTATAGTGGCAACAGATATACGTCATCTATTAGGTCGTCTATTAGGGTTCATAAGATACAGCCTGGTGACAGACGAACTATCTACTATCCACTCTAATCGACAATGTTCAACGTGATTGCATTGAAATTCATAATGTAATAAATGTTCAAAATGATTTAAGTCCATGTGGTTTATAAATATGTATTAAATTCTTGTTTGCATGTATTATTAATTTGTACGTCCTAGAGGCAAAACATAGCGCCCTCAATATTTTAAATAAGCTCTTATAATGTACCTATGTTTTACAATGAATAAATGAATCTTGAATCTTGAACGGACAGTGGAGTTTTAGTAATAGTTTGACCTTTTGGAAACGGAATTCTAAAAATCGAAGGTAGGAGGAGTAGGAGCAGGAGAGTGAAAAATAGCCTACAACCTATTCTCGAATCGACCAAAGATAAACGAACACGTGACACGAGATGTTCGTTGACACGAGATTTCAGATTGTAAATATTCACAGACGCAATGTGTATCTACACTAATATTATAAAGAGGTAAAGTTTGTTTTTTTTTGTTTGTAAAGAAAAAATTTTATCAATCGGTCCAGCACGATTGCTAACATTTTGTCACTGATAGAAAGTGGCTTTATTCCTGAGTGACGGCTATATTTTAAGTACGCGGACGAAGCTGCGAGCAAAAGCTAGTATATTTAAAAACAATTTGCTAAAACCATGAAAAGGGTTAAAAACTACTTTCCTTAAGAGGTTTAAATAACAAAACCAGACAACGATTTACAAAGAGCTGGTAGTTGCGTCCCTCTATAGAACAGCTGTCTAAATATTAATGCCCCGAAGAGCTCCGACCCGACTCTTAGGAATTATTTATGGGATATTTGATGCCGCCTGTCAAACTGCTGTCCCTTTCAATTATCTACTCTAAGCTGAAAAGGTATTACGAAAATACGTTTTGAATGGAAAGCTCTCAGAGAAAACTAAAATTATCTCTTATACCAATACTAAAACATTATGTTACAATGTTCTAGCCTTGTGTCAAACAGGTTGCTCGGATTGACCACTATAGTCTGTCTAAAAAGTCAAATGAATTGAATAAATATTAGGGTAAAAAGAAATCTTATGTAGTCAATACTGGTTCAATAATCAAGGTTGATTGAGAGATCTTGATCATTGTTTACATTAAGTCCCCTCTTTGAGGCGTGGCTGGAAAGACCTCACGGCGTCCTTACCTTCCGCATGACACAGGTCCTCACCGGAAATGGCAAGTTCGGGAGGTTCCTGCTCCGAATCAAAGCGGAAGTGACGCCCGGGTGTCGCCACTGTGCGGAACGCCCGGAGGACACGGTGGAGCACACAATCGCGGTGTGCCCTGCTTGGACGGAGCATCGCCGTGCCCTCGTGGGGGTGATCGGCGGCGGAGATCTCTCGCGCCGGACCTTGGTCGAGGCCATGGTCCGGAGCGAGGAGGAGTGGCAGGCGGTCGCCGACTTCTGCGAAGCAGTAATGCTCGCTAAGGAGGAGGCCGACCGCATCAGGCAACAGCGCTCTCGCCGCCGCCGCCGGGATTCCGATCCCGATTTCCAGCCACCGTAGGCGCGGGCTTGCGGACAGTGAGCAATGGGTAGCTCGCTGTCCGGCCGTCCGGTAACCGTCCGGACCAAGCCCAAGTCGTCGACAGCGCGCGCTGTTCCCGCGCGCCTCAAGGAGTTGTCAGCAACAGCAGGGGCCCAGCCGGGTCGAAGCCTACTGGGGCCAGGGTTATCCGAAAGGGCGCTCGAGCCCCGGTATGAAGGCTTGAAGGAACGGGATGGGTTTTTTAGTCAGTAAGAGTCTGACACTATCTCCCGCTCCGCCCAAGAGCGGGGTTTGTCATAAGATGATTTTCCCATCGAAAAAAAATAAATAAAATAAATCATTGTTTACATTAGTAGTGGTTTTCTATTAAGAAGACCTCATAAAAAGTATCGAATATTTTTTAAAGATTTAATAGTATCCTAGGCCTTTTTAACATTAAAAAAATGTAAAAGATTTTCGTTTAGAATATACCTATTTCAATCTCTTTAATGATATTCTTAATACAAGATTAAGATACATTTGCAAATATAAAATAGTGTCATAAGTAAGTACTAACATAAATCTGGAATCTTAAGAGAAATCTGATTCTAAATATTCTGCTCCGCTTATTGATTCATCATCACTAGTCATACTACGATCAACATCTGTTGTAGAACTATCATCGTGTCAAGAAACAAGTGAATGACAACTAAAATTCGCGTTGCCAACAACAGATTTTTTATTTCATTCAAAAATTCCCAAGTCTTTTCACATTTTAGACAGACTATAGCTCTTATACTATTATTATTAGACTCTGACAGGAGCTTGACACCTAATGTTGATTTTAGTTACAATACACTTCTGTATTCTGTCCGGGCTGATTCTGTCTTTTTCGGGATAAACTTACTTTATTTCGACTGAATGTTTAATAAGCAAGAGTTATTTTCGTCATTTATGTAGGCAGAATTAGCTACTAAACTAGAATAGCCCAGAGGTTCTACACAAACTTACGTTCTATACGTTCCCTTAGGGTGAGTTGCACTATTTAACTATAACGATAACCAAACCATAACCAGCCGTGAAACGGTCGCCTATTGGTCAATTCAACGATTTGGCAACTGTTAACAGCTTTGTTATCGTTATAGTTAAATGGTGCAACTCACCCTTAGTGTTATCGATTTTTGACATTTAAGTCACAATTCAGACTACGTTTACGTTTAGTTTAGCGCTTGTCATAGCTACTTGACGATCATTATTGCTGAAGTAATATCAGTTTCCCTAGAGCTCAGGACTGACTGTGGGCTGCTGAGACTGACAACGCAAAGGGCAACTAAAGGAACACAAGTGCGTTTTTTTGTTAGTTAAAGTCTGACAGTCTGACTCCCTAATGCTCCACCCAGAGTGGAAGAAGTAATTTAATGATTTCTCACAAAAAAGGTAAAAAATATTTCACTGAGCGATTTAAATATATACCTACTAGCATTCCCAGCAGACGTAAAAATAAATAGAGAACCCGATTGTAGCGCCACCTACTAGGTCCAATGGTATTTTCGAAGCCCACCACCCACTCAAATATACACACAAAGTTTCGTCCATACAAGCAAGTCGTTTAGCAGTTTCCCTCCAAAAGTTTTATACATCTATAGAATCCTCTAAGTTCGACAAAAGTATTATTCCATAAAGTCGATGTCGGTTATCATATTACGTAGTGTCGTACTCCAGACGAGTTCGGGAGCTCGGGGAGAATCGAATCAATCAATTTGCACGAACGAGCGCTTCTACGATGTAACGTCTTATTTAAAGCCCTTGCTTCCATTTAGTGCCACAAAAAAGTGAATTTTTGAAGCCTACTCTTTGGTAACGGCTAGGTTAAAAGATTTGAAAAATAAAAAATAGTTTCAAATATAACATTATCAAGATTTATAATTTTTTCGAATAGTTTCCAAAAAAAAAAAATAAAGAACATGATTTTTTTCACTGGTTTTCCCTACTCTTTTCTAATGGCTTTCATCTTTAAAAATATGTTTACACAAAAAAATTCAGAACGTACAAAAAATTTATTGAAATATTGATTTTTATTATAAATATATTGATTTAAATATTGATTGATTATATATATATATATATATATATATATATATATATACGATTATCAAGCAAGAGAGGAAAGATAGTGCTCTTTTAATTTAGTCTTAAAGAGTGAGATCGTTTTCAAATCACGAATGCTAGGCGGAAGTGAGTTCCACAACCTTACTGCGTGGACAGAGAAAGAGTAGGAATAGTAGCTGGATTTATGAGGAGGGGATTTAAGGAGGGATCTTAGGTGTGACCTGCACGGTGCATCGCGAGGGCGTGCGTAAGAAAAACGGTCACGCAGGTAGGAGGGATAAGAAGGGTTATGTAGGATGTTGAAAAGGAGACATAAAATCCGAGTGTTCCTGCGAAGGCGGATAGGGAGCCACTTGAGTTCCTTGCGAAGATGAGAGACATGATCATACTTTCGTAGACCAAAAACAAACCGAATGCATAAGTTTTGCAATCGCTCAAGCTTGTTTAATAGCTCCTCAGTAGCATCCAGGTAGCAGGCGTCGGCATAATCTATAATCGGCTGAATAAGTGTTTGGGCCAAAGAGATTTTCGTTTTCAAAGGCAAGAGACCCTGAAGGCATTTGAGTGAATGGAAGGAGAAATATACCTGTATATTGTCATTTTTCTGTTCAGTTTTTTTCCGGTGTAACAGTAGGCAGTTTCTTGCTTAGGAATCGGTTCTCTATCGGTATCTAGACTACATACCGATAAAGTCTCACTCAGTCTGATTATGTTCGTCTGCGACCGCGTGATACTCGATTATCCTAAGGGAACATGATCCTGGGACAAAATGTATTCTATATCTATTTCATCTGACCTAGTTTTACCCGACTACGGCAAAGCCAAAGGAGGGTTATGATTTTGACAGACGTATGACCAGAACAAAAAGAAAAGCCGTAGTCACACGTTATAGGTACCAATCGAAACACTTTAATAACGTGTGACTACGGCTTTTCTTTTTGTTCTGTTCTTACTTTTCACCATCCTGAAAATATTGTTTCATTCTTTTTTTTCAGCGTCGTATTTTTGTCGTAGTTGAGTTTTAGTTTTTTATTTCTTTACAATTTGATATTTTTATTTGCATATTAGTTTTATTTATTTATTTATTTATTTATATATCCTTTATTGTACACCAAGATAATAAATTACAAATTTGAGCCTTATATTTAAAATATACAATTGGCGGCCTTATCGCATTCCGCGATCTCTTCCAGGCAACCTGGTATGGAAAGAGATTGACTGGACATAAAATGGGGTTGCACATGGTGCATTACAAAACAAGTTAAACAATTACTGGTGAAGAAAAGAAAAAAAAAAAAAAAAGTACTATACTTAACACTAAAATACATACTTAAATACATACATACTAAATAATAACTATATTGGCAAGAAAACAAGTGACAACTACAATTAATACAGCTAAAAACGAAACAAAATTACAAGGACAAGTAATATTCCTTTACAAGTTTTTTGAATATGTGTAGTGACTGCGCGCGTTTTATTGGATCTGGCAGAGCATTCCAGAGACGAGTGGCCTGGACAGTAAAGGACTTGTCCAAAAACGTAGTGGAATGCATCGGCATTTTAAGTCTCAAGTTATCTGATGACCTAAGAGATTTCGTATGCGAATCACAAAGAAATTCAAACCGTTTCTTAAGATAAAGAGGGGTGAAAGGGGAAAAGAGCACATTATACAAGAGGGATAGAATATGAGCATTCCG
Organism: Mythimna albipuncta; assembly: GCA_929112965.1. NCBI lineage: Eukaryota > Metazoa > Arthropoda > Insecta > Lepidoptera > Noctuidae > Mythimna > Mythimna albipuncta. The sequence continues at coordinate 685,491 of OV815969.1, read as the reverse complement.
GCGAAGGCGGATTGGCAACCACTTGAGCTTAACACGAAACTCGGAAACATGATCATATTTGCGTAAACCAAATATGAACCTTATGCAAAAATTTTGAAGTCGCTCAAGTTTATCCAGTTGTACTTCAGTGAGATCAAGATAGCTGGCATCAGCATAATCAAGGATGGGAAGAAGAAGAGATTGAGCAAGCGCAATCTTGGTGGCAGTTGGTAGAAAATTACGCAGTCTTCGCAAAGAAGAAGCAGATGCGAATAATTTACGACTAACTTCCTGTAGCTGGGCAGTCCACGAGAAATTCGTATCTATAAATATCCCCAAGTTCTTAACTTTCTCACTGATGGGAATTATGGAATTATCAAAAGAAACTTGGGGAAGAGTCGTCCAATCAATCTTAGAGACCGTCCTAGAACTGCCCACTACAATAACCTGCGTCTTTAGGGGATTCACCGTGAGTCCATACCTCTTACTCCAGTCACATATACGGGCCAGGTCACGGTTTAAGGTCATGATGGCCTCCGATAAATTTCCAAGAGGAGCTCGTGAGTAAATTTGCAGATCATCAGCATAAAGGTGGTAAGAAGAAATTAATTCATTGGAAATGGAGTTAATAAAAACTGCGAAGAGTAAAGGAGATAAAACGCCACCCTGTGGTACCCCGGCAGAAGTACTACACCAGGAAGACATGGTCTCGCCGATGCAAATACGTTGCCGGCGACCGAACAGATAACTACGAAACCAGTCAATTACCGATGGAGATATGTTAAGAGAGCAAAGAATGCCAAGCAAAATATCGAAATCCACAGTATTAAACGCATTACTGAAATCTAGTAGAGCCAAAACCGTTAGATTTCCCATTTCCATGGCTGATCTTATATCTTCAGTAATGTTAAGAAGCGCTGTAGTGGTGCTATGACCTGAACGGAAGCCGGATTGGAAGGGGTTAAGGAGATTATTTTTGGAGAGGAAGGTGCTTAATTGGTTATGGATTAGGCGTTCAAGGACTTTAGAGAGGAATGGTAAGACAGATATTGGACGGTATTCAGAGAAGGAAGTAGGATTGGTCTTTTTTGGTAAGGGAATAATTTGAGCATCCTTCCATGAGCGTGGAAAGATACCGCTGGATGCTGAAAAATTAAGAATGTGACAGATCACAGGAAGAATAAAATCAAGCACTGGGAGTAACATTTTCCGGCTGATGCAGTCGCTTCCTACCGCATTTGAAGTTATCGATAGTATGCTCTTCTTAACATCACATACGGAAAAATGACCGAAAATAAATGGAGAATAAGTAGGAGTCGGAAGAGATGAAAGATGGTTTAATGTGTTTATCTTTATTGTCCTATCAAAATTGGACGAAGCTGAAAAATGATTATTCATTGCATCAATGTTAATATCCTTAGGAATAGTATCTTGTTGTGTTTTACCGACCCCCAATGATCTTAGAAATTTCCAAACTTTGGATGTGTCCCCATTTTGGACAGAATCATGAATGTAATGGCGATTAGCATTCCTACACACCTTATTGCAGTATTTACGGATAGACACATATCTGTCCCTGTTAGAGTCGCTGGGGTTACGCTTATATTTAGCCTTAGCCGTGGCTTTTTTATTCATTAAGGTTCTATTTTCGTCCGTCAGCCATGGTGCCGGCAAATGTTTAACCTTAACTGATCGAATTGGAGCGTGTCGATCGTATAGCTCAATAAGTTTTGTGGTGAACAAATTCACTTGCTCATCCACTGAAGTCGAAGCAAACAAACTCGACCAGTCTATATTGCTGGCATCCTCACACAGACTGTCAATGTTCATACCACCAAAATTGCGTTGCATCAGAATTTTGGCTTTAGCCTTAGGTGGGCGAATTTTATAGGAGAGAAAAATCAGATCGTGATAAGAAAAGGCGTCAGCTGAGCATTGGCCATGCTTAGCTACGCGATCAGGAGACGAGACAAGAATTAAGTCGAGAAGTGAAGGTGTAGAATTTGGAAAATGATGAGTAGCACTTAGTGGCAGAATGGAAAGATTACTAGAAACTGAAATATTAGTCAGCGAAGAAGAACGATGGTCTTTCTTAAGAAGGCATGTATTGAAATCACCCATAATTATGCTATGACTGTAAGAAGGGATCAGAATTTCAAGGAGTTTTTCGAAAGATGAAAAGAAATTTATGCGTAAAGAGGGGCAGTAATAGACGCCAAGAAGTAATTTAGAATGATTGAGTTCGACCTCAAGAAAAAGATGTTCACCAGCATTTGATGGCGGTGGCTGCGCTGACACATTCACAATAGAGAAAGGAATATATGCGCGGATATATATGGCAACACCACCACCACCACCAACCGCCCGGTCATTTCTTACGAGAACGAATCCAGGAAGAGAGTAACTAGTAGAAGGGAGACAAGGTTTGAGCCATGATTCGGAAATAAGAATAGCATGAATGTTTTTACAGTCAAAACTAGCCAGCATATCATGGAAATGAGCCGGAATACTCTGGGCATTAATGTGTATGACGTTGAAATTCTTAGGCACATCAGAAAACTGCGCAGTCAGACTGTCCGCAAGAGAAGGAATACTTACAAAACTATCATCGCTACTTGTAAAAGAAATAAAACTGTCATCATCGCTGCTGTCATGAATAGACATAATTATACAATTATTTAAATATATATATTAAAACTATAAATAAAATACCTTAAAACAATAACAAGTCACCTGCCGGAATGCGTTATAAAATCATTTAAAACAACAAAAAAAAAAAAAAAAATTATAGAAAATAAGCTTAATCTGTAATGAAGTCCGGGAACAAAGACTGGTAGAAAACTGGTGGCTTAAAAAACTTAGTATCCAAGAAGAGAAAAAAAAAAAAACACTATTAATAATTTATGACACTAGAGAGTATAGTGACATTGACAAGTGTGAGTTGACTGCAAAATGTCATAACAAATTCTCGAAATACTCACTAAATTGTTGAAAAAATAGTATCAAAGGCAATCAAAGGCAAAAACAAAAATATATTACCCGGACCTTCAACAAGACAACACAAGAGAGGATATTATTTCTTCAGAGCAGCAACGCGCTTCAACCTTGCGGTCTTCGCAGCAGTAGCAGTCGGAATTGAGTCAGGCACCGTCGATTTAGGTTCAGGCTCACCGGGAATCGGCACAATCTTATCCAGCTCGGCGAGGGACTCAACTCGATGTCGTGTGTCGTTAGGACCAAGGACAAATACGCAGCCCGCCTTAGTCCAGCTCTTGGACACGCCGCATCTTTCTCTCGCAGCCAAGAACACGTCATGACGTCCCTTAGTGAGGAACTCGGACAAGGTGATGCCTGAACCCCGAAGTTTGGCTTTGGAATACCAAATCTTATCCCGGATAGCAAGACTACTAACCTTGAATAATATAGGCCTAGTTTTGTTAGCAGCTGCACGTCCCATCCTGTGACAACGGCTGATGTCAGCAGCAGTGAAATCAGTCAGCTGTAATTTAGTGCAGACTATCTTAGTGATAACCTTGGCGGTGTCTTCCTTCTGCTCCTCTTCCACACCGTGCAAAAGCAAGATCTTCCTCCGCCCTCGCATCTCAATTTGGTCGACAGTACGAGCAAGTAACTCCACCTGTCGCTGTAGGCTGTTGAGAGCTTGCGTGATGAAGGCACGGAACGTTTGGAACTCTGCAGCCAGGCTAGGAACTGTGATAGGTGAAGAAGGAGTCTTGTGCAATTCCTCTTCGAAGACATTCATCCTAGTTTGAAACAGCTCCTTCAGTTCACTTAATGTGCTTGATAGAGAATCCATTGTTATGAGATGTAGATATAAGTTAAAAATAAATAGGTATTGTAAGGAGATAACGCTTTACCAGCAGGTACCAATTATAAACTATTAAAATATTGCATAAATAATACTAAATTATTATTCTATTAAATTAAATTAAATTTTAAAATAAGAACTACTTTTCTTTGTGTTACTGTGACAACTACCCACGTAAAAATTTTTACCGATCACTAAATGTATCAAAGGCTCTTATTTGCGCCCAGTGGCTTACGACGCAAAATAGATAGGTACGAAAGCTAGGCCAGGTGAACGAGACATCCTCTGGGTTTCAAAGAATCACCCAAAAGGTTTTCAGGGCTGCGAAGGTTGCAAAGAACACAGGTGGGTTCTGTCAGCAAAGCTCTGATACTCCCTGTTGCTCCACACAAAACAGAAGTAGTTATTAGATGGTTTCCCTCAAAAAAATGTTGCCAAATAGGGTGAGTCAATTGATACTAACTAACCTAAACCCGACTCATTACTAAGAATAAGGTTACCAAAGTTCTTTTTGCTGCCTGAAAAAACACAATAATTTACCAGCTGCGGTCTTCCAGTCCGATAGTAATTTAGGTGTCAAGGCTAGAGTGAACAGGCTCTTAATAAACTAGTGCGCCTCACCATCAACGATTGCATCACTATTTACCATCTGGTGGGATCGCAGTCAAGCACCAATTTATGTCAATAAAAAAAAAAACATATTTTTCTGCCAGTTGATATTTTCCTTGTCCCTCTGTTTCCTTCACTAACTTGATAATATCGCCATAGTTTCGTAAGCTTATAATCTGATTCTTCGGTCTGCCTCTACAATGATAATAGACTTGCCGAAAACCAACTTGAAACCAATAAGAGTGAATAAGTAACTTCTAAGTAAGAGTGCTCCTTCGTCGGCCACATCCTCGCTTACCATCAGAGAACATGGTGGTCGAACGCGAGCCTATACATAATAAAAAAATTCATACTCACACAGACAACCAGGAGATGAACGCCAGCGTGAACAGCGACATGCTCATGGCCATGGTCCTGAAGGGGAACAGCTGCACCTCGTTGACGGGGTCCCAGCCGGGGTAGTGGATGAGTGCGGGCAGCCCCAGCAGCTTCTCGCCCCCGGACAGCCGCACCAGCGCCGCCACGATGTAGGCGGCCAGCGAGCCGTACGTGTTGCAGTGCTTCTTGAAGTGCACCACCATCAGCAGCTGCGGGAACAGGATCACGTACACCAGGTCGGAGCACATGGACCTGGAAGACGGCAGGCGGTGAGTCGGGTTCGATCATGTTATGTGATACTTTGGAGCAGTGGTAGCCGAGTGATAAGGGCCCCGACTTGCGAGTTGGAGGTCACGGGTTAAAACCCAGCCAATCGCATTACTTTGTGTAATTTATTTCATCACCACTGCTCTCAAAATGGTGAAGGAAAATATCGTGAGGAAACTGGCAACAGAACCAAAAATTCAAAGACATGTGCCATTCACCAACTCGCACTGGGCCCTCGTGGTGGATTACGGCCCGTTCCCTCGACTGAGTCCCAACAGTGGGAACATTATAAGGCTGACTATGCTATGTGGTACTTTGAAGGAAGAGAAAACTACTTCAGATTGATAAACTCAGTTTTATTGATATAGAGTTAGATCCCAGAGCGATCTGACACAACTTATTTTGACAAGGATGAAACCTTACGTTCTCAGTAGCGTCTCATGTGCTTTGAATACCTGTGTGCTTATAGAACCCTTGGCACCCCTAAAAGGCTGATTGTTATGTGTGTTTTTTAGAATATTGTTCTAAAGTAGTACATATCATATGTGTCAGACACTTCTGTCAGACGCTAAAAACTGAATAAACTTTCATTATTTTTACATATCTGATTAATTTTAGTCAGACACATTGTAATGACCAAACATCCAGCCAGTGCATGAAATCGCTCATTCGCTCTGAAAAGCATGCGTGCTCTCGCGCTCCTACCCTCCGCTGAATAATTTTTGTGTTTGGGGGATATTTGGTCAGTACAATTTTTCTGACTGTGTGCATGCTAAAGAATATAACCAAGATAAATACAACCGTTTAAAAAATCGATACCGGAAATATTTATTCACGTAAGAGACAATTTTTCATCAATAACTGTAAGGAACATTTTTACATTTTAGGTAGAAGTCCCTTACATTAATTCATACTTATAGTATCGAAATCGTTGCTCGTACACAGACACTCAGATCTGATACAACTATCTGTAGACCATACAAATGTTTGTTCCGTACGAGAATTGAACCCGCGACACGCAGCGCAGCAGCTAATCGCTCAACCACTGCGCCAACCTTACCGTTAATTAAAATGTCTCTATTTTTAACCAACGATACGAACAACTGTGAATAACCACAGTTGGACTGTAGGAATCACTACTGACTGAAGTTCAATGGTTTCTTCATTAAGAGGACCCTTCTTATAAATAGGCAACGTGGCAAAAGTGAGATAACGCCTGAGCGCTCTGTTGGCATTCGGTAATTCCGTCACTCACCCGAATATTTCACAAAGCTTGTTCCGGAAATTACGTGTTTTTTTATTGACATTAAAACTTTTTGAAAAAAAATTTCTTCATTCGGAATCTCGATTCATAATCATCATCATCATCATTTCAGCCAATAGACGTCCACTGCTGTTGGACATAGGCCTCCCCCAAGTGTAGTCACAATGATCGATCCTGTGCGTCCCGCATCCATCGGATTCCCGCATCCTTCACCAGGTCATCGGTCCATCTTGTAGCCTTCCGACGCTGCGTCATCCGGTACACGGTCGTCACTCCAGAATCTCGATTAATTAAATTAAATTAAAAGTTGTTGTGTTTAATGTTTATAAAGACATTAATATATTTTAAACTTTTTTTATGAGTACCTACATAATGAAGGATTCACGCAAAATAGTAGATTTTCAGATTTTCTTTATGGAATTAATTTTACAAAGAAATAGAGTTTTTAATTCAATAGAAACCTAAATAATATCCACAAGATATCTGTGTTTCGAAAATATATATTTAGAGAAAGATGAGTAATAACGTCATAATCACGTAAGAGCGACTCTAAGGAAATGTACTCGTATCTCAGGTTAGAGGCTCTTAATGTGGCTCTAATCCGAAATCTAAGCGTCCCCGCACACGGGCCTCAAAAAAACGCCGCCACAAAAAAAAATAAAAGCGGCCGCAAAAAACAGCCAAAGCGCGCGACACCTTATGTCCAGAGAAGCTTGAAGACGCTTCAAGCGTCTTTTTGTGGCGGCACCGCCGCGCACGAGCTACAAACAAGGCCGCGTCAAAAAGAAGCTTGAAGCGGCGTTATTTTGTGGCCCGTGTGCGAGGACAGTAACGCATCAATGAACAAAGGTTCATAAGTCCGTAGTCTAGTTCATCGATTGTGTTTTTTTTTTACGTGAAATTTACAATGAAAATTGTTATTTCCGGTCTCATTACATCTTCATCGTACGTTTTGTCTTCCCGGAATACCATAAACCAAACAGGTTTAGAAGCATTATCATTTTTATTATTGTAAAATAGAATTCGTTAAAAATCAATAAAAAGAGAAACAATCCATACAAGTATAATAAAGAGGTAAAGTTTATTTTTTTGTTTCAGGAGATAATCTCTGGTAGTACTGGTCCGATTGCTAAAATTTTTTCACCGATAGAAACCTGGTTTATTCCTGAGTGACATATGCTATATTGTATGCACGCGGGCGAAGCTGCAGGCAAAAACTAGTAACACATAAATCTCGTCGACAGACTAATGTGCCTAAATCATTCCACATATTTACTTTACCGCAATATTTATATAGCCCTATAAATCTCATTGCGCCATGTTCGTTTCGAAGCGCTTCGTCCTGCGTGTACCTCAGTACCTGCACATATTAGAGCGTCGCCCCGTGGCCCTGGCTGCCTCACGCGCCATGGATTGCACCTCAGTTTATGATACCATCAAATGATGAATTGATGGCTTCAATAGACACAGCATATAAATTAACGCTAAGTGTTTCAATATAGATCGTGAGCGATATCAATTGGTGCAGTGTTGCGTAATGCTTGATTTTGTGAGAAAATTTGTGGCTCCGGTGAGCACGAATTTTAAATTATGCAAGAACTGCTTACTTAACAGAACATTTTATAATTGACTATGTTTCATATCAACTCTAGAAAGACAAACATTACCAAGCGACATTGAGTTAACTTTACAGGAGAGCGATATACTTAAAGTTTTTTTTTAAAGAAAATTGTTAAATAAAAGTCGAACTTACACACTATTAGCTTAATCGGCCTAAACTTAAAAAAATAACTTTAAATCACTCTCCTGTAAAGTTTTCTCAATGTCGCTTGGTCATTTTTGCAAAGAATTATCCAATTGAATAATGTTATTCTTTTTGATAACACATAATTATTTGTATTTTGGCATTTTATTATGATTATATGTAGAAATATTATACTATGCAAGTTACATATTTCAATATTCGCACGACTTAAAAGTCAAGTATGGTTCCCAGTTAACACCGATATGTACCTATATTCTGACAATTTACCTATACATTATTTTTCCACGCGAAACCTTCAAAAAATACGAAAATATAAAACGAATTTCATTTCACATTACATTATATATAAAAACAACTTGATTCAATAAAAGCGAATGGCTGGTTTGTTCATATAAATTCTAAAAAGTGCCATGTTAGAATAAATTATGTAAATGTCAATTTCAAACATAAAACTGATGTAAAATATGGGTAAATTCGTTTCAAAATAATCAGAATAATACAGTTATTTATTGAAACAGACTCTCAGTAATGCTACAAGCTGACGTGCTTTACTGGCTAATAGAAAACTGTTATAGATGACCTCTCTATAACTTACCACGTTGACAGCGGCACTCAATATTGTATTATTTCCATGCCTGCGGTACGGGGCGTTTAAGACCTTTTGAAAACTATCATTATGGTGGTAAAGGGCTTATAAGACCCCATAACGTATAAGGAACTAACACCTTTTTTGACTAAGTGCAGTACGAGGTCAAAGTGACCCCGGATTAAAGTAGAAACACCACTGCATTCTGTTTTAATAGGGCATCTTTGATGTGTATTCATTCATCTCTTTCCTAAACTAAACCAAATAGAAGTTACGGGCTCAGCACGGCTGAGAAGACTATGTTTTGCTAAGAAGGCACATATGACGCGTATTAGACCTCGTTCCGAACTGAACGTGTTAGAAAATAACTAAATCCAAGACGCGATGCTAAAACTTTCAACACAGCATTTAAAATGTAGTTCAATTTCACGATAACGCTATTTCAAAAATAAACAATTTCATTCTTCGCTCGAGGCGGAGTAAAATTAGTTAGGGGTTTAAATTTTCAATTCACCCCCCACACACCTCTTTGGCCCCTTTCCACAGACTATACGGGGTCCAATTTCGATGCAGGTGTGAGCAGACGAATCCAATCGGCCGTGTGCCCACGTGCACTCTCCGGAAATACCTGGAGGGGGTTAAAGGAGGCGAATAGGGTTGTAATATATGTACGTCTGCGAGGATTTTTTCTTATTGTTATTATTTATCTACACTTACTTCCTGAGTGACATAGGCAACATTTTATGTACGAGTTGCGGAAAGCGATAGACGGTTGCGGGAATCCGATGGATGCGAAACGCACAGGACCGTTCATTGTGGCGACACTTGTGGGAGGCCTATGTCCAACAGTGGACGTCTTTCGGCTGAAATGACGAAGATGATGACTATTTATTCTTATAACAAAAGTACAATCACACTATTCCAATAATTTGTGGATTAATTGAAAATTAAAAACTATCTCGGGACAACCCTGTACTCCTGTAAAAGAGAACGAGGGTGTGTCGGTAGTGAGGATTAAGTTTCAATTAGCTGCTCAACACTGTGAGGGAAGCACACTTCGTTTGCATACAGAGCCGAGCAGACCCGAGCGGACCCGAGTGCAGCCGAGCTGCTCCGAAATAGTTCATTTGTTACCTCTAAGTTCGTATTACAAAGGTACACTACAATCTATTAGTAACACGAAGTAAGACTGCAGATGACAGCTAATAGTATTTAGTCCCTAAGAAGCTCAGCTCTCGAAGGTCCCTTGCATCACCCATAACAGCACCATAAAAACATTACCCTATTAGAATAATGGTCGATTATCATATATTTTCGGTATCGGCCATTAGTTCGTCATCGTAGGCTCAGCGCGATGTGTGTCAACGGAACGATGCTCGTAATTGCTGTGTGCAACACCTCTGGACTCGCTGTAGTTCACGTGTCAGATGCTCTGTCTGTACATGTGAGCTTGAACTCGCTTTGTGCCAAATTTCTGGATTCTGAGTAAACGAAAAAAAAAAGACACGGCCGTTTATGTTGCAAAAAACGTGTATTTCAACCAAGGGAATCAAAATTCATAGGGAACTTCCTGTTGACCTAGTTTATAGATATTATCTACAAACTAGGTCAACAGGAATATCATCCCACAAAAAATACAGAGAGCAATGTAGAATTCAGTATTCATAAGAAAAAAAAAAGATTGGATACATAGATTCAGCTGCTACAAGCCTCGTCCAAAACCAGGGATTTTCCTTGTATAACAAAATACCTAAACAATTTGATGCGTACCTACTCGTATGATTGCGACCGCGGCCCACGGGCCTGGGCAGCGATTATTGATTGCAACAGACACCAAACACTAATGAGAAATAAATGTTGATGTGTCATTTGAGAATTACACCGTGAGCTATGGGACCTACGTGCTGCTCAGCAAAGTTCACTTCAAACTGACTGGACGGTTTCGTATGCAAATACGCATGATTTTAAAACGTGGATTCATTTCTTGCATAGCATAGTCGACCTTATAATGTTCCCATTGCTGGGACTCAGGCGTCCTGGGCCGTAATCCACCACGTGGGACCGGTGCGGGTTGGTGGTTGTCACATGTCTGCGAATTTTGGTTCCAGAACATACCATGCTTACGTGTTGTAGGTAGCAGGTTCGAATCCAGCCAGGCGCATTATTTTGTGTAATTTATTTCATTACTACTGCTCTCGAAACGGTGAAGAAAAACATCGTGAGGATTCACATCTTGATGCTACTTTAATTACAAATGCGTGTGCAGGAAATATGGTTAAAGGTTTTTTTTTTAGTTCCATAATATCTTTTTTTATTTACAACAAAAATATTTTTATTAAACTTAAAGTACATCGAGGAACTGGAACAATTTGCCTGCTGCGATCTTCCTGTCCGATTATAATTTAGGTGTCTAGTCTAAGGCCAGAGTGAATTTAACAGCTTGTTAAAAAAACTGTGCGCCTCACCATGAACGATCGCAGTCAAGCACTAGTTTTTTAACATTAAAAAAAAAATAACCAAAACAATATATGTAGGTACACATAACCACCTAAGTTTAAGTTTCCGTTGACTTACTTGGCAGCTAATCTAATAGAAATTCTGTTCCATTTTTTAATTTATTCAGGAAGTAGTGGTTATTCGGGCATTGTGAAACAGGCCCTTAATTAACTAAAAATAATGTAAAATATGGGGTCGTAAAAGTCTTCCGCATCACTGTCGACTGATAATGCTCCCAGAAAACTATCGCCATCGGCATATTAATGGCAGTGCTTTTTCTTGGTCAAAGGTAAAGGGGCCTGCCCTTGGGTCACGCGAAATATCATCAAGCCTAAAGCCGGGTCCGCTGCACCGTGTTTTTCGTTAGCTAACATGCTAAAATTGTTCGTTGTTCAAATAGGGGCGTGGTCTAACAATTTTGTTAGGGAAAACACGCTAACATGTTTGCCGTCTCAAATGGATAACATCCCCCGCGTTCGCCTGTGGGGTGTGAGGGAATCATGTCATGTTAGCGCTCGCCGGATGAATACGTGTCGCGGTTCAGTCATGGATTGGAATAAAGAAAGCATTTAATTGTTAATAAAATTAATTCGATAAAGATCAGTGCTTTGGGACGTAAGTTGTGGTGCTTCTGTATATCAGGTAAAATTTTAATGACAGAAGCTCTTCAAAATCACTTTCCGAGCAATGAAAAAAATCAATCACCAAATCTGTCATCAATTTTCAACTCTTGGTACATAAAAGTTAAAAGTTCGATGCCGTAGATAAGGTCGAACACGGAATCTGTATCTTCTTTCTATTTCTTCGTCGAAGAATTAAGCCCACAATTGCCAAAACGGCTTCCACATCCTCTTCGTCGGAACTCATTTTTGAAATAAAACAAAACACGAACAAATTGGCGCAGCAGACTGGCGGTTTTAAGAACATATTTTTCTAACATGTTTTTAATAACATGTTTTGTTATAATATTGGCGCAGCGTTGATAACCACAAGCAGTTACAAATGATCATATAGTATAGCCGGCCTTATCAAGTTCCCACTGTTGGGACTCATTCTAGGAGAATGAATGGGCCGTAACGTAACCCGCCACGCGGTCCCAGCGCGGGTTGGTGAATGTCACTTGTCTTCGAATTTTTGGTTCTAGGACATGCCGGTTTCCTCACGATGTTTCCTTCACCGTTTTGAGAGCAGTGGTGATGAAATAAATTACACAAAGTAATGCGCCTGGCTGGGTTTGAACCTGCGACCTACAACTCGTAACAAAGATGATCTTATATCAAAAGCGAGCTTAATTCATTATCAGCGACAGCGATGGTCAAAATGTACAGTACCCATGTGTGGGATTGGCACGCCATATCGAAATATCCACGTGGGTGTACTATGCCAAATCGAGAGCAAAATAACCGAATATCAATTGATCGACCACTATAAATCGAACATCTAATCACTCGAACGTTCTTAATATCGAATGGTTAATATATTGAATTCTCGTACTCATTATATCAAGTGTTCAAAATATCGAATGTTGGTTTGACCGAGCGTTCAACGCATCGCATATTAATTCTATCAAAATATCAATTTACTTTTCTTTGAGGTAGTTAATCATCCAATGACCTTTAGCCTAAAGGTCTTTAGCTACGGAAAATCATCTAATAACAACCCCCGCTCTTGGGCGGAGCGGGAGATAGTGTCAGACTCTTACTGACTAAAACCCACCCCGTTCCTACTAGCCTTCACACCCCCGGCTCGAGCTATCTTTCGAAACTAACCCTGGCCCCGGTAGGCTTCGACCCAGCTGGACACCTGCTGTTGCTGACAACTCCTTGAGGCGCGCACCTTCAGCTCTAGGGTGGAGCGAGAGGACGTGTCAGACTTTTACTGATTAAAACACATTTGTTTCCTCCAATTATGCCTTTTGCGTTTTAGGATCACGAGTTTCTGTTTTAGAAATTCCCCGTGGCCCGAGCAACCCTCTAGGGCAGCTGGGCCACTACGATTTGGCACGCGCAGATGACAACACAGGCTAAATCTGGACGGGTGGACAATGAGCTAGCCATTGCTTGCCATCCGCAAGCCCTCGCCTACGGTGGTCGACATTCACTCCGCAACTGCCGACGCCCGGGGCGTCTCTTGGGGCGGCCGCGTTGGGCTGTGAGGATAAACATTTCCTCACTTATAAATATCAATATCCTGAATACTTTTTTTAGATGGTCGTTGGGGCCGAAAGGTTCTGGAGTAGCGACCGCGTACAGGAAGACGCAGCGTTAGAAGACCTCCTACAAGGTGGACCGATGACCTGAAGGTTGCGGGAATCCGATGGATGCGAGACGCACAGGATCGTTCATTGTAGCGACACTTGGGGGAGGCCTTTGTCCAACAGTGGACGTCTATCGACTGATATGATGATGATGATGAATACTTTTTATATAGAATACAAGAAAAATATATTTGACATTCGATTTAGCACCCCGAGCTCAGGATTATTTTAAACGCCACAGTAAAACGGTATCTAACGATAACACTATAGTTTTAACCTTTGACATACGAACTGACTCTTGGAAAACCAAAAAGAAAAAGTAAACCGATATTTGGGCGAAAGGATCGAGTGGCGAGCTCTCCAGGATGTCAAGTGGAGCGCGAGGGGAGGGCGACGGTCAAGGGGCTTGTTGTTACACGACGGAATTGTATTTCAATAGCAATTTGCCTTATGAATTAGGAAATGTTACAATGATTGCGTCACTGAATTCTATTGATTGAGGTTTTCTGACATGCACGCATTAAACTGGTATCCACAATCAACTAGTCTAGGTTTATTTTTTTGATGGGTTCGCGCTTAACCGCTGTCTCACTGATGGAAAGCGACAATACGGTCGACGATGGACCGCGCTTACCTAGAAGTAACCTAAGATTCCCGGGTTGTAGCAACTTACCGTGGCCCTCGGAAATTGCAACTGAAGGGACTCTGGGTTTAAGTGAGTAAAAATGTGATACTTCCACTCGCTCCACCCAGAACTGGAGAAGTCATTATTAGTAATGATTTTCCGCGTCATCCTAATTGAATCAGAATCTTAATGTTTATTGTTTTAGATTTAGATTACGGCCCACTCCCTTTCCTAGAGAGGAAGTTCCAGCAGTGGGAACATTATAAAGTTGATTATGATTATACTTAGTTCATTGATAAGACCAAGTACATTATCACAATTAGCAGAAAACGTAACAGGAAATGCAGAAGGTTACTGACACCGAATAACTTGTATAGCATTAAAGTAATTCTGTTATCATACATGTCAATTAGATCGCGTAAGGCGTACAAAATTATTGTAATGTTCATGAACATCGATATGAATTCTGTATAAATTCCGAGGCGCTGCTCCCTCCGCACAACAAGTCTTCACAATGGCGTTTAAGGTAAGAACTAATTAATTATTAATAGGGATTCTCATACCTAAATAAATTCGTACCTGTAATTTTCGGTATCTGACTGGCCTGTTGGTCTAGTAGTCAGTGGTCCTGACTGCTATGACGGAGGTCGTGGTTTCGATTCCCACCCAGGACAATTTTTGTGTTATGAGCACAATCATTTGTTCTGTGGCTAGGTGTAATTTATCTATAATACACATACATATCATACATGTGTTTCGAAATATATAAGTTAATAAGTAAGTATCTATATCAGTTGTATAGTACTCATAAAACAAGCTCTGCTTGGCTTGGGGCTAGACGGCGTTGTGTGATAATTGTGGAATGATATTTTTAATTCCCTAAGTGTGTAACTGGAAACCGGGAACCCCTCGGGGTACCTACACGTGAAAAGAGACCCTTTATGACGGAAAATAATGTAAGTGTAGAGCCTGAGACACGAATAGACATCCACAAGAATGATTCCTTATGTAGGCGGCCATTAAAATAAGAACTTCCCGGAATTGTAAGAACACCCATGGCGACATAAGAATAAATACTACTGTCATATTTCATTTTGTAAAGATAGCTCCTGCAAATGATTTGACCCGCGTGAAACTTAGCAATTATCCCAAGCGAATAAACTAGGACATGGTCTACCCAGGTACCAAGTTTTGTCCAATTCCGTTTAATCGATATGTAAAAGACAGGCAGAGATACTTTCACGTTTATAACATTAGCACGGTACATGCGTAAATTAATACGAGTTTTGAAGAAAAGGTACTTTATTTTTTAATTTTATCTTTACAAATCGATAGTGTTTCATGTACCGGATCGACCCTCCACGGGATTAAAACGATCAAAATTTAGCGGTGTATATATAATTATGGAGATATAGAATTGAGTATTGAGAACTCTTAGGCCAGTGCCTCACTAGGACGCCATAGCTGTGCTGCCAATACGCGCCGCCAAGATAGCAGCTCTATGGTATGTACCCCTCCATGCCACTGTTGATCACGTAGACAACCATACATTATTTTGCCGTCATGACTTGTCTTCCCCCTCATGGCGTCCTAGAGAGGCAGCGCCTTAGAGACCTTCCAAGTTATCACACTTTTTATATCATACTAGATAACCCGGCGAACGTCGTACCGCATAACAGTCAATGAATGAGTATATCTTTTGATGCAGTCAACCGATTGCGATAAAACAAGGACCAAGTAATACTAGTATATTATATCAAGTAACACACAATTTATCTACTTTAATTTCGTACATTTTACGTGAAACGCGCACAACTTAAAACTTCTACAGATTTATGAATATTAGCGGCCCGTCCCGTCTTCGCACGGGCAATAAATATAGCCTATGTTACTCGGGATGAATGTAGTTTTCCAATGGTGAAAGAATTTTTGAAATCGGCACAATAGTTTATTCATTACATACACACAAACATACAAATTTTCTCTCTTTATAATATTAGTGTAGATATATAGATTAGTGCCAAGTACGTGTAGTTGTAAAAGAAAACATTAATGATTTCAGATGAATTTCCTGAACGTTCTCCTCTTCGTTTGCTTGATCGCCTCCATTCATTCGGCGTCGTTTAGAATGAAGCGCGACGACGACGAATCAGAAGAGGCAGAAAAGACCACAGTAGCAGCAGTCGTGGAGACCACGGAGGCACCCCAAGGAACCACCAAGCCTCCAGGCTTAGGAACCAATGTCGGCCAATGGTTCCCAGCTATCGACTCTGATAATTGGATGCAAAACGCTCATGGCTTTTTCAATAACATACCCAGCTTACTTGGGTTCCAAGGATAGAGATAAAATTTGTATCTTCTTTATGTTGGTGTAGCATAACAATAAAAAAAATATCAAATATGTCTTTCGATGGTATTTTTTTTTAAATAAAGGTAAAGCATTGCGCCTTACGTCTGCGTTAGAGCACATTCATCTTGACGTACAGCACGATGCTATCCATTTGAGAGGAACTATTTCAGCTTTCCAAAAACCTCAAGAACGTAGTAGTAATGCTGTTTTATAAGTGATAGAATTTTCTTCCAAGGATCAGTGCTTGCAGACATTCTTTGTTACTGACGAACTTGCAAAGTTTACTCTTACTGATACTAAGCAAACAAATATTTTTCCTTTTCACACTAATTATAAGTATTGTTGTGTCAGTAGTTCAAAACTTGCTCCTCATTTTCATGTTTGTCGCTTTAACGGTTTTAACATAGCAATAGACGTAACTATACATATTTGTAAATTAATATTTGACATTGCCACCATTTATTGGCACGCGGAAAGTGGGGAAGGATAGTTAAAAATATCGTACTCACCTCAGCCTGTGAGCGGAGGGAACGGTGAGCGCCATAAACGTGACCAGCGTGCTGACGATGTGGTTTAACACCTAGATGACCTGCATCTGCTGTAGGACTCACCATAATCCATAGATGGAGGGGATGGTAAGCGCCATGAGCGTGGCCAACGCCCCCACGATGAGGATAGACACGCGCATCACCCAGATGATCTCCATCTCTGACGCGTTCTGTCTGAAGATCAGCTTGTACACGTTCCTGAGGAGAAGGTAGCACGGTTAACGAAAGCACTGAATAGAATAGAACAGAAATCTTTTATTCGAGACAGACACAGCACAGGGTTACAAAGACAAAGTAAAAACAAACAAGGACAACATGCATGGGGGAAGATTATAAAAGCATGAAAGAAAAGATGATGGCTGATTCAAAGATATCAATTACGAAAAATATAATTGGAAACAATAATGGTAAAGTAAGCTAAAAATAATGTCAAACAAATTAGGAACAAAATAACTATGTATAATAATCGATCTAGTAAAACAAGTTGCTATGCACCTGGCAAACATCGAGCTGGCGCTGAGTACGCTGGAGTCAGCCGAGGACATGACAGCGGCGGACACAGCTCCGAGCCCAAAGAAGGAGACGAAGTCGGGAGTCAAGTGCTGTAGCACCAGCGGCAGGATCATGGAGGTCTGGTCTGAAGTCAGCTCGCCGTCCGGGGTGAGGTCGCCGTGGAAGTTCGTCTCGTTCCAGGCTAGGGAAAAGAAGATATTAGTGGAGAAGGAAAAGGTTAACTCCTTAAAACTGTATTTCTCTTCTTAGTACTCGCCTACATCATAAAAGGCTACCTTGGGTAAAAAAAAAATCTGATTACAAGTAATCATCAACTATTGGGACAAGTCCCAGTAGTTTGGTGTGCGTTGACATGTCAGTTAATCAGTTTCTACTTTCAGATATATAGATAGATTTTGTATACCATGCGTAAGTTACACTCTCTCTAGTTTAGTTAAACTAGTGCGCCTCACCATCAACGATTGCATAACTGCTTACCATCAGGTGGGATCGCAGTCAAGCACTAGTTTATATCATTTGGAGAACAAAAGTTAATCTCAACTTTTTCGAGACTAGAAGAGTGAAGAAATTATTAAAGTACGAAGAACTTACCGGTGCTCTTGGCAATGGCTCCAATGAGGACAGGTGGGATGGCCATGATGAGGCAGCCGAACGCCGCCACGTAGGACAGGATCTGCGCGCGGCCCGCCGTCTTACTGCTCAGGACGCGTTGGAAGTATACCTGGGCGGAAAGTTACGGTATCAACTGGTGCTGTGTATTGCTTTGAAGTTTAAGGCTTTGGTCATCTGTTACTGGATAACGTAAAGAAAACAGTACAACATAACAAGGAAATTAATACAAAGAACTGGTTGTTTCTCAATAAAGTACTAATCACTAGCCAATATATAAAAGATCTTGCTAAAGACAAGAATTATAAGACTGCAATTTATTATTTTTATGGTAAAAATTAAGGGATAGACATTAATTTAAGTAGTAATACAGAAAGGAGTTTCGTACCTGTACTAATGACAAACATTATATTACAGACACCATCATCGTTCATAATAATGGACCACTTTAATTTAAAAAAAAAAAACGATGTCCACAAAGCCATTCTAGTAAAAATTAAATATACAAAGTATAAATATGAGTATAATTGTAATAATTTCAAAAACCATTTAAACATTTCACATATCAATGCTGGCCATTTTTGTGCGGGCGCGGTAAATAGATAGATAGACGTGGCCTATAAACTTCGCTCCATCGCCGTCTTACCTGCCAAGGAATGCCCCCGAAGATGAGCAGCAATCCGTAGTCGATGTAGAACCAGTAGTACTCGGGGTCGATCCTGCCGATCCAGTCCACCTCCATGGAGCTGAGTGGCTTCACGTGCTCGTTGGCCCACGCGAATGGGATGCACATCCAGAGACCTGAGGGTGAGGAACGGTTACAGGCATGGTGGAGGAATGAGCCTATGGATAATGTATCCATAGGAAACGACTAATAAATTGGAACTGTGCGTTAACTCATGTGGTCTTATGTGAAATATTATATTTTGAATTGAATGATTAATGCTGATCTAGAGAACAATTTTATTCAAGCTACTTTATGTAGATGTCTTGTAATGTATTTTTTCCAACCGTCGTCTTCATAACTGTCCTGAATACCACTCAAATCAGTAAGTAGGTATATCTAATAATACTTGTGTAAAAAGCTCAATAGACAACATAAAACATGTTACTTTACTGTTAAGACTTCTTTATTTAAAAAAGCTTTTATATAGCTGCACCCCAAGTAACTAATAAATACTCTGGTACCGAGGCCACTAAGACAGCTGTCACAGAGCCACTACATTGAGGGGTATAAAAACCTAGTCGAACTTGCACACTGAGTGTTCGGTACAAGCTTACATGTACATATGTATATATATATATATAATAGTCCAATTCCCGAATGGCGCCTCGAAGATTTTTTCGAAACGTAAAAATATTAATTTTGGTGACGTAACGTTCTTTGTTTAAATTTCGATAAATCTGTTTCGTTACATGAATCTCTCATAGAAAATGGCATAATATAATATCTAATTATGGGACGGACTGTTTCATTCTTGGTAATTTTATATCCACACAATGAAGATGAATGTCTTTCTTTTTACATTCCAAAAAAGAATATTTTTATTGTGATCTAGTAATGATAGTATCTCTTATTACAAATTAAAAACTTACCAATGAATATACAGAAGAGCTGTATGACATCGGTGTAGGCGACGGAGTAGAGTCCACCAAACAGCGTGTAGAACACGGCCACGCACGCCGAGAAGATCACCGACGTCTTCTGGTCCATGTCGATGATCACCGCCAACGTCGCGCCTGCGACAAAGTGGTGATGTTAGAACAGTAGTGACTATCACTGCCTGAAACACGCTTGCGGCAAAGTGGTGATGTTAGTACAGTGGTGCCTATCACCTTCAACGTCGCGCTTACGACTAAGTGGTGATGTTAGTACTGTATTACTACTACCGACGCGCTTGTAACAAAGTGGTGATGTTAGTACAATAGCGACCAACGCGTCTGCGACAAAGTGATGATGTTGGTAGGTACAGTAACACTACTACCAACTCTCTTGTAACAAAGTGGTGATGTACAAAATTTTCAGTACAAAATTATAAATATTACAGCAGCGCCATATCTCGCCAACAATGTAATGAAATGGGGAATCAGCATGGCAACATTTGTATTTTTTTTAGGATAAAATAAATAAACTTTGAAACAAAAGTACATTTAATTTCCCTAGAGGTCGCGACGAAAGATACACATTTGATTATAAATGGTGTTATCTAATACAAAACGTTTCTAATTTTACCATATCACAATGAACATAACTCCTTATTCCCTTGAACTGAACACAAATCGCTTGACATTAGAAACACAAGGGTAGTGCGAAGTGACGTCAAAAATAGACCGCGATCGAAGATTCATAGGCATTGTGACGTCATAGACACAGCTATCAGAACTACAGAAAAATAAGTAATTGGGAAATATGAAGCTTATTCTTTGGGAGTATATTATAGAAGCGGCTTTTCCATGAGTATGTCTATGTCTGGCCACGACATCGATAATGTTAACTGTTAATTAAACGGGAGTAAGAAGTAACCCATATCCTAATCTAGGAAATTATTTTCGCGTGATCCATGTGTTTAATAGCATCATAAGCGTGGGTTTGACGACGAGTGGCTAGTTCGCCGTCCAGCCGTCCGGTAACTGTCCCCGGACAGTTACTAGACGGCTGGACGGCGGGGCCGGACGACGGGGATCAAGAACGAGTCGTCGACGGGGCGCCGGGCGTAGTGTCCCACGCGCATTTTTTAGTACAGTAGCGACATCTATGGCGCCACATAAGAACTACGAAAAAAATACGAAATCCTGCAAACAAAGTTCTCCGCGTGATTTGAATATATACGACAGCTCAAATTCGACTATCGGGCAGTTGCCCACCAGACATAATACCCGTCTGGTCGGAGTATCCTCCCTTTTCATCGGAGGTTTGCGGGACTTTACCCTCTGTTCTGCATACCTCCAAACTGGTGACCCTCGACCATGAACGTCATCGCGTCAGACAGCTCAGCCTTCGTAAGGAGTCCAAAGTACCTACTTATTTCTATGTTAGTTCAAACGTTTAAAAATATATAATAGTATTTGGCATTCATATAATAAAATACATTAAACTAAATTACAACTTGTCAATGAATTAAATTAAAACGTCAAATGTGAAATAAAAATGTCCTCTAAAAATGTTCATTATCATTTAATGAATAAATTAATTTAAATTATTGATTAACAAACATACAGACATATAGTAGATTAAAATTTGATAAATGGACTGTGTTTAGGTATTTAATCCTTAAACATTCATAGCAAACAATGGCGAAAACTTAATGACCTGCTTTTATTTACAACAATGTCCGAAATTAGTCTAATTATTTTAACGCCAGCACGCCATTAGGAGCTTTACTTTAATTGTTTGCGAACCATTCTTGTCACGCCGATGAATTACAGAATTTAAGGCTTAAAACGTTAGTCTTCGGAGTAACGAATTTCTTAGGCACTAATTTTTTAAATTACAAACTTATGATAATTATAATTAAGACGTCAAGCAAAAGCTAACGTAATTCAAATTCTTCAGAACATTGTTGAAATGCCCAGACTAGCAAATACATAGTATTCCTAATAGTAATTTCTTAGCATATTACAAACAGCTAATTACAGGTTTCTGTAGCCAGGTAGCCAGCCTTCAGCTGATATTAAACAGCTAGTCGTCTTCATGAAAGTACTAAAATATAATGCTGTACACAACGTTAGTTTCAGCATATGCGAAACCCGAAACACGCGTCTAGTACCTATATTTATGTAAAGAATCTATGAAAAATTCCAAAATTATAAGATTGTCAGCAAAAATACATAGTCACCGACCCATCCAGGCGACTGAGGCGTTGTCTTGCACTTGCACTTAGCTGTTTGCCTGCCGTGACCTGTGTTGTACTTAGTGTCGGTGGTGTCCAACTTGTGACCTTTTTAAATATTTTTGGGAAAAATTATAACATGGTGTAAAAACTATTGGAATCCGTTCATTTACTGATTCTGAACTATATTTAAGTTTCACCTGATAGGTAATAACGCCATGCTACTTTAGCCTTAAGAATTAAGTAGGTACGAACCGACAATGACAACTGCCGACTACTATCCCAATTGCTTAGCGCATAATAGTTATAATATATATGGTTTATTTGTATTTTTTTTCTTTTGTTGCACCTGCCATTATTTTTTCTGTATCACCCAAGGGTTAACTGCTAGAAAACGCCTACGGCAATAAGTCCACCTCTGTACTTTTGTGTGCATACAGAATTTAATAAATAAATAAACGCCACAATTTCTACGGGACAGGTAAATCGAAGTGTTTGTACGTATATCTTCACCCCCAGGGGACAAGGTCATGCGAGCACCCCGCAAGCGATCCCTGAGCTATCCCCCGAGCTATCCCCGAGGCATATCGATCCGGCAAGTTACGGAGCTGTCGTGACTTGGCTGCCATCTGAGGAGGCATGGGCAGACTTGGCACAAAGCTGTACGGTAATAGAAGGCATGTATTGAATTTTTAATAAGTTTGAGCAACCTTGACCGATTTTCCGAGTTACATGTATAAATAGAACAGCCCTTGAAGGGCGCCCTCATGTAGGGGATCAGAGGAACTAAATATCCGATAATACACTAATAGATAATCTTATTAACTATATATGCAAACGTTATGAATGTAGATTGCTTTAATTGGATAAACGAAACAGTAATTACGTCTTATACTAGGAAAGTTCTAATTATAAACTTAGGTGTGTGCCACAAGGATGATTTTCCATATATATGAAAATGTATCCCTATTTAAATTGAATGAACTGAATTGTATTTTTTTATACCTTTCCACCATTTCCAGATTATAGTCGATTTTTTCTTTTTAAGATAAATTAGCTTTTACCCGCAGCGTCCCCAATGTACCCACATAAAAAATGTAGCCTAAGTCAATCAGAAATAAAGCAGCTTTCTATCAATAAAAAAAAAAATGCAATCGTAACAGTAGTCGCAGAGATTACCTCCTTCAAAGAAAAAAACAAACTACCTCTTTGTAAAATTAATGTAGATAAAAATATCGATTTACATTTTGTAAACTAAACAAAACATAACTGATACCTACTTCGAAAACTTCAACAAAGTTAAGGAAATTCTTCACTAAACTACTAAAAAGTCAGTGTTTATATTTCATCCTTAAAGATTTCTTGGCCGTGAACTTAGCAGATCCTTTTCCAGCAGAGCATAAAAGAAGGTTTCCCTCAAAGCTAATAAAATAGACTCGAAAATCAAACCACAACTAAAAACAACTTCGCAGGCCTTTATCCTCAACTTATATAGACTCTGGTTACTCGCTAACGAAGTCGATGTTCCGTTAACAATTAGGCAGTTAACTAAATAAGAGTTAAGTGGTCGCTGGTGTCAGATCAGTGGCGGGACTATTAAGAGGCTGAGAGGCTGGGATCCGATTACCGAGGGAGGAGACGAACTGTCTTCTGAATTAACTGTCATTTTCTTTATTTCATTTTCAAAGAATCGCCGCTGTTTCCTTTGATACAGAAAAAAACGTCACGTTTACATGTGAAATTAATCTACGTATACATAGGAAGGGGGTTAGTGGGTTCTGGTTTTTTTTTAGGGTTCCGTACCTGAAAAGGAAAATACGGAAACCTTATAGGATCACTTTGTTGTCCGTCTGTCTGTCTATCTGTCAAGACCCTTCATCTCGATAACGCGTAGAGGTATCGAGTTGAAATTAAAATTAACTACTCAAATCTGTGGTCAAGAGTGTCCATGGAGTTTCTAGCACGTTCTTCTCCATAGAGATCTACGCTTTGGAACGTGCAATTTAGCTTCACTTTTCTTGGACTGACCGACATTTGACTATTCAAAAGTGCCTGTAAATGGTCTATTTGAAATAAATGATTTTGATTTGATTTGGTTTCTTCAAGATGTGAAAGCATTTATTTCAGGGTGCCTGAAATAAATGCTTCTTTATATTTTTTTGAGAGCAGTGGTGGCCGAATGGTAACGGTCCCGACTTACGAGTTGTAGGTCGCGGGTTCAGACCTAGCCAGGCGCATTACATTGTATAATTTATTTCATCATCACAGTAGTGCCAACAACGCGAAAACACACAACGGCGAAGGAAAACATCGTGAGGAAACCGGCATGTCCTAGAACCAAAACTGGAAGACATGTGACATTCACTATCCCGCACTGGACTCGATGCTATGCTATTTTTTTAATAATAATGATAGACCGTGTAGTGTGCTAACGAAAAACTTAACGTAATCGTGATAATGAACCAGTCACCTACGTGCTGCAGATAATACCCACAGTGGCGAGAAACTGACCAGCTGTGCGCTTTGTTTTCCTTTACAAGAGATAATAACCATATTGATTGTTATCGCGGACTTCGACCGTTCGTGTTTTTGCAACGATACGGCTCTGATTGTCTGGCAGTCTAATATCGAACCTTTTTGGAAGAACTTAGTAAGCGACAGCTTGCGTTTTTTTTTTTTTTTGTAAGAATAAAGGATTATTCATTTCCTAATTAAAAAGTTTTTTGTAATATCTTTCTAAAATAAATATATCTTGTCTACTCTAATGTCTACACTTATAATTAAATTATAAAAGAGGTTATTTTTTGTAGTTATTTTTCTAAGTTTGTAGGAAATAATCTTTCCTAAATTTTCTTCACCAATAGAAAGCTGCGTTATTCCTGAATGACATAGGCTATATTTTATGCACACGGGCGAAGCTGCGGGCAAAAGCTAGGTATTTATCTAACTACTATCCTATAAAGGGTCGATATGTTCAGACGATGTGCTTACAATTTAGATTCACTGAAACCTTTCAGTGTATATAAATCTAATCTCGCTATAAATCCTTTGAGAGAACCTATATATAATGCTAAACACTTACACTAATGACTGTATTTATCTAAGTGAACTGGAGGCTCAACTATGTAACACAAACCCTTTACACACATACATTCTATATATTTTACACATGATATGAACTATTTATGACTTGAAGTAATGTTGCCAGGCGTCCCAATTTTCAGGAGTCTGGGGACGCCAAATGTCTCGATAAATCAACATCTTTACTAAAAGCTACTATTATTAGTTACCAAACTTAACATGACTTTGATAAACAGTCACCTCATTATGTCGAGTGCGACAATACCTACGTTCAAAATCACATCACTAACTTGTTCTCTCTCTATACATAACTTCATTTTTTTTAACCTAAACCAAGACTCAATTAATAAGTAACGGTTTATCATTTGTCACGATCTAAAACCTTAAAGCTGCCTGTCCACAGGAGCGGAGCGAGGCTGCGGAGCGGAGAAACGGAGAAATATTAACCAAAAGGATTGCACAAAGTCAGAGGAGCGAAGATTTTGTGCAATCCTATTGGTTATCTATTATTTCTCCGTTTCTCCGCTCCTGTGGACAGGCAGTCTAAATCCCGATCAGTTTTACCATCTGTCCCTAATTTAAAATCAGACCTGGCAACACTAACTTGAAGCCTTTCATCTTATCGCAGTACCAACTTTCAGCATGTAACACATGAAACTTTGCTCCCATTTCTCTCAAAGATTCCATCGTTTGCATCGAATTTGATACACATCCCTAATTAATGAAGCTCAGGTTGCGCTCGCCAGAGGGCGCGGTCACTGCGGTACACAAGTAATTAGCTAAGACAATTACTGTGTCACGATAACGTTCCGAAAAGATTCATTATCTTTTATCTTTCGCTTGTAAAGATAACGTTCAACTTTAGTCAAGTTCAGCTTAAGTTAAATGAAGAGGATTTGGAAATGGGTTTTGTAGAAACCAACTTTTATCTTGCAAATTCAGTTAATTTTAAAATGCTGGATTCCGTGATTTGTACTTTTACAGTTAGCCAACAGGTTAAATACAATTATTTCAAGAAGTAATATTGTTTATTTGTATACGATTCGAATTCCAAAAATTATAAATAATAAGCTAACCAAAAACATACATAAAATTAAATTTTATCTAATTTATTTTATGTACCTAACTTAATTTTTACTCTTTTATCGATAAGACCGCCCATTGTGACACCCCATTAATTATAAGCACCTACTGTAATTTTATTAATAGTGTACAATAAAAATTATTTTTATTTACCTAAATGTTTTGAAGTTAATTGAACTAAATTAAATGGAATTAAAACTGTAATTATTATATGAAATAAAGCTATCACAGAATCCTCTGTATTCTAAATACTCTTCCCACTGTCACATCAGTTTTTTGTATTTAGTGAGTTTAGTTTAAAGATTTTCATGTATTTTCTCTAGCACATTTGTCTCATTGTGTTTTGATGCAACTAAATTTATATATATAAAAGCGAAATTTTACTCACTGATTTATCACGAAATCTCAGAAACTATTACAACTACAATCTTGAAATTTAGCAGATAGATACTTTATGTGGAGGTAAAACGGGGGTCCACAGTTTGTTTCGAAAAAATTTTCACGCGGGTGTAGCTGCTTACAGGAGCTAGTATAAAAACACAAGTAGAAACACTTGCTGAGTAGCTGTACTGTTAGCTAACCGATATGTAGGCTGTTGAAACAGAAATGTGGCAGTGCAGCAACACGGCCACTGTAACGATAGCTTCTAAAACTGCAGGAAGAGCTATCTAAAATTAACCCAATTCTACGTTGTTGCTTTTACAGATCTGTTATTCTATTCCCAGTTAGTTTTCAAACGGCACAATCTCCTCGTTTTCTCCTCCAACGCAAACTTGAGTGTGACGTTCAGTTTTTAATTGGCGGCCATCTTGCAGTGCAAAGGAATAGTTTTCTCACAGCGCATCCTCGTCAAAGACATCGCCGCGGGTTTATTGGCTTTGCTAGAGAACACTTTGTTCGACAGCTGAGTAGTATCAAAGCAAAGTGTTTGCTTCAGGACAGTGTTTCATACTGAGACCAAGGCACTGGTACATCTTAAGTTGCAAGTGAATAAGAATCACACACTTTGGTATATTTTATAATAATGTACAATAAAATATCTAGCCTGTCAGCAGTCACACTATCATTGACTCCCTTTTCTATCATATTACTCCTCATACAATCCATCCACATTTCTCTTTTCTTTAATCTTCCTCTCCCTGGCCATCCATCCAAAGGTTTCCTCGAAACTCCTTTGAAATGCGTTTCATCCTTCCTCTTAACATGACCATACCAAGATAAACTATTCTCTTTCAACTTTTCGATCACTGGCGCCACTTTTAAACTTCCTCTGTTGTACTCGGATCATTTCTCACTTTGCCTATTTTCGTTACCCCCACACATTCATCTCCGTTAGGTACGTACATGCAATGCTTTTTCATCATTATAAGGCTGATTATGTTATATTTAGCTTCACTATAGCGTTACTTTCAAACTTCCTCTAATGTGCCGACATTAAAACTCGAGAGTATTTAAATAAGTTCAATCCTCTTAATTACCAGTAATATCTTAAACACAGCCACCTAGGCACAAAATAGATAGGTACAGAATACAGAAGACAATCTCATGTATGTACTTCACTTTTTATACCTACGCTCGGTGGACGCACACTAACGAGCGTTTGAGCCGGAATTGTTCGACGAGTGATCCGAGTCGCGAGCGAGACATCGTGTCTGAGAGCGGTGTCTTTGTGTGCCTTGGTCGAGCGCGCTCTGTATGTAGATTGACTTCTATACCTATATATTTTGTGACCTAGGTTTATCTAACAGCGTTATTCGAGAGCACAAAGAAAGCCGCGAGGAACACGGACAGCTACCGACTTCCTTTGTTACATACAATGCCGCCATCGTGTACCGTGACAAATGATTGGCCTTTCACTTAAAACTGTCCCCTTCCTACATTGATTTCTGTGTTTATTTATTTATTTAAACTTCATGTACAATAGTGGTACATAGGCGGACTTAATGCCACAAGGCATTCTCTACCAGTCAACCTTAATCCCTAATTCCCTCCTAAATCCCTAATTTTTTGCTTTCTTTTCACGTTTAAGAATTATTACCTCAATATAATTTAATTATGATGCTATATGTTACAGATTAATCTACATCAATGAATAATATCGACCTTTTTTAAGAAGCAAGCGACAGTTTGCGTTTTTACAGAAATTGCCTTTTTGTTCCATAATTAAAATTAGCGACAATACCTCTCTAAAAAATAAGTTTACAGAACAAAATACCTCAAAAAAAAATGGAACCCTTATAGGATCACTTTGTTTTCCGTCTGTCTGTCTTTCAAGACTCTTTTTCTCAGGAACGAGTTGAAATTAAAATCATATACTCAAGTTTGCGGTCCTAAATTCTAAGTTAACGAATAAAAAAGATACGGTCGTTTATGTCGCAAAAAACGCACATTTCGACTCTCAAAGGTATCAAAATTCATAGGGTACTTCCCGCTAACCCAGAATCTCGAAATTTGGCACAAAGTAAGGTCTTATAGCACAGATATAGGAATAAATCTGAAAACAATTTTACTGTTACGTCATGAAAAAAAAAACTTTTTTTGCGATTCGGAAAAAATTTACGACTACATTCGGGAACCCCCAGAGCGCGAATCCTAATCGCGCTTGCCCAGTTTTTTTAGTCATACTGCTAGTGACCAAGTTCCTATTAACATATTTTTATAACGCTTTATACCGATCCGGGAATCGAACTCAGGACCCCTTGCTCAGCAGCTTTATAATTATCTAAGTATCTCAAGCGACCCGCGCTCACAAAACTCTTAGTAGTAGTTCTAAAAACAAACAGATACGTATAAAAGCGAGGTCACTATAAAGACGCCACCAAAGACGTAATAGCCGACAAACGAGTTTCTCCATAAACCCGTCGCATCCATTATGGATGACCGGAGGGACGGAGGGCGACGTCCCTCCTGCCAGAGAGAGGGACAGACAGCGCCGGGGGACAACTAATCAGCTCCGAGATATGAATAGCAAGTGACCAAGTTATTGTCTGTCGTCTGGCGGACTGATTGGGAAGTAAGTATTTTAATTTTGGGTTTTTGAGACAGTTAGTGACAGAATTATTTACGCAAACAAAAATATAATCTTTAGGTATATGCTTCACATTAAAAGACTTATTCATAAAAAATCTTTGACATTTTTAGCATCCGTTAAGCAATCGGATGACAAAATTTTCTGCTGATCATTTTCTTACTTTTCAGTGTGAGTACCTACTGGTATTGAAAGCCGTTAAACCATGACCAGTCGACCTCATGGTGCCAATATTTGCTGTATGGACTTTAAAAGAGACTTTGACCCCTGAGTTTGTTTCGGTGTTTCTTCTCAGGGTAGTCAGCTAGGAAACACCGGCCTCATCTAGATTAAACTGACGAAACAAATAGTCGTTTAAGTGTTTTTACAATAAATATCATTTATCACTATTTATCATTTATTGCTGCGAGTGTTGTCACACATGTGTAGTTCCTAATGGACATCAAATACCTACTAGGTTTTCGAAGGTGTCCCACGGGGGTGGAATATCGAAATACGATATAATGTGACTCCCGCTCGGAACGATATGATAGCTGTCTAGAGTTGGTTCAAAGTGTTCAAAGTATCCACTTTGTTTCCCCTTTGAGTAAAGTGATAGGTATCCACCTATCACTTTACTCAAAGGGGAAAGTTCGTCAACATGTTACACGCTCAAACGACTAAACGAATGTTTAGTCCTCGGGTAGACCATCTCCTGGAATACCACATACACATAAAGTCAAAGTCAAAGCATTTATTTCAAATAGACCATTTGCAGACACTTCCAACACTGCGTTTTCCAGCACGCAATCGCCCCTCCAGAGCTTTTCGGCCCCATCGACCATCCGTTCCACGAGCAATGTGCCGTGCCCACTGTACGGGCTATGTCGGCGACCTTGGCTCTCCAACGGATATCTTCATTCCTGACACGATCACGCAAGGAAACTCCTAGCATAGATTGCCCCTTGGGTGACTGTAAGCCTTCTGTAGCCCGATTCACTTAATCAAAACCGTAACGATATCTTAGCGATTTAGTCGTTTAGACTTAGACCATTTCCGTATGTATTCACATCCATTAACCGAGTCTTAACGACACCGATTTTAAAGTCGTTTGGTCGAAGAGTCGATTTAAAAAATATATATAGGTATCTGTATTACATTATCCTGGTAGGTACAATACTTATTAATTTAACTGGAAATAAGTCGTCGATAGATCGTTTAGTTTCGAGCTAGTTGAGTTGTCGTTCTATCCAATCCCGATTAAGGAACACGTGAATACCGCTCTTGGATAGGACTTCGATCGAACGACTATAAAACTTCAACGATATTTGGCTTGTTTGATTTTACGTGAATCAGGCTACTGGTGAGGCCCAGTAGCTAGTAATGTAAAAATAATATTAACTAGCTTTCACCCGCGGTTACGCTTTAACAGGATTCGTGCAGTTTTTCAAGACTATAGTGTTTGTAGACTTGTCTCGAGTTCACGGGTAGTGACAGTTGCATGAGCCTTTGACTGAGGTGCACGTGTTGACCCTAGCTGCTGGGGACGTAACGAGCCAATGTGTACCCCCTGTGTTAGTACGAGTGCTACAATGGTAAAAAAAAATCTGTGACATTCACAATGTGCAGATCAGTACTTCCAGAAACATCTACAAAGTTAACAACAAAAAACAATTTCACCTATCAATCATAATTAAGGTGTCGCATTAGCTACTGAGACCCAGTGAAGGTCGAGGAAACCACCTGAAAACACATTGGAAACTAATCTGACATGCGCTACTACCCAGTCGTTATTAATTTTGTTTACTTAACCCCCCTCCCACACCTTCGTCGTTCCCCCCTTTCCTATTATTCTCCTAAACTGTCCTGAATATTTGACCAGACGCCCACCCAAACAGACTGAGGTAAGTACATAAGCCTATGTACTTAGTTGTTATTAATATTATGTACGGAGGCCGTATCGGTATATAAAACATTGATGTCATGTCACACTGATTAGGAAAATGTCTGATGAATTAGTAACGGTTCGGCGAACGACAGACCTGGATGGAGGTGGACATCATTCGAATTATATCTTTATTTTATCTGATTTTTTGATGAGTTTTGTCGAAATAGACCACCACCTAATTTGCGCTGTGAACAAACGAGGGTAGGTAAAAGGCACCTAAGAGATAAGTTTTCAAATAGATGGGAATCCTTATCGAAACTTTTAAAAGGGGCTTTGATTTCATCTTATTTTCACATCGTTGTTTATTTCGCGTACCGGGATTGATAACTATGGCGTATAAAAATGAATGAAGTATAAAACCCAAAAAGATAAGATAAACATAATAACTTACTTGTAAACACTCGTACACGTTGCTATGAATCAGCCCGACAGTTCGCCCATACTCATATTCTGGTGTGAGAATGGGATAAAGCATTCGTCTTGTATTATTACATACACCGTCTTATTGTATTGTATTGTAATATATACACCGTCTTTCTAACTCGTCGGAAATATGGTGAATTTTAAGACGTAATAATAAGGTCCCATGTTTTTATGATGTACGTGTATCAACCCCATATTGTATCATCGTTATCGAAGCTATCGTTGATTGTGTCACTGTTTCTCGAGCATTCTGAGGCAATGAGCAATGATTTCATACCCTCTAACCCATTTAAACACAAATTACGATCAAAACACACTAGAGCTAGCGCAAGATAAGTTGGCGCGTGGCCGGAATTGGAAACTAATCGTTTAACGTTTATTTCATGTGTCAGGAGAATGTGTTGTGGTCTGTGTTTTTTATCGTTTCTAAAGTAAAAATAGTCGTCATTACAATAAAGTGACTATCATAACAATATGAGTTCTGTAAACTTCATCCATGAAAGAATAAATAGTGCCAAATCTAAAACAGAATTATATTGTAGTAATGTATAATGTATGATACCACTGCATATAAATAAATAAAGCCCCTACAAGAGACAATACAAAGGCGCAAGCGTTACTGTAATGCCAGAAGAGTGACAATGTATCTCTACAAGAAAATATTTTTTATATCTGATAGGTTAATGGATCTCAAAATGGACCAATTAACAATGGACTTATCCGACTTTTCTGAAAAGTCTAGTGTGGAATTCTGGTGCTAAAACTGCTACTTAATTTAAATAAAATATTTACAAAGTTCTCACGATTTTTTTAAATAATAAAGGTAAAAGTTAAATAGATAAATTGTCTATGTTATGGAAGAGCGTTTTTTAATCAAATTAAGGAAAGTAGATTTGTTAGGCTGGCAACATTAAACACGCCCCCAGCTACGCGCCAAGTTATCTTGCTCGCGCTCTAATTAAAGAGTCTAATTCAACATTACTGACAATTCTATTGAAACTGACCGCGAATACAAGATCATCTGTGAAGTTGTCAAAGTAAATGAACGTTAGGTATATGTACCCTACTATAGGTTATTTGTGTGTGAAACACATTAGAGTAACTAGTTGGTGCTAAGTAATTACTATGAGACAACCACTTTCGGTAAAATATTGACCTCAGTGGTGAGTATATTTGGTTTGTATGTTTCTATATTGAAAATGGTAAAAGCCATTTGTTTGAGTAATCTGAAGGTGTGCTCACAAACAAAGCGAACGTTTAACACCCACGATTTAATTATGAAATTACTTTTTCCACAGTCATGTGTCATGTACATTGTTTTAGGGACAATTAATTAACTATTTTCTTTCGCGAAACCGAAAAAAAACTGGTTTCGGCTAGAATTAGGGTTTGGCCAAAAAATGGGCCGAATATTCGGCTCGACCAAAACTAATATCTTTGAGCTGACGGCACTACCGTCTAGAGCGCCTAAAAACTATGTTATTATTTTAGGTTATCGATTATTTAGTGTGTTACAAAAGTTAGAACTATATAATTAAGTATAAATATTTTAAAATGTGAAAAAAAATTGTAGCGAAATATATTTTTATTTTTGTCAGTGTTTCTGTTACCACGTCAATTTTGTTTTCGATTTCGCGTTTGGCACCAAATCGGGTGTCAGTTGGACACTAGTTTTCTTTATTTTCTTTTTCTTTCTTTATTTCTATTCCAAGTTACTGTAGAGTACCTACATAGGATAGAAATCCGAGTATTACCCACTAAAAAAGCTAGGTATTGCCAGTTCCAGTTCCAGCTCCACAGTGGCCATTACGATAATAAAACAGATTTGCACCACACACACGCACGACGACTCAACGATCTCTCGTAAAACTCACGGACACTTGTTATATCACGCTAGCAGTTGCCAAGTAAGCCGTAACGAGTGATGGTGGCGGTAGACTTTATAGAGAAAAAATTATTTAGGTCCCAAAGACAATTATGGCCGGAAAGATTCATAAAAAGCCTGATTATCTTCTCGACAAAAGTCTTAAATTCATTGACTCAACTCACATACATCCTTTAAGCTACAGTGGAGTGGGAGGGTGTGTCAGACCTTTACTGACTTAATTTTAAAAGTCCTGCCCTGAGTGATCTACATCGTTAAAATAAAATGACGAAAATATCACTCAGTTTCAGTTTTAAAATTACTGCATTTCCTACAACGCCCTACAGTGGTTAAACATTAGTAATATTTACTCCATTAAATTAGTTAGAAAAATTCTACTTGAACACGCATTAAGTATTCTAAAAGTACTTGGTCGAAATATTCGAAGCAATCGAATGATTCGTAGTCCCGCGCTGGGCGCCATTATCAACAATCGTAGGTAACTTTGCTTGTCTATTCTCTGACGTCATTCCGTTGTTCGTAGGTTAAATGCGTATTGGCTTTTTTAGTCATAAAGTGAAAACATGTTAAAAATTAGCTTGTAAATGTGTCCCGTGTCGGGCGCCATTAATCTTACGAAACTTATTGATTTAAA
This sequence comes from Mythimna albipuncta, assembly GCA_929112965.1. Classification (NCBI taxonomy): domain Eukaryota; kingdom Metazoa; phylum Arthropoda; class Insecta; order Lepidoptera; family Noctuidae; genus Mythimna; species Mythimna albipuncta. Next base: position 651,525 of record OV815969.1, on the reverse strand, counting down.
GAAAGGTTCATTATTTATAGATTTAATCCTTAGAGAAATTCTTGTATTGCTATTACTTACTTTACAGTTTGGATATAAATAAAGACAAACATGGTATATAGGTATATGAAATACAGAATGCTTTGATGAACTTAAAGCTGGGTAGATAATGGAAAGGCTTAATGTGACCGGTAAAGTGGATGGGAAAAGGTCTCGTAGACGCAGCCCAATACGTGGGTTCGACCAAATCCGCACCGGTTTTGACTCTATGATACCTAAATAGGTAGACAGATCCTAAAATAAGCACTATCGAAGATTGAAACCTCTTTGATTCAAAGTTCAAACTGTAGGATAAATCAGAAAACTAGGAACTGTATCTAAATGTCAAAGGTGAGCCCGGCGCACCCACGGCCATGGGCGGAACAAAGCTGATAATTGGATTATAAACTACACCCACACAAGCTTTGTTCCACTTCATTTTTATTTCTTTCATACAAAACAAAGCGACATTTTTCTTTTATAAAGCGGCCGCAGAATATACTGTACGGGTTCGCAGACGTCAATCAAGTGGAGGAAGTCGTTCAGTCTTTATTTAGCTTTTTACGGCCTTTGTCAGTGGATATAAATTGATTTTCTTGAGGGAACGAGAGCACAAGCGGGTGTGAAGCGGCACAAATAAACCTTTTTTTTCCTTTCTTTTTTACTTTTTTTTTCTGACAAATGTGGCCACTAAATATGGAATAGAAATACTTTTATTCGGGACAAACACAGCACAAAGGTTATAACCACAAAGTAATTAAATATGGCTAACTGGTTTTACCAGATGAAAAATCAAAGCATTAATTTCAAATAAACCATTTACAGGCACTTTTGAATTGTCAAGTCAGTCAGTCAGAAAAAATATGCTAATTGCACATTTCAAAGCGTTGATCTCTATGGAGAAGAATGTGCAAGAAACTCCATGTATAATCTCTTAAATCATAATAAGTATTACAAATATCTCAGTTTCATACCTATTTTTGCCGCTAAGTAATGTGAGAACAATGTTAATAAAATAAAAGAACATGTATTGGGTTAATACATCAATGATTAGGATGAAAAAGATAGCAAAACATTCACGCCTATCTCAGACCTGACTGCTTAGTTTTATAACGGTTTCAATGTTTACTTATAGTGCGTCTAAAAATAAGATGTTCGCACCTTACATCGAGTCGGAAACGCTCGACCTTGATGTTGTGATAGGCACACGACAGGGTACAAATTGTGTTCAGATCAGGCGACGTAAACTGACATAACCCTGGGGATTTAATACTCTAACATGTTAATGCTACGCATAGGATAAAACCGTTGTTATAAAAAGCTTTGTTGTAATAGATCGGCTCGCGCTGCTGTACGCACTATGAATGTGTTCCCACAATGCGTTTGGGTGGAATGTCCACCATATACCGGTGGCGCAACGCCTTACACTTGGTGGACAGATGATGGAACAGGCTAAGGGGAATAAATTGTACCGTTCCGATGCACAGTCAGACTGGCTAGCGACTCGGTGTCGATGCATACTTTGGAATTTTGACTCGACGAGTGCATCGTCGTCGATGATCATCTTGCATTGTACTATCCGCCCCGTAAACCTTTCGTAACTAAGATAGCATAACAGATAGTACATATAGTACGATAGTAGTTCTTTAGATGTAGGACTTACCCAGCGCCGCCAGAATGCCGGCTGCCCAGAACACCTCCCCGCAGAGCGCCGGGAGGAACAGGAGCCCGCCCATGCGGCTGCCGAACGAGTCCTGTAGCGGATCCAGCATGGTCACGTAGCCCTGCTTGCGCATGGGGTTCGCGAAGAATATGCCGCCTGCACCAACAACACATTCTCAGGGTTATAATAATATGCGTGTATATGTCGTGGACAGATCTTAGATATTGATCTCTTCGTGATGTGGCCAAATAAAACTGGCCAGATCGTTATAAACGTTAAAGTTTGATGATAAGTACATCCTCGTTTGGCCAACTTTCTTTAGACCTTTTACTATCATAGAAATTCTACATCAATGATATGGTCAAACGAGGATTAACAAATATTACCGATTAAACGATCTGGCCAGTTTTTGTGGGCCGCACCCAGTCTAAAATAATGCAGGTAAATTACAATATTTTGTTTAACAACAAGTATTGTAGAGTACTCATTAGATTTAATCAATACAAAAAAGACTACAACGCCTCATTTTATTTTTCCAAGGAATTTTCATAATTGGTTCAGGTTATTTTAAGAAATGGATCAAAATTTATACCCAAATCTGATAACAGAATGAAATGCTCATCAAAAATTTAATTGGTTATTAAGATATTTGTACAGATAGCGACATCGATTGCGTAATGGGTACCTCTCTCACATTATAATAACAGAGAAAAGAGGGTAACTAGTTAATGTAGCTGTCCGCACCAACCATCTGTCCATCTGATGGTAGTACGTTGGTAGACCATTGCGGCCTGGTCACGACTTTGGTCTGAACGACTTGGGAAAGCGCGCGTGTTTTCGCTATGAGCGGTGTCTCGTGACATCAAACGTTTCATACTTCAGATGTTACCGCTCGTTGCCACGCGCTTATTTACCGCTCACATTGGCAAGGTCGTGAACGGGCCATTACTGGTTAAGGAACAGCTGGAGTATCTTACCGAAGACGAGCGACAGCGCGTATCCGAAGGGCGCCTGGCACCACACCAGCCCCGACGTGTAGATGGCCTCCGCCGTGCCGTTGATGTAGCCGCCTCCCACCCATGTCGCTGCAACAAACACCTACGTCACACGACACGAAACAAAAGGAAACATTGAAATATTTGACGTGATGACCATGATCTCCGATGCCCATTACATTTCAAGCATCCGTGTGGGTAAAACGGTGTTTTTTTTTTATGAAGAATGTGCTCAGGATATACATGACTTGATTTCACTATCTCATTTCTACCGACGAACAGTGAGTCCGGCCCAAGCATTTCGCCTCGTCGTTTATGCCACGTACATCGAGCCCAGAGAACCAAGCGGGCCCAGCGCGGATTGGCGAAAGTCACGTGTTTTCGAATTTTTGATTCTAGGACATGCCGGTTTCCTCATGAGGTTTTCCTTCACCGTTTTGAGAGTATTGGTGATGAATAACACGCCATTAGCGTCTACATTAATATGTAACCTAGATCTTCACTGACCCTTAATGATAGGGGTGTAGAACGATTTAATATGAAGCGTGACTCATATTAAGTCAGGCGTACAGCTTGAACAAGTTAACTCATGTAAAGACTCACGCCTGAATGGACTCGGACTACAAGGACTTCATATTACTTATAAAAAACCCTGAGAATATATAAATGAATGAATGATATATTTATTTGCAAGAATATGCACGTATCTAACAAGTTCTTAACATTTAGTGGGGTCTCAATATATTCGTCATTTCAGCCGTACAAATATTTAGATTTTACATCCTTAGCATGTAGTAGGTACACACATTTAGTCATTAACAATCTCTTAAAATAATTTCAATTAATTAAAATTCAAATACTAAATAATTGAAAACAAATAATTTATAATAAAAATAATTTCATGTGAACAACAAAAAAAAATATAAATATATATTACTCTTTTACCTACAAATATACATAAGTACCTAACATATTATTTATAGTTGCATGTAATAAGGAAAATCTAAAGTGAATACTAAAATATTCTCATTCAGATAGCAAAGATTAAAACAATTACTTTACAACGAGACGCTTGAGATAATACCCACGGAAATTACGTAGTACTTGATTCATAGCCCTTAGAACAATAGAATAGTCAATATAAATTTAATAGCACTTTACTGTCAAATTGGCTAAGTTTAATTTAGACTGGAAAAAAATAGTGTAAATGGTATTTACAACAGAATGCTAGATGTACAATCATGCATTCTGTTTTAACGTACGGGGAATACCAAACAATAAATTATATCGGGACTATGTCTTGACTTTAAGGGCGCCTTCAAATTAGCCGTAAACTGCCGTACGGTAGCTAGCAGCGCTGCCGGCGCGGTACAACTGGAAGGTTCGAGCACGATAATGTGGTTGAACGGATGCGCGACTGCAGCACGGGTGTACCGCTGCAGTCGCGCTTCTTTTACTTATATGGAATAACCAAATAAAAATATGGAGCATATTTGTAATTATAAAAACATCACAAATCAGAAGAAATAGGGACTTAAGAATCGTAGCAGGTGGTATTGTGTACGTAGCTCCTGCCTGTCCTCATGAGACAAAGGTGTGTTTTTTGGCAAACATGGCTTTTCCGTTTTCAGCTGCAAATACCAACAGCCAGAAGGACATATTTATTAAAAATTTATTCAAAGCTACAGAGGCGGACCCAGTCAACCAAGGGTGGTGCAGAGACAACTTGACAGGAGTATATTTTTTAAAGTAACCAAATTATCTTTTACTTTAGTTTGCTGACCTAATACATTTTAGAGCAGACTAAGCTTATTTTTTAGTTCACCCCTTAAGGGCCAAGCGCCCGAAAAGTGCCATAAAATAGTGATTTTCTGAGGCCTACTCCTCCGTAACGGCTAAGTCAATTGGTTTGAAAAAAATATATGTTTATTATAGATTCATGAAAAATAATTTCAACATTTGATTTTTTCGTGCAATTAATACTTTTGTCAAAAAAAATATTTAGCAATTTCGCAACTTTTCACAACTTTTTCCTACTCCTTCGAAACGGCTTGGACCTTTAGAAACATTTATACACATAAAAATTGGTGGTTAAATATTCTTCAAAGTGAACATTGCATATGTAAATCAATCAATATCTCGCAGAGAAAATGGGTTTAAAGCGCTTTCCGGGCACTGCTGGCCGCAAATAAATGCACAGATTTGCGTACTGCCGCCTAGGCGAGTGCGAGAGTTGCGTTCACATAATTTCGGCCAGATGGTTTAAGGAACTATACGCCTTAAAGAGTAGTCAATTAGTTCGATCAATCGATATAACTACAATCAACATGGAACTCCATGTGGGACAGAGATATCTAATCATAATGACGAGTGATTCCTCGAGTACCACTTGATGTGGACTTCCATATTCCAATTATCTTGAAACAACACACTGGGTTTATAATCAATATTATCATTTAGCGTTTTTCCCAAAATAAAATGACGGTACTGATAGAAATCAAAGGACTACACATGGGCGAACTATTACCACAGTATTACATTGTATACTAAAGAAAGACAACTAATATAAATTGCTGAGTAATACCTTTTATAATGAAAAGGTTTAGTATTACAGTGCTGAAAGTCGGTGCTTGGGTCTCAGAGCAAAGAACTAGCCAGACAGGTGGACGTAAGGTCACACGTAGATTAGGCAACTAATGTTCATTCGTTCATTTCATTCACTGTGCGTACACCTAAGGATTGAATTCTCTGCCTGGTAAATAATAAATGATATTTATTTTGCAAATAGGTTTCAAAAAACACTTTAACACGTCAATTTTTTTTTCAGTTTGATTTAGATGAGGCCGGTCTTTTCTAGCTGAGAAGAAACACCGAAAGAAACTCAGGGGTCAAAGTCTGTTTCAAAGTCCATACAGCGAACATGTAATGGTCAAATCACATGAAAACCATAGAGATTGGTATCTGAGATGGTCTTTTGAGGAAAGAACCATACGAGTGGACCTGTCCAGTCACTGCAAGCATTTGTCAGTAACTATTCGTAAAGCTCAACTCAGCACCACTATGGTGCTCAACTCTGGTGTCCCTTGTGTTTCCTAACAGCTACAACCTGTAGATCTTTAAGTCAAGAGTGAATAGGTTACTTCTAGCATGTTTCATATTCGGTCACATCGTTGCTTTCCATCAAGTTAGATAGTGGTCAAGCGGAGAAGGAGATATGTATGTGTATTGAAATAATTGTTGTGTAAGTTAACAAGAGACTGGAGCGAGATCCCGAGTGTCAAACTATTACTGACAAATCCCACTCGTGTTCTTTTAGTTGCTCTTTGCGTGCTAGGCTCGGGGTAACTCTTTCGCACCCCATCCCTCAGCTTACAGATTATCAGCCTGATAGATGACGAACTATGACAGTAACCACTTACCAGTCATGGTGAATATTCCGACGAACAGGCCGATGGAGCGCCCCGCCAGCATCACCTCCTCCTCGGAGTCATTCCCCGCCGGCTTCTTGCGGCCCGCCCATATGCCCACGGCTAGAATCAGCACGTAGAACAGCACGATGGACACCACGCCCGCTATGTTGATCATCTTGACTGATGCGGCCTCCTGCTGCAGAGAAGAGGATTGCTTGAGGGTCGAAGCAAAAAGATATTTAGAGTAGAAAGTTAAAAATGGCCCAGTGGCGTAGCTACTAAGGGGCTAGGCGAGGCAGCGCTCTGGGACCCTCAAGCTTAGGAGGCCCCAAAACCTGATTGACAAACCGCTTATTAAATGATGAAAGAAAAATTTGACGAAAAATATTTATGTTGACAGTGGCTCAGATAATGTGATTACTGCAGTATTGGTTGAAAAGCCTACTACTCATGAAGATTTTGTGAAGTTTCGAAAGATATCGTGCCGATCATATTAACGACGACAATGTCTCCATATCATTGTGTGCATGTTTATGATAAATCTTCTTTTAACTTGAGATTTATATAAAAGTTAAGTAGCTTTGCATATTTAAACTATGTATACAAATATTTTTAAATGTGATAAAGCCTAAGCAATTTAAGGATCCCAGGGCCCTTGGTCACCTAGCTACGCTACTGAAAGGGCCTTTAATTTAACAACCTTATTTATAAAACTCTCTAATCACTATAAACTGTACTTTTGATCTTATTTAGTTTGTGTTAATATCCGAAACGCTGTGTGTCTTGAATTAAACCTATATTTTTTTTATTCTATTCTTTTCATTATATTCTATTTATTTTCAAAGGTAAGCAAAGCTTGCTTAGGTCGGTTCGCGGAAGATCACATATCTTACCATCACACACCCCTCCGTACCCTGATGAAAGGATTACTTCCACTTTCCCTTAAAAGGAAACTCATGGACATGTGCATCCTTCCCACCCTTAGCTACGGAGCGCAAACGTTATCATTACCGAAACTTGAAAAGTCTGCACTTGGGGACACACCAGATCACACCTGCCGCATGTCGCAATGAAATTGGACGAACGCGCTTACTGACTGGATCCCGAACAGCAGGAGCCGAGGACGCGGTAGGCCCAGAAGAAGATAGCGTGACGATTTGGACTCTTACCTAAAGGATTGAGAGAGAAGTTGCCAAGGATAGAGAAGAATGGAAGGGCGGCCTTTGCCCTGCAGTGGAACACATCAGGGTCATAATAATAAAATAATTTATTTTTTACATAAATACTGATTAGTGAATCATTGATCGAAGTCTTAATAAAAAAAATTAATTGATTGATTGATGGAAATTGGTAGCATTAATAAAGGTCCAAGTCAAATCTGCAGCCTGTATTTCTAATGATTATAACGTCGTATGATGGGCATTCATCTGCCTAGCATTTGAATAGCCACGTGAGTTAGGCTTTATCATAACGGGATGCAGCTCAATACCAGTATTGTACATGGAGCCACTCTGTATGTAACTTCCAGTCCCAGTTACTAACTGACATGATACCACTGACTCTAAAATTTTCATGGTTCTGACTTTCCGCAAACCTTGAGATTTGAAACAACTGGGACCAACCTGGGTAAGAGGGAGGAGGTATGTGATGGATGTTTTCTGCGGACTGGCCTAGACGCGCCTCGCTTACTCTGGAATATCGCTATATGTGACTCATTTTGTTCACTTCTTGTCCATCGATTCCTCCATTCTTCACACATGTTATCATTTAACTACGAACCCATAAACGATAGGCGAACATAATATGTAGGTAATGAATGATCCTGCTGGGTCATGCTGCCTCGGAACTTTGGTTGTAGAAAGTAATGGCGATGATCGAAGCCCGGTGAGCTGATAATAAGGGTGCTGCCTCTAATCATCACACTAATATTAAACAGGCAAAGATTTCTAATCTAAGTATGTGTGTGTTTATATATTACTCTTTCACGTTCAAACGACTGAACGAATTTGGATAAAAATCACACGAGTAGACCATGTCTGGATTAGGACATAGGACGCTTTTTATCCCAGAAGTAAGATTCCTTAAGTTAGTTTTTGGCGAAGCCGCTGGCACCAGCTAAGAAAGATGAGCCAAGAATATAAAGCAATCAGCTGGGTACCCCCCAGAGCACCACCCGCAAGGCTCAAGCCTACATTCTAGTAGGTATCTAATACCTAGTCAAGCATTTACTGAATGCATCCAATGCAATTTCTACCTATAGTTGTTCTTTTGACCACATACTACTGTTATGTGGATCAGGACATCCTCTCAAAAGTTTGGAAATTGATGAAACGCTTTACTACCTATCAGATACAAGAACAGGTCACAGCTTCGTTCTAGACCTAAGAACAGAATTATTTCAACTTTGTTTTTCTCGTTTTGAAATGGATCTATACTTCGCCCTAATTTTATCATTTTTTTATTTCTTTTTGCCACGTCCCAGTTAAACGCAAGACTACATCACGGCAGACCTTAGTGAAGGTAGAGACATGGGCTTCACAATTGCACTGGCACTGGCTCGCAATGGCTGAGGACAGACGTGTATGGAAAACAGGGAAAGGGAGGCCTTCGCCCAGCAGTAGGACATAATGGACGAAGCTCCCCCCTACTGCTACTTTTTTGATAATTGCCTCTTAAAGATAATGCCCGCACTATCGCCACAACAATAATTGAATGTGAAGAGATTGAACTAGATAGGACCGTGTCTGTGAGAGGGAATATGTTACTTCTATGCAGGCGTGCTCCATCATCGACTAGTGTGAGACATTGGTGCCGATCAATAAAAAAAAAAATTAAAAAATGTCCCAATTCGTCTACATAACATCGATGCAAGTGAGAATCTGTGTTTGAACATCCAGGCTCCGGCAAACAATTGCAATGAATACCAGATGTTCCACATACATTATACAGGTATTATCAATGATCGACCACGGTTAATCAGTGAAATAATCACCATAGTAGTAGTTACACCTACGACCAAACGATCTAATAATAACTACATGCAATCAATAATGTGCCATTTCGGTTATTGATTCATGTTTCAACTTTCATCCGTCTCGTCGAGCTGCTCTTTGAAGCTTTGAAGGCATCTTAACAACAAACGTAGAATACGGTTTATACATTTATCTCAATATCAACAACTAAGAAATACAATCTTTCCGTATTAAGAAAATGGCCACAGGAAAGGTTACACAGAACTTTTACGAAAACCAGTTTTTAATGCTCATAAAGGCGCATAACTTCGATTTACCTGGCCAGATTTCACAGGTGCACTGAAAATATAAGAACAACAGTAAAAAATAACGAAAAATTGTGACTAACAGTCAGTTTTCGTCACGATACCACCAGTACAAAGAATAGGTATGATTAGAACTATTAGCTTTCCTTGCAATTAAGTAATAGGTACTTAGTAGTGTGTGCATAATAAGTAGTTGTGTGTTTTCAGAACTATCAATACTTACTTTCCGTTCAATAAAACTCTATGGATGTGCACACGACGCACCGGGCACGTCACTCGGCTGCCATCTGTCCCCACAGTCCAGCACAGTCCCACTACACAACACTGTCCCTTCACTAGTCCGAGGAGTTACTGCTGGCTCGCGGCGGGCAGCTGTCGCCCCATCGGAGGGAGGTTTTCTGCGAAGGGCTATTCCTGGTCCTGAAGCTTAGCCCGCACATGGGTGGTTGCCGGACATGAATGCACGTGGGGTGGCCTTATGTAACGTGTGGCCGCATCGTCGCCTGGGCTGTTCGCGTGCTCCGCAGGTGACAGGAGCGGCGGAGCTGAGGGCGGCCGCGGCGCGATCGATCCTCTGACGTCACGCGCGACGCCTGCGCGCATGCGCCGCGCTAGCTCCGACCTTTCAGCCTCACAGGTCTACACTACGCCCCCGTACATTTCTCTCCGACAACCCACGCCTCTCCTCCGGCCTGCCTATGTACCCGGCGATGTATAGCCGAGCGAGTGAAGCATCGCGCTATGTAAAACGGGGTGTAACGTAACGGACCGGTACCGACCAGCTCCCATTGACAAATTGATTGATGTGTCGAATTTGTAATAGTGTCCTGAAGAGCCTTCAGTTCTTATTATCCTTGAATGATTAGAACCTGCCATGAAAGGTCTACGCTGTTTAATTTTAGATATAAGACTGGTTTGCTGTCTGACTGCCATCAACTTAATTGCAAACTTACCTAACTTGTAATCAAGCAATAATAATAACTCTTACAGTGGCTAGCGCCAATTAAGTTAATAAACTTTAAGTTTTTTAACTTATGAATTTTTTTTTTATTATTATTATTGGTAGGGTTGACCACTATCTCACCAGCTCATTATACAACAGAAAAGTTCGTAGCTCGGTTCGTAGACCCTTCGTAGCAACCGGCTCGTAGACCCTGCGTAGCGCTGGGTTACGTTCATAGATTTTCATAGTGAATGGTTATACCTACTCCAAGCTTGCGAATTTATGTACATATAATTATGTTAACTAGTTTTCGCCCACGACTTCATTTGTGTGAATGTCGGTTATTGGGAACGCAAAATTGAAGTCGAAACCAGATTAATAGTACCCTATGTCCTTCCTTGGGAATTGGGATTCTATACCGTACCAAATTTCATCAAAATGGGTTTAGTAGTTTAACCGTTAAGGCAGAGTTATTTTCACATTATTTATTGTTTTCTAGCTTTTGCCTGCAGCTTCGCTGACGTACATAGTAGCATAAATAATTGTTACAAAAATGAGGTTAGTATGCATACTCGATAAAACTACTTATGAACCTCCTTTTCCAATGAAAGCAAATTCAAAAATCGAATCCGAAAAAATAGTCGCCATGACAGTTGCCCCACGTCAACAGCGTCAACTGTTAATCAATAAATTTTTGTGTACATTTACATACAGTGTTATAACACCCAAACATATTTTTAAATTTTAATTGAATGGATATAAACCAAGTTACAATTCTCCGAAAAGTGTGCAATTAGTACTTTATCAGGAAACCCATCACAATGCATGACACGGTTAGTAATGGTGTAATTAAATGTATGTAAACATTGGTCATTCTTGTTGTTGTTGTTGTTTTTCTTATAAGTCTATGGTTGTTGTTGTTGATCTGAGGGTTGTTGAGTGCATTGTATTGTAATATAAAATAAAGATTATTGACAATAAATAAATGAGTGGTTAATTACGGGCCAAAGAGTTGCGCCCAAAAGTGGCTTCAAATTAGACACGTACGTATCTATCTACATAAAACTTAATATCAGTCAGTCTACCAATAATATGAAGGATGATGGAGAGATCTGCTTTCTAAACAGCCACCCAACATACTCCGCGGGTTCGATTCCCGCACGGAACATTTGTACTGTCTACGTTTAGTTTTTTTGTGTCCGAGTATGTTTTGTATGAGAGTTTGCATATTTGCGGGACGATACGGGAGTTATTCCTAGTGTGAGGTAGCGGTTTTTTTTAAAATTGTCAAGCAGTCTATAATGTAGCGTAACAATTTAAAATTATTTTTATAATTATTGCGCACATAAGGAGTCTAAAATGTTGGGGCTGTATGTTGCTGAGTGTATATTGATTGATAAGAGGCTGGCTTAATATAAGAAGACTAGCTTTGGCCAGCGGATTCATCTGTGTAAAAAAAGGAAATGTATGCCTATGTTACTCAGTAAAAATGTAGTTTTTTAATGGTGAAAGAATTTTTGAAATCGGTCTAGAGTTTTTGAGTTAAATCATAACATACAAATAAACAAAAAAATTAATATTTCCTCTTTATAATATTTGTTTAGATGTAATAGATAAGTATCAATTGATTAGTTGTATGTTTATTAGTTACGACTGAAAATAATGAATTATTATTACTAGTCTTATGCAATCTCCAATTTTATGAAAGAAAAATATTTCGTACCCTTAAAACATAAACGGCACTATACCAAAAATGTGATTTTTCATCAGTCATACAGTTTTCAGTGTACTTACTTATTTACTCGATAAGAAGCTGCAATTACCGAGGAACATTAACAATTGGAACAAGGACTTTGACAATAAATACTTTTTCTTTCTTTCTTTCAATCAGAGAATGGATTGTGATAATCAGATTGAAAAGTCAAAGGTTAACCAAAAAATGGCAATTAAAAACACAAGTTTAATATAGTGCCACTTTTGTTTTCAAAGTGCGATTTGCATTTGCTACACAGATAGTCCGGCTAGCAGACGTATGGAAGACCTGCAACAAGATCCGCGCGGCCGCCTTCCGCGTGGGGCTCAACCTGTGGGACTGGTACCGACCCCTGGACCCTGAGGGCAACTCCCTCATATCAGGTACCTTAGCAACATACCTATATAGAAGAAGATTTGCAACAGACCCGCGAAGGGCTCAACCAGTGGGACTGGTACCCACCCCTGGACCCTGAAGGCAACTCCCTTTAAATGTAGAAATAGAAAACAGTTTTATTCGAAACAGACACACCAACGGTTATAAACACAAAGAGAAGGAAACTACAGAATGCGCCGAGCGTGCCCGTGCCGAAAGAGTGACCACTTCAGAATTTCCTGGGCATCAGACACCCAGCACTAGTGTTCAGCTGGCGCCGCAGTGACTTGCGTATCAGCCTACCGCTGTTCACTTGTTCATTTTCCAACTCTCTGTCTAATGATGTCGTCTTGTCACAACAGTAGATCACGCATGATTCGTTTCATTTCATTTGATTCGAAGGATCGGTCTTTGTGTCGACTTTTTGGCGAGAGCTCATGTCCTGTAGCCGATATCTTACGGCTAAGTAGCCACAAAGAGACCATTTGACACTTTTTTCTCTTTAAAGGCTCATTTTGGAAGACCGTTTCACTTACACGCCGCAAAAACCTATATAAGTAGGTTTAAAGATACTTATTTCTCATAAAAGACAGTCACTTGAGAACAATTTTTGCTTATAATACTACATTCTTTGTGCTATGTCGGCAACCTTAGTTTTCCTGCGGATATCTTCATTTTTTATTCGATCACGCAAGGAAATCCCGAGCACAGCCCTTTCCATTGCCGTTGGGGCTGAAAGGTTTTGGAGTGGCGACCGCGTACCGGAAGACGCAGTGTTGGAAGGCCTCCTACAAGGTGGACCGATGACCTGGTGAAGGTAGCAGGAAACCGATGGATGCGGGACGCACAGGAACGTTCGATGTGGCGACGCTTGGGGGAGGCCTATGTCCAACAGTGGACGTGTATCGGCTGAAATGATGATGATGATACTAAATTAATATACATAAAACAAGGGTTCGTCACCGCTTAAGTGATACGTAGATATTTTATAATTCTTTTTTTTTAATATTTATATCTCTTTCGAACACCATAGTAGCTACAGGTGCACTGTGCAGACTGTGCATTGCCATATGGAGAAGAAACGCAGCTCAAATCTCGTTTTGTGTAAGCAATACCACTGATCATATAAATAAGTAAAGAAAAGAAAGACAAACAGTTTATTCACACAAAAAGATGCCATCTTAAAACTAGCTAAACAAACATACTCAATAGATAGGAAAGATATGCGTCACTTACACGTTAAACGGCCGTGCGCTCAGCATAATGCGATGAGCTCACAGCACTGGTTTTTAGCGTGAACCGGTGGCGGTACAATACAGGTACTACAACCTGACCTATGTGATGGTTGCAGAGTCGAAGTTCGTGTCGATCCTGGCCGGTCCGCTGCGGTCGGTGGTGGGGCTGTCCGACTCCGAGATCGCGCAGCTCGCAGACTACTTCCGCGCCCAGGATGGCCGCGTGCTCTACCACCAGCTCTGCCAGATCATACATGGAGAAGGTGAGACGAGTTTCTTCTTCTACTATAGCCCAGTATTGAACAACATATCAAACTAGGCTGCCATACGGGTACAAACCATTGATATGTTATAAAGAAGGATATGTTATGCGCTAACATAGCAATGACTCTGTGTACAACTAGCTACATGCACGAGTGAAGTAAATAGTATGATTTGTACAATGCATAAAAGAACACGAAGGCCTTTATCGCAGTAAAAACAAAAAAATATATATAAATTTATGACATAGAGTAAAATTAAGCCACCGCGCCACCTATTTTCCGCTGTTATGATTTAATCTGAGGTAAAAACTGTCCGTTAAGTCGAGAATGTATCTCGTTAATTTGTCTTTTCCAGAGAGCCAGATGTCGACCAACTACAATGGTTTAAATCAGAAAGTGCCGTCAACCGCACGTCACTAGTGTAATGTTTGAACAACGAAAACTATCCCGAAATAAAAGCGCTATCTGAGTCACGGACGCGCGGTTGACTGTACCTGTACAATCATACACAGTACTGGGGTTCTCAGACTCGTGTTTCAAAATCTATTATTCTTTGGTATCTATTTTTGCAAGTAAACAGTCAAAACTAAAAATTATTTTGTTTAATTTCATTTAAGTTGATATGGCCAAACGAGGATTAGATATCATCAAACGTTAACGTTTAAATGATCTGGCCAGTTTTAGTGGCCATATCATGAAGTGATCGAGTCTAAGATATCGCTCACTACGACATATACATACTTACACTTTTAGCACATGAAGGTAGACATTGGAAGGTTTAATTTAGCACAGGTCATGCAATCAATACCAGAAGCCGACCCAGCCGAGCTGACAGCGCAGCCGACTCGCACGCTCCACGTAAATAGAAAATCCTGTTCAATTACTTCTTATTAATTTAGTTATTTATCGAAATAAATAAGATAAAAGTCAAAAACATTTACTTGAAATAGACCATATGCAGGCACTTTTGAATAGTCAAACAATAAAATAGTCAGAAAATAGTCAAATAATGTATTGTCTTATGCATGAATCTACATAAAATACTAGCCTCTGGATACCCCTTGCGTGAAAGCAGCTTTCTCCACACAAACTTTGGACTTGATGGATGGTATCAGCATACAGTTGTCTTCTTATTTATGCTCAATCTCATGAATATTAATTTAGTTATGTATGTGTTTCATGTAGTTGTCCAGGTCTTTCTGGTCATTTGATCCGTTTGTAAGTATTCTGCTATACGTTCTCTATTCCCATATTTATTTGTATGTAACGATGATTAATGTAACTCAATACGATTTAAAAGAGTGTCCATGGAGTTTCTTGCACGTTCTTCTCCATAGAGACCTACTCTTTGGAACGTGCAATTTAGCTTCACTTTTTTGACTGACCGACATTTTGACAATTCAAAAGTGCCTGTAACTGGTCTATTTGAAATAAACGTTTCTGATTTCTGATTTTTGGTTTCTCACCGAAAGTATGGAATTGATCTTCGCAATGCGTGCCGGTTTATCTCGTTGGTCTTTCACTTAGTGTGACAGTTTTTATAAACCCTGAACTTAAAGTACAGGAAACCCAGTAACAGCAGCAACAAAATGACCAGCAAAACCACGTTCGTTGTGCTGGTGTGGTACTTTAACTGCTCCAAATCTGCGTTGTTATTACCGCCAGAAGCTGTTTGTGCTATAATAACTTCTTTCTTACTCTGATTTTTCCCCATGGTAATATTGATTATTATTATTGATGTCACAAATAACACTGTTTCTCACAAGACTTAGTTTGCGACTACACTTGCGGTTCATCGTGGAACGGTTTCCTTATACGGTGATAGGAATTCTAAACAAAGTCCAGGGCACTATTTCGTCACGGTCGCCATGTGATGTTGGGAATTGGAGCGAAATGATACCAAGGCGAATGATGAGTAAATACTGCCTTTATTAAAATAATGTTACATGTTTTATACTATAAGACACGTATATGAACTTAATAATATAAAGGTGCCTACATACACACGACACCCCGTTTTATCCCTTTGCGGGGTGAATTTTGGAAATTCTCATGTCATGAAAGGAAGCCTTCCGCTAAATTTCACAATCTTAGTCCCAGTAGTTCCGACTGTGCGTTGATGTGTCAGCAGTTTCTTCTTTTATATTTATAGATCAGATCATGCTGAACTGGAGGCATATGCAAATGACTTTACACAATTTACTGTATTTCGCACTAGTGCGGAGCAATGCACAATATCCACGGAGGTTGCTGTATTCGTAAAGTAAATGTATGGTTGATGAGACCGTACACACCTCATATTGATGTTATCAGCGACAAAATGAGCTAGATTTTTAAACAGCCCTCTGAATTTCCCCATCTGAACCGTCGTCATTTCGTCAGCTACTTACATGGGCATGCCCTATTTCCAGCCCTAAATAAATCGCGCGGGTTCACTCGCACAAATTGGCCTCTAACAAGGGAGCTGCTGTCAAATGTCGGCCTGGTAAAAGCTGCCACTGCTGTCAAAATGATTGAGGCATGTTCCCATGTCAAACTGTACATAGGGAAGGATTGAGGACTTTGCACAAGTATATTAATGTGAGGATACTGTTATCAAGATGTAAATTTCTTCAAATTCAAAATCTACCCACAACCTAAAAATAAAATAAGTTAGATATAGATAAATTGAATTTACACAACTGCACAAACATCATGACTTATGCGAAGCCAACGACAGAGCTGTCCAGGTGGCTAAATATAGGTGGAATTTGTGTCAAAACGACACGAGAAGAAGAAGAACTGATTTTACGTGATAGTTATTACACTTATAATAGCTAGGAAGGCGCGGGTGACAGCTAGTTTATATATCATTGCTGACAGATGTCGAATTCATACAATGTACCTGTCCTTTTCTCTCATCTTAAACATGCATATTTTCGTCCTTGTCCTTGTTAGGGTGTTTTTAATATCGTGCGGTTTTGATCACGCATGCGGGTTTGCCCCGCACGCGTAACCCCTACAAATGTCCATTTCATACAAATATTTATTGTAATCCGTGGAATAGGCATTAGCATAGGGACGCGTTTTTTTTTTTGCATTTTGAAATTTTCTGTTTGTGGGGCAATCCCGCATGCGTAAAGTTATCCGACCGATATCAAAAACCCCCTGTAACGAGCTAACATTTTCTTAGTTAAAAAGAATTTATATCGCTGTGTTTGTCTTCTAGACGCGGGCGGTCGCAACAAGACGTCCGCGGACTGCATCCTGGAGGCGTGCCCTCCACCCCCGGAGCCCGAGTGCCACAAGCTGGACCAGTGGCAGCTGCGGCGCCTGTGCTGCCTGCTGGCCACCATCGCCGCCAGGGACCTGCCGCTCAAACCCTACTTCCAGGACTATGAGCTGGTATGTGCTAATGCTTAAAAGCCACTTTTTATTTCAGTTCAAACGGCGAAGAAAAACATCGCGAGGTAACCGGTGGCACTGAGCATGGGCCCAGTAAAGGAGAACCAGTGTCAGTCTGAGACCCAGTAATAGGAACGTTATGGGTTTCTTATGTTTGCCACCAAAATATTATCAATCAGCCATTTTACAGCCACTAGACGCTTCATGCTTGAACTAACGCATCAAAACAATTCTGTCAACTAGCCGGGGTACGGGGAGCGCGGTACTGCTCCCTGATTGGTACGAGAAAACGGGTTACTGCGTTCTGTTTGATCGAGAGACATCAGATCTATAAGTCATATGTGTTGACAGACATGCGTCGCCCGTTTTAGACGTCTATAAGTCTGTCTAAAGAGTCAACCGACTTGGGAATTATGTATAATATTTAATTATTTTAAAAATACTTATATTTGATACATTTTATAAGGTTCTTCTATTAGTAAACAATGATCAGTATCTCTCGATCAACCTTGATTATTGAACCAGCGTCGACTACATCAGATTTCATTTTACCTTAATAATTACCCAAGTCGGTTGACTATTAGACAGACTCTAGTGGCTATAAGGTTGGTATCAACTAATATCAACTTTGACCTGTGATTATATTTAGTAATTTTATTTTTAGCTTGTAATGTCCTAGTGCTAAGGGTAATAATGAAGAAAAGGAAATTAGTGATATCATAATAATGACGCGTGACAGGGCAGAATGGAAGAAAAACACGTGTTGCGCCGACCCCAATTAATTCGGGACAAGGGTTCCTGCATTTGATGATGATAAGAAGTTGTAGTGCAATCACTGCATACAGGCTATAAAATTGTTTCAAACAATACTACAAAAAGAGACTTTGACCCCTGAGTTTGTATCGGCCTTTCTTCTCAGGCTAGTCAGTTATGACATTACACCAGCCCCATCTAGTTTAAATTAACAAAAAAATTGCGTGAAAAGTGCCACCGGTACATGGTAGACATCCCACCCATACGCACAAAACGTTTTGCGAACACATTTATTGTGCGTACAGCCAAGGAGTGGAATTCCCTGCCGGAATCTGTGTTTCCTGATAGCTACAACTTAGGAGTCTTTAAGTCGAGAGTGAATAGGTTTCTTCTAGGCAAGCGTGCTTCATCGTCGACCACATCATCGCTTACCATCAGGTGAGATAGTGGTCAAACGCAAGCCTATCATCAATAAAAAAAAAAATATACCTATTTACAAAATAAACATCATTTATTCGTCAGGTCGCAAAAAACGACGGCAGGATCACGTTCGCCCACTTCGCGCGCATCCTCAACTACATCGGCGTGATCGTGACGGCCGAGGACTTCAACCTGCTCGTGCGCAAGTTCATCAAGGACTCCTACACCATCGACTACGTGGACTTCCTCAAGGCGGTCGATGACGTCAAGAAGCACGGCATACAGGGACTGGGGCAGGTGATGTGGAATCAGTAAATTTTGACTTAAGCGTTGTCAATCGAACCGTGTTAATTTTTTTTTATTGTAGTAACTGATCTAATGGATACTGTCAAATATACAAAATTATTTTTAGTACATGCTAAACTAGAATATAGTTGTTTCAGAATCAATAACTGAATCGACTCCAACAATTTTTACACCATGTTATATTTTTTCCCAAAACTATTCAAAAAAGGTCTCAAGTTGAACACCACCGACACTAAGTAGAACACAGGTCACGGCAGGCTGGGTGCGGCAGCAAGAATACCCCTCAGTAAAGTTGTCCGCGTGGCCCGGTGACCATGTATTTATGTCGCCAACTGGGCACTAAATCGCCAAACTTAAGTGGCAATGGGCAGGGCACATTGCTCGCAGAACAGATGGCCGTTGGGGCCGAAAAGTTCTGGAGTGGCGACGGCGTACCGGAAAACGCAGCGTTGGAAGGCCTCCTACAAGGTGGACTGACGACCTGGTGAAGGTAGCGGGAATCCGATGGATGCGGGACGCACACGTTCGTTGTGGCGACGCTTGGGAGAGGCCTATGTCCAGCAGTGGACGTCTGTCGGCTGAAATGATGATGATGATAATGATGATCTGGGTACTATAACTGGCACACAACTTTTTGATTTTTCATAATACTATTATGAAATTTTGTACATAGATTCTTTACATAAAAATACTAGACAGGTATGTATCAGGTTTTGCTTATACTAAAAATAAGGTTGTATATAAGTAATAAATGATAGATGCTGGTGCTCGGTAGGTACTGATCTGATACGATGCACTCTCGCTATAAGCACCAGGCTAACTTTTATCCCAGCAAAATGCAGTGTTTGTGAGATAGACCACGGGAGTGAACCCAATGAGTCCAACGTTCTTTGGTATAAAAATAGAAAAGTCCCGTACATAATCGCTCTCTCTTACAAAAGACTTAATCGTTATACGAATTAGGCAGTAGCTCAAAAGTTGGACACCACAGACACAGATTCAGATTCAGATTTATTTATTGTTTGTTACAGGTGGGAATACAGCTCTTAAAATTATTGTCATAATAAGTAGTACAAAATATTATGAGCTTTTTTAAATATTTTTGGGAAAAAACTAACATGGTGTAAAAATTATTGGAATCGATTCAGCTCCCTCTCCTAGAGAGAAGGCCTAAGTCCCAGCAGTGCGAACATTAAAAATAGCTGATTATTTATGCCAATGCTTATTCAGTTACTGTTTCTGAACAAACTATCATTAGGTTTTCTAGACCGGAGCTTAAGTTTGTACCTGATGACATATCATTGCGCAGGAGTACCTCAACCCCAAAGCTATAATCGACACGACCCTACCGAAGCTGGTGCGGCCCGAGGTGGAGGCGGGGCTGTCCACCGACCCGCTGGGCTTCCAGGAAACGTTCCACCCGGCGCTGGCGCCGCCGCGGCCCTCGCGCCAGCTCATCGACGTGATGCTCAGGGTGCAGCAGCATGTGCTGCAGAGACGACTCAGGGTCTCGGAGTTCTTCAGGGTTTGTACAGTTCTGTTGTAATTGTAGTGCTGTAGGTACTAAGAGTTCTGTAAATTGTTTCATCGCAATCGATTGACTATATTGAATGATATACTACATTCATTATTGTTAAGCGGTACGAAGTTCTCCGGGTCGTCTAGTAAGCTCAGCTAGTAATATAGTATGAAAATAAATTCAGCTCGGGTTTCAGAAATCTTACGAGAGAAATGCTATTTTTTCTAAGCTTTTCAACGCATACTACGTCTACAGCATTTTAACGAAACACGGTAAACTGCATTTTGATTAACCCAGACGATTAATGAACAACCATGACGATTAATGACTAGACAAAGGCACAATTGACTACAGCTTAGATAATTGCTTATCTGTCTAAAGTTAGCGTCCAAGTCAAGTGTCGATACTAGATAGACGAGACGAGCACAGTTAATTGCATGTCTGTTTAAAACGTGTCAGTGGAGACATAACATCAAATGTTGCTTCAGATGTATTTAGCTTGGATACTAAGTCCTGTAAGCCATGTCTTCATATGAATGGTACAATAATTTTCCATTAGAATGCGGATGTAACTCATTCTAATGTTTATTATAGTATTTGGCAGCAAACGTATCATAAGTCAGCCTTCTCGGCAAGCTTCGCTGAGGTAGCCGCAACTACAATAAAGTTCTCAGCTCTATTTTACCAAGACCGTGCCTGTTTCATTGATTCTGTATGTTTTCTAGTTGCGCAGATACTTAAGGCGTATAGTTCCATGAACCATCTGGCCGAAGTTATGTGAACGCAACTCTCGCACTCGCCTAGGCGGCAGTACGCTAATCTGTGCATTTATTTGCGGCCAGCAGCGTCCGGAAAGCGCTTTAAGTCCATTTTCTCTGCGAGATATAGAGTAATTTACATATGCAATGTTCACTTTGAAGAATATTTAACCACCAATTTTTATGTGTAAAAATGTTTCTAAAGGTCCAAGCCGTTTCGAAGGAGTAGGGAAAAGTTGCGAAAAGTTGCGAAATTGACAAAAGTATTAATTGCACGAAAAAATCAAATGTTGATATTATTGTTCATGAATCCATAATAAACATATATTTTTTTCAAACCAATTGACCTAGCCATTACGGAGGAGTAGGCCTCAGAAAATCACTGTTTTATGGCACTTTTCGGGCGCTTTTCCCTTAAGCTACAAAACTCCTCCTATTTTACATCACAATATCCACGAATCAATTTGCGAATAATTAAAACAGCCGCTGAACTTCACACGAAGAAATCAAGCCAAAAGCTCCAGAAATCTATCGCCTGATGTGTGATAGATAATAATCGATTGTACCATGGCGGTAATTGCTGCCTGATCACTTAAAAAACAATCCGCTTGAATTCTGCGACGCGGCGTCAAACCCTTTGAAGTTTTCGTTTCGAGTGCAAGCAAAAATGAACTTAGCGATGGCCAGGCGGAAGTGTCTCTGATATTACCCTTGTGCCCTCAGGACTACGACCCGCTGAACTGCGGCCGCATCGCGCCGCAACAGTTCCGGCGCGCGCTGGACGCGCTCGGGCTGGGCGCCGTGCTCACGCAGCCCGAGCTGCTGTGCGTCATACGCCACTACCTCGACCCCAACGACCCGCAGCGCATCTGCTGGCGCACCTTCGAGGACGACTGCGACCAGGGTCTGTACTGTGTCCTTAACAGTTAATTTTAGAGAACTGGAGACTACCCAACCCGAATAGCGTTTGCACTTCGAGGATGAATGCGGTGAAATACTGTCTTTATTTAGTGTATCTGTCTGAAGGGAGACTTTCACAAGTCTAGTGACAAAGTTCTGATAACGTATCAGTGTTTCCTTAGTGTTTTTCTTCTTTTTTAACGCTCTTCTTTTTGCTGTTTTTTTTTTACGAAAACCAGGACAGAAATCCAATATCTTCAACCCAAAGTTAAATTTTAGAGTTATTAAAGTAAATTATGCCCGAGGTGACAGCAGTGTCTTATTTCACGACGCTATATTGAATTCTGAGTGTAGTATAGAGCATGCAGCAAGAAGGATTCCAGTGTTAGGAGTTATAGAATTTCAGGGCGGAGCGAGGGAATCTGTAGTGTAACTTCTATGTGAAACAGCAAATTATACATTTATCCCATTTACTTTCCTAGTAAGTAGTTGGTGGCTATCAGTAATCCTAATCACCTTTAAAATCAGTATTTCACCTTTATAATGAGGCATGTGGTGGTCTTCCCACAGTGTTCACAATTAAAGAGCTGGAGAAGCACCCTGATGCAGTGGCGGGCGCGGCGCGCGCGGCCGTGCTGGAGCTGCCGGCGCTGGGCGCGGCGGCGGAGCGCGGCGAGGGCGAGGCGGAGCGCGACCTGGACGCGGCGCAGGCGGCGCTGCTGCGCGTGCGCGCCGCCTGCTCCGAGCGCGCCATCGACCTGCGCCCCGCCTTCTGCGACCACGACGAGTAAGTACACGCACCTGCCGGCGCGGCGGCGGCGGCGGCCGTAAGGCCTGCTGTCTACGAACGCGTAGCGTCATAGACGCGTATTCGTCATTACACGATTGGTGTACGCCTGCGTGAAGCTTATACATACGTGTTCTCGTCTCTCACGTCGTCTCCAACCCTCATTGCAGACACAACAACGGGCACGTGTCGCGCTCGGCGGTGCGGCGCGTGCTGGCGCGGCTGGGCGTGCTGCCGAGTGCGGCGCAGGTGCGGGCGCTGGAGGCGCGCTACCTGGACGACTGCGGCTTCAGTTACGTGCGCTTGCTGGACGAGGTACAAACGTTACACCCGCGCTCACCACACGCACACGAGGCGCGCTGGGCGTGCTGCCGAGTGGAGCCGCGCTACCTGGACGACTGCAGCACACCGCACACACAACACATGAAAATGAAGCTTGGACGATCCGAGGAGTATTGATTTGACTTTCTCCTGGAGATCTAGGAAAACTATCGAGCTCCTATCAGGTGCAACTAAAGATGTTTTCTTCGTTTATCGCAGATGGAGGAGCGGCCGGTGGAGAGCGCGGTGGTGGCGGGCCCGTCGGCCGAGACGCGCGCGCCGCACAAGCACGAGGACCCGCTGCAGACCGACATCGTGCAGATCCTCGCCAAGATCAAGGGAAAGGTAGACTCCTCACATATAATACCGTCGGTTTTGAACTGGTGAGACTGATTAACTGGTGAGGGGGGTCGCGGGAATTCAATGCTCGTTACTGGTCATTATGGCGACACTTGGGATACGCCTGTGTCCAACAGTGGACGAATGGAGAGGATGATGATGATTGGTGAGGTCTGTAAAGATTGCATATTCGCTAACTATATCCTGCACATCCAGCTTGTTTAACTATCAGACCGGGTACCGACTCTTAAATATCAACAAGCAGATATTAAGTTACAGACAGCTGATAATTTCTAAGACCTAAAATTGCTTGATGCCATATTAAGAGCACGAGCTTGTCCAGATGGTGCGTGAGGGCGTGCGCACGCGCGAGTTCCTGAAGCAGTTCGACCCGCGCAATGAGCTGGTCATCCCGCGCGCTGACTTCTACCGCGGCCTCGCCTCCTCCGGCCTGGCGCTCACGCCGGTCGAGATGGACACGCTCATGGAAGTGTGAGTACACAGAACACAAGACATGACGTCTACCACGCTATTATTAAATATATTGCTCGTAGAATGTATTACCGGGAATAAATGAAAATTGTAGACTGTGCAAGGTGTAAGGACAGCCCTCCACAAATTTTAAGGGCTTGCACAGTAGACGATACTGAACGACATTCCACAAAAATTTTTTTCAGGGAACAAAAAAGAAAAATCCGCCTCACCACACAAAATTATAAACTTGATTGGACAGTTTGTATGGAGAGGCAGGCCCTTAAAGTTTGTGGAGGGCTGTCCCTTACACCTTGTATAGCGACCGCTGTGGGTAATAACGTAAGGTAAACCAAAGACCTGGTGAAGTAGGACCGATGCTCTTGCGATTCTTGGAGAAAGGGTAAATGATGGTGTTATTATTCTCACTCTCTCGTCAAGTCTTGAACTCGCGATGCCCTCACTACTGTACTAGTGTGGTGTACTGGGTCGTGTGTGCAGGTTCTGTGCGCCGGCGCGGCGGCGCTACGTGGAGTACGAGCGGTTCTGCAGCACGGTGGGCGAGGCGCTGACGCAGCCGGGGCTGGAGCGCGCGCCGCTGCTGGCGCCCGTGCCGCACGTGCCCACGCTCGACTCGCCGCTCAACTTCCTCAACTTCGAGGAAAGGAACATCGTCTCCGGCGCGCTCAAGAAGCTCTCCAAGTTCCCTGACCAACTCTCCAACATCATGGAGGTGTTTGAGGTAAGACTTCCTTTAATTTCAGGACAGACTTTGCATCAATTCATCACTGTTTTCATGTTAAAATAAAAAATGTAACATTGATGAATTTCCACAGACTTTAGACCTGCGAGCCGAAATTATCTTTGACTTCTGACAGCGGCACCGCCCGCGTGCAAGTAGCTCGTCATACTAACATTGGAACCCAGTGTCATCCCCTTAGGGAGTGAATTTTAGAAAATCCATTCTTGTTCTTTGTCAAGAAACCTAGGTCTAAGGGATTTTTTTAGGTGGATATCTCCCACCCTTGGCCAGAAGGGGCGTGATAGACTTCTACTGACTAAATTCACTCTTAGTTCCTTTGTTGCCTTTTATTCCAGAGCCAGGTTTTCCTTTCAGAAGCGAACCCATGACCCCGAAAGGCTTCGACCCTGCTGGGCCGCTACGGTTTGCGGTCATTTCCTTGTGAAGCGCGTGAAATACTACGCGCCGTCGACGACTAGGGCTTGGTCCGGACTGTTACTGGACGGTCGGACGGCGAGCTACCCATTCTAATTAAATTTATTAGAAATCGGGGTCCGAATCCCGGCCGTTGGTGTGAGGGCCGATCCTTCGCATGTGTGGGCGCCTTCTTTGCTGGCATTACTGCTTGGCAGAAGAAAGCGTCCGCCTGCCACTCCTTCTCGCTTCAGACCAAGGGAGGTCTAAGGGTTTGGGCTGAACGTTGATGAGTCAGGCCTTTATCTTCTATATAATATCTGTTGTCTTGTGCAGGACATGGACAAGGAGAACTGCGGCACGATCCCGCGCGTGTCGGTGGAGCGCGCGCTGTGCCAGCGCAACCTGCTCGCGCTCGTGTCGGCGCGCGAGCGGGACCTCATCTACAAGTGCTTCGGCTACCAGCGCGGCTGTGGCGAGGAGGTATTGCACACAACCACACACAGACACCATTACGATTCATCTTTATCCGTGCAGGGGATATTTTTGCACCCCCGCGCAGTCTCCAAGGGCGGTGCAAGCCCACTGCCATAGATCTTGATAGAACCTACTACCACATTAACCATGATTAACCCTGTAGCCCACACGAAGTCATAATTTCCTATGGTATGGTAAAATTTCAGTAAAATCGATAGAAGACAAGGTACTTGTCAACGTGTAATAAATTGCTACTTCTAAATTAATAAAATTCAATTTAAGGCTGTATACTCTTAGAGTCAAAATAAGCAAGAATCCGCAACATATTTCACCGACCATGAGGCCTTTGATATATTTATAATGTCCATGAGATGAGGTGAGGTCATTTTGGCGATGTCTCTCGATATCAACAAAACCTTCAACAACTTGCCCTGGACATCCATAAGGAAGGCACTCACATAGCATAATGTTTAACTACCTCCGCCGTATTACCAGGGCTCATTTGATGAACAGATCCGTCCTCTCCTCCCTAGTGGAGGAGGATAAGGTGAGAGAAATGTCGTCTGGTGTTCTACAGAGTTCGGTTTTTAGACTACTCCTGTGGAATATCAGATAAGACCCGGTGCTACACGGTGCAGTCCTCCGTGGTGTTAGCGTTTGGTGTCATCTGTTATGATGACAAGCTGGTAACGGCACGGGGAACGATGCTCGCAACTGAGTCGTCTGTTGGAACATCATTCCCCGTGCCGTACCTTGGTGACAGCTGGAGTCACGCACGTAGATAGGATAGGTGGTATTTCCAGGAGGTATATCACAAATCGGGAACCGTTCGTTTCCATGCTTTCGGAAAGGGTTTTCCGAATCCTACATCGTTATAAGATTTGTCCACAGCTAACGTCGACGATGGATTAACGGGCATTCATGACACTAAACACTTTTCAAAACTGGTCGCCGTCTTATTCGAGTCTCGTGACAGCAGCACCCAAGTATTGGTGACAAGTGCGTCAGCGGCGACTCCTCGCAGGAGGCTTTTGACACTAAAGATACACAGCAGAGATTTTTGATTTTTGCACAGGTGAACTACCGCGCCCTCTGCAACGCTTTATCGATATTGTATGCGACGGCAAGCGCCCAGCCTTGTTAAGCCCCACGCCCTGCTGAGCCCCGAGCCCTGCTGAGCCCCGAGCCCTGCTGAGCCCCGAGCCCTGCTGAGCCTCGAGTCCTGCTGTACCTTGAGTCCTGTCACTGTCTTGTCAAATGTCTATCCCGTCCAAGTCTATATAATTTACATCAAATTCGAGATATTAAAAGAATACAAACTTTAATAAAGTAATTTTATTGATCAAAGTTATCGGAGTAGGTAAAGGTTTTTACAATGAAATAGATACATTTTATAGCCAAAGCGTGTTAGGAACTAAGATTTTGACAAATTGATATTATGATGACACAAATAATGGGTAAATTAACAAATCAGTAGATATCAGAAGGCTACTTTTAAAAATTAAAATATTCTACAGGTATTTTTAATCAGATTATTGGAATCATTTTGAAAATACAAACAAAAATTTAAGTGAGTAGGTAAAGTTATACTAATACTGTAATTACAAATCATCGTTATTTACGACCCCAACCCCAAAAATCAAACCAACTGGTAGTTAGTACGTAACCTATCGTTGTAGTTTGTTCAGTTATAGTTGATTCAACAGTTGTAGTTGGTTCAGTAGTTGTAGGAAGTTCAGTTGTAATCGTAGAAGGATGACTGGTAGATTCCACAGGTGCTGTAGTTGGATAATCAGTAACTGTCACGGAAGCATGTTCTTCGGTTGTGGTAGGGTACGGTGTGGTACCGTTGCCGCGGGGCGGGCGGGGCGGGCGCGGGGGACGCGACGTGCAGTTCACCTCAGAGGGCCAGTCGCACACCTGCAGCTGCGGGTTGAAATGCAAACCGGCGGGGCAGCGGCGGCAAGCGGGCCTGCCCAGCCCGCCGCAGTAGAAGAACACGCTGCAGTCTCTGCTGTGCGGAGCCAGCGCGGACGAGTCGTTGAGGCGCGCGCACGCCCGCCAACCCTCGCCGCGGTCGGCGCAGCCGCGCGGGTGGCGGGGCCGGTGACCTGATCCACGCAGCCTGACGGTGACACACCAAATGTTAAGTACCTACTAGTCGTCTACTACTGCAACTGCAGCAATGATGCTGCCTGAACGGAACTAAATTTCACATATAACTATAAGCCGAGAGCTTTACACAACACACACCATGCTAACTGTGTCACATTCTACTGATTCATTTGCGTGTAATACTTATTCACTTTTGCTCACAGACCTTACCTAAATCATGTTCAAGAATATCAAGGGTTGTCAGTACTCAACACGCAAGTACGAGACCTACAATAGAAAATGATGAGTTCAATGTCTATTTAGAATGTTACAATCTTGATGTCCAGACAGTTCAGCATTAGTCTATAAGACTTCTTATTGCTATAAAAAAAATCTTAACTGGTTAGGCCGACAAATACGAATCAAAGTAGCCTGAACGACTATTATTATACCTATTGCTGCCCAATGCTGGGTTAAACACGCTTTAACATAAACAGACACAGAGACATACATTAAAGTAGGTCGTTATAACATGTTTACTTATGTGTTAAGGATAAGAATAGATTGCTTATCAACTGCTGCACTGCCTCAGCAATAATAGCTGCGATGAACGAGACAAACTTTTTCTCAAAATGATTAAAGTAAGTAAATAGTTTATTAAAATGCTCACCAGGACGGCAGGCCGAAGGGGTCGGCGAGGCAGCTAAACAGCAAACAACTCAGTACCAGCAGCTTGAACATGTTGGCGATGTAAACAGCACTGTACCGGGCTCTAGCCAGCTCTCATACTTATTGCGATCCTCGAGTGGCGCTGACTCAGCCACACTTCATCTGATAACGCATTCGCGCGAATACTGCGCCATTATCGACACTTGGAGGGCTTGTTCAGGTCACATCACGTTGGGCCACTTGGCGACGACGTCATGTAGTACCTACTAGGTATTTCCTAAGAAAAACCCAAATGTCGTTGGGAACTGCCAACGTCCACTTACTTGAGTAACAAATCTGGCTTCAAAACAATCAAAAGAAGCACCATTCAGATAAGCTTCCTTAATTCATTCACAATAGGTGCGCGAACGCCGGCGTTCGCGCACCTATTGTCTTTCAATTGTGTCTGTAATTATCACAATTGAAAGGTTAAGTGCACGTTCATCACCATTAGCCGTAACCTGTAATAAGCGCCCTAGTGACGTCGCGATGGCATGCCCCTACCCTGGTAAAGACCCAGTTGGGGCCCTGTTCGCACAAGACTGACGACCGGTTACAAGTTTAGGTTGCACCAGTTTAACATTTTCCACAATTGCGACCATTTGAGATAGTAGCGTTCGTCAAGGAGGTTACCAAACAAGGCAACAAGTATGCCAAAAATCAAGCTAAAGATTCCCCGACTATCTAGGCTAGCTTGGCTGACTTCAGCGACACACTAATTGGCCCCAGTTGGCTGGAAATATCCCGTTTTTTTTTTTATTCTTCATGCACAAAAGAGTACGAAGGCTTAATTCCATAAGGCATTTTCTACCAGTCAACCTATGGAAGGAAGGAAATTTTCACTGAGAACATTTGAAATTACCACCGCTCAAAGCATCCCATTATCTGCCATTCATCGCTTACACAAAGAGCAGGTAAGATACGCCATGGCGCTTGTCACATGCGACCCAGCAAAGCAACCATCCGATTTTGAAAATTCAATCGTTCTATCTCCTTATTTATTTAGGTTCACCTACAGCAGCACATATACACACACATAAAAAACAAATCATACTGTTCTAATATACATACCAATTATGAGTGAACACAAAATTTACAGTTTAAATGCCAGCTTACCGCTTAGTTGGGTACTAAGTTTTTTTTGTACAGTTGTGATAACCGGTGGAACTTCTCTGCTTTTCTCGGCTCTGCCCAAACTCGGGGTCCAGACGCCTCCTTCCAACGGCTCTACGTGGTGATCGTTCAGTCGTTGGCCCTTTACGGGGCGCCAGTGTGAGCGCCACCACTGCAAAAGCGACTGGCGGCCAGGCTAAATGCTTGCCAGAGGGTCATGGCCATCCGTATGGTACGGTGATAGCTCTAGGTCTCCCGCGAAGCGGCAAGCCTCCGTGCTTACTTGCCACCGTAAGATCTGGAGGCTAGTCCTTGCAAGCTTGCGCGATTCACGCATGGAGAAGCAACGCCGGAGCGAAACTCCGCTTCCGTGACAAGTTGCAGCATGGACAGAGTTCCGGCGAGATCTCATGGCGAAATAGCGACGACTGTCGCAACGCAGTGCTGGGCACACCATAAAAACGGCGATAAGTCCCCTCTTTAAGAAATCAAAATCAAAATCAAAAATATTTTTATTTCACATAGGCCTACATGGGCAATCGCTTCTGATTTTAAAGAGTCTTAGGTTTTACGTACATACAAAATGCTTTCCAAGATGTAAAGAGAAGGCAGAGTAAGTATATCGATTTCTTTGAATTTATTTCTGAGGGACTCGCGAGGGCCCATTTTTAAGGAGTGACAACATGACGTCCTCACCTTTCGTATGAAGCAGGTCCTCATCGGACATGGCAACTTCAGGAGGTTCCTGCATCGGATACAGGCGGAAGAAACGTCCTGGTGTTACCATTGGAGACATGCTCTACTTGGGCGGAGCACCGACGTGTCCTCGAGAAGGCATTTAGCGGCAGCGACCTCTTGCACCGGCCCCGGAACAGGCTATGGTCCGGAGCGAGGAGGAATGGCAAGCGGTCGCCTACATCTGCGAAACATTAATGCTAGCCAAGGAGGAGGCCACATACGTGAGGGAACGAACGTTCCCACGCCCCAGCCGCCGAGATTCCGACCCAGACTACCAGCTACGGTAGACGCAGGCTTGCGGAAGCCAAGCAATGGGTAGCTCGCCGCCCGGCGTCCGAGCCCAACCAAGTCTTCGACAGCGCGTATTGATCTACACGCTCCTCAAAGGGATGTCAGCAAACCGTAGGGGCCCAGCAGGGCCGACGCCCACTAGCTAGGACCGTGGGGAATTTCTGAAATGGAAATCCGTAGTCCTAGAACACAAAGGGCTACTGTTTTTTTTTCCTTATAATAAATATTTTAATTACTTGTTGAATTCCTTTCGCTGCATAATTAATTCTTTAAATTTTACTTACAAGACTTATATCTCTTTACATTTTACTTATCATTCTTTACAGTAGCAGTAGTGGCGAGCGATATTGTATCTTAAGATAAAATATTATAGTATCTTAGCCGTGTGCAGCGCCCCTTATTGAACTCCACTACGGGTGACGTAACCTACGACAAACTTATTATTTGCGGTTGGTACAGTAACCGGGTCTAGGGATCGAACCGCAAAATTAATTTTGTTTTTTATTTTATATACTTTTCCGGGATAAAAAGTACCCAGTGTGGTGCCCAGGATATGAAAGAATAATTATACCAAGTTTCATCGTGACCGAACCGGTAGTTTTTGCGTGATGCCTGAACAAACAGACAAAATTTTTTTTAATCACATTTTTGGTTTCGGTGTCGGTCTAGTAACACCCTCCATTTATTTTTTGATTTTTTCAATGTACAGAATTTTTACTTCTTTTTATTTTATGTAAGTATAGATAGAATATATAGATAAAGCGCCCGCCCGAAATGTAACTGCAACTTTTTTTTTGTGTTTTTACTCGTTAAATTACACAGGCGTTAAATGTTAAAAATGTAAAATTCATTTAGTGGGTAAAAAAAATACCTATCTCAAGTAACCTACTGTTAATTTTTGAAGGTATGCCTAACCTACCATGTTGCTATACTTCTACTATCTAGCGAAAAGTTCATAAGTTGCTTAGGTAGGTACCGATACAAGCATCTCTAGATTCGCACGAGTCTTTCGACAGATGTCGCTGTAGTTGCTTCATCGTTCAATATCTAGGTAGGCAATTCTAATCCTACTATTACACGAAAGTTTGGGTATGAATGTTTGTTAATTACTTTCACGTAAAAACTACTGAATGGATTTTGATGAAACTTGATACACACGGGTAGACCATGTTCTGGAACAGCACAGGATATTTTTTTAGGTTTCGCTCGTAGTTTCAATAGGTTTGCTAGGTACCTAGCTATAGTCTGTCTAAAAAGTCAAACGACTTGGATTTTTGGAAGATTTTGTATAGGTAGGTAGGTACTTAATCATTTAAAAAATATGTAGATACTTATGTTCGACTCTTTTTATACCTACCTAGTGTTCTTTTATTAGTAAACAATGATCAAGATCTTTATCGTCCTTGATCATTGAACCAGTTTTGACTACCTACCTAGGTACATCATATTTTACATTGGGTACCTACCTAGGTACCTACTCTAATTAAATTACCCAAGTCGTTACTTTTTGGATAAGACTAGGTGCCTAGGTACCTACCGAAACTCGTTTTTTTTGCCGAAACTCGACTGAAACCAAAACCGCAACCGAACACTAAAATGTAGTTAATTGCGACCCATCGTATAGTAGGTAAATGACCATGTGGCCCACGGAAGGTAGGTACCTACCTATCGATGTGGCCCAAGAAAAAAGGTAAAAAACGGCTGGGCCAGTTTGTTTTTGGTAGGTCGCAGGCTAATATAATTTCAACCCTCCCTATCTCTACCTTGCCTAGTCAGTTGGTAGGAAAACAGGTAGGTAGGTAAGGTTGGTAGGTACATATAGGTAGTTATCGGCACGAATATTGAGCGCTCGGCGTCAGTGGGGACCGCTTTGCGCATTTCATACTTGCATTGGCGAGCCAATCGCCATTGTTGTTAGATACCTATTACATGCAGCAAGCGTAGGGAACGATTCACGAGTGACGTCTGTCACGATGGCGCGGCGAGCCAATCACCGACATTCCCCGTTCCCGTCACGTCGCACCACTAAGAGACCGAATATTTGACTTCTGCGCAACTTGAAGCCAGCGCTCAAGATCCGTGCCGATAACTATAAAAGTGGTGTTGCCTACTTATCAAGCAACACAATACCTATTAGGCGGTGAGTAGCAGTGTTGAATGGTCGTAGAGATCGGTTATCTCCTTCACGTTTGCCACTGCGCTTGTCGGCAGACGTTATACCTATCCACTTTCCTTCAGCATCACAAGATAAGGGTGGGTATCCACAGGTGGACAAGAGGTAGGTAGGTAGCTATAAATTCAAACAATTGTTAGCTGCAAGTTGTTTCAGTAGTATTAGCTGACCCTACCAACACCAACCCTCTGCCACAAAATTTGCTACATAAAGGAAGGTTCCAACGCAGCGTTCCTTGTGATCAGAGCCACCATTCATTTTGAATAGAACTGTACCTTGCCCACGTAGGAACGCAAATAGTAACAGGGTCTAGGATGAAGAGAATAACCTATTCTGTCTAGGCGCTCCATTTGACAAACGCGCCTCTGACTAGCCTCATTTCTATTTTGTGTAATTTCCAATCGCCCCTCATGGATTGCTTGCCACCCGTGACAATCTGGAATTGTATTCCTTATTGCCCCCACTTCACGCTATAGGTAGGTACATTGAGACGTTGATCGTTAACCCATCATCGCCATTTTTTTTTTAGTGCAAGTAGTTGCCTTTAATTACCTACTTATTACAGTATTCACTGTAACTAGAGAGTTTGTTAGGTTACATACTTTAGTATCATTCTAAATAGGTACATACTTTTTCTTTTGTTTTCGGTGATAAGAATTGACACTAGGGTTTAAGACTAATAATAAGTAATTAAAAGCAGCAGCTAAAAGAAAAATAGGCGACGATGGGTTAACGATTCACGCCGCAATGTACCTCTGCAGCGATTTACCCAATTTGCAATAATAACTTCGTGTTACCGGTAACGTACCTAAGTCACCGGGTGGGGCCTGGATTCCAGATTTTCATCTGGTGAATTCTGGTGACAATCCAATATACCCTTTACGCACGTCTCTTAGCTGTAGGTAGTTGTTCTTTTAGTAGTTTCTACCTAGAGCGGCATTGAGCGGACGCTCGCGACAGGCACCTATCGCGTGACAGCGCGCGTGTTCACACGAACGGTCCCGGTCGCTGAAAACCAGACCTATTATTTACCTACGCAGTGTCGCTAATTTCAAGTTTAACGGTGTACATGTGGCAGTGTCGATGGAGAACTTATTATGTAGGTAGAAAAAAGGGCGCGGGGCCAGCTCGCCGCGACAGATGCCTGCGCGAGTCACCCGCAACAGAACACTTCGGGTTCGCGGGGCGTCTGCTTTGTGCAGTTTCAGCCCTAATGCCTAAGCCCGCCAGCTGCAATGAATCGCACGACAGCGCAGTGAGACTGGGTAACACACACATTGGCACATCCGCAGTGCGCATGGAATGCCACAGTTCCATGAAACTGCTGTTTTATTTGAGGGCGGGCATCCCTTCATTCTCAGTATTCATACTAAGAATAAGGGGATGCCCCCTCAAATCTTATCAAAGAGTTATTTAGTTGGTAAGTAACTATTCATAATTATTTTACGTCAATGCATATGATGGGTTCTTTTCAAATTTACGATAGCAGCTGTAAAATAGGAGACGACAATAAAACTAATTCCAGTAAGTGGTTTAGACCTATTTGATGATATATTACATGACAAAAAAATTTATCATTACATGTACTTCTAAAAATATCAACATTAAGATGTTTACTAAACACCAAATGTGCTCCTCGCACGCACACGTAGCGGATCAAACGCTCAGTGACATAAACACAGACAAAAAGTCAATATTTTATTTACACATTTGTTTTATTCTGACATACACAACTTGGTATATCTCCAGTTTGTTCATGACCGATTACTTAGTCTAAAAATTTAATTTCATCCCTAATCAATGGAAGAAACATCTAATTTGTATAAAATACATGATTCTGATTGCTCGATCCTTTACCAAATTAAAGTACAAAACTACATTTCTGCAATGAGATCCAGATCAATAACTGACAGTGACAGATGAGGGCGACTCTACGACACGTACACACACACGCGCGCGCTCTACGCGCCACTCACACGCAACACGACTCAACACGACTCGCCGGCGTACAGGGACAATGTTACAAATTTATAAGCTCTGTAATTATATTTACTCATTATTTCTATTATGTTCAGTACGTAAGGTAAAATTTCGAGACAAATGCCATAAACGAATCTAATCAATCTGCAATAATACTCAGTGAATCTATAATCCATACTATATTATAATAAATTTACGCTAGAGCCGTACGAACGCGGCTTTATCGCAACTGACAGTATTTTACCCTTAAAAAATCTTCTTAAAATGTTATCAATTACTTCCTTAAATTAATTATGTGGAATGAAATGACGTGCCCCCAGCGCGGCGAGGGAGAAGCGCAGGGGTCACTCATGACCGGTGACTTAACCTGCGGACAACAAGCTACGGTTTACTAACGTCGACAGCTAGCTCTTAAACTAGGATAGCAATAATATTATACTTCAATTAAAAATCACAATAAGGAACATTTGTTTTACTCTGGCCTCCTAGATATCATTCTAAAATTCCAAAAGGTCAGCTAGGTGCAGCATAATGTCCAAGAGTCTCACCTCACTATTGGACTGAGATGACTATCGGCAGGTACAGTTAATAAGGCTGGTGCCTCTGGTTGGCGCGGCCGCCGCCTCCGCCGCCGCCGCGCTGCTTGCCACCTTGGTACCCGGCTGTAACGTCACCTGTTTGTAACGCTAAACTCTATTTATTTGGTCTTAGATCATTTGTCAAGCTGTTGGGTTGGGAACAAAATGTCATTATTTATTACCACTATTTAATTAAACCTCACATGCAATGACACACAGACGTAACAGTACTTTATTAGTAATTAAATTAATCAAATAAATATAACATTTACACAAATGCTAACTTAGACGCAAGACACGTGAGGCGCCCCGGTCGCACGACACCTACACGGGCCTATTTATAGAGGACTACGATAGAAAAGAGCGAATGCACCTCTGGATTTCCAATTGATGATACTACGTACTAACGGACTGTTTCAGTATCCAGCTAGGTAAGTAGTATCTACCCAGATATTCAATCAGAGCAAACATTATATTAAGTAACCAACACTCGTTCGAAGGTGGTAAATAGGCCAAAACGTTTTAGAAAAGTAAGAATAAGTTAATTTTGCCAGCTATGTACAAGGTTATTAATTAATTATGGTTTTGTCCGTAATTTTAACGTTACTTTGACAGCTCTTAGTAAGCAAAAGATAGCGAGTTAAGTGTCATGCGAGCCGCCAGCGCAGTCCCCGCGCCGGCGTCCCCCGGCCTCACGACACATACGTCACACTACACTACACGCGCGCGGCCGGACAGCCGCCAGCCGCACGCAGGAGCTAGCTAAGCTTCCTCCACGCTCTTGCTGACTATTTAAAACGCCTTTATATCTCACAACCAAACCAGTTGAGAATTGAAAACTAATGCAATCACATAAGTTTCGAGTTCAACTGCGACGAGGTGACAGTGGAAGAAATTGGAATATCAGTTAGTCATTGGAACAAAACTTGGCCTCGTCAAGGCTACCTGACCTAAAATTATATTGTAAGGTCGCTTGTGTACTAGAAATGAACTGTCCAGGTGTGAGTCGAACCATCGTTCGGTGCAAGCGAGTCCACAAGCGGCCTGCCTACTGTCAGCTGGGGTGGGTTGAGCTCGGCAAGAGCCTGGAGGCAGCGCGTTAGTGGCGGAGTGCAATACCTTTGCCGCGCGGAGCCGCGCGCGCGCCGTACCCGCCCTCGTACCCTCCGTACCCGCCGTAGTCTGCCCGCAACACAAACACATTAGTCGGCCACCGCTCCGGCCGGCGCGGCGCCGCGCGCGCCCGGGCCCCCGCCGGAGACTGCTCGACGTATGCTAGTTATAGTTCGCTCGGCCGGCGCCCCGCCGACGGGGGGGGCCGGCCGCGGCTGGCGGAAGGGTAGCTCGTAAATCGTCTCGCGCTACGCTTGTGGGCCGGGGGGAGGGAGATAACACATCACTTCGTGTTGCTGCCCGCTATCAGTCACCGACCGGAAAGCGTCCGCAGCAACGTCCAAAATTACAATGTAAAGAGGGGGAGATGGTCTGATAGATCAAGGCCTATTTCCTAACAGTAGGGTATGGTCTTAGACATACATAGGGTAATAATAAAATATTTTGGCATGTGTCTACCTAATTAACGAGACGATTTAAGATCTACCCGGAGGGGCCCACAGCACTCGAGACAAGTCTCGTGGTGCGAGCGTTGTGAGGCGACGCGTGCACAATCACCGCGACGCGAACAATTCATTGAACTTTATACTAGCGAGCACATTGTTTATTTTCTGAGGGGTATTTAGCTCTCATGTTATAGTGTTGTTTAAATATCTTGACATAACACTTAGTATTGATACAATTTATTTAAATGTTCAACTAGTTTCACAGTAGAAGACTTGACGTAGTGATGCAATAGTTATCCATGCAATTAGTAAAAGATATTTGACAGTGTGAAGTATGAAGCGTGTGGTGAGTCAGAAAGGGCAGGGAAGTGGACTAGGGTTACATATGGAAACACATTGAGAATTTTTGTAACAGTGCTTTATTCAAAAGCTTCATCATATCTTTATCACTTTCACAATGTCTCTCCATATTTACCCCATTTCCCAGATGTAGCATGTGGCGAGAGCGTCCAAAGGTAAAATTATTACCAAAAAAAAGTAAAAGAAACTCGAGCAACATTGCTACATATGTCAAAAGTGGTATTACAAACGAACGCTTATAAACATAAGGCAGGTAACATACATATGTACAGAATATAGTTTATACCCGTTGAAACAATGATAAAGAGCGATAGCCGAATGGGCAACTGCACTACGATCTACGCACGAGAGTACGCGAAGCGGCTCCTCGTGGAAATAAACAAAATATGCAACTTAATATGATTTTAGCAAAGTTATATGAGATGATTAATCCTAGTTTTTTCAAAATTTAGACAGAGCTGCGATTATATTCAGATTATACACTGTCGCCTCGACAACATTCACTACACATTATCTCGATAGAACATTAAATATATAGAAAAATAAATATTTTCCTACACACTAAATTAAATACCTAAGCTTCGCGTGATGTCGATCTCCTCGTAAAATAAACGTTCACTATAATGTAAATAGGCATATCTCGAGGACGGAGTCGCGCCTCGCTCGCAACGCTAACCTAGCGCCTTACTCTACTACGTTCACATCGTATCCTAGGATCAGGTAACATCAGTCGAGGTAATGTGTCGGTGAGCGGGCTAGCGGGGGCTCGCCACTATACTAGTACTGCTTGCCGCGTTTACCGTAATTGGGGTATCCGGAGTAATCGTAACCGCCGTAGCCCCCGTAGCCGTCGTATCCGTAGCCGCCGTAGCCGTATCCGTCGTAGCCGCCGCCGTAGCCTCCCTGTCCGTAGCCATAGCCGCCGTAGCCCCCGTTGCCCCAGGCGCCCTGGCCGCCGTAGCCGCCGCGGCCGCGACCGCCGCGCAGCCCCCGGCCGCCGCGCCCGCCGCGCCCGCCCATGCCCCCGGGCCCGTCGGGCTTGGGAGTCGCGCGCTTCACGTCCACCTGCACACAACAATCATTCCTTATCTACTGTCCATCTATATCTTGCTTCAAGTGCGAGGAAGGCCTCGTAGTGCATACTGACCTCCTTGCCGGCGATTGTCTGCTTAGGTGTCTTGAGTAATTCATTGACCACCTGCTCAGATTCGAATGTTATGAAGCAGAATCCCTTCCTCTGGTTCTTAGTTTTGTCAAAAGGCATCTCAACTTCGATGATCTGCAAGAAGAAAAATTACTTTACATTTCTAAACTTGATAAAAGAATGTTACTCGTTTTTTTAATTTTTGTCAGTGGCCCGGATTACTCTTCAGTAAATGTCAAGAAGAAATTATCTCACCAAATCCGGATTTGTCATCACATTAAACAATAATAATAGTGTTGAAAAAAGTTTGATTAACTTACGGTTCCAAAATTGCTGAAGAAGTTTTTGATTTCATCGTCAGATATTTCACTGCTGAGCCCGCCAACAAATATCTTTCCATGTCTCGCCTTTGCCTTCTTGGGATCTACTTTTTTGTTGTTAATTGTGTGCTCTCCGGCAGCCATCACTTTGTCTATGGAATCTGGTGCCTTGAATACGATGAAGGCAAATCCTCTAGATCGGCCAGTGTTTGGGTCAGTCTTGACATTGATGCTTTCAATCTCACCATATGCGCTGAAGTGATCACGTAATTCCTCTGAAAAATTAAAGAATAAATTATTAAACTTGAAAGCTTTTTTTAAACCTAGAAAACTTAATCATATAAATTCTCAGAAATGTGGGTATAAGCTTTCTTCAATGCTTAGTCAGAAGCAGAACTGAATAGAGTCATCATGATATAAGACAAGGTGAACGGGTATGGGCAGTTACAAGTTACCAGTCAGTGATAAAGACTAGCTATAAATAGTACCAAGTAGGTACAAAACACTACAGGAAAACCAACAATCAAACTACACTTACTATCTGTGGTCTCCCAGCTCAGGCCTCCAACAAAAAGTTTTCTGTGGACATTGTAAAGTAAGAGATTAAAACATGAAGAAATAGACGATTTAGACTTGTGTCTCGATTTAGAAACTGACTTAAAAATTACAATTTATTAATTAACACTATGCAGTACTTGTTTACAGTACTTTACAGCTACTATTTTTTCAAAACAAACTCCAAGCACTGCAGCAAATCAAATTGACAACCTGTAAGTTACAAAAGTAAAGTCTGGAAATTTACATTTTCAATCAGGACAACGAAATATGAAACAAGATGTTACAATCATATCGCAAGATTTGAAATTGGCAAAGGTGATCCAGGCCCAAAGTTAAGTGGCCGATACAACTAGTCAGTTTGGTCATAGTTTTACTTTAGTGTGAGCCCAGCGGATATATACCATGACGTCCTTCGGCGGCAGCTGCGGCGGCGGCGCAGGCTCACACCTGCAGAGAGACACAGCGTTAGTAGCGCCCCAAACTGACCAACGCGCCGCGCCGCGAGGGCGACGACCCCTCACCGACGCACTCGGCGCTACCGATTTAAAATCTTGCAACTACCTACGTACGCTTTACCGCTAGCTTTGGAACCGCTAACACCGGCATTCACGACACGAACCACAAATAGCTAACAAAGAACCAAACGAAAAATCAATATATGAATCGAGCCGGTGTCGGGTGCAAAAGAGACGCGCAATTAAGACGCCATTTTACTTCATGCGGCTCGGAGATAATCTAAATTTTTACAAATAAGCCTGGAAATGTTCTGAAATAAAAACTAAGACTTCAGGGTCTGAACTTAATTCGTCGAGAACGCACTGTAAAGATGAAAACGTGAAATTTTGAATAGATCTAAACGATTAAAGTAGATTAAGCGTTATGCCGATCAAGATAATGGCAGAACGCCGCCATTGTGGCGGGCGCAGATAAAAACTGCAAAAATTACCAGAATGAATATCCGTGAAAGTCTTAACGATTTAAATATGATTACGCATAGAAAAAAGAAATTACAAAATGCTTACAAAGTATAAAACAAAACCAACTTTACCTGTCATCATCGCGTCCAGGAGCTTCGGCACTGTTGTGTTCTTGTGTATCTCCTCCACCATTTTCTGCATTTCCATTAAGTTGATTATCAGTAACGTCTTGTGCAAAGTTGTCGTTATTGGCCATGATGACTTATGTTTAGGCTAAAATTAATAATAAACTTAAACCTAAGGTCCACACGCGACCTTTAACTCCGAATGCCAAATGCAGAAGAACGATAGGAAATGCGTGATGAGTCGGCGCGAAACAGTTGTTATGTTGGCTATATGCTAAGAGACGCGGTTTTTTTGCACACAATTCCACCCCTCCACTGCTATCGACCAATCAGAAGATAGTAGTCCAAAGAGGTCAATGGCGTCCATCCCGTTATAGAAAAGGACAACTACTCGACTAACGTGAGTTAGAAAAGGACAAATAATTTTACAATTCTTGAATCGATCGATACGCCGTTTACCAACATTCAGCCGAAAATTTTACCGCGTTTTTTTAGGTGTTTTACTGATGTAAGCTACGACCAAACTATTATACGGCTTAGAAATAAAAAAGTTTTTAGAAAATAAAAAGAAAATAAGGTGAAATAATAAGAACGACTTTTATAAACCAAGTTTATTTTTGTAGGATTATTTTTGAAGTATAATCATAACTGCGATTTACCTATATCGGGTTACAATATTATAACAATGATGAGTTATTATTTGTTTTATTAAAACTTTATTAATTGTATATGTTACAATTACATATAACCTATAATAATATTATTAACAATATAGGTAAGGCCTAACTAAACTAAGTGAAGTTTAGTCTTCACTTAGTTTATTATAGGTAAGTATTGTAATTAACAAAAAATAAACTGTACGAAAACTGGATTGTTTGTAGTGAAAAAAGCATTAATTCTAGGGTTCCGTACCCAAAGGGTAAAACGGGAACATAGTACTAAAACTCTCCAGTCCATCCAGGTCCACCCAACTCAATTTAAAATTATAAAAAAAAAACATTTGTAAAATGTTGGTGGTCTGCAATAGCATTCAATAAAGTTTTTAACAAATTGTTTAACTAAGATGTGCCAAAAATCGAAGATGTTCTTGTAAACTAGCTGGCCAAGAAAGCTTACTATATAAATTATTATCGTATAGGTGTCTTAAGCTGTATTACACATTAAGGCAAGCACGCATGTGTAAACAGCTTGCTCACCCAAACCTACACTTCATGATTTCTTTTTAGTGATGCCGGGTTTTCAACTCGATAAAGGTGAGAATGTCTTCGTGCTCGTGGCTGCTTGTGAAACCCTGAGTGGACGTATGGACTGCCTTTAGCTCCATGACATTTTCTGTCGACTGTTTGTACCAGATAACCAGACGTATAAAACGGACACCGTCAGAGCCGCTGTCACAATCTAAGCATTTGCACCACAGCCATCTAGAACTGTCACCAGAATCGAATCCTCATTATAACGTACCTACTCTTGTGATGCTTAACGCCCTCCTGAATGCTGTCCCTCAGTGTGAAGTGTTCGCGGACGAATAAAATAAAATAACACGTGCTTATCTCCTGTTCTGTGAGAGGCAATAAGCAAGAATGTCCACTGTTCCATATTCATTTTATATTATTGAATTCAATCTTAAATATTAATTTAAAATTATGTATTATTTAAATAAATGTAATAATAATCAAGATCAATTAAAATAAATTCCATACAATTGCCAATATTATGTAGGTATAATTGTTAAATTTTATATCTTTACAATTCTATATTAATAAAATGTTACCATTTTAATCAACTATAAAATGACTACAAATAAATAAATAAATGATGAGTGGCGTAGCTACTAAGGGGCTGGGCGGGA
The DNA here is from genome assembly GCA_929112965.1 of Mythimna albipuncta. Lineage (NCBI taxonomy): Eukaryota > Metazoa > Arthropoda > Insecta > Lepidoptera > Noctuidae > Mythimna > Mythimna albipuncta. The sequence goes on along the minus strand of OV815969.1, from coordinate 609,495 downwards.
CAGCGCCCCGGGGCCCTCAAAACCTGTTAAAAAACCGCTTATTGAATGAACGATAAATAAATGAAATATTTCTGTTGTTAATGTGATAATTGAAAAATAAATAATGATAATGAATTTGAAAATAAATAAATAAATAAATAATTTATCAGACAAAATACCACTGTAGTATTAGTTGCAAAGCCTATTCATGAAGTTTCGGTAACTAAGCTGTGAAAGATATCGTCGCCGATCATATTAACGACGATCACGTCTCCATATCATTGCTGTGCATGTTAATGATACATTTTCATAGAACTTGGGATTTATGTAAAAGATAAAGTAGCGTTGCATTTTTAAAATATGTATGTAAATATTTTTCAAATATATCGCTAGAGCCGTTCGTTAGTTCGTTATTGCCCCAGAGCCCTTGGTCGCCTAGCTACGCTGCTGTAAATGAATATGCTCGCAGACGAATGGAATAAAATAACACGTGTTTGTCTGCTGTTCTGTGAGAGGTAGTGTGCGGGGGTGTCCACTGTTCCATAATAATTTTATATTGTTGAATTCAATCATAAATTATTGTGTTTTTAAAATAAATGTAATAATAGTCATTTATATACTAAAATTCTATATGACTGCCAATATTATGTGTATTTATATTTGTCTGTTATATTTTACATCTAAACAATTCTATATTAATAAATTTAAGGGGGCATATACCATTTTAATCAACAGCAAATAAATAAATAAATAATTATGTATGTTCGCGGACGGATGGAATAAAATCACACGTGCTTGTCTGGTGTTCTGTGAGAGACAGTACATATGTAAGAGAATCCACTTTATCTTATTAAATCTTAAATTATATAATTTGTTTTAAATGATATAATTATAATTTATTTAAAATTATATAATTAATATTGAAAAATCTATTAATAAATCAAAATCGATAAAATACTAAAATTCTATACAATTGCCGAAACTATGTATCTTATTTATGTTTTCACTACGTATATGTAGGTACCGTTTTAATCAACTACAAATAAATAAATAAATAAATGATTTTTTGTGTTTGCAGACGAATGGAATAAAACAACACGTGCTTGTCTGGTGTTCTGTAAGAGACTGTATGCAAGGATATCCACTGTTCCATGTTAATTTGTATTATTGTATTAAATCATAATATATTATTAATTTAAAACTATGTATTTTGGAAATAATTATATTATTGTTAAAAATCAATTGTTACTTTACTAGAAGTTAAAGTACTAAAATTTTATACTGTTTTCATCGTTATGTATTGATATCTTTCTGTTTTCACAATTCTATGTTAATTAATGTTAGTAGATTTGAACCGTTTTAATCAATTACAACAAAATTAATAAATGATATTTTTGTCGAACGACGAGACGAATGGCAAGTCGTGCTTGCCATTCGTTTCATCATATTGAAATGTGGTATTATGATATAGGCAAGTATAAACGCAAGGCAAGTAAGACCTCAATAATAAATGGGTCAATGTGTGCTAGCCTGTATGATCATAACAAATTATTTAAAAATACTTTTTTGATACCGCATTTATACATTTGTGCTCACAACTCTCATCGCCACTTGCCTTGTCGTTTCACGAAACATAATGTATACAAAGTAGGTTCGCGAGGCGAATAGCGAGCGCGTGCTGGTTATTCGCCTAGCCACTTGCGCTAAAACGCTAATGTGTTCACATTCACATCATAGTTAAGGATCTATTACACTACGCGTTATTCAGAATCGTTATGTCTATGGTTCGACGTATCTAGTCTATGATTCGACGTATCGCGCAGTGTAAAGGACCTATTACACTGCGCTGATTAGCGCGTGCGATACTCCGACTCGTACTATTTTTTTCATTCATAGAAACACAGTCTAACCCTTATAACACTTCCGAAACGTCGAACCATAGACTAGATACGTCGATAATAGGTCCTTAATAGGAGTTAGACTGTCTTTCTCTTCTATGAATAAAAAATAGTACGAATCGGAATATCGCACGCGATATTCAGCGCAGTGTAATAGGTCCTTTACACATTCGTGCTCAATGTTCGTTTCGTCGTCGCCACGTCGCCGTCGTCGGTCGTACTACGAAACATTTGTACACAAAATGCACGAAGTACAGTCCGACATAAAAGAAAAGAAATGAAATATTATGGAACTAACATTGTCATTTTAGTGGCAACACTTGAAGCGAGTACAAGAGCAAGGGGCTTACCATGACCTCTTATGGAAACGTTCAATTCCCAGTGAGTCGAATTTCTTTCAAAAGCAGGCCTGCTTCTGAATCGCTAAAAATCATACCATGGCAGTTATAAAGTTGAACAACTTTTTTGTTGTACAGTGCAGTAAATAAACATGAAGACTATCATTCCGAAATAAACCAAATGGGTGAAGGAAAAAACTTGTCCCTAATTTTGGAGAACCCACAATCATTGTAATGGACAATGTACCTGTCATTCCGTAGTTATGAATAAAGCTCCAAAATCAACAAAATAATGATACGAAGAAAAGAAGGTCGGTAAAACTGTACAATACTGGACGGCGAAATAATGGGTGTTTTGGGGTAGAGGGGAGGGAGGGGGACGGGAGAGGGAAGCCTCCAACCCGTCTCCTGAAACTAGGAAACTCATACTTTTGGAGATATTCAAGATTGAAATTCTTCCAGAGAAAACCTCCTACAAACAAAAAAAAACAAACTTAACTAACACTTTTAGTGTAGACAGGACACCTAGAAATATTTTAAGCTTTTCAATAAAATTGTAAGTGTCAAAACTAATAATGATTCGTACTATTAGCTGGGTTGCCACCTGTACGATGATGAAGGCTAGCGCCCTCATTTATTTTCAACACTTTTATGTCGCACTGTACATTGATTAGCGGGCGCGCTATTTAGACAAAATGCTTGCACATTCGAATGTTCTATTGCGGCTTTGAAATGCAGCTTGAGTTTTTTTTTTCTTTTCTTACGAACATTCAGTATTTTTTTTAATTTTACGGAATATTATAAAATATTGGGTGACTGGTAATTAGTGTACGATACTTAAACACGTGATTGTGCTCATGTTAACCAACAACTTTTACTATGGGAATAAACCTGAAAACGCGAAAAAATATGTTTGCTTAATGTACTGAACAGTTGATTTTTTTTTTTTGCAATTTCGGCTTTGCTCCTATAATAAAAATTGTTTGATAACATGAGCACAATCACGTGTTTATGTATCGTACACTATTTACCAGTCACCCTATATATTTAATAAAGGAGAATTATATAACGAGCGACTAAAAAAAAAACTTAGCGACTGATGATGAGATACTGTTTTAATAACTTGAGCGGTATGAATTTGAGTAAGCGACACATTAACTAAACTAACAACAAATATTGATTAACAATAAAATCCAGAACGAGCTTACTAAAAGTGGGTTATTGAAATCCTAGTTAAACGATTAAATTAGTATGTGAGCGGCTAAAATAATAAGAGAGCGACTAGAAATAAAAATGAGGTTTTAAATAAGGAATTTACGCTAGTAAATGTTTTCATCATTGTCTAATTATCTAGTCGCAGGTAGATTCATCATTTGAACTGGGTGAAATAGATTAGGTTAGGTTAGAACTGTGACCTACCGCGCGTGAGCCGAGTGAGCGAAGCGAGCGGTGCCGCGGCAGCGGCCGGCGAACGCTACGACCAAGTTGCTCGCAGATTTTATTTCACCATTTTTTAATTATTCGGGTTTTCGCAATATCCGGATTATCAAATTACCTTGTGACATACATAATACATAAATATCGGTATTTAGGACATTCGATACTGTGTACATTTATATTTAGGACATTCGAAACACTTAATTTAAGATAAAATGCCGCTCAGTATAAATAAATCATTGGCCAAATCTGGAAAAAAATGCAGGACAAAACATTGACACTCAAACAAATATTAGGTCACTCAAATATTATGAAGCTTCTCATTTTGTATTTTAAGTAACTCAAATTAAAGTTTGTAAGTCACTGTTCTATTGATTTCTCGTCACTCGCAGTCAGTCGCTCACTTATTATTTCTATAACCCAAAATAATTATTTTTGTCACTTAAAATTTTAATTTACACTCACATACTACCCTTTAATAAATATTTCAACGAACTAGGTGCACTAAGGATATTTAAGTCGTGGTAAATTTGAAGATATAAGCAGGGTTTTACTAAGTATAGTGAGACTTATTGTAAAATCGCTGCGTCACCGGTCACGTCTAGGTCTGCATAGGTCTGTACACAGTGTTTCACAATGATGACATGAAATGATGGCTTCAGAGATCTAAAGTACAAAATTGATAAAAATTTATGATAAATAGTATTTTTCTATCCATTCCAGTGCCTGCATTTTTCTATGAATAGTTTTTTTTTTCTATAAAGGCAGTAGAGCATTAAAAAAATTAGATTTTTATGTATAGCAACACATCTCCAAAATTGACACCCGAACGGTGAGGTAGGCCCTTTTTTCTGTTTTCAGTCCTTATTTATCGTGAAAATTACGCGAATTTCTTGATAATTTGTTGCCGATTACGCCACTTTAATGCCTAAATTTTACTGAGGTAAGTACGATTGAATGATTATTGATTTAAAAACTACATAACTTATGTATTTTGATTGTCGGCAGACGTATTCCTTTTTAAAGGTTAATGCCCAATATTTTTGTGTTTTCGTAGTTATTTGCATTGATACGCTATTATCTTTGAACTGAATCAATTATTTTTGAATTTTTTCCACAATATGAAAACAGTTGGTTACTTTTACTTATCTGGGGTAACAAAAGAAGCTGGTATCTAAGGTCGGAGTCGCCATGCGTGCTTTGACAAGTCGATTTCGATATAAATCCTGTCCGTGTCCTAGTGATAGATATGAGCGAATTGAGTAATTGTTTACATATCGTGAGATGGCTGTTCGAATGGCAGTTGCGACACATTATCTGTCACTTGTTTACTACAGATGCAGTTTTATGCCATTATGCTGCAAGTATTTTATTGTTATGTACTGTTCAAGTTCTACTAGATCTAGTATATATCGCAAGATTAGGACGGGCGAAGCTAGCTGATCCGAAACAGACTAATGTTTTCCATGTAAATATTTGAATAGAGATGTACTGTTTGGCTGACTTTTTATTTATAGCTACAATGTAGTTTATTAATATGACATCAAGATCTATAATACTTTGAATACTTGGATTTACTAAACTTAGTCCATTAGTTTTAATGAATTTTTAATTCACTGTAGGCAGAATAGTTTTATGGCAGGTACACATAACATAAACAAGTGTGTATTGATAGATTTTCCTCCTGCATTGGTCAAAGTCAAAGTCAAAAGTTTTTTATTTCACATAGGCCTACATGGACACTTATAAAACGTCAGAAGCTAGTGCACGGTTTGAAATTGGTCGTTTCCTATGGAGAAGAACCGGCAAGAAACTCCATGGTTACTCTTTTAAAAAAGTGGTTGTAGTTACAATATTTCCATATTACAGTATTAATAGGTATTTTTTAAGAACAGTGTAAACCGGTCTATATTGTACTCAAAAGAACAATAAAATCATCAAAATAATCATTTAAAAAAAGTGAGTCAAAATATGAAGTAATCTAAGATGGTACAGGGGAGTTTGGGCTTCTTAACCTTTCAATCGTTTTAATTGCAGACACAATTGAAAGACAATAGGTGCGCGAACGCCGGCGTTCGCTTGGGGTTTAATGAATTAAGCCAGGTTTCTGTTTGTTTTTAGTATTGATACAATATTTAAATATTTTGTTTAAATCTAACTTATGCACAAAAATCTTATCATCAAACTCTGAAACGTCTTAATCAATTTTTATGATTATTTTTTTTTGTGTATATTTGGTAGGTCTGAGAATAGAATGTCTATTTTTTACTCTTTTGTGCCATTTTTTTCTTTGATAATTTATATGATAGAACAATGCCAGATCAGCTCGTAAATATATACTTTACATATCCAGAAATAATATAAGTCTGGAATCCCTAACTGCTTTCAGCAAGCTGGCTGATTAATATTGGTGACTGATGAAAAAAGTAGTTTGCCTTGCAGTGGAATGGTTCCAGGCTGGTATTAGTGAATGAGTACATCACTAACTATTGATGAGAAGTGCTTTGGAAATAATGATTGTTTTACTAGCGTACTACTAACCATACTCATCATGTTTATGTTAGAAGTGGAAAGTAATACAAATGGACTGCATACATCAAAGGACTGGAGAAATCAACCTGCTGCAGTTTTCCTGTCTGATTATGTTTAATTAGGTGTCTTCAAGGCTAGAATGTATAAGCTGTTCAAAGTCAAAGTCAAAAGTTTTTTATTTCACATAGGCCTACATGGGCACTTATAAAACGTCAGAAGCTAGTGCACGGTTCCAAATTGGTTGTTTCCTATGGAGAAGAACTGGCAAGAAACTTCATGGTTACTCTTTTAAAAAAATGGTTGTAGTTACAATATTTCCATATTACAGTATTAATAGGTATTATTTAAGAACAGTGTAAACCCGTCTATATTGTACTCAAAAGCACAATAAAACCATGAAAATAACCTTTAAAAAAAAGTGAGTCAAAATATGAAGTAATCTAAGAATTCGTGGAGTCTAGTGTTCTTCCATTTACATTATATTAGTAAACTATTGCGCTTCACCATCAACTATTACATCACTGCTTACCATAAAGTTGGATCTTAGTCAAGCACTAGTTTTTAAAATCTTAAAAAAAAAATCTATCAGTGGCTTCACCTGCGTGAAAAAGAAGTACTATGTGCTATTCCTCCTGTGTTCATATCATGATGCATCAAACTTTCACTGATAATAACTCAACTGTGGAGCCGAACTCGCTTCGGGTCCATAAATAAATTTCTGTTGTCTGTGTGAGAACCTTCTCTCTCTCTCTCTTTCTTATATTTTGATGTGAGATTCAGAGGACCGCAGTGGTCCTTCCACATACAGAAATTGGTTGATGGACCTAGAGCGGCTATGGTTCCACAGTTGAGTTATTATGCAGAAGAGTTATGTGAAGTACAGTGCTTGGGAAGTTGGGAACAATAGGTACACAGGGTTAGGTGTTACATTAAAATTAAGTAGGTATTTGGTAGGTGGAATTTCTATAGTACTAAGAAACTCCATTCTGCTATTGAACCAGCCATTGCCTTTTTTCCTTATTTTCCTCAGTAGGCACTCAGGATGGTTCTGTATATTTTTTAATTATTTTCTAAGCTAAGAATACCATAAATATACTAAGATCTTTTGGGCACTTGAATGACAGGGGGGAGGGCATTTGTCATACAAGGGCATAAAGAACTTTGTTGGTAAACATTTGAAAAATTGTCATGGAAACTTGTATTGAAAAAACGATGTTGGAGTTAGTTCCAATTATGGTCGCATAATATTACAGAGTTATTTTATAATTATTAAGATAGTGTAATAAGTTGTATAAGCTAGAATGATGTTAGAAGAATGGTATTAACTGTGGCAGGGCAGCGTATAGCAGAGGGCTGTTTTGGCGCACTGTGAACAACAGCGATGGTAATGGAGGCGTCCCCGTCCCCGCAGAGCGTCGGCCGCGAGTTCGTGCGGCAGTACTACACGCTGCTCAACAAGGCGCCCGCCCACCTGCACAGGTAACTTGCACACTACACCAGCTTGCCGAGCATTATCCTCACTAATTTGGAGCTTTGTCAACCAGATACCTCAGAACATCAGTGTTATTTGTAAAACACTGGTACTCGGCAGTGTCCCAAGTGCCAAATTAACATTGAACATTCCAATGTTAAAATTTTTAATTTAGTGACATTGGTTGTTTTTTGTACTAATTAGCTTTTTTGTTAACCTCACTGCAGTTGACATAGAGAAATCTTGTTCAATGAAAAATACAAATAAAAATAAAATTTGACAGTTCTAGGTTTACAAAAAAGCTTATCTCACGTGTGTTACAAAAAATTTATTTACCGGACTAAGCGTTTCGCCTCGTCGCACATCGAAGTCTCCTTCGATGTGTGCTGTAGGTGTATTTAGGTGTCATCAAGGCTAGAGTGGCTCCTAATAAACGACTGCACCTCACCATCAACGATTGCATCAGGACTTGCGCTGGCTTCAAGTTGCGCTGAAGTCGAATATTCGGTCTCAATAGTGGTGCGAAGTGAGACGCGGGGGCGGAAAGTGTCAGTGATTGGCTCGCCGCGCCATCGTGTCATAGACGTCAATCATGATTCGTTCCCTGCGCTGCTGCATGTATCTAACAACGACGACGATTGGCTCGCCAATGTATGGAATGCGCAAAGCGATCCCCACTCTGACGCCGAGCGCTCAAGATCCGTGACGGTAATTGTACCATCAGGTAGGATCGCAGTCAAACCTTAGTTAATATTATTAAAACAAAAAAGGTTTTAAGACATGTAAGTGACATCAATATTAGGGCTATGCAGCAATTGAGTGGTCACATAAGGTATCAGTACGATTAACACGATTCTAAAAAAGGACATGAACGAAACTAATGTTGGCTCAATAAACTCGAACACATTCCTAAACTGAATTGCCTCGGCTGAGATATTTCTCTATATCTCTCCAAAAGATTCGCGTCATGGTCGATATGGCGATTGCTGGTTTGATGACTACTAAAATCTTGCCGGCAGTTGGAGTTCTTCTAACAGCCAGTTTTTTCATCAACAACTAAAACTATCAGTAAAAGTATTAACTTTTACTTGACTATTACTGATATTATAGCAAATGAGTTTCTTCATCCAAGTAACAGCTAAACTAAAAGTCAATAGAGTTACCATAACACAAACAGCATAATTACCCCAAAAAACGTGGGGAGCTTTTTTTACGCATGACAACATCGCAATATCTTCTGTCAAGTAGTGTCAAAAAGTCGAATGTCATTTAATTCTGTTTATACGAACGCCACTTTATTTACCTGGGCTCCAATATTAGTAACGATGGGTCGTGCGAGGGGGAAGTTCGCAGGAGAATTGGCATGGCTAAGAGCGCTATGTCTCAGCTTAGTAAAGTCTGGAGGGATCGCAACATCTCCGTAAAGACCAAAACCAAACTGGTACGGACATTAGTCTTCTCGATCTTCTCGTATGGCGCTGAGACTTGGTCGCTAAAAGCTGCAGACCGCAAACGCATCGACGCCTTTGAGATGTGGTGCTGGAGAAGGATGCTCCGTGTCCCTTGGACAGCATTTCGGACCAACGTATCCATTTTACAAGAACCTAAAATCGCCTCACGGCTATCGTCCGAGTGTCTTCGCAAGGTTCTGCAATACTTCGGTCACATTGCAAGAAAGGACGGTGGCAACCTCGAAAGGCTCATTGTGACCGGTAAAGTGGATGGGAAAAGGCCTCGTGGGCGCAGCCCAATACGTTGGTCCGACCAGATCCGCACCGCTCTTGACTCTACGATGTACAATGCCCTTCACACCGCCAGAGACAGAAACAGATGGAAGAACATCATAAAGGCTAAAGTGATGAAGCAGGGAGGTCACGACCCTCAGCATTGAGGAATACGACGCAAGGAGGAGGATACGAACGCCAATGAACGAATGTTTTTAGAATTGAATTGATAAATAATAACATAAGTAAATGATTTAAAAAAATAAATGCTATTAGTTGTTGTTATTGCTATTAACAACTGTTATTGGCTTTTTTTTTAACCGTTATTTTTATACGTTTAGGTACACAAGCGCTAAAGGTCGCAGAGCCTAACTTCACACTCGCCAAGATAGAACGGCCGTACTGTACAATAGTTAATTTAACGTAGTCGTATTAAATACAAACTGAAAATAAACTTACTTTTCTGTGGTTGGCGTCAGTTTATCTTGTAACAACAGGCTGAAGTATGTAACTGATTCCTTTGAAATTCTGTATCGGAACAGAAAATCAGCGTCGTCCCATACGAAATGATCTTTGCGAGCATTAAACTTTTTACGTCTACGCGTTAAATAACTAACGATAAGTTCATCGTCTGATGAACTTGAACTTTCACTGGACGAAGTTTTTATTTATGGTGGGATAAATCATGTATTGACATCCCCCGCCCTTGGGCGGAGCGGGAGATAGTGTCAGACTCTTACTGACTAAAAGACCCACCCCGTTCCTTCTAGCCTTCATACCGGGGCTCGAGCGCCCTTTCGGATAACCCTGGCCCTAGTAGGCTTCGACTCGGCTGGGTCCCTGCTGTTGCTGACAACTCCTTGAGGCGCGCGGGAACAGTGCGCGCCGTCGACGACTTGGGCTTGGTCCGGACAGTTACCGGACGGCCGGACAGCGAGCTACCCATTGCTCACTGTCCGCAAGCCCGCGTCTACGGTGGCCGGAAATCGGGATCAGAATCTCGGCGACGCGCGACCTCGGCGGCGATTACGCCGTTGCCTGATGCGTTCGGCCTCCTCCTTTACAAGCATTACTGCTTCGCAGAAGTCGGCGACCGCCTGCCACTCCTCCTCGCTCCGGACCATGGCCTCAACCAACTGGACGAAGTTCGTGATAACATATTAGTGAAACCTAAATAATCTACAACTTTATCAAAATGACAGTGACTTTAGCTTTAGCAGCCCCCTAATGACTAGTAAAAGTTAAAGGCAAAAGTAACAGTTAAACCAACAGTTAAAATTGTGAAGAAACGAATTTGACCGTTACTTTTACTTTATGACGTTACTTTGGCTGTTACTTTAGATGAAGAAACTGGCTATAAGTAATATAGTACAATTGCCGGCACGGATCTTGAGCGTTGGCTTCAAGTCGCGCAGAGGTCAAATATTCGGTCTCTTTAGTTGCGCGAAGTGATACGCGGGGGCGGGGAGTGTCAGTGATTGGCTCGCCGCGCCATAGACGTCACTCATGATTCGTTCCCTGTTGCTGCATGTATCTAACAACGACTACGATTGGCTCGCCAATGTATGGAATGCGCAAAGCGATCCCCACTCTGACGCCGAGCGCTCAAGATCAGAGACGGTAATTGTACCCAAAGGTGTAATCCCCCAAATGTCCCCACAATGAATGGCCCTGTGCGTCTCTCATCCATCGGATTCATGCAACCTTTACCAGGTCATCAGTCCACCTTGTAGAAGGCCTTCCAACGCTGAGTCTTCCGTTACGCGGTCGTCACTTCAGAACCTTTCGGCCCCAATGGCCGTCTGCCAGTGCCAGGGTTTAGTGTCGTGAAAAAGATTGCGTGTGAGGTAAACTTAATAATACTGACCCCAGGGACCAGCAGTCTTATTCTCTAACCAAACAGCCTTGAGCGCAGCGCTTGCCGTAGTGACATAGGATTAACAATCTAATGACCCTATACACTAGATTGTTAATCCAATACGGATTTCGTCGCTGCGGCTAGCGCTGAGCTCAAGATTCTTTTCTTAGAGAATATAACGCCTGATGTCCCGTCGTGGATGATGCTAAACTGCAGTGGTCTGTCTGCTATTCGTAGTCTCCAACAAAAGGTAACAAGTAGCCTGAGTCATAAGTTAGTCGCTCTGTGCGATCCTTCGTTACTCAACATTTAGTATGGTTGCGTCGTTTTCGAACCTGTTCTCAGCCAGGCTATCGAGGTCATGTCCATTCGGCTTTAACTTGAAATTTTCATAACGAACTATTTTTATAAATGATGTAACGATGTGATAATGTTCGATTGATAACATTGCTGAGGGGTTACATACGAGTTTGTGTTAGCTAATAGCTGTACGAGTGGCACTCCTCCCGTCCCCGGCGCGGAGGGCGCGGCTATCGACAATTCGTCCATTTGTTACAAATTAAAGAGAACTTTTTTTATATTTATTGTTGATAGGTTTGCGCTTCACCTGATAGAAACAAACAAACGCAAACGCATTCTATCAGGTGAAGCGCAAACAAAACCGCAAACGGTCAACGATGGAGCGCGTATATCTAGAAATAACCTATTCACTCTTGACATAGAGATTCCCGGGTTGTAGCCATCGGGAAACATAGACTCCGGCTGGGAATTTCACTCCTTAAAGGCCATTTTACATTAACTAATTGCTGAGTAACTTTACTGGGTGGAAAGACGCTTGTTTAACTATATTCAGACAGTCGCTTACTTAATACAATGTCTGTGCAGGTGCCAAACTTGTCGGTGTATTTTCTCTACACACAGTGAACGTGAGTGAGTCAGACACCACGTGACGTTTTGTTATCGCGCCGGTGATGTGACTTTGTTTGTTGTTATTTGCGGCGACGCGCGGGTGACGTACAGCATTCACATATCTAGTTATCAGACCGCCTCATACGGAACTCAGCCAGTAAACTAAAACATGCTAGTTTCATTATTTGCTAATCTGCTAGATAGATCATCAGCGGTACGCACCAGTGATGAGTGCCGTGGTCGCTCACCATTGGCCTCATAATAATAATAATAATAATAATAATAATAATAAAGCCTTTTATTTCATATCCTTGATAGCTATAAAAATATGTTTACATTCGATGTTTATATACATAGTTTTTTTTTTTTTTTTTTTTCTTAATTTATCTAGTGGATAGGAACCCCTTCTTGGGTATAGGCCTCCTCCAGCTTATTCCAGTCTTCTCTATTTGCGGCTTCTCCTATCCAATCTATTCCCGCTATTGCTACTATGTCATCAGCCCAGCGTTTCCTTGGTCTCCCTTGCCGTCTCTTGCCACTGGGTCCTGTCCATCGGGTCGCCTCTATGGTCCATCTGTTGTCGGTATAGCGGGCCAAGTGTCCGGCCCATTTCCACTTGAGTTTGAGAGCGTGATGGAGAGCATCAGTAAGCCTTGTTTTTCGTCTGATGGATTCACTTCTTACTTTTTGTATTTTTCTTATTTTTAATATACTTCTTTCCATAGCTTTTTGGCATACAACTAGCTTGTTTTGTATTTTTGAGGTATACGTCCATGTCTGACATCCGTAGGTGAGGGACGGTAAGATGCATGAATCCAATACGACCTTTTTTTGGTCGAGAGAGAAGTCGCCTTTTAATATTTCTTTGAGAGCCCAAAATTTTCTCCAACTTAGGCCTATCCTTCGTTCCACCTCATCTTCGGTATTTTTGCTTTTGAATGATAACTGTTTTCCTAAGTAAACATAACCATTGACATATTCTAAAACTTTGCCGTTTAGTATGACTGGGGTGGCTATGCTGTTCGTCATTACTTTTGTTTTGTTCTCATTCATTTTTAGACCCACTTTTTCACTTTCAACATTTAATGCGTGCATCAATTCTTCCAACTTGCTGCTTGTTTCTGCGAAAAGGACGATGTCGTCCGCAAATCGGAGGTGACTTAAGTGGTGTCCAGCTACTGTGATACCTTTCTCCCGCCAGTTTAGCTTCGTAAATATACTCTGTAGTACAGCTATAAAAAGTTTTGGCGACAGTGGGTCTCCCTGCCTCACTCCTCTCCGGATTGGTATTTCCGATCCACGATTTTCCAATTTAACTCTACTAGTACTACCCTTGTAGATGTTCTTCAAGATCTCCACATACTTTCTGTGAACACCACATTCGTTGAGGGCCACCCAGATCGAATCATGTGAAATGCTATCGAATGCCTTGGCGTAATCTATAAAAGCAAGGTACAGAGGGCGATTGAACTCCTGGTATTTTTCCATAACTTGTTCCATTACATGAATATGGTCTATTGTGGAGAAACCGGATCGGAAACCGGCTTGTTCGATAGGTTGAAGCTTATCAATTTTCGGGCTTATTCTGTCCTGCAGTATTGACGTAAATAACTTGTATATACTAGAAAGAAGGCTGATTGGTCGATAGTTCCCTATGTCCTTTGGATCCCCTTTTTTGTAAAGTAGGATTATGTCTGACCTTTTCCATTGTTCTGGTGCCTGACCTGAGTCTAGAGCCTTGTTGAAAAGGTAGCTTAGTGGACGTGCTAGTGCAAGGGCTCCTATCTTTAAGGCTTCATTTGGTATACAATCAGGTCCAGGGCTTTTGTCAGGTTTCAGTCTTTTAATATTGATGATTACTTCAACTGTATCAATTTCTTCTGGATCTTCTTTTTCTTCATGGTCTTTTAGTTGATCATTCTTTTCCTCTTTCCTGTAATATTCAGTATTATTTCCATATAGCTCTGTGTAGAATTCCGTGGCACAATTGATGATATCTTGTCTAGTATTTGTGTTTCTATTTTTTGTTTTGATATTTTGAATCCAGTTCTTATGTGTGTTTAGTTCTTTAAAAGCCCTTTTCGTACTTCTATAGCGTTTTATATTTTCTTCTATTACATTATATCTGTAGTTTTTGTAATCTTTTTTAATGGCCTTGTTTGTTTCTTTAAATAGTTTGGTGAGTTCTGTTTTCATTTCTTTCGTTTTTTGTCTCGTTTTTATTAGTTTCGTTCGTCTGGCTATGAGGTCTTTTGTAGATGTGGTAAAAATTTTGTTGACTTTTTCTTGTTTTTCTCTGTTTTCTTTTGTTTCTATACTCTTCTTGATAATTGATTCCAATGTACTGTAATATGTTTGGATATTGTCATTAAGGTGTATTGTCTCTAATTCTTGTAAGTTTTTGTGCAAGTTGGCTTTATATAGTTGCGATTCTGGCTCTGTTTTCAAGTTATTGAGAGAGGGTCTGTATGAGGGTCTGCTTTTCTTAGTTCCTTGTATCTGATATTTGGCTCTGACCATTCGATGATCTGATGGAAATTGGATTGTATTTAATACCTCTACATTTTCAATTTTTTTTGGGCAATTTGATAGAATGTAATCAATTTGGTTTTTTGTGTTTTGATCGGGGGAGACCCAGGTCCATTTCCGATTATTTTTCTTTTTAAAATAGGTATTCATTATTGACATTTTGTGTTCGTAAGCATACTGTATGAGTCTCTCTCCTCTTTCATTTCTATATCCATAGCCATGTATTCCCATTATAAGGTTTTCATATTTCTTTGGTTGTCCTACTTTTGCATTAAAGTCTCCAATGACAAGGATATATTTACTAGCAAGATTGTGGGCTTTTTCTAGTGTATCATAAAAACTCTGTACTTCCACATCTTTTGCGTTTTCGGTTGGGGCGTAGACTTGTATTATGGATAGGTCTCTGTTTTCATATTTCATTTGGAGCATAGCTACTCGTTCAGATAACCCTATAAACTCTATGATGTTATTTTTGTGTTTTTTCTTGATTAAAAAACCAACTCCGTGCAATCCAAGTGTTTCTCCCTTATAACAGAATATGTAATTTTCATGTTCTTCGATATTACAGCCCATTCTTCTAACTTCTGCTAAGCCAATTATATCAAATTCTATATTTTCCACTGAGTATATAAATCCTAAAAATCTTTCCGTTGTTGCTAGAGATCTCACGTTATATGTTGCTATGTTAAGGGGTTCTTTTGATTTTTCCTTTGCTAGAGGGTTGTGGTCATTTTCTCCCACGGTGACCGGCCGGCTTGGGAGAGGTATGGTTGTTGTTTTTGTTTTTAGTAGGTTGTTTTGGTTCTGGTATTCTGTTTTTTGTTTTAATTGCTAGCTGCTGACTTTTTCTTTTTGCTGGTTCAGGCGCGCGCGAGCCATGTATTCAAAAGCATTGGTTGTGTTAATCTTTTTTGCTGTTGGTGTTGCAGATAAAGATGTTGAGTTATCGTTGGTGTTAGATTGTTCAGGTGAAAATACTGCCCCTCTCTTTCTTTTCTCTCGACTCATATCAGTCTGTTTTTTAATAATCAGTTTATCATTTTTAATGTATGCAATATTGCCCTTCTTTCTTTCTTCTTCTAGCTTTGGTTGCAATTGCTTTCTAATTTCTAGTACTTCTTTAGTAAAGTCCTCTTTCATGTAAACCCCCTCGGGTAGTTTCTTTTTATTTTTGAAAATCTCTACTTTTCTCCAATTAGTAGTGAATGATATCAGAATGGGTCGCGTTTTATTACTTTTGTGTCCAATCCGAAACGCTTTGTCTATTTCTTGCTCGTGTATATTAATTTCGAATATAGAATTGAGTTTTGCTTTCATTGCTTTAATTAAATTTGGTTCTTCTCTTTCCATTTCATTTATTCCAAAAAATATAAGATTGTTCTTTTTTTTGTCCATTTCTAAAACCTTTAATTTTTCTTTTAGATGCATAACTTCAGATTTTAGTAGTTTATTTTCTTCTGTGAGGCATTTAAATCTGTCGTCTATGTGGTTCATAACGTTAGTTGTAACGGCTTCTGTTATAGTTTTTGTTTGTATAACCATTTGTTCTTGGATTTTTTCTAACAACGTTTGCATTTGGCTATCCATATTCCTATTATATTGGTGTAAAATGTTTTCCAAAAGAGTAGATGATAACCCGTGAGTCGGCAGAGTTTATTACGATAAGTTTTTTTTTTTTTCGTATTGCAACACTTTTTTGTTTCTGACAGTTGGCTAGCTTGGTTTATTTATCGCTAACTTCACTCCAGTGATTTTGTCAGTTTTGACAATTTATTTTGGAGGGTAGATAGTTATTAGTTCATATGGATGTTATTATGATTTCTTTGCATTTACGTACGTTATTTTTCCGTAGTTCATGTCCTCAAGCTCGCACAAGATCTTGAATTACTTTATTTTCACTGTTTTAGGCTTGTCACTTGTGAATTTATTGGTGAGTGGTTGATTTTAGTGGGAGCGAACTTCGGCACGTCTGTTTACTTTTAATACCGGAAGCGGAACCATTGGCCTCATAAGAAGGCTTAAAGTCACCCAGAGGGGAATTAAAGGGAGTGGACTGTGGGACTTTGTGTGATCGAATAAGCCAAGGAACCAAGGTTACCGACGTAGTCTCAAGAAGGGTCGGACTTAATCTGTTCTGTAAGCCACGTGTTCTGTACACATTGCTGAAAGAACAGATGGTTTCGGACTGGCGACTGCGCTGGACCCGCGATGACCTGGTGAGGGTCGTGGGAATCTGATGGGTGCAAGACGCTGAGGAACATCGCCCAAGTGTACCCATAGGAGAGGCCTAGGCCCTGTAATTGGCAGGGTTGCGCTGGTTGTACACAACTTGTGTCAATTGTAATTAAAATCTCACAAAATTGCCCTCGCCATAAACTTAGTATTAAGTAATCTATAAATTCAGGCTGGGCTTGTACACTGCCTGCGTTGCTGTTTCTGACACTCATCGGCTCCACTGCCACTATCTACTTAGTACGGCTTCTCTTTTTTTTAGCCTGCTCTGTCCCACTCCTGGGCAAAGGCCTCCCTCCTCTCCATAAATTCTCTTACAAAATATATATTACTAGCTTCTGCAGTGGACCCCCGTTTTACCCCCTTAGGTGTGGACTTTCGTAAAATCCGTTCTTAGCGGTTGTCAACACCCTATAAGGACCCTACCTGCCAACAGTTATAGTTTTTAAGATTTCGTGATTTATCAATGAGTGGTTTTGCACTTTTATATATTATAGATTTAAAGATTTCATTCTTAGAATTATTTTGTATGATCAAAAATAATACATATCTACTTCTACCTAAAGTGCATCCACACTGAGGACGCGTTCAAGCCATGCAACCAGTTGTCCACTACTGATTGAAAGGATTTTTTAAAAAATTTTAGTTTTAGTCCAGAGGGCCGAGGTCTGTGCTAGCGGAGGCTCAATCAGCAGCCGTAATGAAAACCAAAATAAATCGCTGCAACGCCTGAGTTGCCAAAATTGCCATAACGGATCTTGAGCGCTCGGCGTCAGAGTGGGGATCGCTTTGCGCATTCCATACATTGGCGAGCCAATCGTCGTCGTTGTTACATACATGCAGCAGCGCAAGGAGCGAATCAAAAGTGACGTCTATGACGCGATGGCGCGGCGAGCCAATCACTGACATTCCTCGCCCCCGCGTCCTACTTCTCACCACTAAAGAGACCGAATATTTGACTTTTGCGCAACTTGAAGCCAGCGCTCAAGATCCGTGGTGGCAATTGTAAGAACCTTGCTTTGTGTTGTTGAAAAGTCCAAGCTATGTTATCAACAAAAGTATTTTTAAGGTATAGGTTTACTTCACCGTGTAATAAGACATTATCTTGAAGCACTAGCTGAACTTTACACTCCTTTTTCACAGGAATTAAAAATGAGTTAAAAAATAATGTAGGAAATTGCCAAATAACTTTTTTTATTTTTTTAAACACAGGAATTCCTGTCGACACAACACAATCATAGTCATATTCGATTTCATATTCCTTCTTATTGTGATATTCCTCTAAAAAGAGTTTGATTTCCGTTACTTACACATTTGTGCACAATTTATTTAGTTTATTGGTTAATTTAGTTACCTAAGTACAGTTTGACTAAATTATTTAAACATAAAGTAATAAATGAGGCACCTATAATAAACGTGTGAGATGTAACACATCTGTACTAATATTATAAAAAACCGGCCAAGTGCGAGTCGGACTCGCCCATGAAGGGTTCCGTAGCAGCAAGTAACATAATATAAAAGTTCTTGTTATGTGTTGTAACTTTGATCGCTGTTTTAATAATAGTGTATTTTTTTCGGTTTATGACGCATTAAAAAAAAACTACTTATTGGATTTCGTTCAAACCAATTTTCGTTGGTAGTTTTTATAGTAATGTATATCATATATTTTTTTTAGTTTTATCATTCTCTTATCTTAGAAGTTAGAGGGGGGGGGACACACATTTTACCACTTTGGAAGTGTCTCTCGCGCAAACTATTCAGTTAAGAAAAAAATGATATTAGAAACCTCAGTATCATTTTTGAAGACCTATCCATAGATACCCCACACGTGTGGGTTTGATGAAAAAAAAAAATTTGAGTTTCAGTTCTATGTATGCGGACCCCCATAATTTATTACTTTTTTTCTATTTTTGTGTGAAAATCTTAATGCGGTTCACAGAATACATCTACTTACAAAGTTTCAACAGTATAGCTCTTATAGTTTCGGAAAAAAGTGACTGTGACATACGGACGGACAGACAGACAGACAGACAGACAGACAGACAGACATGACGAATCTATAAGGGTTCCGTTTTTTGCCATTTGGCTACGGAACCCTAAAAAGGAAAGATTTTTATGTTTGTATTTTTGCTTGTAGTGAATAAACTACTGGACCAATTTGTTAAATTCTTTCCCCATTAAAATGCTACATTATCACTAAGTAACATAGGCTATGCGTGTGAAGCCGTCGGCAAAAGCTAGGTTAGGCAAAGACGTTGTTCATAAATGTACTGCCCATGCCCAGCGCTGGGGTAGTTGCAGCACATGTAGCTGTCTTCACACTGTAATCAACTTGTCACTTATGTAAGCACACGTGAACAAAGTGTGTGCTTAAATCAGTGACAAGTTGATTGAACATCCATTTATTTCGTTTAAGTCTTCTTCTTAGTCCGGCCCTGCTCCCATCATCTCGGGTCGGGTATTAATATTTTTAACGCCACGGTCGGATAAAGTGACAAACGAAAACGTGCCAAACACGCCACCGTCGTCTACAGCCGACAACAAAACGATATTTTGAATTTAATATATTTATTTTGTACTTAAAGGGTGAGTTGCACCATTTAACTATAACGATAAAAAAGCCGTTAACAGTTGTCAAATCTTCGAATTGACCAATAGGCGGCCGTTTCACGGCTGGTTATGGTTTGGTTATCGTTATAGTTAAATGGTGCAACTCGCCCTAAAAATGTCGTTTCCTTGTCGGTATATAGACGATAGTGGCGTGTTTAGCACGTATTCATTTGTCAATAAGTTAAGTATGTTGTTTGAGTAGAGCTAGAATAGAGAATAGAGCTGTACTGGTTGCCAAATATTGGTCAGAAAAAGTATAGTTTGAGAGCATCGACACGATAAGAAGAAGACAAATGAATCCATATTATTTTTATATATTTTGTGTCCGACAGTGCAGTAGATTGTATGATTGAAGCATGTGTTTGTGTTTGCAGGTTCTACAACAACTACTCGTCGTTCGTGCACGGAGGGCTGGACGCGCCCAACCGCGAGACTCTGCCCGTGGTGGGCCAGAAGCAGATCCACAACCGCATCCAACAGCTCAACTTCCGCGACTGCCATGCCAAGATCAGTCAGGTGTGTACTGAGAGCCACCGACGCTGCCTGCCCTGCTGCCTTACCAGTCTATGAACTTATGGACTATTTATTCAATGTTATGAAGGGTGCTTTATAATACTTGCCAAGAGAGTGGCAGTAAACCCAGGCTTGACTTGTCCCATGCTTCTGTGTTTGTAGTGAAAAATATTCTGTAGGATGTCCTAATCAAGGAGTTGGGACCATATTGATGTGTGTAATGTTTAGTGAAGTGTTATAAATTAATGCATCATTATTCTCTCTTGTGTGTAGGCACACAAGGTGGCCCGATGACCTAGTAAAGAAGTAATCATTTAATCCAATAAGTTCAAGACTTGTTTATTTGTAAAGATGATCTTTATCTTTCAGCTATGAGTGTTTTTTGATTGAGATGATTATTCTCCCGTTAAATTTCTTCTCTCCCTTTAGAACCATTAAACATAACCAAGCTTAATTTTGGTCAGTATCTTATTTGTCTAGCAACCATCAGGCACCAACTAAATAGTAATGTTTACGACAGGTGGACGCTCAGGCCACGCTAGGCAACGGCGTGGTGGTGCAGGTGACGGGCGAGCTCAGCAACGGCGGCGCGCCCATGCGCCGCTTCACGCAGACCTTCGTGCTGGCCGCGCAGTCGCCCAAGAAGTACTACGTGCATAACGACATCTTCCGCTACCAGGTACCATCGCCACCACTACTAGTGGAAAGAATCACTACCTAGAACGCTACAAGAGATAAACCACAATATACGCTTTACTTCACTGATTGTGCAATATTTTTTTCAAATATGCTGCTAGCTAACTATCTAAGGTGTAAATGTATTTTGGAATAGTTGCTGTCAGTTTTTGGTTTTATGAGTGTAAAAATGTAGCTGACTGGCCTGTCGGCTTAGTGGTCAGAGGCCCTGACTGCGATGCCGGAGGTTGTGGATTCGATTCCCACCTAGGACAAATGTTTGTGTGATGAACCATGATCATTTGTTCAGTGTCTGGGTGTTATTTATCTATACTATGTATTTATTTAGAAATATATAAGTATGTTTATCAGTTGTCTAGAACTCATAGTACAAACTCTGCTTAGTATGGGACTAGATAGCGTTGTGTGAGTTGTGGAATAATATTATTAATTACATTTACAATATAAGTTATGAAATAGATAATACCTTACATTCGATTGTAAAGTAGTATTTAGTGTGGCAAATAAGTGATAAGAACGTATGTGGTGGTGTCGCAGGACATCGTGTTCTCCGACGAGGAGGGCTCGGGGTCGGGGCGCTCGGAGGGCGAGGAGGAGGAGGCGGGCGCGGGCGGCGCGGCTGGGCCGGGCTACTTCCCCGTGGCGCCGCCCGCCTCGGCCTTCCCGGCCGCCGCCTTCCCTGCGCCGCCGCTGGCGCCGATGGCGACGGGCGCGCCGCTGTCCGGCGGCGCGCCGCTGTCGTCCGGCGCCCCGCTGACGTCCGGCGCGCCGCCGCACCTCAACGGGCACCCGGCGCACGCGCCGCTCGCGCCCATCGACGACTCCACGCGCCACCTGGTGGCCGCGCTGCAAGGTACTATTTTATGGGTAGTATTTAAACGAGTGACTGTAAATTAAAATTTTAAGTGACAAAAATAGTTAATATGTAATAAGTATAATGTTTCCATAATGAGACCTCGCGCCGGGCCTTGGTTAAGGCCATGGTCCGGAGCGAGGAGGAGTGGCAGGCGGTCGCCGACTTCTGCGAAGCAGTAATGCTCGCAAAGGAGGAGGCCGACTGATGCTTTACTTGATGCGGCAACGGCGCTCTCGCCGCCGCCGCTGGGATTCCGATCCCGATTTCCGGCCACCGTAGGCGTGGGCTTGCGGACAGTAAGCAATGGGTAGCTCGCTGTCCGGCCGTCCGATAACTGTCCGGAACAAGCCCAAGTCGTCGACGGTGCGCGCTGTTCCCGCGCGCCTCAAGGAGTTGTCAGCAACAGCAGGGGCCCAGCCAGGGCGAAGCCTACTGGGGCCAGGGTTATCCGAAAGGGAACTCGAGCCTCGGTATGAAGGCTAGAAGGAATGGGGTGGGTTTTTAGTCAGTAAGAGTCTGACACTATCTCCCGCTCCGCCCAAGAGGGGGGTTGTCATTGGATGATTTTTCCAACCATAAAAAAAGTAAATAATAAAGACTAATGATATTATTTGTTTTCAAAACTATGTCTAAATATTTTTATTTCCTAAGTTAATAAAATTGAAGCTTGGCACGAATTCGACTGTCATTATTAGTTTTTAATTAAATTATATCATAAATTTAATATTCTCACTGATAAAACGTTCTCGATGATAATCTAAAGACGCGGGATGTGGTCGTGGTTCCAGCTCACAGCCTGAGCGAGGCGTCTCCGGAGCCGGCGGCGTCGCCCCCGGCCGCGGCGCTGGGCCCCGCGGGCGCGGGCGGCGCGGGCCCCGGCGCGGCCCCGGGCCCCGCGCCCGAGCTGCCCAGCGCGCCCGACAGCGAGGCGGCCCCGGAGCCCGAGCGTGAGGCCACCCCGCCGCCGCAGCACCCACGTAAGTACACACAAGTTACATATTTTATTACACTGAGCTCAGCTTCTGGAACCAAAATAATCACCAAATAATACTGACAATTATAAACACTCGCTAGCTGTTGTTATTAGTCGAATTAATTTGATATAGCCAGCCGCATCACAAAACTTGCTCGATATTGGTGACGAATTAATGAAACCCGTATCTTTTGAGAAAATGGATGCTATTTTATTTAGTTTTTTTTTTTTTCACAAAAGAACAGAATTTTATAAACATTGTAAAATATTTTCATGTATGAAAATAATCTAAATTAGATATTATGCATTAGGCAATGCGCTTATTTAATTGTTGGAGAACTAATACAATTTGCTCTGCATTAGTTGAATGTTTCTAAGTTAGATAGAAATTATTTTAAGAAATCAATTAATGGCATGCCTTGGATATGTGAAATGAGAATAATAGATAAACATTGACATTTTGTTGAAGTTAATTATTATGTAGTTTTATCGCTATTTAAATTATAGCTGTTAGCGATAAAACCGCTAATATCTACCAGACAACCTTAGGATGTATTAAAATATCTAAAATAATACAGGGGGTAGTCTGTGGTGTACTGTTAACAATTTAATCAAAAACTAGTTGAGCATAGCTTGATATTTGCCAACTTAATTTAATTCATTACAGATTTGTTTGGTTAAAAGTAGACTTGCAACGAATAGTATATTCGGCAGTATACTAAATAGCGAACATTCGGTGAGCCCACTGACCGAATAGCCGAATATTAGGCAAAAGTATTCGGCTGGATTTTAGCAGTAAACTACTTCCTAAAAATGCATGAAAATTAGTCTTGCACCATAACCTTCCCCTCTAAATTTTGATTGTGAAAATAATTCAAATGCATAGAAAAATTCTTAACTTTTCTAATACAGAAGATGATTAAATTATGTACTAAATACTTCAAATACTTGGCCGCTAGCTGGTTCATCTTCAGACTGGTGTCAGTCGACGCGTAGATGTGCGGTTGATGTAGCGCGAGGGGATCGTCGCCGAATTTGACCCTTTTAGTAACACTAACATTAGTCTTGTCAATCTGCATTTGCACAGTCTGCATCTGTTGTCTCGTATTCCTGTACAGTGCACTTGCCGGATGGCATGTCCGAATCCTGCAGCATACCTTTCACATGAGTCATAACTTTGTTGTAATATGTCCATCCAACATTAGATTGGTCATCACTCCCTGCTTCAGAATCGCTATAATCTCTAATATCCAAATACAAGCTCTGCTCCGGTAACATGAGAGGTGTAGTAGCATTATCTATTTGTACATTGTACAAGCTCAATTCATTGAATGTTTTCTCCCCATTAGCACCAGTTGGTGCCACCATGCCATTTGCTGCATCATTTCCTCGGGCTTCAAACTCTGCCCTCATAGTTTCCCCTACAGGTGCAATACCATCCAAAAAGTTTGGATTAAGAGATGGTCCCTTAGATAAAACTTCTTTTATACTTATTTGGGACCTGTTACCCTGTATCTGCAGCCGAATAGGTCGAATGCCGAATAGTAACCGAATATTCGTTGCAAGTCTAGTTAAAGTGTTTATTTTATTATTGTTGGGAGCAGTTATTATGGTGGTGTAAAGTATCCTTTGTTCAGGTTATAGTTTTAATATGATTTATGCACACAGTGTTTTATAAACCCAAAAAAGTGACATCGCATTTTTATTCCAAATTTGTATAGATTGATTTAAAAGAAATGCTAGAGTAAAATACTCAAGTTTCTAGTACATCTAGATGAGATATACATTTTTGAAAATGCGTAAATTTTATTATTAAAAAAAAATATATAATAAATTGCTGGTCAAAATTATCAGCAAGCTGATTAAACTCATACATGAAGATTTTAAAGGCGCAAATTACAAAGTTATCAAAAATTATTTAGGTTAATTTTTGTTTTTTTATATTTTCAATTTTATTTTTAACTCGACAACCCCTCAATTTCGCTACTTGATTTTTATACATAAAAATGCTTTATATGTGCCCCTATACACACAAAAAAAAATCGAAGCCCGAATCCGTGGACTAACGAAGTTATAATGAATAATATGTTTATCCGGATCGAATCGAGGTTGTCAATTTTGTAAAAATATTTATTTTAAATTTTGGTTGTTATGGTTATTAAAACGAACAATGTTGAATTATTGTGATTTTTAGCACTCCAATATATTATCTCCACTTATATTGTAAAAAAGTAAAAACACTTGTGAAAAAATTGTTTATTTTTTTCTTCTTACTTTTATTATTTTTATTCTTTTTCTTTTTTTCTATATTACTAAATCAGTTTTAAGAAATAATAATCAACAAGACTTGCAGAATTTAAATGATGAACTTGTTCACCAAATAGATAACTAATTATATAATCATTAAACATTAATTGCAGATATTATAAATATCAAAATCATCAAAAACCTAAAATAAATCAATCAAACAATCATTAATCATTTTCTGCAGTCAATATTTCGTGATCGTCTATATCATCAATAAATTCTTTCCCATTGTGATTTGGTATAAGTATTGCCAAAGCAGCAACAGGCAATGGACGTTTTTTCAAAGGTTTTCTTCTTTGGAGCTGCATTTTAGCAGCAATAATTGGATCGGAAGACAATAATGCTAAAAGAAACAGATCATACATTGTCTGAAGGCATACCGATGGGTAGTGGTGTTTTGTCTATAATAGATGCCCCATGAATAAAAATTTTATGAATGCTAACCGTCATAGGACACTCACATATTTGTAGGCAAGGTCTTTACAGAATGTACCAAATTTGTCTGCATCTACAGGAATTCCACAAGAGATCACGATCAAGATAATGTGTAAGCTATCAATAAGCCAAAGTTCTAATCCTAATATATCTGCTAAAGTTTTACGGTTTTCTTCTGCCAAAACTATGCGACTTGTGTTGTCATCATTAGTGGTTCCAGAATTAGGAAGAACGACATCTACTAATACACCAATTTTGTCACGTATAGCATCTTGGATACGTTTTTGTCTTTCCTGTACTGCTTGCCCTTCTGGTGAAGATTGATTGATACGCCACTTTTTTACTTCACATTTATACCCGAGTTTGAGGAGAAACTCCAAAACTCGGATCCAGGCGTGCAGAGGATTGACACCATGCGTCAACGTATCTGAGTTAATGGTTTTCGAAAATGCAAATAAAATCAGTTCTTTAGACTCTTTTTTGTAAATCATTCGCAATGGGCTGCAAGATCTGTAAGGCTGAGCTGCAATGTTTGTTCACAATAATACCTTATCAATTTGGGTGCTTTGATGGTAAATTCTTAAGGGTACAAAAGTTGCAAATGCTTGT
Source organism: Mythimna albipuncta (assembly GCA_929112965.1). NCBI lineage: Eukaryota > Metazoa > Arthropoda > Insecta > Lepidoptera > Noctuidae > Mythimna > Mythimna albipuncta. The sequence goes on along the minus strand of OV815969.1, from coordinate 583,589 downwards.
TTGTATCTTCCTAGTTTGTTGTCCAAATGTAAAATCAGGTATAAAAAATGTAAGGATATGACTAGGTAGGTACTTGAAAAAGTATGGTGAGTGGCTCAAGGAAACTTACAAGCGGCTACATTGTCGCTCCACCTGAACGCACTAACGATGACAGTTTCGTAAAACTTAGTAAACGTCAGCAAATCCCTAGTCGCCAAAGACTAGAGTCCACACTTGAATGTGAGCCTCTACAAAAGAGTCAAGACCTTTGCAAATACCTTGCACATTGGTGGAGAGCAAGTCTCACATCAAACATCAACAGCATTTACAAATGTTATTAAAGTGGCTTACAATCTAAAGACGTTGTCACGGAAATAGCCAACAAAATGTCAACAACTACAAAACCTTATAAAGTGGAAGAAGCTTTAGCAATATTAATAGACAGAAACATGACTGCTGACACGTACAATGTTATTCACTTAGATCTGCAACAGCGACGTTTTCCGGCATACCCACCTTATTACAAAATTTTGAAAGCCAAACTAAATTGTCACCCGGAATTCGTTCATATTACAGAACGAGAAGCGGTTGTTCCTTTACACTCACTCCTGCAGCACACTTTTGGCCGCCTTGTGCGATTGCAAGATGAAGTATTCTCACAACACTGCAACAAAATAGGAAGTAATATTTTAGACTGTGTCTTTGAAGCGGTTTGGGGTTTTGATGGTAGTTCAGGGTAAGCTTTGTACAAACAAGCATTTGCAACTTTTGTACCCTTAAGAATTTACCATCAAAGCACCCAAATTGATAAGGTATTATTGTGAACAAACATTGCAGCTCAGCCTTACAGATCTTGCAGCCCATTGCGAATGATTTACAAAAAAGAGTCTAAAGAACTGATTTTATTTGCATTTTCGAAAACCATTAACTCAGATACGTTGACGCATGGTGTCAATCCTCTGCACGCCTGGATCCTAGTTTTGGAGTTTCTCCTCAAACTCGGGTATAAATGTGAAGTAAAAAAGTGGCGTATCAATCAAACTTCACCAGAAGGGCAAGCAGTACAGGAAAGACAAAAACGTATCCAAGATGCTATACGTGATAAAATTGGTGTATTAGTAGATGTCGTTCTTCCTAATTCTGGAACCACTAATGATGACAACACAAGTCGCATAGTTTTGGCAGATGAAAACCGTAAAACTTTTGCAGATATATTAGAATTAGAACTTTGGCTTAACCCCTCGAGCGCCAGAGTTCAAAACACCACTACCCATCGGTATGCCTTCAGAGCAAGCCGCCGAATCACGCAACAAATATTGGCGATCAGATCGGGAGCAAACAAACAATGTATGATCTGTTTATATTAGCATTATTGTCTTCCGATCCAATTATTGCTGCTAAAATGCAGCTCCAAAGAAGAAAACATTTGAAAAAGCGTCCATTGCCTGTTGCTGCTTTGGCAATACTTAAACCAAATCACAATGGGAAAGAATTTATTGATGACTAGCTTTTGCCCGCGCGGCTTTGCTCCCGCTCTTCCCTACTTCAGCCTACTATACCCTACTCTACCCTACTATACCCTACTCTACCCTACTCTACCCTACTCTACCCTACTCTACCCTACTCCACCCTACTCTACCCTACTCCACCCTACCCTACCCTACTCTACCCTAATTTTCATTTTTTTTTCCATAAGAACCTTCTCCTCATAATAACGAACACAACAAAAAAAAATTTGCGAAATCGGTCCAGGCGTTGTTGAGTTATGCGCTTACCAACACATTTTGCGATTCATTTTTATATTATAAGATATAGACGATCACGAAATATTGACTGCAGAAAATGATTAATGATTGTTCCATTGATTTATTTTTGGTTTTTGATGATTTTGATATATATAATATCTGCAATTAAAGTTTAATGATTATATAATTTATTTATTTAAAGCTTTATGCACAAAACAACTGTACAAAGGTGGACTTAATGCCTTAGGCATGATCTGCCAGTCGACCTTAGGGTGGTGCAGAAACATAACATGGCAGGTGCAACTTAATATATAGGCAAAACAGAAGAGAAACAAATATATACAATAGTAAATACATACTTAGATACATACATATAACAAAAACAATGCTGTTGTGAAAAAACAAATTCAACCAATTAGCTCGGTGATGATTCTACCAATATCTTGCGAATATGCTCACATGCCTTCACCTAATAATTATTATTTCCTCTTTTAACATTTACACATATTATATTTTTAAATATTCCTTAAAAAAATAATTAAAAAAAAACATTTAAAAATATAAAAAATAGTAGCCCACCGGCATCGGGAACAGGGTCCAAGCTGCCGGCGGTCAGGGCTCCTGAGAGAGGAACCTCCGGACAATACGCGCCGTGTCTAGGAGTACTGCTTTCTGGATCAAGCCCTTGATCCAACTGCCTAACGAGAGCCTCCGCAGATGTTGGTCGAGGCTCTTGGCAATTAAGCCATTGGCCGTCACGACTATCGGCACAATGATTGCTCTATCCACTTCCCACATGTCGACAACCTCGCGGGCCAAGTCAACATATTTAGTTTGTTTATCCTTCTCAGCTTTCACGAGGTTCTCGTCGTGAGGGACCGCTATATCAACAATTATTGTGCGACGCTCTAGGCGATCTATCACCACTATAGGCTTATTGGCAACAATAGTCGTGTCAGTGATGATAGATCGGTCCCAATACAATGTGACGCTGCCATTCTCGAGAACAGGGTCGGGCACATACCTATAGTAAGGTTCTTCTGATTCAACAAGATTGTATTTAAGAGCAAGTTGCTGATGGATAATCCTGGCTACAAGATTATGTCTGTGCAAATAGTCTCCGTTAGCTAAATGAGAACATCCAGAAATAATGTGTCGGATTGATTCTCCGGGCCGGTGGCATGCCCAACAGATGTCAACCGTACCGTCCTTCACAATATATTTCCGGTAGTTGTTCGTCATCATAACTTCGTCCATAATTGCAAATAGATAACTAATTATTATTATAATTAGTTATCTATTTAGTGAACAAGTTCATCATTTCAATTCTGCAAGTCTTGTTGATTATTATTTCTTAAAACTGATTTAGTAATATAGAAAAAAAGAAAAAGAATAAAAATAAAAAAGTAAGAAGAAAAAAATAAATAATGTACGAGCAAACCCGTACATTTTGTATTGTTTAGTAATAATGCTGACGCTTGCACTTATGATGCGGTGCATCGCGCTCCATTTGTAAATTACTTTAGTACCAATAAATCCGGGTAACAGTAAACATCGTTTTACTTAATCAAATTCCCTAACTTGGGTCGCGGCGCGGTACTCATAAAATTTTAACATTAACAAACAAGGTGTAAGGTAACCACCGTACAAATAATAAATATTTTTTTCACAAATGTTTTCAATTTTTCACAATATAAGTGGAGATAATATATTGGAGTGTTATAAATCACAATAATTCAACATTGTTCGTTTTAATAACCATAACAACCAAAATTTAAAATAAATATTTTTACAAAATTGACAACCTCGATTCGATCCGGATAAATATATTTTCATTATAACTTCGTTAGTCCACGGATTCGGGCTTCGAATTTTTTTTGTGTGTATAGGGCACATATAAAGCATTTATGTATAAAAATGAAGTAGAAATTGAGCTAAAAAAATAAAATCGAAAATATTAAAAAAAATATATAACGTCGATTTAAATGAACCTAAATATTTTTTGATAACTTTGTAATTTGCGCCTTTAAAATCTTCATTTATGAGTTTCATCAGCTTGTTGATAGTTTTAACTAGTAATTTATTGTACATTTTTTAAAATAATTCAATTCAATCTTTATTGCTATAAGACATGTGTTACATAAGATCTTATAAAGTAGTTAAATAATTGCACATGGACCCTGTCGGGCACAGCAATTTCATATAGAACAATTTTAAGAGAATTATAATTAAAAAAGTAAAAAATAATCGGTTATACAACTCAAATTAAATGAAATACAAATGTCACTAACATAGAAGATAAAATTAATAAATGTCATAAGTTTATTAAATGTCAAAATACATTCTTTCAATTGTCCGAGCCGTGTTCATTATAAATGTCGAAATAAATTCAATATAAATGTAGAAATAAATTCACAATAAATGTCCAAATAAATTCATTACAACTGTCAAAATAATTTAATTATAAATGTCAAAAATACCAAAATAATTCATTACAAATGTTAAAAGTTTTATTACAGATGTCAATATAAATTAATTAAATAAGAATATTACAAATACCAGAATAAGTTAATGTCGAAAAATAAAAGATAGAATAAAACCGCAACAATGTCGAAATAAATTCATTGAGAATGTCAATATCGATAAGGTTCACAAAAACATACACAAATTATAAACCAAATATGGAAAAGATGTCAAATGTTTAAGTCATTATTGGTGTTATTAATTTTTGAAGTCGTCATCAAAGAATTCTTTCACTAAATAGTAACATTTCTCGACTAGTAGTTTTTTTAGCCGTTTTATAAATCTTATGTCACTTTCCTCAGTTTTGTGTCATTCGGTATTTTTTAATTCTACTAGAATGTTGTACTTGTACTAGAAATTTGGGTATTTTACTCTAGCGTTTCTTTTGAATCAATCTGTACGAATTTGGAATAAAAAGGCGATGTCACTTTTTTGGGTTTATAAAACACTGCGATGTTGAAACTTGTAAGACAGATATATAATTTCGTATTTTTGAAGCAAGTATATATCGATATGTTGTGTCCTCGTATGCAATGAGCGTGTGGTGTGTAACAGCGGCGGCGCCGGAGCCCAAGACGTACGCCAATCTGCTGAAGTCGGGGTCCGGCGGCGTGGCGGGCGCCGCGCGCACGTCCCCGCCGGCGCCCGCCGCGCCGCCCGCGCCGCACGAGCCGCGCGCGCGCGCCGCTCCTCACCAGGCGCCGCACCAGGCGCACCAGCAGCACCAGCAGCACGCCATGCCGCCGCCAGGTAACACTACAGGGTCCGGCGGCGTGGCGGGCGCCGCGCGCACGTCCCCGCCGGCGCCCGCCGCGCCGCCCGCGCCGCACGAGCCGCGCGCGCGCGCCGCTCCTCACCAGGCGCCGCACCAGGCGCACCAGCAGCACCAGCAGCACGCCATGCCGCCGCCAGGTAACACTACAGGGTCCGGCGGCGTGGCGGGCGCCGCGCGCACGTCCCCGCCGGCGCCCGCCGCGCCGCCCGCGCCGCACGAGCCGCGCGCGCGCGCCGCTCCTCACCAGGCGCCGCACCAGGCGCACCAGCAGCACCAGCAGCACGCCATGCCGCCGCCAGGTAACACTACAGGGTCCGGCGGCGTGGCGGGCGCCGCGCGCACGTCCCCGCCGGCGCCCGCCGCGCCGCCCGCGCCGCACGAGCCGCGCGCGCGCGCCGCTCCTCACCAGGCGCCGCACCAGGCGCACCAGCAGCACCAGCAGCACGCCATGCCGCCGCCAGGTAACACTACAGGGTCCGGCGGCGTGGCGGGCGCCGCGCGCACGTCCCCGCCGGCGCCCGCCGCGCCGCCCGCGCCGCACGAGCCGCGCGCGCGCGCCGCTCCTCACCAGGCGCCGCACCAGGCGCACCAGCAGCACCAGCAGCACGCCATGCCGCCGCCAGGTAACACTACAGGGTCCGGCGGCGTGGCGGGCGCCGCGCGCACGTCCCCGCCGGCGCCCGCCGCGCCGCCCGCGCCGCACGAGCCGCGCGCGCGCGCCGCTCCTCACCAGGCGCCGCACCAGGCGCACCAGCAGCACCAGCAGCACGCCATGCCGCCGCCAGGTAACACTACAGGGTCCGGCGGCGTGGCGGGCGCCGCGCGCACGTCCCCGCCGGCGCCCGCCGCGCCGCCCGCGCCGCACGAGCCGCGCGCGCGCGCCGCTCCTCACCAGGCGCCGCACCAGGCGCACCAGCAGCACCAGCAGCACGCCATGCCGCCGCCAGGTAACACTACAGGGTCCGGCGGCGTGGCGGGCGCCGCGCGCACGTCCCCGCCGGCGCCCGCCGCGCCGCCCGCGCCGCACGAGCCGCGCGCGCGCGCCGCTCCTCACCAGGCGCCGCACCAGGCGCACCAGCAGCACCAGCAGCACGCCATGCCGCCGCCAGGTAACACTACAGGGTCCGGCGGCGTGGCGGGCGCCGCGCGCACGTCCCCGCCGGCGCCCGCCGCGCCGCCCGCGCCGCACGAGCCGCGCGCGCGCGCCGCTCCTCACCAGGCGCCGCACCAGGCGCACCAGCAGCACCAGCAGCACGCCATGCCGCCGCCAGGTAACACTACAGGGTCCGGCGGCGTGGCGGGCGCCGCGCGCACGTCCCCGCCGGCGCCCGCCGCGCCGCCCGCGCCGCACGAGCCGCGCGCGCGCGCCGCTCCTCACCAGGCGCCGCACCAGGCGCACCAGCAGCACCAGCAGCACGCCATGCCGCCGCCAGGTAACACTACAGGGTCCGGCGGCGTGGCGGGCGCCGCGCGCACGTCCCCGCCGGCGCCCGCCGCGCCGCCCGCGCCGCACGAGCCGCGCGCGCGCGCCGCTCCTCACCAGGCGCCGCACCAGGCGCACCAGCAGCACCAGCAGCACGCCATGCCGCCGCCAGGTAACACTACAGGGTCCGGCGGCGTGGCGGGCGCCGCGCGCACGTCCCCGCCGGCGCCCGCCGCGCCGCCCGCGCCGCACGAGCCGCGCGCGCGCGCCGCTCCTCACCAGGCGCCGCACCAGGCGCACCAGCAGCACCAGCAGCACGCCATGCCGCCGCCAGGTAACACTACAGGGTCCGGCGGCGTGGCGGGCGCCGCGCGCACGTCCCCCCCCGCGCCCGCCGCGCCGCCCGTGCCTTTAGTCTCCCTGCCTTAAATTGCGTTGCAGAAGGATACGTTTCCAGGTCCTGAAGTCAGACTGACATAGTGATCCTGAAGTCAGACTGACATAGTGGCGTTCTCGTACAAATACTTCAGCACTTCGATGTACCGATAGTCAATCTAGCACCGTTGGAAAGACTGCAGCACAACCCAAGTCTCGATCGAATTAAAAACTTTCTCGTAGTCCACAAACGCTAAGCAGAGAGACAGGTTATACTCCTCGGTCCTTCTGTATAACCTGCCGGTCCGCATGTATGTGGAATCCGGCTTGTTCGGAGACTGGAAGTCGTCGAAACTGCGCGAGAGACGATTCGTGATGACTCTGGAAAACAGCTTGTAGACATGGCTCAGAAGCGAGATGGACCTGCAATTCTTAAGCAGGGGATGGCCCTTCTTAAAGAATAGTAGCACCACACCTCCGCTCCATGCCTGCGGCGTCTTTCCCTTAAGTATGACGGAATCGAACAAACTCTAAAGGGCTTTCCACCCGCCTTCAGGAGGTGTTTTTAAGCTGCTTTAGAGCCGTAATCTTGTACAGGCTGACGTCTATCCCAGACATCTATTATACGACTATCCCATCTTCGGTATGGTGTAGGGTTAATCTAGCTCTTGGTTCGTTTGCTAGATTCGATGTGTGTTTTGTGATAGACGTGTACAGCTGTCCCTAGAATGCCTCGATCTCTCCCAGAAGCTCCGATTTGGCGGATATGAGTCTGCCATCGTCGGTCTTCAGTTTCGTGAGCTGGCTCTGCTCTATAGGTAGATCTCTAGCAAAAACCTGGGAGCCCTTATTCCGCTCGATCGCGACCTTAATCCGTTCGGTATTAAAGACACGGAAATCGCGTTTTAAAGACTAGGAGATCCGTCTATTGAGCTGTCTGTAGTTGCACGCATCGTCTGAAGACTGCAGAATCAGCTCATGCCTTTCTCAATCAATCGTTCGAGTATGATTAGAGAGATCTTTTTTTTTGTACGACGAGTCGTATAGAACTTAGACTCAACCTTATGGACAATTTCCGAAGCTTCCTAGGTTCTCGGAGCGATTGTGGAGTTCGAGCTGAAAGCTTTCGCAATTTTGAATCTGGTCCTTTGCTGGACGGAGCGTAGACGTAGCAAGATATTGATATTTACTGTACCTCTAACTATGCGGTGATCACCTCCAGTTTTCACCACGTTGATCATAGAGACATCATTGAATGTTTTGCTTCTTCGTCGACATGAAGTCAATCTCATTAGTAGTATTAGTCGCGCCATCAGCGCTTTGCCAGGTCCATTTTCTACGCTCACGCTTTTTTCTATAAAATATAACTAAGTGTAACAATAACTAAACATTTGTAGATTAGTGCCTGATCCGATATGACTGACACGGGCATCCATGTTTATCCTCGTCTGACAATCTGAATGATAATCAACCATAATGTGTCGTGTCCAGCGGAGAGCGGCGGCGGGCGGCGCTACTCGGACTCGCAGCAGCTGTTCCTGGGCAACCTGCCGCACTGCGCCACCGAGGAGGAGCTGCGCGCCCTGTTCGCGCGCTTCGGGCCCGTCGCCGAGCTGCGCGTGCACTCCAAGCCCGCGCAGCCCGGCGCCCCGCGCCACCCCAACTACGGCTTCATCACCTACGAGAGCACGCAGGCGGCGCACGACTGTCTCAACGCCGCGGTGAGTTTTATTTTATTTTATTTTATTTTATTGATTTTAAGAAAACTTACAGCTAATATAGTACAGTAAAAACATTATAGTATGCAGAAGAAGGCCAATTACAAGTTTCCACTTATATAAACTTATAAATAAAATTAATTCATTAAACCCCAAGCGAACGCCGGCGTTCGCGCACCTATTGTCTTTCAATTGTGTCTGTCATTATCACGATTGAAAGGTTAAGAGACGGTATAAAAGCGTGAGCATTAAACATAGAAATATTTATATATATAAGCATTAAAAGAAACAAAGATACGATACATCACAAAACACAATTAAGCTTCAAAGAAAAAGTTGCTTAACATTTTTTTAAGTTTTTCGACGCTATTTGTGAACAAATCAAGCTCGACATCCCCGAACAAACACAGACGGTGCACGCAGTCCAACCTTGGCCACCAGCTCAGGTACATCAATAGACCCGTTCATTATATTGAACAGTGCCCGTCCATTACAAGGACGCCAGTCATATCCGATGTAGCGAGTTGCAGCATGTGTTATATGTGGTGTGTGTTGCAGCCGCTGTACTTCCCGGCCGACAGCGCGGACGGCGTGAAGCTGAACGTGGAGGAGAAGAAGACGCGCGGGCGCGAGGCCGTGCGGCGGCGCCCGCTGTCGTCGCACCGCGCCGCCTTCGCGCCGCGCCAGCCCTACCGCCGCTAGGCGCCGCCACCTAGATAGTTAATTAATGCGCCGCTACACCCGCCGCCAACTGCGGCACTCACACGTTTTTTTTTGTACATTTTATTTGTTCCGGCGCTGCGTGCTCTGGCCGCGCCCGAGCCTTTGGCGATCGAGCAGCGAGCACACAGTGAGCGAGCAGCGAGCACACAGTGAGCGAGCAGCGAGCACACAGTGAGCGAGCAACGAACGCACGGCGAGCACGCAGCGCACGTTCGTTCGGTGACGACGCCGATGTGTTTTACATTCTATGATTTCACACAGCCTACGTAGCTAGTCCGTGGGATCTTGATCTTCGCTTTGATATGACGAAATTTAGCTAATCCTCGCACAGATAACGTGGAGTCGGCGAGCGAGCGCCGTCCGGCCGGTCGCTCGCCGAGCGCTGCGTTCGTCTTCACCTATGTAAGATACGCTAAGCTTCTATGATGTGTTTCGTTTTAATTGAATAATGAATTGTAAATTTAAGTGAACGTAATAGGCGCGGAGGCGTCCGGCGCCCAGCGCGGCAAGTTGGACAAGTACAGGCGCGGCGTGCTCGGTGCCGTAGTGTAGTGTAGCACAACAGTCGTAGGTATTTATTGTTCGCGAGCGCGCCGAGCACGCCGCCCGGCCGCGTGCATCGCGTGCTGCCCGTGCGCGTGCATCGCGTGCTGCCCGTGCGCGTGCATCGCGTGCTGCCCGTGCGCGTGCATCGCGTGCTGCCCGTGCGCGTGCATCGCGTGCTGCCCGTGCGCGTGCATCGCATGCTGCCCGTGCGCGTGCCGCAGCTCGTTCAATACGTAGTGAGTAGGCGCGTCCCCGGCACGCCGGCCGGACGACACACTAAACTATGGAATAGAATATAAAATTCATGAGTGTAAATAGTTGTTAGGTTTTACGTTAGGCGGGGCCGCGCCGGAGCCGCCGCGTCGCCGACGAGACGAAATTATAAATTCTAGACTAGCTCCAAAAATCTTTCCAGAACTTATAAATAACGTATTTTGTATTTAAAAATAAAATGTATGTTATTGTGTCGATTCGCTAAAACGATGTTGATGCAGATGTTCTTATGCATTTACTTAGGTCTGTATTGAAGTAATTATGTGACGAATGCCGGGCGCAGCAGCGGCCGCGCGCCGCCACTGTGCGGCCGCGGCGACGCACGGGTACTTCTCCTACACTTCGGACACGTTACTAACATACACTTGATAATACCTCCAAAACTCCGGAATCATAAACATGACAATGAAATCCCGGGATTTAAAAGACTGCACTTATTGTGCTTACAGATCCGCACTCCGAGCACCATCGTTGCGTTGTTTACCCACCCGACAAAGGCAAGCGTTACCTAACCTTTGTCTCCTCTTTTATTACATTATGTAACTATAATCAGGTAAGTATCAAGAGAACTTGAAACAATTACTTTTGTATATATATAATGTGTTATAGAACACAGTTTAGTTTTGATACGGAAGTATTCTTCAACATAATAATTTAGTTCAAACGTATTGAAAGTGCATTATGTAATTTGTGATTTCATGTTCATGTCATGTTTATGATTTTGGGATTTTAGAAGAGATACTATCAACTTGTATGTTACTGAGTTGTTCGAACTTTAGGTGAATATACTCTAGTTATTCCGTCCTGTCCGTACGGGAGCGGCGCGCGCGCTGCCTGCACTGTTGCGCACCAGCATCGATAACGATTTGAAACTGTATTATATTCTAATATTATTAATATTAGTTAAAAAGAAAACTAAAAAAAAATGGCAGTGACTGTATTTTTATTTAGTTCTTCGTCGACTTTTTTTTTAACTGTACTACTAATACGTCGTAAGTACATTGTTTTTGTATTGAGTTGTGAAGTGCGTGGTGTGCCACGTGCTGGGCAAAATTTGGTGTACTTATTTATTGTAAATAATATTGTGGAGTCTCGTTCCGCCGCCACTTGCACGGGCGCGCGCACGCCGCCTGCACGCGCCAACCGCTACTATCTGGCCCATTCCAAATGTTCCCCACTCTTGTTTGTGGCTCTATGTAACATGAAATATTTATAATGGACTGTTCAAATACTCATGACATTTATACACAGAGTAATGTGTCAACTTTGATGACGGATCGTCTTCCTTTTATTACTTGTAATGTTAAATTCATAGTCACTGTCGCAAAGCGACCGGAGCTCGGGCATTAGTCCGTGTCTCCGGCGCTCATAATACAGATATCTTCTTATATACCAGTAGTGTTGTAATATCCTTGTTCTGACCGTGCTATCCACGTACTGTATCGGCCGTGACGCCGTGCCGAGCCGCGCCGCGCCCGCACGCCGTCGGTCCGCGAGCGGCAGGCCCGCTCCTATCTCACACTACACGCGGTGACTTGTAAACGTAGCTCTTACGTCTTACTACGCGGACATGAAACATGCCACCATGTTACAGCGTTTGCAAGTAATGTAATTATCAATTCTGTAAACAAAATTCAGACCCCAGGCTCCATGTTAGATGTTGAAGCTGTTAAAATAGATCAGTGCGTAAGTTACGCAGATTTGTCAACCATTATAGAGAGAGAATACCAGAGGGTAGTCGAGGCGCAGCGCACACCGCACCTCAAACTCGTGCAGCGTCACACGCCACCACATTAAAAGCGCAGTTACGCTACTTCAACTGCCTGTGGATATGAGCTAGTGTGCGACACATAGATGAACAATATTCTGTTCCATCGAACGGTCTCGGGGTACCTTGTGATAAGTCTTTGTGAGCCAGAAACCCTGGCACGTGCACAGGTGCGCTTCGTATATTCGGTTCGGTGTGCGGCGCGTTCAGCAGCATTCACGTTATCTGTTACAATTTGAATGGGGTCTGAAGTTTGTGAGGTACAGTGTTGTTCAGTAAACTAATGTATCATGCGCAGCGTGCTGGCGTCGCGCGCACGCGGCGTGCAGCGCGTGCGCGTCGTGCGCGTCGTGATCGCCACGTGCGCGCGCCGCCGAGCGCTGCTCTCTCTAATAGAGATGTACTTTTTGTAACACGCCGAGACTTTTATTTAAAATCCCTCCCCTTTTTTTTCCTAATTCCAAATCGTACCTTTCCTATTTCTTACACAATCCGCAACTGAAGGATACAGGTGTGCTTTTAGCCAGTAAAAGTCAAACACGCCCTCCTGCTCCGCCCTTGTGCGGAAGAAGCCATTAAATGACTTGCCAGCTAAAACTGAAAAAAAAAAAACAAATTCCTGTGACTGAATGCGATATGTTACTGCACTAAGAAATTCCAAAATGCTGATGTGAAAATAATAATTTAATTTGATGACTACCTCTCAAAGTGATAGGCAGAAGTAACAAATACATTTTTAAATCAAAATCTAAGTGCTGACATGACTTATGTAGAGTTTTGACGAAGAAAGATTTCAATGTTACGTACAAAGAAAAGTTATAGAAGTTATAATATTATAGGACCATAGGGGTCGTTCATTTATTACATATGAGATTTAGGGGAGGAGGGTCGACCATGTCTTATTTTTTACAAAGTCTTGATAGTTCTTACGTAAAATTAAATCTGAAAAGTTAAGATTTGAAAAAGAGCGGGTAGGTATAGGTCAATTCCATGGCAACGTACCCGCGCCGCAAATGTTCAACATTCCAAAAAAAACTTATTTTTAATAATAGACAAACCAACCAAAGTATTACCTATAAATTTGAGCACGCCATCATTATGGCGATAAGTCCCCTCTTTGAGGAGTGGATGGAAAGACCTCACGGCGTCCTTACCTTCTGCATGACGCGCAGGTCCTCACCAGATATGATAAGTTCGACAGGTTCCTGCACCAGATTCGTGTGGAAGATACGCCTGGGTGTCAACATTGTGTGGACCGCCCGGAAGACACGGTGGTGGTATGCCCCGCTGAGGCGGATCGCCGCCGTGTGCTCGTGAGAGCGATCGGAGGCAATGACCTGTCGCGTCGGGCCCTAAAACAGGCTGGGGTTCGAATCCTCGCCTCCTGCGAAGCAGTAACGCTAGTGAAGGAGGAGGCCGCACGCGTGACGGAGCGCACTTCCTCATGCTCCAGCCGCCGGGATTCCGACCCCCGATTTCCAGCCGCCGTCCGGCCGTCCTGTAACCGTCCGGACCGAGCCCGAGACAGCAAAACCGTAGGGGCCCAGCAGGGCCGAAGCCTACTAGAGCAATGTGTTCCGCTTCTGAAAGGAACACTCGGCGACCTAGAACGCAAGACAAAAAAGGAACATAGAGTGGGTTTTAGTGAGTAAAAGTGACACGCCCTCTCGCCCAACCTAGAGCGGGAGAAATCATTAATTGGATTAATTCCGACCAAAAAAAAGCCAAACATATTTTTTCCTTTGGACTCTTATATAAGAGGGAGGGAGTCAGAAAGTAGTAAAAGTTGTCTTACGTAATATATGAATGGCCTCTTATTACATGTACCTAATAGCTGTTACCCGCGAACGTGGTATTTTATCAAAATGTCATTTTTCAGATATATCTCCGGGAACTAAGTCCCGTTCCCGTGTGAAACTAGAAAACTTATAGCTTAAAGTCACTCATAATAACATTAACGACACAGAAAAATTCAGTCCGCGAGTCTGCAGACCTGCGGCCGTATTATGACATCTTAAAACCATCATGTTTCCTGTGTGAGAAAAGGATAGTGCTATTCGTCCTGTATAACTCCGTCTCTTTTTCACACCGAAAACATGATGGTTTTAAGAGGTCATAATACGGCCCCTGAGCATATGGTTTTTTCAACTCGATACCTCCGAAAAAAACGAAAAAATGAATCCTGTTGGAGTAACTTTGTTCTAGCAGGAAGTTTGTAAACGAATAACCGGAGAGGAATTCTTCGCTCCGAAAATGGAATTTGCGCGTCTTAGGATTTTAGTAATATTTAATTACTTACCTGCTGGGCTATCGTTTTGCAGAAAATTCTACTCGTTCACCTACTCTGCTGCATCCGACTCAGCTAGCCCTAGGGTGGCCTTCTAATCCAATGAACATAAACACCGTTAAATTTTAATCGTTTTAATCTCGTGGAGGGTTGATCCGGTACATGAAACACTATCGATTTGTAAAGATAAAATTAAAAAATAAAGTACCTTTTTTTCAAGTCGTATTAATTTACACATGCACGAAATTAATTTCTTTAAGAAAACGTCAACTGAGCGAGTTGAATGACCTTTAGGTAATAGTCGGCGTTGCGTACAAACTACCTACAGGTCATTGAACTCGCTCGCTCGCCGCCGTGGGCTTCTACGTGAATGCGGTCGCGAAGCGATCCGATGAAGGTTACGACTACGGTGGCTCTGTCCTACGTGTTTTAGTCATCATTTAAATAAAGCAATCTGCAACGCAAAAGTTTGCGCAAAACTATCAAATAAACTACGCGCGCCTGTTTCGCTTCGCTCGTAGCCGCTCCGCACCCACGTGCGGTTGGTTGCATAAGCTATCATAATACAGCGTCCATTGTTTGTTCTGATTGCGCCGCATCGCTTTGCTTTCGCGTAAACGATAATATTGCATAAACAACGCGCTCTCATGCGCTTTGTACATTTTTTGCACAAATGGTTTGTCAAACGACAAAGCGAATGGTGAACACAAAAGTGTAAATGCAGTATTACGCCTTGCTCTGTATGAAGTGGGACTTCTGCGGAGCTGTGACTTCCGGCGGAGCGCGCGGCGGGAAGCGCGGGCGCAGGCTCGCTAGCACGCCGCGCCAGTTGCCTGCGCGCTCTCACCCTGCGGAGGACGCTTGCTGGCACACAACGGTGAGTACAATACATATTTATTACTCCTATATTATATCTTGCTATTGCACACACTGTTCTGTATATCATAACGGATATTTGTGGATACCTAATTATCTACCATTTGGTACGCGTTTTCAGGAATAAACAGAAATTAGAATCTTGAAAATAAGTTCTTGCGTCGTTTTATGTTCTGCTGAAAAAGCTTAGTTAGCATTTTCACAATGCGGTGTGGCTAGAAAATAATTGTTCGCATAATAAAATTGTCTAATAAGTTATTTTTCGGACCGCGCGTTTCAGTAGCATTCCCGACATACATGGTCATGTTTGAAGATGAACTTTTTGCGAATCACAAACTGGTTTAGGGTGCCACCATTGTTTTGTTTTCTTGAATATTGGGCTTAGGTAGTCTTGGTTAGATAGGTGTACCTAACAGAGAAGTTGTCGGGAATAGTTCCGCATTTTTATTCTGTAGGATTTAGTAGTGCACTTTACTAGTCAGTTTTAAGTCAGATTAGGCTCAGCTTGAAGAAAGAACGCAACTCGAAGGCAAAGTCGAATAAGAATATATAATCATCTGCTAACAGTACCTACTGTACTGATTTTTGAAGTTGCACAACTTAAGTTATTACCTACTACTAATAATACCTATTTTCAATTTTGAGGTTAAGCATTGGCTGCCGAGGTCGGTTTGTAGATGGGTGACAATCTTAACACACCGAGACACTTCCGTACCTTAGAAACCACGATAAGCCGCTCTGGTCCCGGCTGTCATTTTTAGATCCTTAACAGTCATTACGGATAGTTAGAAGCCAGGAAATCTGACACTGATTTGGGTATCGTATTAAGTACTCAATTATTTACTGGGTTATGCCGTTAGGTTAGGCAATCGCTCCATATAAATACTGGGTTTAGAAATTAGAAACGTTTATTTCAAATAGACTAATTACAGGCACTTTTGAATTGTCAAAATATTGGCCAGTCAAAAAGAAAAGTGAAGCTAAATTATAACTGCGTATTCGACCCCAACACAGTAGGAAAATGGCAAGGCTGGTTTTTACCTGGGAATTGGTGAGGGTTGACTAAGGAGAAATCTCCGCTGGTTTGAGCAACGCCAGATTCAGGAGTGAATACGCATAATGTAATTGATATCTAGTTAGTTACAAGCTGAACGATCACAAACCGACTAGATTCCCGCGGTAAAGCATCCGGTTAGCTATTGCAGTGGACGCATTTCGATGTACGTACGATTTGATGTTAACAAACAAATGATTAAACCTAATTGGGTCAAAGAATTCTGCTAAATAAAAGCAGATATTTGTAGCTCCAATGTAGACCAGCAGGAATACACGCTTGTTGACAAACAATCATGTTGTAAAATATATCTCAAGCGTGTGTCAGTATAATAGTCATATTGTTGTCAGAGGAAGGAATGCAAACATATGCGGTTGTTACTAAAGATCAGTTCTTGACGCCACTCCCGGGTGACATTCAGAAATCGAACCCGCGATTTGCGCATTGTAGCCAATTATCTATCAGTGCATTGCGCCAACCATCGCGTCTCCTATTTGAGGTGCATATCGATTCTTGTTTCATTCATCTATAAGTAGTTAATTACTAAGTATTCCAGCGTAGGTACCTACGTGGTCCATGCCCCGCACCCGCCATAGATATAATAAGAAATATTTCTATGTGACCCACACTAGGCTTAGGTCCTTTTTTAAGTGGCATAATCCCTACACTGGGAACAATATAAGACTAATAATTATGATATGATAATATTATGATATTTATCATTATGTAGGTTGTACTGACCAACCTACATAATTGTGGACAGTGCACTTGTCTATGTAATTCGAAACTCGCAATGCCAATAAACAATGAATGTTACCTTTGACAACCTACTTAAAAGTTAGTTTTTTAGTTTCTCAATACTTTCTGAGTGTCCCACATACAACTACTTACGAGTTGTTATATATGTTTTGACTTATATGTTTGAATTTAAGTAAATGTGTATCTAGTAGGTGTTGCGAGTCGAATGAGATACCTAAGTAGCAAATATACATTTTGGTAGGTATGTAGGGACTTTTACCTCAGATCTCAATTTTGGGCAGTTCATTGACTAGCTACTAATGAACTCGGCGTTCTGGCAAAGGTCCGGCGGTACTTCACACCGACAGCTTCTAATGTTATACAAAGCACAGGTCCGATCGTGTGTGAAGTAGGTACTGCAGCTACATATGGGCTGGCGCTGCAAAATGCCACCTAGCAGCTTTGGACTCAGTGGAAAGGCGTGCAAAGAGGCTAATTGGTGGTCCAGATTTAGTTCGGTCCAATCTACAAAGTTTCGAGCGCAGGCGTAGGGTAGCCAACCTTTCGGTATTTTACAGGATGCATTTTGCAGAGTGTGCGCGGGAATTGCATGACTTGATTCCGCCATCTCATTTCTACCATCGGACAAGCCGACGAACGATGAATATTCCATCCCTACGTTGCGTTGTTGAAACTTCTAAGTTCCGGATTAAGCGCCGCGTTGCGCTTCGTCGTTTATACCACGTACATCGAAAGACTGGATCAATTTGACCGATTATAATTAGATGTCTTCAAGCTAGAGTGAATAGGCTTTTAATAAAATATAAGTGCGCCTCACCATCACCTAGTGCATCACTCTTACCATCAGATAGGATCGCAGTCAAGCACTGGTTTATATCAATTAAAAATCTATACTCTATACATACCTACTCTATACATATAAATAAAATTGGAGTGTCTGTTTCAGAGTGTGACATCCATATGAATATATTAAGATACGGTTCATAGGTAGGTACACCAAAATAACATTTTTTACAATTTTTGTCTGTCTGTTTGTCCGGGTTTAATCTCTGAAATGGCTGGACCGATTTTGATGGGACTTTTTTTAGCGGTTTTGAAATTATTTTAGAAAAATAAATTCAAAATCCGGTAGTCGAACGAAGTCGCGCGCACAGCTAGTTATAAATAATTAAAAACTTATGTAGGAAGGGCAACGCAAGGTGCACGGTAGGAAGCAGAAACGCGAGCCGCCATTCACTAGGGTCACGGGGAAATTCTGATCCTTGAAGGAAACTCGCGTGTTCCTAGAACTCAAAGGACAATTGAAAGTGTGGTTTTAGTACGTAGGTAAAGTCGGACCCGAAGTCATTGATTTCCCAGCAAAACTAAGTGAGGTTTGAAACATGATTATCTACATAACATTTTCATGTTGAGAGAAAACCTTTTATCTTCTTCATAACATAATTTGAAGTCGTTTAGTCGATTATATAATTTTATGTTAAAAATTGGCCTTTGGCTGTGTTATGTTGAACTAAATAAAAAAAAAACATGATGCACTAACAATACTTTAGAGATTGGCCCACTCCAACGCCTTCACTACCTTGCCCTGGAATTGCACTAGGGAAGCACTCCGGTATCACCGGGTGCCGATCAATCTACGTCGTGTGATCGACGTCTATTTGAAGTACAGGTTCGTCATGTACCCCGATTACCAAGTAGAGTTTTAACCCGATTACAAGGCGAGAGATGTCGTGCGGTGTTCCACAGGGATCAATACTAGGGCCGCCCTTGTTTAACATCGGTTTTTTTTAGGTGGGAAACCATTTAATGATATTTCCCGCCCTTGAGCGCAGTGGGAGGGCGTGTTAGACTTTTACTGACTAAAATCCACTCCTGTTCCTTCTTTACCTTCAGGGCCCCGAGGTTCTCTTTCACACAACCCATAGCCATAGCCCCAGTAGGTCTCAACTCTGCTGGGCCCCTATTGTTTTGCTGTCATGTTTTTGAGGCACGCGTTGAACACTACACACCGGCGATGACTCAGACACGGTCCGGACGGTTGCCGGACAATTAGACGGCGAGGTACGAGTCGCACCAGACGACGGCCTAACTTGCACCACTCGGGGTTATGAAAGTCGTAGAGAGGATCCGGCAGTTGAGAATTGAAGTAGTACTGCACAAGTCCGAGGTCATTTTGTCCGTCGAATTGGGCCACCATCAGATTCCCAAATAATGGTACGAAGGTGGCTTAAGTATTGGAGTATTCCTGCCAGCCAGCAAGACTGTCAAAATTTTCGGTATTAAACTAGTATACACTTTCGTATTCCATTCAGAAATATAGGTTTTAAATATCCCTGTACCTCTATGTCGTCGGTAATTGAAGTTCGAATTTGTAGATCCGATACTGTGAGTAACTTTAATGGAGAAGATAATCAAATAAATCTTGAAATTGTAACAATGATGAACAATGTGGCACAAAAACTGTGGTTTTAAAATGTTTATCGCGCGAGGGTCACGCTATCAGCGGACACTGTGAGCTTCCGTCCAGCCTCGCGAAACAACGCCGCCGCTGCGGAGCGACGCGCTTTGCCTCTGACCTACTTATAGTTTTATTATTTGCAATGATTTACCATATCAAACAAAGGATTACATTAGGTACCTCCGTATTTAAAATAATGTGGCCATTGAAAAATAGAGAAAGCTAGCGCATGACCATTTAACTACTTACGGTAAATTAATTCTCCACAATGTAACGTTTAATTTTAAATTGAATGATCCTAACTAAGCCTGAAACGCATCAAGCTCAAAATGGTTAAAAATG
Source organism: Mythimna albipuncta (assembly GCA_929112965.1). NCBI lineage: Eukaryota > Metazoa > Arthropoda > Insecta > Lepidoptera > Noctuidae > Mythimna > Mythimna albipuncta. The sequence continues at coordinate 563,965 of OV815969.1, read as the reverse complement.
AATTATAAATAGGTCCAATAAGGTACTAAACCAAAATACTTACTTAGGCATCTACGTGCAATAGAATAAAATGTAATCGATTCAGCAAACCTATATTTAGGTGTACTGAACTATTGAATCCTCCTGCAACAGTTCCGTGAAACTATCGAAGCGATCTAAAGATATACGCTCTTTATAGGACGAAATGGAACTTGAAGTGCCATTTCACAGAAATTCCATCGTGGCATTTCGATTCATAGGAATTCCTATTTTCAATTTCTAAAGCTGCCACTAGGTACCTACACCTACTGCGTGCCAACTCCTACTGCACCCACAAGTAGGTACAACGCAACAAATAATGATTAGAGAACACTCAACATTATGGATAACTTCAAATATCCATTACCATGATCTTGATCAAACAAAGGCCTTTGACATTGTATTCTCCATCAATCACACGATTTGACTTATCGGTATCCCTTGCCAGACTATGTTACCACCTAAGTATTATTAGAACCTATTATATTACCTATGTGGCTAGACGTAACTCTCTCAAGCTGCATACAATGCAAGTGCATTCAACTTTTCATAAGCTCTGAGAAATATTATGCGTCATGCTTGCAGCAGTATCGTAGTTTCTTTTTTATCACGAAGGGACTCGGTAATTTGTGTTTATGTTTAGAAGAAGGAGTCTGTTGTATGTTCAGTTTTAGTTATTTCCCCGTAGTCGTAAAGTCCGCGTCCGCTCCACGCCGCTCGGCTCGTCTCCGCGCGACACACTTCGTCGCAAGGTTGGAGGCTATCGCGCCAGATAATGTGGGTTCAAAAATAATGATGACACTCCAATCTTAATTAAAAACGGTTATTAAAACACACGAATTGGGTCTTTATAGATTAAATGTTTTATTTACATTTAATATCCAACGACCAAATGGCCTAATTTTATCTGTCAAAGGATGAATTGATTGAGGAACTTGTATCAGTCTCATATAAATTTATATTTTTAGTAAAATAAGGCTTATCAAGAAGAGTTTATCATGTTTAATTGCAGAAAAGTTTAAGATTCCAAACAGATAATTCTTTCGCTGAATTACCTACATGAATGCTAAAAAGATTAGATACAAGATATGTAGGTACTCGCGGTACAGACAGTGCTTGTGCAGAGTGTAGACCGTATCGCCGTGCACATCTGCGAGGCTGCTATACTCATCAGTCAATAGCGTGGCTGTATAAAAGCGACTACATTGAAGCGCGCCATTCATCCTCTTCCTGCCCCAGGTTTCATCAATGTCTATGGTAATAGATATTGTACTCTATGGGATATTTAATCTTCATCAGCTTTTTGTATAGAGATTTCATTGATGCATTGGGTACCAACGTGAACGCTTTGCGAAACGTTACGATAACACGCGTGTTGTACGGTCACTTAACATGAACATAGAGGGAACATAAAGGGATTTTTAATCACACCATCACACTAATACTATAAAGCCGAAAGTTTGTATGTATGTTTGTTTCTTCTTCGCGCTCTATTAGCACAATGGATTTAGATGAAATTTGACATATGAGTAAACCATGTGCTTGAACATATTCCCTTGGAATAATTTTCTACGTTCTTGCGAGCGAAGCCGCAATAGCCAGTAATACCTATTAATAAATGTAATTATTCTCAGATAAAGATCTTTTCAAAAACCATTTACTTACAATTAAATAATTATTATGTTTGTAGGTGGTTAGTACTTGAAAAAAATAAACTAGTAGGCATTTGTTTATGTCATTGTTTGTAATAAAAGAAATAGAGCTTTGGTTGAAATAACGAATGTGCGCGTAGTTTACATAAAATAACATAGTTTACAACTATGTTCTTTTATATAGTATAGAGTATCTTCCTAAAATTGTAATTTAGAAAAATTCTTAAAGTTGTGAAAAGCTCAGATTGTTCAGGTGTAGCACGTAGCATCCCTGGCGTTCACGAGCTAGTGGCGGCCTGTCCGGCGGCGTCGGCACGGCAACGTATGACGCGAGCGCCGAATTTGGGTCAATGGAAACAAATAGGCACCGAGATTCAGCGACCCGCTGGCGTTCCAGAATGCTCTCAGTCACCATGCAATGCAATTGAGAACGACCGACTGCCAATTACAATATAATGCTATAGGTATCTACCCAATATGCATTGGTTGCTTGGTGACACTGATGAGTGCTTTGCCAATTTGTCACAGCCTATTTCTCCCTGAAAATCCATCTGAATAAGCTGCTGGAAGACTTAAAGAGGGTCCTTTTCCACCACACGCCTATCGTTAACATCGAGCAAAGTTTAAAAGCTTGTTTCATAACGCAATCCATCGCGACTTTTGATGAAGAGGCAATGCTAAGAAAGAGAGTTATCGTCTGAAAAACTGTGTTAACATTCGATCATTCCGTGATTTACGCGAATATTTCACAAAAACTGGTTTCAGGAAATACATGTTTTATTCAAACCGTAAAAATTAAAAAAAAAATGTCGTCAATCAGAATCCCGATTAAATGTGCAAGGCTTCTATTGATGTACTTTTTATATTTTAATTTATGAGTAGGTACATTATATTTTATGGAGGACACGTAAAATAGCAGATTTTCAGAGGTCTTTAATAGATTAGTTTTACACAAAATGTTTTGATTTTAAAGAAGCCTAGATAATATCTTCAATTTAGCTGTGTATCCAAAATATCTAGAGAAAGATGTGTAATAAAATCATTATCACTTACATTATCACTATCGCGGTTGAATGAAAATTAACCACAAAGAGCTCTTATAAGGTAATTCAGAAAATTACCGGAACATCACAACGATCGTATAGGTAAACTAACCTAACTTGGCGGCACCCTAATAAATCAGCATAGCAGATAGATGCAAATGCGTCATAGTGTCAGAGTGCAGCGTGCAGGCGGGTCTCTGCTCAATTCAGGCAATTGCTCTGAGGCAGGGTCATGACCACGCAGCCGGGTCCTGCGAGACTGGCGAGGTCTGACGTCATGCCTACCATTTCACGGGACATCCATTTTGTGTATCTAATCAATTTGTAGTCAACACGACGCCTCGACTACACAAACTAGGTACTACTATCTCGCACTGAAACTGCGTTAAAGTAGGTTGTGTAAATCTATTCGCGGTTACTTCATGTGCTTCATAAAACCATGAAAATATCAGGACTGACTTAATAGGGCTGGTCACCGATCGATCCATCCGGATCAAAGCGACGTTTGGCAATTTTTTTGCTTTTGGGTTTTATTTATTCTTCTGGTTCCTATTTCTTTGGAGTCTATAATAAATAGATCATATGTCTTGCTTGTGTTTTGTTACCAATGCATGTTGTATGACGGTCGGGAGCTGGGGTGTGGGCCGCGCAGATCGATGCTCCGCCGAGCTACTCTGCACCTTCCGGTCTTGTTCAAATTTCAACGACAAAACTTTAAGGACCACTCTCTCAGATATGAAGATCAGTGACATTTGTCGTGCGCAGTGCTTACACCTAAATTAAAGTAAATTACGAAAAGACCGAGGTTTGTTTCTTTGTTATAACTCCGTGAGGTTTGCCCTAATTCAGTTCTCATTGAGCTGTAGCGTCGGTCGACCTCGCCGCCCGCCGGTGTCGTTATTAAACGAAACTTAAAATATTCATACACAACAGAAATCAATACCCGTGCTGTAGCTTCGTGGAGTACCTTTCGCCGCAGACGTAAAACATTCAACGCTGTTGGACGCGTGTGTTCCACATATGTAGGTACCTACATCCAATTTTGTGCATACGATGCAGCGATCAAGTTCTGGGGTTAGATATCCGCATGAAGTTAAACATAATGTACCTATAATACAAACTATTTCTTACGAAATTGCTTATCGGAATGTTTGTCCACATACGGGATAGGGTTGTCAGCAGTCTGCAGTTTCGGTTACAATCTTTGCAGTCTTATGTGCTTTGCCGTTTCAAAGAGATTTTATGTCTGTTCCTTTCTGAAAAAAGGTTATTTTCCCTTTTTTTAAAGCGATTTTTAGACAATTTCAGCTGCTCATTTCGAGGCAGCCCTCGGTACAATATAATGCAAAGCTAGCGCAGCACATTATGGTGCGGTCAATTCTCAGAAATAGCTCATAAAAACTATGCGAGTTGAATTGTGCAGATGTGAGGATGAGGTCACGACATCAGCAGGCGGCTGCCGACCCTGCTGGCGCGATCGTCAACTTTAAATAACTGTGCTATGTGTGTAGATAACATATCGTTGTTGATGGAATCATGTTTTTAAATAAGTAGACCTCATAGAGCAAGGATTGAAAGGTTATCGTCGCCTGAAAAAATAATCTCCGCAAATTGTATTCGGAATATTTGTGAGTTTAAATAGATAATGCAATATAGGTATTATAATTTAACTCAGTAGGTATCTACATAAATGTGTAGCAGGAAGCTTGCATTGTACAATGTCGATAAGCAGCAACGATGACGAGGCTCCTCCCGCATGGGAACAAGACCATTACGCGGATGCATAGTGGAGTACCTACATAGGTTCCGTCGCCCTGCCCTTCTGCACAGCTACACAAGCTTCCCCATCAAGCATATCACATTCGTATCATCCCTACACGGTTCATTCAACGTGAGGATTGCGAACAGTCCTCCGCGATAAGACGCCGTGTGACTACACGGAGCAGCTCGACTCAGCTGGCGAGGCGTGCGCTCGGGGTGCGTTGCTCTCGGGCGGCGCGGGCTCGCTCCTCGATTCCGCGTGCCATTGACACCGTGAACCCTTTGCACATGACTTCCACTATACATCAAGCCCTACAGCTCTGTTACAACAAGTACCTAAGTTAGCTTACATGCCACTACACATATACTCGTAGGTACCTTTGATAAAACTTACAAGAAATTATACAACAGTCCAAGCACTTTTAGTCAGGGATATAATCAGGCCTCTATTTAGTTATTTTTAAATAACTAGTGGGTACCTGCTGTTTCCGGGTTGTGACGAAGCACAAGAACTGAGAGTGAATACTAGAAACTCCTCAAAATTTTACTCAAATCACTAGCTTTCATAGGAACTTGAGATATGATGAGTAAATTATTGTTCGTTGGCGGGGCACTTAATCTTCAGCGTTGCTCTGAAATAGTGCACCGCATATCAACAGAAAACTAGATTCACGCGTAAATAGCGCGATGCGAACAAAATAATTTCAATAATAACGGTTTATTATCCTTTTCTTTATTTACTAAAAGCTGTGTTTCAGTAATATTCCACGACGCGTCACAAGTTCCTCTTTAGCTGTAGCTTTGAGTAACACCAGTAATGTAGGTCCGCGACTAGTGTAAGGAACGGCGGCCTATTTGTAAAATGGAGCATTTGACGGTGTTCTGTTATTAGAGTATTTTTACAGCTTCCCATAAAATGTGAACGACACAATATTATCGTTCGTCCTCGTGACACAGCTCGGTCGCCAGCGCTGCCGGCGTGGGTTCTTCACATCCGTTCATTTGTGTACAGCTAGAACTACACTGCGCACACGTGTGCCACACACGCCGATCTGGGCGCGTCGGTCTCCATACAATTTTTAATAAACTAGATTGGTTGAGCTTCACTAGATCCACGCCACGCGACGCCAAGACACGTCGTTCTACGTGTCCGTCGTCGGTCTAATGTAGTTCTAGGTTACAGATTATTATAATTCTTACGTTCCCTGTGGACACGCCAACGTGTAAAGTCCAGCAAAAACATTCAACACCATCGATTTATGCAACTCTTTGGGCTTACTACAGTCCTGTATAATTACCTCTGTTATTTTTTATATAGGTACTCTTGCGAACTCGTAATCTCTTCGACTGCTCAAATAAATGAAGATGGTTTATTGTTCCAGATAGAGAAGCTACAGAATGAGGGGACTTCTGGTGCTGGCCCTCGTGGTCGCAGTCTTGTGCACAGTCGACGCTGAGGTGAGTACACCTGAAGCTTACAATGCAATCCTGCTGCTCAGTGGAATCATCATAGACCAATATTTTTGATATTTCTTTTCACTCCGGTTTTTTGGTGCGTCGAGTATTATCTTTGCGGCTTCTGTTCATTTATTACGGCGATCCATGACTGACCCTCTTTTTACTCGACTTCGTACCACAAAAGAGAGATAATATGCTTATCAGTTTATTCTTATGTTCTATGAATGTGTGTCTGTGTATATCTGTTCGTTTGTGGCGCGCTCTCTGGACACCACATATGTGGGAATCAATTTTTATGACCTTCATGTCACTATATTTGTATTAGTCTTGTAAATTGAACTATAGACGAAGAGAGAGAAAACCCCAAGCGAACGCCGGCGTTGGCTCTGTCGTTCTCTTTCTATCGTGTCTCTTATTTATTATGGTACACCTACGAAAGCTCAAGACAAAATTCAATATGCACAGCAATAGTGCGGAGTTTAAATATATCTGCTTCTTCTTCAATCAGTTGTATCAATTTAGCACCAGTACTAATGTGTGTTGTGTCGCCAGCGTCACCGGCGGAAGCACCGGCGCCTGCGCACCACGACGACGGAGCGCCCGGGCGCGGCCGAGGCGGCGCCCGTGCGCGAGGACTCGGAGGCCGAGCACCTCGAGCTCGGCATGGCGGAGCGGCTCGACGAACGACGCTTCCAGGTCAGAACTGCACCAGCCTTCTGTCCTTATCCCATTTTATCTAGAGTTCCCGCAATCCTACCGTTATTCAAATTTATTTTGTATAAGCACTAATATCTTGACTATGAGCATGCAGGCTGAGGTCCTCACAACGTTCCTGTCATTATTCTTCTGTATGTGTGGTTGTCACCTAACTCCGCCTAAACGGCTTCACCGATTTGGATGAAATTTCGTGGTAATATTTGTTATAATTTTTTTTTCTGATGAAAAGCCCGCTGCTGTGTAGGTCTATCGGGACTGTTAGTAAATAAAACACGCCATTTACTTAAAGGGACTCAATTTTCTATCTTTATCCCAAATTATTAAAGGTTTTGTCATGTCCTACGTCCTACTCTTAATAAGACTTATTTTAAGGTCAAGGCAAAATGAGCTTAAAAAAAAAATGTCTTCCTTCATACATTTTACTAGCCATCGCCTAGCCACATCATCTTTCACACAAACCAGTCATCTCTTCCATCATGTACACCAGACACCAGTAAAATTAATCAATGAAAGTCCCACTAACTATTGCAAGATTATGCAACGCACTGTTTACTAACGCAAGATACAAGTCTTCTTGTATTCAATCATATTCTTGTAAGTAGCTAGGGTTGCCAGGTCTTGAAACTGAAAAGCCGGATAGACTATCCTATTTAGCCAGATATTTGGTAAAAAAGCCAACATTTTTTTATGTTTAACATGACTTTTTACTAATAATAAAAATCATAAAATATATTTTTAAATTCTAATGAAAAAACAATAAAATTAAGTGGTAAGTGCGTGTTAAGTGTTATTGCTAGACTAATGGCATGTCCCCTCTGCTTGGGCTAGCGATATAAGTTAAGGCAAAACTCAAATAACAACAATTCTAGACAATATGGTCAAATTTAAAAAGCTTAACAAAAGCCAAAAAAATGTCAAATTTGGCCGGACACGTAACTAAAAAGCCTGACCATGTCCGGCTTTATCCGGACGCAACACAATAAGTAGCCGTAGTGTTTGAGATACGTGTGTGTGTTGCAGGAAGCTGAGCGGTCGCGCGTCAACGAGATCATCAACGAGGTGTCGTCGCACGAGGCCGGCGACGGCGACGGCAACATCCTCGACGGTAACGCGCTCACCTGACCGTAACACCCCTCACCTGATTTAGATAGAAAAACACCTTACAAGTTACGACCGTTTTGTTTCGATTCCCATTCATCGATCGCCCCCCCTAGTCGGCCACGCCTCTGATTCCTTTGTTCTGACGCCATCTCAACGCTTAGTCACGTGGCCAGGACAAAGGACTGGGAGCCGTGGCCGACTCGACGTGATCGACAATAGAGAATCGAAACGAAACGGTCATAACTTAGCAAGCGGGCTTTATGTTCAAAGAATGGCTTAGGCCTACTGTCTACGGACGCGTAGCTTCATAGACCGTATACGTCATATACGTTTGGTATTCGCCTGCTTGAAGCTTATATATGTCGCAGGGAAATGAGGATATCAGGGATTTCACGAAATCCCTAGGGACATCACGAAATCCCGGTAGATGTCGAATAATCTTGTTTATTACCTCGTCTTACTAAAAGTATCTAGTGATATGACAAAATACTAATAAAAATGTCAGAATGATTGTTAGTAGTTAGCAGTAGTTCTGATGCATTTGGTTGATGATGAATGGTCGGTAGAAATGTATGAACATGGTTGTTTTATAATTGCCCAACAGATCCGTGCCTGCGCGTGCACTGCAGCGCGGGGCGCGTGTGCGAGATCGACGAGCACGGCGATGCCGTCTGCAACTGCATCAAGGAGTGCCCCTACGAGACCGACTCGCGCCGCAAGGTGAGTGGTGAGGAGCAATGGGTCGCACGCCGTCCGGTTGTCCGGTACCCACCCGGATCGAGTCCTAGTCGTCGATGGCACGTAGTGTTTCACTAGGGCGGGAGCCAGGTGTCGTAGGTAGTGACCTAGACCGAAAGGAAACTCCAGGTTCCAAGAACGCAAGGCAAAGATGAAATATAAGTGTTGTTTTAGTCAATAAAAATCTGACAAGTTCCACCCTAGAGCAGGAGAAAGTCATTGGATGACTTCTCGCCTAAAAAAAGTTCTGAGCAATAAAACAGGCGGCTTGGAAAAATATATGCGTCGTAGAACAGATAAAAATCTGATGATAGAAAAATCAGTCCTGTCGTGTATTGAATGAAAACGTCCTTCCAAAAATACACCTGAAGCGAATTCAAGTACGAGTTGACACAAATCGTCTAAGTAGGTAATTCTATTAATGTATTGATAAAAGTTCTGACGCATCATGTTATTGTCTATGTGTCTGTAAAGTGTAAGTCTACTTATACCGTATCAGTAGATACACTACGTATCAACTGCAATCCGAATTACTAATGAGATACCATATTCATCAGATTGAGGCAATTAATGTTAATCGAAGATAAAAATCATATTAAAAAACATATAACATCTTTTTGTAATTAAAAATGAAAACGTGATTAATTTTGTGTGTTATCGTCAGACCGCCGAGCACACACGCACGTACGAACGAATCTGTTGCGTTGCATGACACGCAACAACTTGGTTCGCACGTGTGTACCACTGACGAACATCAAACACTGTGTTCGTCAAACTTGTTTGCGGCGATCAACGAGTATTTGTATGTTCCGTATGGACAGTATTCTTCATGAACCAATGCGAACACTAAAAAACTTTTCGCTACTTCAAAATCGGTCACTTCCAACGACGCCGCCAGGGCTATTATGAGCGTTCACGACTGTTTTCGAATATGCCGTCCATACGTACAAACCAAATGTTCAAGTTGAGTGTTTCTGTTCGCTATGTTCGTGTTCGTACGTGCGTACACGGCTTGCGGCTTGTGACGCGCCGGGTGCTACGACCGACGACCTTTCAGCCACTAGACGACGCCTCATGCTTAAACTCGCGCGCACCAAAACAATTCTGTCAACTATGATAGGCGCCAAATACCTAAACGTGGAATAACGGTCATTGACCCTCCAACGATTATTGACATACTTAATTTCAAAAGCAGAATTAAAGACAAACTTATCTTGAATCGACACCTATCTTAAATTCGTGATCCTATGCCTTTTCTGAAAAACAGTTCACGATATATTGGAGATATTATGAAAGGTCAATGTACTTTATTTTAAGTACATTGACTTACTACTTACTTACTTACTGGCGCCTTGTATAGCTGAAGTACGGGGAGCGGGGTACTGCGTTCTGATTGGTACGGAGGAACGGGGTGCTGTGTTCTGACTGGTCGAGACTATTTGGAAATTATTCTGTAGCGACCTATATCAGATCTAGTCATATTTATTGACAGACATGCGTCGCCCGGTATTAGACGTCTAGTGGGTGTAAGGTCGTGTGCTGAGACTGAGTGAGATGTGTGTCCCGCAGGTGTGCACCAACCACAACGAGACGTGGACGTCGGACTGCGAGGTGTACCAGCAGCGCTGCCTGTGCCTGGACGGCTCCGAGCTGTGCCGCGGCCCGCAGTACCACCACGTGCAGATCGAGTACTACGGCGTGTGCCGCGAGATGCCGGTCAGTCCATACCAGACGTTCACTCCACACATTCACTCAAAGACACTGCTGGGTACATGCCCTGCTCAACAACAGTACAGAGGACAATACTCAAACAGAGGAGGATGATGAAGGGGCCACAATCCTTTGGAGTTATTGTAGATATAACCTCGCACAGATTCACAGTATATCTAAAGTTTTTGTTTTTAATTCTTTATTTTTAAGGGGTTTTTAATAATTGCAATAATTAAAAAGCATTACAAAGCCTTCTTACTCTGCGAAAGTTTACTAAAATCTTCCAACGTTCTCTGTCTAACACAGGAATGCAGCGAAAACGAGATGTCAGACTTCCCGCGGCGCATGCGCGACTGGCTGTTTAACATCATGCGCGACATGGCGGAGCGGCGCGAGCTGACACCGCACTACCTGCGCATGGAGCGCGAGGCCGAGACCAACCTCACGCGCCGCTGGACCAACGCCGCCATCTGGAAGTGGTGCGACCTGGACGCGCACGACAACGACAGGTAGCCGCCCTCTCATACCCTTCATTCTCATCTAATTTCAGTTACGCCGCACTGGTCAATTTTAACGTAGGGTAGTCATGTGCTCGGGAGATATTACAGTATACACCACCGCAGATGACACAGGCTTGATTGAACTACTGTGTGATGGGACTATATGAGTCAAAGACCACCAGCGAGCCAGAGACTGATATTATGTACGCATTACGGAACCTCTCGCAGGACACAAGCGTAAGGTACTGTACTTAAACACCATGTAAGTACTCGTACATACAATTTCGTTTGCGATCATAATTGCCACTGTGCGAGATGAAATAGTTAAATAGATAGGTACCTAAACAAGATATAAGTGGTTGACACATGACGTGATAATTAGTGCAATGCTATTATGCGCTACTGTGAATTTGAGAAAGAAGAAAATAAAACATGTTAGTTCTGCCTGAACACAATTCGTTACAAAATATATACAAAAAAAAGAACAGTTTTCCCACCAGGGGCCCAAGTCTGCTATTTTTATAAATTCGTCATTCCAACACGATCACATTGTCATTTTGCTAAAAGTTCGTAATCTGTTAATTCATAATGATCGTTCATTGACCGGTCAGTGGTATCGTAATAGAGTTGTGGTAGAATGATAATATCAAGCATATGTATTAAAACCAATAACTGCACAATAACGTTCTAACGGTAGAACACTGATCAAATAAACTGTCAAAATTTTAGCAGATTACCGCATATGTCAAATATTCATTTACGAGATTACTATTCTATGCCACTTCTTTCAATGGAGTACTGCCATTGGAAAGTCATAATGACGCCATTATATTAGTAGATTACCAAACTTGTCAAAATCTACAAATTTTTCATCAATGATAGACTATTTTGACACTAATGTAATAACAGACTTGAGGCCCAGGCCATGTGTGTATAGTGTGCTGAGCAGATCTATTCGTCTGTAGATAAACAAAGCTATATGGATCCAATAAAATGAAACCATCATTTCCCTCACGCGTACCGTAACTGTATTTAGCATGATCGTGTTAACTGTCCGTTGAGCTAACCAGTCCCCGTGTTTAGGTTCGTGTCGAGGCACGAGCTGTTCCCGATCCGCGCGCCGCTGATGGCGCTGGAGCACTGCATCGCGCCCTTCCTGGACCGCTGCGACGCGGACGACGACCACCGCGTCACGCTGGCCGAGTGGGGCAAGTGTCTGCAGCTCGACGAGGTAATCCAAGTCAAGTCAATTATACAATTTAATTGAGAGTTGCACTCTTCGATCTTTCAATCTATGCTTTTCTAGAAACGCACAGCCAAAACTACTTTGTCTAGAAACGTGAAATGCAAAGACTTTTATGATAATGCGAGTACATACATACAGCAGTACGCCATCACTGTGCCTTCGTCCATAGACCCGCTTGATGGACGAACATAGTTCCGTGATTCCAGTCTCACCTGTGTGAAATAATCCTGGGTCTCATCGTGTTTGATATCGAGGCGGTTGCATCCCCGATATCTTCTCCGAGTGGGTTCAGCCTTTACACTATTCCGCTCGACGGCTTCCTTCTGGACCAGCACAGTCTTACATAAAGAGACAAGTTCGCTCCAGTTTTCTGTCTCTGCCAGTATAGACATAGTTTCACCTTAAAAAAAACTTCGTTTTAGATTCTTAAAGTAGAGAATGGTCTTACCGGTCCGATTTATAAGCGGCGTTATTTGTATTGTGTGTGTAACGTTTCAGTACGAACTGGAGGACCGCTGCGACGAGTTCACAGATGAGGGCGGCCCGGCCCCGGAGGCCAGCGCCGGCGGACTGTAGGCCCCAGCAGCAGGACCCCGGCCCCAGAGATTTATACTTCCATAGTCGAGTGTTAAGCCTAGAGTGTTACGTTACATAATAACTTTAATATAAAACGTTCAGCAAGCGCGTGTAAATAGCAATTACTGTGATGAGGCACCAAAACATACATATTTTACAATAAACGATAGGAAATTGTTATAAGTGTTTTTTTTATGCATGCACCCATTTTTAGGGTTCCGTAGCCAAATGGCAAAAAACGGAACCCTTATAGATTTGTCATGTCAGTCTGTCTGTCTGCTCGTCCGTATGTCACAGCCACTTTTTTTCGAAACTATAAGAGCTATACTGTTGAAACATAGTAGGTAAGTAGATGTATTCTGTGAACCGCTTTAAGATTTTCACACAAAAATAGAAAAAGCCAATACATTTTGGGGGTCCCCATACTTAGAGCTGAAACTCAAAATTTTTTTTTCATCAAACCCATACGTGTGTGGTATCTATGGATAGGTCCTCAAAAATGATATTGAGGTTTCTAATATCATTATTTTCTAAATTGAATAGTTTACGCGAGAGACACTTCCAAAGTGGTAAAATGTCCCCCCCCCCCTATAACTTCTAAAATAATAGAATGATAAAACTAAAAAAAATATATGATATATATTACCTTGTAAACTACCAACGAGAATTGGTTTGAACGAGATCTAGTAAGTAGTTTTTTTAATACGTCATAAATCTAAAAAAAATCACTATTATTAAAACATCGATCAAAGTTACAACGAACTACAAGAACTTTTATATTATGTTACTTGCTGCTATCAAGTGCGAGTGGGACTCGCCCATGGAGGGTTCTCCATGGGCGAGTCCGACTCGCACTTGGCTGTTTTTTTTTTTTTTGTTTTGTTTTCGCAGTGTTTGGCTATTTAGCCAGAATCATTTTTTAAGTAGGTATACAGTCACTTTGCGTAACTGAGTTCCATTAGAATGCAGATGCAATACATTCCAATGCTTTTACAGTATATAGCGGCAATTGTAACGAGTCAGCCTTCTTGGCCATCTTCGCTGAGGTACTCAATACCACAATAACATTCTTAGCTCCTTAGATTCTAGATACTGTCTAACACTTGAGATACAAAATTACATCACAATACCCAGTTAAATCCGCCACTGAACTTCACTCGAAGAAATATCGCCAAAAACTCTCCATCCATGTGTTTAGTTAGTATACTCACGTACCTGCCAGCCGCCTCACGCAAGCTTAGAGGCCATGGGACTTTTGGATCGAGGACCTAGGTCGTGGATTCAACCTATAAATATAATAACTGTTTTTGAGTAGTATTTAGGGACCACAAAAAATTAAAATTTACAAAAAAAAAAATAAAAACTGAAATACTTGATCTTTCTTTTTTTGATCAACAATTGAATGTTATATCGACACTGTTAAAGGCGCACATTGGATGAGCAAATTAAAAAAGAAGTACAATTGCAATTGACTGTCTCTTAGTTCGAATTTAACTTTACCAGTGGTACCTTAGTATTATGTTGTACTTCAATCAGATACATATAAGGAAAGAAAGATCTAAATGCTTGCTCTGCTGATCGTCTATGTGAGGTGCATGTGCAACTTACCGAACTTTCTTATCTGTCTATAGACTACTTGCATCAAACTTGACATCTTATCTGATTATTATCTATGAAATACCAATAAGTACCTAAACGTTCTAATACGTTTAGGTACTTATTGGTATTTCATAATATATATATATTTCATAATATAATATAGATAACAAATTAGTTTTAATTTATTGATCTATTACATTCAACTAATATCGAAGGCACACTGACTTCTAAGAAACAGGTTATTCCTAGTTTAGAAGTCAGGGTCTTTTTGCTCTGGCACAATTAGCCATGTTCCTAAAAATGTTATGTTTGTGTATTTTTTGGAAAATAAAGATTATTATTATTTATTATTAGCTGAAAAATGTAAACTTCGCTCGTTGTTTAGTTATTATAATCTAAAATGTATTTAATTAATTCATGAAACCCCAAGCGATTGCGTTCGCTCTCTCATTGTCTTTCTATTGTGTCTCTAATTACGGTATTTGAAAGGTTAAACGACTAGTATAACGCCAATTTCAGCATCCTGAATTCATAATAATAACTTTTAAAGACTCGTCCCTAATTACCGGCGTGCCAGGTCTGACTATACTGGTCAACTCGTACCCTGTGCTGTGAAAATAGAAGCATCCGAGATACCTACTTTACATTACTTCTACTACGAAAAATATCCCGTCTTTTTTGTCCAGGCGATATCTCTTTAGAATGCGCTCCCTCTGAAAATGTATTTATCTAAGTATGTATTTGCATCACCCTAAGGTCGACTGGTAGATAATGCCTATGGCATTAAGCCCGCCTTTGTACAGTATAATGTGCATAAAGCATTATTAAATAAATAAATAAAAATCATTGTCATCTACACTTATATATAAAGAGGTAAAGTTTGTTTTTTTGTTTGTAAGAAGTAATCTTTGGAAGTACTGGTCTGATTGCTAAAATTTTTTCACCGATGGAAAGCTGCTTTATTCTTGAGTGACATAGGCTATTATTTTATGTACGTGGACGAAGTCGCGGGCAAAAGCTAGTTGGATTATAACTTGCATCTATTGAAATATTTTCTAATGAGTCTGCGCCCGAACTAAGTCTAGACAATAAGTAAGTTTGGTTCTTCTAATAACAGAATAAAGGCTGTCTGGACGGTGATAAACAAAAAAGTACCTAACTAACCTAGCCTACTAAGAAACCTCAATATCGATTTGGACTAGTCTGTAAGGATATTGTTGGGAATAAAAATAAATAAATAACTGTAAAGACCAACCCACTAAATTAGAATTAATCGTCATTGAAAATAGATAAATAAAAATCTCATAAATAGTATAGTACCTATACAGAACTAGATGTGTCGTTAGAAAACTTCTTCACCAACATCCCTAAAATACGAGTTACAAAATCTCTCCCTTCTTCGTCTTTATTAGCTGAATCTTTATAAAAAGAAAATTCTACCGAGAATACATGAAATGAAACATATTAAAGTAAGTTTTCAAATCGCTTTGTTTAATTGATCCCTCTAATTATAGACTCATATATGTGCTTCCGGCAAGTAAACCTATAAAAAAAAGATGTTCGACCCGATGTTTTCTCATTTTCATTCAAATAGGATTCTGCTTAGTCGTCATGCGGCTTCACGAAAGGAAGGTCAACGACGGATGCAGGAGTGAAGCTTATCAAAATCATAGAAATCCTATAGTTCCAGGAGTCATATTCAACTACATAAAGGTCAATGTATTTGCCTTCAGTGACCATAATACTCTGATCTATGTTACACCATTACGCTGATCTTATTTTTTCCTACGTATTTTACAGGCAACAAAAAGTAACCGTTAAAACAGCGACGTCCTCGGGCCTCGGTGGTTTTTAGTAAAGAAAGGCGTACCACAGGGTTCAATTCTGAGCCCTTTCCTTTTCCTTGTTTATTTTAATGATCTTCCTTACATGATTAATTTATCCGATATAATATTATTTTCTGATGACATTAAAATAGATAGAAAAGGTACGGATATATGTCTTGCAAGTGTACGAAACTCTGGCGGTTTTTTCTATATAGGTAGTGCGCAGTCGAATAAAACTACGAGTAAATGTCAAAGTTTTCATTAGGAACCGGATGTTCCCTCAAGTTCATCATTATCATCATTTCAGTCCAAAGACGTCCACAATTGGACACAGGCCTCCCCCAAACTCCCTCAAGTTGGCCTCAATTTATTTCTTGACGGCAAAAAACTTGACGTTATTGCAGAAACTGCATGTCTACCTGTGACTCGTCGTCATCGGCTTTTTTCAGCTAGTTTGGAGTCAGCTTCCAGTCTAACTAGATGCGGCTGAATATCTGTGTTCTACAACTCCATCAGACCTCCACAAACCAGTTACTTGGCAACATGATACTGATAGACTGCTTGTCAGATTTCCTGGCGCCTGCCCACTTGTAGCCACTATAAAAGACCTTGGAATGACAACTGGGACCAACGGCTTCTACGTGCTTTCTGAGGAACGCGTAGGGACTGAACGTCCCTAATGACATAAAAACGAGAGGAAAATGACATCCACACGCCCCAGCCGCCATCATAAAAGACGCCTCTGACGTCAGGAGTCACAAGGACATAGCGGAAGCGAGAGATTATGGATGGCGAGTAATGGATTGTTCGCCGTCCGGTAAAGTCCAAGTCTATGTCGGCACCCCAAAGAGATGTCAGCAAAACTGAAGAGAGGGCAGTGGCCCTGCTAGACACTGCTGCTAGGACTGCGGGATTATTCGAAAGAGTTACCGTGGCCCTAGGCTAAGGGCAACTGAAGGAACACGGTGGGGTTTAGTCAGTAAAAGTCTGACACTACCTCTCGCTCTACGCTCTCTTTCTTCCGCTCTAGAAACAATTTGATAATTTACCACCTCAAAAAATAACCAAATGATCGATACCAAAATTGTCTAATTTAATAACCTTTTATTTATAAAAAAAATGAGATTGTTAGTAATATTTGGGCACTTGCGCGAGGCCCCTTTTCTTGGTAGGGCGAGTTAGGCTACTGACCTTTGACCGATTGTAACTTTTGAGTGGCGACTTTTATTTACTTGAGACTGAATTTACAATTGTTGGAGAACTTTTAAATAAAGGCTGATGTATTTAAAAGCTCAAAATTCAAATGTGGTCCCTCAATAGGAACACTCGAATAGAGATTAGCTAAGAATAGAAAGTCAATCCCCATAAACACCACTAACACACTTTTATATAGTCAACCGACTTGGGAATTTTGTATAATATTTAATTATTTAAAAAATACTTATAATATTTATGGACAGTCAGGATCCAGAACACTAGATACACACACACACACCATACTCTACACCAGACACTAGTCTTTAATATACAATTTTTTTTATAAGGTTCTTCTATTAGTAAACAATGATCATGATCTCTTAATCAACCTTGATTATTGAACCAGCGTTGACTACATCAGATTTCATTTTACCCTAATAATAACCCAAGTCGGTTTACTTGTTAGAAAGACTCCCACAAGCGCCCTAGGTCGGCTAAAAAATCTGTTCTAGTTGATTGTAGTAGTTACTGTATTGCAGGTGCGTTCTGGCTACAAGAATATTTGTATCGTGTAGAAATCGAACCCGCGACACGCGGTTTAGCAGTCGATCACTCAACTAATGCGCCTGCCGTGCCGTGGTATCTGTACAAGGAACTTCAACAAGTCCCAAGACTGAAGTCTCCCGACATGACGAGCGAAGTGGTTCACATGGAGGGCTCAACGTGATCCCTCGACAGCACTCGACTGAAGAGCGCATGTGATTAGCGTCATCGAGTGGCTCGAATTCACGGTACGGTGCGTGGACAGCCCCCTTGGCACTTGAGCTGCGCAATAAGTAGTTCCACTGCAGCGCGAGGAGGCATAGCACCTCCCGCCTCCATCATGTTCAAGCTGGTCGTGACGTGCTGCCTACTAGCCGCTAGTGCCTTCGCCAAGACGTGAGTTATTTTTGGCTATATACGAGTGATTATCTAAACTTGGCAGGACAGCCTGCTAGGAACTGCCCTCTCGTAATTCTCTATAATAGATACGGAAACAAAGATTGAAGAAAATTCGACTCAATGATTGTGCAAGGAGCCCGATTATGACAATGTCTCGTTCGTCTCGTTGGTCGCAAGCGCGACTGCTGGGTACAAGGTCGTGCGTTTGCTTCCCGAGCTAGGCGAAGCGTTTTACGCAGTGGGTATGTATGATATCTGGCGCTGATGTATGTATGATATCTGGCGCTGATGATGATAAAAAGGGGGGTATTTTAATACTTTGTTTTTTTTTGTCGCTATTGCCTACAATACAATTATTTTCCTACCTAATTCAAATTTTATTCTAAATTGTTTATAATTTTGTCTAATTAAATAATAAATAATAAGCCCGAATCAAATCAGAAATATTTATTTACTCCATTTACAAGAACTTTGAATTGTCAATGGCACTACCATAGAAATATACAACTACCAGACCTGTCGAATTACCCGATACATATGGGTCCACTGTGCGTGAAGCGGGCGCCCGCTCGGGCACACGTCGCGTGACGCTGCGCGTGCGGCGTGCTCGGGGCCCCGTAGTGGAAACAAAAATGGAAATTATTGCGGGCGCAGTATCGCTAGTTCAACTTTAACGGTGTACATGTAGTCGTGTCAGTGGATAACTTTTATATATCATAATTTATTACATAGCAAAACGGGCGCAGGCGCGGGCGCGGCCTCTCGCGACGGGTGCCCGCGCGGCGGAGCACTTAAATTTTGTATCCCAGCACCATCCGTATTGCATATTTTTGTATATTTAGAAATTATGAATATACGAATACGTTAGTCGCACTTTACGTCTAATTATTTGTATCGACTGAGCTGGGATAGCTATTAATTTTACCCAGCTCGGATGTTTTTCTAAAAGCGCAGTTACAGAAACTCTCACGCCAGCCGTATAAAAGGTGTGGAATTGTCATTTTCACTCGTCCCGAATTTACTACTCGTAGGTACTCGTATTTTTTTACGTGGGAAATAAAATTACTTCAAGTCCATTCGAGAAGGAATGAGAGGGTTTGTAGTGTTAGATTTTTACTGTCTAAAACACACTTGCGTCCCTTCATTTACTTTTTGCGGTCCAGGGCCGCGGTAACTTTTCCAAAGAATCCCGCAGCTTGCGAGAGCATCAGCAGTGACAGGCTTCTTTAAACTTGCCGCTACCACTCCGCACTACGGTGACACACGAATCTCCTGAAGCAACTGTGTCTGGTGAGGACCTGTGTTCGGCGGACAGTAGGGATGATGTGGTGCCTCTAAGAAGTTGTAGATACGTATCATTGTATTCTAAGATAATACTATCTTACATAGTATTATTATTAGGCTACTAAGTTGATACACATCAAAAGATAAGTCAACTAAACAACTATATTGTTATCTATTAATTAATAGATTATGTTACGGACGTGGTAATCGGCTATACACACCGCTAATCAGTTTGTTGCTTTCCTCATCCGGGGGAAACCCAAGCAGACGATGAATAACTCAGGATAAGACGAGTCACGGATGTGCGTGTTGACAGGATCCCACTGGCACGCTATACTCAGGACCGATGTGCGAAGAACTCGGTGACGCCGGTGTCGTGCAGCGGGCTGAGCAGCCCCGACGCGCTCATGCCGCACCCCGACGACTGCCAGCTGTTCTACGTGTGCGAGCCCGGGCGCGCGGCTCCCACGTGCCGCCAGTGCCCCGCCAGCCTGCATTTTAACCCCGTGCTGCACGTGTGCGACTGGCCGCAGAGCGCCGGCTGCAAAGCGCATGCTCCCACCACCACCTCATCCACAACATCGACAACAACACTAGTAACAACGACCAACGTAGAGCCAACAACAACCACCACTGAAGCAACCACAACTGTAGAGCCGACAACAACAACCACTGAAGCTACAACTACCACCACTGAAGCTACAACAACTGTAGAGCCGACAACAACCACCACTGAAGAGCCGACAACGACCACCACTGAAACTACAACAAGTGTAGAGCCGACAACAACAACCACTGAAGCTACTACAACTGAAGAGTGGTGGCCTACCACAACTGATGCAACTACAACTGTAGAGCCGACAACGACCACCACTGAAGCTACAACAACTGTAGAGCCGACAACAACCACCACTGAAGAGCCGACAACGACCACCACTGAAGCTACCACAACTGTAGAGCCGACAACAACAACCACTGAAGCTACAACAACTGTAGAGCCGACAACAACAACCACTGAAGCTACTACAACTGAAGAGTGGTGGCCTACCACAACTGATGCAACTACAACTGTAGAGCCGACAACAACAACCACTGTAGAGCCGACAACGACCACCACTGAAGCTACCACAACTGTAGAGCCGACAACGACCACCACTGAAGCTACCACAACTGTAGAGCCGACAACGACCACCACTGAAGCTACAACAACTGTAGAGCCGACAACAACCACCACTGAAGAGCCGACAACGACCACCACTGAAGCTACAACAACTGTAGAGCCGACAACAACCACCACTGAAGAGCCGACAACGACCACCACTGAAGCTACCACAACTGTAGAGCCGACAACAACAACCACTGAAGCTAGAACGACCACCACTGAAGCTACAACAACTGTAGAGCCGACAACAACCACAACTGAAGAGCCGACAACGACCACCACTGAAGCTACATCAACTGTAGAGCCGACAACAACAACCACTGAAGCTACCACAACTGTAGAGCCGACAACAACCACTACTGAAGAGCCTACAACGACCACCACTGAAGCTACAACAACTGTAGAGCCGACAACAACCACCACTGAAGAGCCGACAACGACCACCACTGAAGCTACCACAACTGTAGAGCCGACAACAACAACCACTGAAGCTACAACAACTGTAGAGCCGACAACAACAACCACTGAAGCTACTACAACTGAAGAGTGGTGGCCTACCACAACTGATGCAACTACAACTGTAGAGCCGACAACAACAACCACTGTAGAGCCGACAACGACCACCACTGAAGCTACCACAACTGTAGAGCCGACAACGACCACCACTGAAGCTACCACAACTGTAGAGCCGACAACGACCACCACTGAAGCTACAACAACTGTAGAGCCGACAACAACCACCACTGAAGAGCCGACAACGACCACCACTGAAGCTACAACAACTGTAGAGCCGACAACAACCACCACTGAAGAGCCGACAACGACCACCACTGAAGCTACCACAACTGTAGAGCCGACAACAACAACCACTGAAGCTAGAACGACCACCACTGAAGCTACAACAACTGTAGAGCCGACAACAACCACAACTGAAGAGCCGACAACGACCACCACTGAAGCTACATCAACTGTAGAGCCGACAACAACAACCACTGAAGCTACCACAACTGTAGAGCCGACAACAACCACTACTGAAGAGCCTACAACGACCACCACTGAAGCTACCACAACTGTAGAGCCGACAACAACAACCACTGAAGCTAGAACGACCACCACTGAAGCTACAACAACTGTAGAGCCGACAACAACAACCACTGAAGCTACCACAACTGTAGAGCCGACAACAACCACCACTGAAGAGCCGACAACGACCACCACTGAAGCTACCACAACTGTAGAGCCAACAACAACAACCACTGAAGCTACAACGACTACCACTGAAGCGACAACAACTGTAGAACCGACAACAACCACCACTGAAGAGCCGACAACGACCACCACTGAAGCTACAACAACTGTAGAGTTGACAACAACCACCACTGAAGCTACATCAACTGTAGAGCCGACAACAACCACCACTGAAGAGCCGACAACGACCACCACTGAAGCTACCACAACTGTAGAGCCGACAACGACCACCACTGAAGCTACCACAACTGTAGAGCCGACAACAACAACCACTGAAGCTACAACGACCACCACTGAAGCTACAACAACTGTAGAGCCGACAACAACCACCACTGACGAGCCGACAACGACCACCACTGAAGCTACCACAACTGTAGAGCCGACAACAACAACCACTGAAGCTACCACCACTGAAGCTACAACTACCACCACTGAAGCTACATCAACTGTAGAGCCGACAACAACCACCATTGAAGAGCCGACAACGACCACCACTGAAATTACCACAACTGTAGAGCCGACAACGACCACCACTGAAGCTACCACAACTGTAGAGCCGACAACAACAACCACTGAAGCTACCACAACTGTAGAGCCGACAACAACCACCACTGAAGCTACCACAACTGTAGAGCCGACAACAACAACCACTGAAGCTACCACAACTGTAGAGCCAACAACGACCACCACTGAAGCTACCACAACTGTAGAGCCGACAACAACCACCACTGAAGAGCCGACAACGACCACCACTGAAGCTACCACAACTGTAGAGCCGACAACAACAACCACTGAAGCTACCACAACTGTAGAGCCGACAACAACCACCACTGAAGCTACCACAACTGTAGAGCCGACAACAACAACAACTGAAGCTACCACAACTGTAGAGCCGACAATAACAACAACTGAAGCTACCACAACTGTAGAGCCGACAACAACCACCACTGAAGCTACCACAACTGTAGAGCCGACAACGACCACCATTGAAGCTACCACAACTGTAGAGCCGACAACGACCACCACTGAAGCTACAACAACTGTAGAGCCGACAACAACCACCACTGAAGCTACCACAACTGTGGAGCCGACAACAACAACCACTGAAGCTACCACAACTGTAGAGCCGACAACGACCACCACTGAAGCTACCACAACTGTAGAGCCGACAACAACAACCACTGAAGCTACCACAACTGTAGAGCCAACAACGACCACCACTGAAGCTACCACAACTGTAGAGCCGACAACAACCACCACTGAAGACCCGACAACGACTACCACTGAAGCTACCACAACTGTAGAGCCGACAACAACAACCACTGAAGCTACCACAACTGTAGAGCCGACAACAACCACCACTGAAGCTACCACAACTGTAGAGCCGACAACAACAACAACTGAAGCTACCACAACTGTAGAGCCGACAACAACAACAACTGAAGCTACCACAACTGTAGAGCCGACAACAACCACCACTGAAGCTACCACAACTGTAGAGCCGACAACGACCACCATTGAAGCTACCACAACTGTAGAGCCGACAACGACCACCACTGAAGCTACAACAACTGTAGAGCCGACAACAACCACCACTGAAGCTACCACAACTGTAGAGCCGACAACAACAACCACTGAAGCTACAACAACTGTAGAGCCGACAACAACCACCACTGAAGCTACCACAACTGTAGAGCCGACAACAACCACCACTGAAGCTACCACAACTGTAGAGCCGACAACAACCACCACTGAAGCTACCACAACTGTAGAGCCGACAACGACCACCACTGAAGCTACAACAACTGTAGAGCCGACAACAACCACCACTGAAGCTACCACAACTGTAGAGCCGACAACAACCACCACTGAAGCTACCACAACTGTGGAGCCGACAACAACAACCACTGAAGCTACCACAACTGTAGAGCCGACAACGACCACCACTGAAGCTACCACAACTGTAGAGCCGACAACAACAACCACTGAAGCTACCACAACTGTAGAGCCGACAACGACCACCACTGAAGCTACCACAACTGTAGAGCCAACAACGACCACCACTGAAGCTACCACAACTGTAGAGCCGACAACAACCACCACTGAAGAGCCGACAACGACCACCACTGAAGCTACCACAACTGTAGAGCCGACAACAACAACCACTGAAGCTACCACAACTGTAGAGCCGACAACAACCACCACTGAAGCTACCACAACTGTAGAGCCGACAACAACAACAACTGAAGCTACCACAACTGTAGAGCCGACAACAACAACAACTGAAGCTACCACAACTGTAGAGCCGACAACAACCACCACTGAAGCTACCACAACTGTAGAGCCGACAACGACCACCATTGAAGCTACCACAACTGTAGAGCCGACAACGACCACCACTGAAGCTACAACAACTGTAGAGCCGACAACAACCACCACTGAAGCTACCACAACTGTAGAGCCGACAACAACCACCACTGAAGCTACCACAACTGTAGAGCCGACAACAACAACCACTGAAGCTACCACAACTGTAGAGCCGACAACAACCACCACTGAAGCTACCACAACTGTAGAGCCGACAACAACCACCACTGAAGCTACCTCAACTGTAGAGCCGACAACGACCACCACTGAAGCTACCACAACTGTAGAGCCGACAACAACAACCACTGAAGCTACAACTACCACCACTCAAGCTACATCAACTGTAGAGCCAACAACAACCACCACTGAAGAGCCGACAACGACCACCACTGAAGTTACCACAACTGTAGAGCCGACAACGACCACCACTGAAGCTACTACAACTGTAGAGCCGACAACGACCACCACTGAAGCTACCACAACTATAGAGCCGACAACAACCACAACTGAAGCTACAACTACCACCACTGAAGCTACATCAACTGTAGAGCCGACAACAACCACCACTGAAGAGCCGACAACGACCACCACTGAAGAGCCGACAACGACCACCACTGAAGCTACTACAACTGAAGAGTGGTGGCCTACCACAACTGATGCAACTACAACTGTAGAGCCGACAACAACAACCACTGTAGAGCCGACAACGACCACCACTGAAGAGCCGACAACGACCACCACTGAAGCTACAACAACTGTAGAGCCGACAACAACCACCACTGAAGAGCCGACAACGACCACCACTGAAGCTACCACAACTGTAGAGCCGACAACAACAACCACTGAAGCTAGAACGACCACCACTGAAGCTACAACAACTGTAGAGCTGACAACAACCACCACTGAAGCTACAACGACCACCACTGAAGCTACAACAACTGTAGAGCCGACAACAACCACCACTGAAGAGCCGACAACGACCACCACTGAAGCTACCACAACTGTAGAGCCGACAACAACAACCACTGAAGCTACAACGACCACCACTGAAGCTACAACAACTGTAGAGCCGACAACAACCACCACTGAAGAGCTGACAACGACCACCACTGAAGCTACAACAACTGTAGAGCCGACAACAACCACCACTGAAGCTACAACTACCACCACTGAAGCTACATCAACTGTAGAGCCGACAACAAAAACCACTGAAGCTACCACAACTGTAGAGCCGACAACAACCACCACTGAAGAGCCGACAACGACCACCACTGAAGCTACAACAACTGTAGAGCCGACAACAACAACCACTGAAGCTACCACAACTGTAGAGCCGACAACAACCACCACTGAAGAGCCGACAACGACCACCACTGAAGCTACCACAACTGTAGAGCCGACAACAACAACCACTGAAGCTACAACGACTACCACTGAAGCTACAACAACTGTAGAGCCGACAACAACCACCACTGAAGAGCTGACAACGACCACCACTGAAGCTACAACAACTGTAGAGCCGACAACAACCACCACTGAAGCTACAACTACCACCACTGAAGCTACCACAACTGTAGAGCCGACAACAACCACCACTGAAGCTACCACAACTGTAGAGCCGACAACGACCACCACTGAAGCTACAACAACTGTAGAGCCGACAACAACCACCACTGATGCTACCACAACTGTAGAGCCGACAACAACCACCACTGAAGCTACCACAACTGTAGAGCCGACAACAACAACCACTGAAGCTACCACAACTGTAGAGCCGACAACGACCACCACTGAAGCTACCACAACTGTAGAGCCGACAACAACAACCACTGAAGCTACCACAACTGTAGAGCCGACAACGACCACCACTGAAGCTACCACAACTGTAGAGCCAACAACGACCACCACTGAAGCTACCACAACTGTAGAGCCGACAACAACCACCACTGAAGCTACAACTACCACCACTGAAGCTACATCAACTGTAGAGCCAACAACAACAACCACTGAAGCTACCACAACTGTAGAGCCGACAACAACCACCACTGAAGAGCCGACAACGACCACCACTGAAGCTACCACAACTGTAGAGCCGACAACAACAACCACTGAAGCTACAACGACCACCATTGAAGCTACAACGACCACCACTGAAGCTACAACAACTGTAGAGCCGACAACAACCACCACTGAAGAGCCGACAACGACCACCACTGAAGCTACAACAACTGTAGAGCCGACAACAACCACCACTGAAGCTACAACTACCACCACTGAAGCTACATCAACTGTAGAGCCGACAACAACAACCACTGAAGCTACCACAACTGTAGAGCCGACAACAACCACCACTGAAGAGCCGACAACGACCACCACTGAAGCTACCACAACTGTAGAGCCGACAACAACAACCACTGAAGCTACAACGACTACCACTGAAGCGACAACAACTGTAGAACCGACAACAACCACCACTGAAGAGCCGACAACGACCACCACTGAAGCTACAACAACTGTAGAGCCGACAACAACCACCACTGAAGCTACATCAACTGTAGAGCCGACAACAACCACCACTGAAGAGCCGACAACGACCACCACTGAAGCTACCACAACTGTAGAGCCGACAACGACCACCACTGAAGCTACCACAACTGTAGAGCCGACAACAACAACCACTGAAGCTACAACGACCACCACTGAAGCTACAACAACTGTAGAGCCGACAACAACCACCACTGACGAGCTGACAACGACCACCACTGAAGCTACCACAACTGTAGAGCCGACAACAACAACCACTGAAGCTACCACCACTGAAGCTACAACTACCACCACTGAAGCTACATCAACTGTAGAGCCGACAACAACCACCATTGAAGAGCCGACAACGACCACCACTGAAATTACCACAACTGTAGAGCCGACAACGACCACCACTGAAGCTACCACAACTGTAGAGCCGACAACAACAACCACTGAAGCTACCACAACTGTAGAGCCGACAACAACCACCACTGAAGCTACCACAACTGTAGAGCCGACAACAACAACCACTGAAGCTACCACAACTGTAGAGCCAACAACGACCACCACTGAAGCTACCACAACTGTAGAGCCGACAACAACCACCACTGAAGAGCCGACAACGACCACCACTGAAGCTACCACAACTGTAGAGCCGACAACAACAACCACTGAAGCTACCACAACTGTAGAGCCGACAACGACCACCACTGAAGCTACCACAACTGTAGAGCCGACAACAACAACCACTGAAGCTACAACTACCACCACTGAAGCTACCACAACTGTAGAGCCGACAACAACCACCACTGAAGAGCCGACAACGACCACCACTGAAGTTACCACAACTGTAGAGCCGACAACGACCACCACTGAAGCTACCACAACTGTAGAGCCGACAACAACAACCACTGAAGCTACCACAACTGTAGAGCCGATAACGACCACCACTGAAGCTACCACAACTGTAGAGCCGACAACAACAACCACTGAAGCTACCACAACTGTAGAGCCGACAACGACCGCCACTGAAGCTACCACAACTGTAGAGCCGACAACAACAACCACTGAAGCTACCACAACTGTAGAGCCGACAACGACCACCACTGAAGCTACCACAACTGTAGAGCCGACAACAACAACCACTGAAGCTACCACAACTGTAGAGCCGACAACGACCACCACTGAAGCTACCACAACTGTAGAGCCGACAACAACAACCACTGAAGCTACAACTACCACCACTCAAGCTACATCAACTGTAGAGCCAACAACAACCACCACTGAAGAGCCGACAACGACCACCACTGAAGTTACCACAACTGTAGAGCCGACAACGACCACCACTGAAGCTACATCAACTGTAGAGCCGACAACAACCACCACTGAAGAGCCGACAACGACCACCACTGAAGAGCCGACAACGACCACCACTGAAGTTACCACAACTGTAGAGCCGACAACGACCACCACTGAAGCTACCACAACTGTAGAGCCGACAACAACAACCACTGAAGCTACCACAACTGTAGAGCCGATAACGACCACCACTGAAGCTACCACAACTGTAGAGCCGACAACAACAACCACTGAAGCTACCACAACTGTAGAGCCGACAACAACAACCACTGAAGCTACCACAACTGTAGAGCCGACAACGACCACCACTGAAGCTACCACAACTGTAGAGCCGACAACGACCGCCACTGAAGCTACCACAACTGTAGAGCCGACAACAACAACCACTGAAGCTACCACAACTGTAGAGCCGACAACAACCACCACTGAAGCTACCACAACTGTAGAGCCAACAACAACAACCACTGAAGCTACCACAACTGTAGAGCCGACAACGACCACCACTGAAGCTACCACAACTGTAGAACCGACAACGACCACCACTGAAGCTACCACAACTGTAGAAGCTACAACTAACACCACTGAAGCTACATCAACTGTAGAGCCGACAACAACCACCACTGATGAGCCGACAACGACCACCACTGAAGCTACAACGACCACCACTGAAGCTACCACAACTGTAGAGCCGACAACGACCACCACTGAAGCTACCACAACTGTAGAGCCGACAAAAACCACCACTGAAGCTACAACTACCACCACTGAAGCTACATCAACTGTAGAGCCGACAACAACCACCACTGAAGAGCCGACAACGACCACCACTGAAGCTACAACGACCACCACTGAAGCTACCACAACTGTAGAGCCGACAACGACCACCACTGAAGCTACCACAACTGTAGAGCCGACAACAACCACCACTGAAGCTACAACTACCACCACTGAAGCTACATCAACTGTAGAGCCGACAACAACAACCACTGAAGCTACCACAACTGTAGAGCCGACAACAACCACCACTGAAGCTACAACTACCACCACTGAAGCTACATCAACTGTAGAGCCGACAACGACCACCACTGAAGCTACCACAACTGTAGAGCCGACAACAACCACCACTGAAGCTACAACTACCACCACTGAAGCTACATCAACTGTAGAGCCGACAACAACCACCACTGAAGCTACAACGACCACCACTGAAGCTACCACAACTGTAGAGCCGACAACGACCACCACTGAAGCTACAACGACCACCACTGAAGCTACCACAACTGTAGAGCCGATAACGACCACCACTGAAGCTACCACAACTGTAGAGCCGACAACAACCACCACTGAAGCTACAACTACCACAACTGAAGCTACCACAACTGTAGAGCCGACAACGACCACCACTGAAGCTACCACAACTGTAGAGCCGACAACAACCACCACTGAAGCTACAACTACCACCACTGAAGCTACCACAACTGTAGAGCCGACAACAACAACCACTGAAGCTACCACAACTGTAGAGCCGACAACAACCACCACTGAAGCTACCACAACTGTAGAGGCGACAACAACAACCACTGAAGCTACCACAACTGTAGAGCCGACAACGACCGCCACTGAAGCTACCACAACTGTAGAGCCGACAACAACCACCACTGAAGCTACATCAACTGTAGAGCCGACAACAACCACCACTGATGAGCCGACAACGACCACCACTGAAGCTACAACGACCACCACTGAAGCTACCACAACTGTAGAGCCGACAACGACCACCACTGAAGCTACCACAACTGTAGAGCCGACAACAACAACCACTGAAGCTACCACAACTGTAGAGCCGACAACGACCACCACTGAAGCTACCACAACTGTAGAGCCGACAACAACCACCACTGAAGCTACCACAACTGTAGAGCCGACAACGACCACCACTGAAGCTACCACAACTGTAGAGCCGACAACAACAACCACTGAAGCTACCACAACTGTAGAGCCGACAACAACCACCACTGAAGCTACCACAACTGTAGAGCCGACAATAACAACCACTGAAGCTACCACAACTGTAGAGCCGACAACAACCACCACTGAAGCTAGAACGACCACCACTGAAGCTACATCAACTGTAGAGCCGACAACAACCACCACTGAAGAGCCGACAACAACCACCACTGAAGCTACAACGACCACCACTGAAGCTACGACAACTGTAGAGCCGACAACGACCACCACTGAAGCTACCACAACTGTAGAGCCGACAACAACCACCACTGAAGCTACAACGACCACCACTGAAGCTACCACAACTGTAGAGCCGACAACAACCACCACTGAAGCTACAACGACCACCACTGAAGCTACCACAACTGTAGAGCCGACAACGACCACCACTGAAGCTACCACAACTGTAGAGCCGACAACAACCACCACTGAAGCTACCACAACTGTAGAGCCGACAACAACAACCACTGAAGCTACCACAACTGTAGAGCCGACAACAACCACCACTGAAGCTACAACGACCACCACTGAAGCTACCACAACTGTAGAGCCGACAACGACCACCACTGAAGCTACCACAACTGTAGAGCCGACAACGACCACCACTGAAGCTACCACAACTGTAGAGCCGACAACGACCACCACTGAAGCTACAACGACCACCACTGAAGCTACCACAACTGTAGAGCTGACAACAACAACCACTGAAGCTACCACAACTGTAGAGCCGACAACAACCACCACTGAAGCTACAACTACCACCACTGAAGCTACATCAACTGTAGAGCCGACAACAACCACCACTGAAGAGCCGACAACAACCACCACTGAAGCTACAACGACCACCACTGAAGCTACCACAACTGTAGAGCTGACAACGACCACCACTGAAGCTACCACAACTGTAGAGCCGACAACAACCACCACTGAAGCTACAACGACCACCACTGAAGCTACCACAACTGTAGAGCCGA
Organism: Mythimna albipuncta; assembly: GCA_929112965.1. NCBI lineage: Eukaryota > Metazoa > Arthropoda > Insecta > Lepidoptera > Noctuidae > Mythimna > Mythimna albipuncta. Next base: position 532,954 of record OV815969.1, on the reverse strand, counting down.
CAACGACCACCACTGAAGCTACCACAACTGTAGAGCCGACAACGACCACCACTGAAGCTACCACAACTGTAGAGCCGACAACAACCACCACTGAAGCTACAACGACCACCACTGAAGCTACCACAACTGTAGAGCCGACAACGACCACCACTGAAGCTACCACAACTGTAGAGCCGACAACGACCACCACTGAAGCTACAACGACCACCACTGAAGCTACCACAACTGTAGAGCCGACAACAACAACCACTGAAGCTACCACAACTGTAGAGCCGACAACAACCACCACTGAAGCTACAACAACTGTAGAGCCGACAACAACAACCACTGAAGCTACCACAACTGTAGAGCCGACAACGACCACCACTGAAGCTACCACAACTGTAGAGCCGACAACGACCACCACTGAAGCTACCACAACTGTAGAGCCGACAACGACCACCACTGAAGCTACCACAACTGTAGAGCCGACAACGACCACCACTGAAGCTACAACGACCACCACTGAAGCTACCACAACTGTAGAGCTGACAACAACAACCACTGAAGCTACCACAACTGTAGAGCCGACAACAACCACCACTGAAGCTACAACTACCACCACTGAAGCTACATCAACTGTAGAGCCGACAACAACCACCACTGAAGAGCCGACAACAACCACCACTGAAGCTACAACGACCACCACTGAAGCTACCACAACTGTAGAGCTGACAACGACCACCACTGAAGCTACCACAACTGTAGAGCCGACAACAACCACCACTGAAGCTACAACGACCACCACTGAAGCTACCACAACTGTAGAGCCGACAACGACCACCACTGAAGCTACCACAACTGTAGAGCCGACAACGACCACCACTGAAGCTACAACGACCACCACTGAAGCTACCACAACTGTAGAGCCGACAACAACAACCACTGAAGCTACCACAACTGAAGAGCCGACAACGACCACCACTGAAGCTACCACAACTGTAGAGCCGACAACGACCACCACTGAAGCTACCACAACTGTAGAGCCGACAACAACCACCACTGAAGCTACAACGACCACCACTGAAGCTACCACAACTGTAGAGCCGACAACGACCACCACTGAAGCTACCACAACTGTAGAGCCGACAACGACCACCACTGAAGCTACAACGACCACCACTGAAGCTACCACAACTGTAGAGCCGACAACAACAACCACTGAAGCTACCACAACTGTAGAGCCGACAACAACCACCACTGAAGCTACAACAACTGTAGAGCCGACAACAACAACCACTGAAGCTACCACAACTGTAGAGCCGACAACGACCACCACTGAAGCTACCACAACTGTAGAGCCGACAACGACCACCACTGAAGCTACCACAACTGTAGAGCCGACAACGACCACCACTGAAGCTACCACAACTGTAGAGCCGACAACGACCACCACTGAAGCTACAACGACCACCACTGAAGCTACCACAACTGTAGAGCCGACAACGACCACCACTGAAGCTACCACAACTGTAGAGCCGACAACAACCACCACTGAAGCTACAACGACCACCACTGATGCTACCACAACTGTAGAGCCGACAACGACCACCACTGAAGCTACCACAACTGTAGAGCCGACAACGACCACCACTGAAGCTACCACAACTGTAGAGCCGACAACAACCACCACTGAAGCTACAACGACCACCACTGAAGCTACCACAACTGTAGAGCCGACAACGACCACCACTGAAGCTACCACAACTGTAGAGCCGACAACGACCACCACTGAAGCTACAACGACCACCACTGAAGCTACCACAACTGTAGAGCCGACAACAACAACCACTGAAGCTACCACAACTGTAGAGCCGACAACAACCACCACTGAAGCTACAACAACTGTAGAGCCGACAACAACAACCACTGAAGCTACCACAACTGTAGAGCCGACAACGACCACCACTGAAGCTACCACAACTGTAGAGCCGACAACAACCACCACTGAAGCTACCACAACTGTAGAGCCGACAACAACAACCACTGAAGCTACCACAACTGTAGAGCCGACAACAACCACCACTGAAGCTACAACGACCACCACTGAAGCTACCACAACTGTAGAGCCGACAACGACCACCACTGAAGCTACCACAACTGTAAAGCCGACAGCGACCACCACTGAAGCTACCACAACTGTAGAGCCGACAACGACCACCACTGAAGCTACAACGACCACCACTGAAGCTACCACAACTGTAGAGCCGACAACGACCACCACTGAAGCTACAACGACCACCACTGAAGCTACCACAACTGTAGAGCCGACAACAACCACCACTGAAGCTACAACGACCACCACTGAAGCTACCACAACTGTAGAGCCGACAACGACCACCACTGAAGCTACCACAACTGTAGAGCCGACAACGACCACCGCTGAAGCTACAACGACCACCACTGAAGCTACCACAACTGTAGAGCCGACAACAACAACCACTGAAGCTACCACAACTGTAGAGCCGACAACAACCACCACTGAAGCTACAACAACTGTAGAGCCGACAACAACAACCACTGAAGCTACCACAACTGTAGAGCCGACAACGACCACCACTGAAGCTACCACAACTGTAGAGCCGACAACAACCACCACTGAAGCTACCACAACTGTAGAGCCGACAACAACAACCACTGAAGCTACCACAACTGTAGAGCCGACAACAACCACCACTGAAGCTACAACGACCACCACTGAAGCTACCACAACTGTAGAGCCGACAACGACCACCACTGAAGCTACCACAACTGTAAAGCCGACAGCGACCACCACTGAAGCTACCACAACTGTAGAGCCGACAACGACCACCACTGAAGCTACAACGACCACCACTGAAGCTACAACGACCACCACTGAAGCTACAACGACCACCACTGAAGCTACCACAACTGTAGAGCCGACAACGACCACCACTGAAGCTACCACAACTGTAGAGCCGACAACGACCACCACTGAAGCTACCACAACTGTAGAGCCGACAACAACAACCACTGAAGCTACCACAACTGTAGAGCCGACAACAACCACCACTGAAGCTACCACTACTGTAGAGCCGACAATAACAACCACTGAAGCTACCACAACTGTAGAGCCGACAACAACCACCACTGAAGCTACCACAACTGTAGAGCCGACAACAACCACCACTGAAGCTACCACTACTGTAGAGCCGACAATAACAACCACTGAAGCTACCACAACTGTAGAGCTGACAACAACAACCACTGAAGCTACCACAACTGTAGAGCCGACAACAACCACCACTGAAGCTACAACTACCACCACTGAAGCTACATCAACTGTAGAGCCGACAACAACCACCACTGAAGAGCCGACAACGACCACCACTGAAGCTACCACAACTGTAGAGCCGACAACGACCACCACTGAAGCTACAACGACCACCACTGAAGCTACCACAACTGTAGAGCCGACAACGACCACCACTGAAGCTACCACAACTGTAGAGCCGACAACGACCACCACTGAAGCTACCACAACTGTAGAGCCGACAACAACAACCACTGAAGCTACCACAACTGTAGAGCCGACAACGACCACCACTGAAGCTACCACAACTGTAGAGCCGACAACGACCACCACTGAAGCTACCACAACTGTGGAGCCGACAGCGACCACCACTGAAGCTACCACAACTGTAGAGCCGACAACAACAACCACTGAAGCTACCACAACTGTAGAGCCGACAACGACCACCACTGAAGCTACCACAACTGTAGAGCCGACAACAACAACCACTGAAGCTACCACAACTGTAGAGCCGACAACAACCACCACTGAAGCTACCACAACTGTAGAGCCGACAACGACCACCACTGAAGCTACCACAACTGTAGAGCCGACAACAACAACCACTGAAGCTACCACAACTGTAGAGCCGACAACAACCACCACTGAAGCTACCTCTACTGTAGAGCCGACAACGACCTCCACTGAAGCTAGCACAACTGTAGAGCCGACAACGACCACAACTGTAGAGCCGACAACAACAACCACTGAAGCTACAACTACCACCACTGAAGCTACCACAACTGTAGAGCCGACAACAACAACCACTGAAGCTACCACAACTGTAGAGCCGACAACAACAACCACTGAAGCTACCACAACTGTAGAGCCGACAACAACCACCAATGAAGCTACCTCTACTGTAGAGCCGACAACGACCACCACTGAAGCTAGCACAACTGTAGAGCCAACAACAACAACCACTGAAGCTACCACAACTGTAGAACCGACAACGACCACCACTGAAGCTACCACAACTATAGAGCCGACAACAACAACTACTGAAGCTACAACTACCACCACTGAAGCTACCACAACTGTAGAGCCGACAACAACAACTACTGAAGCTACAACTACCACCACTGAAGCTACCACAACTGTAGAGCCGACAACAACAACCATTGAAGCTACAACTACCACCACTGAAGCTACCACAACTGTAGAGCCGACAACGACCACCAGTGAAGCTTCCACAACTGTAGAGCCGACAACGACCACCACTGAAGCTACCACAACTGTAGAGCCGACAACAACAACCACTGAAGCTACAACTACCACCACTGAAGCTACCACAACTGTAGAGCCGACAACAACAACCACTGAAGCTACCACAACTGTAGAGCCGACAACAACAACCACTGAAGCTACCACAACTGTAGAGCCGACAACAACCACCACTGAAGCTACCTCTACTGTAGAGCCGACAACGACCTCCACTGAAGCTAGCACAACTGTAGAGCCGACAACGACCACCACTGAAGCTACCACAACTGTAGAGCCGACAACAACAACCACTGAAGCTACAACGACCACCACTGAAGTTACCACAACTGTAGAGCCGACAACAACAACCACTGAAGCTACCACAACTGTAGAGCCGACAACAACCACCACTAAAGCTACCTCTACTGTAGAGCCGACAACGACCACCACTGAAGCTAGCACAACTGTAGAGCCGACAACGATCACCACTGAAGCTACCACAACTGTAGAGCCAACAACAACAACCACTGAAGCTACCACAACTGTAGAGCCGACAACAACCACCACTGAAGCTACCACAACTGTAGAGCCGACAACAACAACCACTGAAGCTACCACAACTGTAGAGCCGACAACAACAACCACTGAAGCTACAACTACCACTACTGAAGCTACCACAACTGTAGAGCTGACAATGACCACTATTGAAACTCCAGCATTTGTAGAGCCATCCATGACCACCACTGATGCAACTACAACTGTAGAGCCGACAACAACCACCACTGAAGCTAACACAACTGTAGAGCCGAAAACGACCACTACACTAGCTACAACAACTGTAGAGCCAACAACAACCACCACTGAAGCTACCACAACTGTAGAGCCGACAACAACCACCACTGAAGAGCCGACAACGACCACCACTGAAGCTACAACAACTGTAGAGCCGACAACAACCACCACTGAAGCTACAACTACCACCACTGAAGCTACATCAACTGTAGAGCCGACAACAACAACCACTGAAGCTACCACAACTGTAGAGCCGACAACAACCACCACTGAAGAGCCGACAACGACCACCACTGAAGCTACCACAACTGTAGAGCCGACAACAACAACCACTGAAGCTACAACGACTACCACTGAAGCGACAACAACTGTAGAACCGACAACAACCACCACTGAAGAGCCGACAACGACCACCACTGAAGCTACAACAACTGTAGAGCCGACAACAACCACCACTGAAGCTACATCAACTGTAGAGCCGACAACAACCACCACTGAAGAGCCGACAACGACCACCACTGAAGCTACCACAACTGTAGAGCCGACAACGACCACCACTGAAGCTACCACAACTGTAGAGCCGACAACAACAACCACTGAAGCTACAACGACCACCACTGAAGCTACAACAACTGTAGAGCCGACAACAACCACCACTGACGAGCTGACAACGACCACCACTGAAGCTACCACAACTGTAGAGCCGACAACAACAACCACTGAAGCTACCACCACTGAAGCTACAACTACCACCACTGAAGCTACATCAACTGTAGAGCCGACAACAACCACCATTGAAGAGCCGACAACGACCACCACTGAAATTACCACAACTGTAGAGCCGACAACGACCACCACTGAAGCTACCACAACTGTAGAGCCGACAACAACAACCACTGAAGCTACCACAACTGTAGAGCCGACAACAACCACCACTGAAGCTACCACAACTGTAGAGCCGACAACAACAACCACTGAAGCTACCACAACTGTAGAGCCAACAACGACCACCACTGAAGCTACCACAACTGTAGAGCCGACAACAACCACCACTGAAGAGCCGACAACGACCACCACTGAAGCTACCACAACTGTAGAGCCGACAACAACAACCACTGAAGCTACCACAACTGTAGAGCCGACAACGACCACCACTGAAGCTACCACAACTGTAGAGCCGACAACAACAACCACTGAAGCTACAACTACCACCACTGAAGCTACCACAACTGTAGAGCCGACAACAACCACCACTGAAGAGCCGACAACGACCACCACTGAAGTTACCACAACTGTAGAGCCGACAACGACCACCACTGAAGCTACCACAACTGTAGAGCCGACAACAACAACCACTGAAGCTACCACAACTGTAGAGCCGATAACGACCACCACTGAAGCTACCACAACTGTAGAGCCGACAACAACAACCACTGAAGCTACCACAACTGTAGAGCCGACAACGACCGCCACTGAAGCTACCACAACTGTAGAGCCGACAACAACAACCACTGAAGCTACCACAACTGTAGAGCCGACAACGACCACCACTGAAGCTACCACAACTGTAGAGCCGACAACAACAACCACTGAAGCTACCACAACTGTAGAGCCGACAACGACCACCACTGAAGCTACCACAACTGTAGAGCCGACAACAACAACCACTGAAGCTACAACTACCACCACTCAAGCTACATCAACTGTAGAGCCAACAACAACCACCACTGAAGAGCCGACAACGACCACCACTGAAGTTACCACAACTGTAGAGCCGACAACGACCACCACTGAAGCTACATCAACTGTAGAGCCGACAACAACCACCACTGAAGAGCCGACAACGACCACCACTGAAGAGCCGACAACGACCACCACTGAAGTTACCACAACTGTAGAGCCGACAACGACCACCACTGAAGCTACCACAACTGTAGAGCCGACAACAACAACCACTGAAGCTACCACAACTGTAGAGCCGATAACGACCACCACTGAAGCTACCACAACTGTAGAGCCGACAACAACAACCACTGAAGCTACCACAACTGTAGAGCCGACAACAACAACCACTGAAGCTACCACAACTGTAGAGCCGACAACGACCACCACTGAAGCTACCACAACTGTAGAGCCGACAACGACCACCACTGAAGCTACCACAACTGTAGAGCCGACAACAACAACCACTGAAGCTACCACAACTGTAGAGCCGACAACAACCACCACTGAAGCTACCACAACTGTAGAGCCAACAACAACAACCACTGAAGCTACCACAACTGTAGAGCCGACAACGACCACCACTGAAGCTACCACAACTGTAGAACCGACAACGACCACCACTGAAGCTACCACAACTGTAGAAGCTACAACTAACACCACTGAAGCTACATCAACTGTAGAGCCGACAACAACCACCACTGATGAGCCGACAACGACCACCACTGAAGCTACAACGACCACCACTGAAGCTACCACAACTGTAGAGCCGACAACGACCACCACTGAAGCTACCACAACTGTAGAGCCGACAAAAACCACCACTGAAGCTACAACTACCACCACTGAAGCTACATCAACTGTAGAGCCGACAACAACCACCACTGAAGAGCCGACAACGACCACCACTGAAGCTACAACGACCACCACTGAAGCTACCACAACTGTAGAGCCGACAACGACCACCACTGAAGCTACCACAACTGTAGAGCCGACAACAACCACCACTGAAGCTACAACTACCACCACTGAAGCTACATCAACTGTAGAGCCGACAACAACCACCACTGAAGCTACAACGACCACCACTGAAGCTACCACAACTGTAGAGCCGACAACGACCACCACTGAAGCTACAACGACCACCACTGAAGCTACCACAACTGTAGAGCCGATAACGACCACCACTGAAGCTACCACAACTGTAGAGCCGACAACAACCACCACTGAAGCTACAACTACCACAACTGAAGCTACCACAACTGTAGAGCCGACAACGACCACCACTGAAGCTACCACAACTGTAGAGCCGACAACAACCACCACTGAAGCTACAACTACCACCACTGAAGCTACCACAACTGTAGAGCCGACAACAACAACCACTGAAGCTACCACAACTGTAGAGCCGACAACAACCACCACTGAAGCTACCACAACTGTAGAGGCGACAACAACAACCACTGAAGCTACCACAACTGTAGAGCCGACAACGACCGCCACTGAAGCTACCACAACTGTAGAGCCGACAACAACCACCACTGAAGCTACATCAACTGTAGAGCCGACAACAACCACCACTGATGAGCCGACAACGACCACCACTGAAGCTACAACGACCACCACTGAAGCTACCACAACTGTAGAGCCGACAACGACCACCACTGAAGCTACCACAACTGTAGAGCCGACAACAACAACCACTGAAGCTACCACAACTGTAGAGCCGACAACGACCACCACTGAAGCTACCACAACTGTAGAGCCGACAACAACCACCACTGAAGCTACCACAACTGTAGAGCCGACAACGACCACCACTGAAGCTACCACAACTGTAGAGCCGACAACAACAACCACTGAAGCTACCACAACTGTAGAGCCGACAACAACCACCACTGAAGCTACCACAACTGTAGAGCCGACAATAACAACCACTGAAGCTACCACAACTGTAGAGCCGACAACAACCACCACTGAAGCTAGAACGACCACCACTGAAGCTACATCAACTGTAGAGCCGACAACAACCACCACTGAAGAGCCGACAACAACCACCACTGAAGCTACAACGACCACCACTGAAGCTACGACAACTGTAGAGCCGACAACGACCACCACTGAAGCTACCACAACTGTAGAGCCGACAACAACCACCACTGAAGCTACAACGACCACCACTGAAGCTACCACAACTGTAGAGCCGACAACAACCACCACTGAAGCTACAACGACCACCACTGAAGCTACCACAACTGTAGAGCCGACAACGACCACCACTGAAGCTACCACAACTGTAGAGCCGACAACAACCACCACTGAAGCTACCACAACTGTAGAGCCGACAACAACAACCACTGAAGCTACCACAACTGTAGAGCCGACAACAACCACCACTGAAGCTACAACGACCACCACTGAAGCTACCACAACTGTAGAGCCGACAACGACCACCACTGAAGCTACCACAACTGTAGAGCCGACAACGACCACCACTGAAGCTACCACAACTGTAGAGCCGACAACGACCACCACTGAAGCTACAACGACCACCACTGAAGCTACCACAACTGTAGAGCTGACAACAACAACCACTGAAGCTACCACAACTGTAGAGCCGACAACAACCACCACTGAAGCTACAACTACCACCACTGAAGCTACATCAACTGTAGAGCCGACAACAACCACCACTGAAGAGCCGACAACAACCACCACTGAAGCTACAACGACCACCACTGAAGCTACCACAACTGTAGAGCTGACAACGACCACCACTGAAGCTACCACAACTGTAGAGCCGACAACAACCACCACTGAAGCTACAACGACCACCACTGAAGCTACCACAACTGTAGAGCCGACAACGACCACCACTGAAGCTACCACAACTGTAGAGCCGACAACGACCACCACTGAAGCTACCACAACTGTAGAGCCGACAACAACCACCACTGAAGCTACAACGACCACCACTGAAGCTACCACAACTGTAGAGCCGACAACGACCACCACTGAAGCTACCACAACTGTAGAGCCGACAACGACCACCACTGAAGCTACAACGACCACCACTGAAGCTACCACAACTGTAGAGCCGACAACAACAACCACTGAAGCTACCACAACTGTAGAGCCGACAACAACCACCACTGAAGCTACCACAACTGTAGAGCCGACAACAACAACCACTGAAGCTACCACAACTGTAGAGCCGACAACGACCACCACTGAAGCTACCACAACTGTAGAGCCGACAACGACCACCACTGAAGCTACCACAACTGTAGAGCCGACAACGACCACCACTGAAGCTACCACAACTGTAGAGCCGACAACGACCACCACTGAAGCTACAACGACCACCACTGAAGCTACCACAACTGTAGAGCTGACAACAACAACCACTGAAGCTACCACAACTGTAGAGCCGACAACAACCACCACTGAAGCTACAACTACCACCACTGAAGCTACATCAACTGTAGAGCCGACAACAACCACCACTGAAGAGCCGACAACAACCACCACTGAAGCTACAACGACCACCACTGAAGCTACCACAACTGTAGAGCTGACAACGACCACCACTGAAGCTACCACAACTGTAGAGCCGACAACAACCACCACTGAAGCTACAACGACCACCACTGAAGCTACCACAACTGTAGAGCCGACAACGACCACCACTGAAGCTACCACAACTGTAGAGCCGACAACGACCACCACTGAAGCTACAACGACCACCACTGAAGCTACCACAACTGTAGAGCCGACAACAACAACCACTGAAGCTACCACAACTGAAGAGCCGACAACGACCACCACTGAAGCTACCACAACTGTAGAGCCGACAACGACCACCACTGAAGCTACCACAACTGTAGAGCCGACAACAACCACCACTGAAGCTACAACGACCACCACTGAAGCTACCACAACTGTAGAGCCGACAACGACCACCACTGAAGCTACCACAACTGTAGAGCCGACAACGACCACCACTGAAGCTACAACGACCACCACTGAAGCTACCACAACTGTAGAGCCGACAACAACAACCACTGAAGCTACCACAACTGTAGAGCCGACAACAACCACCACTGAAGCTACAACAACTGTAGAGCCGACAACAACAACCACTGAAGCTACCACAACTGTAGAGCCGACAACGACCACCACTGAAGCTACCACAACTGTAGAGCCGACAACGACCACCACTGAAGCTACCACAACTGTAGAGCCGACAACGACCACCACTGAAGCTACCACAACTGTAGAGCCGACAACGACCACCACTGAAGCTACAACGACCACCACTGAAGCTACCACAACTGTAGAGCCGACAACGACCACCACTGAAGCTACCACAACTGTAGAGCCGACAACAACCACCACTGAAGCTACAACGACCACCACTGATGCTACCACAACTGTAGAGCCGACAACGACCACCACTGAAGCTACCACAACTGTAGAGCCGACAACGACCACCACTGAAGCTACCACAACTGTAGAGCCGACAACAACCACCACTGAAGCTACAACGACCACCACTGAAGCTACCACAACTGTAGAGCCGACAACGACCACCACTGAAGCTACCACAACTGTAGAGCCGACAACGACCACCACTGAAGCTACAACGACCACCACTGAAGCTACCACAACTGTAGAGCCGACAACAACAACCACTGAAGCTACCACAACTGTAGAGCCGACAACAACCACCACTGAAGCTACAACAACTGTAGAGCCGACAACAACAACCACTGAAGCTACCACAACTGTAGAGCCGACAACGACCACCACTGAAGCTACCACAACTGTAGAGCCGACAACAACCACCACTGAAGCTACCACAACTGTAGAGCCGACAACAACAACCACTGAAGCTACCACAACTGTAGAGCCGACAACAACCACCACTGAAGCTACAACGACCACCACTGAAGCTACCACAACTGTAGAGCCGACAACGACCACCACTGAAGCTACCACAACTGTAAAGCCGACAGCGACCACCACTGAAGCTACCACAACTGTAGAGCCGACAACGACCACCACTGAAGCTACAACGACCACCACTGAAGCTACCACAACTGTAGAGCCGACAACGACCACCACTGAAGCTACAACGACCACCACTGAAGCTACCACAACTGTAGAGCCGACAACAACCACCACTGAAGCTACAACGACCACCACTGAAGCTACCACAACTGTAGAGCCGACAACGACCACCACTGAAGCTACCACAACTGTAGAGCCGACAACGACCACCGCTGAAGCTACAACGACCACCACTGAAGCTACCACAACTGTAGAGCCGACAACAACAACCACTGAAGCTACCACAACTGTAGAGCCGACAACAACCACCACTGAAGCTACAACAACTGTAGAGCCGACAACAACAACCACTGAAGCTACCACAACTGTAGAGCCGACAACGACCACCACTGAAGCTACCACAACTGTAGAGCCGACAACAACCACCACTGAAGCTACCACAACTGTAGAGCCGACAACAACAACCACTGAAGCTACCACAACTGTAGAGCCGACAACAACCACCACTGAAGCTACAACGACCACCACTGAAGCTACCACAACTGTAGAGCCGACAACGACCACCACTGAAGCTACCACAACTGTAAAGCCGACAGCGACCACCACTGAAGCTACCACAACTGTAGAGCCGACAACGACCACCACTGAAGCTACAACGACCACCACTGAAGCTACAACGACCACCACTGAAGCTACAACGACCACCACTGAAGCTACCACAACTGTAGAGCCGACAACGACCACCACTGAAGCTACCACAACTGTAGAGCCGACAACGACCACCACTGAAGCTACCACAACTGTAGAGCCGACAACAACAACCACTGAAGCTACCACAACTGTAGAGCCGACAACAACCACCACTGAAGCTACCACAACTGTAGAGCCGACAATAACAACCACTGAAGCTACCACAACTGTAGAGCCGACAACAACCACCACTGAAGCTACAACTACCACCACTGAAGCTACATCAACTGTAGAGCCGACAACAACCACCACTGAAGAGCCGACAACGACCACCACTGAAGCTACCACAACTGTAGAGCCGACAACGACCACCACTGAAGCTACAACGACCACCACTGAAGCTACCACAACTGTAGAGCCGACAACGACCACCACTGAAGCTACCACAACTGTAGAGCCGACAACGACCACCACTGAAGCTACCACAACTGTAGAGCCGACAACAACAACCACTGAAGCTACCACAACTGTAGAGCCGACAACGACCACCACTGAAGCTACCACAACTGTAGAGCCGACAACGACCACCACTGAAGCTACCACAACTGTGGAGCCGACAGCGACCACCACTGAAGCTACCACAACTGTAGAGCCGACAACAACAACCACTGAAGCTACCACAACTGTAGAGCCGACAACGACCACCACTGAAGCTACCACAACTGTAGAGCCGACAACAACAACCACTGAAGCTACCACAACTGTAGAGCCGACAACAACCACCACTGAAGCTACCACAACTGTAGAGCCGACAACGACCACCACTGAAGCTACCACAACTGTAGAGCCGACAACAACAACCACTGAAGCTACCACAACTGTAGAGCCGACAACAACCACCACTGAAGCTACCTCTACTGTAGAGCCGACAACGACCTCCACTGAAGCTAGCACAACTGTAGAGCCGACAACGACCACAACTGTAGAGCCGACAACAACAACCACTGAAGCTACAACTACCACCACTGAAGTTACCACAACTGTAGAGCCGACAACAACAACCACTGAAGCTACCACAACTGTAGAGCCGACAACAACAACCACTGAAGCTACCACAACTGTAGAGCCGACAACAACCACCAATGAAGCTACCTCTACTGTAGAGCCGACAACGACCACCACTGAAGCTAGCACAACTGTAGAGCCAACAACAACAACCACTGAAGCTACCACAACTGTAGAACCGACAACGACCACCACTGAAGCTACCACAACTATAGAGCCGACAACAACAACTACTGAAGCTACAACTACCACCACTGAAGCTACCACAACTGTAGAGCCGACAACAACAACTACTGAAGCTACAACTACCACCACTGAAGCTACCACAACTGTAGAGCCGACAACAACAACCATTGAAGCTACAACTACCACCACTGAAGCTACCACAACTGTAGAGCCGACAACGACCACCAGTGAAGCTTCCACAACTGTAGAGCCGACAACGACCACCACTGAAGCTACCACAACTGTAGAGCCGACAACAACAACCACTGAAGCTACAACTACCACCACTGAAGCTACCACAACTGTAGAGCCGACAACAACAACCACTGAAGCTACCACAACTGTAGAGCCGACAACAACAACCACTGAAGCTACCACAACTGTAGAGCCGACAACAACCACCACTGAAGCTACCTCTACTGTAGAGCCGACAACGACCTCCACTGAAGCTAGCACAACTGTAGAGCCGACAACGACCACCACTGAAGCTACCACAACTGTAGAGCCGACAACAACAACCACTGAAGCTACAACGACCACCACTGAAGTTACCACAACTGTAGAGCCGACAACAACAACCACTGAAGCTACCACAACTGTAGAGCCGACAACAACCACCACTAAAGCTACCTCTACTGTAGAGCCGACAACGACCACCACTGAAGCTAGCACAACTGTAGAGCCGACAACGATCACCACTGAAGCTACCACAACTGTAGAGCCAACAACAACAACCACTGAAGCTACCACAACTGTAGAGCCGACAACAACCACCACTGAAGCTACCACAACTGTAGAGCCGACAACAACAACCACTGAAGCTACCACAACTGTAGAGCCGACAACAACAACCACTGAAGCTACAACTACCACTACTGAAGCTACCACAACTGTAGAGCTGACAATGACCACTATTGAAACTCCAGCATTTGTAGAGCCATCCATGACCACCACTGATGCAACTACAACTGTAGAGCCGACAACAACCACCACTGAAGCTAACACAACTGTAGAGCCGAAAACGACCACTACACTAGCTACAACAACTGTAGAGCCAACAACAACCACCACTGAAGCTACAACAACCACCACTGAAGCTACAACAACCACCACTGAAGCTACCACAACTGTAGAGCCGACAACGACCACCACTGAAGCTACCACAACTGTAGAGCCGACAACAACCACCACTGAAGCTACAACAACCACCACTGAAGCTACCACAACTATAGAGCCAACAACAACAACCACTGAAGCTACAACAACCACCACTGAAGCTACAACAACCACCACTGAAGCTACCACAACTGTAGAGCCGACAACGACCACCACTGAAGCTACCACAACTGTAGAGCCGACAACGACCACCACTGAAGCTACCACAACTGTAGAGCCGACAACGACCACCACTGAAGCTACCACAACTGTAGAGCCGACAACGACCACCACTGAAGCTACCACAACTGTAGAGCCGACAACAACCACCACTGAAGCTACAACAACCACCACTGAAGCTACCACAACTATAGAGCCAACAACAACAACCACTGAAGCTACAACAACCACCACTGAAGCTACAACAACCACCACTGAAGCTACCACAACTGTAGAGCCGATAACGACCACCACTGAAGCTACCACAACTATAGAGCCAACAACAACAACCACTGAAGCTACAACAACCACCACTGAAGCTACCACAACTATAGAGCCAACAACAACAACCACTGAAGCTACAACAACCACCACTGAAGCTACAACAACCACCACTGAAGCTACCACAACTGTAGAGCCGATAACAACCACCACTGAAGCTACCACAACTATAGAGCCAACAACAACAACCACTGAAGCTACAACAACCACCACTGAAGCTACAACAACCACCACTGAAGCTACCACAACTGTAGAGCCGACAACGACCACCACTGAAGCTACCACAACTGTAGAGCCGACAACGACCACCACTGAAGCTACCACAACTGTAGAGCCGACAACGACCACCACTGAAGCTACCACAACTGTAGAGCCGACAACGACCACCACTGAAGCTACCACAACTGTAGAGCCGACAACGATCACCACTGAAGCTACCACAACTGTAGAGCCGACAACGACCACCACTGAAGCTACCACAACTGTAGAGCCGACAACGACCACCACTGAAGCTACCACAACTGTAGAGCCGACAACGACCACCACTGAAGCTACCACAACTGTAGAGCCGACAACGACCACCACTGAAGCTACCACAACTGTAGAGCCGACAACGACCACCACTGAAGCTACCACAACTGTAGAGCCGACAACGACCACCACTGAAGCTACCACAACTGTAGAGCCGACAACGACCACCACTGAAGCTACCACAACTGTAGAGCCGACAACGACCACCACTGAAGCTACCACAACTGTAGAGCCGACAACGACCACCACTGAAGCTACCACAACTGTAGAGCCGACAACGACCACCACTGAAGCTACCACAACTGTAGAGCCGACAACGATCACCACCGAAGCTACAACAACTGTACAACCAACTACGCGGCGTACTACTATTCGTTGGAAGAGGCTGAACTAATAGGGTAGTTCTGGGGTTCAAAACATATGCTCACGCTCGTGCTAAACGTCTGAAGATGAGATTTCAGACAACAGGTCGCCTAACTTTACTGAGGAGTTCTTAGCAAACATTTGTTCATGCACTTGTTATACGAGAACCTGTATACGTCCATGGGGGACGGCATTTTATTGCTGTGCAGGGCTCATAGTGACGGCATGATATGTGACTCCGAAACGTCCAGTTCTAATTATGCACTCTTTATATACTGTTGCAGCAACGACAGTGGAAGTTAGATAACCTGTGACACTGAAAGGCCTCATGCGTTACTGTGACCGATGATAATATACTTAGATGTAGCGCCTGCCATAAACGTTGAGGTATTCCTGACAGGTTTGCCCGTGCAGTTGAGTTTTACAACTAAACCTGAGCGTGTATGTTGCACAACTGTGCAGGTTTCCATACAAGCTTACTTGACAGGTGTAACTGAACTGGAAAACCTGTCAGGTATACCTAGAGTGCCTTAAGACATTATAGGGTCCACAGCTCGGCCGGTGGGAGTTGCGTATGCTGTAAGGAATAACCAGTCAGTCAGTCAGTCATGATTTGTTTTTTTTTTAATGATTTAATGTTTGGTTTTGATTTGTTGATAAATTGTTTAAATTTAAATTTAATAAAATAAAAAAATTAAATTGTTATTTAAATTTAAATAATAAAATTAGAGATTTTTAATGACAAATGTGTACATACTGCATGCTAAAAATGTAAAATCTAAATATTTGTACGGCTGAAATGCCGAATAGTGTGACCCAATTAAATTTTAAGACCTTGTAAAGTACCTATATTCATGCAAATAAATATATCATTCATTCATTCATTCAGAATTATTGAAATTTTACCTATATATTTTTATATATATACTTGATCCTAGAACTAACGAGACCTACTTAGCCGCGTGTCTTTAGTTTTATGATTACTGGTGTTGAGCAGTGCGTTTTAAAAGAGTTCCATTCTCATATTAATTAGGTACGATATCAACCACTTACAGCAACTCACAACTCTCAGCGGTCGATTTTTGCCGAGCACTTATTTTATTAAAGAGTATCACTTTTTAAATAAATGTTACAGTTTGATTCTTCTTTTACGTCCCTCATCTGTTCCTTCCTGCACTTACACGATATGATATGATATTCAGTGCTATAATATGTAATATGTTTTTTTTTATTGGTGATGGGTTTGCGTTTGACCACTATCTCACCAGACGGTGAGACACAATGTTGTCAACGATGGAGCACGCTTGCCTTGAAGTATAATAGCTATCGGGATACAGTCCCAGGCAGAGAATTCCATTCCTTAGCTTGTGCGTATGGGTGGGTTGTCCACCAAGTACCGGTGATGCATCGCCGTACGTCTGGTGGGCCGACGATTGTTTTTTTTTCTTTTTGACTTGGGTTAATGCTACTGACTCTAGAGTGGAATGGCAGGACGGATCAGTCTTTTACTGACTGAAACTACAACTAAGTTCCGTCAGTTGCCTTTTGCATCCCACGGCCTATAACCCTAGTCGAGCCTTGGCTCCAGTAGGCCTTTTCCGTGTTAGGCTCTTACGGTTTTGCCGACACCGTCATTCCTCTCGCTCCGAACCTGCATGGCCTGTACCAGGGCAGGGGGAAACTCCCAAACTTACCATGTCCGGTGTCGTCATGCGGAAAGTGAGGACGCCGTAATGGCTCTCCAGCCACTCATCAAAGATGTAATTAGCAGAGTTTCGCCCCGGCGTTGCATCTCCAGGCGCAAATCGTGCATGCGTGCAAGGTGTGTTGCCTCCAGATCCCATGGCCACAAATCGGCAAGGAGGATCCTTAAAGATCCCCAATTTTTTGGCAGCTAGTGAGCTTTTGCCTTAATAAATGAGCCAAAATTGAGGGTACATTTTTAAATCAAAATCTTTAAAATCTTGATAATTATAATATAACTTTAAATCTTACGAATAGGAATTGCACCGTCATAGATATTATTATCCCATGTCAGTCTGCGTAGGGCGCAGAGGTCGTGTCCGCCTCAGTGGCGGGCGTGAGCGCGGGCCGAGCTTGTGTCCGCTTCTGAAGATAACCACATCGAACCATCGGTTATCTATCGCTGATAACGTACTCGCGGTATTTACTTGTTTCTAATGATAATATTAATTAATTGTTATTTGTTATCTATTTAAAAATATAACCAATATGTATAACAATGAATAAAGGAAGTTAATGATTCATCAATATATGTTGCAATTTAGAACCTGAAGCCGTAGAACGCTAGGCAAAGAATTAAGGAACATAGGGGTGGATTTTAGTCAGTAAAAATTCTGGCACGAAAAGTGCGGGAAAAGTTATTGCATGATTTGCCACGTAAAAAAAAACCGGCCAAGTGCGAGTCGGACTCGCCCATGAAGGGTTCCGTAGCAGCAAGTAACATAATATAAAAGTTCTTGTAATGTGTTGTAACTTTGATCGATGTTTTAATAATAGTGTATTTTTTTCGGTGTATGACGCATTAAAAAAAAACTACTTACTGGATTTCGTTCAAACCAATTTTCGTTGGTAGTTTTTATAGTAATGTACATCATATATTTTTTTTAGTTTTATCATTCTCTTATCTTGGAAGTTAGAGGGGGGGGGACACACATTTTACCACTTTGGAAGTGTCTCTCGCGCAAACTATTCAGTTTAGAAAAAAATGATATTAGAAACCTCAGTATCATTTTTAAAGACCTATCCATAGATACCCCAAACGCATGGGTTTGATGAAAAAAAAATTGTTGAGTTTCAGTTCTATGTATGGGGACACCCAAAATTTATTGCTTTTTTTCTATTTTTGTGTGAAAATCTTAATGCGGTTCACAGAATACATCTACTTACAAAGTTTCAACAGTATAGCTCTTATAGTTTCGGAAAAAAGTGGCTGTGACATACGGACGGACAGACAGACAGACAGACAGACAGACATGACGAATCTATAAGGGTTCCGTTTTTTGCCATTTGGCTACGGAACCCTAAAAACGATAGCAGAACCTAAATTCGGACTTCGGATCTAATTTCCAACAGTTTAGAATGCCACACAACACACAAATCTTGCATTGGACACTGGAAAAATATAATAAGTAATGTTATCTCTGATTAAGCGTTGATTTGATTTTGGGCATATCAGTGCTTATCAAAGAGGCGGATCCTCTGAGCAGTATAACTAGTAGGCATCTCCGCAGTTCTGCACAGTGCGGTGCACTTGGTCACTTACCTACCCACAGACCTGCTCAACCATGAACAAGCTGCTTGTGTGCTGCTGTCTTCTAGTCAGCGTCGTCGCTGACCAGACCTACGAGGGAAGCTTGAAGTAAGTTCTTGTTCATAACTTATCCAGAAAGTACCTAATTTACAAAAAATATCGAACATTACCAAACTATTTTTTTTTCATCGATTTCTTCTAAATTGTTTTGTCCTTTCTGTGAAAATTATATACCAATGGTAGTCAATTATTTAAAGTCAACTACGCAGGCGATACCTACTTGTTTGCGGGGTAACCCTTCAAAAAGCGCCCCGACTTTGGGGATAAGTCCAGGGAAACCCGGATTTTCACCTCATTAAAACCACCCCAGTGATCAGCATCAACATTATTATAGAATTACCTTTTAAAAGATCACTCCGGAACGCCCTCTGTGCGACGCCTGTTGGGGCACAGCGGGCCGTGAGAAGAGAGTATCCCCTGAGGCTTGCCTACTCAAAGCAAAGCCTATCTAATTAAACAGCAAATTATTTCCTACCAATGATATATGTCATTGTTTCCTACCCCATTTTTCTAAGAGCAGAAAACTGTAACGGAATAAACTTGTCAATATAGGAAAATAATTAAATGCACGATTAAAAGAAATACTAAAATAAATACAAGACTTGTTGTTATTAGTATTAAGTCAGTGTTTTACGTTGAACAGACACTTTCATAACCATACTCAATAAGTATTTAGTGCATAATTGTAACACGTTGGCTTTACGGTGCAGTGATTTGATTTTCATTTGCCACACTTATAGTTAAAAATGTATATTAAAAAAAATATATATTTTTCAAACTGGTTTTACCGAAAAACGTTTTTTTTTTTTTTTTTTTAAAAAACCCTAAAAAAAAGAGTTTTTAATTTTGTTTGAGTACTTTCTACCAGTGACTCGCCTCAGTGAAAGTTGAATATTATCTCGAGGGAACATAATGATGGAGTACTGGGATTAAAGGAATCCTAATTCCTCTGAGTACTGATCCAGGACTTAGTCTACCCTTGTGCCTCTTTCCATCCAAATTGATTCATCAGCCGTTAAAATGCTGCACCAAAAAGGTTCATTTCAGCTACGTTGCCACTTGGGTACTTACATATTGTGTGGAAAAGGCCAGCTGTTTTGACAGACAATAACTCATTATGACGATCACAGTTAGTGAGCACACTAGCTGGCTAGCTGTACTCGTCATAATGAGTTAAGTACTTTTAGAAAGAAAGAAAAAAATATATTTAACACACAGTGTAGAAAAAAACATTCTTTTACGATGAAATCGCAAAAGAAATCCGCTCCTCCATGCAACTTTACAAATGTAGGCCATGGCTGATTTATTGTTTCGCTTTCCCGGAGCTTAGGTACTTAAAGTAAATTGTGTAATGTTGTTCTAAATGTTAATAGAAATAACTGTATTGTTTGCAGGTTCCACCCAAGAGACACTTCGCGAGTTAGCTCATGGGATGCAGACATATCTTCCAGTGCCGCGCCACCTGTAGCTACTTGGGCACCTCCAACTAATGGGACAACTTGGGTGCCACCGACAAACGAGACCACATGGTCACCACCAATTAATGTAACCACATGGAGACCTCCCACTACTAATGGCACCACCTGGTCACCCCCTATTAATGTAACCACATGGCGTCCTCCCACTACTAATGGCACCACTTGGGCACCACCAACATGGATTCCTCCAACAAATGGCACCACCTGGTCACCCCCTATTAATGTAACCACATGGCGACCTCCTACTACTAATGGCACCACCTGGTCACCCCCTATTAATGTAACCACATGGCGACCTCCTACTACTAATGGCACCACCTGGTCACCCCCTATTAATGTAACCACATGGCGACCTCCTACTACTAATGGCACCACTTGGGCACCACCAACATGGATTCCTCCGACAAATGGCACCACCTGGTCACCCCCTATTAATGTAACCACATGGCGACCTCCTACTACTAATGGCACCACCTGGTCACCCCCTATTAATGTAACCACATGGCGTCCTCCTACTACTAATGGCACCACCTGGTCACCCCCTATTAATGTAACCACATGGCGACCTCCTACTACTAATGGCACCACCTGGTCACCCCCTATTAATGTAACCACATGGCGACCTCCTACTACTAATGGCACCACCTGGTCACCCCCTATTAATGTAACCACATGGAGACCTCCTACTACCAATGGCACCACCTGGTCACCCCCTATTAATGTAACCACATGGCGTCCTCCTACTACTAATGGCACCACCTGGGCACCACCGACAAATGGCACCACCTGGTCACCCCCTATTAATGTAACCACATGGCGACCTCCTACTACTAATGGCACCACCTGGTCACCCCCTATTAATGTAACCACATGGCGCCCTCCTACTAATGGCACCACCTGGTCACCTCCTATTAATGTAACCACATGGAGACCTCCTACTACCAATGGCACCACCTGGTCACCCCCTATTAATGTAACCACATGGCGTCCTCCTACTACTAATGGCACCACCTGGTCACCTCCTATTAATGTAACCACATGGCGTCCTCCTACTACTAATGGCACCACCTGGTCACCCCCTATTAATGTAACCACATGGCGTCCTCCTACTACTAATGGCACCACCTGGTCACCCCCTATTAATGTAACCACATGGCGCCCTCCTACTACTAATGGCACCACCTGGTCACCCCCTATTAATGTAACCACATGGAGACCTCCTACTACTAATGGAACCACCTGGTCACCCCCTATTAATGTAACCACATGGCGCCCTCCTACTAATGGCACCACCTGGTCACCCCCTATTAATGGCACCACCTGGTCACCCCCTATTAATGTAACCACATGGCGCCCTCCTACTAATGGCACCACCTGGTCACCTCCTATTAATGTAACCACATGGCGCCCTCCTACTACTAATGGCACCACCTGGTCACCCCCTATTAATGTAACCACATGGCGACCTCCTACTACTAATGGTACCACCTGGTCACCCCCTATTAATGTAACCACATGGCGCCCTCCTACTAATGGCACCACCTGATCACCTCCTATTAATGTAACCACATGGAGACCTCCTACTACCAATGGCACCACCTGGTCACCCCCTATTAATGTAACCACATGGCGTCCTCCTACTACTAATGGCACCACCTGGTCACCCCCTATTAATGTAACCACATGGCGCCCTCCTACTACTAATGGCACCACCTGGTCACCCCCCATTAATGTTACCACATGGCGCCCTCCTACTACTAATGGCACTACATGGGCACCCATAACGATTACTCGGCCACCAGTAACGAATGGGACTACTTGGGCACCCCCAACAAATAGCACCACCTGGGCACCACCTACATGGAGGCCTCCCACTAATGGTACTGACAACTACTTAAATGACTACTGAACGAAATGTTTCCTCATCGTAAGCACTAATTTTAAAAACAAAGCTGAAGCTCAATGCGCGAAATGACATATAATATCACAAATTTTTATAAAATGCTATACTGCCAAAAAGTTCTAAAAAAACTGTCAAAAACAGGTACCGAAAAGTTTCTTTTAAAAATAATTACATTATTATTAAATTAACTATAAGTTTTCGGCGCTTTGTAAATAATTAATCAATATAATTTATTACATAGGTAGATCGTTGTTCAGACTGATTAAAATCAATTACTACCTATTTAAAACGTAACTTGACTTGTTCCGTTGGATTGTGAATCTGTTTAGACATTTAAAATAATTTTTATTGTTTTCTCTATGTACATATTATTTATATTATAATTATAATGTATTATTTTAACTAAAACATGATCATGTTTAATTTTATTTAATTTGTACAACTACCTACACTAACGCTAACTTTTTACTAACCAAAGGGACCTACCCTTTGGTTAGTAAAAAGTTAGCGTTAGGAGAGACTGCCTTAACTTGTGGCAGTCCGCTTAACTATCTAATTAACTGAAATAAACAACAACATACTAATAAGATTGCACTCTTACAAAATAAAGATTTATTTTTTACTAAGAGTAGGTACAGTCTGTTTTCAATGAATAATCTTACACCTTCTTTTTGAATTGTTAAAAAAAGGTTCGCAAGCCATACCTAGGCGTTCATTGACTTGTAATCTCTTTCGAATTCATCATGAAATCCACGCCCATCTCACATTAAGATACCCAGGATAAACCCTACCTGGCGCGGGGCGCCCTCATTAGTACGTAAGTTATATTTAGGATAATTCAAATTAGGTTAAGTGTTCCAGTGTGTATAGTTAACTTAGTAGTTTAATAAATAAAAATATTGTTATAATATAGAGCGTGTTTTACATACAAACCACCATCACTAATCAGCCCGTAATAGTTTAATCACCGCCTCTCGATAGATGTACAAATTGGGATTGTAACGGACTTTCGCTTCCGCTTCCGTTGCTGCGGAAGTTCCGCAAGAAATCGTTTCTTCACACCCGCCTCCGCCTCCGCAAAATTTATGCGGTGTTATAACGGAGTTTTACGTCATATTCATAGAACAATACATCGCGTGAACAGCGAACGTTCGATGACGACTGAGCCGTCAATCAGCATTATTTGAACAGGATCAACCTGATGAATTCCTTCGGTTCGTAGGTTAAAGTTAGTTCTTACTTTCATAAATATGATGTCATTTATTCAAAACAAGTTAGATGCGATACAAAAGATCAAAAAATTTTTTCGTATTCAAAAACTCCAAGTTAGTAAAAAAAAAATATAGTTATCATTGATTTATGGATATAAAAATTAGTTATTTTAAGATTCCGTACCTCAAAAGGAAAAAACGAAACCCTTATAGGACCACTTGGTAGTCCGTCCGTCTGTCTGTCTGTCAAGACTCGCTATAACTTGAGTACTTATATAAACCATAAACTCAAGTACGAGTGTTTGTCAATTAAAATAGTTTTCTTTTTTTTCTTTAAGGTTGCGGTCTCTTGAAGCTCTTCTAAATTAGGTAACGAAAAAAAAGAAACGTCCGTTTATGTCTCAAAAAACGTATATTGCGACACATGGAAATCAAAATTCATAGGATATTTCCCACAGAGCATTTGCACAGATATAGGAATAACTCTGCAAACTGTAAATTTGTTGTTACATCACAATAACAAAAAAATCTTCTTTGAGTTTCCGTACGGGAATTGAACTGTTTACATAGGTAAGTTTGTACGGAACGCTCAGGGTCCGAATCCGACTCGCTCTTACCCAGTTTTTTTATAAACTATTGTAAGTATATGTTTATTTAAGTGTAATAAGAATGAACGCATTTAAAATAAAGATTTACGACTAATATAAACCATAAATTACTACTTAATTACTTTTTTCCACGCCCAATATCAACTCCGCCTCCGCCTCTGTTAACCTACGCATCCGCGGAGGTGAAACTCGTCGAAAACAACATTTTCTACGGATCTCTCTCCGGAATAGTAGTTTATGTGACTAGGGGATAAAGCAGTGTCTTTAAGTCGCGGGCGGCATGTTGAATTCCGAACGAAACGAAGGTTGCTGATTTTAATCCCGAACGATAGTGAGGGATTTATAAAATTAACTCCCGAATATTGTGAGGGAGTTAATAAAGAAACCTGAGTGAAGTGAGGAATTCAAGCCGCCCAAGACAAAGACAGCTTTATCCCCATGTTGCATACTCTACTTTTTACATCTGTGAGATAATTAAAAAACAATTTGGTCGACTAAATTATAAAATATAGAAATATAAGTATTATATTTACAAGTTCATCAAACAAACAAAATTCACTACTCCAAGGTTCTATAGTTTTAGTTTTCTAAAACGCTCCCGTCAGTAAGCTCGTTTTATTCTATTTTTTATTTTTGTTAGTGGCCAGTATGAATTTCGAGTCAACTTGTTCGATGCACGTACATTTGAATTCACAATGTTGACGATTTTTGATGTTCCAAATTCAAATCTCATTATTCTCTAGGGATCGGCCATACTGCACTATCTCCCTAGGGATAGAATGACTCGCTATAACTGGTTTGTATGACGTATAAAACGACATTATCGAGCAAGTGGTGTAAAAAGTAACTTTTTTTTGGTAGGAAATCATCCAACAATAACATCTTGTGCGGGGCGGGACGGCGTGTCAAACTTTTACTGACTAACCCACTCCTATTTCCTTCGAAGCCTTTCATTCCAGGACCGGGTTTTCCTTTCAGAAGCGAACCCATGACCTAATAAGCTTCGACCCTGCTGGACCGCTACGGTTTGCTGATATCTCGTTGAGGCGTGCGAGAAACACTACGCGCCGTCGATGACTTGGGCTCGGTTCGGACGGCGTAGCTCGGCGTCCACATTAGCCTACGCCTACGGTGGTCGGAAACGGGATCAGGATCCCAGCGACTGTGGCGTGAGGGCCTTTCTCTCCCCTTCTTTGCTAGCATTGGTCCTACGAAGACAGGGCAGCGCTCTACCCAAGCGAGGCAAACCTCTGCCGTATGCTCCACCGTGTCCTCCAGGCAACTATATGTTGTTTTAGCTTATTGTTTTTTTTTTTGTTGAAAAACATACACATTATTCAATAACATATTAAACAGCAAAAATCAATGTCAACGAATGAGCGGTTAACCTAATGTTACTGTGTCGACTCTTCCCCAATTTTAAAACAAATTTGAACGGCGACGAGATTATGTGTCGAGAACAAATCAGCGTACACACTAGGCGTCGAAAACGTTACGTCATGTTCCCAAAAATGGCTATATGGGCGACGACGACGATGTATATTTTTTTAACCGACTTCTAAAAAAGGAGGAGGTTCTCAATTCTGATGTTTTTATTTTTTACACCACCTGCTCGATAATGTCGTTTTATACGTCTTACAAACCTCACTTAAAGCAAGTCATTCTATCCCTAGGGAGATAATGCAGTATGGCCGATTCCTAGGGAATAATGAGATTTGAATTTAGAACATCAAAAATCGTCAACATTGTGAATCAAAATAATAATAATAATAAGGATGAAGGATGGGACGGTTGACGTGTGTCGGGCATGTCATCGTCCGGGTGAGTCCATCAGACATATTATCTCTGGTTGTTCTCGTCTGGCTAACGGCGAGTATTTGCACAGGCATAACCAAGTAGCCAGGATTCTTCACCAGCAACTTGCTTTGAAATACAACCTGGTGGACTCTGAGGTACCGTACTACAGGTATGTGCCCGACCCAGTTCTTGAAAATGACCATGTCACGTTGTACTGGGATCGGTCTATCATTACTGACCGGACTATTGTAGCCAATAAGCCGGACATTGTGGTGATAGACCGATTAGCGCGCCGTGCAATGATAGTCGATGTCACCATCCCGCATGACGAGAATCTCGTGAAAGCTGAGAAAGAAAAACAAATAAAATATCTTGACTTAGCACACGAGGTTGTCGACATGTGGAATGTGGACTCGGCTGTCATTGTGCCGATTGTTGTGACCGCTAATGGCCTTATAGCCAAAAGCTTCGACGACCATCTGTCGAAGCTATCGTTGCACGGGTGGATCAAGGGCCTGATACAGAAGGCAGTACTCCTCGATACGGCTCGCATTGTGAGGAGGTTCCTGTCTCTGCAGCCCTAACCACCGGTAGCTTGGACCCTGCTCCCGACACCGGTGGATAACTATATTTTTATATTTTTAAATGTTTTTTTTTCTTTTGTATAATTTCGTTAAAAAATATTTAAAAATGTAATTTTATATGTAAAAAAAAATTGAATAAAGAGAATAATAATAAGAGATTGGGAGCGACCTGAACAAAGTGTGACTGACGTGCTCCGCCCGGATGTTGCCGCCACGAATGAATTCTGGCGCAGCATTTGGTCGGTGCCCGTCTGTCACACTGAGGGTGGCTGGATGCGTGATATCGAGCGCGTGTGCGACGCTATACCAGAAATGGAAAAAGTATTCATTAGCCCAATAGATGTAGCCAGAGCAGTCCGTCCGTTACCGAATTGGAAGTCTCCAGGACCGGACGGACTGCAAAACTTCTGGTTAAAGTGGTATAGTAGCTCACACGCGCTCTTAGCATCTCAATTCCAGTCATCTTTAGAGTCTGGGTCGCTACCTCAGTTTCTAACAACTGGCGTTACCCATCTGCTCCATAAAACAGGTAGTACTGCGGAACCCAAGAATTATAGACCGATAACATGCTTGTCTACGGTCTATAAACTTCTTACATCCATTCTGAGAACTAAAATTAACAACCACATTGAAAATAACTCAATTATGTCTGCCTCTCAGAATGGATGTAGGAACGGGTCACGCGGTACTAAGGAGCTACTCCTCATTGACATGGCCGTAAGTCAACAGGTTCGTCGATCCCGCAAGGATTTGTCGACATGCTGGATAGATTATAAAAAGGCCTATGATTCTGTTCCACATACATGGCTCATGAGGGTGTTGGAGTTGTATAAAATAGATGCAACTCTACGCACCTTCCTTGAGTCATGTATGGGGGAATGGAACACAGTCCTTCGCTATCCAGGGTGTCGATCGATCCGGGGGGACGATGAGCCTATATGGATTAAACGGGGAATATTCCAGGGCGACAGTCTGAGTCCACTTTGGTTCTGTTTAGCCCTGAATCCTCTAAGCACATTGCTGGAGGATTCAGGCTTAGGCTATCGGTTAAGAAGAGGAGGTCAGGTTCTATCTCACCTTCTTTACACGGATGATCTGAAACTCATTGCCCCCAACAAGTTGCAACTGATGGAACTACTGAAGGTAACGGAAACTTTCAGTAGTGCCATCAGGATGGAATTTGGTGTGGATAAATGTGCAGTCATGCATGTAAAGCGAGGGGAGATTATGGAATCTGAGAGGATTCAACTCTCGGATTCCATACACCTTAGATCACTCTCCTCGACCGAAACCTACAAGTATTTGGGTATGTCGGAAGCGTTGGGCATTAACGTTACTGACATGAAGTAATCGTTGAAGGAGCGCTTCTTTGGCCGCCTGAAGAAGGTATTAAACAGCCTTCTATCAGGTGGTAATAAGGTGCGCGCCTTCAACGGTTGGGTCATGCCGGTCTTAATGTACTCTTTCGGCATACTCAAATGGACTCAGACCGAGCTAGACGCTCTGGATAGGCGGGTCCGTTCACTGCTGACCGCAAATCGGATGCATCACCCACGATCGTCGGTTATGAGACTGTACATCCCGCGGAAGTGTGGAGGTCGAGGTTTTCTAAACGCGAAGACCCTACACAACCGCGAGGTGTGCAGCCTCAGAGAATACTTTCAAAAAACCGACGTGGGTATGCACCGAGATGTGGTCGCAGTGGACAAAGGACTCACCCCGTTGTCCATGGCTAAAGAGAACTGGCGCAAACCTGTGGTACTTACAACTGATGACCGTAGGGAAGTATGGAAAAACAAGGAGCTACACGGGCGCTTTTATCGGGCTCTTCATGAGCCTGATGTAGATTTTGGAGCTTGGGGAAACTGAAGGTTTTGTCTGTGCAATTATGGACGAAGTCATCTTGACGAATAACTACCGGAGATATATAATGAAGGATGGGACGGTGGACGTGTGTCGGGCATGCCATCGACCTGGAGAGTCCATTAGACATATTATCTCTGGTTGTTCTCGTCTAGCTAACGGCGAGTACTTGCACAGACACAACCAAGTAGCCAGGATTATTCACCAGCAACTTGCTTTGAAATACAAACTTATGGAATCAGAGGTACCGTATTACAGGTATGTGCCCGACCCAGTTCTCGAAAATGACCATGTCACGTTGTACTGGGATCGGTCTATCATTACTGATCGGACTATTATAGCCAATAAGCCGGCTATAGTAGTGATAGACCGATTAGCGCGCCGCGCAATGTTAGTCGATGTCACCATCCCACATGACGAGAATCTCGTGAAAGCTGAGAAAGAGAAAAAAATCAAATATCTCGACTTAGCACACGAGGTTGTCGACTTGTGGAATGTGGACTCGGCTGTCATTGTGCCGATTGTCGTGAGCGTCAATGGCCTTATAGCCAAAAGCTTCGACGACCATCTGTCGAAGCTGGCGTTGCGCGGATGGATCAAGGGCCTGATACAGAAGGCAGTACTCCTCGATACGGCTCGTATTGTGAGGAGGTTCCTGTCTCTGGAGCCCTAACCACCGGTAGCTTGGACCCTGCTCCCGACACCGGCGGACAACTATTTTTTATATTTTTAAATGTTTTTTTTTTTTTAATTATTTTTTTAAGAAATGTTTAAAAATGTAAAATAATATGTTCAAATGAAAAATAAAGGAGATGATAATAATAATAAAAAAATATTCCACAACTATCACACAACGCCGTCTAGTCCCAAGCTAAGCAGAGCTTGTGTTATGGGTACTAGACAACTGATAAACATACTTATATTTTTCTAAATACATACATATTATAGATAATGTAGGCGCATCGAACAAGTTGACTTGAAATTTACCACATGACACTGGCAGAATAGTCGACACCGGCTCAGTTGCCAAAGAAGAAAGAAAAAAAAAAGTTGACTTGAAATTCAAACCAAAGAGATCACTATGATTAAAAGTGGCCAAATGCGAGTAGTTTAATTATGTTAATCCCTCACTTGTGTTCGGGATTAATATTTAGCAAGCCTTATTTCGTTCGGAATTCAACATACCGCCATGGTATGCAAATAAATGAAATGACTTAAAGACACTGCTTTGTCCCCTAGTCACATAATCTACTATTATGGCATGTAGATAGAATGTATGGTATTCTAGGTACTTTCTGGAATAGGCTTGACTATTTTTAAAAAGAAATTGTGATAATAAATTGGTATTAAGCTCTTATTAAATAAGGGTTCTGATTGATAAGCGTAATCGTGTAATATTATATTGTGATTATGACACGGTTGATAAGGTCCGCATGTGCTCGATGATAGTTGATAATTGTTATGTCAGATTTATTAATTAAAGGACATGGCGTCATTTATTGTTAAATTTTCCCAAGTTTAGTTCCGTGAGCTTAATTTTTTTCTCCAGATGTATCATTATTTGAAAATTGGTAACCCTGACGTGATGTTGAACTTCAGCGATGGCACAAAGGCCAAAAGGCCATGCCATAAAATTGGGAAAAAAAAAATGAACTTCAGCGCATTCTTTGCGCAGCTACTACTTCGTGACGTCTTCATCACGTCGCGCGTCGGGGTTCCTTCTATGAAATTTTGTAAGTACTTATACTTAGGTAAGAATAATCGCTCGCAATTAAGTTAGGTTAGTGTTATGTATATAGAAACCATAATAAACAAAACCGCCGTCATCACACGTAGTGCAGAAGGTAGGTGGTGAGACAAGGAGGAAGAAGAGCTTAGGAAACACAGTTGGTAGGTAGTAGTAGGGTACCCAGACTTTCGGTGTTTTACGGGTTGCATTTTAAAGAGTGTGCGCAGGAATTGCATGATTCCGCCATCTCATTTCTACCATCGGACAAACCGACGTAAGGCGAGTAAGTATCCAGCCTTACGTTGTTGAAAAGTCAACGGTCCGGACTAAGCGTTTCGGTTCGTCATTTAAACCGCGTACATCAAAGGACTGGAACAATTTGCCTGCTGCGGTTTTCCCGTCCGATTATAATTTAGGTGTCTTCAAGGCTAGAGTGAATAAGCTCTTAATAAACTAGTGCGCCTCACCATCAACGATTGCATCACTGCTTACCATCAGGCGGGATCGCAGTCAAGTACTAATTCATAACAAATAAAAAAAACACCGGCACATTTTCCTTCTCCTACCTACAAATTTCACTACAGCCTACCCTGGTACACAAAGAAATCACTGTCCTCCATGTATGTACTGCAGATGTTCCCAGCATTCCTCCTCCGACAAAGCTACGATTGATCGCAAGCTCAGATAGGATGGACATGAAACGCCATTCATAGCCTGGCATCTGACGCTATGAATCTAATCAGCAAAGAAACAAATATGCTTCATAATAAGCTGCCTGATGAAAACAAAAACATCCTGTCTGAAAGTGATTGAGGTCTTCATCAACATGGTAGGACATCTCCGGGTATTACAGCCGCTGATAACAATTGCGGCTGATAGTGAGTCAGAATGTGTCTTTTTGGTTCTCATTCACAAGTTTCACAACTAATTGATAACATTATTTCTGATATCCGTGTTGATGTATCGCTATCGCTAATCTATATTGAGATCGATGACGTAGAGTAATTAGATTGCCTTAAGAATGCTCACTACAGGTACTATCCGGAATGAGCACGCCTTAATTATGGAAAAAATGAAAAATAAAAAACTTAAAAAAGAAAATTCAACCAACTTCAATGCAAAAAAAAACACTAAAAAGTACAAAATAACTTAAATTTCGGAAGTCGGTGTTTCTATAATAGATAGTTTTGTCTCTTCGTTATTAATTTGTAGTTAATTTGAAGATACGTTGATTTTTTTTTTGGAAAAAGTTTTTTATTTGATAATGCAACAGATTTGTGCGCAGGCTGTCCAGTAACTGCTCCGTTTGTCCTTGAAGCCTCCTAAATCAGGTCTTGAGGAATTTTTCTCTTAAGTATCCCAGCGACTGTTTAGGTGTCCATCAGGTTTACCTACTGCTAGCTTGTTTGGATGTTTTGAGATTCGTTCTTTGTATCCTATAGTCCTTTCTGTAATCTCTTCCATAACAGTTTGGATGCAGACTAATAATCTCACCTACCATATGATGGTAGGTGGTTCTTATCTTAATAAATAGGTGCTCAAATAGTACTTATGTCGGAATAATACCTTATTTCCGGTTGACCATTATCACTTCAATTGTTTTAGATTATTTTTAGATTATGTATCGATAATTCTATACCTACAATAATCACCCGACTAATTAGTATTTAAAAATTCTCATGATCTCATCCACATTATACCTATAGATAGCTTTAGTTCATTAAACCCCAAGCGAACGCACCTATCGTCTTACTGTTGTGTCTCAAATTGATGGTATTTGAAAGGTAAAGATATGTATATTCAATAATGAAGAAGTTTCCTAATATTTGTCTATGGAAACTGAAGCTAGGCATTTAGAAAATAAAACAATAAATTTCGCATGACCAAGACAAATCGATACACACCATTAATAAACTCCATCCAACCACTAAGATGCTACAGCAACTAACATCACACATACATAGACATATAAATCACTAGTTTCTGCCGCAGATTGACCCGGCGTGAAACATGAAGCCACCTAGATATCCTATATGTGCCACTTAAGGACGTGTTCCTAATTTCATCTGTTCAACCGATTGAGCGAAAACAAACATACACATATACGGACACAAACGTTAATCGCCTTTTTAAGGTTCCGTAGCCAAATGGCAAAAAACGGATCCGGAACCCTTTTAGATTCGTCATGTCTGTCTGTCTGTCAGTCCGTATGTCACAGCCACTTTTTTCCGAAACTATAAGAGCTATACTGTTGAAACATAGTAAGTAGATGTATTCTGTAAACCGCATTAAGATTTTCACACAAAAATAGAAAAAAAAAGGAATAAATTTTGGGGGTCCCCGGGTCCCCATACTTAGAACTGAAACTCAAAAATTTTTTTTTCATCGAACCCATACGTGTGGAGTATCTATGGATAGGTCTTCAAAAATGATATTGAAGTTTCTAATATCATTTTTTTCTAAATTGAATAGTTTACGCGAGAGACACTTCCAAAGTGGTAAAATGTGTCTCCCCCCCCTAACTTCTAAAATAAGAGAATAATTAAACTAAAAAAAATATAATGATGTACATTAGGTACCATACAAACTACCAACGAAAATTGGTTTAAACGAGATCTAGCAAGTATTTTTTTTTAATACGTCATAAATCTAAAAAAATACACTATTAAACCATCGATCAAAGTTACAACGAACTACCTACAAGAAATTTTGGTTTAGGCGCATTAGGGCTAATTCTCATTTTGGCAACCGACTCCCAAATGGACTACTTCTCATTATGGCTACTTCTCATTAGGGCTAATTCGCACTTGGGCTACTTCTCACTTGGGCTACTTCTAGCTTGGGCTACTTCTCATTAGGGCTATTACTCATTAGGGCTACTTCTCATTGGGGCTAATTCTCATTAGGGCTACTTCTCAAAATTTGGGAATGTTTATAGAAATAAGTACTGTCGTTATGTATATAAACATGTTTATTCATTCGTAAGAGATCAATTACATCATTTTAAGAATAAATCAACCAATGTAATAGGTAAGTATACAATATTATAAGGATTACTTCTTGTAATTACTTTAGTCTGGTTTGAAATTAACGTTTATTTTAAGACTTTTTTTTAAACTTTAGACTAAAAGAAAAGAAACAAGACAGATTATAAAAAAAATTGCTATTTTACTACTTTTACCCGCAGAAAATATTCCAGAGGGTTGCCAAAAAGTAAGAGAGATTATTGAAAATGGATCGTTGTTGTCATTGTTTGAAACATTTTTAAATTACTTTGCAAAACAGTGTTATCCAAGAATGAACCCTGCGCTTCTTAGTTGCTCTGGACAACGCCACCGCACTAACAACGCTCTTGAGGGTTGGCACCATCGGATAAATGTGAAAATTCCCAAGCACCCAAGTTTATTTTTATTCTTACAGAAGCTCCGAAAAGAAGCCAATCATTTTGATTCCAAACTCAAGAACAGCCATATTCAACCAAAAAAAAAACGGCATAACAAGTACATTCATTTCGACAAAAAGTATAAAAAAGTACTTACGAAACTAAAAAATGGTCAAATAACAGTTAATACATTTTTAAAGAAAATGACTTATTACCAGCTTCTTATATAAAGGAATCTAATTAATACTGATTATTAATTGTTGTGTTAGTTAATGCTTTAAAGATATACCTAATTACGAGTAATATTTTTTGTTGATTATTATGTGGATTTATGTTGATTTTATTGAAATTAAAGTAATTAAAAGAAGTGATACCTAGTAATGTTTACCTATCCTTTAACTATTGATTTGTGTATGTTATAAATAAATAAACGTTAATTTCAAACCAGACTAAAGTAATTACAAGAAGTAATCCTTATAATATTGTATACTTACCTATTACATTGGTTGATTTATTCTTAAAATGATGTAATTGATCTCTTACGAATGAATAAACATGTTTATATACATAACGACAGTACTTATTTCTATAAACATTCCCAAATTTTGAGAAGTAGCCCTAATTAGAATTAGCCCTAATGAGAAGTAGCCCTAATGAGTAATAGCCCTAATGAGAAGTAGCCCAAGCTAGAAGTAGCCCAAGTGAGAAGTAGCCCAAGTGCGAATTAGCCCTAATGAGAAGTAGCCATAATGAGAAGTAGTCCATTTGGGAGTCGGTTGCCAAAATGAGAATTAGCCCTAATGCGCCTAAACCGAAATTTGGTTTAGGCGCATTAGGGCTAATTCTCATTTTGGCAACCGACTCCCAAATGGACTACTTCTCATTATGGCTACTTCTCATTAGGGCTAATTCGCACTTGGGCTACTTCTCACTTGGGCTACTTCTAGCTTGGGCTACTTCTCATTAGGGCTATTACTCATTAGGGCTACTTCTCATTGGGGCTAATTCTCATTAGGGCTACTTCTCAAAATTTGGGAATGTTTATAGAAATAAGTACTGTCGTTATGTATATAAACATGTTTATTCATTCGTAAGAGATCAATTACATCATTTTAAGAATAAATCAACCAATGTAATAGGTAAGTATACAATATTATAAGGATTACTTCTTGTAATTACTTTAGTCTGGTTTGAAATTAACGTTTATTTTAAGACTTTTTTTTAAACTTTAGACTAAAAGAAAAGAAACAAGACAGATTATAAAAAAAATTGCTATTTTACTACTTTTACCCGCAGAAAATATTCCAGAGGGTTGCCAAAAAGTAAGAGAGATTATTGAAAATGGATCGTTGTTGTCATTGTTTGAAACATTTTTAAATTACTTTGCAAAACAGTGTTATCCAAGAATGAACCCTGCGCTTCTTAGTTGCTCTGGACAACGCCACCGCACTAACAACGCTCTTGAGGGTTGGCACCATCGGATAAATGTGAAAATTCCCAAGCACCCAAGTTTATTTTTATTCTTACAGAAGCTCCGAAAAGAAGCCAATCATTTTGATTCCAAACTCAAGAACAGCCATATTCAACCAAAAAAAAAACGGCATAACAAGTACATTCATTTCGACAAAAAGTATAAAAAAGTACTTACGAAACTAAAAAATGGTCAAATAACAGTTAATACATTTTTAAAGAAAATGACTTATTACCAGCTTCTTATATAAAGGAATCTAATTAATACTGATTATTAATTGTTGTGTTAGTTAATGCTTTAAAGATATACCTAATTACGAGTAATATTTTTTGTTGATTATTATGTGGATTTATGTTGATTTTATTGAAATTAAAGTAATTAAAAGAAGTGATACCTAGTAATGTTTACCTATCCTTTAACTATTGATTTGTGTATGTTATAAATAAATAAACGTTAATTTCAAACCAGACTAAAGTAATTACAAGAAGTAATCCTTATAATATTGTATACTTACCTATTACATTGGTTGATTTATTCTTAAAATGATGTAATTGATCTCTTACGAATGAATAAACATGTTTATATACATAACGACAGTACTTATTTCTATAAACATTCCCAAATTTTGAGAAGTAGCCCTAATTAGAATTAGCCCTAATGAGAAGTAGCCCTAATGAGTAATAGCCCTAATGAGAAGTAGCCCAAGCTAGAAGTAGCCCAAGTGAGAAGTAGCCCAAGTGCGAATTAGCCCTAATGAGAAGTAGCCATAATGAGAAGTAGTCCATTTGGGAGTCGGTTGCCAAAATGAGAATTAGCCCTAATGCGCCTAAACCGAAATTTTAAATTATGTTACTTGCTGCTACGGAACCCTCCATGGGCGAGTCCAACTCGCACTTGGCCGGTTTTTTAATACACTTTTCTTTTCTGTTACGCAACAGGATAAAAAATCCTAAATAAATGACAATTTAATGATAATTCTCAGAAGCAGAATATATAACATTTACCTACCTAGTTTATATTTTTTTCTATGTAGGAAATCATCTAATGACTGTTTCCGCTTTACGGCAGAGCAGGAGGGCGTGTCAGACTTTTACTGACTAAAACCACACCCGTGTTCCTTCTTTGCCTTTGCGTTCCAGGACCTCGGGTTTCCCTGTTGGAAGTCAACCCATAGCTCCTTTAGGCTTCGGCCCTACTGGGTCCTACGGTTTTGCTGACATCTCTTTGAAGCGCGCATGGAACACTAAGCGACAGCTTGGGCTCTACTCATTGCTCGTCGTCCGTAACGCCTAAGGTGGCTGGAATTCCGGGAGCTGGTCCCTATGGCAGGGGCGAGCGCGAGGAGTTGACGTCTGTTCCCTCAAGCGTGTGATCACCTCCTTCGCTAGCATTACTTTTTCGCAGAAGGTTGCGTCCTTTCATTTGTCCACCTGCACTAGTACCGGAGGTAATCGTCTGGACCCGAGTCGTCAACGCGACTGAGCGTAGTGTTCCACGTGCGCCTCAAATAAATGTTAATAAAACCAAGGCTTAGGAGATCAAAAGAGAAAAACTTTCGACATTTCCAACAGTTGTGAATGTCACACAACACACACACAAGTCGTGCATTGGACGGACACTGAAAAAATATACCTAATAACTAATAAGTAATGTTATCTCTGATTAAGCGTTGATTTGATTTTGGGCATATCAGTGCTTATCAAAGAGGCGGATCCTCTGAGCAGTATAACTAGTAGGCATCTCCGCAGTTCTGCACAGTGCGGTGCACGTGGTCACTTACCTACCCACAGACCTGCTCAACCATGAACAAGCTGCTTGTGTGCTGCTGTCTTCTAATCAGCGTCGTCGCTGACCAGACCTACGAGGGAAGCTTGAAGTAAGTTCTTGTTCATAACTTATCCAGAAAGTACCTAATTTACAAGAAATATCGAACATTACCAAACTATTTTTTTTTTCATCGTTTTCTTCTAAATGGTTTTGTCCTTTCCGTGAAAATGATATACCAAGGTAATTATTTAAAGTCAACTCGGTCGATACACAACGCAGTCGATACAGGTCGGCCGGTGAATTAAGATCGCTTGGTGAAAGTAGTGGGGGCAATGCGCAATTATTACAGTGTCGAAATAAATTCATAATAAATGTCATAATATGAATAAATTCATAATAAATGTCATAAAATGAATAAAATCATAACAAATGTCGGAATTGTCGGAATAATAAAGAGGTAAAGTTTGTTTTTTTGTTTGTAGGAAGTAATCCCTGTAAGTAGGTACTAATCCGATTGTTAATATTTTTTCACCGATAGAAAGTTGCTGTATTCCTAAGTAACGTAGGCTACAAAATATGTACGTGGGCGAAGCCGCTGGCAAAAGCTAGTATAGTTATAAAACAATATAAAAAATAAAAAAATTCAAACCGGTTTCGAAGAAAAAAATTGGGTTTTAATTTTGGCCGGTTTTGCATCTCCTATTTGCTGCCTACGTACTCGTCTTAATGAGTTCAATACTTTTAGCAGACATAGATACACAGTGTAGAAAAACTTTCTTTTACGATGAAATCGCAAAAAAACCTAGCTCTGCCATGCAACTTTACAAATGTACGATACGGCTGATTAATTGTTTCGCTTTCCGGAGCTTAGGTTCAAAATCAAAGTCAAAAGTTTTTTATTTCACATAGGCCTACATGGGCACTTATAAAACGTCAGAAGCTAGTGCACGGTTCGAAATTGGTCGTTTCCTATGGAGAAGAACCGGCAAGAAACTCCATGGTTACTCTTTTAAAAAAGTGGTTGTAGTTACAATATTTCCATATTACAGTATTAATAGGTATTATTTAAGAACAGTGTAAACCGGTCTATAGTGTACTCAAAAGAACAATAAAATCATCAAAATAATCATTTAAAAAAAGTGAGTCAAAATATGAAGTAATCTAAGAATTCGTGGAGTCTACAGTGTTCTTCCATTTACATTGTAAAAAGAGGCTATATAAAAAAAAGATGTCAATAAATGAGACGTTAACAACCAAAAAAGAAAAACTAACGAATTGAATGTGGTTGGAGTCAGATAATATAAAATTAAATAAAAATATTGCAAAAGCAATGTGTTAGGAGAAAAAGAAAAAATGTTACAACAAAGATGGAGCAGTTAATAGATACATTCACACAATATTATGAGTTACCAGGGGGCCATAAAGTAAGTAAGGGGTTCATAAAGTAAGTTGTGTAATGTTATTCTAAATGTTAATTTAATAGCGAAATAAATGTATTGTTTGCAGGTTCCACCCAAGAGACACTTCGCGGGTTAGCTCATGGGATGCAGACAAATCTTCTAGCATCGCGCCGCCTGTAGCTACTTGGGCACCTCCAACTAATGGGACAACTTGGGTGCCACCGACGAACGAGACCACATGGTCACCAACAATTAATGTAACCACATGGCGTCCTCCCACTACTAATGGCACCACTTGGGCACCACCAACATGGATTCCTCCGACAAATGGCACTACCTTGTCACCCCCTATTAATGTAACCACATGGCGTCCTCCTGCTACTAATGGCACCACCTGGTCACCCCCTATTAATGTAACCACATGGCGCCCTCCTACTAATGGCACCACCTGGTCACCCCCTATTAATGTAACCACATGGAGACCTCCTACTACTAATGGAACCACCTGGTCACCCCCCATTAATGTAACCACATGGCGCCCTCCTACTACTAATGGCACCACCTGGTCACCTCCTATTAATGTAACCACATGGCGTCCTCCTACTACTAATGGCACCACCTGGTCACCCCCTATTAATGTAACCACATGGCGTCCTCCTACTACTAATGGCACCACCTGGTCACCCCCTATTAATGTAACAACATGGCGCCCTCCTTATACTAATGGCACCACCTGGTCACCCCCTATTAATGTAACCACATGGCGCCCTCCTACTAATGGCACCACCTGGTCACCCCCTATTAATGTAACCACATGGAGACCTCCTACTACTAATGGCACCACCTGGTCACCCCCTATTAATGTAACCACATGGCGCCCTCCTACTAATGGCACCACCTGCTCACCCCCTATTAATGTAACCACATGGAGACCTCCTACTACTAATGGCACCACTTGGTCACCCCCCATTAATGTAACTACATGGCGCCCTCCTACTACTAATGGCACCACCTGGTCACCCCCTATTAATGTAACCACATGGCGTCCTCCTACTAATGGCACCACCTGGTCACCCCCCACTAATGTAACGACATGGAGACCTCCTACTACTAATGGCACCACCTGGTCACCCCCCATTAATGTAACCACATGGCGCCCTCCTACTACTAATGGCACCTCCTGGTCACCCCCTATTAATGTAACCACATGGCGTCCTCCTACTAATGGCACCACCTGGTCACCCCCCATTAATGTAACCACATGGCGTCCTCCTACTACTAATGGAACCACCTGGTCACCCCCTATTAATGTAACCACATGGCGTCCTCCCACTACTAATGGTACCACCTGGTCACCTCCTATTAATGTAACCACATGGCGTCCTCCTACTACTAATGGCACCACCTGGTCACCCCCTATTAATGTAACCACATGGCGTCCTCCTACTACTAATGGCACCACCTGGTCACCCCCTATTAATGTAACCACATGGCGCCCTCCTTATACTAATGGCACCACCTGGTCACCTCCTAT
Source organism: Mythimna albipuncta (assembly GCA_929112965.1). NCBI lineage: Eukaryota > Metazoa > Arthropoda > Insecta > Lepidoptera > Noctuidae > Mythimna > Mythimna albipuncta. Next base: position 492,221 of record OV815969.1, on the reverse strand, counting down.
TAATGTAACCACATGGCGTCCTCCTACTACTAATGGCACCACCTGGTCACCCCCTATTAATGTAACCACATGGCGCCCTCCTACTAATGGCACCACCTGGTCACCCCCTATTAATGTAACCACATGGAGACCTCCTACTACTAATGGCACCACCTGGTCACCCCCTATTAATGTAACCACATGGCGTCCTCCTACTACTAATGGCACCACCTGGTCACCCCCTATTAATGTAACCACATGGCGCCCTCCTACTAATGGCACCACCTGGTCACCCCCTATTAATGTAACGACATGGAGACCTCCTACTACTAATGGAACCACCTGGTCACCCCCCATTAATGTAACCACATGGCGCCCTCCTACTACTAATGGGACCACCTGGTCACCTCCTATTAATGTAACCACATGGCGTCCTCCTACTACTAATGGCACCACCTGGTCACCCCCTATTAATGTAACCACATGGCGCCCTCCTACTACTAATGGCACCACCTGGTCACCCCCTATTAATGTAACCACATGGAGACCTCCTACTACTAATGGCACCACCTGGTCACCCCCTATTAATGTAACCACATGGCGTCCTCCTACTACTAATGGCACCACCTGGTCACCCCCTATTAATGTAACGACATGGAGACCTCCTACTACTAATGGAACCACCTGGTCACCCCCCATTAATGTAACCACATGGCGCCCTCCTACTACTAATGGCACCACCTGGTCACCTCCTATTAATGTAACCACATGGCGTCCTCCTACTACTAATGGCACCACCTGGTCACCCCCTATTAATGTAACCACATGGCGTCCTCCTACTACTAATGGCACCACCTGGTCACCCCCTATTAATGTAACCACATGGCGCCCTCCTACTACTAATGGCACTACATGGGCACCCATAACGATTACTCGGCCACCAGTAACGAATGGGACTACTTGGGCACCCCCAACAAATAGCACCACCTGGGCACCACCTACATGGAGGCCTCCCACTAATGGTACTGACAACTAATTAAATGACTACTGAACGAAATGTTTCCTCATCGTTAGCACTAACTTTAAAAACAAATGTGAAGCTCAGTATGCCAAACGACATACGAGTAATATTAGACCTATATATATATTTTTATAAAATGCTATAGTGCCAAAAAGTTCTCAAAAAAACTGCAATAAACAGTTACCGAAAAGTTTCTTTAAAAATAAGTACCTATAAGTTCACGGCGCTTTATTAATAATTAATATATCTATAATTTATTACATACCTATGTAGATCGTTGCTCAGACGAATTAAATCCAATTAACTCCTTAAAACTTTAAACATAACTTTACTTGTTCCGTTGGATTGTAATCTGTTTAGACATTTAATATGTTTGTTATTGTTTTCTCTATGTACATATTATTTATATTATAAAATGTATTATTTCAACTAAAACATGAATCGTGTTTCATTTTTTTTAATTTGTACAACTACCTACCTACACTAACGCTAACTTTTTACTAACCCAAGGGTAGGTAGAGAGTGCCTTAACTTGTTGCAGTCAGTAAAAGTCTAATTAACTGAAATAAACAACAACACACTAATAAGATTGCACTCTTACAAAATAGTTTTTATTTTTTACTTGAAGTGGATACAATCTGTTTTCAATAAGTACACCTTCTTTTTGAATTGTTAAAAAAAGGTTCGTAAGCCATACCTAGGCGTTCATTGACTTGTAATCGTCTCTGAAATTCACGCCCATCTGCCGGTGCTGCCGAAGGGTCTCTATCTTTTACGATCCCCTAAAAAACCCCTACCTGGCGCCCTCGTTAGTACGTATAAAGCATAGATTTATCTATGGTATAAAGTATACAATCTATGGTATAAAGTATACTCTCATTTAGTACATCATCACTACATCATCATCACTACATAGTATAAAACAAAGTCGCTTTCTCTGTCCCTATGTCCCTTTGTATGCTTAAATCTTTGAAACTACGCGACGGATTTTGATGCGGTTTTTTTTAATAGATAGAGTGATTCAAGAGGAAGGTTTATATGTATAATAACATCCATTAAATAGTAGAGAAGTACTGTTATTTTTGAGGTTTCTAATGTGATGTCGTAAATAATTACATTTTTTCCGCTTACATTGCAAACGCAGGCTGAACCCTACGAGTTTTATCAAAATAATGTACTAAGTATTGTACACATTGAAAAGGTCTACAGAAAAGTCCGTGATGGTATATGTCTATCTCTTATGGATAACCCACAATAAAATTTTTTTGGCATTTACTTTTTACGACAAATAATGGCTAATTTTCGAAGCGATTTTAACCAATACAGCATTAATCCTTAACCAATTAAATACCTTGAATACATTGTTCATTTAATATAGATCTATATGGCACTTTACACCGTATGATTTAAGTGAATATTTTCGAAGATATTACAGATTTAAAAATTGCGGGACGTAGCGTTTGCGGCGGTACCGGCCGGCCGCCCGGTGCGGCAAGAGCGTGCCTCTTCATGGTATAGGGAAAGGGGGATTGTTTTACTCCAAATTTAACGCGTGCGGGTCACGGGCAGTAATGAATAAATCAAAACTACTGAATCGATTTTAATCACATAGGCTATATATTTTATACCCGTGCGAAGCCGGAGCGGGCCGCTATGTTTTTATATACAACGTTCACAGTTTTTCTGTAGTGTATTTAGTATCAGCATTGCACCCGTGCGAAGCCGGGGCGAGTCGCTAGTAAAGTATATTTATTTAAGATAATTCAAATAAGGTTAAGTGTTCAAGTGTGTATAGTTTATTAGGTTGTTTAATAAATATTGTTATAATATAGACCGTGTTTCACATACAAACCACAATCACTAATCAGCCCGTAGGTAATAGTTTCATGCGATCACCGCCTCTCGATAGATGTAAAATGTGTTCCACAAAATTGGCTATTTCTTTGTTCTGTGTAATATCATGCGATACAGCGATACGCGCATTGTTTCGAAAGATATTCTGAAGAAAGCATAAAAGATTAACCAGCGGATGAATCAAAATTGGGAGTAACAAATAATGTAGTCCTGTTTGTCTATTTTTATATCTTAGGTGCAGTCTGCATACTTATAATATATCTGTCTCTAGTATATATTTATCTGTCTGTAGTCTATAACGCCAATGTACACGTCCAAACAATAAGAACTGGTAAGCAAAGATAAAGTTACAAATGTAAAAACCTAATAACGTGTATGACCTCTTCTTACCAAAACCACAGCTTGCATCCTTTTGAGCAACTTTTGAGGGAATCGCTTCCATTCTTCTGCAATAACGCTTTTTTTCTCCCTGATGTTTTATACGTCCCTTTAGAGAACATCCCAGACATGACTTCGAGCTGGCCAATCTAAACGACGGAACCAAACTTCTTGTATGTAGGGTTCCACTTAGCCAGAACAGTCCATAAAAATGGAATTTTCAACAGTCCGAATCCGAACTGTCAATGCAAATTGTGCATGCGGCATTAGGAATTAATATTCCGCACTGAGCCCGCGCGTTTTATTACGGCCCATTCCCTCTTCTAGGGAGGAGGCCTAAGTCCCAGCAGTGAGAAAATTAAAAAGGTTGATGATGACGATGATTCCGTTATGTACTGGTGTACATTTAATGTTCCAGTTTTTGCGAAAACTATTTCCGTACGCTGTACGTTTCGTGGAAGTAATTGCTGCCCAAACATAACGTAGATTCCGCACACTTCCGCATAGCATTCCCCTGGTCTTCGCAGCACTGCCCGGCGGCGACGCCGGTCCTCTCCACATAAAGAGAGTCTAACTTCATCAGAAAACAATACTACAGTCCTTTACAGTCAGTAAAGTTTCGAGCAAACTGAAGTCGAGCAACATGATGCTCGCGGAATAACTCAGGGCCACAAGCCGGCTAGTAACTGCTGAAAAATAAAAATATTAAAAAAATAAAAATTCAGTAATCAGCTTAATTTGCGCTATTAGTAAAGCAATTTTACTTAAATAATTATATTTTTTCTTTTGTTAATGTAGAAAAGGAATCATGCCATATAACATGTCAATGCAACGTCAAATTCAACACCTCTTACAAGAAAAAAAAATGTTCATTTCTCACCAAGCTCTCAGCTAAATCGACTTTTTCTGTTTGCAGGAATTACTTTGTCTTTATTTTTCACGAAATTAGGGATAGCTTAGCTTGCAAATATCTCGCGGTGAAACTCGCGGCACGTCTATTCAGGTTGTTTTTTTTAAATTCATTGCGGTGTATTTTTAGGAAAAGTGCCTTTTGGTGTATCTTAAGAACTCTCCTTTCAGTGAAACCTCTTTCTTATAACTTTTATTGAAGTAGACAAACAATCTAAAATGCCTGTTTCTTTTTTTGCATAAGAATTTATAATATACCACTGTTTTTAGAAGAACTAATGAAGAGAGCGTTGCTCATCACGACGGTGTTGACTTTTTCGCAACAATGTGGAAAGAAAGTCGTTACTTTATTGTCGAACTATGTCGGTACACAGCTAGTAGGAAAAGTGGCAAGATATTACATAAAAGAAAACTGATATTGATTGCTCCAAGATTATTCAGGAGTACAATGAATGCAAATGAGAGGAGTGGACCTTATAGACAGTTATATATGGCGTATACCGTATACCGCAAAATATACATGTAAATATTTCAGATAAAGCAAATCCGTTGCATCGAAATGTACTTGCGTTTCTTTTAGTTGGTATTAGTTCTGCTGACCTATATTGAAACATCGACTGCTGTAACTAGTACAAATTAATGATGTGGTAACTTTATAATATTCCAGTTATCTGTTAACCTTTTAAAAGTGAGAATTACAGACACAATAGAAAAACAATGGGTGTGCCGGCGTTCGCTTGGGGTTTAGTGAATTAAATAAGGTTTAGATTGATAGCAATGTGGTTCAACTTTCAAACTTTAAAAATTAACGAGTTGCCTTTTAAAGTAATTTTTTTCCATGGTGTTAAGTTGGATATTTCGAGATACGTTTGTGCGCCCTCCGAGCTAAAACAAATAAAAGGTTGTGAAAAATCGAGATCGGTAAGTATAGGATAAGTTATAGAAAAGGGATTAAATATAATGACCACCATAAAACGCTTTGGTACCCTTAGTTCTTTTGTCAAAAATATATTACTTGACACCAAAAAAATGAAATCCTAAAGTTACAATAGTATTTTAGTTACGACTGTACTTTAAATTGTATTCGAACACCAAATATAGTAAAATGATAACCAAATCTTAGCGAGCAAATTAATGCGCTCTTTTTAGCCCTGTAGGATGATACTTTGTCTAATCAACAATCTATCTTAGTGGAATTTTAGGGCACCCCGGGTCGGATAGATTTAGGTTAGAAGAAGATGGCGGGGTCGTAGTGAGCGAGCGAAGCGAGCGAACACAGACCCCGTCACCTTCATCGAGGTTATTTTTTTTAAACCACCCAGAAGTAGGAGCCCCGCGTAGCGGGGCTCCGCCGAGCTGTCTTGGCGGGATACCTACGTCAGTGCGAAAGCCGTATCATCGAAGTTTGTTTCTTCGAAAACTTTTCAACGATATCTCTATACTGCGACGCCTTGTTTAGTCGACTTTTTGTTACTGCGATGGTTCGTTACATCGAAAAACTTTACTGCGAACGATTTTAAAGCGAAAACATCATACTGCGATGCCTTGTTCAATAGATGTCTTGTTACTACGATGATAATTATGTTACTTAGGAATATTTAACTTTTAATTTCGTTACGATTTTCAACACCTAACGTTTGTTTTTAGAATATTTTACATATATATGTTTATAACTTCTTTTTTTGATGGGAAAAATCATCCAATGGAGTGACGCCCTAGTTTTATGCCGCAGTTTTATGTTTGGACTGATCGTCAATGGCCGGCTTAACAAAACGTCGCAGTTTAGAGTTATCGTTGAAAAGTTTTTGAAGAAACAAACTTAGCCTAACCTCAAAATTTTAACTTCTGATATCTCCGTAACCATGGGGTTCTGCCGATGCTTTATTTGGATTCTCATTTCTTAAATAGGATAGCGAGATGTTAAAACTTTGGTTATAATTTTACATTAAAATGTAGGTTTAATTTTGGTGATCATTTAGGTACTATTTTTGTCTTTTAAATGTTACTATATCTGGTGGTAAGTTAAACATAAGCCTATATAAAACTTACCAAAGTAGGTACAATGTAGCATTGATAAAGCAACTAGTCTTATAGAGAATGACACCAAATGATGACATACGCGACCACCCAAACAATTTCTAAAACTTTTGTACAATTCAAAACCAGCAAAAGGGATGGGAGCACGTGAATCCAAAATAAACTGAAATCTTGTACAACAACGAAGTCTTGGGTAGAAACTAGTTCCTAGTTCCTTTTTCCCCTATTATTATTTCTGTAACCTTATTGGTGATTTCAGTTTTGAGCCGTTTGGAGTCGAAACGCTTGGGTCTTGGGGTCCGAATGCACGGCGCGCACTCGGACCCCCATGACTATTACATTTTACATTGACAAACATTTATTTATATTCCATTTTAACATATTAATATATTAAACATGGTATATTTTTTTTAAAGGTCACATTTATTAATATAATTATCAGGCAACTAAGGCATAGGTACAAAAAAAAAACTACATTGACTAATAAAATAAAATTCCCAACTCCTCTTTACCAACATCTTGTCTGCTTCAATTCTTTTATTCTCCAGTTAAGTAGGCTCTTCACTAATTCACTTGAGACACGAAACTAAATAGGTACATCACAATTCAATTTTTCAATTCAATTCAGTTCAATTGTAGGTCCTTTTTTAGGGTTCCGTACTCAACTAGGAACCCTTATAGTTTCGCCATGTCTATCTGTCCGTCTGTCTGTCCGTCCTCGCTTAATCTCTGTGACCGTTAGCACTAGAAAGCTGAAATTTGATACCAATATGTATATCAATCACGCCGACAAAGTGGTAAAATAAAAATTTGAAAAAAATGTTTTTTTAGGATAGCCCCTCTATATGTAAAGTGGGAAGTGATTTTTTTTTAATTTCAACCCTAACGTGTGATATATCGTTGGATAGGTATTTAAAAATGAATAGGGGTTTACTAAAATCATTTTGTTGATAATGTCAATAATTTCAGAAATAATCGCTCCAAAACTAAAAAACAATGTGTGTCCACCCCTCTAACTTTTGAACCATAAGTTTAAAAAATATGAAAAAAATCTGAAAAGTAGAACTTTATAAGGACTTTCTAGGAAAATCATTTTGAACTTGATGGAAAGAACAGTTTTTGTACAAAAAGACAAAAAGTTTCTACAAAATAATTTCTGGACCAAGTTTGTAGTATATACGATGCAAGCATTTTTTTAAACTTCTATGTGGGTACACTTATTGTTACGGACGGGAAACTACGGAACCCTACACTGAGCGTGGCCCGACACGCTCTTGGCCGGTTTTTATTTTTAGTTTATACTAGCTGTGCCCCGCGGTTTCACCCGCGTTTTTTTCGTTTCCGTGGTACCAACTCTTAACATCTTACACACGTGATAACTTTTAAACGAAATATCCGATTGAGATGAAACAAAAAGTATTTTACTTCTACATAAATACTCTTGATAACATAATGCTTAATTTCGATAAAGATTAATATTACGATACATATTTAACGTAGTTTTTTTTCTTCAGACGATTTAATAATTATTTTGAACACAAAATCGGTTATTGTGATTAAACCATGATAGCTAGATATATGTTCTGGCAGACTTTTTTGTAGGTCTTAATGGGATCTACAAACCCGTAGTACATCATTTTGTTCTATTGTCAATAGTTTTTGCAGCGCACGCAATAATAGGTTTTCGATTTTACACCTTATGTTACAAAATAGCAATTTTATTACGGATCCCTAATTTTGAAAAAAAAACATAGCCTATAGCCTTCCTCGATAAATGGACTACCCAACACTGAAAGAATCATTCAAATCGGACCAGTAGTTCCAGAGGAAGGCTATAGGCTATGTTTTTTTTTCAAAATTAGGGATCCGTAATAAAATTGCTATTTTGTAACACAAGGTGTAAAATCGAAAACCTATTTTTGCGTGCGCTGCAAAAACTATTGACAATAGAACAAAATGATGTACTACGGGTTTGTAGATCCCATTAAGACCTACAAAAAAGTCCGCGAGAACATATATCTAGCTATCATGGTTTAATCACAATAACCGATTTTGTGTTCAAAATAATTATTAAATCGTCTGAAGAAAAAAAAACTACGTTAAATATGTATCGTAATATTAATCTTTATCGAAATTAAGCATTATGTTATCAAGAGTATTTATGTAGAAGTAAAATACTTTTTGTTTCATCTCAATCGGATATTTCGTTTAAAAGTTATCACGTGTGTAAGATGTTAAGAGTTGGTACCCATTAATGAGTTATGGGCCACAGAGTTTTTTATCAACATAAAATCCTGTAATAATCTTTTTCGAAATATATATTTGTTGATGATTGTAAGTATAAGATCTTTGAAGAGTATAATAAATACATTTATGAACGCGGTAATTTTGGGAAATACTGATCGACTATGAAAACTGTTTAAATATTCAATAGTCCATTTATTGAGGGAGGCAATTATAGACAATATTTTATCTCGGTATTTCCACGGAAACGACAAAAACGCGGGTGAAACCGCGGGGCACAGCTAGTTCAAGATAAAAATGCTTGGCTCAATGCTGGTCCAGTTCCACTACCACTTGGGTGTATTGATTAGTTTGTAAACCATCATTTTTATTATTATTTTTGTAATTTGAAAACATAATTGAAGCTTGTGATTATTTATTACTTTTGTTTTTGGAAACCATAGCATTGTTTAATGTAGCAGCACTTTTTTTCCAATTTGTAAATGTGAAGTACCATGGAGCATTTTTATTAGGTTACATCTATTTTTTTGACATTTGAGCATGGCAGTTGAGAGTTTGTCATGCTCACTCAAATGTCTCGCTGTTGGTGGAACGTGTTATTGGGTCATTCGGTTCCCTTAAAAATGGTTGAGCTGAGTGGGGCTAATGCACGCGTCATGCTCGTGAACGGGTGCCGTCAGTTGAGACTGGTCATCTCTTAGCTGCCAGTGGCTTAATTCAGTTTGTATCATTTAATAATTCTTTTTTTTTTATCTACACTGTACTTACACATTCATTCATTCATTCACACTATTCAAAAGTGCCTGCAAATGGTCTATTTGAAATAAATGATTTTGATTGACAATAAATATCCATCAGGAATACGGATTTGCGAGTATTTAAAACAGCCACGGATTTGAACTTCACTCAAAAATTCCCGCTAAACATATACCGTCACCAATCTTGTACCATTCCGTTCCAACTCCCAGGAAGGAACCGTAATGGCAACGTATTCAATGGTACGTTTGAAAAATGGAATACTTAGTTGACGACTTTGTGTTAGGTCTATAAGCTACCTTTGTATCATATACATGTATATGGTCAAGTCGGCTGTATATTCATAAAAACGTTATATTTCATTGATGTTAACAGAATACGCAACGATAAAAATAATTATACCATAAAACTTAAAATTAAAAGAAGTAATGAATCGTGAAACGAAACGCACAGTTAAAACCAAAAGTTCCAAATTGTTCCGTTAAATTGCTTGTCTTGGCTTGGCAGCACTGTGTCCAGTGACCCGCCCGCCATTTCGATCGACGGGGATTGGACGAGTAGTGCAAGTTGAGAGTTGTTTGTTTTGTACGCCACTTCCGCTTACGTACAATTGGCTGCCCTGATTGGATTGCTGCGAACGGCACAGCGTATCGGCCATCTTTGTATCTAGCGTTTTGGCTTGGCGCCTTTCCTGTGTTGGTTGTTCACTGTCTGTAGTGGTCATAGTGTGTTACACGTTTCAAAATGGTGAGTTTTGCAAGATTTTGTGAAATTTAGTTATTGTTGTCGTGATTTTAGTGTGTAATACGGTGAACAGTGGTGTTATTAACATACTGGCGAAGTTTCAACTCTGTACGAGAAAAATTAATAGGTTTTTTCATCATTTTTAGGCTGGCGGTAAAGCGGGTAAAGATTCTGGTAAAGCCAAGGCTAAAGCAGTATCGAGATCAGCAAGGGCTGGGCTTCAGGTAAGTTAGTTTATTGTCTTTAATTAAAATAGGATTTTTCATGCTGTCATCATACTTGAATTCGTCTTGTATCTTCAATTCATTTAATTGAATAATATGAATGACCCTTTCAGTATGGCGGCGTCCATTACCCCGTAGGAAAATAATCAATAGATTGATGCTACAATTTATATTATTATTTTCAGTTTCCCGTGGGGAGAATTCACAGACATCTCAAAAATAGGACTACTAGTCATGGACGTGTTGGTGCAACAGCAGCCGTGTATTCTGCAGCTATTCTGGAATATCTCACAGCCGAGGTAAGCTTTACGCGACGCCCTGTCAATATGGCGGCACTCAGTATAGCGTAATTATTAACGCAATTGCATGTGATGGTAATACCCACATTTATTTTCTTATTTAAATCTTACATTGCGGTAGGTCGTTTTTTTTTTTTTACTCAGTAATTTGCCCGTACAAGTGATAATGGTGATATCTAATTTTGGCGGGAAACGTACTCTGAATAGATTATATAAAGAAATTAATATTTATTTGTCCACGTTATTAAAAACATAGCAACTACAAAGCTGACTAGACAAATATTACATTATGACTAGTTGAACCTACAAATCATAAACACATATTGCAGGTATTGGAGTTGGCGGGAAATGCATCCAAAGATCTCAAGGTGAAGCGTATTACTCCGCGTCACTTGCAGTTGGCTATCAGAGGTGACGAGGAACTGGACAGCTTGATCAAGGCTACCATCGCAGGCGGCGGTGTCATCCCTCACATACACAAGTCTCTCATTGGGAAGAAAGGCGGCCCTGGTGCTCCTGTTTAAATATAGGTAACTAGTAAATATCTTTCATCTAAACAAGTTTTTAACCGACTTCTAAAAGGAAGAGGTTCTTTGTTTATGTAGTTTTTGTTTTATTTATCTATGTTTGCAATGGTCAGCTATCAGTAAGATATGTCTAAATTACTTGTGTGTATTTTTCTGGCTGTATTAGTTGATCACTGCTCAAGTAATTAATTCTGTTGCATGTATATTGCTACCCTAAAACTCAGCATATACAGCCAAGGGCCAAGAATGTTACCTGGGCAATTTAAAAACACATTGTAATGTAGTAATTGATACTTAATTGATTATCAACTGATAATTATCACCAAAGCATTTCATCTTCAATACATCTCTATGACAGCTGTTAGCCCTATTTCGGTTTCCCTTTCAAGTGATTATATTATGTCCATTGTTAATGTTACCTACCTTGATAGCTATCTATATTAATGTTTGGAACTTTGCATACAGGTTACTATTTATCCCTTTTGGAGCCATATTAGTATCACCTTAATATTGATTGATTATTTTTTACTTTCTTTTAAACACCTATGCACTGATGCAGTATTAATGGTCTAGACATTTAAAAAAAAATGAGTGTAAAATCTGTTTATTCATTATTATATCCGACTAGTTTTTTTTCTCATAATAATTGTGTAAGTTGTACAAACATTTGAACTATGTATTGTTAAAATGAGATGAATGAACATAATTTTATGATTATCATAATGGTTGTCTGCAGGTTATCTCCAATACCACCTTTGCTGCATTTGACTCCGGGCATGTTTTCTACGAAACTTATCAGCTGGTAAATAGTTTGCAAAAAGTTAGTGATGTGAACAGTGGAGTGTTTCCAGGGAACTGTTGGGTCCGGACTAAATCGTTTAGTAGTATAAGTACTAGAAATATTTTAGTGATAAGAAGATTTAATATGATTGTAGAATTAAGTTTAATTTTCTTGTTTCTTCATAAGACATGATATTTTTCTATAGCATTGATTATTACAATGACTTAACATGTTAAAATTACTTTGCTACCAGTTTCTATTAAGCTAAAGGTGTCGGCAAGTTGTCCCGAGGCTGGTGCATCCTAATTTTAGTTTGAATAAATATGCAACCTTAATTAATTAATAATATGTTTGAAGCTATAAGCTGTTGTACTTTTTTTGCAGCATTTGTATTTTTAAGTGACAAACACATAAATGTTGTTCTAAATTGGAATTTGGTATGATTGAACTGTTACAAGTTGTAAGAAATGTATTTTGATCTTTGAAATATATTGAGAAAGCACTGATTTCGTTTATTTCCTAAGTGGTGATATTTCAATTGTCAGATAAAATAACTTTTCCAGAGGGTAGAGTGGGAGTGTTCACTTTCACTCACCAAAACCCACAGCATTGATTTAGTTGTACTTATTGCGAATGCATATTGTACACAAACTCCAGATGTGTTTCAATCCAACAGGCCTGGGCGAGGGGTTATAAACTCTATCAAAAAAGTTTTGGTAGGTAGGTACATTGGAACCACGTCTGCCTGGCGTGGCGGAATAACCAAGACAAAATATAATCAGAGGCACATAGGTACCTACCGTGTTCGCAGCGCAGCACTCAATTACTCAAACCCAGCCCGAACTAAAGGAAACTCGAACGTAAGGCCTCGCCATCTATTTAATAAAAACCGGGCAAGTGCGAGTTTGACTCGCGCCCAGAAGATTTTTTTTTTTTTGTCTAAAAATGATCTAATGACATCTCCCGCTCTTGGGCGGAGCGGGAGATAGTGTCAAACTCAGACTAAAAACCCACCCCGTGCAAAGACTTGAAACCCAAGCTTATAAACGACTCGAGTCGTTTATAAAAGAATTCGCGCTTCATGATGCTTTACTGAGTCGTGCTTCATATTCAATACAGCTCAAGCTGTTTAAAATCTATATAATAAATAATGCCTAAATTAAAACAATGAAGTCAGTACATACATAATCACTTTTATTGAAACCGTTAGGTATTTTACAAGCTTTTATTTTTAGTTGCACTTGTCCCGATGTTTGTCTGTATGTAATCAAATCTTAAAAATTAAATTTGACCCATTTCCCGACTACCTACCGATTGAGCTGATCATTCTGAATTAGATTACAATGCATTATTATAACATGGAGCTGATCTGATGATGGAACCGGAAGGTGGCTGTAGGAGCTTGGTAATTAAACGACACGATCACACGAACCAATTGAGTCTGGGCTCGTATGATGCGTCTTGACGAGTTAATATAGTAGTATTATTATACCGTGCTTTAAAGCTTGCTATGAAAAAAATATTTTCATTAAAAACTTGTTGAATTTAAATTAATTTTTTGTTAAAATAAATCACAGAACGCTCATCCACGAAGATAGGCACATTGATGCCCTATACGCGCCATCAAAGACTCTAGCTCAGTCTGGACGGTCACCGGACGTCCGGACGGTGAGCTAACCGTTTGCCCAAGCCTACGGTGGCTGGAAATAGGGGTCGCGATCCCGGCGGCTGAGGCGTGAGGAAAGCCGTTTCCTCACGCGTGCAGCCGCTTCCTTCGCTAGCATTAAAGGCCCCAAACAAAATGATCCCAACAAACTCTGATGGTAAGGCGCATTAGTTTATGAGCCTATGTCCAACTGTGGGCATCAGCCATTATAGTGCCAAAACGGCGACGCTTGGAGGAAGCTTTTGTCCAACAGTGGGCATCAGTCATTATAGGACTAAATGGCGACACTTGGGGGAGGCTTATGTCCAATAGTGGGCATAGGTCATTATAGTCAGGGGAGACTTATGTCCAACAGCGGGCATCAGTCATTATAGCGTCTAAATGGCAAGACTTCAGGGAGACTTACGTCTAACAGTGGGCACCGATCTTTATTATAGCGACACTTGGGGAGGCTTGAGAGAGCTCGAGTCTGATCGAGCCGACGATTCGTCAACACACACGGCGACACAAGGGCGTTACGCAGGTAACAGCTGAGAGGAATTTACGCGAACAGCTGCTTTGTTATTGTGATAAAACTAATGAGTATAAAAAAGTTTCTTTGGGAAAGTTGTTTGTAATCATGAGTATAATTACGGGTATTACATACTATAATGTGAAGGTACTCTCGATTTTGCACGGGCATCATAATATCGCAGCATCTGGTGACTATTCGTGCTGCAAATAGTACCTACAGGCACAAAATAGATAAGTGCAGAAAACAATCTCATATTAATACCTATGTAGGTACTTCACTTTTTATACCTACGCTCGGTTGTCGCACACTAATGAGTGTTTGAGCCGGAACTTTTCGGCGAGCGAACCAAGGCGCTCCGAGATATCGTGTCTGTGTGCGGTGTCCTATGTGTACGTTGCTCGAGCGTGCTTTGTATGTAGATTGACTTCTGTACCCATCTATTTTGTGCCAGCCCACAGGTAACTTCTAACTCATTACGAGAAATGGCTGGCGACCGATAAATCGCCTCGAATTTACGTCCGCATCGTCGGAAGTTTACAAGTAACAAGTTATATTTTCTTTTTTCATTTAATGTGGCACCCTCTAGCCGACAAATAAATACACCGTGTTTGATATTATTTCAGGGTTTCACTTATACTAATCAAAATTCAATGTGGCGCCCTAAGCAGTCAAAAAATTCGATGTCAATAATACCATAGGTATTTTGGTTAATTTAGTAATTTTGTTTACTTCAATATCCTGAAAATCTTTTTGTAGTCGAGTTTTTTATCAACACAATATTAAACTAAGCAGTAAAAACACTGAAATAAGTCAACTTGCGTTTTGTCATAAATTACTCATTATAAATAATACTGTGCGCAGAATTTATTCGTATTATATTATATATTCTGTAACCACTAAAAAATCGCAAAAAATAGGAAGCTCCTATATAGTTACGTTTCTCTAGTTTCATTACAAGACTCTCGACTCCCGAGTCGTTTAAGGTGCGAGTCCTTTTAGTTTTTTAAGTCTTTTAGTTATATTAACCTTTTTACGTTACGACTTAGCTTTTTTGATAAGAGGTTAAAGGACTGCGACTCAAATTAGTCTTTAGTTTAAGCCTTAAGACTCCAAGACTTGAGGGTTAAAAGACTAATTTAGTCGTGAGTCGTTTCAGTCGTCCAAAATAAGTCTAGTCTCATTTTAAAAGACTTAAACGACTGAGTCTCTTGCATCACTCACAACTTCATACCGGGGCTGAGCTATATTTCGAAACTAACCCTGGCCCCAGTAGGCTTCGACCCAGGTCATAGCTGGGCCCCTGCTGTTGCTGACTCCTTGAGGCGCGCGGGTACTTGACGATAACTTGGTCTCGGTGCCGGATAGATAGCTTGCAGCCGGGCTTGCGGACGGCGAGCAAGGGTAGCTCGCTGTACATTCGAAACTTCGTTTAGCTTTGAGGATCCACAGTCATCGTTTGGGGTAAATACTTTTGATAGATGTTCCGCAAATACTTCGGCTTTGTCCTTGTCACTTTTTGCCCAGGTAACATCTATTTTTTTAATAGCTGACCGATGAAAGGTGGGCCTTTTCAATTTTTTTTTGTGGGTTTCCAAAGTGAATAGTCAGTGGCTGGTGTGTTGTCGAGGCTTCTGAGGTAGTTTTCAGTACTGATTGGTTTCTGCTCAGCAAGTAATTTTTTGAGCTTCTTAACAAGTCCGTTAAATTTTCTTTTGTGTTCAGGATATTTGGTAGTCTGCCAGAGTTTTCTACCCTCACGTTTTTCTTTCAACAAATGGAAAGTGGCTTTGGGATAATTGTTAGAATTTTGACTTGTCACACTTTGGACGGGAGTTGCTGCCCATGCTGCTTCCTGAATCGTCTTGTTAAAATGTTCGACAACGTCAATCACATCCTTATCTGATTTCAGGGGTATTTTATCATTCAGAGTATTGTTAACAAGTTCCCGAAAATATGACCAGTTAGTTTCGTAGTCTGCAGATCTTTTCAATATTTGGCACCGAAGAGTTGACTTGTGCTTTTTTGTGTTTACTGGCGAATGATCAGAAGAAAGTTCGGAGCAAGAGCTACATTTGATTGAAGAGGAGGGCCAGTCCTTTGCTAATAAAGAAATCCACAAGGTCAGGTTTATTTTTTGTGTCAGTTGGCCAATACGTTGGTACCATAATGGTAACTACTAATCCGAGGGATTGCACTGATTTTAGGAGTTGTCTACCTTTCGGAGTGATAACTCGAGCACCCCAATCTTTGTGTTTAGCATTGAAGTCTCCACCGGCTATAAATCGGTGTCCCAAAGTGACGAAGCAGGCAGTGTAGGTAATCCTCATACTTCTTAATATGCTTGGGAGGAATCTAAAGTGCTGATAGTAGTAGCGGGCCTTTGTCAGTGTCGACTATTATGTTTGTGGCTTGTATCTGTTCTGTTTGGTAGGAATTTGTTGCATAATGTCTTATTTTTAGGGTTCCGTAGCTAACTAGGAACTCTTATAGTTTCGCCATGTCTGTCTGTCCGTCCTCGCTTAATCTCTGTGAACATTAGCACTAGAAAGCTGAAATTTGGTACTAATATGTATATCAATCACGCCGACAAAGTGGTCAAATAAAAATTGGAAAAAAATGTTTTATTAGGGTAGACCCCCTATAAGTAAAGTGGGAAGTTATTTTTTAATTTCAACCCTGAGGTGTGATGAATTGTTGGATAGGTATTTAAAAATGAATAGGGGTTTACTAAAATCATTTTTTGATAATGTCAATAATTTCGGAAATAATCGCTCCAAAAGTAAAAAACAATGTGTGTTACCCCCTAAGTTTTGAACCATAAGTTTAGAAAATATGAAAAAAATCTTACAAATAGAACTTTATAAGAACTTTCTAAGAAAATCATTTTGATCTTGATAGAAAGAACAGTTTTTATACAAAAAAGACAAAAAGGTTGTACAAAATAATTTCTGACTAAGTTTGTAGTATAATCGTATATGCAAGCATTTTTTTTAACTTCGTTTACATATTTTATTATTCTGAACGTATTTTCTTTCAAACCAAAAAAAAATTGGTTGCCTGTAAAGTCGGTATACGGGCGAAAGTTTTACGTGACAACGACTTTGAGTGGTAAAATAATTTTAATGTGAATATTCATTCGTATAGTAGGAAGAAGGATGAAATAATAGTAATCACTTTTTATGTCTGTCTCTCTCGCTCTTAGGCGGGCTAACCATGCCCGAGTGGAAGGGACGCGTGCCTCTCACTCGCTCTCATTGTGAGCGCATAACGTGAGCGGAGCGTAACGCAGTTTCTTGAAGTGTCACCCGGCAAACCAATTTATAAGACGTTGTCACGTCAAAAAATAATTATTAAAATCGGTTCTCGCAATCCAAAATTACCACCGAAAACTTCTTCTGGTACCTATGTATTAAATAGTAACCCAATTCCCCGAGAAATGGCGCCGTACTTTGTTAGGAGTTGATGGGATCGGGAATTATCGAATTGTTCGGTTGGTCTCTCCTTGGCATTGGCGGTATTATCTTATAACTACATTAAACTTCTATCAGGAACATGCTAAGGCAATTTAGAACAAAACTAAAATTCATTTTATTAATGCCATCTATCAAAATGTTAAGGTAAAAACCAAATCATAAATGGTTCGATAGATGGCGTTGCGTAATGAAGTCATCTTTTTAAAGGTCGATGTTAAGATTTTTCATGCTTTCATGACCTACCGTGGTAAAAAATCGTTGCTTCTTAAATATATTCGTAATTTTACGAGTGCACAATCGCTGAAATGTCTACTACTTGCATACTGTTTTAGTTATCACCGTCCTTTGTGGGCCCGTTTTTAGGATTCCGTATTTATTAGAGTTCCGTATTTAGTATGTCAACGTAACAAATAGCCTTTTTTTAAATTCATAAGTGGGAACACATATTGTGACGGACACGCTCTTGGCCGGGTTTTTTTAACTTTGAAGTTGGTTATATTTTTTTTTTTTGTAAAAAGTTGTACATTTTACACTTTTTAGTTATGGCACCACCACTAAAAAGTACCTCTCAGACAAACTTAGATAACTTATAGCCACAGTGCATCTTATAACGATTCTACTAATTCCAAACACGGTTAGTTTACATTAATTTTTTTTTTCCTTCTGGCTTCATCGTCAGATCAGCAGATACATCCCCCCCCCCCCTTTTCTGACAGTTGGTCATCGACTACACGTCTATACAAGGCAAACTTACTTGTAACCACAGTTCTGCTGTGATGCTATGAGGAGTTCTGTTCCATATCTTCGAAGTTCATGATCAAATCACAACAATATTTCTATGGGACCAATTTGGAAGCTTAACTTTTCAATAAAAAAAATAACTTTCAACATCGGTCCACAATTGACCGAGATATCGGTAAACATACATAAAAAAAACATACATTGAGTCGAAAATAGAACATTCTCCTTTTCGAAGTCGGTTAAAAAATAGTAAATTTTGTGGCGGTAAATAGTAGTTTATGTGACTAGGGGATAAAGCAGTGTCTCTAAGTCGCGGGCGGCATGTTGAATTCCGAACGAAACGAAGGTTGTTGATTTTAATCCCGAACGATAGTGAGGGATTTATAAAATTAACTCCCAAGCATTGCGAGGGAGTTAATAAAGAAACCTGAGTGAAGTGAGGAATTTAAGCCGCCCAAGACAAAGACAGCTTTATCCCCGTGTTGCATACTCTACTTTTTACACCATCTGTGAGATAATTAAAAGACAATTTGGTCGACCAAATCATATATTAGAGAAATATTATTATAAGTATTATATTTACACGTTCATCAAACAAACAAAATTCACTACTCCAAGATTCTATACTTTCAATTTTATATAATGCTCCCGTGTCGTCAGTACCTACGCACGTTATCATCTATTTTCTTTTTTTTGTTGGTGGCCAGTTTGAATCATAGTGATTACATACTCTTTGGTTTGAATTTTCGAGTCAACTTGTTCGATGTGCCTACATTTTAATTCACAATATTGACGATTCTTAATGCTCCAAATTCAAATCTCATTATTCCCTAGGGAGCGGCCATACTGCATTATCTCCCTAGGCATATAATGACTTGCTTGTATGACGTGTAAAACGACATTATCGAGCAGGTGGTGTAAAAAATCTGTTTTCATATGCGCGCCCATGTTTTTTTCTTTTCCTCGTGGGGGATGACGCGCGCCCATCCTAATACGATAAATGTAATAAAATTATGGCGGGGGAGAGGTTGAACAAAAAGGTTTTAACTACATTATAACACTAGTGCGTAATGGTAATAAAAATGTCACAGTTTGGTAACAAGTGCCATTATTGCCTAAGTGCAGTGCATATGAGCAAGTGTATAGAAAACGTATTTTTTGATACTCTCAAAGATCGAAATTCATAGGGTACTTCCTGTTGACCCAGAATCCTAAAATTTGGCTCAAAGCAAGAACTTAAAGCAAAGATATAGGAATAAATCTGAAAACAGTAAATTTGTTGTTACGCACGCCACAAAAAAAAACATTTTTGCAATTCGGAAAAATCTTCGAGACTCCTAAGTGAATTGTAGTATGCACGGAACCCTCAGTGCGCGAGTCCGACTCGCACTTGCCCAGTGTTTTTTTCAGGTACGGAACCCTAAAAATGAACTCCTATTTCTCCTGGTCACGCTATAGCAGTTCATCAGCATACAGGGAACAGGGAACGTTTAAAAGTAAAAAACCGGCCAAGAGCATGTCGGGCCACGCTCAGTGTAGGGTTCCGTAGTTTCCCGTCCATCACAATAAGTGTACCCACTTATGAGGTTAAAAAAATGCTTGCATGTACACTTATATACTTAGTCCAGAAATTATTTTGTAGAACCCTTTTGTCTTTTTTGTACAAAAACTATTCTTTCCATCAAGTTCAAAATAATTTCCCTAGAAAGTCCTTATAAAGTTCTACTTTTCAGATTTTTTTTCATATTTTCTAAACTTATGGTTCAAAAGTTAGAGGGGGGGGGGAAACATTGTTTTTTTCTTTTGGAGCGATTATTTCCGAAATTATTGACATTATCAAAAAATGATTTCATTAAACCCCTATTCATTTTTAAATACCTATCCAACGATATATCACTGTCTTACTCCGGATTACGACAGCAAATGATCATCATAGAAGCGTCTGTAACGTAAAATTAGGCGATCTGTGTAACTGTTAACCTCTGTACAAAAGTCGTTCAACTCGGAACGGTAATGGTACGATTTTTAGCGATCCAGGAGCAGGCCTGCTTTTGAATAGTTTTTGACTCACAGGGAATTGAACATTTCCATTAGAGGTTATGGTAAGCGCCCTAGAAGAATTTAGATTCCTGTGTTCTGTGGTCAAAATATTCCCTGCGTTCCGAATTGCGACAAAAGCGACAATATTGCGAATCCGACCATCTCGCAATGTCACATTTGTCGTTCACTGTCTCTTAAATTTTTTTGTGTGACTATTAAATTTGGTTGCGTTCGCAATTTAATCTTTTTATCGCAATTCGGAACGCTGATAATATAATCTGTGGCTGTCAGCGCCCAAAGGGAGTTTATTGGTAATCTGTGGTCTAATCCGTCTTCGTAGCCCATCGCCATCAGTACCAGTATAAGTGTATAATCTATGATCGCCATTTTCTCATTCTGTTGACTTCGTTTGGTTACACATAATGTGGTAATGTGTTAATGAATTCATTATTGTTCAATGAATTTCAATATTAGTAATTAGTCTCAACATAATATATTTTTACTTATTCTTAGTCTGGGCAAACAAACTACTCATTCATATCATTAATTTATTATTCCTCTAGATCGTAAATCGCGTTTCACTTTATATTAATAAACATTGCGTTTTACTACAGTGTAGTTTTAAAATCGCGTTAGTGTGATTTAAATTGTTTATTAATAAGTGTGTTAGCAAGCGCTCGGTATGAGTTCAAGACATCGCGACAGGAGTCGTTCAAGATCTCGTGATCGCGAGAGGGACAGGCACAAGGAGAGAGACCGCGAGAAGACCAGAGACCGAGACCGTGATAAAGATAGGGAGCGAGACCGCGACCGGGATCGTGACCGCGACAGGGACCGCGACCGCGACAGGGACCGGGACCGCGACCGCGACCGACACCGCTCTAAAAGGTATAGAAATGCACAAATGTTTTTGATTGATAACAAACTGCTCATCACAAATGTTGAATTGTTTGGACGACACGTTTCGCAGGGACAAGGAGCGCGAGCGCAGCCGCAGCCGCGACCGGCATAAGGAGAAGCGCCGCAGCCGCAGCCGCTCGCGCAGCAGGAGTCGCAGTCGCAGCCGGAAGTCTAAAGACAGGCAAGATATATTATCATTTGTTGTTGTAGTGGTCACAACCCCAAGCGGTGAACATACGAATTTCATGGGGCATTGTTTATATGCAGTTAAACCAAAAAGTAATAAATCAAAAAACTCATCAATAAAAAAAAAAGTCATCAATATGAAAAATTGTGTAGCTGCTATGAAAAGTGGTTATCAACAAGTTTGCCGCAGTATTGCACAACAATAATGAACAACATTCCTTGAGTGGTCCTAATATCATCAACTTGTTCACGTCATGTTTTAGCTCAGTATAATGAGGCCTCCCAGCCCTCTCCCAGTAGCACCACCCATTAGTTTGTATGTCAGTAGGCAAACTTTCTTAGCTTAGCATAGCAAAGAAGGATACTCTCTTAAAATAAAGATATTGGAGTATATTAAAGAATCAGGACCCAATAGCATTCCTCCAGGGGCAAGGATAGTTCCGGTCTTAAAGAAGGGAGACAATGATAATGTAAAAACTACAGACTCATTTTAATATTGTCTTGCTTTTTAAAATATGAAGGCATACAAAGTCCCTGGTACAAGTGGAACAACATGGCTTTCAGAAAAACAAATCTGTCTGAACTAATCTCATTGCATACATCACACCTATTATGGACAGAATTATTATGAACAAGCACATTAATTTGGTCTAAAATGATTCTGCTAACTCCTTCAATTGTGTGGATCACAAACTACTTATTAATAAGCTGTAAAGTTTCGAATACAGTGAACCGGTTTTGGCTGGACATGAATCTGTTAATTACATTGCCACATCCTGGGTACCACAAGGGTCCATTTATGCCCAAGATATGCTCTTCACCTTATGTGTGATTGACTGACCTTGAGAATTCCAAACAGGCACCTGTTAATGGTTTATTGTCATAATTTTATAGATTCCCAACTTGTCCACTGTGAGACTTATCCAAAATACAGTCGGTAAATAAAAACGTGCTATTGTTAACCCAATTGCCTTGGACAGAGGGAATTTTTGAAAGAGCTACTATGACCCTGGAACACAAAGAGCAACTGAAGGACACAGCCGGACTTTAGTCAGTTACGGTCTGACAAGCCCTCCTGCTCCACCCTAGAGAGCGAAAAGTCATTTAATGATTTCCCACCACAATAAATAAATACCAGTTGACTTACCCTGAAATTACATAATAATAAATAATATTCACCACCCATTCCATTGCTCATTGCGAACAGGAATTCAGTAAAGTTACCATAGATTGCAATCTGAATAAAAATTATGAGTAAGTTACATATATTTGAAAATTTCTTGCTCTAACTAAATTAAGTCATCAAAAGTCACAGAGATACCAGATGGTAGGCGGTTTTATTGTTTTGTGTCTAAACAGGTGATGTGTTTACAGAGATGGCACGATTGCGCTGCTGGACCAGATGGTGGGCACGACGACGAAGGCGACGGCGCGCCAGGTGAGCAGCAACGGCGCCATCAACCCCGCCACGCAGGCCGCCATCTTAGCCGCCGCTGCCGTCGCACAGGTACGCACTCGCACGACCCGCCACACATCTCATTCTGAGCTGCATATGGTACACTTACTAAGTAGCTGTTGCTATATTTTTATGCTATGCATGGTATGAAAAAAGGGGTTTTCTGTTATTTTTAACAGCTTCGAAATAGAGGAAGTTATATGTTCGCCAGTAGGTGTTTTTATGTATGTTCACCCATGTGTCCACCAATATATTGGTCCTTTGTGGACTCATTTTACAAAAATACAAAATCTTTATTGTTGTACTAATTAGTTTATGATTGTAGCTTCCTTTTATTTTACTTTTTAATTTTGTGTTTGAAAGAGTATACTTCCGAATTGGTCCCATGGAAATTTACTCAGATCTAATATTGAACTTCGAAGATATGGAACAGAACTCATCAAAGAATCATAGCAGAACTGTCGTAACAATTAAAATCACTTGTTTTTTTACGTGCAATCGATGATTGAATGAAGGAAGAGAGAGGTACATAGAACAGATTTGATGGTGAAGCCAGAAGGAAGGCACTGGAATTCCGTGATAAATCAATGTATCACAGCCGTGTTTGGACTTAGGCGACCATCACACGGTCTTACAAGCTTCAATTAATTCCATCAATCATGAATGATGGTTTTCGTCAATTTGTACTAAAAACCGTCAATCATCGCATTAGACGGTAGGTTTTTCGTCAATCAAAGCTTTGACTGTGGCAAAACTGACAGCAACGAAACCTAACGTGTAATGTTCGCCTTATTAGAATTGTCGTGAGATGTAGGTCCTCTGGCTATGAGTATTTTTAATAATTGTATTCTATAGTAAGGTACCTTACACACACACACACCTCCGCGCCCTTGCACACTATTTAAGTTTGGCTGAGGAGTGTCACTACTAAAAAGTATAAGGCACGAAACAGACTTCCATTATCCTTACTTATTTTAGAAAAGTACTATGTACCACTATTGTACATGAAGTTTAAATAAATAAATAAAAGTTAATATTTGTCATTAATATCCTGTCTGTAGATAGACTTTTAATATGTTACATATTGTAATTTTGTAGGTGGCTTTTGCATATAAAAGTATAGCACTTAGTTATTAGAGAATCCCCAGCATAGGGCATCGTAGTAGAATGAGTGCTAAATTGTATGTCCCAGATAATTTGGAATTGCAACTAGGTACTATTATATTAGTTGATAGTACTTAAATGATGTTAGTAAAAACAAAGTGAAACTTAATACTTAAGCACAGAATAGTCGGCGCCTACGCATAACGACAGTAAGATTTTAAAAGTTCAACATGGTTTTTGAAAGCTGTTAAAAGTGTATACACGATCCATCAATCCATCGTGAAACCATCAGGTCGTACCTGGTTGTGGGTGACGCACCCGCAGCACCATCAGGCACGTTTTCATTGCAGTACAAAATTACCTTTACTACTTTTCAGCATAATGCTATTGAGCGAGAGGTAACTCATGTTTCCATACTAGTCATTTTTAATACACCAATGTTATTTATTAAGTGTGATGGATAAAACGTTTTTTTACCAGTAAATGAATGGAATTAATTTGACGACACCCGTAAAACCTGAGAAGATTAGGTACTGTACTACCTATGTGTACTACGTATCACCAGTGGGGACTTAAATACCGCTTTAATATCCTCCATGATGGTTAAACAAAATCACGTAATTATGAGAAAGATGACCCCATTTTATATGTATGTATATAATAGTAGACAGAATCCTATGATGCGGGTTCTGAACTTGGCATTTTGAAACTCGTTCATGTCATGTGAGCGCTGTGGAGCCGCGCGTGCTATGGACAAGATAGTCGTGTTCTTTGTATGACAAAGTCAATATAAGGCGAGTCCTCATTGTTGATCATTACTGAGCATGTCGTGCGTGTAGTCCGGTGACGTCAACACTCTATCTGTAAGTCTACGATTTTTTTTTTTAGTTATTTGGAAAGAATTGTAATAAAATGGTGTTATTTATGTTTCGTAGAAATATATCAACTACGCGGTAAGCATCTATCTCCTCATCTTTTTAATTATATTTTTTTTTTTATAGCTTGATGTGTAAAAGTATTTTTAATAAAGCAACTTACAAAAATATAGTTTAAAATGAATATACTGCCTTCGGGAACCAAAAAATGGTTTCGCGGTTCGTCTTCGTTGTGTGTTGAATATCATCAAGATCGGTCTACCAGCTGATGACTGAAACATTACAAAACAAACAGTGATTACAATTGTACATCTCTATCTAAACAAATAAATATTATCAAAATGTTTGTAATGACAAAATAGCAGCTTTTATATAATATACAGTAATATGAAAAAAATCCGGATAAATGGCTAATCTCACGGCGTCAGAGTGGGAATCGCTTTGTGCATACCATACAATGACGAGCCAATCGTCGTCGTTGTTAGATACATGCAAGCAAGCGCAGGTTACGAATCAAGAGTATCGTCTATGACACGATGGCGCGGCAAGCCAATCACTGATACTTCCTGCCCCCGCGTCTCACTTCGCACCACCGGTTATTTGACTTCTGCGCAACTTCCAGTCGCCCGGCCAGTCGTCAATATGATTGTCGAGGGCAATATAACTATTGTATTATATTTCTTGCTTTTGCTCTCTTTTATCTCCTATTTATTTGTTTTCTGAATATATTTTCTTATTGTGTCTGGAAAATCTGCTGTATTGCCTGTAGATATGATACCGACACAAGATACTATGTTATTACTAAAACAATTTATAGCAAGACATAAGTTGTAAGGTACATAATATGTAGAGGGGAGTAGCAAAGCCGAATGTATAGTAAGGGGTGTGGTTGTACGCAGACGTTCGTGGCGGCGCGGCGCATGGCGGCGCCCGTGCAGCCCGCCGCCGCCGCCGCCGCCGCGCTGTCGGCGGCCACGGCCATCCCGCCGCCCACGTCGGTGCAGCAGAAGCTGGAGCTGCTGCAGGCGCGCGCCGACTCGCGCTACCGCCCCGAGCGCGCGCAGCCGCCCGACTACCACCCCGACGACGACCAGGACGACGGGCTGGGTACGCAACTGCTCTTTAAGTCACCTAAGGGTTCACCGGCCACGACCACCTAACGCCGCCACGCCCATGTTTCCTATAGTTCTTATACATTTTGACCATATTACCTACGACGTTTGAGCTCTTAAACGTGTTGACGCCGGTGGCTGCCACACGCTACAAATCGCCGCAGCTCGCTTTTTCTGGCCCGCACCGACCAGTAAACACCGACACAAAACGCCGTCTTATGCCACTCGCGCATTTAAATCTTTTTCGTCAGTCAACAAAAAGATCTCACTTTACAAACTCAATAAACACAAGTTTAAAAATAAATGATCAAATTGGTTAAAGTCATTAAACTACAATGAGTCCGAAAAACTTATTGAAATAACTAAATGATGTAAAGCTTAATTTTTATTTAATTTTTGTTTTCTTTATCTTTATTTTTTTTTAAATGGCAGAAGTCATAATACTATACTCCCAACAGAATAGGATAATAATGCTATATAATTAGACTGCACAAATAAAACGGTGGACCGCCGACTACCCAATATACGGGCAGTGCTCAGTTTGGGAGTTGTTGACTCACTTTTTGGAACTTACCAATATTATATAATGTTATCTTGTAGTTGTGTTTTTGTGTACTTTTTGGAAGAAAAAGAATAAAGCATTATAAAAGAATTATTACGATACTTCGCGATAAAAAAATAGTAGCTACCGGCGCGGCCTAAGTGGTGGGTCGCTTCAGCTTCGTTAGTGGGCACCGTGGCGGCGTGCGTGGGTGTGGCTCGTGGCCCTGTAGCCGCGCCGGTAGTGGAGCGTGGTGGAGACGCGCCGTTGACAGCGTGGTCGCCCCCAGGCCCGGCGGGCGAGACGGCGGCGGAGCGTCGCGCGCGGCGGCGGCGCACGCGCTGGATGGGCGGCGAGCACGACAAGACCTTCATCCCCGGCCTGCCCACCGTGCTGCCCAGCACGCTCACGCGCGAGCAGGAGGAGCAGTACCTGCGTGAGTACCGACACCGGCGCTCCTACACACACCAATAACTAGCATATCAATTATTTCTGTTGTTGTTATGTCTCTATGTCTACCTAATAATGAACTATGTTTAAAGTCAATCATAAAAAGGTAGGTATTATTTTTGTAAATTAACGTTGAACAAAATAGGCACTTACATGAAAAAATGATATAATTATAACGAGCACGTATTTTTAAGAGTTCATTCAGTTAATTTTTAAAGTTGTACCTTTGAATGGAACTTGATTATAATGTTATAGTAGGCTCTGCGCCTCGGCGTCCACGACATGTTATTTTAGTTTCAGCGTAGCGCGTCGGTGGCGCCGCCTACCGGACGCGCTGTGTACTGTATCTGTATTGTGTTCCCTAGTATGTCGGTGCTAGGCAAGCGGTCAGTATTCTAATGTGTGCGTATGGCCGCGGTTGGCTAACCCGTTCCCTTGCAGTTCAGCTGCAGATCGAGGAGGTGTCGCGCAAGCTGCGCTCCGGAGACCTCGGCATCCCCGCCAACATCGAGGAGAGGTTTGTGCCCACATCCACTCCGCTTGCGACGCCGCAGCACTGCTAATGAGTATACGAACTGATGTTTTCATTACTATATCTCTAGTTACGAACGCTCCACGCGTCCCCGTCGCCTCCGCCCTGGCTGTACCGACAGGCGCCGCACTGTGCTGCCGCACTACCCCGCCACTCTAAACACTCTGTGTTCGTCACATTTACGAGTGTCACTAGTTTACGTCATCATTGTTCTCCCTTTTTTTAGATAAAGAAAAATTAGTATAGCTCAGTACCATCGAGTACCACCAATCAAATAACACACAACACTTTATTGTGACATAAGAAAAGAATAAAACCAGCTCGTGGTTTATACTACAGTGTCGATGACATCGGGCTCAGGATTGCTGAGCTTGTAGTCTCCTGTTTGCAAAAAGATAAACATTTAAATAACAAACAGCGTGGATGATACTCCATACCATATAAAAATAAATAAATAAAATGAAAATTATTTATAGACAGTAAATATTTTTTCATTCAATTTACAAATGTAGATGAAACCCTCAGCCCCACAACTCTTTCAATTAGGAGACTAAGAGGTCACAACATGTCACCCTCAAGTTTCGCTCATTATACTTTCGAATACCGTAGTTAGAGAATAGAAAGACAATGAGACTTAGAGTTAAATGAAATAATGAAATCAAACCCTGCATAACTTGCCATAGCTGCCGATCATCAGTACAGCCCGGGCGGTCGGTCCCCGCCCCCGCGCGTCCACTCCATCTCGTCTAAGCGACGCTCACAAGGAGCGGTTCCTACGTCTACCGAAGCCCCTGGTCGCAGTTTACGTGATTGTGTCACTACTTAGATATTTACTTATGAAATTCCCCGCTTGAAAGTATTGAACTGCGATGACTTGGGATATACTTACTTGTTTTTTTTTTTATTGAGTTTTGGATTTCAGTAATATCGCCATACTTATATAATTTTGAAAAATTTCATAATACGAGTTCTAATGTAAAAAAGTACATTTCAAAAGGCACCCAATACCAACAACCTCTACCTCTGCTATCGAACCAGCTGTGTTATTGGGAAAAGAAAAATCGTTTTAGATATTTTCTTCTGTACTCTTTCTTTCTCTTTCTCTTCTGTACTTCTGTACAAATTACTTGTCTTCTCTGGGTAGTCCAGAGAAGAAAAATAATTTGTGAGGTAACATTCCTCAAAAGAAAGCGTTTGTCATGAATAAACACAGCTCATTCGTTAAATTTCTAAGTCTGTATACGTCATTAGTATTACGATACTCAGTATGCTTCACCAAAGTAACAAACGAACTTGGATTCATTTTCTTTTTAAGGTTTATTTATTGATGAAAGCCGATTATTGTTATTAACTTTTAATAAATGATCTTTATTTTGCAAGTAGGTTTTATAAAAACACTTTTACACGTCAATTTTTTTTTCGTCAACTAATGCTAGATGAGGCCGGTGTTTCCTACCTGACTACTCTGAGAAGAAACACCGAAACAAACTCAGGGGTCAAAGTCTCTTTTAAAGTCCATACAGCAAAACATGTAATGGTCAAATCATATGAGAACCGTGCAGATTGAGCCTGAGATGGTCTTTTGAGGAAAGAACCACACAGTTCTGAGTGGACCTGTCCAGTCAGTGCAAGCATTTGTCAGTATGCGTGTAGCTCAACTCAGGACTACTAAGGAGCTCAACGACTTGACGAACAATGCCAAAGAAAGGACATTTGGGTAGGCCACATCAAATACTCAAAACTGCCAGACATCATGTGAAAATAAAAGAAAAGAGTAATCCACATAGTTCTCACATTCACAATAATAAAATTTACAAAAGTAAATATGTCAAATTGTAAAAAAAAAGTATAATAAAAAGGAATAAAATGTCTTCAAGTTTATTTGAATGTTTAATTCCAAGTCGATCTTAAGCTATCGCAGCTCAGACGGACCCGTTTCATAAAACGACAACTTCACTTTGAACACTTAATACTTTGGGGAAAAAAGAAGCTCAACGTATCTTGATGGACTGCATGAATTTTATTAAATGTAACTGTAATTAGCATTTCGAATGTTGGCGCGAGGCAGAGTGGGCGCGGGGTGGGATCTCTTTTGTACGCGCGTAATGTAATAGCGGTGTCCTCACATTCCAAGTTTGCGCATACTTTTTCTGTTATTTGACAGTTTCCCCTTCCATCAGATTTGAAAGGTTTCCAAATTATTTAATTTTGAACCGAATGAAAATATCTATTGGCTTTTTGAATAAACTTACTCTTTGTATAATAAAAAAATAGTCCATATAATAAATGACCAACATTTAATTCAAAATGAAGTGTTAAGACAATTAATGACTTATCATTCAGTCAAAATGTAGATGCTAAAGTTACAAGTTATGTTATGAAGGAATTAAAATCGAGGAAAACACAGAAATGTGTAATGTCAGTAGGTCGCGCAGTGGAGCGTGTCGTCCTGCCGTCCTCGCGCCGCCGCCCCCTCGCGCCCCCCGCGGGCGCCCTACTACTAATGCGCCGTTTTCTTCAGTTGCAGGTCGCATACAGACTGCTATAATCACTAATGATTCAATTAATTAACCAAACATCTAATAATAATATTATTGACAATTTTCAGCAGCGACAGCTCTATAATGATTAATAACCAGATTATTTTCAGGGCTAATGAGCTTAATTAAAATTTCAGGAACAAATTAATTGAATTATTCTTTTTCCTCGGGCGTTAGGATCTAGGTGTTAGAGTAGGATATCAGTGCACTTCATAATATATTCCCTTCTGTTACTCGTGCGGTGCTCAACGCTATCCGGCCGCTCCGAGCTCTTTCTGTTTCGCACGAGCAATGAGACTCGCCGCAGTTGTGATGTTGTTGAGCACCGCCCCTTGCCACGACGCGGCGCTCTCTCTCTCCACACACACTGAACGCGCGCGCGTTTGAGATCAATTATTTATTGTACAGGGTTACATTCAATTAGCTGGAGAAACTACGCAGACTAGACGGCTTTAATATCGAATTATTATGAAACAAAAATGGTTTACCAACATCCCTCATAGCGAAAGCACGAAATTGTGAGCCGCTGTAGTTGTAATAAATAATATTTTTGTTAAATCATGATTCGATATGAGTATCCAGGTCGGTGAAGTTTGGTCAAGCAATGAAATGGAACCGTGTTAACTACTCGCCAAAGAAAAACTAGTTGGGTTTGTGTGGAAGGAAGATGCGCCGGAGCGGAGCGCGTAGTGAGGTAAGGCTGGTGCAGGTCGCCGTCGCCCGAGCCCATCTACTCCACGGACGGCAAGCGCCTCAACACGCGCGAGTACCGCACGCGCCGCAAGCTGGAGGAGGAGCGCCACCGCCTCGTCACGCGCATGCAGCAGATCAACCCCGAGTTCAAGCCGCCGCCTGACTACAAGTACGTCACTCCTCATAACCTACGCGACTGTCAGGCAGTCGTAGCGGCATCTATACCGCAACATACCAACTACAAACACACTTGACGACACACAAATCCTATCAGTTCTCCGCGCGATTTGAACATACAACAACCATCAGTCACCCACCAGGTGCACCTTCTAAGCGGAGGACACTCCCACATCAATGGAGGTTGCGGGACTTTACAGCTTGTTCCACATACTTCTTACTGCTCGACTGTTGCTCGTTTGATTTACTGAGGACCTCTAACAATAGAGGTTCAGAAAGAAACAATGCGCTCCATCAGTTACAGGAGGCCACGGTGCTTTTGAGTATCGTTGTTTTACTAAGGGAGTAGTTTGCCCAACAGTGGGACACGTCAGGCTCATAATAGAAATATGCAATAAAGCTGTTACTGTTGCGTTGTTCTGTAAATTGTCGCCATGAAAACTTAGATGCAGTAACCTTGACATGTGGTGTCAGACGAATTGTCAGCTCACTAAAGAGCCGGCTGGTGGCCGCCGCGTTCGCGTGTGTGTAGAAGTAACTTGGTGTCCGCTTGTTCCCGCAGGCCTCCCATCATACGCGTGCACGACAAGGTGATGATCCCGCAGGAGGAGCACCCGGACATCAACTTCGTGGGGCTGCTCATCGGCCCGCGCGGGAACACGCTCAAAGGTGAGTGCTGCAGACAAGTTCAGATATTACACTAAAGCTTCTCCTGTCAAACAATTAATTAGCTTGCCTTGTCCCAACAATGTTGGGGCCGGCTTCCAGTCTACCAGTCTTAACCCGATGCAGTTTTTAACGGACCAGTATATTACGTTTTTTTTTTTTTTTTAAATTATAATTGTGTGTCCCAGCGATGGAGAAGGAGACGGGCGCCAAGATAATAATCCGCGGCAAGGGCTCGGTGAAGGAGGGCAAGGTGGGCCGCAAGGACGGGCAGCCGCTGCCGGGCGAGGACGAGCCGCTGCACGCCTACATCACCGCCACCAACGCCGACTGCGTTAAAAAGGCCGTTGAGAAGGTACCACACACACTACTAAACGTTAAAATGAATAAAAATTAAATGCTAAATGTAAAGAATCTAAAGACTCGGGCAGGAAGATGACGATTTCTTGCTACATGTCATTAAGTGAACGCTTTTATCGGCAAACTAGTTCCATTTTAATAATAGTAACTTTTCTTTTGCCTTTCTCGCCGTCATGTTTTGACTGGCCGGGTGTGTCTAATTGATAGTCTCATTAGATAGGGAGATAGCTGGCCAGAGCCAGTTGGCGGATCATTTGTTTAGTACATCGCTACTGGTTGGCATCTAATGTGTGTGTGTGCGGTCGGCAGATCAAGGAGGTGATCCGGCAGGGCGTGGAGGTGCCGGAGGGCCAGAACGACCTGCGGCGCATGCAGCTGCGCGAGCTGGCGCAGCTCAACGGCACCCTGCGCGAGAACGACGCCGTGCGCTGCGCCAACTGCTCCGCCACCGACCACAAGACGTGGCTGTGTCCCGACAAGCCCAACGTCACCAACAGCATCGTGTGCTCGTCGTGCGGCGGCGCCGGACACATCGCGCGCGACTGCCGCGCCAAGCGGCCCGGACAGGGCACGCTGCACAACACGCCCAACAAGGTACGCACCCACGATAACATCCATGTTAGCGCATCAACACTCGCTCTTTCCGAGTGATCCATTTGTTAATGCGCTAATAACGACTTCATCATGACTTGGAACGCCAAATGGCCGGGATGTTTATTTCAACGTCAAATGTCAACAAAATGTTTTTTTTTTATTTAAAATTTTTTAACTTCAAAAGCGGACGTCTAAACGTCTCCGTAAACTTAATATTGATAATAATCGAGCAGCATATTAATTGACCTCTCTTACGATTATTTCACATTAGTGTTAAAATTTCTACAGATTAAAGCCCAGTGTTGACTTCTCCTTATGTCTTGTTTTCGATAGAAACGTGTTTTCAAATTAGAGAAAGATTTGTAATACTACATAATCGCATAAGAGCGGTCGTATGGGGAGTCGTGACAGGTCGAGTGCTCTTAACTGGTGTGTGATGTCGGCAGGCTAAGATCGACGAGGAGTACATGTCGCTGATGGCGGAGCTCGGCGAGGCGGCGCCGGGCGGAGGAGGCGGCGGCGCGCCGCGGCGCTTCCCGCCCGCACTGTTCGCGGCCGCGCCCGCCCCGCGCGCCATCATGGCGGCGCCGCACGGACGCGCCTACCCGCCGCCCGCCGACCTGCCCGTGGCGCTGCCGCCGCCGCCGGGAGCCTTCCCGCCGCCGCCGCCGCCGCCCAGCTCGCAGCCCGCGCCCTGGCTCGGTGAGTGTCACACGCTCCATCATGGCGGCGCCTACCCGCCGCCCGCCGACCTGCCCGTGGCGCTGCCGCCGCCGCCGGGAGCCTTCCCGCCGCCGCCGCCGCCGCCCAGCTCGCAGCCCGCGCCCTGGCTCGGTGAGTGTCACACGCTCCATCATGGCGGCGCCTACCCGCCGCCCGCCGACCTGCCCGTGGCGCTGCCGCCGCCGCCGGGAGCCTTCCCGCCGCCGCCGCCGCCGCCCAGCTCGCAGCCCGCGCCCTGGCTCGGTGAGTGTCACACGCTCCATCATGGCGGCGCCTACCCGCCGCCCGCCGACCTGCCCGTGGCGCTGCCGCCGCCGCCGGGAGCCTTCCCGCCGCCGCCGCCGCCGCCCAGCTCGCAGCCCGCGCCCTGGCTCGGTGAGTGTCACACGCTCCATCATGGCGGCGCCTACCCGCCGCCCGCCGACCTGCCCGTGGCGCTGCCGCCGCCGCCGGGAGCCTTCCCGCCGCCGCCGCCGCCGCCCAGCTCGCAGCCCGCGCCCTGGCTCGGTGAGTGTCACACGCTCCATCATGGCGGCGCCTACCCGCCGCCCGCCGACCTGCCCGTGGCGCTGCCGCCGCCGCCGGGAGCCTTCCCGCCGCCGCCGCCGCCGCCCAGCTCGCAGCCCGCGCCCTGGCTCGGTGAGTGTCACACGCTCCATCATGGCGGCGCCTACCCGCCGCCCGCCGACCTGCCCGTGGCGCTGCCGCCGCCGCCGGGAGCCTTCCCGCCGCCGCCGCCGCCGCCCAGCTCGCAGCCCGCGCCCTGGCTCGGTGAGTGTCACACGCTCCATCATGGCGGCGCCTACCCGCCGCCCGCCGACCTGCCCGTGGCGCTGCCGCCGCCGCCGGGAGCCTTCCCGCCGCCGCCGCCGCCGCCCAGCTCGCAGCCCGCGCCCTGGCTCGGTGAGTGTCACACGCTCCATCATGGCGGCGCCTACCCGCCGCCCGCCGACCTGCCCGTGGCGCTGCCGCCGCCGCCGGGAGCCTTCCCGCCGCCGCCGCCGCCGCCCAGCTCGCAGCCCGCGCCCTGGCTCGGTGAGTGTCACACGCTCCATCATGGCGGCGCCTACCCGCCGCCCGCCGACCTGCCCGTGGCGCTGCCGCCGCCGCCGGGAGCCTTCCCGCCGCCGCCGCCGCCGCCCAGCTCGCAGCCCGCGCCCTGGCTCGGTGAGTGTCACACGCTCCATCATGGCGGCGCCTACCCGCCGCCCGCCGACCTGCCCGTGGCGCTGCCGCCGCCGCCGGGAGCCTTCCCGCCGCCGCCGCCGCCGCCCAGCTCGCAGCCCGCGCCCTGGCTCGGTGAGTGTCACACGCTCCATCATGGCGGCGCCTACCCGCCGCCCGCCGACCTGCCCGTGGCGCTGCCGCCGCCGCCGGGAGCCTTCCCGCCGCCGTCGCCGTAACTACTTTATTAATTGGACGAATGGTTAAAGAGCTTAAATTATGCGGACATAGTTATCGACCCCCAACTGTTAGCAAAAACTGATCGACTGGTTCAGAGGATGCAAAACGTCTGCACTCGTTTCTGCTTTAACGTTCCATCAAAAACTCACGTGACACCTTTTTTAAATAAGCACTCAATCCTGAAGTGTCAATCGTGAACTGCATTTAGCTTGCTTGCTTTTTGGAGTCATTACGACTCCAAAAAGTAGGCAAGTACAAGCAACTGACTTACTTGTACGCCAAACTGAGTTGGATTGCGCCAGACAGTGCTCGCGGCAGCTTTCCACGTTACCGCACGAGACAGCGGCTTTGAGAGGCAGCATTAGGTACGCAGCATCCAGATGTTGGAACAACATTCCCCCGCCAATAAGAAATATCAAATGTCTATATACCTTCAGGACTCGACTACGGAAGTTTCTGATTGCCTCGCAAGAAGAATTGGGCATGACTGTTTCGAACACGTTCACCATTATACACCGCTAAATATTGATCGTTTTAATCCCGTGGAGGGTCGATCCGGTACATGAAACACTATCGATTTGTAAAGATAAAATTAGAAAATAAAGTACCTTTTTTTCAAAACTCGTGTTAATTTACGCATGTACGAAATTATTTTTTTTAAGAAAACTTCAGCTGAGCGAGTCCAATGACCGGTAGTTTGTACACAACGCTGACTACTACCTACAGGTCATTTGATTCGCTCAGCTGACGTTTAAAAAGGTACTTCATCTTTTAATTTTATCTTTAAAAATCGATAGTGTTTAATAGGGATGCATCCGATACCGATACCGATATATCGGCGATACTTCAGGTTTGCCGATATATCGGTATCGGCGATATTTTTATGGCAGATTCAACGATACTTTTCAAATTTCGCTCTTTAAAAATGTAATGTAAACGCGCGTGTTGTCCCTTCTATTTCGTTGCAAACGAGGCACGAACTGCGAACTTCAAGTTGCGGGCTTTGGAGCGTTTGTGAAAATATTATTAGAGAGTCCGAGGAAGATGAGCCCCTGTCTACTCTAAGCTGTAATTCTCTCAAAGAAGAAGTCGAGAGATACCTAAGGTCTCCTAATATATCGAGAGACGCAGATCCGTCCGTTTTCAGGAGCCATGTTATACCCATACTTGAAAAAAATGGCGCAGAAGTACTTTAGTTTCCAAATAAGAGACTATTTTCTACCGCAGGTCTTATTCAATCAGACTTGCGAAATCGCCTTTGCCCAAAAAACTTAAGAATATTTTGTTTTTTAAATAAAAATCTTATAAATGTTAATTTTGATAACATACTAAAACTATTAATTAATTGTGTTTTATTTATTCTACCTTCCTTTTTGAATTCAATAAGCGTATCGGTATCAGTATCGCCGATATTTTTATAAGAGTATCGGTATCGTGTCAGCAAAAAGGCGTATCGAGGCATCCCTAGTGTGCCGGATCGACCCTCCACGGGATTAAAACGATCAAAATTTAACGGTGTATAGTTAGCGTGTTCTTGTGAGCACTAAACTTTAGACTAATGCAAAGTATTTTTTTGTTAATAGGTCACAACTTATAATTAGGGTTCCGTAGCCAAATGGCAAAAAACGGAACCCTTATAGATTCGTCATGTCTGTCTGTCTGTCCGTTCGTCCGTATGTCACAGCCACTTTTTTCTGAAACTATAAGAACTATACTGTTGAAACTTTGTAAGTAGATGTATTCTGTAAACCACATTAAGATTTTCACACAAAAATAGAAAAAAAAAAACAATAAATTTTGGGGGTCCATACATAGAACTGAAACTCAAAATTTTTTTTTTCATCAAACCCATACGTGTGGGGTATCTATGGATAGGTCTTCAAAAATGATACTGAGGTTTCTTATATCATTTTTTTCTAAACTGAATAGTTTGCGCGAGAGACATTTCCAAAGTGGTAAAATGTGTGTCCCCCCCTCTCTAACTTCTAAAATAAGAGAATGATAAAACTAAAAAAAATATATGACGTACATTACTATAAAAACTACCAACGAAAATTGGTTTGAACGAAATCTAGTAAGTAGTTTTTTTTTTAATGCGTCATAAATCGAAAAAAAATACACTATTATTAAAACATCGATCAAAGTTACAACACATTCCAAGAACTTTTATATTATGTTACTTGCTGCTACGGAACCCTTCATGGGCGAGTCCGACTCGCACTTGGCCAGTTTTGTTTTCTAACACACATACTTACAGGAGATAGGAACCAAACAACTATACAACACAAATATACATCACTGTTTTAGTCACGTACCTAATAAATTGCAGTTTTCCCCATATAAATTCACACTATGCAAAGCCACCAATGGACATACAGAATTGAACACTAAATCTATTAAATTGTAGGTATACTTACATAATTTTCTTTACACAAGTGCTATGTGTGTGTTATGTAGTGTAAGTGTTATTTACACTACATAACACACACATAGCACTTCCACCAATTCAGCTGGACGCGACGTCCGTATGCCACCACAGGGACCCAACACAACACCAGCATCAGGTATATATATTTGCCTGACACATGCTGACTTGGGCTCTCATTTGATAGGACATGCTCAAGGCTGCTGAAACGCACACCACACTACAATTTCTTATTTTTTTGTGTCCAAAAACAAAGTACCCATAGTGTTTATGTGTTTAATGACTCATAACAGTGATATTTCTGATTACATATTTTTTTTGTTAATTTATGTGCTTATTTATTGAGCTTTTGTGCATTGTCTGTTTATTTCTCTTTGTACATCAAATAAATGTTATACCTTGAGTCTGTCTAATAAGTCAACTGACTTGGGAATTTTGTATAATATTTAATCATTTAAAAAATACTTATATTCGATTCTTTTTATAAGGTTCTTCTGTTAGTAAACAATGATCTCTATCTCCTAATCAACCTTGATTATTGAACCCGCGTTGACTACATCAGATTTTATTAAATCCTAATAATTACCCAAGTCGTTTAAATTATTAGGCAGACTATCTATCTTGTCAGTTACTTAGTAAGTTTAATTAAACCCGGATTAAGGAAAACATTTTAAAATAATTGAGTTATCTCTAATCTGCTTTGTAATGAGTACTCCTTCATAGCACAAATACCCTTATGCAGGGTGCGATCTAAAAACCTTATGAAGGGTTATGTGAAGAGCGGCGAAAACTATCTTTGCCCGGAGCGGCTAAATAGCTAGGTCGGGTGCTGCCCTTACGTGACCGCACGGCTCTCTGGACTGCTTCGGTAGCCAAACAAGAGTTGTCAGCGGGGCAAAGGGTGATCTCATAACTTGTTCATGAACTAATAAGTAAATCGTGTTGCTCACACAGGCGGTGCAGGTCCGCAGCCGCCGGTGCCGGGCAGCGCGGCGCCGCTGCCGCCCTCCTACCCGCCGCCGCCCCCGCCCGCGCCCTCCATGCTGCACCAGCACCAGGTATGTACACGTGTGTGTGCAGGTCCGCAGCCGCCGGTGCCGGGCAGCGCGGCGCCGCTGCCGCCCTCCTACCCGCCGCCGCCCCCGCCCGCGCCCTCCATGCTGCACCAGCACCAGGTATGTACACGTGTGTGTGCAGGTCCGCAGCCGCCGGTGCCGGGCAGCGCGGCGCCGCTGCCGCCCTCCTACCCGCCGCCGCCCCCGCCCGCGCCCTCCATGCTGCACCAGCACCAGGTATGTACACGTGTGTGTGCAGGTCCGCAGCCGCCGGTGCCGGGCAGCGCGGCGCCGCTGCCGCCCTCCTACCCGCCGCCGCCCCCGCCCGCGCCCTCCATGCTGCACCAGCACCAGGTATGTACACGTGTGTGTGCAGGTCCGCAGCCGCCGGTGCCGGGCAGCGCGGCGCCGCTGCCGCCCTCCTACCCGCCGCCGCCCCCGCCCGCGCCCTCCATGCTGCACCAGCACCAGGTATGTACACGTGTGTGTGCAGGTCCGCAGCCGCCGGTGCCGGGCAGCGCGGCGCCGCTGCCGCCCTCCTACCCGCCGCCGCCCCCGCCCGCGCCCTCCATGCTGCACCAGCACCAGGTATGTACACGTGTGTGTGCAGGTCCGCAGCCGCCGGTGCCGGGCAGCGCGGCGCCGCTGCCGCCCTCCTACCCGCCGCCGCCCCCGCCCGCGCCCTCCATGCTGCACCAGCACCAGGTATGTACACGTGTGTGTGCAGGTCCGCAGCCGCCGGTGCCGGGCAGCGCGGCGCCGCTGCCGCCCTCCTACCCGCCGCCGCCCCCGCCCGCGCCCTCCATGCTGCACCAGCACCAGGTATGTACACGTGTGTGTGCAGGCGGCGCGGCGCCCGAACGATGATAGAAAACAGCTGGCCCACTAGCCCACTATCATTACATGTCATTACTTTTCGCAGTTATGAATCCGCTTCCATTAATTTGATGCGGATGAAAATGAAGGATCCCTATTAAATGAACGTAGTTGTCCATAATATCCCTAGTACGCATCTAGTACGTCATATATTATTATAGTCTAAAAACGAACCTCGTACATCCCGAGCATTACGTCTTTGTCGTCGGTTTTGTCTCCACCTTGCAGTTTGCTGTTGAGTTGTATAAGTTTTATGCACATTTGCAGGGTGACGGCAAGATGGGACCTCCACCAAACGTCGGCCCCGGCGGGCCGCACATGCCGCCGCCGCCGCCCGGTCAGTACTTCTTTCATATTTTCTATCCACGCCGACTGCTCCTGTATTTAAATATATTTTGTAAAATGGCTCATACTGTTTCGTCGTAATAGATTTCGTGGTGTATAAGTGTGTGTGTGTTGTGCGCAGGCATGATGGGCATGGGCTGGCGCGGCGGCTTCAACCCTCCGCCGTGGGGCGCGCCGCCGCCGCCGTCGTTCCTGGCGCCGCCGCCGCCGCCGCCGCCCGTGTCGGGCGACTAGCTCCTGCTGACAGACTGCCTCGCTAGCCCGGCTCTCCACGCTCTACGCAGTAGATGTTGACTATGCAATATTATTTTGATCAAGAAGATTGACTTGATATATATATTAAAACTTAATGTCAAGATAAAGTATTGTCGTTTTATTAACTCCGACTATTGTGCTTGGAAAATAACTTTTATCCATTTTGGGTTGTTCTAAACGTCCCCGAACAATAATAGCAT
Source organism: Mythimna albipuncta (assembly GCA_929112965.1). NCBI lineage: Eukaryota > Metazoa > Arthropoda > Insecta > Lepidoptera > Noctuidae > Mythimna > Mythimna albipuncta. The sequence goes on along the minus strand of OV815969.1, from coordinate 452,565 downwards.
ATTCAGTCTTCAACTCAGGCTTAAATTTGCCTTCTACTGGGACTCGGGTCTCCTCTCTAGGAGAGAAGATAGGCCGAACATAGTAATGCATTACTAGACACACTAGTCAACATAATGTTGTAACGTGCTCAGTATCATACCCAGTACACTGGATTGTGGCAGTTAGCTTACGATGGAGTATTGTGGGACTATCTGAAGTCCGAAGACAGGGGAGGACACTTTGACTCTTAAATCTGGCTCTATTTTCGGGAGGGTGATCAGCAGTCCCAGGCGGGTTTTTCGTTTACAAGTCCCTTGTGAACAATGTGGTGAACACTGAGATTGTGTCGACCAGGGTACGAGTCCCTTATAGCCCAAGAGCCGACGACGGCCAGACCTTCGTTATGTGCATGTCTCTAAACAAATAAGAACGACCAGCAACTATAGAGTTTGGGTTGTGGTTAGAGATGGGCAATCCACCCACCCGGGTTTATTCCCAAGTGCGAAAAAACCGGATGTTTTGTGGAAAATACCCGATAAACACCAAAATTTTTTTTTTTTTTTTTAATTTAAATTAGGTATGCTTTTTTTCGAACTGACCAAATGATGATGATGAATGAACTATTTACCGTTTTTTTCTTTCACTTTCATCAAATAGTAATTCTTTGCGACTGAAGGAGGCGTCGTACACAGAAATAAGTACTGTTTAAAAAGATCCGCTCTATTTAGATAGTCAAATGTTTTTTCACTACCTACTCATACTCTGAAAGTAGGTCTGAAGTTGCCTGAGGAGCGGGCTGAAAGTGATACTTTTCATCCCTAGGGAGTTTTACTTTACAACTGACAGTTGTCAAATTATTTAAAAAAAAAACTAGTTCTAAGGTTTAAAGAATTTTATTCTCATAAAAACAATAACAGTTCACTTAAAATGAGATACAAATAGTTTATAAGTATTGCAATGTTCACATCTGGTGTGTTGGTGACATCATAGGTTGTATACATGTTTTTTTAATTTAGCTTTAAATATATTAATATTTTCACATTTCTTTAATTCTTCGGGTAAATCATTAAACAGCCGTGCTCCCTCAAACAGTATTGTTTTTTTGCCGTAATTAGTTCGAGCGCGTGCAGTCATTAGTTGAAACTTGTTTTTACTTCTAGTATTGTATGTTGTTGTCTTTTTACGTATTTGAATGTTTGATTGTACAGAATTCGTGGTGATTTTTTTTATGAGAATGCAGGTGTAATATGTGTAAAGTTGTTTTAGATTAAGTAGGTTGGTTTTTTCGTATAGTTTTTTTGTTGGGTATAGATAGTTGTAGTGAAATAGTGTTTTGATAATTTTGTTTTGTATTCTTTGTAGTGGATTTAGATTAGATTTCGCGGCTGATCCCCATAGCTCAATTAAGTATTCAAGGTTAGATTTTACTAGGGAGTTATATATAATTTGTTGTACTTTTTTAGGTATACAGTTTCTAATTTTTCGTACTGCTCCTAATAGTGACGTCAGTTTTGTTTTGACATGATCGATGTGTAGTTTCCACGTAAGTTTGTCATCTACCCACAACCCGAGATATTTTTCGTGACTGGATCGTTTAATTATTTCTCCGTCAATCGTTAGTGGTGAGAAATCGGGTAGAGGTTTATTTTTTGCGGAAAAGATCATAAATGATGTTTTTGACGTGTTAATAGTTAGTAAGTTATATTTTAGCCATTCATTTAGTAGGTCAAGGTCTTCTTGTGCATCAGTTCTATCTTAACATTTCTATTGATTGATCATGTTCCAATTTTCCATACAGCCAGACAAAAAAAAATTGAAATAACTTAAAGACTAGTATTAATTAAATAATGTTATATTTTAAGTGATTTTTTTTTTTTTTTTTTTATTATTGATAGGCTCGCGTTTGACCACTATCTCACCTGATGGTAAGTGATGATGTGGCCGACTTCATTTGTTCAACTATTTCTTTAAAATATTTTATTTTTTAAAGATCACAATTAATTTCCAATTTTTCATTAATGAGGCTGAATAGCTAGCCGGCACAGAAAAAAAAAACAAAATGGCGGGAAAGTGGCAATCAGTCGTTGGTTTTTTCGAGTTTCGTTTACATTTCCGTACAACGGAGATTTGTATTAACACGTTATGTTTATCAGATTAAAATAGTGATTTAACGCCTAATTTCATAAGAGAAGAGGCTATAGCAGTAGTGGAATACCTTTTACCGCCTCAATCAGAAGAAAGATACCTACTTAAAATCATAGGTACGACGACTCAGGTTTTACAAACTTTATTTTATTTTTAGTTTCCTATGTTGTGTATGTAATGTTTCAAGTAATTTTATTTTTTCATTTTATTAAAATAAATCCGAAAATAATACTTTTCGGTGGTATGATACACCTCCATAAGTTAGATTTTTAGTCCGACTATGGTTTTTAAAGTACAGTTTGGGACAATAAGGCATTTTAATATTATTTTTCGTTAATTATTATGTTGCGCAGTCTAGTTAGAGAATGAGGGCGCTTGAACAGCAAGTGCGCAACGCGATTCTTACTAGCGGCGACAGTGCCACGCCTACTTACTTCTTCCACTGTTTTTACTGTTCCGTGGTCTTGTCATCCATTGCCGGACACTTATGACAGTTGCTACCCACTGCCAGACACCCCAATACACCACCAGCCACAGACAACGCCACAGGTAGACCATGTCCTGGAAAAGCATATAGGATATCATACTTTTTATTCCAGAAGTAAATGGAATAATTTTCTATTATCACGCGGGCAAAGCTGCTGGCAGCAGCTAGCTAACTAAATCCTACTAGTGACAGTACGTACCTACCTGTTGAACCTGTACTACTTTCCTTATTATTGCAGCTGCGAAGTCTCCTCTCCATCAAACTCGCCTTATTTTTTGAGTCGAAATGTGTCGATTCACTTCCAGTTTTTTTGTTTATATGCAACCATAAAGTTGAACTTTTTACCAGTGTTTTGGTTTCAAGGTCAAGAGTCTTGTGCGCTGTGTCCCACTAAATGAACTATGTTAAATCTTCAGCACTTTCGTTATGTACATTTGTGAAGTCATTTGCCATTTCTGTGTTTATGGATTGGAGTGATCTTAAACAATTTTTCCTTAAAAGTTAGAGCGAAGATACGTTTTTTATCTTACCACAGTTTAATTAGTCAAACTTATAGAAACGGCAGGAAACGCCTTGGCATTGTGCATCTCGATACCTATACAAGATAGCAAATAATTAATTTTTTCAATGTCTGACGGATAAACATTATGAACAAATGGAACGTCTATCTATCTTTAAATGTCTGCCAGTTCTCAATTTCACCATGAAACAAGACAAAGATCAAGTATGAGAGCGTCCATGCCGAAGCGTTCCCGTAAGGACCGAGGAAGCCCTCGATATGAGGGGAAAGCAATAAAACAACAGCTTATTATGAAAACTTAGTTTTTATTTTCAGAAATTGTCTAACTTTAAATTAAATACATCACTTGTCAGTCGTAATATAGATCGATATGATTGAACACGAAATCAAAATATATTAAATGCACAGAATATATCTACATTACTTATATTAACGCTACAAGAGATTATTATTGCATTAAACGATAAATAAAGGAGTCGTACATGAAAACAAGATTTAATCTAATAAATACTCTAGACAGGAATACCGTCGTCGGTCCTATCACCACAATTAATAAATAACTTAGATACCGAATAGCACAGCGAGCGAGGCGCCGCGCGGGCGCCGTGCGAGCACATCGGCTGTACGAGCACATCGGCCGTACGAGCACATAGGCCATACGAGCACATCGGCCGTACGAGCACATCTGTTGTACGAGCACATCGGCCGTACGAGCACATCGGCTGTACGAGCACATCAGCTGTACGAGCACATAGGCGATACGAGCACATCGGCCGTACGAGCACATCGGCCGTACGAGCACATCAGCCGTACGAGCACATCTGCTGTACGAGCACATCGGTCGTACGAGCACATCGGCTGTACGAGCACGTCGGCCGTACGAGCACATCGGCTGTACGAGCACATCAGCTGTACGAGCACATAGGCGATACGAGCACATCGGCCGTACGAGCACATCGGCCGTACGAGCACATCAGCCGTACGAGCACATCTGCTGTACGAGCACATCGGTCGTACGAGCACATCGGCTGTACGAGCACGTCGGCCGTACGAGCACATCGGTCGTACGAGCACATCGGCCGTATGAGCACGTCAGCCGAACGTAGCCAGCGCTGCGCCTCGCCAGCGAACCATGTCAGTGTAATTAACCTTAAATATACCATTATACTTCATGTATCAAATCTAAATATTTTCCAAAGATAAATTGCATCTATATTTAAACTTATTGTATAGGAAGGCCTTCTCTCTATAGCCTACTGGTTCTATCTGAGTGAGGACGTACACTACGCGTGAGAGCAGGCGCGTGCTGCCAGCGCGTCCCGTGCGAGGCCTTACTGCTGCGCAATACGTAGTCAATACAAGCAACTCATTTACTGGCTCAACTATTTCTTTTTACTCTTTCAAAAAATATAAAACGTCGAAGTTAAAATAGTAAAATAATATGGGCGAACTGTCGCCCATGGCCGGCAGCGGGCGCCATACGCCGGGCCTGCCCTCATATCACAAACATTTCAATCATTTACTAACATCTTAGTGTTAGTGTTACTTCAGAGCACTAAGTGTTAATTTAAAACAAGTTGCTACTATGCAAGAAATATCAAAGTATTAAGATGTACGAAACTAAAGTTTTTAAATAAAACTATAGTGTAAGTGTCGAGGATTCGAGATAGTTCTTGCGGAGAGCGCGTCGCTCCGCACGGGCGCGGCCGCGGTCCGCACGCGACGGTGCCGAGTGGATTAGTGAGACATTGCGCAGTCGGGCCCACCCAGTGTGCGGTACATGGTACCGTAGCGTGACACCCAGTGTGCGGTACATGGTACCGTAGCGTGACACCCAGTGTGCGGTACATGGTACCGTAGCGTGAACATCGAACGAAACAATAGTAAGCGTGCGTGGGGGGGGGGGGGCGGGCGCGCGGTGCGGTGCGGCGCAGGGAGCGGGGCGGGGTGCGGAGGGGAGCGGGGCTCATCGCGCTTCCTTGGCCGTGAGCTTCTCGATGAGCTCTTGCAGCGGCGCCAACTCCCGCCGCTCGATCAGGTTGAACTCCTGCACATAAACACACATCCATTTACATTATAATAGGCATATTGCTCTTCATACTGATAAGAGTATGAAACAAAAAATAGATTCAGGGGAACACACTTGTACAATAATGTACAAGCGTGCATTGATTAGGATAACATGTGTAATAATCGACAACTTAGCTTAGGACAATTCCGATACTAGTAATTACAATTAATTAGATAATTTTGTTTCGGTACCAAGTACTAATAGCAACAAATCAATCTTGTGTTATTTACTCAGCAACGAAACAAAAACTTGGTATCGAAACGAATCAGAATGAAAGAACGTAATTTTAAAACATTCGCTCGCATCCGAGCTGGTTGCTCTCTCCCTTTCAAAGTAGTCGCAACATCGGTAAGAGAAGAGGTCAAAGCAATAGTGGAAAACCTTTTACCGCAGAAGAAAGATACCTAAACTCATACGACGACACAGGCTTTTATTTTTACTTTCTTTATATTTGTAACTAGCTTTTGCCCGCGGCTTCGCTCGCGTCAGTGGGGGGTCAGAACGAGACAGAAAGTAGCCTATGTCACTCTCCACCCCTTCAACTATCTCCACTTAAAAAATCACGTCAATTCGTTCCTCCGTTTTGCCGTGAAAGAGGGACAAACAGACACACATATATATTTTCCCATTTATAATATTGGATGAAAAGCACAGTGTTTACCTCGGGTTAGCTCGCCAATAGTTCGAAGGTAACTCGTTTTGTTGAACTAGGGTAACAATTTACCATTAAAAATAATTTATAAAACGTTAGATGCTTAGATAGTTGGACGTTTAGCTAAATAAACCATTTCCTAATTAGACATATTATGGTAGTTGGGCGTTTTGATCGTGCGGCTTTACAAATTGTACCCGCTGTGTGCAAACGAATTCAGAGTGTGTGTGGCGGCTGGCGCGAGGCGGTACCTGCACGAAGAAAATGAAGTGTTTGAAGGAGGTGTTGAGGTGCGCCTCCTCGCCCAGCTGCACCACCTCGGGGAAGTGCTGGTGGTAGATGTGCGCGTACACGCGGAACAGCCGCTTCAGGATCGTCTTCGCCATCGCCAGGAAGTTTTTGGGGAACGGCACGCCTGCAAGCAACAATCAGCGCGCTCAGTGTCAATGTCACTCGTATGTATAGCAAGTTCGTTCCAACCAGTGCCGTCGCCACCTGGCTCATGACATACATAAACACCACACAATTAGCAATTATGATTAATTATTAGGTATTATTGTAGATGGGTTCTATGTAATTGAAAAAGGTAATGCATATGTCATCCGTATGGGTGGAACTTGTTAGTCGACATATTCTATTTTACGAAGGCGAGTTGCTCTTGGATGCGAGTTTAACGTGCTTTTTGTTTCTGTGGGCGGCAGTCGTTCTAGCGACACGCGGGGTTCATTTATTTTCTATGAAATCGAGCTCACAGAATCATAAACAATATGTATTTCACGTAGTGCCTCACTCAAAAACCTAAAATTACCAAAATCATGATTATCACGCAGGTAATAGCTAACAAGAGCGCGTTCAAAGTTACAACTAAAACTTTGGCAGATGTAGAAACAGTTTCCTTAATCAATCTCAATAATATAACAACTACCAAAGATATTTAAATAACGAAACGATATTTAAAGTCGAAATGTAAGAGCGGATTAGGCGCACAATGCCACATTCGCAAAATGACATATTGACGCAAAATGCCACATTCGCAAAATGCCACATTCTCAAAATGCCATATCGCAAAACGTCACATTAGCAAAATGCCATCTTCGCAAAATGCCACATTCGCAAAATGACTTTTCGCAAAATGCCACTTTCGCATAATGCCAAAATGTCACTTCGAACTCAGAATTTTTTATTTGGATGTTAGTATGTTTTTATGAAAAGCCATCTGGCTAAAATTTAATAACTGCTTGATTACAAGTATAGCCTGCAAGATACATTGATTGAATCATACACTGATTGAATTTATTATATATATCACTGAATTAAAGTATTCAGTGAAGTGCTAGTTAATTTTTTTTATTAATAATGAGCGAATTTGGAATAAAAAACTAATTAGTTTATTCACAGAGTAAATAACATCAGTGTAATGACAAAATTTATATCGGCCACCTGGCAAAAACTTTAATAATTACTTTAGTTTACATTTTTATTTTATGTTAAAATAAATAAAAATGTATAAATGTCATCAAATACTAAAAAAAAATTGGTTGGTATTATTTTTTATTCATTCATTATAAAGTCCAGTGCAAGAAGTAAATCTAATTTTAACAATTTTTTATTTTAATTTACGTAAATCGCACATTATGCGATAATTATTAGATATTTTTTTAGAATGTGTCATTTTGAGAATGCGGCATTTTGCTAATGTGACATTTTGAGAAAAGTCATTTTGCGAATGTGGCATTTTGCTAATGTGACATTTTGCTAGTGTGGCATTTTGCGAAATGTCATTTTGCGAATGTGGCATTTTGCTTCAGTATGTCATTTTGCGAATGTGGCATTGTGCGCCTAATCCGTAAGAGCGTCCTTGAGCAATACGCGGTAATAGGAGATACGGAACGTAAACTGAATCGTAATGTGCATTTCGGTGTTTTTGTAACTTAAAAAAGGCAATTATTGTGTATTTTTTTCAATAAATACTTATAGGCTATGCTAGGGAAGCATAATATGGAAGTATGTACTTCCCTCATAGCGCTTACAAGTGCCGACAACATAAATTCGTCATTGAGTAAAGAATGTTGAGTTACCTATTTTGGAGGGGAAGAGCGTCTCGTCGTCGAGCTGGTCCTGCGCCCACGTCATGAGGTAGTCGATGTACTTGGGCGCGGAGCACTTGATGGGCTTCTTGACGGTGTGCCCGTCGGCCCAGTGGTACTCGTACTTGGGCCCCGCCGACATTACCGCGCACGACTCCTCCGTGCAGAACTCCGTGATGGTGCCGTACAGCATGTTGATCTGGTTGAAGAAGTCCACCGCTGCCGACACAAGCGCAAGTCACACACCAACCACACACCTTACACTACATAAGTTCTGTTCAACTTGTTGATTAGACAAGTCTTTTACGTATTATAATAATCAAGATTACTTGAACATTATTTACTATATGGCATAGTTATGAGCTAGAATATAACGAGTGTCGAGTTTATTTTGAAGTAAAACAGGTCATAAATTCCAGACTGCGCATATACACACGCACGGTATTTGCAATTTATGTGCACCATTCTACCTATATTAGAAATAAATAGGTATCTCACATCAGCAGTAGGTACAGTTCAAGCTAACGTTGAGCTGAATTGTGTGAGGAGGAGTAACTCGCACAACTCGGCTCACAATACATTGATTCATAAAAAGTTTTTATTAAAAAACCTTTTTACATTATTACTAAGTTAATACTTAGATGTTAATGGTAATATGGGATAAGAGCAGGAAGAAGAAGAAGACATCAATGTACAATCACACATGGTATCTGATTCATTGTTAGGGGTGTCGAGGTCGAGGCGTAAACCTTCAGCGAATATCTTGACGATATACTGAGTATAAGGAACGTCACCCTAGTCGACACACTCGCTCTTCATCACATTGACCTTTTGAATACCATAATTAGAGACACAATAGAAAGACAATGGCAGAGTAAACGCGTTCGCTTGGGGTTTAATGAATTATCAAGGAACTTATGGATGACAAAACCCGACTCTACCCCCGGGCTGCTGGTCATCCTCCCGTAATTATAGGAGGTTACAAGATTTTAGAATGAATGAAAAATCAACTCTTTCTTTAGTTTGGTGGCCATCTCATCGTCGGTCCGTGTGTTTGCGTGTTATACGTTACCCGGTCCAGTCGCCGGGTTTTGCTGGGGTGGCAGATCTCAGGGGTTTGCCATAATCTCCACACCCAGCAAATGGGAAGAGGATTGCAGTTTGGTTGTTACAATGCACAGAAAGATATGTTTTCTTTTTATTAGCCTATACTGTCCCACTGGCACTGCTAAGCAAAAGCCCATGAAAGATATGATAAACATTAATAAATTGTAAATATCACTATTATTAGTGTACAGGAAAAAACATAAGCAATTTGAATTTTAAAATATTCTTTCCTTATATTACTCATGGTTACCATAAAAGGCAACAAAAAGAGGATGTGAGCAAGATAGCCTGTTATCTGCGAGTGACGCGTCGCGCCGCCGGGCTCGGCTGACAAGCGCGCTCCGTGTACGTTGACGGCCATTTGAACAATGGCCCCATGGAATGATGCTAATGCAGGTTACTGTTAATGGCATGTCATTGAATAGTGACGCACACTGAACACCATGTTGTATCACAATGACCACAAACCCTGTCCCCTTGTGTATTCGTAATTGGCTATCAATCCACAACATTACTTGACTGTCCATGAAGTTTCTTGCACATTTATCTCCATAGAACCCCAAAATTTGAAAATGTCAATATTTTCATTTAATTCATTAAACCCCAAGAGAACGCCGGCATTAGCGCACCTATTGTCTTTCTATTGTGTCTGTAATTTCCACGATTAAAAGGTTAAGTAACTGACCAATTTCTTTAAAATTCAAAAGTACCTGTGAATGTTTTTTTATTAATTCATGTAACCCCAAACGAACACCCACGTTCGCGCACCTATTGTCTTTCTATTGTGTCTGTAATTTCCACGATTGAAAGGTTAAATAAATGCATTTTTCTTTTGAGTTTGTTCCATTCATTTTGTGGCTCAATGGCATAAACTATCAGTGTTTTCAGAAGCAGAAGTAGACAGAATTCAAGCTGCACATCTGCTCATCTAGCTAGAAGCTAGTCAAATAATGTCAGCACTGTACTTCTGGGTTCTATGGCACAGATAAGGGGCAAACACAGGATAGTATAAATCTTTACGAAGCCTGAAAATCAGATAATGAGGGCCTCAGAGACTATCGGACTACAACAACTTCTGTGTCTTTATTTACATCAAAATGTATAAAAGATATTTCTCTAGTTTAAAATTTTAGAGCTATCTCTTGACTTCCTTCTAATTAATACATCTTACACTTGCAATGAATAAAGTTCAATAAATAAATAATTACCTACTGATTATATTGTTTGTGATAACTGCTGTATGATCACTGATCTTAGCAATGCAATCTGCTTGACGTACAAGTTATTTATATGAATTGTAAAATAATTCACACTGCATGAACAAAGTTAACAAAGTTAGGCAGATAGTAATGAATGGCTGAAGCTCACTGTTGACGGCGACCCACTCGTTGAGGTCCTCCCCCTCGGGCAGCATGACAGCGAGGCGCAGGTTGCCGGAGCCCAGCGTGGCCGCCGCGTGCCGCATCAGGTCGTACTGATGAGTGCCCTCAGGGATGTTTTTTTTCGGCTTGAATGTCTTGTTTGAACGACTCCCACTGTAAGACGATGTATTCATATATTCAATCAACTTGGCTGTGATCCGTTGCAAAACCAAATTAAGTCCATACTCCAGCGAATTCAGAAAGGAGGTTGAACAAGCGGCACACTCAACACAGTAAGGGACTGGGACCAAACAGCAAAGCCCAGGTTACTGCTAACTGTGAAGCTTTGTAGAAGTGGCGCAATTCTTTATTATTGATCCTATCATCTAAATTATAAACCACAAAATTTCACTACAGACGTAAACAAGACGTCAGCGTAGCAGAACGGAAGACGTTTAGTTATAAATAGACACACATGACTGCTATATCTAGACGGTAGACCAACTTCACTTACAATAAAAAGCTCATTTTGAAAGTGTTCTTTTCCCTTTCGATTGTAAGAAGTATTGTTTCCACAAGAATAGCACCGAGTCATTAAAATTAGGTTATATCAATACAATAAAATCTTTTGATGCAGTTGTCAAAGGTTTATTGCATTTTTTAATTTCGGTTTGACAGCTCTTGATGGTATTGCCACTAAAAATAATAAAATTAATTGAATATACAACTCGTAAGATTCAAATATTTAAAAACAAGGAAGTATATTATAATAGTTTAATATTTCTATGTTCGCATTCCAGTTAGGTGCACAGTTAAGTTGTACGGTAACGGGCAGTCTGACAGTCACAGACTAGTATAGGGTACTACGTATCATGTAACGGCGTGGTAAGAATTAAGTCAATAAAGATTTGACTTTGACTTTGATCCTTGTAACAGGTTCCACTCAGAGACGCTGACCTCTGAGATGATTGCTTCTTTCGGTAGCACTAACCTCTATATAACTGTGTGATAAATAGTACAGATCTGTGTTCAGTAGATATTATTTTTTAAGTTACTTGGAGAGTCAATAAAAAAATACTAATTTTGGATCGCAGCAATTTTATAATTATATTTGGGAATGGTAACATTGAAACTGCTGTAAGCTAATCTGTCAGATTTTTTCAGTAATTCACGAAGACTGCACTGCGCCCAGATCGATTGCTTAGTTGTAATCTGCGTCATTGGCAAATAATTGTGAATTTTAAACATATATTCCAAAAGCCAGCAAAATGCAAGGTTTATCAATTGAGAGCTTGAAAAAGCACAAAGCTGTGAGTAGCACTTTTCTCCTTATTTGTTGATCAATGCTTACTACGTCTCGGGTGTACACTTCTTACATAATTAACCTCTAATGTTGTATATTTTTGATCAAAATATTTAATTGTTATGGTTCGCATTTACCTGTCAATAAATAGAGGTTAAGTTAATATAAGGGTGTAATTTATTACTAATTGAAAGTGATAATGTAACAAGTTGGGTTTGCCTCCTGATAAAGAGCTGCCATTTGTAGAACTGAAAAATGATTTTCAGAATTTATTCCTCATTATTTTAGTCGCAACTACACAAAGTCGGTGGGGTTCATATAATTGAGGTACCTACATCGTCGTATTGATTAGGGACTGATGAAAGTGTGCATTGATTGTCCTATTTCTTTATCTTTTGATAATCGAATGAATACCAAATAGACCAATAGTGGCACAGCTGGTATCCACATTGCACAGTATTTCTATATTCCCAAACCTAAAGTAATTTTTACCAGCATGCTAGAACATATTTTATTTCAACAGTTTAACACATTTTTTTTTATGCATAAAAATAGAGTAATTTAGAGACTAACCAAAGATTCAGTTTCTGCCGAGGTTTCAGTTTCGGCCAAGAGGCTGAATATTTGGCTTAACTAATTGAAACTAGCATATTTAACCTGATAGTTGACTGTTTCAGTGTGTTTGTTAATAATTTTTATAAGTTGATTTATTTATTATTAGTATTTATGGAAGTTATAAATACAAAATTAAGCATACCTTCATCAAAATATAGTTTGCAATAACAGTTTTGAAAGATTGTTTTAAAAAGTTATGACAATTTTTCAGTATGTTTAGGTTTGCTTATTTTGTTTGAAAATCGTGTTTCACCGAGACACTAGCGTAACCCAGGATTTCTGATTTAAGCACTTGAAGTTGAGTATTTCTCCAACTCTACTTTTATGTTATTATAAAACAGAAACTGGTATCTGTGGAGTGTAGCGTGTCAAGTTTTCTAAACATTTGCATTTTTAGAACTTGTAATGTTTGTACAGCATACAATGCATATTGTTAGCGAATCTTGCCCCATTTGTAACTTTACAGAAATAAATAATGAACAATTGAATGTATATGTGCAGTTGATCCCGCTGTATGTGTGCGTGGGCATCGGCTGTGCAGGTGCTGTGTTCTACCTGGGCAGACTGGCCACCCGCAACCCCGATGTCTCCTGGAACAAGAAGTCCAACCCCGAGCCCTGGGAGGAATACAGGGCCAAGCAGTACAAGGTGTGTAGCTAGCCACTCAGGTTTCATATTCACCTTAAAAACTATTTTGCATGCAGACTTTCTATTACTATACTTGTGAAAATGGTGCTACTTGTGAAAAAGTAAAAATAAGCACATGACCCTCCCTATGGTATAAGCTTAATCCATACTAAATTTGATCAAAATTGGTGTAGTAGATTGATTGTGCAAGTGTCAAAACAGTTCCTTTCAAATCAATACTAATTATAAAGAAGTTTGTCTTTTTATCTTATGAGATAATTTTGTGAAAAGTACTTCTAGAGATTATCTCATACAAATGATCAGACCAGACTAGTAGGTCTGATCGCTAAATTTTATTCACCGATAGAAAGCTGCTGTATACCTGAGTAACGTAGGCTATATTTTATGCATGCAGGCGAAGCCACGGGCAAAAGCTAGTGTATAAGATTGGTATTGATGATGCTACTACAGAATTATTTGGAAGATGTCCTGGCTAACATGCAGGTTTCCCTAAACAACTAAAGCAACAAGGAAAATGTTGCATCTATTGTGACATTACCAACCAATGCTGCTAGTACTATCAAACAATTATTTATTTAATCAGAACATGATATAAGACAAAAGCCAATGAAACAATGAGTTAGACAATTGCATATACTTATGACAGAAGTAGCGACGTTACCTTGTAGTGCACTTGGCGAGACTGTATGACTTTCTGTTGTTCCAGTTCTACTCGCCCATCCGGGACTACAGCAAGGAGGAGTCGCCCGCGCCCAAGTACTAGACTAATGCTAACGTAATCAAGTGTAACGAGAACTAGATTGTATCATTTAATAAATAGCAAAAATTATGTGATAATAATATTTGTTTAATTTGTTGCTCTTAATATTTGAAGTAGAAAAGTATTTGTCTAGCAGACTTACTGGTCTAAGTGTATCCTGTAGACTTAGGTACACCTGATGTATAGCTTCAACATCAATTGACATGGTAACTCACCATCAGTTGTGGCCTTGTTTATTAAAATAAACTAATCGTAACGTTAAAGCAATAGTGTTATTTAGCTTACCCCTAAACTCGACATTTCCATTGGCTAGGTACTTTGTGTGGTTTGGCAGTTATTTTATTTTTATCTAATCAATACATTCGACCGAGGCACACGTGCACAATTACCGGCACGAATCTTGAACGCTGGCTTCAAGTTGCGCAAAGTCAAATATTCGGTCTCTTTATTGGTGCGAAGTGATACGGGGGCAGGGAGAGTCAGTGATTGGCTCGCCGCGCCATCGTGTCATAGACGTCACTCGTGATTCGTTCCCTGCGCTTGCTGCATGTATCTGACAACGACGACGATTGGCTCGCCAATGTATGGAATGCGCAAAGCGATCCCCACTTTAACGCCGAGCGCTCAAGATCTGTGCCGGTAATTGTAACACGGTTGATTTGTACGTAGAACGTTGCGTGGCGTGGATGTGGATCAAGTGTAGTTCTACACGACTAGTTTCCATAATATAAAATCCGCCTCTTCTAAATCGTACAGACGACGTATTCGTGAAAGATCGAACTGGTATTTATCAATACAATAAGACTGTGCTTGCTCTCACCGTAAAGGCTATATTTCGCCGGGACACAATGACGGCGCGACCAGTCTCGCTACTACCAACTAAAATGTAATACAGCTCTGTAGAGTTACTCACCTGGTGTCCGTTTGGTTTCGCAACCAATTTGGTGATGCGACGAGTTCGGACGTGTGGCGACTCTGGTGTCTCGTTTGGTAGCGAGCGTAGGGCTGTATTTCATCGGGACGGCATGGCATGGTGGTGGTGGGAACAACATGCATAGGGCGATTATCACACTGCCACCATCATGCTGCATGTTGCGTGTCAGCGCACCTACGCGCGTGCAGATCTGCATCACCGTGCGGGTTTTTTACACACTCACGCGCTTAGTTGCGTTTTGTAAATTCACGCAGGCTCTGACTTATTTCTAACAAAATCACCAAATACCTTGTGTGTAGCATGAACGCGCATGGATGCAATTTTGGTGTGTTGGACTGTGCATGTTTTCTATACAAACGGAGATATATGCAACGTTAAAATACGCATTCACACGCTACGTTGCGTAGTGGGTGCGGGCAGTGTGTTTATTGTGTTAATCGCCTAAAAAAAGGTAGGAAAAGAGAAAGTGCTGGGTACCAAAACTTGACAGGGACTTTTAAATTCGTCGTGGCTACCATAAAGAATGAATAAACGGTCTAGACTTCGAGAAGTGAAATAAGCAATTTATTATTGGCCTTAGAATCTTGCCTAATTTAGCAATTCCACATAGTTCAAAACTTTAAACCTTTTATGTTGTAAACAAATCTCTCAACATTTTAAGAGGCCGGCGACAGATGAATTTCCATCCAAACGTAATACCACGCTCATTTGCAGTTGGAGCATATTTCCAGCATGTCCTACGTCTTACTTTAAAAAAAAAAAAAAAAGAAATTTAGGCGAATTGTATTTCGTACTTTTTTACAGCGTAAATGGCAAAACATGCCATTTGGCTTTTTCTGTATTAAAAATAACAATATTTCTAATATTCTCGACGTAGGAACCTAGATAAATATTGTCTATAACCTAATATCATAATATGTTGGAAATATGCTCCAACTGCAAATGAGCGTGGTATTACGTTTGTATGGAAATTCATCTGTCGCCGGCCTCAATACAAAACTATAAGTAGGTACATCTTTAGGCACAATTTCAAAGTTACCGACTGTTGATCGGCCATTCTGACGTTAACAACTGGGGCCTGCCACACGCACACCTAGCCTTCGCCACAGTATTGCCTGCGCGGGCGGGTTTGTTCCTACGCCATTGAGCACAACCAGACCTACACAGAAAACTGCGTGTGCTCCCGTGGATTGCAGGCCCATCTTACTTCTGAGCAATGTCTAAAGCTGTTCGAGTCATCACGAACCGTCTCGCGCGCAGGTTCGACCACTTCCAGCCTCACGAACAAACCGGATTCGGAAAAGACTTGGTGGCACCCACCATGGACCACAGAAGACTGAGGAGTATAACCAGCCTCTCTGCTTAACGTTTGTGGACTACGAGAAAGCAAGGAGATTTCATTTTGGTTAAAATAAAACAATACCATTAATTTTCTTTAAAAAATTATTTCTAGATTTATTTCATGAAAAATAATAACAAATATAGTTTTTACATAGTTACAAATGAGGTTGCTATAATAATTGCAGTGAGATTTATACTTATACCAAGCACCAGCGCGTGCCAGGTGTGAAACACGTCACGACACGATGACGTCAGCGGCGCTCACTTCCTACATCCAGTCCACCTTTAGACTAAATATCAACAATTAACGCCATATTATTATTGGCCAGGCAACTTCTTATAAATATAATCTATTCCTGTTCTCCTCCTCAGTAGACTGACTTCCTCGCCAGCATCGTACTTAGTTTCTTACTATAAACTATTACGTCGTGTCGACACACATTATAATAATACATTTTTAATAATTAATTCATTTAAACATCACATTTTCTTTTTCTCAAATTCGTTACAATGCATTGTTTTGATAAAATCTATTAAAAATAATTAATTGTATGATAAAGCTATTTATATGATGGTGCAAACGCGACCGACGTAAGAAATGCATCAAGTATCATAGTTGCAGCGCTTGGGCACGGATCGCTACTGCTGCTGGTAGGGGTTGTAGCCGGCGGGCGGCGGCGGCTGGCCGTAGGGCTGCGCGGGGTACTGGTAGGGCTGGTAGGGCTGCGGCGGCGGCATGCGCGCGTGGTGCGGGTACGGCAGCGTGGCGTACGGGTTGTACAGCTGCGGCATGGGCGCCGCGTAGCACGGGTAGGCCGCGCCCGCGCCGTACGGCAGCGGCATGCCTGCACACACGAGGGTTACACTACTCTACACCTGTGCCATGTACGAGCTCCCGGGGAGGGCAGGGCCTTACCTTGCGGTTGCTGCGGGTAGGGCAGCGCGGACGAGCCGGCGGCGGGGGCGGCGGCGGGGGGCGGCGGGCGCGGGGGCGGCTCGCGGCGCGCCACCGCGGCTGGCTGGATAGTCATGTAACACAACTCGTTATATTATGAAGCAGCCATGAGGCACACAACAATATATATATATCTTTTTTGGCTTTTTTTACTTTTGATAGGTGTTTTTGTATATTATTGTGTTTGGGCCTTGTGCTGGACCGAATAAATTATGTTTCTTTCTTTATTACTTTTTTCATTTTTTTTTTTAATACTTTATAGCAGTGTGATGCGTACCTCTGTGGCGGCGGCGTCGCTGTGGTGCTGCGGGGGTGCGGGCGCGGGCCGCACGGAGCCGCGCGACGCCTCTTGCGTCAGGTCCTTCAGCAGCTCGTCCTTCTCTGTCTTGCGCGCAAAGCAGAAGTCAGACACCTTGTTCTGGAACGCCACCAGCAACTGCAACACGTGAAACCCATCCGGTCAGCTCACTGCGAGCCGTGCAGGCGAGACGGGGCGAAGGGATGAGGAGAGGGGGAGGGTACCTGCGTGAGGTCGTTGTAGAACTTGATGCCCTCGTTGAGGTTGGCGGTGAGCTCCTGGAAGGCGTCGGCGGCGGCGCACAGCTGCCCCAGCGCGGCGTCGCGGCCGCTGGCGCCGCCGCGCGCCTCCATGAGCGCCTTGTGCGCCGCCTGCACGTCGGCCAGCAGCGCGGCCTGGCGCTCCAGCGTGGCGCCGGCCTGGCGCTGCAGCGGCGCCAGCGCGGCGCCTAGCGCGCCCGCCGACAGCGCCGGCTCGTCCACGGCGCCCGACGCCGCCAGCGCCGCCAGGAACTGCTGGCGCAGGTCCACGGTGGTGTCCTTGAGCTCGGCCTCGATGGCGTCGCGCTCGGCCTTGAGCGTGTCCACGTCTTCCATGAGCGCGCGCAGGCGGCGCACGGCGGGCAGCTCGCCGGCGGCGTCGGGCCGGTCGCTGTCGGGCGCGTCGGGCACGCCGGCCGTGATGTCGCCCTCGCTGCCGCTGAGCAGCGCGATGTTGTCGCGGTGCTGCGCGAACTTCTGCTGCACGATGTTGTCGGCGCGCACGGCGTTGTCGATGATCTGTCGGTACTTGTCGGCGTTGGCGCGGAAGGCCTCGGTGAGCTTGGCGGACTCGGTGCGCGCCCACCGAGCTCCGAACTGCGTGCGCAGCGCCGCGTCCGCCTCCTCCTCCTCCCGCAGCATGCGCTCCGCCTGCACACCACACAACACACGTCAGCTGACACTACGTCTCGCAACATCAAACAACTATAACTGAGACGGTCTGTTTTACCGACAATGCAATTGCAATAGGGTACATAATATATGAATATATATATCTATATATATAAACTAATTCTAAGCGTTACTTATCGCGTATCAAGTACCTACGTCGTTTGTTCGTTGGGTCCGTGTATCTCATAATATAAGAAAGTAAGAATGTAAGCGCGAAGATTCCGCAATAAGAGGCAATTAAGTTTGCTTTCTCTTCAGCGGTGTGAGCCAGGGACCCGTCGGGTTTCAGCAGTGGTGGAGGTGAGGGACGGCAGAAGTTCGATTCACTCGAGTTTGCCGGGGACCAAAACACTTTACTACCAAGGGGATTTGTTCCCTATTCGGCCAATGTGGTCAAACTGAGACCTCCACAACACCTTAAGAGTCACGTCACTTGCCTTGCGCATACGAGCATTGGGCCAAGGTCGGCATGCGCGTGTTTAATCGCGTCAGCGTGAACACACTCAGTGCCAAGTCATGGTTGAGCTTGGTCCGACATTGTTACGTCAGAGAATGAACTTGGATTAATAAGCAATATACCTGCTACAGCATGAGGGTAGACTTAACATAGACATCAAAATTTGCTTGGCACGTACGTAACATTGCGCTTGCAATTTCGAATATCTAAGTTTTTTTTTCCAAATAAATAAATTGGCGCTTTCTGCCGCCTCCTTTCGTATGCCGCCTGGGGCCATGGCCCGCCCTCCCCTTCCCAAGCTACGCCACTGGCACATACTGAAGCTTCTACCACGAGCTTTAACGTGATCTATTTTACGACCTAAACCGAACTGTTAGATCCTTTTTCGTTCGTACTACCATGTCAGTAACATATCATGGTAAAGCCCCTGGCCACCTACCGAGCAATAGTTAAATTTATACACATTTTGACAAATTAAATCCGCGTGATTGCTATTCAAAGCTAGATGGCGTCACTGAGAGGATGACAGTTTTCCTAAGACATTTCTCCTGATAGCCGCTCTATTGTATCTCTTTAAATCTTTGTTTTGACCTAATATTAATTTTTTGTGACATTGATTTAATTTATTGACATAGTTTTTTTTTTGACGAATTAATTAATTATCTGACATTATGCTTAAGACTTTTTTTTTGCACTATATTTAAGTTTCTGACATTGCATTTAATTTTTGACATTCTATTTAATTTTTTGAGATTTCAATTATTTTGTTTTGACATTCTGTTTTATTTCAAATTTTTGCAATTACTATTTAATTTGACATTGTATAATAATTTTAAATTTTTGTTAATATGCATGCTGAATTTTTTTGCAAGTTTGTATGCCAATATTTGACAAAACATAGCGCGTTATCCATTTATATCACCCTCTGTAATACCTATGTTTACAAACCAAATAAATGATTATGATTATGAATATAATATAAGTGGCATTCATTATATTTTTGTCATAATCTGTCTTCCATACAATCAAAAGGAAGAATGTCTCAACTGCACCGACAGAAAGGTAGGTATATGTATAGGTGAGCAAGGTGCGCACTAAACCAGCTGCTAGTGTTTATATTCATCCACGCGCACAACACGCGCCGCAGTGATACTTGTCAGCTGACACGTACGTCTTGGTAAGTTTTGTGGCTGCCATATTCTTTTATATTAAAGCAATCCGATTAAATTTTGTTTTTAGACTATAAATATGTGATTGGTGTGTAGCATCGACACGAGCGAGCAGCGTTATGTCGGCGGAGGGCACTGACCTCGTCGAGGATGTCGCGGTTGCGCTGCAGCAGCTCGGGCAGCTCGGCCATGAGGCGCGTGAGCTCGGCCAGCCCGCCCTTGTCGCGCACGGCGGCGGCGCGCGCGCGGATGGAGTCGGGCAGCGCGCCCGCGCCCGCGGCCGGCTCGATGCACGCCGGCAGGTTCAGCGACGCCAGGATGCTGTTGAGCAGCTGCGTGGCGTCGCGCAGCTTGTTGATCTCGGCCGTCACCAGCTCGGAGCGGCGCGCGCCCGAGGCCTGCAGCGCCTGGTGCACGGCCAGCGGCACGAGGCGCGCGAACAGGTCGGGCGCGTCGCTCCAGCGCGGCGGCGGCTCCAGCGCCTTGGCGATGGCGGCGCGCGCCACGGGCTCCAGCGCGGCGTGCTCGGGCACGCGCTCGTGGTAGATGAAGTCGTTGTCCTTGCGCGCGCTGGCGAGCTGGCGGGCGGCGCGCGTGGCCTGCTCGGCCGCGAAGGCGCCGGCCGCGCGTGCCTGCGCCGCCTTCAGCAGCTCCTCGGCCAGCTGCAGGCGCGCGATCTCCTCGCCCACGCTCTTGTTGGCGCGGCACACGCCCGCCTGGTACAGCTGCGCCAGCCCGCGGAACATTAGCTGCTTCGATTGCATCTGCACAACACGTACACCACATCAACAATACAGTACGCGCTACACACACTACATCAATGTTCCATACATCAAAAGGAAAAAACGAAACTCGAAAATATCGAAATAAAATAAAACAATATACACAAGTCAGCGGTCCCTTGAAGCTGTGAAAAAATCTTATTCTAAGTTAACGAAAAAAAAAGATACGGCCGTTTATGTCGCAAAAAACGTACATACATATATTTCATTAATCTCAAGGGATTCAAAATTCATGGGGTTACAGCTCAAGCATAGACAAAAATTTGGGAACCGATGTCACGCCGCAAACAAAATAAATGCGATTCGAAAAAATCTTTCGAGAATTAAACTATTAACTTAGATACCTAAGTTTGTACGAAACGGCGCGAGTCCAACTAGCACTTGCTTTGTTTTGCTTCGTGTTACCTAAATGTTGTGTATGTGCTTTGTGCTGTACCAAATAAATTCTTTTTCTTTCTTTCTAAATCCAGTTGAGAGCTATTTGGTTTGATATTTTGCTGTCGTCCTCCATTTTTATCCAAAAAGTACACGAATGTCTGCCCGAATTGACAAGACTACAGCAGTACACTCACGACGGTGAGCCAGTCGGGCTCCCACAGCGACTTGAGCTGCTCCTTCTGCATGGTGCGCAGTGCGTCCGTGTACAGCTCGTCGCATACCTAGACTACAGCAGTACACTCACGACGGTGAGCCAGTCGCGCTCCCACAGCGACTTGAGCTGCTCCTTCTGCATGGTGCGCAGTGCGTCCGTGTACAGCTCGTCGCATACCTAGACTACAGCAGTACACTCACGACGGTGAGCCAGTCGCGCTCCCACAGCGACTTGAGCTGCTCCTTCTGCATGGTGCGCAGTGCGTCCGTGTACAGCTCGTCGCATACCTAGACTACAGCAGTACACTCACGACGGTGAGCCAGTCGCGCTCCCACAGCGACTTGAGCTGCTCCTTCTGCATGGTGCGCAGTGCGTCCGTGTACAGCTCGTCGCATACCTAGACTACAGCAGTACACTCACGACGGTGAGCCAGTCGCGCTCCCACAGCGACTTGAGCTGCTCCTTCTGCATGGTGCGCAGTGCGTCCGTGTACAGCTCGTCGCATACCTAGACTACAGCAGTACACTCACGACGGTGAGCCAGTCGCGCTCCCACAGCGACTTGAGCTGCTCCTTCTGCATGGTGCGCAGTGCGTCCGTGTACAGCTCGTCGCATACCTAGACTACAGCAGTACACTCACGACGGTGAGCCAGTCGCGCTCCCACAGCGACTTGAGCTGCTCCTTCTGCATGGTGCGCAGTGCGTCCGTGTACAGCTCGTCGCATACCTAGACTACAGCAGTACACTCACGACGGTGAGCCAGTCGCGCTCCCACAGCGACTTGAGCTGCTCCTTCTGCATGGTGCGCAGTGCGTCCGTGTACAGCTCGTCGCATACCTAGACTACAGCAGTACACTCACGACGGTGAGCCAGTCGCGCTCCCACAGCGACTTGAGCTGCTCCTTCTGCATGGTGCGCAGTGCGTCCGTGTACAGCTCGTCGCATACCTAGACTACAGCAGTACACTCACGACGGTGAGCCAGTCGCGCTCCCACAGCGACTTGAGCTGCTCCTTCTGCATGGTGCGCAGTGCGTCCGTGTACAGCTCGTCGCATACCTAGACTACAGCAGTACACTCACGACGGTGAGCCAGTCGCGCTCCCACAGCGACTTGAGCTGCTCCTTCTGCATGGTGCGCAGTGCGTCCGTGTACAGCTCGTCGCATACCTAGACTACAGCAGTACACTCACGACGGTGAGCCAGTCGCGCTCCCACAGCGACTTGAGCTGCTCCTTCTGCATGGTGCGCAGTGCGTCCGTGTACAGCTCGTCGCATACCTAGACTACAGCAGTACACTCACGACGGTGAGCCAGTCGCGCTCCCACAGCGACTTGAGCTGCTCCTTCTGCATGGTGCGCAGTGCGTCCGTGTACAGCTCGTCGCATACCTAGACTACAGCAGTACACTCACGACGGTGAGCCAGTCGCGCTCCCACAGCGACTTGAGCTGCTCCTTCTGCATGGTGCGCAGTGCGTCCGTGTACAGCTCGTCGCATACCTAGACTACAGCAGTACACTCACGACGGTGAGCCAGTCGCGCTCCCACAGCGACTTGAGCTGCTCCTTCTGCATGGTGCGCAGTGCGTCCGTGTACAGCTCGTCGCATACCTAGACTACAGCAGTACACTCACGACGGTGAGCCAGTCGCGCTCCCACAGCGACTTGAGCTGCTCCTTCTGCATGGTGCGCAGTGCGTCCGTGTACAGCTCGTCGCATACCTAGACTACAGCAGTACACTCACGACGGTGAGCCAGTCGCGCTCCCACAGCGACTTGAGCTGCTCCTTCTGCATGGTGCGCAGTGCGTCCGTGTACAGCTCGTCGCATACCTAGACTACAGCAGTACACTCACGACGGTGAGCCAGTCGCGCTCCCACAGCGACTTGAGCTGCTCCTTCTGCATGGTGCGCAGTGCGTCCGTGTACAGCTCGTCGCATACCTAGACTACAGCAGTACACTCACGACGGTGAGCCAGTCGCGCTCCCACAGCGACTTGAGCTGCTCCTTCTGCATGGTGCGCAGTGCGTCCGTGTACAGCTCGTCGCATACCTAGACTACAGCAGTACACTCACGACGGTGAGCCAGTCGCGCTCCCACAGCGACTTGAGCTGCTCCTTCTGCATGGTGCGCAGTGCGTCCGTGTACAGCTCCTCGGCTTGCGCGCACACCTTGGCCACCATGCTCTCCTTCATCTCGTCTGCAACCAGAAAGCAACTGCTCACTAACTACCTCATCAAACTTATGTTAAATTACATGATGACATTTGCCAAATAAACTACTTCTATTCAATCTACTACTACAAAATGATCTTGTAGGAAAAAGTTTCGCCATATTTATGTTACCAGTAGTCATGAAAAAAGTTCACACGTCATTTAAGCTTAAGAGGGCCCTTCCCCGCTTGTCTATATTAAACAAAACTTGTTCTAGGAAATAATGATGTATGTATCTTTTTGAAAATCTTGATTAAATGTTTCTATAGTTGATATTTTCTTTATTTTTTTTTAACTTTGACCTTTGACCTTGATGTATGAAGAGTTTCAGGGTTCACGCAAAATAGCTAATTTTTAGAGGTTTTTACTGCATCAGCCTTAAACATGATGTTTTCAATAGAAACTTAGATTATATCCACAAAATATCTGATTCCAATAATGGGCAAAAACGTCATAATCACTTAAAGATCAGTTGTATGAAAATGTACCGCGTGAAGGACACTCTTAAATTATTAGTTAAGATAACTTAATACCCCTTCGCCATATCTCTACATTGACTTGGTGCTGAGTCTTGTGCTGTACTGAACTCCTCGAGTTACAACTCTAGGGCAGTTTGCTTTGCCGTAATATGCCTAAGATAGTGGGCTAGCCTAAGAGAGATGCATGTGATGTTGTTTTGGTCATACCTCTGATTATTAATAAAAGTTCAGTCCCAGCCAGATATACGCTTAAATTTAAAGCTCTAAACATTCGCAAACAATAGTATGACGACGTGCTCGCCTCTGCAGACTGTAGACTACTACTGACGGCGGCCTGAGTGCCTGGGGGACTGAGATGTTGGTGCTTTGGTCTGCGCTTACCACGGATGCACTTGTAGGCGATGACCTCCTGCGCCTGCGCCAGCATGAGCTTGGACAGCGCGTCTAGCGTCTCAGGGTGCAAGTCGGGCGTGGTCTCCTGGTGCACCGCCATCATGATGTTTGCCTTCAGGAACGAGAACACGCCGGCCGCTTGCTGCACACACACACATTATCTGTTAACTGTGAGTCATTATACTATCGACAATCTTGGTGTGGCAGGCCATGCTGAACTAGTGTCGCTCCAAATAATGAAGCCAGAGTCAGATGTGTTCCAACTGCCACCGAGCAGGGGTGCTCTCCCCCTTCCCAGTAGCAGTGGCAACAGCCTCCTAAGAGTAATTACGGAAGGGTATGATAAGATTTCATAATTAGGCATTTTATTGTAACCATGTCGCATTTTGTAGGATACAACTACTCATTTAGGTTGCTATAAGCTATTTTTTTAATCATCCTTTTAGAGTTTGTCAGTATGGACTGATATTAAGTTGTCTGAAAAGCAAATAAAAATATCAGAGGCAAAGTTATCTGTTTGGTTGGGTGCTGCGGGTCACAGGGACACAGATCCTGCAGGTTAGCTGGTATGCCTCAAGAGAAGCCTCAGAAAACAGCCAGTAAAGATGGATAAACATAAAATGTTTGATAATATTAAGATGTTTCTTTATTTGTCAACTCTTCTTAAATAATATTCATTATATTAATGTTGAACACTAATTTAATGCTAATGAAGGTCTTCAGTTTTGTATTTCATTTGACAAAATTAAAAAGAAACATTTTGGATCAAGATTGAGAAACTTTTGCTAGTGGGTTGTTTAGTGCGAATGCTTACCTGGAACAGCTTGGCGGCCTGCTTGAGTGAGTCCTCAGTCTCCACAGGCTGCTGAGCTGCGATGAGGCTCTGCATGGCACCAATGTTGAACAAGATGCACATGCGCTCGTAGGCCAGAGA
Organism: Mythimna albipuncta; assembly: GCA_929112965.1. Lineage (NCBI taxonomy): Eukaryota > Metazoa > Arthropoda > Insecta > Lepidoptera > Noctuidae > Mythimna > Mythimna albipuncta. The sequence continues at coordinate 427,355 of OV815969.1, read as the reverse complement.
GCTTATAGCTGTAGGCCACAAGACCATGTTACAACATGAAGGTGATAACAGTTATTCTAATTTCCTTTCTTTTGGATCAATCACCAAAAATAAGGAAAAACTCCAACTCGCTATATTTAATTGCTCATAGGCGTACATGGGTACTTAACCTCATAAGCTAGTGTATGACCAAGCTACAGATTCTTATAAAGGATAGCAAGACCACGCCCCACCCACACACACATACAGACCAACCATTTTATTAGGTTGAGAGGTTATTTGCATTATTATACTATTTAAAAACTTCATCTTAATAAGAGGGTAAATTACAACAAATAAAGAATGATACAATTAACTTTTTGAATACTGTAATTAGAGACACAATAGAAAGATAATGAGAGGTTGAAGTTTAATGAATTAAATAATATTTGTTGCTGGCATTATCTCACAGGTTGATTTTGGAGACTTTTATTGTGTTTTAAATAATAGATCGTCCACAAAACTATTACTTTGTATTTGTCATTTAACTAGTTATTTTCAATTTTATCTTTGTATACATTAATTTATTAAACCCCAAGTAAACACCGGCATTCAATCTCTCATTGTCTTTCTATTGTGTCTACGTACGGTATTCAAAAGTTAACTGGCTACCACTACGACAATAATGAGCATAACATTCAGAAACCCCTCCCGTCTGGTTTATGAGTGTATTGAATCACTCTTATCAAGATGGTCAAAAGATGTAACTTACTGAGACTCATCCGACCTCCAAACAAGGAGCCCTTGTCGAAGGCATCCTTCCACTTGAAAGGGATCTGCACCTCCTGCGGCGGGATCTTCGACTCCAGCGACGCCAGCTGGTCATGATAGCTGCAAGCACAATCACACCACTACACTACAAATACACGTCAAGCCTAGCTTTTAATCGGTCAACTCGTTTGTTATAACTATTCCTTTGTTTGTGTGCGTGATCAGATGACATCATTTTTAACACATTCGACTATTGGCAAGGATATTCCCAAAGATCATTCCTCATTAAGTATTTACTTGCGACTTAATTTCATCTGCTTAGCAATGATTCAATTGTGTAGGGTGACTCATGCGACATAAATACTGTATTTACTTGTAGATCCCGTCCAGCGAAGATTTTTCGAAAACTTTCCAAATGGCGTTGGCTCTCATCCGGCTGAGGTCGTTGAGGGCGTCGGTGTAGTCTTCATTGTGTTCGCCGGTATTATACGTCGAATGTATCAAATTTCTTAACGGTTTTACAATATCTATATCTGAACCTTTTTTAAACGGAACATACAACAACTCCGAAGCCATTTTTGCGACTGATTATGAATGTGACAAACAATCACCGTCAAAAGTGGTGTGTCACTGTCACTTTTTCTTTTAATTACCTTTTGGCTATGGATACAAAGCCTTTAGGTCAGTGTCACTGTCACTGACAGCCAGTGTTGCCAAAAACACTTAGCTTGATGCAAGCTTAGCCTGCCGAATAGACTCTGGCCAACGAAAGATGGCAGCAAATTCATACTGACTTAAAAATTAATTATTATTAAAGAGTTTGACCATCGAAAGATGACAACGAATTATTTATCAAACGTTGTATATGCATTAAAAAAATAAGAATTGTTAAAATTGTGTTCTTGACGTTTCGTAGAGTCTGTGCGGAATGTAAACCATCGTGGGAATTGAGGGCGCTGCTGTAGATAAATATTATTTTTGTTATGTAAGCAACATTGTGACGTCATTATAGTGCGACTGTTAAATCTTGATGTTTTGAAACTATGTTAGACTAGCTTCTTCCAGTGGCTTCACCCTATAATAAAAATCATCCTATTGGCTGAATTTGCTCACCTAATGAAACTGCAAAGTTATAGCTTACGTGCTATATTATTGCAATGTTTATGATTGAGTTCATCTGTCTAGTCATTTTTGCGCGACACATCCATACATACGAGTACCTCCTAGTAGCCTATTTATTGAACTTGCTTACGTGATGAAACTTAGCAAAAATATAGGTTATAAGCTATATTATTGCAACGTTTATCATTAAATTCATCTGTTTATAAGTTTTTGCGTAATGAGTAACAAACCGTTAATTGTGGCGACACCTGGGGGAGCCCTATGTCGAACAGTGGACGTCTTTCGATTGTAATGATGATGAACATTTAATTCATTAAACCCCAAGCGAACGCCGGCGTTCGCGCACCTATTGTCTTTCAATTGTGTCTGTCATTATCACGATTGACAGGTTAAATGCAAACACGAACCGGTAAAGGAAAATAGCGTGAAGAAACTGCTGTACTACCCATCTAGGTAGGTTCCACCAACGACCACTTACCCAGTTCCAACGAAAATGATTCTATTACTTTGACTGGGATCGGTCTATTATCACTGACTGGAATATTGTAGCTAGCAGCAAGTTTATGTTTACCCTAGTTAAATTTAAAGGTAAAAATGGGACACACTACCACTTTCTCGTTGTCTTCTTCGGCACATTTTTCCCTTTTGCTAATCAATGAAAAATATGAACTTAATGACTATGTAAATAAAAAACACTTCAGAATTTGTAATGTTGCTTCGTAAAAAATCTATTTAGCCTGTAAGGGACCATCTCGTATAAGATCCTTGGGATCACTTGGTTGTCCGTCTGTTTATCTGTTAAGACCCTTTAACTCGAGAACGCTTGGAGGTATCGAGTTAAAATTAAAACTATACACTCAAATCTACGGTCTTTTGAAGTTGTGAAAAAGTCAAACTTCTAAGTTAACGAAAAAAAAGATACGGCCGTTTATTTCGCAAAAAAAAAAACATATATTTCGATACTCAAGGGAATCAAAGTTCAAAGGGGTGACATTGACCTAGAATCCTGAAATTTAGCATAAATCAAGGTCTCATAGAACAAGTACAGGGAAAAATCAGAAAATTGCAAATTTTTAGATACGCCACAAAAAAAAAAAAATTGTTTGCAATTCGGAAAAATCTTCGTAACTCAATCCTTAGGTAAATTTGTACAGAATCCTCAGTGCGCGAGTCCGACTCGCACTTGCCCTTTTTTATTTTAGTTACTGTATCCTTACTCAAGCCTGAAAAGAAATATTCTAAGTTAGTCGAAATGCATTATAAATTTAAAGTATCAATACTCTATATACTAGCCATCGAAAATATTGACCAAAACAAAATAAACAAATATCGTCATGTTTAAATAAATTTCTGTTTAATTTATATATATTTGGAGATAACAGGGATAGGAGTTCACCTAGGAAGTCTAAAAACATTAAAATAAAAGTGTTACGTACCAAAAAAACAGCATACCAATGTTTCCCAAGTTCGTGATATTGTTTTGATCAATAATGGTGTGATTTGCCATTTGTTATCTTTGGCAAAACTGTAACATATTAAATATTATTTCCCTTGCAGCTCAGTGAAATTTTTTATCATATTTCTTTAGATATCAATTAAAAATCACAATAAAATAACATAATAAAAAAACTCTCTGTCAACATGATATGACGTTTGGCATTTGACGGATGGCTGGGTTGGGGTGCTACTTAAAATTTTAATGTTGTTTTCACTTTACGCCACGACGGTTGTTTTATCGCACAGACTAATACATAACTCATTGTTTGTTTACATACGTGCATCTTATTATATTCATTTTGCTTAAAATAATGCCAAACAATCACTAGTTCGATGGAGAGGCCACTATTTAATATGATGGACAAATTTAAAGTTGCAAAAAGTGAATTAAATTAGAAACATTCAGAGAAAATGCGACGGTTGGTTACAATAATATCATTTCTAGGTAATTTTTTTTTATTTCTATAAAAAAACTTGATACTTTTTTACTATTTAATAATTGCAATATTAATACATAAGTGGGTAATTAAATGCCGATTTAGTAGCAGAGAACTTTATTCACCACAAACAATAACAGATTAGTCCAGTCAACAATATTCTGAATCGCAATTAACACAAGAGTACCGTTACACTATCGCTTAGGTCGTTAGATAAAATCACTTCACACACTAAGGTAGTTTGCTCTTGATCGGAGTTGAAACCACAACTAACTCGCTTTCGGTCGGGGGCTCGTATTTATATGCGGAGCGAAGAAAATTCTAGATACCGACATCTCAAGATCGATCCAGAACAATAGAATCGCTTCGCGGAGTCATAAATCATTTTTATTGCACGATGTACTAAGAGTCACTTTCATGTGAATTTCGACTCTATTGTTAATTTCGTAGAGTACCATTTCCCTTATCGGTAGATACATACCTACTTACTAGTGGTATGTACTTTGTGGATGTTTTGAGATTTTTCTAAGCCTGGCTACGTGCAACCATTCTAGATCTTTCGAACAGCAATGCGTTTTAATAATTGCGTGCTACTCATTATTTTCTTGGAGATCTGGCGTGTTCACGTTTGATGGCGTAACAATATTACTCACACGGTAAATTTCACTTTTCAGGAAATTTCGACAATGAGCAGACGAAACTCCTAATAATGAAAACAGTAAAGAACATGGAAAGTTGTATATTTCGTATGCGTGCTATCCAGCAAAGTTGCAGTGGGCATTTGAACGATTTATTATTATTTATTAAAAATCGATAACAAACAATTTGTTTTATTCAAAAAAGATTCCAGGGAAGTGCTTATTGAAAGACCCACCGCCCACATGTGGCTCCACAAATGATTGGACCTGTGCTTTGTGTAAGATTCGATGCTATCCTAAAGTGTGAAGCGCTGTGTCAGTGCCGGATTGAACCGGTGCGGGGTCTGTAGCAAATTCGACCAAGAGGCCCCCTACTACTAATTAATTAATTTAGTACTTTTGGAAAATCTAGATGATGATCATTTTTTACATACCCCGAATGATTAGAAATTTAGAATTTTGTTTAGAACATGTTAGGTTTTCTTCTGACAAGTAATATAGAAATAAGGAGTCTTTTCGATGATCATGGTGAAGCCTTTGTGAATTTATATAGAAAAGCTGTACAGTTAAGATTTACTAATAGGATGCAACATTTCTTTTTCTTTGGAAAGGTCAGATTAAGCCTATCTTTAATTAGAATAATCTTTCTGAGATATTGATCTCATCAACATGCCAACATCGATCGTCAACATCATTTCAGCTGAAAGGCGTTCATTGATAGACAAAGGTTTCTCCCAAGTATCACTACAATGGCTGGCCTTGTTTATCCTTCTATTCTGTAATTTGCTTGCAGGAAAGTTTGAAGTAAAGCGAGTTCAATGACCTGTAGTTAATAGTCGGCGTTGCGTACAAACTACCTACAGGTCATTGAACTCGCTCAGCAGACGTTTTCTTAAAGAAATTAATTTCGTAAATGCATAAATTAATACGAGTTTTGAAAAAATGGTTAAAGTATCGTACCGGATCGACCCTCCACGGGATGAAAACGATTAAAATTTAGCGGTGTATATCGCATACTTATTATTTTCATGAATAATCAAATGTATTAACTCCGTTTAAGTGGCGTACAGCTTGGGTGAACAGCTTCAATTTTTTTTTGAATACTGCCTCCTTTTGATTTTGCCATCTTTCGTTGGTCAGACTCTAATCTAGATTTGAAGGCGCTACTGTAAATAAATATCATTTTTGTTATCTTGACGACATTGTGACTGATATATTCTTCATACGTACCACAACGAATATATATGAGAATCGGCCAAAAGTTAGTAAAAATATATTTACGATATGTATTTTATATATTTATATATTTTATGGGAGTAACTAAGTTTGTTTGTGCAAAATAAAGGAGATTATTATTTTTTTAATATTGTTAGTTTTTTTTAAGTAAACTTGTCACAATTATCTTCAAGAAACTCAACGTGCACGTGTATTTTTATAAACAATGTTGTATACTGTACTGTATTTCGAATACTGGCTAGGCTAACGGTTGTTACAGCTGCTACGAAATATTAGGTATGTATGTAGTAAGACCCGGACCCGCCTAGCCCCTTCCCCACTTCTCTATGAAATACCTTTTGATGGGCTAACATTTTTCGTAGGTCACTCAGGTATATATAAGTTATTTAAAAATAGTTATAAGTAGGCATCTACGCATATAACATAAAGAAGATTCGACTCCTTTCTCCAAATATTGTAGACGTCTTATTAAATATTAATTTTATCAACTTATTTGTTTGTTAATTATAGTAGTATATTTTGATTTGCAATTTTTTTTTTATCTATGTAACATGTAATTTTACATTTTTCGAGTAATTAAAGTGTAAATTTTAATAAATAGCTCTAAATTGTATATAATAATTTAAAAACAAATTCAAATTCGAGTTTTTTTCGATTTTTTGCATTTTCTGAGAAGATTTACTATGGTAACATATATTTTTTTTTCACCATCGGAAAGTAAAGATTTCAACGAACAGACACAATACCAACTTTTTGAAAAAAGCTGATATTTTGACGGGTGAATTTTCGATTGAAAATTAGGGTACTTTTTCGATATTTATTCAAAATAAGGTGAAAAAATAAATATTTCTAATCAAATAAATTGCAGCATATTTGGGACATAAAAAGGTATGTTTTCACCAAATTTCGTGATAAAAAATTTTGTTTTGAAAGAGATAAAAATAAAAAACCAAAAACTTGGTTTTTTGAATTTTTCACATAAATTTTGAGGTTATGTGAAAAAAGTGTTATACAAAAGTTTTAGATCTTTTTATTACCTACAACTTTGCCATTTGACTTTTTTCCATAGGACTTTTAGTTTTGCCGGAAATCGAGAAAAACCGTTTTCTCCCCTTAAAAACTCACCTCCACCCCCTTCCCGACCTCAGATCGCCCGTAAATTATTTTTCCTTTCATTTTTATAATATTCTCCTCCTTTTCTAATGGGTTTTATCCTACTATTTTTTTTTCACTTTTTATTATTTTTGTAGGCTTCTACCCTGGTCTATGGGGGACGACGCCCGCCCAGCCTGATACGATAAATGTAATAAAAATATGGCGGGGAGAGCACGCGCCCTTTCTGCACTAGTGCGGAAAATAGCCTATTGCGTACCTGTAAGCAGTGGGATAAGAGCGGGTTTTCGTGTGAGTATATTGAAAAATAATTTAGAATTTTCTATTTCACTATTACTTCAACAGTGAAATTCTGGATGTGACTTTTTTATGGCTGAGCTGTAACAAAGAAAAAACATTATTTTCTAGATAGAATTAAAAATTCTCCAACATATAATATATTCAACAGTGCTGCATCGCACAAACGAGCTTTATTTAGAATACATAGTATTGACTTTGTTCGGTGGTTGAAAGCACAGGTTGAGTGCCAATCTAGTACCAAGTAGGTACTACCCACCTAGTTTATCTATTCTTTGATTTTACGAATGAGTTTCTCAATTTAACTTTTTTTTTCCTGCACGTCGTCGTGACCTGTGATGGTTGATTTTAAAAATCGTCAGTAGTGATTGATTAATTTTATAGAAAAATATAAAAATATGCTAAATTAATAATACTTAAATGTAAAAAAAATGGTTGTCAAAATTGTGTCCGCTCCGAAACCGTGAGTCGTTTTAATTTGTTATTAGGTCTGAATGACACGAGGGTTTGATAGTGAGGATTTTAAAGCAAAATTCATGCTTTTGTAGTACCTAGCGATCCCGTACGTCTTTAAAATTATTTTGTTTATTCATAGTACCTATATAATTTTTAATCAGTAAAATCAAAATATAAAAATATGTAAAGAATAGTAGCCCACCGGTATCGGGAACAAAATAGAATAGAATAAACTTTATTGTAGTCCAAATAAGTAAATAGTTTTTATATAAACTTGAATCTATGGGTAGGTACAATCTCTGACAACCTTAGGATGGATTCAACAACAGAACACAACAACAGAGCACACAACAACACATAGAATGGGGTCTAAGCTATCAGCGTGGTCAAGGTCCCAAAGGGAGGAACCTCCCTACAACACCTACAGGCCGTGTCCAGGAGTAGCACTATCTGAATCGAGTCCTTGATGCACCTGACGAGAACCTTCTAAGGTGTCAAGGGAGCATGGCTATTAAGCCAGTGACTTTCACCTGAAACTCGCGAGCCAAGTTAAATATAGTACTGTTTAGTTGACTTGCTTATCAGTTGTCGCGGCGTTCCGTCACGCGGCACGTTTGTACCAACAGTCATTTGACGCCTCACGCTCGTCCACCACCACCAATGACTTCATTATCTTTGACCATCACTATAACAGGCTTGTAAGACAAAGTAGTTATTTATTGATTGATTGTCTTAATACATATGGTGGTCGCTTACAATGGGCCTCATCAGAAGGCTTAAAGTTATCCAGAGGGCAATGGAAAGTGCTATGCTCGGAGTTTCCTTGCGTGATCGATCCGCAGGAGAACCAAGGTCGCCGAGATAGCCCGAAGAATCGCTAAACTAAAGTGGCAGTGGGCAGGGCACATTGCTCACAGAACGGTTGGTCGATGGGGACGAAAGATTCTACAGTGGCGACCGCGCACCGGAAGGCGCAGCGTTGGAAAGAGGACTGACGACGTGGTGAGAGTCGCGGAAATGCGGTGGATGAGAGACGCATAGGATTGGTTGTTGTGGCGACGCTTGGGGGAGGCCTATGTCCAACAGTAGACGTCTTTCGACTGAAATTATGATGATGATGATACATATTGTTTGGGTATCGATTTACATTTTATTTATTTATTTACATTTTTAAATATATATACACATTTTAGTATAAATTAGATTGCATACATAACTATTAGGTTGATGGTTATGGTTTAAAGGATACTAAACGTCAAAGGAATTAGGCGGGCAGAGCATGCGTGATCCGTGTTCGCGGCGGCGCTGCACTAGCGGGGCGGGGCGCGCAGGCCGGCGCGCCGCCGCCCCCGCGCCGCCGCCCCCGCGCCGCCGCCCCCCGCGCCCCGCGCCGCCGCCGCCGTCAGTCCGCGCGCGCTGCACCGCCGTCGTCGCCGCGCGCTCTTGCCGCGCCTGCTATCTGTTGCTCTACAATCGATACTGCTCGAGTGAGCTTTTGTTTTGGTCATGATCAAGTACACGCGACATGTTTGCGTGGATTCCTATATTTATTTCGAGTGTCATTTTCATGATTAGATAGTTTTATGATAAATACAGCTTACCAACTCTACTGCGCAAAAACATTTTCGGTGAGTTTATCTTACAGTAGACTCGCTTCTGACTAAATTATTTATAACAATTACTACAACGTAATTTTTAATACAAGTCGCAAAAGTTGAAGCAATCCTCGGAGTATCAATAATATAAGTAAGTACCAGCAAGTACATCAGTGCAAGTAAACATGACGAGGGCTTCGTCAGTTGTTTACGCGGCGGCGCTGTGTCGGTGCTGCAAGGCGCGGAGCCCGAGCGGCGCCGCGTGCAGCGTGCAGCGCGCGCCTGGTCGATAGCGCCACCACCGCCGTGGGGCCGCGGTGGTGCTCGTACATACCACTGTAGTCGTGGCGAACTATCTAACGCCATAATTATTAAGCGCGTCGTGTATCAGCCATTAATTAAATATTAATTGATTGAAAGTTAAGGTAAGGTTTCTTTATTACGTATGTTTTATAACAAGACTTTTCCTTAGCCTTATCCCATTCTCTTACAAACAATTTGGGCTCACGATTCTTCACCAGCAATGTTCACGAGCGCCGAGACCGCTGGCTAGCTCAGCTGTCTTTAGAATATGCTTCATAGGTTACGAGTGTTCTGGTTACGAAGTCCGCGTTCTATGGGGTGGAGTGATGCAGTGCGATGCAATGCAAACGAATTACCTTACTTAAACACATAACCCATCATAACGGGAACGGCGTTTCCCACAAGTCCAGTCAGTACATAGCATGGCTACGGCGTATGCAGCGTAGCGGCGCCCGCCGGCGTCACGGTGCTCCTCGGACCTGAACCCGTCGTGCCAATACATTTTAGCCAGCTGCGTGGTTGGTTACGAGAGCAAACAAATGCACAAGCGGTAAGGTGGAAGTCCCTAGCACCGGGATGCAGGCAGGCTAGAGAACCCTGCAGCCAGCTTAAATAAAACCCTAACCAGTAACCTTCTACGACTGGACCGAGGCAGATCATCACTGGACACTGTTCCCTGAACAAACACTTCTTATGAATATAGGAATATCACAGATAACCTTTGTGCTAAGAATGCATGGAGTCAGAAGAAATTGTCGCGCATGTGCCCCTCGAGTGAGCCGTCAGCGAAATAAAAACACGAACCAATTCACTGATGGACGCCCTGAGCAAACTGAAGAGACTAATCTGTTTCTGGAATGTGGTGGGCTGGTTGGAGTATAGGCCGCCATGGCTCACGTACAATGGTCTTATAAGGACTAAGTGCGGAAACCAGACCACAAAGATAAAACCACACCAACACATAGCGTGGCTACGGTGTAGCAGAACTACAGCGTAGCGGCGCCCGTCGCACACTACTTCACCCACCACCACACTAGCACATAGCACGGCTACGGTGTAGTAGAGCTACGGCGTAGCATACGTGTAGCCGGCGATCGCAGCACACGGCTTCACGACCCACAACACCAGCACATAGCATGGCTAAGGTGTAGTAGAGCTACGGCGTAGCATACGTGTAGCCGGCGACCGCAGCACACGGCTTCACGACCCACAACACCAGCACATAGCACGGCTACGGTGTAGTAGAGCTACGGCGTAGCATACGTGTAGCCGGCGACCGCAGCACACGGCTTCACGACCCACAACACCAGCACATAGCACGGCTTCGGTGTAGTAGAGCTACGGCGTAGCATACGTGTAGCCGGCGACCGCAGCACACAGCTTCACGACCCACAACACCAGCACATAGCACGGCTACGGTGTAGTAGAGCTACGGCGTAGCATACGTGTAGCCGGCGACCGCAGCACACAGCTTCACGACCCACAACACCAGCACATAGCACGGCTACGGTGTAGTAGAGCTACGGCGTAGCATACGTGTAGCCGGCGACCGCAGCACACGGCTTCACGACCCACAACACCAGCACATAGCACGGCTTCGGTGTAGTAGAGCTACGGCGTAGCATACGTGTAGCCGGCGACCGCAGCACACAGCTTCACGACCCACAACACCAGCACATAGCACGGCTACGGTGTAGTAGAGCTACGGCGTAGCATACGTGTAGCCGGCGACCGCAGCACACAGCTTCACGACCCACAACACCAGCACATAGCACGGCTACGGTGTAGTAGAGCTACGGCGTAGCATACGTGTAGCCGGCGACCGCAGCACACAGCTTGACGACCCACAACACCAGCACATAGCACGGCTACGGTGTAGTAGAGCTACGGCGTAGCATACGTGTAGCCGGCGATCGCAGCACACGGCTTCACGACCCACAACACCAGCACATAGCATGGCTAAGGTGTAGTAGAGCTACGGCGTAGCATACGTGTAGCCGGCGCTCGCTACACACGGCTATTCCCACCGCAGCACATAGCACGGCTACGGTGTAGTAGAGCTACGGCGTAGCATACGTGTAGCCGGCGACCGCAGCACACGGCTTCACGACCCACAACACCAGCACATAGCACGGCTACGGTGTAGTAGAGCTACGGCGTAGCATACGTGTAGCCGGCGACCGCAGCACACGGCTTCACGACCCACAACACCAGCACATAGCACGGCTACGGTGTAGTAGAGCTACGGCGTAGCATACGTGTAGCCGGCGACCGCAGCACACGGCTTCACGACCCACAACACCAGCACATAGCACGGCTACGGTGTAGTAGAGCTACGGCGTAGCATACGTGTAGCCGGCGACCGCAGCACACAGCTTCACGACCCACAACACCAGCACATAGCACGGCTACGGTGTAGTAGAGCTACGGCGTAGCATACGTGTAGCCGGCGACCGCAGCACACAGCTTCACGACCCACAACACCAGCACATAGCACGGCTACGGTGTAGTAGAGCTACGGCGTAGCATACGTGTAGCCGGCGACCGCAGCACACAGCTTGACGACCCACAACACCAGCACATAGCCCGGCTACGGTGTAGTAGAGCTACGGCGTAGCGGCGCCCGCTGCTTACGACGTCTCCCACCAGACTAGCACTTATAATGGCTACGGTGTAGTAGAGCTACGGCGTAGCATACGTGTAGCCGGCGCTCGCTACACAGGGCTATTCCCACCGCAGCACATAGCATGGCTACGATGTACCAGAGCTACGGAGAGGGTGGCCGACGGTGCCGCAGGCCGCACGGGATCGCGCTATTCCGTCACGTTGATGTCACCAGGTTGCTGAAGGACATAACATCCTGGACAGCCAGCCTGGCCGAGGTTCAATCCAAGCTAGAGGTATCGGATACCACCATAGGTGCACTGCGTGCCGACGCAACGCTGTTTCGGACAGTAGAGCAGCTAACACCTCGAGCGTGAATATCCGTCGCAGAGTGCGAGTAGATGCATATACTGGTAGTAATGAGTCGGCAGTGCGGTAATAACTAATTGGTTTTCGTTTGTGCCACCTAAATATTGATATGCTAGTAAATTCACCTGAAAAATGTAAACTTATTTTGTTGTTTAGTTTTTTTAATTTAAAATGTATTTTTAATGAAGCAACAAGATTAACCCCTATTTCAGCTAGGAATGGACATGTAAAATATACATCGATGTTTTTTCCGATGCAATGCATCGATTGGTTGCATCGATGTTAGTACGATATATTGAAAGAAACATCCATGTTTCTAAAACATCGATTTTTTTTGCTATGAAAATGTTCAGAAATTAAAGACACAACTGAAATTGTATGAAAAAAATTACTTGACAGAAACTCGGCCGGATAAATAGTTGTTTTGATTTTTCTTTTTAGGTTTGAATTTGCCATCTCCGCGGTAAAGGAAACGTAACCAAACCGATAAATATAATATTCCTCAACTTTCACACAACGCCACAAAGTCCCTAACTAAAAAGAGCTTGTGCGTTTTATGAGTACTAGACAACTGAAAAACATATTATACATTTCTAAATACATACACATTATAGATAAATTACACCAAGACACAACAAATGATCGTGCTCATCACATAAACATTTGTCAATGGAATGGTATGGAATGGAATGGAATCAAATCTACGACCTCCGGCATATCAGCCAGGGCCTCTAATCACTAGACCACAGGCCAGTCAATAAATGGTGTTCTATTGGCTGAACTGATTATAACGTGCCAATGTATACTATAATGTCTACACGTGAGGACTTGTAATTGGCTTTCTAGTGATTATGGATTCCTTTTTTTTTGTCTGGTTTTATTAGCTGTAAGTCCTCCATGTACTAAATAAATAAATAAATTCACGAAACGTCGTGAAAGTCACTGAATATTATAATGTACTATGGTCACTGAAGTATCAGTCAGTGTTGGTCATACTTATAGACACCATCCACTATCTTATAGTTTGCGTATTCAATGCATCGAATAAAAAACATCGAAATATATTCGATAGTAAAGTATTAACAATACATCGGTTCAATACGATGCATCGTTACTATACATCGAGTGTTTACAATACATCGTATATCGTCCATCCCTAACTTCAGCTTCATGTATAGATAATTTTTTTACTAATTCTAATATAAATGACTCGTCCATAATTAGTGGCATGAGATCTGACCATACTGCCCAATTCGTAAGTATCTTTCGAGTTAGTTAAAAAGTTACAATTAGATACAACTGCAGAGTTTAGACCGCTAACTAAAAATAAATTGAATAATTAAAATTATTCAATTGTTCTTAATAATTTTCTTAGTAGTCTCTCAACAGCCAATTTTGATTCGCAAGACCCCAATGTCGACTATGGTACATTATTTTCTACAGTATGCCAAGAATTTAATTTAATAAAAAAAAACCAAATCAGTAATAAATCTAAATTTAATTAATGGGCTACTGCTGGATTAAGAAATAGCAGAGATACTGTATATCAGCTGTACTATGAAAAATCCTTGTAGTCTGATCATAACTTGCAAAACCACGTTAGAATCTGTTCAAAAATATTCAAAAGAGTCTGCGCCCAAGCTAAATCTAAATCAATAAGTAGGATAATCGGAAATTCTAATAATAAAATAAAAGTTGTCTGGATGGTGATAAACAAGGAAACTAGAAAGAAAAACCAATGAGATCGAAATGAACTGTCGCTAAAAATTGATAGTAGATTTATCTAAGATAGGTCGGAAGTAGCTGAGACCTTAGAAAACTTTTTCACCAATATCCCAATAGAAGTTATGAAATCTCTCCCTTCTTCATCTTTGTTAGCTAAATCTTTTTTAAAAGAACACTTCACTAAGAATATACCAACCTTTAAAAAGCGTATCTCTGTTGATACAATTATGAAAACATTCAAAAGTCTTTACATAAAAAACACAGAAGACTTAAAGGGTGTATCTGTTAAGATTCTCGGAGATATTATTGATACAATTGCTCCTGTCCTAACAGGCATATTTAATAAATGTTTAGACAACGGTACCTTCCACGTTTAAAGTAGTACCAATTTTTAAATCAGGTAGTAAGAGTGATCCCTATAATTAGACCAATATCTGTGCTTCCAGCATTGAGTAAAATATATGAAAGAATCATGCTCGACCGGATGTTGTCTCATTTTATTTCTAACAAGATTTTGCATAGTCATCAGTTTGGCTTCACGAAAGGAAGATCAACGACGGATGCAGGAGTGAAACTCATCAGTCACATTTTGGAATCCTAAGAGAAGTCCCTGGATGGTATTGGCATATTCTGTGACCTCTCTCACCTCTGTGAATTTCAAAGGCTACCTGGATCGCATGGTAGCCCAAGTTTAAGGGCTACCATGCGGTCCGCGGCACGAATCGCGTGGTGGCGCGTAACTCGCATCATTATTACAGACGCCGCGCGTCCACCTCGCCCTCCACGCACTCTGCGGAGGTGATCGTCTTGGGCAGCAGCAGCAGCAACACCACCAGCAACGCGCTCCGCCCGCGCTATCCCGCGCGGTAAGACACCCCCTTTTACATTAAGCGCCCACAGTACACGGAACGACACGCACGCCTCCCATCCCGCACGGTAGGACACGCACACCTACAGTAGCGCCCCCATCCCGCACGGTAAGACACGCATACCTACACTAGCGCCCCCATCCCGCACGGTAGGACAAGCACACCTACATTAGCGCCCCCATCCTGCACGGTAGGACACGCACACCTACATTAGCGCCCCCATCCTGCACGGTAGGACACGCACACCTACACTAGCGCCCCCATCCCGCATGGTAGGACACGCACACCTACACTAGCGCCCCCATCCCGCATGGTAGGACACGCACACCTACATTAGCGCCCCCATCCCGCGCGGTAGGACACGCACACCTACACTAGCGCCCCTATCCCACTGTCCCCAAATACTGGAGGCCCCTATCTAGCACGGTAGTTACGTTACGCACTATATTACGCTACCGCCTGCGTCTGTCGTCGCAACAGATGCAGGAGGTCGGACGTCGGACTCGATAATCGTTTTTGCAAAAAGCGCGCTTCACGCTGTTACAATTTTTCTTCTATTATTTTTTCCGAATAATATTCAAAGGATTGATTGAAACTCCTGACCAACATAACTAGATCTGTAACTTAAAATAGTTGGTACTGCAGTCGCAGGGCTCGCCCCGGTTAGAGGCAGTTCATACCACGATCGTACTGTTGCATAACAGATTATGGGCTTGAGCACTGAATCATGTTATAATAGTTTCTTCTCGGCGAAGGTGAGTATCGGAGTTTTACTGACTAAAACCCTCCTGTGTTCCGTCAGTTGCCCTCGGCGATCCAGGGTCATGTTAGCTCTTTGCAACATTCTCTTAGGCCAGGTATATCACGCTGGTCACATCTTATGGCAAGCAGTTTTTTTTTTTAATCTTTAAAATTAGTGTCCTTCAAGTAGGGTAGAGCTTGACACTAAGATGGCTAAGTAGAAACATTAAGAATGCTAGTTGTAATCTTGACATATGTATGTACGTAAAACATATTTCACCACTCACACACTCTACCGGAGCTCAGGCCTCCCCCGCAAGCGCCACTATGTCATTCAGGTGAACCGCACATTGGTGACACCCTGGCGTCTTCCCGCCTAATCAGAAACAGGAACCTTCCAAAACATCGCTGCACAAACTGTGGTTTAACATGAAGGTAACGAGGTCACAAGTGCAGCCGCGTATTCGCACAATGGGCGCCTGCAATTGATCCAGTTGGCGAGCGTTGACCCCGCGCGTGCCGCCAGCCCTGTGTCCGCGTGCTGCGTCACGTCGCCAAGGTCCAGCAAGTGCGTTCACCTGACTGACACAAAAGCAGGATAATGTTTTTCGAGAGTTCGTATGAATGTATGTCTGTTTCTCTGGCATATCCTGAACGGCTAAACGGCTAAATCGATTTAAAGGAGTGAGGCATTATTAGATTCGTCTTCTTAAGACAACGGCCGAGATGACATACTATATGAATTATTAAGATAAAAAAACCTTTTTAACAAAAAATTGCAACCAAACAATAAAAGGTTACAGCACTTTCAACACAAATACCTGAGTTCCAGTACCTATGTCACGATTTTCACCAACCACAAGCCATTTTTTTTATGGTAGGAAAGCATCCCATGATATCTCCCGCCCTTAGGCGGAGCGCGAGGGCGTGTCAGACTTTTACTGACTAAACCCACTCCTATTCTATCTTTGCCTTCGTTCCAGGGCCCCGCGGTTCTTTTTCGTACAACCCATGGCCCCAGTAAGCTTCGAACCTGCTGGGTCCCTACGGTTTTGCTGACATCTCCTTGAGGCGCACGGGAACATTATTTACCCGCCGTCGACGACTTGGGCTCGGTCCGGACGGTTACCGGAGCGAGCGCTAGCCGCGGCTGAGGTGTCTGGAACATGGGATCGGGATCCCGGTGGCTGGGGCATCGTTACCTCGCGTGTGCGGCCGACCGCCTGCCACTCCTCCATGCTTCGGACCATGCCTGTACCAAGGCCCGGCGCGAGACATCGCCCCCATGAGGACACGGCGGTGCCTCCCCAAGCGGGGCACATCCCTACCGTATGGTCCGTCGTGTCCTCCGAGCGGTTCAGACAACTGTAACACCCGAGCGGTCCAGACAACAGTAACACCCGAGCGTTTCTTCCGCACGAAACCGATGCAGTGACCTTCCGAACTGACCATGTCCGGTGAGGACCTGCGTCGTGCGAAAGGTAATAATGAGGCCGTGTTGTCTTTGTAGCCACTCCTCAAAGAGGGGACTTTACCAGCATGATAATGGCGTGCCTTTTCTTTCAATGTTGGATAGCTCTTTTATCGATGAAGGCTATATAGGTAAGCTTTATAACATTGCGTGTTCTACTGGAATAGTTTCCTACTGTCCCGCTAGCGACGTCGCAGGTAGCAGCTGGTCTTGTATACAAGTGCAAACTTGATTAGGCTCGCTGAGCTCTTCATTTTGTGGCTCTCGAATGCGACTCAGCCAAAGATCAAATAAAACAGTAGAGAATAAAGATAGTATCTCCGTTCGCACCTAAATACAAAAATATTTTTGTTTATCTTAGTAAAATTATTAAAACATTACTTTTCGATCGCCATGAATTACCTACTACATAATAACGCTTCTTAGCACGTTTGTCTGTCAGTTTCAGATAAAATCAAAAAGTAATGAACGGTTTTTAGCAGTAGACAAAGTGATTCATGCTTGAGGACGGTTTATATTATCTGTGTAACACATGCACAATATAGGTGAGAAACTCAAAGATTTGCAAAACAGGAGCGGATGTCACGTGTGTATGAAAAAATATTTTATTTAATATTGTACTTAGTTACAAAAAAAAGGTTTTTGTTGACATATAGTTAATATACTTTTAAGAAAGGCTATATATGTACGATGAGTCGATTAAGTTTTCTGTTGTAGGCCACACATCACTACCTGCACTTTGTAATAACGTTATCAACGAACGGTGTGAAATAAAACTGAACGAATCATTTGAAATGTTGTCCAGTCTGTAAGGTTAATTCAAACAGTTTTTCGGTAGTTTATGGCAAAATTGTTTAGTTAAATCGAGATAGATACATTTTTACTTCATCAGAGTTGCACCAGAACAGGTTTCTCATATGGTTTGCACAATGTGTAGGTAGACAGTTTTTCAGCTGAGGAGATAGATCATTTAGTCTAAGATCCGATTATTTATTTATTTATTTGCTGACATGTAATACACTGTATATTAAGCATGCATTAAAATTTCATGACAGTATTAACATGCACCCTGGAAGGGCACTGCAAATTTTACATATAAATTATTAAATTACATTATGTTAATATTGATTCTAATTAATATTATTATTCATCATCATCATTATTAGAATTTTTTAAATTATGCTAAACATTAGTCAATAATTAAAATTAAATTAAATTAATTAATTGTCAATTAAGTCATTAATTTTAATCATAACAAAAATCTCGTATTAGTCATATATTTGTTGCATATTATAAGGTTTATCTATTTACAATTTGTCAGTTTTAAATTCCTCCACGGTATAGTAGCCTTTTTTTACTAACAGAGATTTCAACTGTTTCGAGAACTTTAAGTCATTTGGTATAGATTTTAAACTTTCGGGTAGTTTATTAAATATGTTAGCTAGTCTTGAGTATGGACTTTTCCCGACCTCTTTTAAGTTTGTGAAGGGTATTATCAGTCTAGATTTGTTCCGTCGGTTATAGTTTGCATTGAGTTCGATATTAGATTTAAAGAGATGCCTATTTTTCCTAACAAATAGACAACTTTGCAGTATACAAGGTGCAGTTTTAAAACTGCACAATATTTTAGGAGGTTGTAATAAAACTCATAAACAATCATGTGAAAAAACGATACCTGGTCAATAATCAGTAATACTTGTTATTTTATTTTTTAATTATACTAAACTAATTCGATTGTTCGATGGCCGCGGGGGCGTGGCTAGGGTGTGGCGTGCGGGATGATGATTGGATGATACATTATTTATGAAACTATCGTTGCGAGTCAGTGTGTGTGAAAACGCCCTTTATTGTTCCGTGTTTGTGTGTGTAAAAGAAAGCGCGGTTATAAGGCAGGTATCAGACTGGCTGCTTTTTAAGAAACGAAGTTCACACATGCCGATTTCCATAAATAAGAAAAAAATAAAAAAATAAAATTACCTACTCATTTTATTATTGATTTGGGTCGAGAATCACTAACATAATTACCTCCTGAAATATTTTCGCTTCAAAACGACACCTTGTATAAATTGATGGTAGTGTAAGAATTTGTTGCTTAATAAAGTGTGGTATTAAGAACGACCTTCACCGGTCTGTTTAATGGATGAAACGTATTTTATTATAAATTTAGTGTATTAAATAATATAACGCGAGTGGGTTGCCTAAGAAATTCCTGGCCAGACTATTCTTAATTAAAAATTGAAAATTTATTTTATTTTTAGGAAAATGCACAACCGTTATCCATACCAGATTGTTTTGCAGACAACACTATAACATCGTATTCGTAATGAAACAGCGTTTATTTTGTTATAGAATTTGTTGTATACAAAAAAAACACACCTGTTTATGCATACCTGTTTATACCTGGCAACCCATAGCTATGCCAGGAAACAAATAGGCAACCCAACATTTTTATGTTCTAAAGGCTGCACTCTTTCAGTTAGTATTAAATTTATTCGTTAAACACACCGGTGCATTTTACAAAAAAAAAATTGTTTGGCCAGGAATTTCTCAGGCAACCCACCCGCGTTATATTATTTAATATACTAAATTTATCATAAAATAGGTTTCATCCTTTAAACAAACCGGTGAAGGTCGTTCTTAACCGTATCCTGTACTAATTACACACTGGCATACCAATGATATGGATAGAATCAACTGACCCGGAACTAAGAAAGAAAATCCGTTCAAATCTGTGTGGGTAGTTGTTTCGTCAAAAGACCAGACTAATCTGCATGATTTTCTTATGACCAGCTTCATTTTTTTTTGTCAATTTATACTGCTTAGATTTGACAAAAAAAAAAAAAAACTTAAACGTGAAAGAGTTTTTAAAGCCCAATTGTAAAATAAATATTTAATTATTTATTTGGTCAGTCAACAACTGCTTACACAATACATTTACATTGAATATTATTTTGGAACTTCATTGATTAGTGTAGCAATTAATTATAGGCTAACACCACATGCACTTTTTATGGTTATACCTACATAATAATAATTTTTAATTATACGTTAAATAATCACAAAAAAAAATAGGTCATTAATAAATAATATGAAATTTCAACACAACAATTAAATCGGAAGTATAAAATTAAAAACCGGCCAAGAGCATGTCGGGCCCCGCTCAGTGTAGGGTTCCGTAGTTTCCTGTCCGTCACAATAAGTGTACCCACTTATGAGTTTAAAAAAAGATTATACTACAAACGTAGTCCAGAAATTATTTTGTAGAACCCTTTTGTCTTTTTTGTACAAAAACTGTTTTTTCCATCAAGTTCAAAATAATTTTCCTAGAAAGTCCTTATAAAGTTCTACTTTTCAGATTTTTTTCATATTTTCTAAAGTTATGGTTCAAAAGTTAGAGGGGGGGGACACATTGTTTTTTGTTTTTTTTGCGATTATTTCTGAAATTATTGACATTATCAAAAAATGATTTCAGTAAACCCCTATTCATTTTTAAATACCTATCCAACAATATATCACGCGTTAGGGTTGAAATAAAAAAAAAAATCATTTCCCACTTTACATATAGGGGGGGTACCCTAATAAAACATTTTTTTTCCAATTTTTATTTTACCACTTTGTCGGCGTGATTGATATACATATTGGTACCAAACTTCAGCTTTCTAGTGCTAACGGTCACAGAGATTAAGCGAGGACGGACAGACAGACGGACAGACAGACAGACATGGCGAAACTATAAGGGTTCCTACGGAACCCTAAAAATCAAGTTACAAACAGATTGATTAGGAATAAAATAAAATAAATTAAATTTGGCCCAGCAATTCACAGCACATTGATAAATAATAAATTAAATTTGCTCACAATTAAAAAGAATTAACTCAACATTAATATAAAATCATTTACATTTAAAATGAACTAACATAAAATCAAAATAAATTAATAACAATTAAAATGAAGTAATTTAAATTACATTACAAATTGATTGAGATACAATTAAAACATATGAAACTAAATTGGAACAGATTTGACTGAATACAAGACTATTGCTCAATAATTAAATGCAGATTTTTTTTAAACTGTCATGTTGTATATCTATAAGGTCACTGCAACTTACACAGGCGTGGAATCGGAGAGTTAGCACCCAGAACCGTTCTGCGCAAGGGGTGGGTGTAGTGGAGTGATGGGATTCCGTGGATATCGGGATGGAGCCCGAAACTTTAGGAGACTCAGCAGTTTAGGGGAGTCAATTTTATTTCTCAAGAGTTTAAAGAGAAACAAGGCATCAATTACATCCCCTCGAGTTGACAACGAGTGCATCTTGAAGTATTTCAAGCGAGTATTGTATCTGTTTACTTTTCCCTTTCGAAAAAGCAAGGTGCACATAGAAACCGCTTTTGGACTCTTTCTAAAAGTAACGTATGCGTGGCGTAGTGTGGTCTCCACACTACATTCCAATACTCCAAGACGCTTCGTACTAGTTGTAGAGCATTATTTTAGTGCCGACCGATTTGAAACTCGTGTTTCTTTGTATAAACTACAACATTTAAGAAGCTTTTTTTATAATATTCTCAATGTGAGGCACTAAAGTGATTTTTTGATCAAACTACCCCCCCAGGTCTCGTGTACATTACCGCAGCTGGAAAGTTGCACGTAGAGCGATATGAGTGGAACGTATAATTAGTGCGTCATCTGGTGTAGATGTGCGCGACATATAAAATTAGTGCGTCTTGTCGTTTTGGAAAAAAATGGAAAAAACGATTCCAGCTGGGGTAACGTTACCGCAGCAAGAAAATTTTTAAAAACTGATCGGAGAGAAAAAAATTGTATATGAGCAGGTAGCTTATGCTTGTGCAAAGATGTGCCCCGAAAATATAATCGGTGCGTCTTCAGGTTTTCGAGATATTGCATTTCCTGCTGGAGTAACGTTTTGCAGAATTGTGTATCTCTAAAACTATTATATGTGCGGTTGTACTATAAACATACACGGGTAGCTCTTCATATGTGCGCATATGTGACAGAATTCGATTTATAGAAATATGTATAATTCTCGAGTAATAGCACTTTTTTGAAAAATCGAAAATATGTCACAGCGCTTTAACGAGAAAACTAATGAGCTCTCTGAAATCGGTTTTCAGTCCCGCTAGACGTTTATTATAAGCACATATCAGTTCCAAAAGCGCACATGCACGCGTTATTGAATAATCCTGCTAAGTAGAGACGACGATGCCCTAAGTTTGACGTCAACGTACAAGAAACTGGCTTAATACAATATGTGAAGGTATTTACCAATAATTAGTGGGTATAATCAAGTGATATATAGTGAAAATACAGCTTCGAATATCTCGTACATAAGAAAATATAATAAGAAAAGCAAACATGTAGATAACGGCTGGCTACCCGACCAAATTCGAATGGTCACAAAAAAGCGACGGATTCGTACATACACATGACCTTCTTAACTTTACTCATGACTCAATTGACACGTGTTGTACATCAGTACACTGAAGTAGAAAAGAAATAAAAAATAAACTTTTTATTGGATAATAATAATAAGGGAAGTGGATAGAACAATCATTGTGCTGATAGTCGTGACGGCCAATGGCTTAATAGCCAAGAGTCTCGACCAACACCTTAGGAGGCTCTCGTTAGGCGATCGGATCCTGTTCCCGATACCGGTGGACTATTATTTTTATGTTTTTAAATGTATTACATAATTTACATTGAAATATTTCAAAATGTAATTTACATGTAATAAACACAATAACACATTACATGAATAAACAGAATAATATACTTGATAAGAAACATTCATTGTATGTTTGTTACTTCTTCATGCATGAACGCATTTGAGTGAATTATTGTCACACGGGTAGACCAGTGGCGTGCCTGATGCCTTTACAGGGGGCAAGCCAAGGAATCTTGACCTAACTACTACTTACCAATTAAAAAAAATCTCGTGCTACCACGTGTCATCAGTGCAGTAATGCTGATTTTTCTGAATTGCTACACTACTATTAACTAATATAATGTTAATAGTAAGTAATAAATAGTGATAACAAAGGCTTCACCACAACAACTTTATCATCATACCAATAATCGTGAAGTTTGAATACAAGAATAGAAAAAAAAAATGTATTCTAATTCAAATTATCTTTATTTAAAAATGATTTTATTACTTCCACCAGCGTAAAAAGTTTGTGAACGTTTTAATTCTACCAACAGCTGATTTTCAATTGCAATCAAAGATAATTCGGAAAGCCGCTCTTGCTGTCGAGTGCAGGCCGGCCGGGATGGTCAGCCAATAAAATAAAACGATTAATTTGAACTTAATGAATATCTAATGTAAGGTTGAATTGAGTGTGAAATAAAACAAACGAGTTCTAGATACTGATCTAATGTTACTTTTTTGACGCCAACGCCATCTAGTTATGAATGTGTAACTAACACATAATTTTTTTTTGAAATCTTGGTGTTTCAAACACTTGTTCTTTATAATAATATGTAATATTATTGGCAAATACTCACAATTGAAACAGCGGCAGCTTTTCGTTGTTCGCTTTTTTAAAACACACCTATCACTTAACTGTCGAGAAAGAGAACCAACTTTCTATAGGCGGTTTACCAAAAATAAAGAATAAATAACAGCGTTCAAGTACTTTTGAGAATTTTCATGGCACTAGCGAAGTTATTTGAGTCATACCTGATGTATTTCAAGCATTGTTATTAACTTTTCTGAGAAATATTCAAAATAGTAAAGTTACAAGATTATACGGTTTAAGACATTTATTTCTCAAAAAGAATACAATTCACTTAATATGAGAAATACAAGTTATTCTTAATTACTAAATACATTGACATGAGAAATGTAGGTACTCAAATAATATATATAGTAAGTACTTTTATCCACAAAAGTTCGCTTCCAAAATCATGCGGGTAACAAGAAAAAAAAGTACAATTTGCTGTATTAGTGAACTCATTACGTATCGTTTCCTAAAGGCAAGACGATAGCAATTTCATATTTTGATTGTACTTAACTTTTTTTTATTTTTATTTATATTTAAAACTCAAACTCTACCTGACCAATATCAATTCCACACATAATAATATCCACACACAATCACAAGTATAGTTTTCGAATTCATAAACTGTTAAATGACGGAAAACAAAAAAAAAACTATCAAAACAATAATTACGTACAACACGATAACCGATCAAAGCAAATTAAATTTGAACTGAGTACTTTTTAGTTCGTACAACTT
This sequence comes from Mythimna albipuncta, assembly GCA_929112965.1. NCBI lineage: Eukaryota > Metazoa > Arthropoda > Insecta > Lepidoptera > Noctuidae > Mythimna > Mythimna albipuncta. The sequence goes on along the minus strand of OV815969.1, from coordinate 402,897 downwards.
TACGCGTCATAGAGGGCGCCTCGTATTATAATATGCGTAAAAATTTATGTCAACAAAAACCATTCATAAATTTACCAAAGCCCGGCTTTTTTTTAGAACAAAATGTTCGACGAGCATTTGCACTCAATAACAAATTACACCCACACACACTCAAAATTTGACGTTTTTATATCAAAAGTAGAGATAGAAGCTAGAGCCTCATAAAAGCCTTTGAGGCAGAAAAAGACAACAACACATTAGTGTTCATCTCTTTCTTTTATTAAGTGTTAGAGTGAGATCGGAGAGATTTCGCTCAGAATGGCATCCTCGCTTCACCCTGATATCGTCTTATGAATGATTTTTGAATTCCGCACAACACAGTGGCAACTTAGCGTAACCGCGTAAGCGCGCGAAGTTTGAAGTTTAGATTTTTGTGATAATTAATTGATTGGTCGTGTTCTATGAATTAAGTGAGGTTTTGGTAGGGCAAGCCGGGCTTTTTGGCTTGTATGGCGGGCACGCCACTGGGGTAGACCATGCCCTGGAATAGAGTTTGACCGAATCGAAAGATGATAACGAATTATTTATCAAACGTTGTGTGGGGCAGAGTATAAAAAAAATAAGAATTGTCAAAATTGTGTTCTTGAACATTTGAACGATATTATATATCATCCAAATTAATAAAAAAAAATCGATAACACACAATTTGTTTTATTCAATTCTAGGGAAGTACTAATTGAAAGACCCACCGCCCACATGTGGCTCTACAAATGAATGGACCTATGCTTTGTATAACATTCGATGCTGTCCTGGTGTGAAGCGCCGTTAGTGCCGGATTGAACCGGTGCGGGGTCTGTAACAAATTCGACCAAGGGGCCTCCTTCTAATAGGATGCAATATTTTTTATTTTTCTTTGGAAAGGTCAGATTAAGCCAATCTTTAATTGGAATAATCTTTCTGAGAGATTGATCTCATCAACATATTCAACATGCCAACATCGATCGTCATCATCATTTCAGCTGAAAGGCGTTCATCTAGACAAAGGATTCTCCCAAGTATCACCACAACGGCCGGTCATGTTTATCACGCCTCCATCGACTTCACGTAAGCCTTACAAAAAAAAAGGTTATTGGTACCCTTATTGCTAGGCCTTTTCAACGCTGCGTCTTGAGGTATCCGATCGCCATACCAGAACCTCTCGGCCCCATCGATCATCTGTTCTGAGAGCAATGTCCCCAGCTTACTGCCACTTAAGCTTATCTTCCTCTTCATTGCTCTTTCTGTAACTTAAAACTATCTGATGAGGCGCATTGTGAACGACTACGTTTCAGAGCCAAATGTCACTACGCACAGGCAATGTAATATTCACATAGTCACACAAAATATGCAATTCCCTAAAAGCCTTGTTTATGCTTATTCTTAGTAGGTAGGGTTATTAAAATTAAGCTTAACCGAGGCTAAACATATTAAAATTAAGTAGTTTTAGCTGGCGGCTTCGCGCGCAGGAAGCTGCTGGCTAAAGCTACCTTTTCTAAATATAAGCTTGAAAACAAGGCTTTTATACACCAATAACTCCATGGTCAGTTGCGTAAAAAGTACGATGATGGGGCAAATTCTAAGAGATCTTCTATTCTGTAGTTTGCTTGCAGGAAAGTTTGAAGCAAAGTGACTATCTCATCACATCCAAAGAAATCAGGTGTATTTAGGTTTCATACAGTACACATATTTTGACAAGTTTTTTTTAAGTTCAAAAATGCGGGATCCCTGAACATGCAGGGCCCCCAAATGGGGGGTCTGTAGCATTTGCTACTCTTGCTACATGGCTAATCCGCCACTGAGTGCCATCTAATCTTATCATGAATGTCGAGTTTCCTAGCAGCTACCGTAGCTTTGTACTCAATGAACTGCCCAAAGTTTAAGGAAATTTCAACTCCCAAGAGCTGAAGGCAATACATTCCAAGGATACATTCTAAAAAGCAAGAGCAAAATTGATCAGACAGATTTAGCAGTGAACGGACATGCTTGAGCTTTGGCGGTATTGAATATCGTGGCTAAATAAGCGGCACACGTTTAATTGTTAAATAAACATGCATCATAATATATCGCATACTTATTATTTTCATGAATAATCAAACGTATCAACTCCGTTTAAGTGGCGTACAGCTAGGATGAACAGCTTCAATTTTTTTTAATACCTCTTTAAGGAGGCCTCCTTTTTGTTTTGAAGCCGCTAGAAGCTAGTTTCAAATACACCTACTTAAGTATGAAATTTATCTATTAGTGGTTCGTGTTGTTGTATTAGTTAGTTATATCTAGTATTCAAAGCGTATGTATTTATTATACCTATTATTATTAAAATTAGATCATATTATTATTTCTAACACACATTTGAACGCGACTGTACAGACAAAAACTAAGGCTTAACACGTTAAATAAAGAAGGTCATGTGTATGTACTAATCCGTCGCTTTTTTGTGACCATTCGAATTTGGTCGGGTAGCCAGCCGTTATCTACATGTTTGCTTTTCTTATTATATTTTCTTATGTACGAGATATTCGAAGCTGTATTTTCACTATATATCACTTGATTATACCCACTAATTATTGGTAAATACCTTCACATATTGTATTAAGCCAGTTTCTTGTACGTTGACGTCAAACTTAGGGCATCGTCGTCTCTACTTTTAGCAGGATTATTCAATAACGCGTGCATGTGCGCTTTTGGAACTGATATGTGCTTATAATAAACGTCTAGCGGGACTGAAAACCGATTTCAGAGAGCTCATTAGTTTTCTCGTTAAAGCGCTGTGACATATTTTCGATTTTTCAAAAAAGTGCTATTACTCGAGAATTATACATATTTCTATAAATCGAATTCTGTCACATATGCGCACATATGAAGAGCTACCCGTGTATGTTTATAGTACAACCGCACATATAATAGTTTTAGAGATACACAATTCTGCAAAACGTTACTCCAGCAGGAAATGCAATATCTCGAAAACCTGAAGACGCACCGATTATATTTTCGGGGCACATCTTTGCACAAGCATAAGCTACCTGCTCATATACAATTTTTTTCTCTCCGATCAGTTTTTAAAAATTTTCTTGCTGCGGTAACGTTACCCCAGCTGGAATCGTTTTTTCCATTTTTTTCCAAAACGACAAGACGCACTAATTTTATATGTCGCGCACATCTACACCAGATGACGCACTAATTATACGTTCCACTCATATCGCTCTACGTGCAACTTTCCAGCTGCGGTAATGTACACCCAGGTCTCTATAGTCTCGACTTGTTGTATTTTTGTATCGTCTATCAGATACTCTGAGTTTACAGGATGAGCCTTCCTTGAGAACGACAGGTGGTAACATTTATTTAAGTTCAGCTCCATTCTGTTTTTATTGCACCATTCAACAAGCCTGTTCACATCGTCTTAAAGATGACTGTACTTGAGATGCTAGGAGCGCGTGTGAGCTGCTATACCGTTTTAACCAGAAGTTTTGCAGTCTACTAGACTTCCAATTCGGTAACGGACGAACTGGTCTGGCTACGTCTATTGAGCTAATGATGACTTTTTCCATTTCTAGTATTGCTTCGCACACGCGCTCGACATCACACATCTAGCCACCCTCAGTGTGACAGTCAGGCACCGACCAAATACTGCGCCAGAATGCATTCGTGGCAGCATCATCCGGGCGGAGCACGTCAGTCACATTTTGCTAAGGTCGCTCCCAGCTCTGTATACCCATCTCTCATCGCTCTGGAACATGCGATTCTGCGAGTTCCGGTCGACTCGCCGCTTATACCGTCGAATACGGTTAGCCCATGCTCAAACTTTCTGCTTCAGGAAGTCGATGCTCTCCGTGACGTGAGCTAAGTATACTCGAGGGCTAATCCCAGCCCCCGAGAACGCTCGCCTCACGTAGCGCATCACACGTGGTCGTGTATTGCCCTCCCTGAAGCAGCATAGTGTGACGTGGGGAGACGCCAATGAAAGGCTTTGAATTGAACTTTACTAATTATATTCGTTCAAGCCTTAAATTATGTATATTATTATATAAAATTAAATTCAATTTTTTTTGCATGTTGACAACTTCCGTCATATTCAAATCTATATTCTTAATACATAAGCCTTAAAAGGTCCATTACAATAAAGTTTCTACTTCAATTAATATGTGACCTTCGTGGTCGTCACATGAGCTACGCCCTTACGAATGGAAATGCTGAGGATGGCAAAGCACTTCCATTCCATAGTGGCAAAGCATTTCTATTAAAAAAAAAATACTTTTAAGGTTTATGTATAACCTGCCTATACCTAACACAGATGTCCCTACCTATCGAGGAAATAAATTTACATGGTGGTGGTCGTCTCTTTAGGAGCGAGCCTAAGTCATAACGAACGATAAACAAAATTCAAAATCTATTTACTAACTTACTATGCGTTAATTTTGCGCTTATCATTCAACGTTGTCATGCTTAAACCCCACCGCAGCAAAACCTCGAAAAAAGCCACGGTGCTGCACCCTTGCCATAACTGACATCTACTCAGAAGGAGTCTAACATATAGTAAACTACAACTCTTAAGGTTATGACTTTAACCTCATCGGACGCTCATCGTGTCAGAGAAGAAAAAGACAGAACTGTGCAAGTTCCTAGAGTCTGTCTAATAAGTTAAACGACTTGGGTATTAGAATTTAATAAAATCTGATGTAGTCAACACGGGTTCAATAATCTAGGTTGATTAAGAGATAGAGATCAATGTTTACTAACAGAAGAACCTTATAAAAAGCACAGAATATTTGTATTTTTTAAATGATTAAATATTAAACAAAATTCCCAAGTCGGTTGACTTATTAGACAGACTATATCATCGCTAAAAAATTGAAAATGTGCCAGTATCAAAACTCTTACAAAAAAATCATGGAATATTTATGTAATCAGTCCATTTTGACTGAACTGTAGTTTTTTTTTAATATCAGCGAAACCAATGGTGTCAACTAGACACCCTTTGCGAAGGCTATGCCTTATCTGCAAAGTCATCATCAGTCTTAATTGATATTTGTTCTCATTAATAGGACCACAGTTTCCAAAAATAATTAAATTACTGCAAGTTCACTGGCTCAAATTCACCAATTTGAATAATAATAATAAAAAATATTAACGAAGAGAAAACACTATTTAACGCACAGTTACTTCTTTCTTCTTTTTTCGATGGCGGCGTCCCTCATTGAAAATGAATATGAAACAAAAACAAATGATTAATACTATTCATGCCCTGCTGATCTCACAAAAATAATGCAGTGACATGATAACAAAAACAAAAGCCAAAATATTTACACAATTCTTAAAATTAATCGTTTTCTAATTTTATAATTCCTAACAACAAAATTTAATTTCTTTTTATAAAACTTCCAAAATTTATATCTAAATAGAAAAGACTTATTGTTAAATTTAATATAAGAATGTTTAGTTTTTATTTTTGAATTTATTTTACAATGAAAGTGATGGGAGGACTTTCTTTCTACCATGCCCTTTCGTGCCATGCACTTTTTAGTTCTAAATGGGGCACGATGAAAATATTTGTTACATAAATTAATAAAATCAAACCCATTAACTTTGTCTAATATTTCTGGAGAATGAACATCATCCTTTATAACAAAAAACTGGGCCATCTTCTTTGTTTCACCCTGGAAAAAACTTTGTCCACTTTTATAATTTTTAATTTTTTTAACAATGTGATCATCGTCGTTTTGGTTTTGATTGAATTCGACATCCGGATCACATTGAGATTCTATTGAAAACATCTCTAGGTTCTCTGAAATAAAATTGGATGAAATAATAATTGGATTGGACACAACCAGGTTATCTTCATCCGTACACTCCAATCCCGTCTCGTCATCGACTCCACTGCTTACATCGTCATAATCCGGCTCATTATTCTCATCAGTCTGCTCAACAATTGTTTGTGGACCGTCCATCATCATGCTAGAACATAAACCTGAATTATCATCTTCATACAAAACATTTAACGGTCCGCCTTCTTCAAGTAAATCTGCAGTTTCCTCCTCTACAACACATGGTTCCAGTGGCTGCACTGCTGTAACGTGCTGACGCTGCTTACAACTAAAACATCTGCACGGGAATTCGTTTCTTAATTCTTGGCATATCGTTTCGAAATCCATGTCGTAATGATAAGTGTATCTATAAAAGTGTTGGGCTGCTCCATGAAGATATGCTCCCAAAATGAGTGCGTAATCACTCTCTCGCCATTCGTTAGACCTGGCAGTCAACTTAAAATCGTCGATAAATTCCTCGAGGCAGACCTCGTCTATGCCTGAGAAGTACATCATCTCTTCTTTTATAAAATATTAAATAATATAAAAATTCACTCAGCTTTTAAATTTCCAGGCGTTGTCCTCGCCTGTTGTAGCTGCTGTTCTCACTTATTATGCTTTGCGAGAGGTTTTATGGGACCTTACGGGTCGCAACAGTCGCCTTCCTCAACTATCGGGTCTCGTAAATCTGAAAAAACAGTCAAGGCCTTACGGACCTTACCCGGCGGGCGCCTCCACCATATGTGACGTGGGGAGACGCCAATGAAAGGCTTTGAATTGAACTTTACTAATTATATTCGTTCAAGCCTTAAATTATATTATTATATAAAATTAAATTCAATTTTTTTTGCATGTTGACAACTTTCGTCATATTCAAATCTATATTCTTAATACATAAGCCTTAAAAGGTCCATTACAATAAAGTTTCTACTTCAATTAATATGTGACATTCGTGGTCGTCACAATAGTTTACCAATGAGTGCTCTGGCCCCATCGATACGCTTCTCAATCCTATATTGCCAGGCAAGGACGGCAGGCTTTGGTCGAGTAGCTCCGCCACAACTTGGTAGTTTTTCGTTGGCTAAACGACATGCATCGAGTGCGTATCAACGAGGTTTACACTGCTCTCGAACACATTCTCAAGCAGCGACTCCAGAGCACACACTAGTGCCCAATATTTTGTGCATAGGTAACCGGAGTAGACGAGGTCTAAGAGCGATTGGAGTCGATCGATACTCGCGAAGTGCATCCTCCAGTGCGCTCCTCAGTCGATCGTTGCACTGGCTACTTACTGTGACAACCCTATCATCTGCTTCATCATCACCATGATTGGACCGCGGCATGATTGATGTAATTTTTATTACTTATCTTCATCTCACATAATAGAAGCAAAAAGTATTATGTAACTAAGATTCATGTAACTCAAATATGATTTAAAAGAGTGTCCATGGAGTTTCTTGCACGTTCTTCTCCATAGAGATCTACGTCTTGGAACGTGCAATTTAGCTTCACTTGTTTGACTGACCGACATTTTATTTGAAATAAACGTTTCTGATTTCTGATTAGCGTCGGTAATTTATTTAACAAGGTAAGCCATTGGTGAGTCCTTTGACCAAAATAATTGTTCACTTTATAAACTGAATATTTGTTCCTATAAGTCACTCTCCGGGTTTCAGTCATTTGTCCTCTGTTGGTAATATTCTATATATTTTAAATAATTTGTCGTGAAAAATTTGGGACTTGTTGTTAGACGAAGCGCGGCATGCCGCCGCTGACATGTGTTGACTCTGCATTGTTTGTGCAGGTTGAAGCACGGGGCGCCGTGCGAAGACGTGATCGACCTGGGCGCGCCGCAAGCGCAGCCCCGACTCGCGGCCCAGCGCCGCCGGCCGGCCCGCCTCGCCCGGCCCTACACCCCCAACCCCCGCCTGTAAGTCTAAGCCACTAGCAGCTGAGTCAGCTCTCATCCCCCGACTAACGCTCCGCATGCGCCGCAGGTACCCGGGCCCCCAGCCGAAGACGCGACCGAACCGCGCAGAGACTCGCGGCAAGGACGGCCGCGGCCGGCGTCACAAGCGCGTGCTGCGACGCGTTGTGCCCAACTCGCGCCTGTACCGGCCCGCGCCCCCGCGGCTCTCGCCCCCGCCGGCAAAGCCGCGCACGCGCTGGGCGCCACCCGAGCCGGATGAGTTCTTAGAGACCGCCTCGTACGTCGCTCTGCGCTTGAGCGAGCAGCAGCGCCCCACACGCGCACCTCAGCGTACAGCGAAGGCAGAGCGTTCAAAAGTGCGGGCAGCACGTTCGACGGTGCGGGTGGTGCGTGCGCCGGTGCGGGCAGCGCGTCCACCGGTGCGAGCAGCACGATCACCGGTGCGGGCAGCGCGCACACCGGCGAGGAAAGGTCGTTCTCTGGTGCGGGCTGAGTGTTTGAAAACGCGGCGTTTGAGGGCGAGAGCAGCGTGCTCGCCGGCGCAGACAGAGCGATCGCCGGTGCAGGTCTCGTGTGCGTCAGTGCGAGCGCGGTGCGCCTCTTCACCGCAGCGCCTGGTGGTGACGCTGCCGGACGGCCAGCCGGCGCGGCGCTACCGGCCCGCGAGCGAGTACCTGCGGCTGCACTCGCTGGACACGGACTCGAGCGCGTCCACGCCGGCGGCGGCGCTGGCGGGGGCGCGCGCTCCGCAGCGCGGTGCCGCCATGGAAGCTAGTCGCCACTCCACCAGCCCGGAGGACTGCTCCGAGGGCAACGAGACCCAGTCGGCGCCCAGCGAGTTCCTCGCGGAGGTGAGCATTCTTTAATTCTTTATTGTACACCATAAATAACAAATAAGTGGATACATTGAAAGTTAAAGACCTTCGAGTCTTCGAGCATTTTCACATAAATGAAACCTTAGGTTCTCAGTATCTGGTATCTGGGCAGGTACCAGGTGAGAAAGGGAACTAAAAATAAGAGTTACTTAACTTAAATTTTTATGTATGATTTTTATTTATTTATACAATTTATGTACTTACAAAATAAAGGAAAAGAAGTAAGAAACAGAAGAATAGAACAAAGTTGATGCTTATTTCTAAAGAAATCTCTTCCAGTATACCTGTAAATGGAGAGTTGGAGAAAAGAGATGTGGACACTGTGTAAAAGTAAAAAATTACATACATAGAACCATATTTCACCGGGACACCCTGGTAGCGCCACTGGTTGTGCTGCCATGGTGTCCCAGTGAAATATAGCAAGACACCAAACAAGACACCAAACAGGTGTCTGAGCAAAGATTTTATGTATCCTATGGATAATCTAGATTGCCTACGCAGCAAACACACTCTATAGTGTTTTTTATTCTCATTGCCATTAAGTTCATATTGACAAGCAAACGGGGAAAAATGTACTGAAAAAGACAACGAGAAAGAGTCGGTGTGTCCCTTTCTTACCCCCATTTGAACTAGGGTAACCATGATTTTACTAAATTAATTGTTATTATTTTTGACACTGCAGCATGTGATATTAATTGATGGTGTATTTTTTATATCGACAGCAAAGTACCAATATCTCCAAACTGTCTGTGTATCCTGAAAACAAAAAAAATCACTTCGAATTTTACTAAGGCTATTATCACATTGCCACGTTCCACGCAGCGTAGCGCGTAAATTCGTGTACCTATTAACATTGCTTGTAAGTATCTCCATTTGTATAGAAAATAAGCACAGTCCAACATACCAAAAATGCATCCATGCGCGTTCATGCAGATCACACGCCTACATGAGGAGAAACATGCACACACGCGCGTGGGTGCGGGGCGGCACGCAAGGTATGGCACACACTGAGTCTCGTAGTGTCATATGATTTGAATGAAATGAGTCAGAGCCTGCGTCAATTTACAAAATGCTCCTACGCGCGTGAGTAGGTACGTAAAAAAACCCGCACGATGATGCAGATCTGCATTTCCGCAAGTACGCGCGTTGGTGCGTTGACACGCAACAAGCAGCATAATGCGCGGCAGTGGGATAATCGCCTGAAACATGCGGAAAACCCTTTTTAAATTCATAGTGGTAAATGATGATTTTCTTGAAAAAATATTTTTATTATTCTAGGTTGCCTGGAAGAGATCGCGAAATGCGATAAGGCCGCCCATTGTACGTGTTTTAGATATAAGTTTTCTTTGTTATGTTTTGTATGTACAATAAAGTATATAATAAATAATAAATAAATAAATAAATAAATATTTTTTGTAGGTATTGGTACTTCACGGTCGACAAATATAATATACAAGCATTTGCTCGCGGCTTCGCCCGTGCACATAAAATATGGCCTATGTCACTTAGGAATAAAGCAGCTTTCTATCGGTGAAAAACTTTTTGCGATCGGACCAGTACTTCCAGAGATTACCTAATATGGCTTGTTCGTCAACCCGCTTAAGCAATTCGCGCGAGTCCGCGCGAGTTGGGACCTTCCGATTTCACCTACTTTTTCTGTCGTCATCTCGCATAAACGTATAAAATAGTCAAATAATAGTTATTATTGTAATTGTTATTACTATAAATAACTAGCTATTGCCCGCGAATTTTTTCACGCAGGCTATACCGGTTATCTACTTAGATTTCGGGATATTATATTAAAGGTGAGGAATGAGTCGAGTAGGATGTGGCCAATGGTACACGATACCCAAGTTATTTTAAAAACATTTTACGTTACTTTTGACTTTCTCATGTTACCAGCACCTGCATGGTCCTCACCTCACCAAGGCAAGTTAAGTCGGTTCCTGCATCGGATTCAGACGGAAGTAACGCTCGGGTATCACTATTGTGTGGACCACCCGAAGAACACGGTGGAGCACCCGAAGACATGGTAGAGTTGTGCCTCGCTCGGGCAGAGCACCGCTGTTTCCTCGTGGAGGCAATTTTTGGCAACAACCTTTCACGCAGGGCCCTAGTTCAGACTATGGTCCGGAGCGAGGAGGAATGGCAGGTCGCCTCTTTCTGCGAAGCAGTAATGTTAGCGAAGAAGGAGGCCAAAGGACCATCGGCCGCCGAAATTCCGACCCCGACGACGGACCACGGTAGACGCGGGCTTGCGGACGCCGAGCAATGGGTAGTCCGCTATCCGGCCGTCCGGTAAGTAACCGAACCGAGCTCAGTCGTCAACAGCGCGTGATCGATGTGCTCCTCAAACAGATGACATCAAATCGTAGGAGTCAAGAAGGGCCGATGCCCGCAAGCTAGGACCCCGGCGAATTCCTGAAAAGGAAACCCGTAGTCCTAGAATGCAAAGGGCAACTGAAGGTCACAGGTTAATCGTGAAATGGAACGCATCCAAGAAAGATTTTGTTCTACTGACGTATCGATACTGCATATTCACTCACTTACGTGTATTTCTAAGTCTCATTAACTAATATTTGTACGTCAACTTTGGTTGCTTATTGCTGATAATGTTGTGATTTGTTGGTAATTAATAGGTAAATATGCAATATTATATTATTGTAATGTTGATTAATATCTGTCTCATTACCGATAAGTGTTTTATTTTAAAGTCAAGTCGAATACAATTTCTAATACATTTTTAGTGGGTACCTATGTTATAAAATTTTTTTTTAGTTGACTGTACATAAATACGTCAGATTTTCAGTCTGAGCGAGTTGACGACAGAAAATTAGGTGAAATCGGAAGTTGCCAGCTCGCTTGGACTCGCGCGTATCGTTTAAGGCCCAAGCGCCCGAAAAGTGCCATAAAACAGTGATTTTCTGAAGTCGACTCCTCGCTAACGGCGTTAGAAAAAAGTTTGCTTGTTGATCCGGCTGGTATTTTTTATTTATAGTTTTTTTTATTGAGATAATAAAAACAATGAAAATTAAAAGCAAAATTATTTATACATTTCTGAAAAAAAAATCTATTTTTTTTTTCAATTTGACGTAGTCAATTTGTCGAATATTACCAGAATTTTGTGATAGATTCCATTCATTTTGATATGCTCTTTATGCAAATTCTGGCATCCTGTTGCAGTTTTGTGTTGTTGAGAGCTGCAATTTAATCAGCTAGTGTTTATATAACAATAATAATAAATAATTTATTAGTTTGGTGGTGATCACTTGCTAAGCGATCTCCTGCTTGGTGAGCTCCTACATGTTTTCAATAGCGTTCATGTCTGGTGTATTGGTTGACTAGGGTAAAACATTAATGTTTTTTAGCCAAGTATGCAGTGACACCCTTAGTTTTGTATCACAATGCAGATTATGCAGATTCGGGCATAAAAATGGATTCTTCGTCAATAAGGAACCATTCTTCGAGATGCGGCAGCAGTCCAGTTTCTAGTACTCGCTTGTACTTGTCATGCCTCACGGTCCCTTTCACGATATGTAGACCTTGGCTTGAGATTAAAGACTACATCATAATACTAATTGGGAATTTAGCTGTCTTCTGTTCTCTTAACACCAGTTTTTATTCTCCAGAGCGTCGTCGGAAAGGAGCATTTTTTGAACGGACAAAAGAGCTTTTGTCAACCAAAACCTGAAACGTCGATTCATCGAAGAAACATGTCTGAAAAATTATATTATTTTATCAGATAATGGCAGTAGTTTATTAACAATGTACTGTACTATTCAAAGTCTTATTTTTAACCGACTTCAGTCTGAAACAGTCATATTTTGATGTTGTTTGGCCCTGTGCAATAGTCTCTTCTTATTGACCTCGGTGAGGCGTGGTTCTTTGGTAGGCCGATGACCTATCAACTTCTCTTTTGCTTACTCTCGAAGAATTGTCTTATTGAAAACTTCTAGGCTCTCGTAGTTTGTAATCGTGGTAAGGTCTTACCTGTCTAATATACATATTAGTTTTTGATTAGTTGTCTAAAATATAATGTATTAATAACATCTTGAACTTCTTTAGAACACAATGGCTCGTAGTACGAACTAATCTATGGACACACTAGTAGAAAGGGATAGAGAGTGTTCTTGAGTCGCCACACCCAAGAATATTTTATACTATCTGGATTGATTATATCAACCTCAAAAATGTACTGAAGAGTACGATACAAGTTCTTTTTTAAATTCTTTTTTATTTTGTTTTGTAGACTATTCCATAATGTGGGATGTCGTTAGATAGGTCTTTTAAAAATACTGCGAGTGTGTGAACACTTATGGATCAATTTAGGGATCCTATTGTGAATTATAAATATAGTTTTTACCTAATGCTAGTTTTCAATTAAACCTTATTGAGTTAACAGATGAAAACTAGTTTATTTATTTATTTCCACACTGACAAGGTGTAATTTGTTAAGCTTAAAATAAAGAAAAAACAGGTTATATAAAGTAACACTTATAGGTATTTCACCTAGTATGTTTCAGTACATTTGCTATTACTATCTTTGTCATGGACGGCTTAATATTCTCACTTTACTCAGATTTCTATAAACACACTTGTTTTTTCAATTTACAATGGACTTGGCAGAATAGTCGAAATCGGCTCGACTTGAATAAAGAATACACAAAAAAACACTAAAGCGCAGGCCACACCGGCAGCTAGCGGGCGGGCGGGCTAGGCGGGCTAACATCGTTTCACCTCTTTACATACTTCGGTTCACACCGCGAGCTACCGAGGAACCTAACGAGCTAAGCTAACTAAATATCCGACGATTCCAGCGAAGCTACTCGTTCACCTCGTTGGCGCGCCCGCTCGCCCGCCAGCCCGCTCGCCCGGTTCGTTCGCCCGTCCTCCCCGTTTCGAGTAGACTAGTCGACGCTCGTCTTTCGAATAGCAGTGTAGTGTTTAGTTTGGGAACGATGAATATGTCATATATCGACGAAAGTTCTGATGATGACTTAAAAAAATACTACCCCCGCTTCGTCCGATTAGTCCGCTCCGCTCGTCGCTCGTCTTTCCGTAGTTTTCGGTGTGAACCCCATAGTTTAGTTCGCCAATATTTTGCGTAGTTTGTATAGTTTCCTTCGTTCGCTTCGTCCACCCGCCTAGCCCGCCCGCCCGCTAGCTGGCGGTGTGGCCTGCGCTTAAAACGATCAAAATAACTTTAATTTTGGAAGTCGATGTTTCTGGTATATTTTGTTATTTAACTGACTGAACCGACTTCCGAATTTAAAGTTATTTGATCGTTTTACAGTTACTGTAAAATAAACTAGAGGAAGTTTTAAAGTGGCGCCAGTGACTGACAAGTTGAAGGGGAATCGTTTGTCTTGGTATGGTCATGTAAAGAAGAGGGATGAAATGCATTTTACCAAAAAAGTTATGAGTATACATGTGGATGAGTGGAGAGGGAGAGGGAGGCCAAAGAAAAGATTGATGGATTGCGTGAAGAATGATATGAAAGAAAAGGAAGTTAGTGATAGCAAGGCGAGTGACAGGGTAGAATGGAAGAAAAAAACGTATTGCGCCGACCCCAAATAAGATGGGACAAGGGCAGGAAGAAGAAGACTTATTTTTTACATGTCTGATTTTTAAATATGTTATTAAGATAACTATTTACAAAGTTATATTTCATTATTCAGACAAATTGTTCAAAGCTAAAGATATGCTACTGAGAACCAAAGGTTTCATCATTAAGTTATGTCAGATCGCTCTGGGACCTTGGAATATATCGGAAGTGAGGCTCGTTTGTTTGTTTTCAGTTTCTGTCGGCCATAATGCGGCGTCAATATGCAGAGGCCCTCAAGTACTGCCGGCTCATCCTGCAATACGAGCCGCACAACGCCACGGCGCGTGGCTTCTATCCGCTGCTGCAGCACAAGGTGCAGGTGCACCGCCAGGCGGGTGAGTGCGCGGCGCCGCCCGGGGGGGGGGCCGCCGGCGGCCACCACACTGACGCCCGCTCTGTTGCAGAGCAAGGCGGCTGGGCGCGCGGCAGCTCCAGCGAGGAGGCCAGCGCGCACACCGACCAGCAGCACTCCGCGCCAGACGCGCAGGTACGCACACCACGACATTACGGTTTACTAGTGATAAGCATAAAATACATTGTCATAATTTACATTGGCATAACGAAATTCAGCATAATGATTATTACGCATAATATTATTAGGCATAAATGTTTTGCCATAATGCTTTTTGCTATAAATACTGCTAACATAATAGTAATGAAGCATAATTTTATACTTAAAAAATAATGTTATAAACGCATAATGATTTATACACATAATGTTCTTTGGAATACACTTGGAATAGCTGGAGACTACCGTCACCCAAGAATGGTCATTTTGGTTTTGCTTCTAAACTTTATTCCTGAAAAATAGTAAAGTGTTTCATTATAAACTTATGTGGTATCGTTGCATTGCTGGTGAAGTGGACTTGCGAATGGTGAAAACCGGACCTGATTACAACCACGGAGTACAAAGATATATAGGTAAAAATCTTTACAAACATTTTAATAACGGCTCGGAACCCGGACCTACCCCAACCCGCCGAGCGCTGGCGCCCGCGGTTCTTGGTTCGCTGGACTCGCGAACGTCGGCTATCACGCTAATGTCGTTTGGTACTTCCTGCGCGGTAAACAGATCTTTATATTATAATGCCGCGCGTTCAGCGTTCTCCTCCGGCATCTGCTGCCAAGCAGAATGTTATGCAACCGTCTGAGCCTATCTTGACTCCGACCACACCTGGTAATAGTAGTACAGACGTGACTTCTAAGGTTTCTGTTAGATCCAAACGACCAAGACTGAACAACGATCTACGCAAAGAAATTGAGTCTGCGATGTCTTTGCAGCTGCAGGAATCAATCAAGACATACTTTGGAAATGAATTTTTAGAGCTGAAAAAAACCCTGCAAGGACTGGAAGCGTCAGTTGAGTTTATTAGCAATGACTATGATGCTATGAAGACGGAACTGGAACGAAACAAGAACATCATTAGCCAACTTAAGAAAGAAAATGATGAGTTGAATACCTGCGTTTCAGACTTATCATTAAGGCTCAATATTGTAGAGCAACATTCTCGACAGGAAAACCTGAAAATAAATGGAATTCCTGAAAATCAAGCCAAAAACTTGTTGAGTATGGTAGTTTTACTGGGGAAAACCATAACAACCGACGTATCATCCATCAGTAACTCGCGTCAAAAAACTCGACGTGAAAAGTAGCCGCCCGCGGTCAGTTATTGTGAAACTGAAAAATACAAGAAAACGTGATGAGGTCTTAGCACCAGTGACTATATTTAACCGTACTAATGTTTCTGATAAACTTCACTCGAGTCACTTGGGCTATGGTGGCGCTAAGCAGCCTTTCTTCGTGTTAAAAAGAAAAAAGATAACATTAGATTTCGAAAACTTTCTTTTAAAATATACATTTAGAACACAACCTACAATTAGAACTTCATAAACCGACTAGATTGAGTAGTAACTCATGTATAGATAATTTTGCACACACCTATCGAAAAAAATGTAAATCTGAAATAATAGACTTAGTTCTCTCAGATCATACGGCCCAATTACTTCAGGTTCCTATAAAGAAACATGTACCTTAAAATATTGGAAAACAAAAAGGCAACAGATCACAGCAGGTAACTTAGAAATATTCAAAAGTCATCTAAAAAGCTTATCCTTCGACCAAGTATACAAAGTCACAGATGCGAATGAATCCTATGAACATTTTATAAACGATTTTTCACTATTATACAATTTATGCTTTCCGAATAAAATTGTGACTAGTAGATATTAATAAAAAAAGTAAGTGGATTTCTCGTGGAATCAAAATCTGTAGCCAGAAGCAAAGGCATTTACTTTGGGCTTATAGATTCAATCCTATTACAAAAAATAGAGTTGCGTTTAAAAAATATTCTACAATTTATAGAAAAATAATGAAATTAACACAAAAAGTCCAAAATAACCACTACATTAATACGTCTAAAAATAAAACAAAAGCTGCCTGGCAAATCATAAAAAAAAACCGAATTCAACTTACCACAAGAACCTATACTGTCAACTACAAAGATAATTTAACCCTTACAGATCCCATGAAAATTGCAAACGAATTCAATAATTATTTTATAGAGGTCATTGAAAACAATATTAAAACTAAAGGAGCTTTAACTAATAATTACGTTATTGATAATTCTAATTCACAATCATTATTTATGCTACCGGTTTCAGATTCTGATATATTAAGTAGTTTAAAAAATACAAATACGGTAGGATTTGATGGCATATCAACCAAAGTAATAAAACACGTTAAGGAATTTAATAGCGCCTCTTCTATCACATATAATTAACTTTTGTATTGCTGATGGTCAATTCCCAAATAGTCTAAAAAAAGTCATCGTCAAACCGATTTATAAGAAAAACGATAAAAGTGATGTTCAAAATTCTGCCGTCGTCTAACTAAAAAGCAGCTAAGTTACTTAGAAAACAAAGCACTTAGCTGCTTTTTAGTTAGAGGACAGCAGAATTATAGACCTACTGCAAAGATATCAGTATTTTTTAAAATAATTGAGAAAGTAATTTATAACGCCATCTATTCTTATTTCGAAAAATTCAAACTTTTCTGCAATGAGCAAAAAGGCTTCAGAAAAAAATTAAATGTTAATATGGCTCTATTTGACCTGCTATCCAGTGTTATGACATCTGTAGATAAAGGTAAACCTGTGTGTGCTCTACTGACAGATATGACAAAAGCGTTTAATTTCGTGGATCATAATATTTTGCTTTAAAAATTACACAGTTATGGCATAAGAGGAAACATGTTGAAACTCTTAGAATCTTATTTAAGTGACCCAATTCAATGCACAGAAATCACTAGAATTTGTCCTACTACTAAACTGGAAATAAAATACGTATCGAAACCAAGGCACATAAAGTATGGTGTTCCTCAAGGCAGCGTTCTGGGGCCACCCCTTTTCTTAATATATATTAATGATCTCCCAAAAACTATTAATCATAAAATTATACTATTTGCAGATGATAGCACGGCTATTGTAGAATGTATTAATCCTGATAATTATGAAAATGATATAAATAATTCTCTGAGTGACATTATAAATTGGCTTGACAAAAATAATCTTGTAATTAATTTAAATAAAACTAAAGTTATTCATTACCACCAACGCTGCGAGAATCCGCCAGTTAAAATTGCCCATAATAATAGTATAATAGAAGAAGTGACAAATGCAAAATTTTAGGTGTAACAATAGACAATAAATTAACCTGAAAACCTCATTTAGAGGAAATCTGTAAGCGTCTGAGTAGATATGCAATCTATTATTCCAACTGTCTAAAAAAGTAACTATTGACACACTAATAACAGCCTATCATGGATTAGTCGGTTCTGTTTTAAGATATGCTGTTATTTTTTGGAGACAATCAACTAATAGAGATTTTATTTTCAGGATGCAAAAAAGATGCATACGATCAATATGTGGCCTAAGAACAACGGATAGTTGTGTTCCTTACTTTAAGAAATTTAAAATATTAACTTTTCCATCACTATACATATTTGAAACAGCATCGATTGCAAAAACAAATCAGCAATTATTTCAAAATTTTTCAGCAGTTAAACGAACTCCAATACGTGCTCAATATGAAAATGTATTATGTCAAAACAAATGTAAAACTGATTTATTAAAAAAGAGTTTCTTTGGTATTGCTCCAGACATTTATAATAAAACTAGCTTTTGCCCGCGGCTTCGCTCCCGCTGTTCCCTACTTCAGCCTACTATACCCTACTCTACCCTATCCTACTCTACCCTACTCTACCCTACCCTACTCTACTCTACTCTACCCTACTCTATCCTACTCTACCCTACTCTACCCTACTCTACCCTACTCTACCCTACTCTACCCTACTCTACCCTACTCTACCCTACTCTACCCTACTCTACCCTACTCTACCCTACTCTACCCTACTCTACCCTACTCTACCCTACTCTACCCTACTCTACCCTACTCTACCCTACTCTACCCAACCACACTCTACTCTACTCTACCCTACTCTACCTACTCTACCCTACTCTACCCTACTCTACCCTACCCTACTCTACCCTACTCTACCCTACCCTACTCTACTCTACTCTACCCTACCCTACCCTACCCTACTCTACCCTACTATACCCTACTCTACCCTACCCTACTCTACCCTACTCTACCCTACCCTACTCTACTCTACCCTAAAAAAAAAAAAAATTAAAAAAAAAGTATCCTATGTCCGTCTCCTGGTTTTAAGCTACCTCCCCACCAATTTTCAGCCAAATCGGTTCAGCCGTTCTTGAGTTATAAGTGGTGTAACTAACACGACTTTCTTTTATATATATAGATACCTGATAGCATTAAGAATGAGAATTTGCACGACTTTAAAAGAAAATTGAAGAATTTTTAATAGAAAATTTTTATTATTCAATCACCGAATATTTAAATGACACGTTGTGATAAAACTTCTGACATTTAATAAGTAAAAGACATTCAATTTTACATTTAATTATACATGTAATAAAATGACCTCTTTGGAAATGACATTTAATTTTTTTAATTTTTAAGCTGTGGATACGGGGTGACGATGGCAGATGATGTTTAGATTATTTTGTGCATTTAATTGTTATAAAAAAACTTGTAGAGACATAAATAAAGGGATATAATTTGAGGAGGCGATATTAGTGAACTTTTTTTTGTAATTTTAGTTATACGATAATTGTTATAATGTAAAAGCATGTTGAATAAAATAAAACTTTGTTTTCAGAGAAACAATTTGGTTTATTTCGAAAATCCTCAATAACATACCTTATAAAACGACATTTTTGTTAACTAAAAGAAGATGGACCGGCTGCAATTTGAGTTTACGATGATAGCTTTTTTTTTTTTTTTATGGTGGGAAAAATCATGCATTGACATCGCCCGCCCTTGGGCGGAGCGGGAGATAGTGTCAGACTCTTACTGACTAAAAGACCCACCCCGTACCTTCTAGCCTTCATACCGGGGCTCGAGCGCCCTTTCGGATAATCCTGGCCCCAGTAGGCTTCGACCCGGCTGGGGTCCCTGCTGTTGCTGACAACTCCTTGAGGCGCGCGGGAACAGTGCGCGCCGTCGACGACTTGGGCTTGGTCCGGACAGTTACCGGAAGGCCGGACAGCGAGCTACCCATTGCTCACTGTCCGCAAGCCCACGTCTACGTTGGCCGGAAATCGGGATCAGAATCCCGGCGACGGCGGCGGCGATAACGCCGTTGCCTGATGCGTTCGGCCTCCTCCTTTGCAAGCATTACTGCTTCGCAGAAGTCGGCGACCGCCTGCCACTCCTCCTCGCTCCGGACCATGGCCTCAACCAAGGCCCGGCGCGAGAGGTCTCCGCCGCCGATCGCCCCCACGAGGGCACGGCGATGCTCCGCCCAAGCAGGGCACAACTCGACTGTGTGCTCCACCGTGTCCTACGGGCGTTCCGCACAGTGGCGACACCCGGGCGTCACTTCCGCATGAATCCGGTGCAGGAAACTCCCGAACGAACCATGTCCGGTGAGGACCTGCGTCATGCGGAAGGTAAGGACGCCGTGAGGTCTTTCCAGCCACGCCTCAAAGAGGGGACTTACCGCCATGAACGATGATAGCTTCAAATGATGGCAAATCAAATGTATTAGCCATAACCTTAATATCTACAGAAGAAGGAAAATGTTATGTTTTACCTGATGAGCTGAAGCCGGTGATTCATCATACATATATTGTCAAAATGAATACCTTCTCAAAAATAAAAAATAGTATAAAGAAAAGGCATCAAAGTAGAAAAATATGGATAAAATTGGATGAAGATCTTAAGAAAACATAGAGATGAGGAAGGTAATATGCAATTTTTAGATCAATATTTAGAAGAAATGAGCACAAAACAAACATATCTTGGAAAAATTAATAGAAACTACTACAAAGAAAGAAAACCAACATAACCTAAAACATATTTCAGAGAAATTTATTATTGAAAAATTCACAAGCAAGAACCCTAATGCAATGCAATGGATTGAGAACTTTGAAAAGGGGTGTGAGCGCTTTAATATATCAAAAAATGAAACAAAAATAGATATATTGAGATTATTTTTAGAAAAATCTTGTTTGGATTGGTGGATAAATCTTCAATAATATATCTTATATGTTTATTAAAATTAGTTACAGTAAAATTATATCAACCGTTTTATTATACTAACTGATCGTTATATCAAATAAAATTATAGATTCAGTTGTCAAATCTTGTAAATATTAGAGATTTTGTAATTATATCATATTATTATATTACTTACCTATTTTTTAGGGTTTATTAGTTTTATTCCAAAGAACATTGTTTTTTTATCATTATGCGTTTATAACATTATGCTATAAAAAATTATACTTTATTATTATTATGCTAGTAGTATTTATGGCAACAAGCATTATGGCAAAAGTTTTATTCCTAATAATTTTATGCGTAATGATCTTTATGCTGAGTTTTGTTATGCCAATGTAAATTATGGCAATATATTTTATGCTAATCATTAGTAAACCTTGTTTGCATGCTTCGTACAGCGAAAAAAACCTACACAATTATTCAAAACAAATATGTTGTGTATTACCTGCTTCAGGAGATATGGTTTTATACTTTGAAATGTTATGCTTAATAAAGTTATGCTTTACAATGTTATGCTTAATCATCATTATGATAAGAGAAATTATGCTTAAAAAAATATGCGTAAGCTGTTATTCGAAAATATAATTAGGACAAACAAGGTCTTAAAATTTTATGCAAATGGATAGGGAACCCGGCGAATGATGTGTTAGGATGAAACCTTTAAAGTAATTTATGAAAATTTGCTAAAGTAAATGGAGGAAAAATACAATGATTCAAGTTTACGGAATAATATTTATTTCAAACCAGCATATTAACAATAACACTGTGCAACACGATTTTGGTACCCTTAAGTGGGTACCAAAATACGAATACGAAGAGCTATATAAAACGAAATGGTAATGAGTCACAGATAAAAAGTTCCAAACGTATGTGGTATCTATCACGTCTAGTTGACGAGGTACATGCCAATCAAATAATCAATATTTCAACTACCCTCACTGAAAGCGTTAAAAGAACAGTCGACGTTTTTGATGAGTAATACGTACGTATTTCTTGTTTCGTTTTGTTTACAAATCGGTTTTATTCGATAACTGCGGTTATTTTTGTACATATTTATTTGAAAATCCGACATGACTATAGAACTAACTGGTTGTCGTTACTGCAAAAATGCATGAAATAAGTGTTACGTTTGTAGACAGTATACAATACAAAAAAAAAATATTATGTAAAAGTGAAAACCGCATAGTTGTTTTATTTTGGACGTGCTATTTATCAGTAAAAACTATGAATACCATAGCTATTTTGGGCTTTGTGCATAAGACATTTCTAGTACTCCTCAAAGATTGGACTTACCGCCATGATTAGGTGTGCTCAAAGCCAAAAGGTGCCTAAAGGCGGTAAACATAATACCAAATAAAAAAGATGGCAATACCACAGTAAATTAAGTTAAAGTTAAGTTCCCATCAGTCATATAAGCCAGCTTCCTGAGATAAAGTGAGGGTTGGAATGTAGCCTTAGGGGCGCTATGGCGCGGGACTTATTGGTACCATACGCTTTTAGGCAGCATGAGCCGTGCAGAAAACAAAAAAAAATTAGGTAAAAAAAATTTTTGGGACTTAGAAATTTTCTCCTTACTTTCCACCTTGAGTACGGTTAATTAAAGTTACACTTTCACACATTGAATTGAATTTTGATTGATTGTTCACTCATTTGTTTTCTTATCGGTCACCACGCTCAAAAAACAAATGAGTGGGGGGTGTTTTTTTTTTTTTTTTAGGTTATTTTCGTTACGGAATTTCTGGATTCGGTCTCCACGCTCGAGGCCCGCGATAAAAGCTATGCAATAGCTTAAAAAAAAATAGAGCCCCAAAAAATTGTCACGTTGTGATTTAACTTTAATTGTAAAATAGGTTGGGTTACTTTGAGTTCACGGCTTTTTTTTGCCAGCTGCAGCCTTCCGCCACTGAATATTCTAATAGTTAGAAATGTTAGTTAGATAGATAAATAGATACATAGGGTGACTGGTAATTAGTGACCGATATTTATACACGGGATTTTACTCATTATTTCAAACAACTTTCCCTAAGAAACTTTTTTTTTATACTCATTAGTTTTATCATAATAACAAAACAGCAATTCGCGCCTACCGCGGTCATTCATCGGTTCGCACCCATCGGTGTTCGGGTTTCGCGAACACCGATGGGTTTGCAAGCGGGTGCTCTTTCATTATTATAGGTAGGGTACATAAGACAACGGCTTTACGCGGCTAACAGCCGAGCTTTGCTATTGTGATAAAACTAATGAGTGTAAAAAAAAGTTTCTTAGGGAAAGTTGTTTGCGATCGTAAGTACAATCATGTGTATAAGTATCGGTCACTAATTACCTGCCACCCTATACAAGGTGTAAGGGACAGCCCTCCACAAACTACACAAACGAAAAAAAAATCGGCCTCGCCATACAAATTGTCCAATCAAGTTTGTCATTTTGTATGGCGAGGCTGATTTTTTTTTTTTGTTTCCTGAAAAAAAAAATTGTGTAAGGTTGTTCAGTTTCGTCTACTGAGCAAGCCCTTAAAGTTTGTGGAGGGCTGTCCCTTACACCTTTTATACTCTTTACTGTGTTTAATGGTGAAGTGTGTAGCAAATTCGCTCATAGGTTCGTGAAGACAAGAAACAAACACCTGATGGTAAGCGATGATGTGGTCGACGAATTATCCAATGAATTTTCCGCGGGCCTCACATGATTTAGCGACGCCACTGAGAAAATTACATCATTTTATTACCTAAAAAACTAAGCTTAACTAAATTAAGGTTACAATCCGAAATGAGCAAAACTAAGTTAAATAGATTGTCATATCAACGTGTGCGAAGACAGACTCAGCAGACGCATACATTTGTATTAATTAAGCCCATCCCCGACTCCGCTCGTTAAAATTGCTAATTAAGTAAACGCTACTGCTCTTTGCCGTTAACTTTGTTTGTTAAACGTACGCCATTATTTTTATGAATGCCGGATATGGCTGCCATTTATAAAAAAAAAAAAAAAAATGATTTAGCAAAACCGATGATTACCCGACCGTTGTGATTTACCTACATTTTGATACAAGTGGAGAAATTTTGTTATAGCGACCGAGGAGGAGTCATTGTTATGGAGCCGAGTTCGGCCGTGACCAATTTCCACGTGTATCAAACGACGTTTTTCAATACACTTCCGAAGAAATAATTAATTGGGGTTCATCAGCGATTTGTGGGTATGTGTGTGTGGGTTACGATAAATACGATCAATTATAGCGGGGCGAGTTCGCGCACTTTTCCACACTAGTGCGGAAAACAGTAAATTGTGTACTTATGTACCTAAAGGCGATAGAAACAATATCGAGTTTTCAATTAACTGTATTGCAAAAATATTTGAATAAACTTGAACTCAAATTCAAATTAATTTCAATATACAGCTTAATTATCGACTTTAGCGTTGTGATATCGATTTTAATTCGATTTTTAAAGCACACAAAGCAAGGTTGCAATAGAATTTGAAGTTTGTCGTGAATTACAGTTTTTTCATACCTTTTATAATTTTATTATAAGTAATAAAAAAAATATCCCTTGATTGTACGTACTTACTGCTATAGTTATCCGTTTATCTCGTAAAAAAATCCATATCATATGGTAGGTGTGTGGCTTTTACCTCGAGTACGCATGGGGGCATATAAAATGCTTTAGGTATATTTCCAAAATTGTATAGCTCGGATAAAAACTGGAATAAAAATTTACCAAAGTTTTTGCTTAGGACGCAAAAATTTATGCAGTGACTTAGGGGCGTAGTTTAGGGGAGGGCGGTGGGGGGCGAAATACGAAAAGGGGCCGTTTTATTACGATTTTATAGAAACTAAAAACAAAACTGCGAAAGAAATAAATTAGTGACTGATAGGCTCGATATTATGAATATTGTAGAGGTCAATGACTGGATGCGAAACAGGTGTGCAACAGCGGATAAAAGATATCAAAAAGCCTTTTTTGGAACGCTAGAAAGCTATTTCACTTTTTTTCTACGTCAACGCGTTGTTAGGAGGTTCTTCTTGCAGTTACTGAAAGGAGTGGTTCACTCACAGTCATCCCAAACTGGTGAAAAAAAAGTTTTTAAAAAGACCTCAGGACATATGTTGAAGCGCTAGAGGTGAGGTGCATGAAATAAAGGGGCGGCGTATTTCCGGTCGGCCCCAAGTGGCAAAAACCAACGCTACTCCACTGCAATGACTGTATCTTTTGTGAGGGTGAGAGGCATTGGCAGGACTAGGATTAGAGACAGCTTTAACAAGGGCGTGCACTGTCAATCGACGACTTTATGCGCGGGAGCGTTTAAATGTTAAGACCATTATCCATTAAAAAACTCATTATTCGTATAAGATATTAAAATTTGGATTTTAGTAATACATACTACTATTCAAGATTGTTGTAAAGGCACAAAAAAAAGAAATTAGTTAAAAACAATGTTCTGCGTGGGAGCCATCGATATTTAGACTTTACTATGTGAACATGTAGTACCAGGCTACTTCAGTTTATCGACGGGGACAAGTAGGCCGACATCGGCAATTTCTTATTCTAATACCATTCCTTCCTAGTCCTGGGTATAATCGGTGTATGTCATGCAGCAAACGGCGGAACCTAGCAGCGTCCGTGGGTAGGCTTCTTAAAATATTTTGCCGGTACATACATGTATTCGCCCATGTATCACTTTAACCGCCGCTGACACGTGCGACATTGGCCTTTTAATACTAGCCATTGCCGCTCTATGGTATTTGTGTGGACCACGCACCGAACGTTATTTACAGGACGGATACTGACAGTCCCTGCCGTAAATTGTCGGCTGTGGTTGACACTGGAATGTCCACGCATACCCAGTCTCAAGTGCACGCCCATGTATGATCGGTGCTGGTCAGACATAATATAAGAGTCAGGTCTAACATTTGCTTGGATAATTGGATCTAATGTGGTCCTATTTTTATTTTGTATAAGCTCCACGTGATTTTTTTTTGTTAACCGACTTGTGCGTCCGAAAGACCACGTTTGTCGCTGCAATAATCAGCCCCTGTGGTATTTGTTGGTATAAAGGTGGGTTTCGTCGACCTCTACAATGTCGTTGTCCCCGCCGATCATTTCGCGGTCATGAGCTTCGGCCACCTCGCACACCTCACGTAGGTAGTGGTATACCTGAATGGCTGTTTTGCGGGTTACTCCTCCGTTTCTAGCAGCCTGTGACACTTGGTCTTTTCTAAAAAAGTGCAGCAAAAGTCTCAACGTGTTCAAAATTGACACATTGCTACGTTCAAAAAAAGTCCCTTTTAATGGAGACGTAATGACATTGCAGCCTGCCCTTCTACAACGCCATCTGAACCCCAATTTGTAATTCAATCACAAATTCACAATAAGTGTACCCACTTATGAGGTTAGAAAAATGCCTGCATATACGATTATACTACAAACTTAGTCCAGAAATTATTTTGTAGAACCCTTTTGTCTTTTTTGTACAAAAACTGTTCTTTCCATCAAGTTCAAAATAATTTTCCTAGAAAGTCCTTATAAAGTTCTACTTTTCAGAATTTTTTCATATTTTCTAAACTCTTGGTTCAAAAGTTAGAGGGGGGACACACATTATTTTTTGTTTTTTTTTTTGCGATTATTTCCGAAATACTTGACATTATCAAAGAATGATTTTAGTAAACCCCTATTCATTTTTAAATACCTATCCAACAATATATCACACGTTAGGGTTGAAATTAAAAAAAAAATCACTTCCTACTTTACATATAGGGGGGCTACCCTAATAAAACAATTTTTTCCAATTTTTATTTGACCACTTTGTCGGCGTGATTGATATACATATTGGTGCCAAATTTCAGCTTTCTAGTGCTAACGGTCCCAGAGATTAAGCGAGGACGGACAGACAGACAGACATGGCGAAACTATAAGGGTTTCTAGTTGACTACGGAACCCTAAAAATAAAACATATTAAATCTTACTAACTAAAAAAACACGAAAAAAATCAAATAAAAACCACTAAAACAAACTAAAATTAAAAACTAACAAAACGAAAATAAAAAGAAACAATCACTAAATAATATCAAATTACAACAACAAATTACAACAAACTACAACGAACTATCTAACGACAGCAAAAACTTTGGATCGCCCGAATATTGAGAATTCCCAATAGCATAGTTGAGGTAGGGTCGAAACTTTACCGTAACGAGAGCCACTTGTTATGGAAAAAGTCCCAAAAATTTTTTTAACCTAATTTTTTTTTTGTTTTCTGCACTGCTCATGGTGCCTATAAGCGTATGGTAACAATTCGAAAAACAAAAATTTTTTTAGTAAAATTTTCGAAAAATTCCATTCCAAAAAGACCCAAAAATTTTTTTAACCAAAATTTTTTTTTTCGTTTTCTTTGCTTCTCATAGCGCCCCTAAGGATATACTCCAACTCCTAAAAATCCGCCCCTAAGGCTACCCACTGACCAAAGTGAGTGTTGAGTGTCGCAGGAGATGATGGAGCAGGGCGCGGACGAGTGCAGCCGGGCGTCGCGCTCGTCGTCGTGCTCGCGCGGCTCGTGCGCTTCGCAGTCGTCGTTGGAGATGGACTCGTCCGAGGCGCTGGCGCACTCGTCGCCCAGCGTGTCGCTCGGCCACAGCGCCTCGCCCGGCTGCTGGGACAGCACGGGCTCCGAGCCCGACGACAACGGCAACGCGCCCGCCGCCGCCGCCGCCGACCTGCACACCGACAACGCGGCGCCGCACAAGGTACGCACGCGTGGCTCGCCGCCGCCGCCGCCCGCCGCCCGCGCCGCTAACGCTGCGTGCCTTGTGTTGCAGAGCGAGTCGGCGGCGTCGCTGCGGCGCCTGCGCGCGCAGTTCGCGTGCTCCATCAAGTGAGGCGAGCCCGCCGCCGCCGCGAGCCCCGACCTCTCTTGTCGTTGTCTTGTATTACATTTTCTAGTCTAGAGCCTGCTTTATTTCTTGTAGTAGGACCGAGACTAATTGATCACATATCTGTGTCGTACCTCCCATTAGGACCAACGGTGGAGCATATCTTTGTTACTTAAATATTGTTGTCGTGTGTCACCCGTAGCGCGGAGGTGCAGACTGTACAGAGCTCAGCCCGCTAACACTGTCCAAGTGTCCACTACCTACAAACTCCATAATCCATCTCCTTTGTAAAATACCGTCGCGTCGTATTGATTGGAAACAAAGTCCCGTAACAGTTGCACAACACTGTATATAGGGAAAAATGATTTTCTTTTGTAGGAACATTGATATTTATTGCACAATACATGTCATGGTCCACCCGTACCAAGTCTCATCGCAATCTGTTCAGATACTGGGGCGTGATTAGAATCCACACTTTTTTATTCATAGTATTAACTGGATAAATATTGATTTATCGACTCAACAAAACACACAAACATCGAAACAGCGCTCGGTAGACAGAGATCAACTTGCGCGCGAAGTATAATAAAAGTGGCCTCGTTGTGAGCGCGCCTGGCTGCGGTGTCCGGGCCGCCTCCGGTGTCCGGGCCGCCTCCGGTGTCCGGGCCGCCTCCGGTGTCCGGGCCGCCTCCGGTGTCCGGGCCGCCTCCGCCTGCAGCCCCAAGCCGGGGAGCGCTGTAGCGGCGCGCGCACTTGTTTAGAATTATTATGATGCTAGGAACCTTGGGGTCAATTTATACTAGCGCAGAGTCAGAACTTAACAAATTCAACCTTAACTCCACAGCGTAACGCACACATTACTTCTGAGATTTTAAAAAGACGCGCGCATTCTTCGGAATTCTCGCGTATCCATGCGCCCACTAGCAAAGCTACGCGTTATCAGTCGGAAATTGGCCAATTCTGAATTTAAAGTCAAATATTCGGTCTCTTTAGTGGTGCGAAGTGCGACGCGGGCGCGGGGAATGTCAGTGATTGGCTGGCCGCGCCATCGCGTCATAGACGTAACTCCTCATTCGTTCACTGCGTTACTGCATGCATCTAACAACGAAGACGATTGGCTCGCGAATGTATGAAATGCGCAAAACGATCCCCACTCTGACGCCGAGCGTTGAAGATCCGTGATGGCAACTGTACTACTGAGATTTTAAAAAGATGCGCGCAATCTCCGGAATTCGCACGTCTGCGCGTGAACAATGCTGATTGGCGCACATTCATTCTCGCGTATCCATGCGCCCACTAGCGAACCTACGCGTCATCAATCGGAAATTGGCCATTTCAATAGCACTGCTGCTGATGCCCATTACTACACGTAAAAGTGTGTATTCTGCGCGTATTCTGGCGAATACGCGCGCATTCGTGCGGTTTCGCTTTAGTTGTAAAGAATTTGACGCTTCGATGCGCTTCGACTCTGCGCTAGTATAAATTGACCCATATATCTTGTTTCTTTTTAGTTTGTCTTGATTCTTAACCGTTTCTGCACTAGTCTAAAAAGTTATTCTATTTCCGCACTGATAAACCAGTGTCGATATTTTTCGAAAAAAAATGATAGTAGGATGAAACCCATTAGAAAATGAAGAAAATGTAACAAAAATGAGAGGAAAAATAATTTACGGTCGACCTGAGGTCGAGAAATAGATGGGTGTGCGATTTTAAGGGTAAAAAACAGTTTTATCTCTACTTTCTGACAGTGTAAAAAAAATAATTTCATTACTGTAGTAAAATTTCTCAAAAAATGCCAAAAACGAAAAAACTCGAATTCGAAAATTCTTTTTCTTAATCATTAAGTACCTATGTAAAATTTTGAGTTATTTTAAAGTTTACAATTTAATTACTCGAAAACCATAAGATCGCATGTTACGTAGATAACCAAAACAAATGTAAACAGAAATATACTACTTATATATAATTAACAATCAAATCAGTTAATAAAGTTAATATTTAATGAGACACCTACAATATTTTAAGAGAGGTGTAGAAACTAAACGAAAGTGTGACGCCTTTAGAACATAAAAATGTTGGGTTGCCTGTTTGTTTCCTGGCATAACTATGGGTTGCCAGGTATCAACAGTTATGTATAAACATGTGTGTTTATTTTGATAAACAACAAATTCTATATCAAAATAAACGCTGTTTCATTAAGAATACGATGTTATAGAGTTGTCTACAAAAAAATCTGGTATGAATAACGATTGTGCATTTTTCTAAAAAAAAGTAAATTTTCAATTTTTAATTAATAATAGTCTGACCAGGAATTTCTTAGACAACCCACCCGCGTTATATTATTTAATACACTAAATTTATCATAAAATACGTTTCATCCATTAAACAAACCGGTGAAGGTAGTTCTTAACCGTACCCTCTACTATATGAAATAGCATCTCTAAAGTTTCTTAGAAAGTAAAGTCAAACTCTCTTGCTTGAAGTAACTCAGCCTGCAAGTGAATAATGGACGATGTTGTTCACTGCTCTGCAAAGAAGTTTCCTGTGCGATGAAGGCTCGCGTCATGTCTCTACTATGAATTTCCTAATCGTACTTATTGCTGTTTTAACGGGCGAAAAAATCTAAACTATTCCGGACTTTGTGCAAAACCTTTCGAGCTTGCTCTTTCATGCATTTTAGAGTAAATTAGGTCTGCAAGTCTGCACCTTGCACCACCCCGCCTCGCCAGCCGCGCGCCGGCGCCCTGCCTTCTGCCAAGTTCCCTCACGCGATATATAGAGAGAGACCGCACTCATAGAGCGGTGTGAAGGTGAACTAATACTATTGATACACGCTCAAAATTGCTACGATCGGACGACGGCATACGTAGTAGCGCGTACAAAAGAGATAGTGAGATGTTCCCGTTGCGTCACCACTCTTCCTAATGCCAATATTTTTCAAATTGTCACGTGAATGCGTTGTAAAGCCCCGTACGCACCATCCATCTTGACGTACGTCCCGCCAAGGCTACAGATCACTATATTAAATACTAAGTAGTCAAGGCCATACAGATTAAATGAACTGAAATCAACGATAAATCAGGGCTGCCAGGTGCAAAAAAGGGGTGATCGTACGACAACAAAAATTTAAATTAAACGAATTTTAGTTATTTAGAATAAAAACTTTGTACTTCTTCGTTGTACGATCTTTTCGTTTCAAAATATCGATTCGTACTGTCGTACGATCACCCCTTTTTTGCACCTGGCAGCCCTGATTTATCGTTGATATAGTCTGTTTATCCTTGGCGTACGTCAGGATAGATGGTGATGGTGCGAACGGGGCGTTTAAAATGTTGGGAGGCATGCTGCGAAACTGCGGTTGCAGCGTCACGTCGGTACATTTACACTTGTGAATTATGTTGGGGCACATTTTGTCCCGTAACGTACTGAGGCTACATTTAATTTTCGTCGGGTAGCGCGCACCGGTGACTTTTGTCAGGGTGACAATGTTTTTTTTTGTAATTTTTTAGCCAACTATCACGTGTTCAAGTGCGCGCACCAGACATTGGGTTCATAAGGACGGTGTCTGTAAAACAAAAGTCACCAGTGTACGTACACATTATTAAAAAGATATCTGCTATTGAGCTGCAACGAATTGAGATGTTTAATTTAAGGACGTATCATGATATCCTATTTTAAATTAAATAGGTATTGTATTTTTTGTGCCACTGCAGGGGCACTTATAAACCTTCAGAAAACAGTACATAGTGCATTTAAACTGACTCGTTCTTTCACACGTTACTAGAGATGAACAAATACTCCGGGGCTGGGGGCTTGATCTAAAGAGAAGTCAAGTTTAATTGTTTTGTGTCTGTAAATAAAGTCATTTCATTGTTGTAGTAACCTACTTCACTGATACCACTGTGTGTTATAGCCCGCATAGGTGGCTACATCAGGTAACGGCCTACGAAGTACCCCGCTCATACGCATACCGGACGATACCTGAAGAGACCTATCATATCGCGAGCGTGCGGCGCTGAATTCACAACTAGGTACTCGAATTCTTCCTCTTTATCTGAATGATCTGAAACGTGTACGCATAATGTCGCGTGGGGTGAGCCTAGTTAATATAAGACCTGTGTGTGTCGCGTTGCCAGGCCTCCGGATAAAGCCGGACACAGTCAGGCATTTTAGTTACATGTCCGGCTAAATCAGGCGGAATCTGGCCTGTCCGCCTTTTGTTAAGCTTTTAAATTTGAACATTTTGTTTAGAATAACATATTTGAGTTTTGTCTTACCTTATAACATTAGCACAAGCAGAGCGGCATGCAAGTCTAGCAATTATACCTATCACTTAATTTTATTGTTTTTTTTTTTTATTAGAATTGAAAAACGTATTATGAATATTTTATTATTATCAAAAAGTAAAGTTAGACTTTAAAAAAAAAAATGTTGGCGTTTTTGACCAAATGTCCGGCTAAATAGGACAGGCGTCTGGCTTTTCGGTTGTGGCTGTTGCAATAATGACTGTCGGTAGTTGGATGTATGTAGGTACCTTCCTACTTCTTCACATTATATTTTAACAAACCTTCAAACAAAAAATAGTTAGGTCTATATAGGTTGTGCAAACTGAATTCTTTGCAAACAAAAAGCAGCGTTTACCTTCAAATAATACGCTTGTGACACTCATTCTGGGTCATATAAACATTCAAGACTAGCATTTTTCGTTTTTATGTCACATCTGTTTGTATTAATGCATCAACCACCTTAAAAAAAAAAAAAACAAGTAAGTAGGTCTAGTATCCCTCCTCCCCCTCCCCGATAGAAATATTCAAACCTTTGTTAGGTTACGTCTTTGTACGTACTCTATGAATTATTGAATCGAGCATCAAACCATGAACTCAAATGTTTGTTCTAGTGAAACTCACAGTTTAGCCAACAATCAAGCTCAGTTTTTTTGCAAATTAAACATGCCCGTACCCTAGGCACCTCGTGCACTGCACTAGTGGCGACTGATCGTCGACGAAGACGGTCTGAAGATCAATACGCGCTCTTCCCGTACCTATTATTTTTTGCATTACTTAAAAGAAACGCGGATTGAGTCTGTTTTATAATGCTTATTGAGTAGGATGACAACACAACGAAAATATGCATCTTTGAAAAGAGAAAAGGATAGAGGGCTGCATTGTTTGAATCCGAGAGCTGTCACCCGCACGGCGCAGCATCCTATCGTGATAATGGTAGGTGCCTATAACTGTTCTTCGGATTTGATAGCATTCAATTTATCTTTATTGATTACATATATTTATTAACGTATAAACTTATTTTCAAAATATACTTACGCTCATTTATTTGTTATAATACTTAGTGGAACAGAAACATGGCCTATATTGCCTAGCTATAGGTTAAAAATAATTGCAAAAACATAGCTCTTCACACATTTTGAAAGACTAGAACATTTCTCTGAATTTAGAATGACTAGTAGTGGCTAGTGCCTCGCATCACTCAGGAGCATTCGCACCGGACAGGAGCGAGGGCTTAAACAGAGAGCAATGTTCCAACATAATATTGCAATAGCGAGTCGTCTCCGTCCGGCCTCTGAAGCATCGTAATCTGTAAGTAACTCGTATAACACAGTTTTGAAAATCTTTAAAATGCGATGCTTTAAACTGATGCGTCGCCGCCGTACTCGAGCAAAAATAATAAAATACTGTGCTATTTATGAATAATGCCAATGGTTAATTCTACAACGGACTTGAGCAAAATTTCCACTTGAACATAAGTAATTTAATAAGATTTAAGAATCTATCTGTCGTTCCGTATGAGCTGAGTGTAACGAGAAGACTGAATGAAGTGTCGACTAGCGTGTAGTAAGAGTATTATCTGACGACTATCCTTTAGGTTCAATTCATGTGATGTATTTGTCGTGTTAGGTATTTATATAGATGTGTAGCGATACTGCGCACGCGGCCCGCAGTCGCCTGGTCCGGCTGCACTGCGCGGTCCGGCTTCGTTGCGTGGCTCGGCTGCGTTGCGTGGCTCGGCTGCGCTGCGTCGTCCGGCTGCACTGCGCTGTCCGGCTGCATTGCGTGGCTCGGCTGCGTTGCGTGGCTCGGCTGCGTTGCGTGGCTCGGCTGCGCTGCGTGGTCCGGCAGCACTGCGCGGTCCGGCTGCACTGCGCGGTCTGGCGGCGCTGCGTGGCTCGGCTGCGCTGCGCGGCCCGAGCTATTTCTGTTGAAACAATTGCAGCAGCTGGCCGCGGACCGCTTGCGAAATACCGGTCACACTAAATATTATACTTTGAATAAATATATCTGTTTGTATCTGAATATAAAATTGTTAAAAAGTATTACTATTTTTTATTTATTCTCCACCCCGAATATTCTTACGCTCGTCGTCCTATACGACATAATTTACCTATTAATATTTCGGTAGCATAGATATACAGATATGAAGATAATGAAGATATCCGCAGCAGAACCAAGGTTACAGACATAGCTTGAAGAATCGCCAAACGTGGGAATATTGGTGGCAATATTGTCAGTAAAATTACCATGTCCGTTTGCCTGGCACGGCCCCACAGAATCTGCGTTTTAGGTGTGCACCAAAGCAATGTACTCGTCTCCAGGAACATATGTACCGCTTTCTTTTTCAATGTACCTCTGTAGTTTTGAAGAAATATGCAATAAATATAGTTAAATAATTTTCAGTATAGGTAGAAAATAATAATAATGAACGAAAAATATTAATATCATTGTGAAAAAAGCATGGGGTGCTTTGTGCCATATTTTCGTAAATCGAGCACCCCACGCTTTTTTCACAATGATTCAAAATTCTACTGACCTACAAACCATAATTTTTCTTATTATTTTAGCATATTTGTCCAATGTAAACATAACTCTTTAGAATTAACGCAACCTCGACATTAACCCAATAACTAATTCTGCTGACGCAAAATGCAAGTGCAAGAAACAGTTTTAGAATACAAAATAACATATTGTGACCTTTAGTGTTTAAGTAAACTAGGTATATAACATTATAAATAATTTAATTAATTTATTTAATATTTTTTAAATAATTTTTTTCGTTTTAAATATTGTAATCAATAGGATTGTCCGAAAAAACTACAATATACGAGCTTCTACCGCCTGTGATACAGGTTTATCCTAGTACAGGCACATAACATAGCATTTACCTTTGTAATTACTCTTAAGATTTTATGTAACCATTTTACCAAATTTTACCCTGAATAAACATATTATTATATATTATTATTATATTATATTATTATACAATGATAATAATGTTTTTCGTTCAATATTATTATTTTCAACCTATATTGAAAATTATTTTACACTTTTTAGTTTAGACCAGTGGTAACAGATGATACTTCTTACACAGTTCAAGATAATCAGTTGACTGATATGGAATCTTTTGATGGAAGCAAAGACATTTACTAAAACGTTTCTGGATGTTTCCAATGCGGTCTATGTATTTATGATAAAGTGGATTCCATATCTGAGACGCGTACTCTAGATGACTTCTAACAAAAGTGCAATACAATATTTTTAATGTTTTAGCATCCGTGAAACACTGAGAGAGATGAATAATAAAGCCAAGTACATAGCTTGGAAGCTTTTTTGACAATTGTATCAATGTGTACGTCAAAAATTAATTTAGTGTCGTGATGGACGACCAAGTCACAATAGTATTGCACTTTGGCAAGATCTGGCCCGCCAAAGTGTGTTAGCTATGACAGCACGTTTTCTAGTGTAGGTGATCACGGAGCACTTTGATGGGTACAGATCAAGTTTATTAATACGACAGTACTCTTCCAACCGATGCAAATCAGCCTGAAATGCTAACCTATCTTCGACCGTTGAAATGGTGGCAAAAATTTTATGTCATCAGAAAAGCACAGCATTTTAGAAGAGTGTAGGCACTGGTTGATGTCATTCACATAGATAACGAATAAGAAAGGACCGAGCAACGAACCCTGAGGTACTCCACTAGGCACATTTACCCAGCTAGACATATAATTGTTAATTACTACCGCCTGTGACCTGTTGTTAATGTAAGAGGAAAACCATCATAAGATCACGGATCCATAAGGAGTTTAGCTTTTTTATCAGAGTGGTCGATTCGATCAAACAACTTGCTATAGTCTGTGTAAACCACATCGACTTGTTTACCATTGTCCATAGCATCTGTAATGAAATCGTTAATTAGTATCAAATTAGAAGTGGTAGAGTGTCCATTTAAAAATCCGTGTTGGAAGAAGCTGAGTGAGCTAGCAAAGGCGGGATATAATTGGTTAATGACAATTATATCCACAATCCAAAGAGATTCAAGGATTGTCTATAGCATAGCTTGGATATAGGTCTATAATTAGTGACCTCAGTTTTTAACCCCTTCTTATGTACAGGTGTAATAAAAGCAGATTTCCATACTTTAGGGACAATACCAAGAGTCAAAGACTTGGAAAACAAAATAGAGATAGGTATGGCAATGGTAGGCGCGCAATTGATTAGAAATTTCGATGAAATTTTATCAGGGCCAGCACCTTTTGTTGGATCTAAGTTGCGAAGTAAATCGGTCACAGCATCAACATTTACCTCTATGTGAGAAATATCAGACAAAGTTCTATTATCCGAATGTATTAAAGCATATGGATTGGTAGAATTAGTATTAGAGGAAGTCATCAGTCATCATTGTCATCAGTCTTCGATGGGTGTGCGAAGTTCGAAGAAAATCGGATCGCCCAAAGTAGGTCAAAATCGAGTTCAAAGGCGTTCGTTACAAACATACAGGTGAAGCTAATTTAAGCGTGTTAAAAAAAACGGATTATTGTATTGTCATCAGTCTTTGATGGGTGTGCAAAGTTTGAAAAAAATCTGATCGCCCAAAGTAGGTCAAAATCGAGTTCAAAGGCGTTGGTTACAAACATACAGGTGAAGCTAATATAAGCGTGTTAAAAAAGGGGGCCGTGCTGAAAGCGTTTGGCTGGCACGGCCCCCTCTCGGCCCTACTCGGCTCGTGTAACTTGAAAAATATACAGCGTATTAAAAAGCTGCTTGAACTCGAGGAATGTACTCTATCAACACGTCATATGTACCGCAAAAGATATTATTCGCAATAACAAATAATATATAGAGATGTGCAAAGGGAGCCGTGCTGAAAAAACAATTATTTGAAAATTTTAAAAATTACGAAACAACCTGAGCTAAAAACTATTAATAAATAATTGTGTTTTGGTAAATAACATATGTACCGCTTTGGTTTCTCATAAAACTTGTTAAAATTAAAATTATGACCAATTTTAGTTCATTCAGCACGGCCCCCTATAGTTGCCTATGTAATTAGTGTGTGTGAAAGATTGAAGAGGAAGATAGTGTGAAGAGATGAGTGAAAGTCCAAAGTAAGTACACAAGAAGAAGAAGAAAGTTTATTTTTCACTGTCACAGATTAAAGTTTACGTACACACAAGAGTTCCACTAAGAAGAGACAGAAGGAGTGGTAGAAATATAGAAAGATGAAAGTAAGCGGACATACAATATAAAATCATGCGCGGCGAGATATCGCGGAACGGACATACGTTAGACGGTAGACTCGGCAAAACGTACTGCCTGGTCATGCATACCCGCGGACCGATGCGCGAGCGCAAGCGTAGCGCTATGATAGTGCTGTCTCGCTTGCGCGCGCGGCTCGTGTGATGCAACAGACTCGCCGGCCGCTGTACGATAGATGTATCGTATAACTACGGCCGGACAACTATTAACAAATTATCTACTAACACAAAATTGTCTCGGTCAGTTTGTTTATTGAATGTTAGGACAATAGTTGTTTATTTTATTCCTGATTCTATATCATACTAGTCGTTAGTGTCTGTACATATGTAAATAAATTATTTTATTTTAATTTTATAAAATTAATGAATTAAATATAATTTTGATAATATGTAGGTCACTACACCTACTTATATCTTTTTAATTAGGCTATGCAAAGACATTAAATATTTATATCTCTTTAAATCTCTTTGAGGCTATGCTTGTTTACAAAATTCGACGTGGTGAATTTTGTGTAGGAGTACATTCGTTCCAAATAACTTGCGCTTCTGCTATATTAATACTTTAAAAGATATATTCAATCTAAAATCTCATACATTACAACTGATGGGGTGACCATGATTCTACGTGAAAATGGATGAAAATGCTGCTGCATCTGACTAAGGGTCAACTCACACCGAAAGAGCGGCGAAGGGCAGCGAAGCGGAGCGCAGTTTCAGTTTCATATGAATTTTAACTTTATTATCATTAACATAATACTTATTATCGCATGAGAAACACGAACGAGAGAATTCCCCGGAATTCCTGCGGCGCCGATTGTGCAGTTACGAATAGTTACTGTAGTTTTTTGGGCACATCTTTAGAAACGAGGTTTCAATGGAAAGACTTGTAGTTCACGGTCGTGTTGAAGACAAGAGAGCCTGCGGTCGATCTCCGACTCGTTGGATTGATCTTCTCACCAGGGCTACGCAGTCGACAGCAGTACTGTGTGCGCGTACTGCCAACAACCGCCAGAAATGGAGAGATCGCTCGACATGCCACAGTCTTGGAGGCAAACGACGACGGCGCGCTGCAGTCCATTTGTATAGCGTATATGATTGTATAGCGCTATCTCAACATTTTTTGGTATGACTTCCTGTGAACGATGCGGAGACCTACATAAATACACTCACAAATCTGCCTGGATAGTACTATACGAGGACCTGTGTGTGAGCCAAACGAAAACCTTAATACATATGACCAGAGACGCCTTTACGAGTACTTATTTTTTTACAGTTTTTCTTATTATTTGCATTGATGCGAGGACCTAGTACTAGATAATTCACGAACGATATGAGGACGTTTTTCCAGGTAGGGCTTGTACTAAACGAGGACCTTTTCTGAATTATAGTATATAATAATAATAATAGCAGTTTCTTACACACTTCCATAATAATATTTGAGTTATATTATTAGATATATAACCAGTTATACACACCAATTTCTTGATTTAAGTACTATCAGAAGACTTAGCATGATTTAATTGGTAATGTTTAAAATAAATGAGAAGGTATTCTAAGCACTACGTCTCGACTAATAATTTTGATTTAGACTTTTAGAGCGGGTTCACATTAGGTTGGACCTGGTTGGCATGTATTTTAATAGCGTCGTACACATATGGGCCACCCGACAAAACTAACAGAGCCGACACTTTTACAGACACTGGTGTGGGTGTGGGTGTCGCCACTGTGCGGAATGCCCGGAGGACACGGTGGAGCACACAGTCGAGGTGTGCCCTGCTTTGGCAGAGCATCGCCGTGCCCTCGTGGGGGCGATCGGCGGCAGAGACCTCTCGCGCCAGGCCTTGGTTGAGGCCATGGTCTGGAGCGAGGAGGAGTGGTAGGCGGTCGCCGACTTCTACGAAGCAGTAATGCTTGCAAAGGAGGAGACCGAACGCATCAGGCAACGGCGTCCTCGCCGCCGCCGCCGGGATTCTGATCCCGATTTCCGGCCACCGTAGGCGCGGGCTTGTGGA
The DNA here is from genome assembly GCA_929112965.1 of Mythimna albipuncta. Taxonomy (NCBI): domain Eukaryota; kingdom Metazoa; phylum Arthropoda; class Insecta; order Lepidoptera; family Noctuidae; genus Mythimna; species Mythimna albipuncta. Next base: position 363,614 of record OV815969.1, on the reverse strand, counting down.
CAGTGAGCAATGGGTAGCTCGCTATCCGGCCGTCCGGTAACTGTCCGGACCAAGCCCAAGTCGACGACGGCGCGCATTGTTCCCGTGCGCCTCAAGGAGTTGTCAGCAACAGCAGGGACCCAGCCGGGTCGAAGCCTACTGGGGGCAGGGTTATCCGAAAGGAAGTTCGAAACCCGGCATGAAGGCTAGAAGGAACGGGGTGGGTCTTTTAGTTAGTAAGAGTCTGACACTATTTCCGCTCCGTCCAAAGGTACTAAAAACATGACTGAAGTGTTAAAAGTGGTGTGTAAAAATTTTAAGTGGCGCCGCCTAGCGGTTACACACGATCGTGTGTAAACATGAAATTTCGCAACCAAACCGAGGTCCACACAAGGTTGATGATAATTTTCTTTATTAAAAAATAGAAAGGCTCAAAATCGAACGTAGAATACGATGAACTGGGTCGGGCCATCTCAAAACTTACCAAAAGGTCCCCGCATTGAAAAGGTCCTCAGATATGCCTTATATGGTACCTAAAACAAACACACCCTCACACATATACCCGCACTCGCAGACACCCCCATATATACCATCACCCTCTTACATATATACATACACGTCGCACACTCACAAAGTCTGTCTGTCTGTCCGTCTATCCGTCCTCGCTTAATCTCTGTGACCGTTAGCACTAGAAAGCTGAAATTTGGTACCAATATGTATATCAATCACGCCGACCAAGTGGTAAAATAAAAATTGGAAAAAAATGTTTTATTAGGGTAGTCCCCCTATATGTAAAGTAGGAAGTGATTTTTTTTTTATTTCAACTCTATCGTGTGATACATTTTTGGATAGGTATTTAAAAATGAATAGGGGTTTACTAAAACCATTTTTTGATAATGTCAATTATTTTGGAAATAATCGCTCCAAAAGTAAAAAACAATGTGTCCCCCCCCTCTAACTTTTGAACCATAACTTTAGAAAATATGAAAAAAATCAGAAAAGTAGAACTTTATAAGGACTTACTAGGAAAATTATTTTGAACTTGATGGAAAGAACAGTTTTTGTACAAAAAAGACAAAAGGGTTCTACAAAATAATTTCTGGACAAAGTTTGTAGTTTAATCGTATTTTTTTTTTAACGTTTTACTTTACTCCTTATTATTCCAGTTATTGCATAATGTATTAATTATTACAAAATTAATGACGAAAGAGACTACCCTCAAAGACACAGACAATCCTAGTGTGGAGGATAGTGTATTTTATTTCATTATGTTCTTTTTCTGGACAGTAAAGGATTTATTATTATTATATTAAATCACATCCAGAGAAATCAGCTGTATTTAGATTTCACACAGAACAAATATTTTGACTAGTTTTTTTTTTTACGTTCACGTGCGGGATCTTTGAACGCATGGGTCCTCTAAATGCGTGGGGTCTGTAACATTTGCAACTCTTGCTACATGGCTAATCCGCCACTGAGTGCCGTCTAACCTTTGCAACAATGTCGAGTTTACTAGCAGTTTTGGACACAGTGAAACGCTAAAGTTTAGGTTTAATTAATTAACCTTTCAGATACCGTCAATTTGAGACACAAGTAAAATAATATTAAGACAATATCACATCTATTACTTTGACTGGCCTGTTGGTCTAGTGGTTATTAACCGTGACTGCTATGCCGGAGGTCGTGGGTTACATTTAAAAATATAAAACTATAGTTTTCCGCTGGTGTCAGGAGCAGGGTCCAAGCTACCGGTGGTTAGGGCTCCAGAGACAGGAACCTCCTCACAATGCGAGCTGTATCGAGGAGTACTGCCTTCTGTATCAGGCCTTTAATCCAACCGCACAACGACAGCTTCGACAGATGGTCGTCGAAGCTTTTGGCTATAAGGCCATTGGCGGTCACGACATTCGGCACGATGACAGCCGAGTCCACATTCCACATGTCGACAACCTCGTGTGCTAAGTCGAGATATTTCATTTGTTTCTCTTTCTCAGCTTTCACGAGATTCTCGTCATGTGGGATGGTGACTTCGACTATCATTGCGCGGCGCGCTAATTAAAATCTACATCAGGCTCATGAAGAGCCCGAAAAAAGCGCCTGTGAGGCTCCTTGCCTTTCCATATTTCCTTGCGGTCATCAGTAGTAAGTACCACAGGTTTGCCAGTTCTCTTTAGACATGGACAGCGGGGTGAGTCCCTTGTCCACTGCAACCACAGTGCGGTGCATACCCACGTCGGTTTTGAGAAAGTATTCTCTCAGGCTGCACACCTCGCGGTTGTGTAGAGTCTATGCATTCAAAAAGCCTCGACCTCCACACTTCCGTGGGATGTACAGTCTCATCACCGAAGATCGTGGGTGATGCATCCGATTTGCGGTCAGCAATGTACGGACCCGTCTATCCAGGGCGTCTAACTCAGTCTGAGTCCATTTGAGTATGCCGAAAGAGTACATTAAAACCGGCATGACCCAACCGTTGAAGGCGCGAACCTTATTTCCGCCTGACAGAAGGCTGTTTAAAACTTTCTTCACGCGGCCAAGGAAACGCTCTTTCAACGTTTGCTTCATGTCAGCGACGCTAATGCCTAACGCTTCCGACATACCCAAATACTTATAAGTTTCGGTCGAGGAGAGGGATCTAAGTTGTATGGAATCCGAGAGTTGAATTCCCTCGGATTCCACTATCTCCCCTCGCCTTACATGCATGACTGCACATTTGTCCACACAAAATTCCATCCTGATGGCACTACTGAAAGTTTCAGTTACTTTCAGTAGTTCCATCAGTTGCGAATTGTTGCAATATGTCAGTCCGATTTATCAAATTAAATTAGATTCTTATGCTAAAAGTCTAAACAGAAGACAAGCCCCTTCACTGTTAGGGTATGAGAGGATATTATTCACAATTCCGACCTGCAACTTGTCTAAACCTAGTGTGTCGAATAATTCCTCTCTCTCAGCATTAAATTGAACACATTCCATCAACAAATGATATACATCGTCTATTACCCCGCAGGTCACATCACATTTAGGGGATGAAGTCTTTCCCATTAAAAAGGCAAATTTATTTGAAGGAATTTGTCCAGTTCTAATTCTGTGTGGTAATCAGTTTTCTATTTAAATGACTATATGTGAACCAAGGTATACGAGGAGGCTGAGATTGGATAGTTTTGTACCATATACCTTTTTCCAATGATCTCTGATTGAAATATTCCTTCCACATGTCATAGCACTCTCTACTACATTTCGTTAATATTTCTGAATAGAATGGTCTTACATATACTTCTTGTCCTTCAGTACTTCCAATTTTTGCCAATCTATCAGCCTCCTCGTTACCTCGTAACCCAATGTGCGAAGGAACCCATTGCAACCTCAGATCCACTCCTTTCTCGGATAGTTCTTCTAGTTTAGAGAGTATATCATATGCTATCGGTGTACCTCTGCGCCCAGAGGCGCATCGAGCTATATGACATAAGGCACTTTTACTGTCTGAACATATAACCACTTTAGTGTCATTGATGAATGTTTTAATAAACGATAGTGCTTCTGAAATCGCAACAAGCTCCAACGATATGACACACACATTTCCGATTATCTTGAAACATCCATTAGCATTATGTTTCGACCGGACATAAAATGAAGCTCCCCTACCATTGTTGCTCATAGATCCATAAATTACTACCCAATCATTATATTTCTCTATTAATTCCTTCATAACATCATGTTTGATCAAATTTGTTTCAAGAGTCTTTAGCTCGTTGCATGCTCTCCAAACTAACTGAAATTATATTATTCACATTAAGTATCTCCATTGGAGAGGACGAGGCAACCTGAACATCTTCAACTTCATTTATAATAGTTGCAAGTAAGGGAATCTTTTTGTATGTCCAAAAACTATCTATCTATATATATAAAAGAAAGTCGTGTTAGTTACACCACTTATAACTCAAGAACGGCTGAACCGATTTGGCTGAAAATTGGTGGGGAGGTAGCTTAAAACCAGGAGACGGACATAGGATACTTTTTTTAAATTTTTTTTTTTTTAGGGTAGAGTAGAGTAGAGTAGGGTAGGGTAGAGTAGGGTACAGTAGGGTAGAGTAGAGTAGGGTAGAGTAGAGTAGAGTAGGGTAGGGTAGAGTAGGGTAGAGTAGGGTAGAGTAGGGTAGAGTAGGGTAGAGTAGGTAGAGTAGGGTAGAGTAGAGTAGAGTGTGGTTGGGTAGAGTAGGGTAGAGTAGGGTAGAGTAGGGTAGAGTAGGGTAGAGTAGGGTAGAGTAGGGTAGAGTAGGGTAGAGTAGGGTAGAGTAGGGTAGAGTAGGGTAGAGTAGGATAGAGTAGGGTAGAGTAGAGTAGGGTAGGGTAGAGTAGGGTAGAGTAGGATAGGGTAGAGTAGGGTATAGTAGGGTAGAGTAGGGTAGAGTAGGATAGGGTAGAGTAGGGTATAGTAGGGTAGAGTAGGGTATAGTAAGCTGAAGTAGGGAAGAGCGGGAGCGAAGCCGCGGGCAAAAGCTAGTTGGTAATAAATGTATGTAACTCCTTTATAATTTAATCGTTTTATTGTTCGTACAAGATAGAGATTTCAACCCATATTTGTAAGCTAGAAATCTTCTTGAGCTTGATTCTGTATTTTCTGCAATTAATATAAATGTGAATTCGCACTGTTATCGTAAATAAAACAATTATAATCTATACGACTCCGGACTATTGCTAAATAAATTCTGCGTAAATGTTTGGGGTGTATACCCCAAGAAGTACCTGCCAAAACTTTGAGTATATTTAAATATTTTTGTGATTTCCTGACTACCTCATTAATATGTCGTCCCCAACGTAGCGATCTGTCAAGCCATAGCCCCAAATATTTATAACTATCCACTAATACTAACGCATGATTGTTTATTTCCAAAGTAACATTTTGTCTCCTAAACCGCCTACTAAAAATACATAGTTTTGATTTTGTATTTGACACACTCAATCCTAACTCACTTAGACAAGACGATAAAGTATCTAATGCATCTTGTAATTTAATTGTACTATCTGAAACATATTTATCTGTACTATACAAGACAAAATCGTCAGCATACTGAGTACTGACACATATGTACATTATTAATTTTTTTAAATAATTTAAATGTTACAATATTAAATAGTATTGGGGAAATAGGCTCTCCCTGGGCTAGTCCTAAACTTGTATATCTAATAATAGTATCACCTTCCTGAAATTCATCGACAATCTTATGATGTCTTTCATTCAGAAAAGACCATAAATATGAACATAATTTGTTACCGATCCCGATTTCATTTAATATCGATGTCATTTTATTAACTAATACATTATTATATGCACTTTCCACATCTACAAAACAAGCAACAGTTTCGTGACCTTTCGAGAACCCTAATTGAATTTGAGTGGTCAATCTTGCTAAGCAATCTTGACATGATTGTCATCTTTTAAAACCCGACGTGTATGGGGGATAGAATATTATTTTTCTCCACAAACCATTCAAAACGTTTCGTCAGTATGGAATGAAAGATCTTACACAAACATGATATCAGGCAAATAGACCTTAATTTTGGATTGTTATCTGAGAGTGTAGCTGGTTTAGGAATAGGCATCAAAACTATGTGCCGCCACTGCTCAGATACGACACTAGTATTTAAAATACAATTATATAAATTTACTAAAAATCCAGGCCAGGCAAGGAATTTAACTAATTTTGCCATCGATACGATAAGAAGAAGACTAAAAATATATTTCCGGTAGTTGGTAAATTAAATATCATAGAATAGGAAACTCCGTCCTCTCCAGGCGCTGTGTCCTTAGTTTGTAGTGAGTTACATAGTTCTTGCATCGTCACCGGGAGCTCTTACTGTGTGATTGATGAGTTAAATGTTGGTTTTTCATAGCTTACGTAATCAGGAGTTAAACTACAGATGAGAAAAAGTTTCTGGTTTCCTGATGGATATGATCTAGTTGTACTACACCCTTTTAACCATCGCATTTTCTTTCACATATCTGATACTGTTGTTGATTCATCAATACTGGTATAGAAATTACGGCGCTCAATTATTCGTGCTTTATTAATAATAATAATAAAATTGCACAACTATCACACAGCGCCGTCTAGTCCCATGCTAAGCAGAGCTTGTGTCATGGGTACTAGACAACTGATAAACATACATATATATTTCTAAATACATACATATTATAGATAAATTACACCCAGACACAGAACAAATGATCGTGCTCATCACACAAACATTTGTCCTAGGTGGGAATCGAACCCACGACCTCCGGCATAGCAGTCAAGGTCACTAACCACTAGACCAACAGGCCTGTCTATTGATAGTTTTCTTAGCGATTAATGTTTTTTCTTCTAAAATGCTTAAGTTAAAGGGAGTAGGATTTGACCTAAACTTACTAAGTGCTAACCTTCTTTCAGCGACTAGTTTAGAGAGCGTTGCATTCCAATAAGACTTTGGTTGGAATCCCGGTTTAAAGTTTGTGCACTGTTTTGTTTATGGTACATATTTATCTGCGGCACTATTTATAACATTTATGAAATAATCATAGTTTTGCTGAATATTAACTTTTGCACTATATGGTAACATAGTTTCTTCTAAGCTTTTGGTATATTTCTCCCAGTTGGCCAATTTATATTTACGTTTTTTAATTATGTTTGTAGCTTCCCTATAATTACTTTTGATTTTAATGCACATATGGTCACTACCTAGATTTTCACTTAATACATACCACTCAAATTTGCAAGCTAGGTCTGTGGAAATAAATGTGATATCATGAGAAGTTTTTTGTAAATAACTATTGACCAATTTTATTCGCGTGTTCTCCGAGATGTATCCCGCATCCAAAGCTGCATTAAAAATCATCGTACCTCTTGTATCTGATTTACATGACCAATTATAGTGGTGTGCATTGAAGTCTCCAGCAATCAAACATTTACTATTAAATTTAGTGAAAATTAAATCCCAGTCAGACTGAATAGTATGTACCGAGGAAGGGCAATATATCAAGATGATATTTTTAATCTCTTTACAATTTAAAAGTTTTGACGTATTTTATTTCGATTCCTGAATTATTATGATTTAAAATCCCCAACTGTACTTTATTGATTTGTGTATTACTAGCTGTCCCGGCAAACGTTGTTTTGCCATATAAATAATTTTTAAGTAATTTCTAAAAATGTTAAGGGAGGACAACCCTTATCACTAAGGGGTATGAAAAATAGATGTTGGCTGATTCTCAGACCTACTCAATATGCTCACAAAATTTCATGAGAATCGGTCAAGCCGTTTCGGAGGAGTACGGGAACGATCCATCACTTTTGTTATATGAGTTTTCTACCTTACTGTAAGTATTTTCTTGTGAATGTCCCTGTCCATATGACCTCCTTTTTGTTTTTTTTTTTGTTTTTTTTTTTTTTTTTTTTTGTCAGAATGTGTGTGTTTTGTGTGTGTTTTAATCTCTGATTTCTGACTGTCGTCCGATTCCGATTCCTCAAATAAAATCGTTTCTTCATGTCTAACAGCCTCTGTTGCCACTACTTCTCTATATGATCTTATTCCTGTGTGTTGTGTGCACTCCGTTTGAGCTGACTGTTGGCTTATTTCATTAATATTAATTGTATTCAAATTTTGTTTTATATTAATTTCATACTCTTTTCCTTTGACTTTATATATTTCTAATCCTTCCGTATAGCTGCAGTTCATTTTAGACATTATATTTCTAATTTCCTTTTCTTTCAAAAAAACTGGACATTTTTTATACATTGCCATATGTGGACCCTTGCAGTTTATACATTTAAAAACTGTTGTCTCACAGTTTTCATGATTATTTCCACATTTATGACATAAGATTTTTTTTAAAGGGCATGTTCGTGAAAGGTGACCAAATTGCTAACATCCTGAACATTGAGATACAGGGAATACGTAGGGCTCAACTTGGAATCTACATCCAAAACCATATACATATGACGGTAAATTGTAATTTTTAAAACATAGACGGATTATTTCAGAGTTTACCCATTTGCCATCACTATCCTGTCTTTTTAGTCGTTTTGCAGTTAATATCCTAAAATCACACGTAAAGTTCTCTAATACTTCTTTATCTTCAATTTCTAAGTCCACCTGCCGAAGTATACCGTAGCAAATCAGTGATTCACCTACTATATTAACATTTCCTTCCAAATCGTCCACTATTTTCTCACAGTTCAACATCTGTTGCATTTTCTTTTTTTGTCAAAATATATACCCTATAAGGGTTCTTATAAACCAATTTTACTTTATTTCCAAAATTTTGAGTTCTCAAAAGTTTTGCCATTCCAAACTGCCTTGGCAGTGCTTTTTTGGCCGTAATGCACACAATATATTCCTCGGGCTTCAAATTATTACTCGAAAATCTCAATTCTAGTTCCTTTCCATTGTTTTTTGAGTTTCTTCGTGTTGGTTTTTTACTCATACGTTTTATGGTTTGAAACCCATCACACCTTCAATTATTTCTCCGTCACCATCATCATCTTGTCTACCTCTCTTTTCTGGAAATACTTGTTGCTCTCTATTTAAACCAGAGTTTGCCTGATTTACACCTGTATGTTTCTCCCTCTCCATTCTTAAATTTACTTGTTGCTCACTCTCCTCATCAAGGGCCGAGCCACGCCCGCTAAGACTGCGCGCGCGCAACTGGTTGCAAATTGATGTGGGCAAAAAGTTTCAGATCATCCATATAAGCAGATGAGATAGGACCTGACCACCTCTTCTTCAACCGATAGCCCAGACCTGAATCCTCCAGCAACGTGCTTAAAGGATTCAGGGCTAAGCAAAACCAAAGTGGACTCAAACTGTCGCCCTGAAATATTCCCCGTTTGATCCATATAGTGGCCATGGCCATGTCTATGAGGAGTAGCTCCTTAGTGCCGCGGGATCCGTTCCTACATCCATTCTGAGAGGCAAACATAATTGAGTTGTTCTTAATGTGTAGAGTAATTTTCACTCTCAGGAAGGATGTAAGAAGTTTATAGACCGTCGACAAACATGTAATCGGTCTATAATTCTTGAGATCCGCGGTACTACCCGTTTCATGGAGCAGGTGGGTGGTACCAGTTGTTAAAATCTGAGGCAGTGACCCAGACTCTAAGGATGACTGGAATTATGATGCCAAATCGCGTGTGAGCTGCTATACCACTTAAGTCAAAAATTATGCAGTCCGTCCGGTCCCGGAGACTTCCAATCTGGTAACGGACGTACTGCTCTGGCCACATCTAATAGGGTGATGAAAACTTTGTCCATTTCTGGTATAGCCTCGCACACGCGCTCAACATCACGCATCCAGTCACCGTCATTGTGACATACGGGCTCCAACTATATGCTGCGCCCGAATATTATTATTATTATTATTGTTTTATTATTGTGGCAGCGTTGAAAATCGCGGCCAAATAAATAACACATATTTAATTGTTAAATAAACAGGCATCATAGATGTATCGCATACTTATTATTTTCATGAATAATCTAAAGTATCAATTCCGTTTATGTAGTGTAAAGTTAGAGCAATCAGTTTCAATTTTTTTTTTATAACTACCTCCTTTTTGTTGTGCCATCTTTCGTTTGCTAGAGTCTATCAGTTGAGCTCCAAATCGCATGGACACACACCACAAACGAGCTATTGCATTATACTTACCTCACAGAACAATTAAAAACACGTTCTGGATGCATGCACTGATTTTCGATCGTCTGTGCCCCCAATAACCGCGGCGGACGCGGGTGAGTCGTTAGTCAGATGCAGCAGCATTTTCATCCATTGTCACGTAGAATCATGGTCACCCCATCAGTTGTAATGTATGAGATTTTAAATTGAATATATCTTTTAAGGTATTAATATAGCAGAAGCGCAATTTATTTGGAACGAATGTACTCCTACACAAAATTCACCACGTCGAATTTTGTAAACAAGCATAGCCTAATTAAAAAGATATAGGCAACTATAGGGAGCCGTGCTGAAAAAACTTAAATTGGTCATAATTTTAATTTTAGCAAGTTTTAAGAGAAACCAAAGCGGTACATACGTTATATACCTGATGTCAATTATTTATTAATAGTTTTTGGTTCAGGTTGTTCCGTAATTTTTAAATATTAAAAAAAAAATTTTTTTTCAGCACGGTCCCCTTTGCATCTATATATTATTTGTTATTGCGAATTCATAATATCTTTTGTGGTACATATGACTTGTTGATAGAGTACATTCCTTGAGTTCAAGCAGCTTTTTAATACGCTGTATAGTTTTCAAGTTACACGAGGGCCGTGCTGAAAGCGTTTGGCTGGCACGGCCCCCTTTTTTTTGCATATTTCTTCAAGAGTACATTGCTTTGGTGCACACCTAAAACGCAGATTCTGTGGGGCCGTGCCAGGCAAACGGACATAAATTACCACTTCGGGCAATATTGCCGGCAACGCACATCTCTATGCCAAACTTAAGTGGCAATGGGCAGGGCACATAGCTCGCAGAACATATGGTCGATGGGGACAAAGGTTCTGGAGTGACGACCGCTTACCGAACGATGCAGCGTTGGAAGGCCTCCCACAAGGTGGACCGATGATGGTCGTGGGAATCCGATGGATGCGAGACGCACAAGACCGCTCGTTGTGGCGACGCTTGAGGGAGGTCTATGTCCAACAGTGGACGTTTCTTTCGGTTGAAATGATGATGATGATGATGATCTGACGTTTCCGCTTTATATATTAAATTTGTTAATAAAAAAATAGATAAAGTATCACAAAGTAATACTAAAAAAATAGATAAAGCATTACAAAGCAATCCAAAAGATGACCATGCTTGTGGACACAACGCGTCGCGCGCTGCGTATTCACACACATACGCACAAACCGATCAGTGTTGCGATTCCTGACCCGACCACGACATGGAACGGAGATTTTATTATGGCACAAAATGCTTATTTTAATTTTGTTTTATTGTGCCACTTATCCCAGGACTTTGTGCCTTGTACTTTTTGAGTAATAGGAGTACGATTGTGGTCGGGCTGGGGATCACGGTTCCTGACCCGACCACAACAAGATCTAATAAAATATAAAATATATCGATTTTTATATCCTACAAAATTTTTACTCGGAATGCTGAAATTTAACTCTGGAAGAAAGGCGTAATTACTTTTTACTCGTCTACGCTTGTCGAGTTCTTCGGGGTGAATTTGATTGTCCTGAATTAGTTGCTCAGCTGGTGAGGTTGTTTGTTCCTCCTGTACCTAAACAACACCTCAGGCCGCGAACACACCGATTGTTAGCTGATCCTTTATCGCAGACAGTGTCAAGAGCTAACTCGCCACTCGTTCGTGCGCTTTCTGTGCTTAATGCTCTTCTGACTCTAACACCAGAGTGTGACTTGTTTGCTGGGAGATGGATAGATGTGTGTCGTGAATGTCTGAGGTTTTGTGAGAGGATGGATGAAAAATAATATAATACGTTGTCTTATTTGGTTTTGTGGGATATTTTATTTTATTTTATATTAGTGGTAATGTATATATATATATATATTTCTCTTGTTTCTGTACAACGCATTAGTTTAGTTAGACTGTAATGATGTATAAGTAAATTGTAAATAAATAAATAGTGGGAAGTTACTGATTTTGCCAAAAATATGTGTCAAATTGTGCCCATGGCCAAAGATTTGTGTGCATCTGGATTGAGGGTCCATTTTTTAAATCCTTATGAACGAAACAAGATTTACGGGGAATTTAGTTAAAAATTAGTAAAACTTGCAACACAGCAATGAGCCATAAATTTCTTAAACGTAAAATAAAAAAGTTATGATTAAATAACGTGGGCCCTCAATCCAGACGCTTGCATAAAGAGGCATAGTCTAGATCGGAAAGTACGATGTCTGCGTAAATAATTATTATTTAGGAATTTCTTTAAGAATTTCTAAAGCATTTTAAGAAATTCTCAAATCTGTAGAATATCAAATCACAGATTTATTGCGGTTAACCTTGGGCCCTTTTTTTTTTTTTTTTTTTTTCGATGGGAAAAATCATCTTATGACAACCCCCGCTCTTGGGCGGAGCGGGAGATAGTGTCAGACTCTTACTGACTAAAAAACCCATCCCGTTCCGTCAAGCCTTCATACCGGGGCTCGAGCGCCCTTTCGGATAACCCTGGCCCCAGTAGGCTTCGGCCCGGCTGGGTTCCTGCTGTTGCTGACAACTCCTTGAGGCGCGCGGGAACAGCGCGCGCCGTCGACGACTTGGGCTTGGTCCGGACTGTTACCGGACGGCCGGACAGCGAGCTACCCATTGCTCACTGTACGCAAGCCCGCGCCTACGGTGGCTGGAAATCGGGATCGGAATCCCGGCGGCGGCGGCGAGAGCGCCGTTGCCTGATGCGGTCGGCCTCCTCCTTAGCGAGCATTACTGCTTCGCAGAAGTCGGCGTCCGCCTGCCACTCCTCCTCGCTCCGGACCATGGCCTCGACCAGGGCCCGGCGCGAGAGGTCTCCGCCGCCGATCACCCCCACGAGGGCACGGCGATGCTCCGTCCAAGCAGGGCACACCGCGATTGTGTGCTCCACCGTGTCCTCCGGGCGTTCAGCACAGTGGCGACACCCGGGCGTCACTTCCGCTTTGATTCGGAACAGGAACCTCCCGAACTTGCCATTTCCCGTGAGGACCTGTGTCATGCGGAAGGTAAGGACGCCGTGAGGTCTTTCCAGCCACGCCTCAAAGAGGGGACTTATCGCCATAATTGTGGCGTGCCCATGACGGGGTTGCGATAGTCGCTGACGCCATTCCACCATGAGATCCCGCCGAAGCTCTATCCGCCATGCCGCGACCTGTCGCGGCAGAGGACTTTCACCCCGGCGTTGCATCTCCACGCGCATGTCGTGCATGTGTGCAAGGACTGTTGCCTCCAGATCCCACGGTGGTAGGCCAGCCAGAAGGCTCGCCGCAACCTTGGGCCCTCAATTCAGTAATGTCATTTATACACACATCACTCACATTCTTTAATGTGCAAAAACTGAATTTATTTGACGAAATACATAGGTACGTACATACGTCTTTATTATATTCTAAATAGATGCCTCTATAAATTAGTAAAAAAGAAATAATGAACCAAGAGTTAATCGTTTAAAAGTAAATGAGAGTTGAATTTTACTGAAACGTCTAAACTGAGGGCCCAAGATTTTCGGCTTTATTGACTAGGTAGACTGAACGTCATGGATTAACGCAAAGTAGATTAAAATTTCTTACTATTTTTTAACTAAATTTTAACGTATCGTCCGTTTTTCTAGATGCTATAATTTAAGAGAAAATTGATTTTCAATTTTATAAAGGAGAATATTTTGTAGGGTGACCATAAAGTTTATCGTACCCTAGGTACATTTTGTAAAGCATAGAGTCAAATTCATACACATTTGCAAATAAAAGCATTATAATAATATATCTCATTATACACCGTTAAATTTTAATCATTTTAATCCCGTGGAGGGTCGATCTGGTATATAAAACACTGTCGATTTGTACGGATAAAATTAAAAAATAAAGTTTTTTTTTTCACAACTCTTTACAAATCGATAGTGTTTCATGTACCGGATCGACCCTCCACGGGATTAAAACGATAAAAATTTAGCGATGTTTAGGAGACAATTTTGTGAGGTAGATGTGATTTAATTACTTTTTTTAGACTGATCGGTATGTGCACGCCACAATCATGGCGGTAAGTCCCCTCTTTGAGGCGTGGCTGGAAAGACCTCACGGCGTCCTTCCGCATGACGCAGGTACTCACCGGACATGGTTCGTTCAGGAGTTTCCTGCACTCGATTCATACGGAAGTGACGCCCGGGTATCGCCACTGTGCGGAACGCCCGGAGGATACGGTGGGGCACACAGTCGAGGTGTACCCTGCCTGGGCAGAGCATCGCCATGCCCTCGTAGAGGCGATCGGCAACGGAGGCCTCTCGCGCCGGGCCTTGATTGAGGCTATGGTCGCCGACTTTCGCGAAGCAGTAATGCTCGCTAAGGAGGAGGCCGACCGCATCAGGCAACGGCGTTCTCGCCGCCGCCGCCGGGATTCTGGGCCTCAAGTCTGCTATTACAATAGTGTCAGAATGGTCTATCATTGATTTCATAATTGTTGATTTTGACAAGTTTTGGTAATCTACTAATATAATGGCGTCATTATGACTTTCCGATGGTCAACCACTGACACTCCATTGAAAGAAATGGCATAGAATGGTAATCTCGTACATAATGACTGATGAATATCTGACGTATGTGGTAATCTTTAAACATTTTGACAGTTCCTTTGATCAGTGACCTACCATTACGACGTCACTGCGCAGTAAGTGCTTTTAATAAGCTCGGTATTATCATTCTACCACAATTCTATTACAAGACCATTGACCGATCAATGATCGATCATTATGAATAAGCAGATTACAAACTTTTAGCAAAATGACAATGGGATCGTGTTGGAATGACGAATTTATAAAAATAGCAGACTTGGCCATAGATCTCGATTTCCGGCCACCTTAGGCGCGGGCTTGCGAACAGTGAGCAAAGGGTAGCTCGCTATCCGGCCGTCCGGTAACTGACCGGACCAAGCCCAAGTCGACGACGGCGCGCATTGTTCCCGCGCGCCTCAAGGAGTTGTTAGCAACACCAGGGACCCAGCTGGGTCGAAGCCTACTGGGGCCAGGGTTAGTTTCGAAAGACAGCTCGAGCCCCGGTATGAAGGCTAGAAGGAACGGGGTGGGTCTTTTAGTCAGTAAGAGTCTGACACTATCACTCACTCCGCCCAAGAGCGGGGGTTGTCATTGGATGATTTGTTCCCACAATAAAAAAAACCGGCCAAGAGCGTGTCGGGCCATGCTCAGTGTAGGGTTCCGTAGTTTCCCGTCCGTCACAATAAGTGTACCCACTTATGAGTTTAAAAAAATGCTTGCATAATATACGATTATACTACAAACTTAGTCCAGAAATTATTTTGTAGAACCCTTTTGTCTTTTTTGTACAAAAACTGTTCTTTCCATCAAGTTCAAAATAATTTTCCTAGAAAGTCCTTATAAAGTTCTACTTTTCAGATTTTTTTTTTTCATATTTTCTAAACTTATGGTTCAAAAGTTAGAGGGGGGAGGGGGACACATTGTTTTTTTACTTTTGGAGCGATTATTTCCGAAATTATTGACATTATCAAAAAATGGTTTTAGTAAACCCCTATTTATTTTTAAATACCTATCCAACGATATGTCACACGTTAGGGTTGAAATTAAAAAAAAAATCATTTCCCACTTTACATATAGGGGGGCTACCCTAATAAAACATTTTTTTTTAAATTTTAATTTTACCACTTGGTCGGCGTGATTGATATAAATATTGGTACCAAATTTCAGCTTTCTAGTGCCAACGGTCACAGAGATTAAGCGAGGACGGACAGACAGACGGACAGACAGACATGGCGAAACTATAAGTGTTCCTAGTTGACTACGGAACCCTAAAAAAGACTGTTCGGTATATTGTTTGAATTCAGAATTTGCTTTGTATGGCGCAATAATTTAATGATGGTATAGTAAATATTATTATTATCAGAATTTTATTTTAAGGATGTCGAAGTAAATAGGTAGGTAGGTACCTACCTATATTATTCAAATATTGTCTATTTAGTCCAGTCCAATTCGAATTGAAATAAAACATTTTGATGAAGTGTAAAAAGTTTAGCAACTGAGGCGAAATTCAGCCGAGCTGTACAGGCGAGGGTATTATGGAGCTGAGTGTGCTGTGACAAATTTCCATGTTTTTCAATACACTTAGAAGAAATACTTTCTTTGATAATTACGACACATTTTTTGATCACTTATTACTGAAGAAAGAGCATCGAACAAGTTGACTCGAAATTCAAACTGGCCACTAACAAAAAAGAAAATAGAACAAAACGTGCTATTGACGGGAGCATTATAGAAAATTTAAACTATAGAATCTTGGGGAAAGTGAATTTTGTTTGTTTGATGAATATATGATTTGGCCGACCAAATTGTCTTTTAATTATCTCACAGATGGTGTAAAAAGTAGAGTGCAACATGACCCACGGGGATAAGGCTGTCTTTGTCTTGAGCGGCTTGAATTCCTAACTTCACTCAGGTTTCTTTATTAACTCCTCCCTCGCAATGCTCAGGAGTTAATTATATAAATCCCTCACTTTCTTTCGGGATGAGTGAAGTGAGGAGTTCACGCCGCCCAAGAAAAGACAGCTTATCCCCGTGTTGCATACTCTACTTTTTACACCATCTGTGAGATACCTAATTAAAAGACAATTCGGTCGACCAAATCATAAATTAGAGAAATACAAGTATTATATTTACAAGTTCATCAAACAAACAAAATTCACTACCTACAAGATTCTACGAGTATATTATAGTTTAAATTTTCTATAATGCTCCCGTCAGTAAGCACGTTTTATTCTATTTTCTTTTTTTTTGTTTGTGGCCAGTTTGAATTTCGAATCAACTTGTTCGATGCACGTACATTTTAATTTACAATGTTGACGATTTTCGATGTTCCAAATTCAAATCTCATTATTACCTAGGGATCGGCCATACTGCATTATCTCCCTAGGGATAGTTCCGTATGGTGTCCGGACGTAAAGAATAACACCATCCCATTTCTTCCCGTGGGTGTCGTAAGAGGCGACTAAGGGACATTTTGAGACCGTGCGTAATTTAAAGCACTGAAGGTCACAGCATGGTTTAGAAGATCAGAAATTGCCAACGGAACTTCATACTCAAACAAATATCACAATGAACTACTATGACTATGACAATACAAATAAATGAATAGTTGTAAATAGTTATACTGAAAATGGTAACCTGATGATAGTGATGGAGCTGGAAGATAGGCACCGGAACTAATCAATGTATCCTACCCGTGTTTGGGCTTATTAGAAATGTCATGAGATGCACTTTGGCTATAAGGTACTATCGAACTGAGGAGCCGGAAGGTGGAAGGTAGACACGGGAACTTCATATGAATATGATGTATTTTAGCAGGTTTGAGTTAATTGGAATTGACATGAGAAAAAAGTACTCTGGCTGTAAGTGTATTGCAACTAAAAAGTATGAAATAAAAAAACTTTTTATAAAAAAATATAACCGACTTCACTAAAAAAACACTAAAACGATCAAAATAATTTTAATTTCGGAAGTCTGTGTTAAATAAGGAACAAACAATAACGAAAAACAACAACTTCCAAAATTAAAATTATTTTGATCGTTTTAGTGTTTTTTTACTGAAGTCGTTTATATTTTTTTTATAAAAAGTTTTTTAAAATATCAAATCATTACTAATCAACGTTCAAAATCCCGACTCGTCCGTGTCGGGTTGCCCTAAGGTCCCGATCTGTTTTATTTTGAGAAGTAGCCTGAAATAGCACTCGCCCGCCGCTGCCGTAATAGTGTAATAATTAATTTAAACATTGATATTCCAGACTTTAGTCAGCTGAACTTTTGATCAAATGACCATCGTTATTTTAAACTGTTGATTTGTACGTTGTTCTTTTGAAATTTGCTCAGGAAAGTTTTGATTTTTAACCGACTTCTCTATTAGGCAACCGACAAAATGATAGTGATGGGTGACATGAATGACCGAAGTATAATTGAAAGCAGGAATGAGATAGCAGAGTGTATTAGACATGCAGCGAAAGATATTTTGGGAGAAACGAGAGGAAACGGCACAATAGATAGGGATACATGGTGGTGGTCGATAGAAATTCAGAATGTGTTGAAAGAGAAGAAAAGAAAGTTCAAGGAATGGCAGCGTGTAGAAGCGGGAAATGGTAGTCTGAAAGCTGAGAAAAAGAGTGAGTATGATATTTTGAAGAAGAAAGCTAAGAAAGCTGTGGTATTAGCAAAAGCAAAAGCCCAGGACAAACTGTACGACACACTAGACAGTCCTGTAGGCCAAAAAGAGCTGTACCGGCTTACTAATACAAGAGAGAGAATGAAAAGGGATGTTTGTTAGGCAAGATGTATAAAGAATGAAGCTGGAAAGGTCCTATCAGACGATGAAAAAATCAAAGAGAGGTGGAAGAACTATTTTAAAAGACTAATGAATGAGAAAAATCATTGAAATGGAATTTTAGAGAGTAAACCAGTGAATGTAGGGTTAGTGAGATTGGTTAGTATGGATGACGTCAGAATAGCAGTGAATGGAATGAAAAATGGTAAATTGGTATTGGTCCAGATAGAATAAAAGTTGAAGTGTGGAAGTTATTGCGAGAAGATGGTTGGACAGGGTTAGCTTTGTTCTTCAATAAGTTGTTGCAGGAAGAAGCAATACCTGACGATTGGTGCAGCAGTTTCTCGGTGCCCATCTTTAAAAACAAAGGTGATGTGCAACAATTATAGAGGAATAAAGCTAATGTCACATACTACTAAAGCCTGGGAGAAAGTTATTGAAAGGCGACTGAGAGAAGAGAGTGAAATTTTACAGAAACAATTCGGTTTTATGCCTGCTCGGGGTACGACGGATGCCATTTTTGCTATACGCCAGCTATGCGAGAAATACAGAGGTGCGCATAAAAACTGGCACATGGTATTCGTTGACCTCGAAAAGGCATATGACCGGGTACCTCGTGATTCTGTCCTTAAGGAGAAAGGTGTGCCTGGAAATTATGTGCAGTTGATCCGAGCAATGTACAGTCAGTGCAGTACCCAAGTCCGGTCTACGGTGGGCAACACTGGCAGTTTCAATGTGGCTGTCGGCTTACATCAAGGGTCGGCTCTCAGCCCGTACCTCTTCCTGATGATAATGGACGCTCTGACATCGGACATTCAGGAGGAGGCTCTCTGGTGTATGCTGTTTGCTGATGACATTGTGCTGGTTGCCGAGAGTGGCCTAGAGGTCCAGAACAGATTGGAGGTGTGGTGGCACAGACTGGATAGTGTTGGCCTGAAATTGAGCAGTTGCCAAAACGGAGTACTTGTACTGCGATTTCGGCGGTGTCTCCAATCCAGTGCCTTTAGCTCTCACCGGGACGCCCATACCGATCTGTTCCGACTTTCGGTACCTCGGGTCGCTCGTCCAAGGGGATGGTGAGGTGGACCGGGACGTAACACGTCAGATCAACGCAGGATGGATAAAATGGCGACCGGTCACGGGAACCACTTGTGACCCACGGATGCCCCTCAAGTTGAAGGGTAAAATCTACATGTCCGTGATAAGGCCTGTCATACTGTATGGATCAGAATGTTGGGCTGTGAAAAAGACGGATGAAAAAAGATTGCATGTAGCGGAGATGAGAATGTTAAGATGGATGTGTGGTGTGACTAGAATGGATAAAGTGAGAAATGAGTATATACTCATTTCTCACTTTAGGGGAAGTTTGAAAGTTGCGCCAGTGACTGAAAAGTTGAAAGGTAATCGTTTGTTTAAAAAGGACGGATGAAACGCATGTTGCTAAAAAAGTTATCGAGTTTACATGTGGATGGATGGAGGAGAAGAGGGACGCCAAAGAAAAGATGGATGAATCCATCCATGATGTGTGAGAAACGATATGAAAAAAAAGGGAGTTAGTGACAGTGTGACGAGTGACAGGACAGAATGGAAGAAAAAACGTGTGAGATTTGTATGACGTACATTATCGAGCAGGTGGTGTAAAAACTACTATTTTACACCACCACTATCTCCCTAGGGATAGCCCCAGGGAAATAATGCAGTATGGCCGATCCCTAGGGAATAATGAGATTTGAATTTGGAACATCGAAAATCGTCAACATTGTGAATTAAAATGTACGTGCATCAAACAAGTTGACTCGAAATTCAAACTAACAAAAATAAAAGAAAACAGAATAAAACGTGTAGGTATAGAAAATTTAAACTATAGAATCTCGGAGTAGTGCATTTTGTTTGTTTGATGAACTTGTAAATATAACTGTACTTATATTTCTCTAATATATGGTTTGGCCGACCAAATTGCCTTCTTCTTCATTTCACAGATGGTGTAAAAAGTATGCAACACGGGGATAAAGCTGTCTTTGACTTTGGCGGCTTGAATTCCTCACTTCACTCAGATTTCTTTATTAACTCTCTCGCAATGCTCGGGAGTTAATTTTATAAATCCCTCACTATCGTTCGGGATTAAAAGCAGCAACCTTCGTTTCTTTCGGAATTCAACATGGCGCCCTCGACTTAAAGACATTGCTTTATCCCCTCGTCACATAAACTACTATTTTATCCATAAGTCATGTGTGTTTTTTTAGGGTTCCGTACCTCAAACGCAAAAGCAAAAAACAGATCTCTTATAGGATCACTTTGTTGTACGTCTGTTTTAAATAAAGGGTCCTAACAGACAGACAGCGCTCGACGCATCCGTCGGTCGGTCTGTTTGCAGACCGACCGACGGATGCGTCTAGCGTTGTAATGTAACATCAACCAAACCAAAATAAACAAAGTTGTGGTAGGTAACGTAATATATGTAATAAGCAGTTCTTTATACTTTTTTGTGTGGGAAATAAAAAAAATAATGACAAGATTTATTTTTTGTTTTTATTAAAAATGATAAAACTTTTGCACAATTTAATTTCGTTGAAAAACATAACATTACATTTCATTCAACAAAAAAATGTATCGCTTGTACATGAGCACCGACTAGCAGCGCGAGAGCCGCGCCTCCGCGCAGCCCGCGCGCGCTCGCCACAGTCGAGGCTGTACAAACAGCTTCAACAGCAATATAATTCATATTTTATTACAATACAGTCTGTATGCATAGCCAACGGCGCCCAGTGTTGCCATTGTCATTCTCTTAGTGTTCTACCTTATGATAACAACATTCTACTTAATTCGATATAAAAATTATTTTATTACTATTTTAGGTTATTATTTTATTAGGTTAACGATAGAGTTAACATCATCGGGTTGCTCGCTTTTGCTCTCCTTCTTGCAATTATGTATACGTTAGTTAATTAAAGCATATATCTCATAGTTAGTGTACAATAATCTATACCATCTGCTATAGCTAGGAGCGGCGCGTGGTCGCGACGGGCGCGGGCGGTGTGACACGGTCCGCGGGTATGTGCGTTGCTACCGGCCAACCGTTGCCAATCGCTTCTAAATTTATTAAATATTTCATTACTCAATTAATACTAATTACAACCAAACCAAGAAAAATAATGAAAGAACAAGTGAGTGGGCCCTGAACTAGCCACACCCCCGTCCGCACCGCCCGCCCACCCTGAACAACAACAAAGGGGGCATGCTACAGTTGTTATAGGTATACTAATAATTAGTCAAAAACAGACCTGAAACATTTTTATTCACCGAGAAATCAACGACGATTATTTTGGCACGCTCGGTCCGCAGGACCATCATGTTGGATGTCGACTTCAAGACCTTACTAAGAGTAGCTGATGCCATCATAATTCTGTAGTGAGGAAGGGACAGTGCTGCTCAGCCTGTGTATCTTCGCCGCCGTCTCTCGCGCACACCGGCATCATGATGGTTTCAACACGTTAACAATTACACTTGTATAAAAATGTCAGATTGTCGTCAGTCAGCAGTCGGTTTAAATATGCCCCCTGTATGACTCACAGTTGAAATGTAGTGCACGTATCAACATTGGAACAATACATTAATATGGCAACACTGGACACAACAGACGCAGCGCACGCGCCGTCCGCTCCTCGCCACCCACCACTCGTCCTCGCTCTACTCTTAGGGTCAATTTATACTAGCGCAGAGCTTAAGCGCATCGAAAGAATTCGCGCGTCTGCGCGTGAACAACGATGATTGGTGCGCGCGCATTCTCGCGTACCTATCCATGCGCCCAGCGGGCAGCGGACCTACGCGTCATCAGTCGTAAATTGGCCATTTCAATAGCACTGCTGTTGATGCCCATTACTACTCGTAAAAGATTGGTTTCGCTGTAGTTGTAAAGAATTGGACGCTTCGATGCGCTTCGACTCTGCGCCAGTATAAATTAACCCTTACATTCAAGTGTTTGCTGGAGTCAATAGTTAAAACTGATTAACCCTCAGAATCAGGTACACTTTAAGGGTTCCATGCCCCAAAAGCAACAACGGAACCCTTGTAAAATAACTTAGGTGTCAGTCGTGTGACAACAAGTCAAGAGGCAACTCGTTGAATCGTTCGCACCGTTTAGAATAATTTGATTGTGTCGTCGCCGCCGTCACTTCCTGGGAGGGAACCAACAGCGCGCTTGGTTTGTATGGAAGCTGTTGTTGCTGTCTCTAACGTTGCATATCGTAGCAATATTGATATTGTTAATTTTAATTGTGATTTTAATGTCTTCTTTCTTGCTGTTTTTTTTTTTATTTGTTTTGTTTAATATTATTATATTTTATTTTATTATTAATTTGTATTCAAATTGGCTCTATGCACGTGTTGGTTTACATTGTAAGTGCAGAGAGTAAGTGAAATAAATAAATGTGTGTTAGTGCGCGTGACCCCGCTTGTCACAATCTGCCTGGGCTTCCGTCGACACAAGCAGGGTGTAGTCCGGGCGCGCGGGCGCTAGCGATGCATTTAGGTAGTCTTTTTACGCCGATCGGTTACCACCTTGTTCGATAGATCTCGTATGTCTGATAAGTGAACCAAGAGTCAGCTGACACAGCCGCGGTGGGAGTAGAATAGGCTGGTTACGATAGTAGTGAAAAAAAAATGAAGTCATAGTACGCCTTTTTTTTAATATGAATGAATACGAGAATTTTCGGTCAAAATAAAGGTGAAAATATAAATATTTTAAATCAAAAAAATTACAATGAGTTTGGAACACAAAAAGGTAAGTTTACATCTTACGTGGAAAAAAAGTAATTTTTGTAAAAGATAAAAATAAAAAATCCAAAAACTTAGTTACTTATTTGAATTTTTCACATTAATTTTGAGGTTATGTTAAAATAAATAAATGCTAAAGTTGTAGATTTTTTTATTACCTACAACTTTGTTTTTTAACTTTTTTCCATAGGACTTGTAGTTTTGCCGGAAATCGAGATATACTGTTTTTTACCCTTAAAAACGCACACCCATCCATTTCCCGACTTCTACGATTTCTCAGATCGCCCGTAAATTATTTCTCGTTTTTGTTATTTTCTGTTCCTTTTCCAATGGATTTCATCCTACTATGATTTTATTTCACTTTTTACCATTTTCAACGGCTTCAGCACTGGTATATAACTTAATTTACGATACGATATGGCATGATATTATGTAACAATGTTGAATCTTTAGCATGTATAATGGTGTATGCTTTGTTGGTTGTCCTTAAATAAATAAATTTTACATGTATTTTACAACTTCATGCGACCGGCTGACGCATAATCCACCCTCCACCATGCATGCAGCTAACGATTTTATTTCATCTCAGTATGGTGTAAATATTAAAAAAAAAAGTTTCAGGCGGCGTACTGTGACTTCATTTTTAGGGTTCCGTAGCCAAATGGCAAAAAACGGAACCCTTATAGATTCGTCATGTCTGTCTGTTTGTCTGTCTGTCTGTCCGTCCGTCCGTATGTCACAGCCACTTTTTTCCGAAACTATAAGAGATATACTGTTGAAACTTTGTAAGTAGATGTATTCTGTGAACCGCATTAAGATTTTCAAACAAAAATAGAAAAAAAGCAATAAATTTTGGGGGTCCTCATACTTAGAACTGAAACTCAAAATTTTTTTTTTATCAAACCCATACGTGTGGGGTATCTATGGATAGTTCTTCAAAAACCGGCCAAGAGCGTGTCGGGCCATGCTCAGTGTAGGGTTCCGTAGTTTCCCGCCCGTCACAATAAGTGTACACACTTATGAGTTTAAAAAATGCTTATAAATAATCGTATATCGATTTTACTACAAACTTAGTCCAGAAATTATTTTGTAGCACCCTTTTATCTTTTTTGTACAAAAACTGTTCTTTCCATCAAGTTCAAAATAATTTTCCTAGAAAGTTCTTATAAAGTTCTACTTTTCAGATTTTTTTCATATTTTCTAAACTTATGGTTCAAAAGTTAGAGGGGGGACACACACATTGTTTTTTACTTTTGGAACGATTATTTCCGAAATTATTGACATTGTCAAAAAATGATTTTAGTAAACCCCTATTCATTTTTAAATTCCTATCCAACGATATATCACACGTTAAGGTTGAAATTAAAAAAAAAATCACTTCTCACTTTACATATAGGGGGGCTACCCTAATAAAACATTTTTTTCCAATTTTTATTTTACCACTTTGCCGGCGTGATTGATATACATATTGGTACCAAATTTCAGCTTTCTAGTGCTAACGGTCACAGAGATTAAGCGAGGACGGACAGACAGACAGACAGACAGACGGACAGACAGACATGGCGAAACTATAAGGGTTCCTAGTTGACTACGGAACCCTAAAAATGATACTGAGGTTTATAATATCATTTTTCTCTAAACTGAATAGTTTGCCCGAGAGACACTTCCAAAGTGGTAAAATGTGTGCCCCCCCCCCCCTCTAACTTCTAAAATAAGAGAATGATAAAACTAAAAAAAATATATGATGTACATTACTATAAAAACTACCAACGAAAATTGGTTTGAACGAAATCTAGTAAGTAGTTTTTTTTTTAATGCGTCATAAATCGAAAAAAAATACACTATTATTAAAACATCGATCAAAGTTACATCACATTACAAGAACTTTTATATTATGTTACTAGCTGCTACGGAACCCTTCATGGGCGAGTCCGACTCGCACATGGGCGGTTTTTTTTTCCACTTTCGGCACCACCCACACCCGCGCCCACCGCTACTTGTGCAGCTGACGTTTGGTTTACTTATTGGTCTTATAAGATCAACCACTAGTGACAATATCGGCCGGCTTACTTTTTCATTTGCAACGCTACCGCCCGGACTAGCAGTCAATACGTTACAAGGAGCGACTGCCTGTGTGGCCTCCACAGCCCTGACTGGCGCTGAGGTATCCCTGGGCGAGACCACTGCTGCTGACGATACGTTACGACTATCTATGATGCTGAAATGATAGACGGGAACAATGGTTTAACGTGCTTTCAGATATACGGATGAGTCTCGGTATGTAACAGACGGTCACCTATCCACGGCGCGACCTCGGCCTGCGGCGTGCTTTACCTCCAAGGTCGAACTCCTGTTTTATTATAATTTATAGCTAGTCACCGACCGCGCCAGAGAAAAAGCAACAAAGGTCGTTGGAGCCGACAGTCATTTGAAGAACTTTGACAATCGTAAAGGGTAGCTAGAAGATGGTCGGGCCAAGGGGTACCTATTAAGTGAGCCAGTGAAGTTGTGAAGGTCAGTAGGTAATCGCTCCAAGTATAATGTTGGTCAGCGGCGTACGGCTAGAGTGGAACACGAGCCGCGGCGGATGGTGCGCGGCACACCGGACGTGGACTCCAAATGTTAAAAGAAACTTGTGCGACAAAAAATATTCATAAACGGTTTCCTTTACCTTTTACGGTTGGAACCTTAAAATGCTTGTTGGGTTACATTCAATAAAAACTCGCGGCTACAACGATTTCAATTCTGAATTTTAATATTTTTTCAATATCTATTTTAAATCATCTTCTGAGGATTTATAGCGAACCTGCAATATTACTTCGCTAAAATAGTTATGGTGTATGAACTATCGTCGTCGGCTCGCAGGCGTCCGCTACACAGATATTAAGGCACTGGTCATGTTTACACTAGCGTATCTCACAGCAGGAGCGTCCCGCGCGAGTGCCTGCGGGCGAGCGGCGCGCCACGAGCCACGCCCGGCGAGCGCTGCTTGCCACATATTGTTATTTGAGCAGTGGCATTTGTACACTAGTGCGGGTATGTCTAACTAAGCACGGTTTTGTTTTGTTTTGCACTCACACTACAATAAAAAAAGTTCGTAGGTACTGCGGGACCCGCGCGGTGCAAGGTTCGTTCGGCTGCTTCCAAGATCAACCGAGCTGCACTAGACACAGTAACGTAATGTCACTTCAATATTAACTACAAATGTTTACCAAACGAAGCCGACAGCTGAACCATTTCATTTTGATTAGCTGTTTTCTAGTCAAATTCTTTTCCAATTCTGAACAGTTTCACTTATAACAAATATCTAGTTTATACCTATGGTTGACTTCACCAGCGAAAACTGGACCATAAGTTTGAATGTTACAATTACATTTTAGAGTTCAGTCGGTGAGAGAACATTGTCTGTTCACATTATCTGCAGTGTCCGTAGTGCGGGCTGCGCACTGACGCCGTCCTGGCCGGCAGGCGCTGTGGCGCCCGGAGAGAGGACAGGCTGAAGAGGTTACATGCTAAAACATGTAAACATGTAGGTATGCGCAATCAATTAAAGAAGGACCATGTCGGTTAGGTACTCTAGTCGCCTCAAGTCTTTACTTTGACATGAGCATGAAATTGAGTTAAGGCTGCGCATCGACGAGCAAACTACAGAAAACCAAATAATATTGAAACTCTCAAAACCAAAGTCATACGTAGGATACACTTTTCACAACATGTAGTCGCTACTGAGGTGGAGCGCGAGCAGTTTGTACATCGACCTTTATCTCAAACGCGGTGCTCAAACTTGCTCCCGGCATAACGCTTCTTCAAATCCCGGTTTTGGTTTATGTTCCAAGGCCAAACCTAGTAAACCTATTATTGCCGGAATTGAGCCCCAGATTGATTCCCAGCAGGTTTGTCAGCAATTAGTAATCGCATAACAGCCCCTCAATAATAGTTGGAGATTTTAACGAAGATCGTCTCCGTAACGTTTCTATAGCAGTATTCAAATCCAAACGTGACGGAAGCTTATCAATCTTCGTATAGATGTTTGCCTCTGGGTGGCCAACAGGGTGAGAGCCCGCGACCGCCAAACCTTCTTTATTTTATAAAAGCTGGGACTTTGTCCTAACACAGGTAGGTACGATGCTTTACTATGGAGTTTCAGCTGTTTGTTCTGATCGCCCAGACAACTCTAATAATGCTAAGCATGATTTGGAGTAGACATTTTAATTTCTATGTGGTGTCATAGATATCGCTACAAACAACTAACTTTATAGAATTCTTAAAAAGTATTGCAGGCACGCCTCAAAGAGTTGCTTACCGTCATAATTGTGTCTTGCCCAGCACTGGGTTGCGATAGTCGCTGATATCATTTCACCATGAGATCCCGCCGGAGCTCTGTCCACCGCTCTTTCGCCCTTTACTTTTGCCCCGGCGCGGCGTTGCATCTCCACGCGCAAATCGTGCATGTGTGCAAGGACTGTTGCCTCCAGATCCCATGGTGGCAGGCCAGCACCCCTGCTGGCCGCAACAAGAACACACTACTTCGTACAGTCACAGTAGTATAATAAAGCCCCCTTCTAAGTGCGCACGTTGTAACGTTACTTACACCTCGCACTCGGGCGTGTGTTAAGTCGCATAAGATTAAAAATATAAATTGTTTTTTACACAAAAATATATTATATAATTATATTAATATAATAAATATAATATATAATATACAAGAAAAACAAAGGAGTCCTACAGAATAGTTGAGTTCGTTCACAAATTGTTGTTTAGGTCGCAGGCCACGTTAGTACTGCCGCACATACGGCCGTTTGTTCTATAGTAGCAAGATAAAAACAAAAAAAAATTGTTTATTTCACTCAGTCATTAACTAATGAAAATACCTAGTACAGGTCGCGCGGTGAATCAAGATCGCTCGGTGAAAGTAGTGAGGGCAATCGGCGCATGTGTACAATTGCTCACAGAAATTCTTAGTATGTTAGGATTTTATTTTTAATTTCGCATGTTTGAACCTTAGTAACATAACTTATAATAACACTAGTTTTTGCTTGTAATTTATCTTGTAAGTAGGTAAATTCAGATTATTTTAAATTTTTAAAATTAAAACAAAAAAAAAATATTTCGTTAGTCTCTTTCTTAACGTTACAATTCACGTCGTAAACTATTTTTTTGGCTAGCCGTTTTAAAACTTTATTTTTAACCATTTTTTTTACGACTATGTATTACTAATACGATTACACAAGCTGTACGCAACAGTACTCAAGTACAACAGTATCCAATGAGACGCGAGAACGCAACGCGGGGATTGAAGAGCGACTCTATCTACCAACGACGTGTCGCCGACGGCGCACACCCGCCCGCACGTCGCCAAATAGACCTTAGAATTGAATACTGCGCATGCCCCTTCCACTTTTGCCGAGCGATCTTGATTCACCGCGCGACCTGTAGTTAGACAACTTATCTATAGAACTCAAAAACAATTGTAACTATTGCACTAAGGGTCCCTTACTAGTGGCAGGTAGAAACGGTTTGTTTTTTAAACGCAAGCTTTGACACGAGTTCTTACAAGAAGTTGGCCTATGTCCAACAGTGGACGTCTCTCGGATGAAATGATCATGATGATGTTTCATTCACAATTTTCTATTGTACTTTTTTATTATGACGAAAAAAACGAAAATCGTTACTATAAAAGGTGTTTATAATTTTATTTTTTGTTAAACACTTTTTTGTAAGGGCAGTAATTAAACGAGTGACTGTAAATTAAAATTTTAAGTGACAAAAATAATTATTTTTGGTTATAGAAATAATAAGTGAGCGACTAACTGCGAGTGACAAGAAATCAATAGAACAGCGACTTACAAACTTTAATTTGAGTTACTTAAAATACAAAATGAGAAGCTTCATAATATTTGAGTTACCTAATATTTGTTTGAGTGTCAATGTTTTGTCCTGCATTTTTTTCCAGATTTGGCCAATGATTTATTTATACTGAGCGGCTTTTTGTCTTAAATGAAGTGTTTCGAATGTCCTAAATGTAAATGTACACAGTATCGAATGTCCTAAATACCGATATTTATGTATTATGTATGTCACAAGGTAATTTGATAATCCGGATATTGCGAAAACCCGAATAATTAAAAAATGGTGAAATAAAATCTGCGAGCAACTTGGTGGTAGCGTTCGCCGGCCGCTGCCGCGGCACCGCTCGCTTCGCTCACTCGGCTCACGCGCGGTAGGTCACAGTTCTAACCTAACCTAACCTATTTCACCCAGTTCAAATGATGAATCTACCTGCGACTAGATAATTAGATAATGATGAAAACATTTGCTAGCGTAAATTCCTTATTTAAAACCTCATTTTTATTTCTAGTCGCTCACTTATTATTTTAGTCGCTCACATACTAATTTAATCGTTTAACTAGGATTTCAATAACCCACTTTTAGTAAGCTCGTTCTGGATTTTATTGTTAATCAATATTAGTTGTTAGTATAGTTAATGTGTCGCTTACTCAAATTCATACCGCTCAAGTTATTAAAACAGTATCTCATCATCAGTCGCTAAGTTTTTTTTTTAGTCGCTCGTTTTATAATTCCCCATTAGAAAATGGTAAAATAAAATCAGTGAGCAACTTAGACGTAGCGTTCGCCGGCCGCTGCCGCGGCACCACTCGCTCCGCACGCTCGGCTCAAGCGCGGTTGATCACAGTTCTAACCTAACCTATTTCATCCAATTTAAAATGATGAATCTGCTTGCGACTAGATAATTAGACAATGGTGAAAACTATTCTTAAAGTGATTTTTAGTAGTTTGTTACGTAAAACCTCAATTTAATTTCCAGTCGCTCACTTGGTAATTTAGTTGCTCACTTATTAATTTAGTCACCCACTTTTAGTAAGCTCGTTCTGGATTTTATTATCGATAAATATTTGTCAATAACGGCCAAGCGCCTGAAAAGTACCATAAAACTGACTTTCTGTAGCCTACTCCTCTGCAACGGCCAGGTTAATAGGTTTGAAAAAAAAAAGTTTATTTCTATCATCTTTTAGCAACTTTTCTCTACTCCTTCGAAACGGCTTGGACCTTTAGGAACATTTTAAAAACATAAAAATTGGTGGTTAAATATTCTTCAAAGTGAACATTGTATATGTAAATTAATCAATATCTCGCAGAGAAAATGGATTTAAAGCGCTTTCCGGGCGCTGCTGGCCGCAAATAAATGCACAGATTTGCGTACCGCCGCCTAGGCGAGTGAGAGAGTTGCGTCCACATAATTTCGGTCAGATGGTTCAAGGGACTATACGCCTTAACTTGTCGCTTACTCAAATTCATACCGCTCAAGTTAATAAAATAGTATTTCATCATCAGCAACAGTTTATTTTTGTTTGCTCGTTTTATAAATCCCCTTTTTGTAATTGTATTCTATTTAAGAGCAACTTATTATTAGTTAATCTTAAATAGTTTACATTAGATGATACAACGAAAAAAAAAATTGCATAAAAAACCAAAAAAAAAAACAAAAAAAAAATGACGGTTATATGAAGGTAATTTCAGAATATTCATACTTTGTATATTTGATAACTAGGGCTTCGATGCCGTAACCAGGGGTGTAATCGCGGTTTCCAATATAGAAATCGCTCCCACCGATTTCGAATACGAAGTTTGTGGATATCCCATTTAAATAACAAATGTGAAGGCTTAAAAAACGGCACCAAAAGTTGGGCCTTCAATATTGATTGTTTTATATTTGGGGCACCGCGCGAGCCCGACGACACATACCACATGTTTAAAACTATATTATTATGTTCGTTTGCGTCCGTATCCACGACATGGGCTTATTGTAGGTCATCGTAAAGTTCAAGATCGTAAGCAAAGTGAAGAGGACAAGAGGGTCGGATGAGGTTTACAACAACGTAGGTGTGCCGAGACAAGTTGCGCAACGACATCATTATTATAACAATATTACAGAACCCTACGATACGTTACACTAAGTACCGCCCACGCACCGCACGAGGCGCCTCTTGCGGTGCGGAGCCTCGGACTATCTTAGGGAGTAAACTATTGATACAGAAGTATTAGTTGGCTACGTCATAAGAGCTAGCGTTATCTGTACATGAACACGTCGCGCTACACCAGCACGTCCATCCTCGAGCCGCGCCGCAGGAGGCGCGCGCCGGCCGCCCCCGCGCCGCCCGCGCCCCCCGCGCCGCCCGCGCCCCCCGGCGCCGCGCCCACCGCGTGGAACGCCAGCGTCACCAGCTGCTGCCCAAAGTTCGCCTCGAACCTGCCCATGCACACACGCACATGTCAAACTCAACGCGGCCACCTCTCGACCGACTGTCATGCGGTAAGTAGAAGCTATTGTAGTATGTATGATATTGTTGTTTCAGTTAAGAGACAAGTTGCTCCTGGTTCTTGCAGAAGTGTTGTTGCTAGGTAGCGCGTGGAATGAGTACTCACTCGGTGGCGATGTTGACATGCGGCGGCGCGCCCACGGCGTTCTGCACCACCAGGAACAGCTTCGTGGCCAGCTCCAGCACGTGGCACGTGCGCACCACCACGTCGCCGCGACGCCGCCACGCACCCTCACCCTGCGCACGCACAAGTCGCGTTAGTATCCACTCGCTCGCACGCTTGCACAAGCACCGTCACTCACCCCGAACAGACAGCCGGGCGCGTCGGCCGCGTCGCGCGACGAGCACTGCGACAATTCCTCCGTGGAGCTCTCTAGCGCGCCGCTCTGTAACAGAACAGTACAGCAGTGCACGGGCGAGCGAGACGAGCGAGCGGAGTGCGGCGTGAGAGGCACACGTACCGCGCGCACGTGCACCACCAGCAGGTCGTCGGCGTAGGGCGATAGCGACAGGCGGTACACCGTGTGGGCCGGCACGCGCCGCTTGAGGCGCAGCGAACGCGCCTCCAGCAGCAGCAGCGCGCCCGTCGACACCACGGCCAGGCAGCGCGCCACGCGCCCCGACGAGCGCGCCACCTTGCCCACCACGTCCGCGAACACCACGTAGCGGTCGCCCGCCGCGCCCAGCCCACGGCGCCACGCCGCCGACGCGCGCAGCCGCACGTAGTCGCCCACGAACGGGTGCGCCACGCTCACGCCGTAGTTGGCCTTGCGCTCCTTGAACAGGATGCTGGCCGTCACCTTCTCGCGCATGCGGTTGCGTGCCGTCTGATCAAAGGCGGCGCGGTACAGGCGGCAGCGCCACGCGTGGTGCAGGCGCCGCAGCAGCGCGTCGGCGCGGCCCAGCAGGCGCGGCGCCGGGCACGCCGGCCACGCCGCGCACGCCGGCGACAGCTGGCGCGCGGGCAGGCGCCGCCACAGGCGCAGCAGGTAGCGGCGCCGCGCCGCCGTGCACCAGGCGCGCCACAGCACGGCGGCGGCGGCGGCGGCGCGGCCGGCGGGCGCGGGCGCGACGGGCCGCGGGCGGCGCGCGCGCCACCAGCGCACCAGCACGGCGGCGGCGCGCGCCCGCACGCGAGCGCGGTGGCGGCGCCAGGCGCGCTGTGCGCCCACCACGAGCTGCGCCACGCGCGCCGCACGCAGCGCCTCCAGCTCCCACACGGTGCGCGGGCTGCGCACGAACACGCGCGTGCGGCCGTACGCGAACTCAGCGCTGGGGATGGGCAGCTGGCGCAGCAGTGCACGCGCGGCTCGCACGGGCGAGTCGGCGGCGGGCGCGGGCGAGGCGCGGGGCGAGGCGGGGGCGCGCGCGGGCGCCAGCAGCCCGTAGCGCGCGAGGGCGGCGCGCGCGCACATGGACTCGCACCAGCCGCTGCGCCGCAACAGCGCCATGTCCATGATCCTGCGGACGCCACGAGTGAGTCACTACGACTGCACTGCTCGGGGATCGCTGCGTCTGTTCTTGCACTCACCTAGGGTGCACCGGAACAGACGTGCAGTACGATTAAAAGGACTGTTACTGCTAAATAGGTCATCATCAGCCTTTTAAATGTTCCCACTGCTGGGACTCAGGCCTCCTCTCTAGGAGAGGGAATGGGCCGTAGTCCACCACGCGGGCCCAGTGCGGGTTAGTGAATGTCACGTCTTCGAATTTTTGGTTCTAGGACATGCCGGTTTCCTCACGATGTTTTGCTTCACCGTTTTGAGAGCAGTGGTGATGAAATAATTACACAAAGTAATGCGCCTGGCTGGAAAGGAGAAACTGACTGACTACCATATCAACGCACAGTCGAAACTACTCGGAACTAGGAACATGAAATTTTACCTTGTGACATAGCCTAGCACTACGAAGGCGTTTTAGAAAATTCAACCTTTAAGGGTGAAAACAGGAACATTCCATTCATTCATTCGATAAGGCCGCCCATTGTACACTTATTTTGAATAATGTTTGTCCTGTGTCTTTTTTGTTCATGCGGTGTACAATAAAGAATATAATAAATAAATAATAATTCGTTTGGCAGTCTGTACAGTTTGTACTTAGTTTGTATCATGTGTAGAAACAGATACCAGACTGTTCGTCTGTAACGGCCGTTACATGCCTCGATAGCGATGTCCATCCCGTCGGAGGACTCCAAGGATTTTTGTTATGATGTCTTTTATTTAATATTTGTATGTTTCCTACATGCAAAAATCTTATTGTATGCGGATGACATGAAAATGTTGTCGTAGGCATAGTCATTTATTCATTAACAATAAATTGTATCTGAAATTACAAACGGTTAAATATTACAACAACACACAATTAATATAACATTGTATTTACTTTAAAGATCATCAATAGTATATAGACACTTGTTCAATAAGAATCTTTTGAGCTTTATTTTAAAAGAGCTAGATAGAGTATAATAATATAGCACTCTTCAAATCTAAAGGCAGTTTATTAAACAAAATAATCGATTGATATCTGGGACAGTGCTTCACAATATATAAATTAGGCTGTATCTTGTAAAGTTTCATATCTTGCCTACGCGTGCCTTCTCTAATCTCTTGTTCTTCTGCAGTCTCATATTCGTGTATATATTTGGCCATGGTAGGTACTTAGAAGCACGAGTACATAAATACTCGGTACTGTAAGTATATCTAGTTTAGTGAAGTATTCACGGCTACTCTCTCTTTGCGGAATACGAACTAAAGTGCGAATTCCTCGTTTTTGTAATACAAAAGCCCTTTTGATGATAAACGCGTAACTATTTCCCCAAAACATTATGCTATACCTAATTTTTGATTCTACCAACGCAAAATAAAGGGTGTAAGGGACAGCCCTCCACAAACTTCAAGGGCTTGCTCAGTAGACGAAACAGAACAACCTTCCACAAAAATTTTTTTCAGGAAACGAAAAAAAAAAATCGGCCTCTCCATACAAACTGTCCAATCAAGTTTATAATTTTGTAGGCGGATTTTTTTTCGTTTCCTGAAAAAATGTCTTGTGGAAGGTAGTTCAGTTTTGTCTACACTGAAAATAATAAAAAAGAAGGGTCTATTAATCAAAGAAAGTAGAACACTCCCGGAAAAAAGCGCCCTCATTGGGCAACAGTTTCCAATTTGTCAAAACAAAAATCACAATTATTTCGAGACAGAGTTTAATAATAGCACTAAAAATAAGACACAATTAAAACAATCAAATGTCATAATACAAAACTATTATTATAATAATAATACGTCTCTTATTTAATTCAGCCATCCTTATGCGTCTTCTGTAAACAATAGTAAATGACTGCTAAATCTAAAAGGTCTGAAAGGCAAAAAATACCTGTCAATGAAGATATTATTTTTTATGTATTGTGATTCAGAAGTCGATATTTCAATTTCTTCAAGAGTTTTTAATGTCATTGCCGTTATGGTAATTTAAAGTTTCACCTGCTCATTGTCTATATCTCGTGAAAAGTATATTAAAATATTACTCATTGCTATCTGTTATAAATAATCGAAAAGTATCAAGCTATTTTACTACATACTCAAAATACCAACCTATAAATGATTTGATAGTATCCCGCCGTCACATTTTCTCTGCAGATTGCCGATTAATATCATTTTTTTGGTTTTAACTTTATCAATACTCTTGAAGAGAAGCCTTCTCGTCGAATTATTTATTGTTAATAGCATTATTACAACAAAATAAACGAAAATAAGATGCACGTAAACCCAAGATGAATTCAGTTTGAACTGTTATGACACATTTTTGAGTGCTTAATTTTTTTTTAAATGCTGTCATATATGGACTTTAATAAATAATTCACTCTCATCTTTCGTTGGCCAGAGTCTATATTCTACAGAAGGATCTGGACTTAATAAAAATGTTTATTTAATTATTTGTTTAGTTGTCGGCTCTTTTTATTTTGATTCTGGAAATTTTGTCCAGAGACTTAAAAAATAATAAATGATTTTTCTTTTGAAGTTTCTTCTTGTTTTGTAATGAATCATATTTTTATTTTGTTCTGAGATTTCTGTTTTTAATTTTTTTGGAAACCTGTAATTGACCTACTTCTATATCAATAATGATATATCAATACATCGTAACTCACAATGGAAAAAAAAATACACTTAAAACGTTGGAATACGAGATTTATTAATTTATTTAGTACATGGAGGACTTACAGCTAATGAAACCAGACAAAAAGAAACCATAATCACTAGAAAGCCAATTACAAGTCCTCACGTATAGACATTATAATAGGTACAACAAATATGGTGTGAGCACATAAACAAAAAGCTGCATTTTTTAGTTAAGTAGGATACAACATAAGTCCTTGACTTGCACTTAAATAACTAATTATAGGTCGCCCATTGTACGTGTTTTAGATATAAGTTTTCCTTTGTTATGTTTGTATGTAACTACAATAAAGTAATAAATAAATAATAATGTATTAAACCTAATGCTACTTGAAAAATTTGAGACTTACCTAAGCTGTGGTGTAGAATCACGTACATCAGCACATCACGTATAACACAGTCATAGTTTGAGTTAAGATAGATAAGCTATGTTCACATACAAACTTTGTTTAGGTATATATGTTACTAATTAAAGGGTTGTAGTGAGTTGACTCGTGAAGAAGGACACATCACGATGTTTGCTTGAACCCCTCCTTCCCCCTACATCACAAAACGCCTTCTGGCCGAGTTCACATTAATAGTGAATGGATCCAGATCATATTCCTTGCATATGTCATTGATATTACTGCTTGCACGCACGATATAACTGTTCCGACTGTAATTTGAAGACATGTGAGGAACTTGAAAGGGTGGATTAAAAAGAATTGTTTTATTTGGCACATTAAAATAAAACTTGGATAAAAGGTCAGGACTATCTATGATCATGGAGCACTTAGATGGGTTCAGGTCAAGTTTATAAGCCCGACAGCCCGACAGTACTATTCTAGCCGATGCAAATCAGCCTGAAATGCTAGTCTATCTTCGAGCGTTGACATGGTGGCAAAGATTCTCATGTCATCAGCAAAGAATAGCATTTTAGAAGAATGTAGGCACTAGGCACTGATTGATGTTGTTCACATAGACAACGAATAAGAAAGGACCGAGCAACGAACCCTGAGGTACTCCAATAGGCACATTTTCACATACATATACTTGTTAAGTACTACTGTCTGTGACCTGTTATTAATGTAAGAAGAAAACCATCTTAAGAGGTCCCCACATATCCCCATGGAGTTTCTTTATCAGAGTATCGTGGTCGATCCGATCAAATGCCTTGCTATAGTCTGTGTAAACCACATCTACCTGTTTGTCCATAGCATCAGTAATGAAATTATTAAATAGAATCAAATTAGAAGTGGTAGAGCGTCCTTTTAAAAATCCGTGTTGGAAGTAGCTGAGTGAGCTAGAATAGCAAGGGCGGGATATAACTGGTAATAGACAATCCTCTCGAATATTTTAGCTATAATGCTTGGATATATGTCTATAAAAGTGACCTCGGGTTTTGACCCCTTTTTATGTACAGGTGTAATAAAAGCAGATTTAATACTTTAGGGACAAAATCAAGAGTTAAAGAGTTGGAAATCAAAATAGAGATAGGTATGGCAATGGTAGGCGCGCATTTAATTAGAAATTTCGTTGAAATTTTATCAGGGCCAGGACCTTTTGTTGGATCTTAGTTGCGAAGTAAATCGGTCACCATATCAACATTGACCTCGATGTGACCAATATCAGACGAAGTTCTATTATCCGAATGGATAAAACCATGTGGATTGGGAGTACTAGAGGAAGTGGAATTAAGAAAAGTCAAATAGAATCTCCAGTCATTAACGATTCATTATCATAATTTAATGTAATAGGTATACAATTGGAGTCGTAGCGATTTTTAAAGAAGGTCAAAAAATATTTAGGGTTATCTTAAATGAATTTTTCAGTTTGATTAAGATAAAATTTATAACACGAAGCTTCCATAGTCTTGACTTTGTCACGCAAATATTTTAAAGTTAACTCGTCAGATTTATTGCTGATATACCTAAATCTTGAATTTTTTAGATACTTATATTTTTCTTTATTTGTTTTGACGAGTGATGAGTTATACCAAATTGGATTTTTTTTTTATTACATACTAGTTTTTGTAGTATATACTTGATTTGAAGTTGTTCCAGAACGGTCTCATCTAAATCTGTAGTCACACGTTATTAAAGTGTTTCGGTTGGTGCCTGTAACGTGTTACTACGGATGTTCTGTTTTTGTTTTTCCAGTTAGAGTGCGTCTACTGAAAGCGTAACCTGAAGTTTTTTTTTTTAAAATTAAATTGGCAACATTGTTTTGCCGAAAAAATCACGTCAAAGTCTATGGTTGCAATTGTCAGTTTTTGGAAACAGACAATTATTTTTCAAAAATAATTGCTTAATTATGGGAAAAACAATAAACAGTAACGTGCGAAAACTGCTACACAATATGGTTAATAAATTCAAACAAAAACAAGAAGAGAAAGAAGGTGTTTTCAATAAAACCCAACAATGTTTATATACGATTTCTGAATTTTTAAGTTAGTATGACGTTAATTCTTGATCCTTGTTGACAAATATTATTATTAGATATATTTACGATATAATATTTTTTTTCTTATATTTTTAGATAATCTGGCATAATGCGAATTTTGTAATTGACATAAACATCGAACAAACAAGACTTTTGGTGAATCGTCTTAATCAAAAACATGCTAATGAGTGGTAGAATGCTTTCAAAAGCGGCTGAGATGTAATGAAAGGTTTGCCTCACTCTGTCTGGTAGTGCATCAAAGTCTTCAACTGAAGTTAAAATCGCGAAAGTGAAGGAAATAGTGACTGAAATCCTAGTTCAAGTTTGAAAGAGATAGCTGCTGAACTTTCTGTGTCTTACGAGTCGAATGAAATGGTAAATAAAGAGTATTATTTGAATATTATGTAGCGACATTTGAAATAACAGATAAAATAAAATAATTTGGATTAATAACTAACATTTTGTGTGTTATTGACCTTTACCATACCTCCTCCTCCTTGCGTCGTATTCCTCAATGCTGAGGGTCGTGACCTCCCTGCTTCATCACTTTACCATACACCCACCAATAATTAAAGGTACACTGCTCACACGTGTGCTACACACGCCGATCTCGGAGCGTCGGTCTCCATACATTTCATATGGAAAATAGTCTGTTAGAGCTACACTTGATCTACGCCACGCCATGCGACGCTTTGTTCGTGAAGCGGACACGTCGGTCCCAGAAATTTTAGAGGAAGGTGGGCGGGGCTATCCACGCGTCTGATCGCGGTGGTCAGGCGGAAGTGTCTTTGATGGTAAATGAAAAAGCGAGCTTGATCTGTTTTTAATCCTCCGATGAAATCATAGGTTGTAATGCACATCACACGTGTTACGCGTTGCGTCGGTGTAGTGTGCACACCTGCCGCACACGTCTGAGACGTCTCACACGTGTGCGTCGGTATAGTGTAGTTCTAGCTTAAGACTACACACACCTTTTTGACTAAAATTTAAGTTCCTATAACTATTATACAATTGTCATAAATACAAAAAATACTCGAGTATCAAAACCTTTTTCTCCTACTATTTCAATAACATACAAAATTTTTGGATTTAACCTCCTTTTCTCAGGTCACGCTTTCGTTAGACGGACTCTACCTTGTTTATTTCAGCATCCTGAAAAACTTGTTTCTTACTTTACACATACACATACTTCACAGTGTTCATACTTTTACAGGACACTGTAAAAGTATGAAATATGTGTTTGTTGTAGTTGGGTTTTACTTTTTTTTTTATTTTGTGTAATCACTGTGCTTCTATACTATTTACGTGAAGCCCTTTCAAGTGATACCAAATACGACGTCTTTTTCTTATTTTTTTTAACACCAAACTTTTTGTCCACTAGAGGGCGTG
This sequence comes from Mythimna albipuncta, assembly GCA_929112965.1. Classification (NCBI taxonomy): domain Eukaryota; kingdom Metazoa; phylum Arthropoda; class Insecta; order Lepidoptera; family Noctuidae; genus Mythimna; species Mythimna albipuncta. Next base: position 324,528 of record OV815969.1, on the reverse strand, counting down.
TATGAGTCGCGACCGAAGTGGTATGGACTGCTATGCTATTAAATTAAATACTTTAAATAACTTTAAAGATTTATTTATAAAACGGTAATTATGCTAAGTTAAGCTAAATGATATGATATGCTAATGAGTACGAAAGCACTCGGTTTGCTGTCCGAATATGTACTGATGCCGCACTGCACTTAGCGCGGCGTAATTGTGTAGCTAGATCAGCAAAACGTGTTCGATCGTAATGATTGTATCGAACATGCTCCCGAGGGCAAGAAATGAGATAAACTTATACAATGCTAGTACGTTACGTGAGTGTGGGCTTATATGCTAAAGAAGGTTAGAACAATGCTGAATGATGATTTACAAGGTGAATAAAACAATCTATAGCTAAATGCTCAAACGGCTGAGTCATCTATGAAAAATACTGATTGTCTTTTGGCAATAGGCGAGGTTGACTTGTCTCGCCTTTTCGAACGTAAACTAGACCACCGTTTTGAAAAACGAGATACGCGCGCACTATCACTGACACTCGGCCCCATCTCGGATGGAGGCAGGTTTCGCGCACTGACACTGGAGCCCTTTTGTGGCTCAGATTGGTTTATACACACACTCACACTGGCTGGCACGCTTTCGGTCCGCCCCTGGATGGGCGAATCTCCGGCACGCTGACACCTTCTCCTCAGTAACCAAATTATGATTGCTGCGACGGCTGCTGCTAGTAGTCCATACAACACAGTGTATTGATGTATATCATGTGTCGTTAGGGGCTCGGGCTGCTGAGCCGATTCCTTCATGGACTTGATTTGTTCATGGAGATGTTTTAGGGAGTTGTTTATCATCATGGTGTCGTTGTCGGCTTCATAATCCTTAAAATGTTGGATCGGCAGCGTGAGATTGCTGATAAAATGATTTATTGGAGTTAATTTTGTGTCGATAACATTTGGCTTAAGTTTGAGCGTATTTTCAAATTGCTGATAAGCGTAAAGCGTTACATCATGACCCTTTACAATACACTGCTGAGAAAGCTGAATGAGTCCGGCCTTGCTGACTCGGTGAACTTGTAGGCCGTCGTCACATATGATTCGCAAAGAGTAAGAGTCACAACAGAAATACAAGTAGGTAGAAAAGTCGTGTAGTGGAATCCACTTGTTTTTACAGTTACATTTTTTCATTCTGCAAATGGCTGGTTTCTCCTTTTCACAGAATTTTTCATCAGGACCTAAGCTCCTGATGGGTCCCTGCAGATGGCAGAGATAGGTTTCTGCTTGATATTGACAGTTTTGAAGATCTCTGATGCTCGCTGTCAAATATGCATCTCTTCTTAGGTTGATCGCTCCACATAGTTCCAATCTTGGTAACGAAACTGTCTTGCTGTTTGGCACTAATCTAGTTTTTGCTGCTACTAGTACCACGGATACCTTTTCTTCTGTCACTATTCTGGCATATACAACACACGCGTATGCTTTCGGCGATGCATCACAAAATCCATGCAACTGGACCATGTCGCCGCGCTTGCTTTGTAACCAACGAGGTATTTTAAACCGACTGATACACTCTATGTCTTCATTTATTTTTACCCACTCGTTCTTGATTTCTGCTGAGACTTCATCACTCCACTGAATTTCATTAAGCCAAACCTTTTGAAATAGTAATTTGAATTTGGTCGTCAACGGTGCTAGCCAACCTAAGGGATCAAATAACCTTGATATTTCTGACAGAAGTTTTCTCTTCGTAAGCTTTGTTGTATCTGCTGTTGCTGAGTTATATTGGAAGGAAAATTCATCCGTTGTTGGGTCCCATCTTAAACCTAATGTTTTTGCTGTTTCCTCTGTTTTGAAAATGAAAGATGTCGCTTGAGTATTTTGGTGTGATAAATTTATATCTTCCATTAATCTCTTGTCGTTTGCTGACCATTTTCTAAGTAAAAATCCTCCGCTGCTTAGGCACAAATTTAGCTCTGCTACGATGCTTTTTCCTTCGTCGATAGAGTCTGACCCCGATACTAAATCGTCCATATAAAAATCTTCCCGTATTATTTTTGCTGCGGTGGGAAAGTTATGCTGTTCATCTGATGCTAGTTGGCGCAGGGTCATCATCGCCAAGAAAGGTGCTGATTTAGTGCCATAGGTAACTGTAGTTAGCTGGTATGCTTTAATTGGTAGCTTGGGATTCGCTCGCCACAGGATTTGCTGTAATTTTTGATCTGATTCGTGAATAACAATTTGCCGAAACATTTTTTCAATGTCAGCTGTGAATACATATCGATATTGCCTCCACTTCAGTAACAGTGCCTGGAGGTCTCGTTGCAAGTTAGGACCTCGATACATGACATCGTTAAAACTAAATCCTGTTGAGGTCTTTGCGGACGCATTAAATACGACACGTAACTTCGTAGTTGATGAGTCTGCTCGCTGAACACCATGATGAGGCAAGTAGCATTCCATTTGATTGCTGCTAGAAGTCGCTAATTTCATATGCCCCAACTCTTCATACTCCTTTAAAAATTGCTTATATTGCTGAGCAAAATACTCTTGCTTGCTTAATTTTTTCTCTAGATTTCTATATTGCGCTAGGGCTATCTCCTTTGAAGATCCTAGTTTTTCCCCTGCTTGCTGCTTCATCGGTAACCTTACTTCATAACGACCGCCTTCGAGACGTTTAGTCGTTGATAGGTAGTACTCGACACATTGTTCTTCTTCTGCTGATATTTCATTTTGCTCATAGATATCCTCAATTTGCCAAAATTGATGAATATCTGCTGTATTGTTTAGGATGACATTACATTGAAAATGTGGTTTGACGCTGCCACTTAGTATCCATCCTAGCTGGCTTTGCTGAGCTAAAGGTGAAGATGAATCAGAGTTTCTTATCAAGCCGTCTAACATGATAAGAGCATAAGCGTCCGCTCCTAGTAACAAGTCCACGGGACGGCTTATGTAAAACTCCGGATCTGCCAAATTAATATGTTCCAAATGCGACCACGAAGGTTTTTCGAATGATCGATTTGGTAGGTTCTTGATAAGATTTTTCATGATCAGAACATCTGTATGAAATTCAAAGTTGTTATACGTCGATTGACATGTAATGCTGAGTTTGCCCTTACAGTTAGCATCCTTTTCTCCGATTCCAAAAATGACTCCATCAAATTGCTGTCGTTTCAAACCTAACTGTTGAGCTGCTTTCTCGCTAATTAATGATATCTGTGAGCCCTGATCAATAAGAGCTCTCAGTACAAGCTGCGTACTGTCTGCTGACTTAACCTTCACTAGTGCTGTAGCTAGGAGAATCTCATTATGATCTTGCTGAGATGCGTGAACATTGTTTGCTTGAGATATATTTTCCTCTTTTTTCATGGAGTTTGGTTTTTGCTTCATTGGACCGGACGTTGAACTAAGTTTTTGCTGCGTAAAGCATTCATGCAATATAGTATGGTGATTTTCCGAACACTTGCGACATCGTTTTGTGGAATGGCATTTATTGTCGTTATGGTTAAAAATGCAATTAATACAAATATTATTTTTCTTTAAGGTTTTTAGTTTCATTTCATTCGACAATTCGATAAACTTTTCGCAATTGTATAAATTATGCTCAGCAAAACAAAGAGGGCATTTAACTCCCGACACGTGCATGGCTTTCGTAATAGATTGGTTTGCTTTATAATTATTATACTTTCGATTATTTGTAGATGAATTTGAAGGACCGGCTTGCTGATGAGATGGCTGTGATTTCGGTATGACATCTTGACGTCGGCGAGCTGATTCTAGGCTAGTGAACTTATTTTCTAAGAAATCTAAGAAGTCTTGAAGCACTGGAAGCTCCCTAGCGTTCTTTAACGACTCTATGTATTCGGAATAAGACTCACTATCCAATTTGTTTGATAAAATATGTACGAGTAGAGGGTCCCACGTACTAATATTCACACCTAGGTTTTTGATAGCGTGTAGACTCTCTAATGTGACGTCATGTAATTTTTTGATGGCGGAAAATGATTGCTGCTGTATAGTGGGAAGATTCAGGAACACATTGACGTGGGATGTAAAGATGAGCTTCTTGTTGTCAAATCGATGGTTAAGAATCTCCCAACAGACAATATAATTGTCGGAGCTGATAGGTAAGTGCTGGATCAAACGCTCGGCTTCACCTTTTACCTTGCCTTTCAGAAATTGCATTTTCTGAGCGTTTGACAGTGCTGTGTTCTTGTGGATAGCTTCGCTAAATAGATCTTTGAACGACACCCACTGTTGATAATTGCCCGTGAAGACAGGAATCTCCATTTGTGGCGTTGATTTTTCACGATAGGATGTTGACCACATTTTGGAATTGATAGATTTCTTCATCCTGTTGAAGGTTCGCTCGTGGCTGTTGAATTGGACCTCATACTCGATCGGTATCTCCTCTCCTGACTCGCTAATGATTTCCCAATGAAGGTTATCAATGGTGCTCCAACGGTTCTGCAGAGTTCGAAGAGCATCTTCAAACTCCCATTTATCGACAATTATTTCGACATCAATATTGTCGACAGCTCTAACAAATGCCTTAAAATTGACCGACTGCTTATGAAGCATATCGTCAAGCTTGCTGTTGGTTCCTCTCGACTCAAACCTCGGAGGCGCTGCTGCTGTTGTATTCCGCTCTGGCTGACTCATTGAAGTTCCAGCCACCTCTTGCTGTGCTAGTTCAGGGTATGCTGAATGCTGACCCCGTTGAATCAACTCATTTTGACGTTGGATGATAAGTTTCTTGGCTATCATGTAAATTTCTTCCGTACGCTTGAACTCCGAATTGACAAAATATTTATGATTGGTCTTTTTGAAAGGAAGAATTTTTTCATGATTTACTTGGAATTCCTCCCAGTACTTCTCAAGTAACTCGATCTTACGCTTACAATAGTCAAAAGTTTTACGCTCAGCGCTATCCTTTTTAAAATTCGTGAGTAGCTTCTCCATGCTCTCCGAAATCTCGGTTTGATTGAAGTACAGAGTCTCCATCTCGCTGCTGCTGCTAAAATAAGTAAAACTGAACGATCTTACTTGAGAAAGTCCTAGTTGTTGCTAGACCGACGAGGGTTGCTCCCCAAGTCAGTGATTCGCTGGCAATGCTGCTGTGAGCAGGACACTTCTGCTGAATTCGTACTCCACCAAGTACTGCTTTTGCTGCCTTGTGAGCTATTAACTCACACGGTAAGTTGTAACGAGCACCTTAACTCACTACACTGCTGCTAAAGTCGTTACCACTACAGTCACTGCTAAGCTAGTAAATACTGCAACCAACAGTTCACAGGTTCAGTACAAGTTCACTTCACTGCCGTTAGTCCCGTAAAACTATAAAACCGACCGCGAAATGATCCGGCTCGAAGGACCAAAATGTATGAGTCGCGACCGAAGTGGTATGGACTGCTATGCTATTAAATTAAATACTTTAAATAACTTTAAAGATTTATTTATAAAACGGTAATTATGCTAAGTTACGCTAAATGATATGATATGCTAATGAGTACGAAAGCACTCGGTTTGCTGTCCGAATATGTACTGATGCCGCACTGCACTTAGCGCGGCGTAATTGTGTAGCTAGATCAGCAAAACGTGTTCGATCGTAATGATTGTATCGAACAGGGCGCCACATTGAATTTTAATGATATTTTTTTATAAGTACCAGTGAAGTCCTTTCAAATGATATAAAACACGATGTATATATCTAAACAATTTTTTTAACACATTACTTTTTGTCCGCTAAAAGGCGTTACTTTAAGTTTAAGACAGATTTATTATTTGAATAGACGAACCCAATATTTTTGTAACTTGAGAAAACTGTGAAGCCTAGATGCATTACTCTGGTACCAAAGGACATCATTCAAGTCTCGAACATTTTGTACCCAGAAATGAAAATGCCGGCCAGTAAAAAAAAATACTAGATTCTTAAGCAAAATGAAGATTTTTTACTATTTGACTTTGAAAATGCAAAAAATAATTTTCTTTTCTAAAATTAAATCTAATTAATAAATGCCTATCACAAGTTAATAGATGATAATATTCATGCACAATCATTCTTAAATATATTTTTACACCACCTGCTCGATAATGTCGTTTTATACGTCATACAAACCTCACTTAAAGCATGTCATTCTATCCCTAGGGAGATAATGCAGTATGGCCGATCCCTAGGGAATAATGAAATTTGAATTTGGAGCATCAAGAATCGTCAACATTGTGAATAAAATAAAAAAAAAATATAGGCGCATCGAACAAGTTGACTCGAAATTCAAACCAAAGAGTATGTAATCACTATGATTTAAACTGGCCACTAACAAAAAAAAGAAAATAGAATAAAATGTGCCTATAGTTTGTCTAATAAGTCAACCGACTTGAGAATTTTGTATAATATTTATGATTTAATCAAATATTCGGTATTTTTTATAAGTTTCTTCTGTTAGTAAACAATGATCTCTATCTCTTAATCAACCTTGATTATTGAACTCGTGTTGACTACATCAGATTTCATTAAATCCTTATAATTACCCAAGTCGTTTAACTTATTAGACAGACTCTACTGACGACACGGGAGCATTACTTATAGAAAATTGAAATTGTAGAATCTTGGAGGAGTGAATTTTGTTTGTTTAATGAACTTGTAAATATAATACTTATATTTCTCTAATTTATGATTTGTTCGACCAAATTGTCTTTTAATTATCTCACAGATGGTGTAAAAAGTAGAGTATGCAACACGGGGATAAAGCTGTCTTTGTCTTGGGCGGCTTAAATTCCTCACTTCACTCAGGTTTCTTTATTAACTCCCTCGCAATGCTCGGGAGTTAATTTTATAAATCCCTCACTATCGTTCGGGATTAAAATCAGCAACCTTCGTTTCGTTCGGAATTTAACATGCCGCCCGCGACTTAAAGACACTGCTTTATCCCCTAGTCACATAAACTACTATTTTACACCATCTGCTCGATAATGTCGTTTTATACGTCATACAAACCTCACTTAAAGCATGTCATTATATGCTTAGGGAGATAATGCAGTATGGCCGATCCCTAGGGAATAATGAGATTTGAATTTGGAGCATCAAGAATCGTCAACATTGTGAATTAAAATGTAGGCGCATCGAACAAGTTGATTCCAAATTCAAACCAAAGAGTATGTAATCACTATGATTCAAACTGACCACTAACAAAAAAAAGAAAATAGAACAAAACGTGCGTACTGACGACATGGGAGCAATAGAGAAAATTGAAAATATTAGAACCTTGGAGTAGTGAATTTTGTTTGTTTGATGAACTTGTAAATATAATACTTATATTTCTCTAATATATGATTTGGTCGACCAAATTGTCTTTTAATTATCTCACAGATGGTGTAAAAAGTAGAGTATGCAACACGGGGATAAAGCTGTCTTTGTCTTGGGCGGCTTAAATTCCTCACTTCACTCAGGTTTCTTTATTAACTCCCTCGCAATGCTCGGGAGTTAATTTTATAAATCCCTCACTATCGTTCGGGATTAAAATCAGCAACCTTCGTTTCGTTCGGAATTCAACATGCCGCCCGTGACTTAAAGACACTGCTTTATCCCCTAGTCACATAAACTACTATTAACGAAAGATTGACTCTTACAAACATTGGCAGATACAGGTACATGTACCTAGTCATAAGACTTAATTATAATAGAAGGCGAGTACAATTTCGTTCACTATCAGCAGATGTGCCAGAATTGAATGACTTCCCAGGAAAGAATGACTTAACGGAAGAAAACTTGGTGCTATTTACGGTGAGTTGCACCATTTAACTATAACGATAACCAAACCATAACCAGCCGTGAAACGGCCGCCTATTGGTCAATTCGACGATTTGACAACTGTTAACGGCTTTGTTATCGTTACAGTTAAATGGCGCAACTCACCCTTAGTCTTGGTATATACTTGATAAAACAAACGAGGAGCTACTACGGCGAACATTATTCTGAGCAATGTCACAAGCTGTTTTCTAGAGTCATCACGAATCCTCTCGCGCGCATGTTCGACGACTTGCAGCCTTCCGAACAAGTTGGATTCCGAAAAGGCTTCAGTACCGTAGACCACATACATACGCTACGACTGGTTATACAGAAGACCAAGGAGTATAATATGCCTGACGTTTGTGGACTACAAGAAAGCCTTTGATTCGATTGAGACCTGGGCTGCGCTGCAGTCTCTCCAACGGTGCCAGATTGACTATCGGTACATCGAGGTTCTGAAGTGTTTGTACGAAAACGCCACTATGTCAGTCTGACTTCAGGACCAGATCTTAAAACCTATCCTTCTTCAGCGAGGTGTGAAGCAGGGAGACATCATTTTTCCGAAACTGTTCACGGTCGTAATGGAGGATGTCTTCAAGGTTCTGGACTGGAGTGGACTAGGCATTAATGTCAATGGCGAGTACATCACTCACCTTTGGTTTGCCGAAGACATAGTAGTAATGGCCGAGACAACGGAAGAGCTCAGTACAATACTCAATGATCTCAGCAGAGTTTCCGAAAGAGTGGGTCTTAAAATGAACATGGACTAAACTAAACTCATGATTAAAAACCATGTAGCACCTACTACTATCAATATCGTAGACTCTATACTCGATGTTGTTGACGATTACGTCTACCTCGGACGGACAGTCCAGTTGGGTAGATTTAATTTCGAGAAACAGGTCAACCGTCGAATTCGACTCGGCTGGGTAGCGTTCGGGAAGCTACGCGGTATGTTCTTATCCAACATAACGTGGTCGCTCACAATGGGCCTCACCTGAAGGCTTAAAGTCATCTAAAGGGCAATGGAAAGGACTATGCTCGGAGTTTCCTTGAGTGATTGAATCAGTAAGAAGATATCCGCAGGAGAACCAAGGTTGCCGACATGGCACGAAGAATCGCCAAACTTAAGTGGCAATAGGCAGGGCACATTGCTCGCAGAACGGATGGCCGTTGGGGCCGAAAGGTTCTGGAGTGGCCACCGCACACCGGAAGACGCAGCGTTGAAAGGCCTCCTACAAAGTGGACCGAGGACTTGGTATAGGTTGCGGGAATCCAATGGATGCGGGACGCGCAGGATCGTTCATTGTGGCGAAACTTGGGGGAGGCTTATGTCCAACAATGGAAATCTGTCGGCTGATATGATATTTTTTTGTAGTTATTTTTTACTACATACCTACTATGATCATGCGTTTAGTATGACCTAACAAGCAAGTCTATTCTACCTAGGTGTAGCAGGGGAGTAATAGTAGATGTTCGTTCATTTAAAAAATCCTATAGACATTATTTCTCGTAGCATTCCAGTATAGATTTTTTGTTAAGGGCACTTACACTTTAAACTCAGATAGCAGCCTAGGGGTTAATCCTAGACGTTTCTCGTAATAGTAAAAAATCATCAGGACATTATTTTCGATGAAAATCTACTATATTTTTATTTTGGCCGACACTTTTATTTTTGGGTACAAAATGAATGATGTCCTTTAAGCTAATTAAATTTGATACAAATTGTTGCCTCATACTTTTCTCTAGGACTATTAGTTTAGACAGTACGTGTCTTCGATTATGACATAAACACAAAACTTTTACTTAAAAAAAAAATGCCTACTTTGACAAACTGGGGAGTAAGGGGATAATGGACATAACATCTTTCCAGCCCAATAGTCAACCTCACCTGCACGACAGACAGAAAGACACTCTGTGGTGCTCCTTGCCAGACAACAGACGAGGCTCTGGCGACCGAGAAGCAGCCGAGGCAGCCCCTCGTATTCTGGGGGGGGGGGGCACAATCTTGCATCCTATGAGTGATCATAGTAAGGCGGGAACCCAGCGCCCACAGTTGTCAAACAGTACTGGTCTGAACAAAACTAAGAATAATGACAAAGACAGTAAAGGAGTAGGTAACCAGGGTTCAGTATCAGCAAAAATGACTGGAAACAGCAAGAAATTGGTGCAACAAGCACTTCATCCAGGATTGTTCTTGGGAAAAACCAGGTGTACATCACTGGGGAGCAACGAGAACACCGCTACAGCAATCGCACCCCCACATTGTAGTGAGGCCTCTAGAAAACCATATGATGGAATTAGTAAACCTACAAATACAGTAGAACTAAACAATCCTCTACACTGGCAAAATGATAAAGTATATTATCACAGACAAAAAAGGAAAGAAACAAGTCCAATACATAGCCAGTACAACAAAAAAACTAAGCATACCTTTACTATACCAACACAAAATCAATTCGAGATATTAAGCGATGAAGAAGTAGAAACACCAGCTAAAGAATACATACCTAAACCGGAACCTATTTTTGTACCGGGTGTAAATAACATAACAGCTGTAAAAGATACGCTCGACAAAATTACAGATAGAACCACATACACACTAGCTATCCTATGATCTGGCCATGTTATCAAATTAATGCCCATTGACATTGCTACATACAAAAACATAAGAGATAACTTTATCGCGTCTGGTATAGCTCATTACACTTACCAGCTTAAGAGCGAAAGAGCTTACAGAGTCGTATTACGAGGCATACACGCAACCGAAGACCCTTCCCTTATTAAAGAGGAGTTGAATGAAAAAGGTCATGAAGTAAGGCAGATAGTAAATGTATTACACAGAAGTACCAAAGAAGCACTTCCCTTGTTCTATGTAGACTTGGAACCAAAGAAGAATAACAAGGAAATATTTAACCTGAAATACTTAAGCCAAATGAAAGTAACCTTCGAAGCTCCATATATAAAAAAAGAAATCATCCAATGCAAAAGATGCCAACGCTTTGGACATAGCAAAAATCAATGTTTTAGACCTTTCCGATGCGTAAAGTGTGGCAACGAGCACTCCACCTCTTCCTGTACTAAACAACCTGATACAGTTGCAACATGCGCTAACTGTCAAGAAAACCATCCTGCTAGCTACAGGGGCTGTTTGAAATATAAACAATATAGAGAACAAATACTTAAACTTACACCCTTAAACAATCAAGAAATATATAATAAAACTAGCAAAACTGGGACCAAAAATGAGAAAGCAACCAAAGTTAATCAGCCAGCAATGTCTAACTGTGACGATAAATATGAAAGGGATAAAAAAAAGTTATGCTGATGCAACAAAATCCACGCTTAACCTGCCAAAAAATATGGAAGCTTTTCAGCATACAGAAAACACTTCAGACCAATTAGAAACTATGTTTGCTAACTTCCAATAAACCATGATTACCATGATGGACAAAATGATGGACCGTATGATCCAGCTGATCACAAGCATAGTTTCAAAATGATTCGCACACTCCGAGTGGTCACTTGGAACGCCAATGGCTTGATAGAAAGATGTCAAGAACTTAAAATATTTCTAGAAATCGAAAAGATAGATATAGCCCTTATTTCTGAAACACGTTTTACTGCAAAATCACACATCACAATTAAAAACTACACAATCTATACAACAAACCACTCGTCAGGCAATAGCCACGGGGGATAATAGTAATAGTTAAAAACAACATTGAAGAATATAAAACTGCTAAACTACAAGCAACCTCAATAAAAGTAACACTGAATGACAATCTTGAAACAACTTTATCTGCTGTGTACTGCCCGCCTAAGCACACAATGGTCGAAGATGACTTTAACACATATTTTGCATCACTTGGGCCTAGATTCATATGTGGAGGCGATTGGAATGCGAAGCACACATACTGGAGCTCAAGGTTAATTACTCATCGAGGAAGACAGTTACTTAGATCAGTGCAGCACCGTAGACTTGAATGTCTTACTACCCATGAACCAACCCATTGGCCCACAGACCAAAATAAGATATTCCTGATTTGTTGGATTTCTTCATCACTTGTAACATCGGTATTAACTACTTCACAATTGAAGGCTGTACAGACTTATCGTCAGACCACACGCTTGTCATACTCAATTACAATTCAAGAGTAACACTAATCCAACCTCCTGAGACAATATACAATAAGAATACTAACTGGAAACTGTATCAGGATATAGTCTCATCGGAAGTCAAGCTCCAAAAGGTAATAAAAACGACTGATGAAATCGAATCTGCTATTGAGAGTCTTAACAGGATCATACACAAGGCTGCAACGGAGGCCACTAAAATGCGCAAAAAATGTCCTCCGAAATTAAATCAGTACCCAAAAACAATTAAAGACAAAATAGCAGAACGACGACACCTGAGAAAAGTTTGGCATCAATCAGGTTACCCTAAGGATAAAACAGCTTTTAATCGATGTACTAAAGAACTGAAGGACCTCATAAAAACACTGAACGACACTAACCTGCAAAAGTTTTTATCTCATCTCTCGCCTACTCTCGATACAAATTTTTCCCTGTGGAAAGCCACAAGAAAACTGAAGCGTCCGACTGCCCAGATCCCTCCTATCAGAAAACCTAATGGAGAATGGGCTAGATCCGACTCAGAAAAAGCAACCATTTTTGCCCATCATCTCAGTGACGCCATTTGCACCATTGCATCCTGACCAAGATGCCGATATAAATGACCACCTACAAAAACCACTTCAATTGTGCCTACCACTTCAACATTCTAGCCCCAGGAAAATAACACATGAAATAAAACAACTGCAAGAAGGAAAATCACCGGGATATGATCTAGTAGATAGTACTCTACTAAAAAAATTGCCAAAGAAGGGTATTATAGCTGTAGCCCAAATCTTTAATGCTTGTTTGAGATTGTCTTACTTCCCAGGACAATGGAAAATAGCACAGGTTGTGATGTTACCTAAACCTGGCAAACCACCACACGAAGTCACCTCATATAGACCCATAAGTCTTCTGTCAATTACAGGCAAGCTCTTTGAGAGGATTTTACTTAAAAGAATGAAAGTACACCTTGAAGACATAATACCTACTCATCAATTCGGCTTTCGTGAGCAGCATGGAACAATAGAACAAGTCCATCGTATTGCTGACGTCATAAGCAGATCACTGGAGACGAAACAATATTGTTCTGCATTGTTTTTGGACATAAGCCAAGCCTTTGATAAAGTATGGCACGAAGGCTTACTATACAAAAAAAATGGTTGCCTGTAAAGTCGGTTAGGTAGGTATAGGTACAACGGGCTGTTGTCCGCAACTCCACGTCTTAAGCGCGTATTTTGCGTACGGATCGTGTTACGGGCGAAGATTTTAAAAGTCGGTTTTACGGGCGAAGATTTTACGTGACAACGTCTCTAGTGCTGCGCGCGCGGCAGACCGATCATAGTTGAGTGGGAGAGAGACGCAAGGCATTCGGCGGGCCTCTCTCTCGTTCGGTGACTCATCGTAACGTTACCGAGCGTTACACTTTTTCATAAGTGACTCCCAGCCGCAACCTAATTTAACCTGTCAATCGTGATAATGACAGACACAATTGAAAGACAATAGGTGCGCGAACGCCGGCGTTCGCTTGGGGTTTAATGAATTAAGACGTTGTCACGTCAATAAAGAAGTTGCTACCGCATTCATTCTTCCTAGTGCTAAAATCTTACCTTGATAATAGATGCTTTGAAGTGAAATTCAAAAGTGAGCACTCACAATTATATAGCATAACATCAGGAGTACCTCAGGGAAGCGTGCTGGGACCTGTTCTGTACTCAATACACATCCGACTTGCCAACAACAGATAACACTACAGTTGCTACCTACGCTGACGACACAGCCCTATTAGCCACACATATAAGCCCAGTGACGGCTTCTGAGTACTTACAATGTCATGTCATTAAAATAGAAAACTGGCTTAATACCTGGCGAATTAAAGCCAACGAAAGCAAGTCTGTACAAGTGACATTTACCCTCAGAAAAGAAACTTGCCCGCCAATTTATTTAAATGACAAAGAAATACCTCAGAGTGATGACGCTAAGTACCTGGGTATGCACCTAGACAGACGGCTAACATGGCGTAAACACTTGTGGACTAAGCGGAAACAATTAGACACAAAGCTGCGAGAGATGTACTGGTTGATAGGACGACACTCACAGATGAATGCACATAGCAAACTCCTGATCTATAAAGCCATCCTGAAACCGATATGGACGTACGGCATCCAGCTTTGGGGCACAGCTAGCAACAGCAACGTCGACATATTAGAAAGGTTCCAAACCAAGACACTCAGAGCCATATTCAATATCCCTCAATGTATTAGCAATAAGTATATTTACCATGACCTGCAAATAACAACTGTCAGACAAGAGATAAGTCAACACAGCAAGAAGTATCAGGAAAGATTAGCAAAACATAAAAATGAACTGGCCCTCCGATTATCAGGAGATGGAAGTTTACGACACAGGAGACTTAGAAGACAAAGTATCCCCTCTCTACTGGATAGATACATCAATGTGGAATGAGGCACTTTACTGCAAAGTGTCCATCCAAGCTTCAAACAGTTAAAACCCCGAAATAAAAGTTCAGATTGCCATGTCGTAGAATACACAAAAAAAAAACTTTGACAAACTGTATCTCTGCAACTAATGTACCTAGAGTACTGGGGCTAGAGCTCAAATTGTAGTATATTTAGTTAGCTTTATTATGTTATATGCAAATATACTTAAAAAACGCTTTGTTCAGATAGTTTTTACGAAAAAACTGAAAAACGTGCCAAAATTTCGGTTTTCGAGTTTCGAGCATCAACGAGGTAGCACTGGGTGTTCAGGGTTGCAAACTTGCGTGTTAAACCTTTTTTTTTTCTCTTGTCCCTCTTATTTTTCCGTAAATTGTGGTTTTCAATTGTTGGGATCGCAGTCAAGCACTGATTTACATCAGGTAATAAAAAAAGAGCGGTTTTACTAATGTAACGCCTTACGGCACTCCACTATAAATAGTATAGAAGCAAAATTGTTTAAATAAAAAAAAGTAAAAAACTTTAACCCGACTACGACAAAAAAAAAACAGTATGAAACAAGTTTTTAAGGATGAACAAAAAGAAAAGCCGTAGTCACATGTTACAGGCGCCAACCGAAACACTTTAATAACGTGCGACTACGGCTTTTCTTTTTGTTCATCCTGAAAAACTTGCTTCATACTTTTTCAGCGTCGTTTTTTTCGTCGTAGTCGAGTTTTATTTTTTTATTTTTAAAACATGACTTTTTGTCTGCTAGAGGGCGCCTTATCGAGTTTTGTGACCCGTTAACGTATATTCAGCGTAAGCCGTAGCCTATGTTTAGCGGACGGTTTCAAGCAAGTCATTTTTCATAAATAGCATTAAAGGTTAAATACTAGAGGCGGATGCACGATCGTGTAGCGACTGACCCTTGCGTGCGGATTTGGTGGCGCAGCAGCTGCGCGTCGAAGCGGTGCGGCCGCAGCTGCGCGTCGGCGCGCAGGCAGCGCACCAGGCGCGGCGCCGCCGGCAGCCGCCGCACCAGCGCGCCCACCAGCGCGCGCTGCCGGCACGCCAGCGCCGCCGGCCGCCGCGGCGACCCCGCGCCGGCCGCGAACAGCGCCGCCAGCAGCGCCGAGCGCGCCGCGCCCAGCACGCCCGCGCAGCGCCGGCACACGGCGTCGCGGTTCTTGTGCACGATGCCGCGCGCCGAGTACACCACCGCGCCGCCGAAGTGCACCACTCTGCACGACACGTATTTCAACTTGGGTATCCAAACTAATATTATAAATGCGAAAGTAACTCTGTCTGTCTGTCTGTCTTTGCTTCACGCCTAAACTACTGAACCGATTTGTGTGAAATTTGGTACAGACATAGTTTGGAACTTGAGAAAGGACATAGGATAGTTTTTATTGCAAAAAATAAAATAAAAAATAAAATTTATTCCGGACATACAGCGCCATCTATTGGTCAAGAGTCGGCATCAATTCAGTAGTGAAATTTCCGGAAGTCACTATTCCACGCGAACGAAGTCGCGGGCAAAAGCTAGTCTTTAATAAAACCGAGTTGACGGCCGATATAATAAAGTCGACGACTTTAATCGCCTAGGGCGGAGTGGGAGAGCGTGTCAGACTATCACTGACTAAAATCATACCTGCTATGTCCCTTCGGTTGTCCTTTGCGTTCTAGGACTACTTTCCTATTCAAATCTACCCATTGCCCCAGGAGACTGATTGCTAGTTCGGCCGCGGAGCGAGTCCCCTTGCGCCAGGACCTGCGCGTCCAGCAGCGTGCCAGATGCTTTTATTGGAAGCAAGCCAAGTTATCATGACCATGAAAGATTAAATAAGAGCCATCTATAGACTTTTTTGTGGCTCTTATACTCAATACTCTTTGTTACTAGGAATTACAACTAGAGATGTGCCGTTGCCGGCAATATGGGAATATTGCTGCCAATATTGCCACCGATATTCATACTTCGGGCAATATTCCCGACAACGGCACGTCACTATTTTCAACTTGCTGACCACTCCTGGCTCCACTAGACGGCACAAAAACAATAAATGATCATTTATTTACAAAAAAGTGTCACTAATCACATAAACGCTCCGCCTCCTGAACTAGGAGTAGTGAACCTGTGTCTCAGGAGACAGTTCCCTTCCTATTCATACAACTTATTTAAAAACAAACAATGCCAATTGGTACTTCTTCTTCCTGCCCTTGTCCCATCTTATTTGGGGTCGGCACAATACGTTTTTTTCTTCCATTCTACCCTGTCACTCGTCACGCTATCACTAACTTCCTTTTCTTTCATATCATTCTTCACGCAATCCATCCATTTTTTCTTTGGTCTCCCTCTCCCTCTCCACCCATCCACATGTATACTCATAACTCTTTTGGTAACATGCATTTCATCCCTCCTCTTTACATGACCATACCAAGAAAAACGATTCCCCTTCAGCTTGTCAGTCACTAGCGCCACTTTCAAACTTCTATTTCGTCACACCACACATCCAACTCCCACGCTACTGTAGTGCGTCTGCGATGTTTGCGCATGCTCACACAGACGGCTTTCACACTGTGCTGCGGCGTTCGTACGCGTGGGAGCGCCAACACCATCCTGAACGTGCTCAGCCACAAGCTTGACAGCCCCCTTCTGGGACACTGGGTTTAAACTCAAGTGCGCGTGCCTGGGGCCCCAGATGGAGGCAAACACTTAAACTAATTACTTTTAATTTTACGCAGATATATGTAATGATGACATAATTAATTATTAAAATGAACTGATAATATAATATAATGACAATAATAATATTGATACATAATAAGACGGGCCTGTTGGTCTAGTGGTTAGTGGCCCTGACTGCTATGTCGCAGTTCGTGGGTTCGATTCCCACCCAGGAGAAATGTTTATGTGATGAGCATGTTCTGCGTCTGGGTGTAATTTATCTATAATATGTATGTATGTATTTAGAAATATATAAGTATGTTTATCAGTTGTCTAGTACCTATAACACAAGCTCTGCTTAGCTTGGCGCTAGACGGCGTTGTGTGATAGTTGTGGAATATTATTATTTCGTTTATTTAAATATATGTACATATAAATTATATTTTTAAACATTCAATAAAAAATAAAAAACATTTAAAAATATAAAAAATAGTAGCCCACCGGTATCGGGAACAGGGTCTAAGCTTCCGGCAGTCAGGGCTCCAGAGAAAGGAACCTCCTGACTGTTTAGAACGCGATTCAAATTCAAAAATATATTAGTTACGGATTCCTAACTAGATGGCGTTACAGTCAAATTAGAAGTCGCTATTAAGATTCTCCGCCATCTGGTTAGGGTCCTGCTAATAAAGTTCAATATAATGCTACTGCTCCATCTGCGTTAGCGTTAAAGTTAATGTCAATGGCCAACTACACGTTAATTAGGGCATTAAAAATGCGCGTTGGCTACACTTAGGTTACAATGCCGTAAAGAGTTAATCCCTCATGTAGTCACGCATTAACACACATTATAGAGGTTAAACTTAGACACACAATGGAGCTTGAAGCAGCTACACTAGTTGCAAAAATGAGCGTCTTAAACTATTTTATGCATTTATGTAATTTCAAAACAGAGAAAAAACGAAAAAAAAGAAGATTGTGGATGATTAAAATTCATCGTCTTCGAACTCGGTACGCGAAAACCTATATTAAACTTAAAGCTCGTAAAATGCAGTTACCGCCTAAACAAAGTACCTACACTCGTCCTTGCATGCGTCCTGTGCGCGTGCGTTTCGTGGAATGAGATGGCATTAATGTAGCCAACATCACTTAGCGCGCTAAACTACGCACTAAAACCCTTTGATGTGTCCAAAAAACCGACACTCGAGTTATCGCTTAACGTTTAATGCCATTAATAATGCCATTTGTATAAAATGCCATTAAAACGTTGGCCACATCTACGTAACGCCTAAATTAACGTGTTAATTTGCGCGTTAAGACGCAGATGGAGCAGTAGCATAAGAGTAAAAATTAGTTCAGTATCTAGTACTATGTTGTTTCATTTTATACTCAACTTTACTTAGATACACATAAAGATCAAATTCATAGTACTGGCTGACCATCCGCCGCGTTCGGTACTCGACATTGGTCCTACGAGCCGGATAAATAACCGTTTTTGAGTTCGCGCGCGGCCCGGTCCGCTTGCCCGTGTACTCGCAGTGGATTGCTGCAGCAAGAGTACTCGGTCCCCCGCCTCGGCAGCAACACCTCCGTCCAGCAACTGTTGTGGACGAGCTCGGCAACAGCGGCAGGAAGAAAGTGGTGACCAGAGGGCGCCACTTGCAACCAGATCAAACGGAAGGTGATCGTACACGTCACCTCCGCAGTTCATCGTGTCGTCACAAGGAGGACGTCACACCCCCCAGTTCAACGTGACGTTAGAAGACTGAAGTCACATCCAAAAGTTCAACGTGTCGCCACCAGGGCGCGCCACAAACATCGTGTTGTAAGTGAAGTGCAAATTGTGAGTACATTTTGTTTCATATACAAAGGAAGTTAATGACAAACAATTTTGAACTTTATTTCTTCCAAGAGTTTAACTTGGACATTTTTTCATGAATTTTGGACTTGTAGAATTTTTAGTAAATTTTTAGACTTAGAATATTTCCCTTAGATTTGTGTTGTATTGTTTAAGTTTAGTTAAGGACTTAGAATAGTTTTTAAAAAAACGACGGAACGGGGAACCTATGCCCGATTTCCGACAGATTTTAGTTATATTTAAAACACTTGTAAAATTTTACGCAACTTTTTAGGACATAGAATAATTTCGTCAATATTATATTTGTATTTATGTCAAGTATTTAAATTGTTTTTCCGTTAATTGTCTCAAAGATGGAGGGATTAATTAACGTACTAAAAGGCTCCCAAAATGTTATTATTAAAAGATTAGCAAATTTCAAAAAAAGCCCTAAAGAAAGATTAACGATTGAATTCATTGAAACTAGGCAAGAATTGTTAGAAAAGGATTGGGATTCGTTTAAAGAAACCAATACTAAAATTTATCAAAACTTTAAATTAGATGATAGTACAGAACAAAAGGTTGCTGGCATTTATGATGCAACCGAAGACACTTATATAATGTATAAAAGTTTGTTAAAAACAACACTTAATAAAATTAGGCCAAAGGAACCAGTACAACCCAGTGATCATTCTTCTAACAGTTCATTTAAGTCAGCAAGTTCATTCGTTAAATTACCAAAGATCACCATTCCAATATTCTTTGGAAAATATGAAGAATGGACAACATTTCGTGATCTGTTTATGTCATTAGTACACAAAAATGAATCGTTAGATAACGTACAAAAGCTACACTATTTAAAAAGTCATCTTTCGGGTGAAGCTGATCAGTTAATACGGAATACACCAGTAACGGATGCAAATTATAGTCAATGTTGGGATTTATTAGACAAGAGGTATAGCAACAAAAGATATCTCGCCAATTGCATATTGAAAAGGTTATTTGGAATAAAACGTATGCAAACTGAGTCAGCAACTTCATTAAAAGAGGTCTTAGATACCACCACTGATTGTTTAAAATGCGTTGTCAAATTTAGGCATAAATGTGAGTACATGGGATGTTATCATTATACACATCGTGACGTTTAAATTAGATATTGAAACGCGTAAACAATGGGAATTATGCGTCAGTGGTAGCATTTCTAATGATTTTCCCACTATTGATCAGTTCAAATTATTCTTGGAACAACGATTCCGCGCATTTGAGTGTATAGAACCAAAAAAGGGTTCAGTTCACCAAATCAATAATAACAGTTCAAATTATACGCCTAAGACAATGCTTGCCACAAACTCATCATCACGCATGAAATGCGAATTCTGTTCAGAAATCCACAAGCTTTGTTTTTGTAAAAGGTTTGCAAACCAGTCGCTTGATGCTAGACGTGAATTTGTACGTAAAAACAGAATATGCTTTAACTGCTTAGGTAGCAACCACATACAACGTGATATCGCCATTGTCGAGAATTGGGTCGGGCACATACCTGTAGTATGGCACCTCCGATTCCACAAGAGAGTACTTCAGAGCAAGTTGCTGATGGGTAATCCTGGCTACAAGGTTGTGTCTATGCAAGTATTCTCCGTTAGCTAGACGAGAACAACCAGAGATAATGTGGCGGATTTATTCACCCGGTCGGTGACATGCCCGACAAATGTCAACCGTGCCGTACTTCACAATAAATCTCCCGTAGTTATTCGTCATGATAACTTCGTCCATTATTGCACATACAAAACCTTCGGTTTCCCCAAAGAGGTCACCGACATGCAACCAGGCTACGGACGCCAGTTGGTCTACATCGGGCCCATGAAGGGCCCGGAAAAAGCGTCCGCGTCCTTACTCTGCCATACTTCCCTGCGTACGTTAGTGTCAAGCACTACAGGTTTGCGCCAGTTCTCGTTACCCAAGGAGAGCGGGGTGAGTCCCTTGTCCACTGCTACTACATCACGATGCATACCCCCGTCGGCGGCTAGGAACTATTCCCTGAGACTGCATATCTCGCGATTGTGCAGGGTTTTAGCATTCAAAAAGCCTCGACCTCCACACTTCCGCGGGATATACAGTCTCATTACCGACGACCGAGGGTGATGCATTCAATATGCAGTCAGCAGTGTACGAACCTTCCTATCCAGGGCGTCAAGTTCCGTTTGAGTCCATTTGAGTACACCGAAAGCGTACATCAATACCGGCATGACCCAACCGTTGAAGGCGCGCACCTTGTTTCCACCTGACAGAAGTCTGTTAAGTACCTTCTTCAGGCGGCCAAAGAAGCGCTCCTTCAACGATTGCTTCATGTCAGTGGCATTGATGCCTAACGCTTCCGACATACCCAAATACTTGTAGGTTTCGGTTGGAGAGAGGGATCTCAGGTTTATGGAATCCGAGAGTTGGATACCCACGGATTCCACAATCTCACCTCGCTTTATATGTATGACCGCACATTTGTCCACACTAAACTCCATCCTGATGGCACTACTGAAGGTTTCCGTTACTTTCAGTAGCTCCATCAGTTGCAGATTGTTGGGGGCAAAGAGCTTCAAGTCATCCATATAAAGAAGGTGAGATATAACTTGACCACCTCTCTACAACCGATAGCCTAGGCCTGAATTCAACAGCAATGTGCTCAGAGGATTCAAGGCTAGGCAGAACCAAAGCGGACTCAAACTGTCGGAATATACCTCGCTCGATCCTTACCGGTTCGCTGTTCCTCTGGATATTTCGACATCCTGGATAGCGAAGGACTGTCCTCCATTGCCTCATACATGACATCAGGAAGGTGCAAAGAGTTGCATCAACTTTATACAACTCCAGCACCCTTATGAGCCATGTATAAGGAACCGAGTCATAGGCCTTCTTATAGTCTATCCAACATGTCGACAGATCCTTTCGGGAACGCCGAACCTGTTGGCTAATGACCATATCGATGAGGAGTAGCTCCTTCGTACCGCGGGACCCATTCCTACATCCATTTTGAGAGGCAGACATGTTAGCGTTATTATCAACATGGTAGTTAATCTTTGCTTATTATTATTATTATTAAAAATAATTATACAATGTAATGATGACATAATGAAGTTAAATTGAATTACTAATAATAAATATATTATAGTTGAAAATAATTCTTACGTCTAGGCGCTCCCTGCTGTTGTCCTCATCGCTGTCACTGCGGCGAAGTTGTCAACAGCCTCGGACACCACGGTCTGTCATGCAGCCGAAGTGCGGGTCGCATAGCGCGACATCAACGACATAATCAGACGCGCTCTTGTCACCGCCGGCGTTCCAGCCGTATTCGGACGGCCGGACCCCACGGCCCAAGAGTTTCAACCCCAAACGGCTCAAAAATATAACTGCCGACAAGGTTGTTATATTTCCGCCGCTTGAGGTTCTCCGCAGCCGCAGCGGCAGCACCAGCACAGCACGATGAACTAGGAAGGTGTGATGGCGCAAGAGTGTCGACACAGGTAGCGTCCCACACTAAAGGTCTACCCAACTTCCATGGAAATAAAGACATACCGTCCGGTCTCTTACCATCGTCGCGTGCCAGGCCATGAGGTTTAGGGAACGCAAAAACCGCCAAAATTACGATCCGGTTTTTTTTTCGGTTTTCCTAAAAAAAAACCGGTTCACCGGGTAACCGGTTTTAAAATTAGTTTTTTTGAAATTTATTATTTAGTGAAAATTTTAATTTTTTTTTGCTTGTGAAATTCTAAATAAATATTTTTAAACTTATCTTGGAACTTATCTATTAAAAAATATATTGTATACCTAAAATGAATCCTGCTAAAAATAACAAAAAATCTCATCTTTATAAAAACGGATGTCTCAGAATGATGTCATACATATCTAAGCTAGAAGTTAATATATACTTCTACTCAAAATACTCACCACTAGCTTTAGCCCTCGGCTTCGCCCGCGTACATAAAATACAGCCTATGTCACTCAGTAACAAAGCAGGTTTCTATCGGTGAAAAAATTTTAGCAATCGGACCAGTACTTCCAGAGGTTACCTCTTACAAACAAAAAAAACATAAAAAACAAGCTACACCTCTTTATTATACGAGTATGAGTATTAGTGTAGATTAGCCCTATCACAGGCTTTTAAGGTTTCAGGCCACGCGTCATCTGTTTACGCAGGGTGATTGTTGGAAAGTTGTCCACTGCTGAACGTAAAGAATTTTTAAGGATTTTGAGTTATTGTTACATACAGCCCATGCTCTCTAATATAGATCTTAATTTGTAGTTCACGGTTTGAGGTCTGGGCTAGCCAAAGGTCAATAGGTAGGCTAGGTAGTGCGTGCCTTGTGACCGGAAGCTGAGTCTTGCTGAAAAACCCCTAGTACCTATATTATCAAATAGAGAGAGGCTTTAAGGGGCTTTGCTATTGCGTTTAGGATAGTATCTTGATACTCTTTAGCTGAAATTAGAGTAGCCCATTTTCACGAAAATGAACCTTGGTCATTCCGTGATACCCTCACCAAACCATTACTGATGCCGCACGATGATCATTCAGGACTCTGATAACCTGTTGAGAGTTTTCTTTGGAGTTAGAAGCTTACACCTCATCATTTCAGCCGATATACGTCCATTGTTCGACATAGGCCTCCCCCAAGTGTCGCCACAATGATCGATTCGGCCCCAACGGCCATCTGTTCTGCAAGCAATGTGCCCTGCCCATTGCCACTTAAGTTTGGCGATTCTTTGTGCTATGTCGGCAACCTTGGTTCTCCTGCGGACATCTTTATTTTTGGTCCGATCACGCAAGGAAACTCCGAGCATGGCCCTTTTCATTGCTCTTTGAGTGATTTTAAGCCTTCTGATGAGGCCCATTGGGAGCGGCCACGTTTCGGCACCATATGTCATCACTGGCAACACACACTGGTCACAGACTTCCGTCTTGAGACACTGTGGTATATTGGATGAGAAGCTACCGCGCAGCTTCCTGAACGCTGCCCAGCCGAGTTGGATTCGACGGAGATTAGGTGTACCTAACTGGATTGTCTGTCCGAGGTAGACGTATCGTTCACAACTTCGAGTAGCGCTGTAGTTCTGTTTCTTCGAGCAGAGTCTCCGATCTTGGTAGGAGTGGGCGCTACATGGTTGTTTCTCGTGACTTTAGTTTTGTCCATGTTCATTTTAAGACCCACTCTTTCGAAAGCTCTACTGAGGTCATTGAGCATTGTGCTGAGCTCTTCCGTGGTCTCAGCCACGACCACGATGTTGTCGGGAAACCGAAGGTGGGTGATGTACTCGCCATTGACAGTTGGAAGTAGTTAGAAGCTTACATCCGATAATTTTGCTTGTTGCAATATTCCTTGATTCTGAAAATTTTCTCATCGGTAGCAAGAATATCCCTGAGTTTTTCATCAGTGTAACGAACAAGCAAAGATTTTGATCTTTTCACTATCTCTTCTATAAAAGCGGCTCGTTTAAGCTGATGATGTTATGATGAGTAACAACGGTGGGTATTCTAACTGCGAATAAGAATTTTGGTGTCCTTGCGTGATTTTAATTCTGGCCCTGACAGCATTCACTGCCTGTTCTCACGACACGCGGCCGGCCTGTATTTTTAATGATCGTAAACAGAAGAACTGTAAAATTGATGTAGCTATCACTGGTACATAAATATTAATAAACAAACCTACGACTGATATCAAGTCTCAACAGCGTTTTAAAACAATGTTTGCTAAAAAACAGTGTCATTTGAAAGTAATAAAAAAAAAACTCGAAAAAACCGGTTACATGAAAAATAAAACCGGTTTTTTTAAACATTAAAAATATGCCGAAAAACCGGTTTTTCGGTTTTCGGGTTAACCGGTTTGCATTCCCTAATGAGGTTCCAAAACAGCCGGAACGCCGACGGTGACAAGGGCTCGTCGGATAATGTCGTTAATATTCGCGTGCCGCGCTATGCGTCCCGCACTTCGACTGCATGACAGGCCGTGGTGGCCGAGGCTGTTGACAGCTTCGCCACAGTGACAGCGATGAGGAGAACAACAAGGAGCGCCAAGGCGTAGGGCAACAGCTAGGCGGAAAGTAGTATCGTCGAACAAGGTGCCAATATTCGACGACGGCAGTGCGTGAAGCCAAAGACCTGACTCCCAATTTCCCACAGCCAGCAGGCGCGCCCGCTCCGCAGTCGTAGCAGATGTTAGAATTAGGTTTTCCTGAACTACTCTGCAGAGCGGCTCATCCCACCGTCTCTGGGAAGCCGGGTTATCGGGCGGATTTGTATTCGGGCAAGCAAGTCTCCAGGCATCTATAGCCTCGATGAAGCACGGCACATTGAAATCAATCAGTGAGGGAGATAGGATATTCCTGATTAATTTTTCAGTACCGTGAACCGAGGATATAAAAGCTGGTAAACTAATACTAGAAATTTTGCGGACTAAGTGTCGGAAATAAAATGATTTATTTTTTATTATTTTTTTAATAACCGACTTTAATAAAAAACACTAAACTGATCAAAATAAATTTAATTTCGGAAGTCGGTGTTAAATATGGAACAAACAATAACGAAAAACACCGACTTCCGAAATTAAAATTATTTTGATCGTTTTAGTGTTTTTTTAGTGAAGTCGGTTATTTTTTTTTTACAAAAAGTCTTTTATTACAGCTTCAAGGGGCCACAGATTTAAGGATATAATTTTAATTTCACCGCAATCCTATGAAAACCGTTCAATTCCCGAATTGATTTACGAAGGTTTTACCGAATCGTTTTAGTATTTTTTTTTGTGACGTAACTACAAATTAACAATTTTCAGATTTTTTCTGTACTTGTGCTATAAGACCTTGCTTCATGCTACAACTTCAGGATTCTAGGTCAACTGGAAGTACCCTATGAATTTTAATTCCCTTGAGTGCGTTTTTTTTTTTTTATTTTTTCGATGGGAAAAATCATCTTATGACAACCCCCGCTCTTGGGCGGAGCGGGAGATAGTGTCAGACTCTTACTGACTAAAAAACCCATCCCTCTCCTTCAAGCCTTCATGCCGGGGCTCGAGCGCCCTTTCGCCCTTGAGTGCGTCGAAATACACGTTTTTTTGCAACATAAACGGCCGTATCTTTTTTTTTCGCAAAAAAAGCGTGTATTTCGACACCCCCAAGAGAATCAAAATTTATAGGGTACTTTCCGTTGACCTAGAATTCTGAAATTTGGCATGAAGCAAGGTTTGATAGCACTAATGTAGGTATAATTCTGAAAATTGTAAATGATATGGCCGGAATTAGAAGGGAGCTGTGCCCAAACTAAAAATATGCATGTACATAAAAAACGGTACGTCGTATTAAAGCTTAAAGGTACGGCTTTACAGTAGTTTAAGTTTTATGATCAGAGATAGAGCGAGAGACACTATAAATAAGATTTCAAAAAAAAGTCTAATCATTTAGAGATCGCGGAATGCGATAATGACGCCCATTGTACGTGTTTTAGATATATGTTTTTCTTTGTTATGTTTTGTATGTACAATAAAGTATATAATAAATAAATAATAGCAATGATTGACATCAACACAACAATGATCTACAATAACAATGACATTAAGTTAGTATGAGAACGCCTTTAATTCTATGACAATGTACGAAACACTATCAGTGATACATATTCATAGAGGCTAGTGAAGAACGTTTTTACATTTTTGAACATATATTGGTAAAACGTCAACTTTAACAAGCCGCAATATCGAAAAAGAGCTCGTCGTCTAACAGATATTTTTTGGATATTCAGGTGAATTAGCAAAAAATATACAATTGGACATGCAATAAAACACTAAAAACATAACACTTGAACTTTTATTTAGTCATATAAATAAGTAAGTACAGTCATTTGCTTAAATATATTTATTTCTTAATATTTTAACACATCATCACTACAATAATTACTCAGACAAGACACATTGAATGTTTTCTCTTAATCTCGAAAAGAAGAACTAAATAGCTTCGAAGATATCAAGGAGGCTGATGACGTTATATTTGCTTGATTAGCTACTGGTGGAATTGAAGGTAGTTTAAGCAATCCAGATTAATTTTCCTGTAGTTCTTCAATCTGTCTATGTATATCAGCCAATCCTCCTTGATTGCTTGCACAATTGCAAACAAAACGACTCAAAAACAATTAACATACTTATTTTTTTTTATTCTTTCTCGCCACTCCTAGAGAAATGTGATTGTTGCGAGTAATTTTTATTTATTTTAGACGTAATTTTCATATAATTAAAAATTAATATACCATGTAATTGATTTTTTGGGCAGGATCCGGCCATGTCTTTTGTCATTATGTTGCAGAAAAAAAAAACTATTCTTGTGATTAGGAACAATCTTCGTAACTCAATTTGGGAATTGAATTGTTTTCATGTGTAAATTTGTACGGAACTCTCAGTGCGCGAGTCCGACTCACTTTATTTTTAGTTGACTTCCTATAGATATTTTGAATCATGAGAAACAATTAGATATTATTCCTTAAACAATTAATAAAACACAAATGTTCAGTTAATTTACTTACTGTTTCAGGGAGAGGGGTATAAATAAAAATTGAACAATTATCCCTCCTGGCAACATTCAGAATCACAATCTGCATGCTTTTCTGAGTCCAAAGCTATTCACAGAAGGCGGTCCTCATATTTTGCATACTCAATACTTTATTGCAATCCATGTATACATAGATGGTTTTGAAAATTTTCATAGATCAATATTGACCCTGTCGGGCACAGCAAAATGTAGGAGAGAGGAAGAGGGCTAATTAACAATTCACGGACTTCAATAGATAATTATTGTAGATCTAATTTGCTGAATTTAATTAGGTTTATTATTATGTATGTATATTATTATAATACTATATCTTTGTATAAGTATGAGTAAAATATATAATGTATTTTATGCTTATTCTGTGTCGTCATTAAAGTATTTAAATTATGTGATGTATGTATATTATTTTATGGCTGTGTGAATGCGTGAATTTTGACAAATATTTTTATTTATTTATTATCGTCATTATTATTTAAAATAAATTAAATTAATGAATGTGTATAATTATTATGTCATGTATAAGTAAACAATAATTATGTCAGATATTCTTTTTTATCGTCATTATTATTTATTGTGTTTATTAATTATTTATGTATATTACTATCATGTGTGTGTGACTAAGGGAATCGTCATTATTATAAATTATATTTTTATTTAAATTAAATTATACATGTATGCATTTTATTAGTATGCCCGTGTATAAAAATTGGTAAAATAAGTCATGTATTATTTTTATTGTCATAATTATTAATTGTGTTTATAAATTATTTACATAGGTGTGTTACTATTATGTCAGTGTATGGGAATAGGTGAATTATGTTAAGTATTTTTTATTATTCTTACCGTCATTATTGTAAATTATTATTTTTTATTAAATTACACATGCGTTTTATAATAATTATGTCCGTATATAAAAATAGTAAATTAAGTCAGATATTATTTTTAGCGTCATTATTATTAAATTATATTTTTATTTAATTACATTATGTTATTATTTATATGTATATTGAGAGTAATTATAATATGAATTAAATACAATGTAAAATCGAAGGCCTACTTAAGTTATGACTTAATAAGTTTATCACTTATGTATTCGTTTACCGAGTAATAACATTTACGACTAAAAACGGTCACTTTTTTTTTTAAATACTTTAATTTTCTCTTCTTTTTTTATGTCTGCGGGTAGTTTATTGTACATTTTAATGGACATAACGTAGGGGCTTGTAGAATGCATTCTTAATCGAGAACTAGGAAAGTTTAGCCTTGATCGGTGTCTGAGTAGATAGCGTGACAGAATGTCTTCACGGTATGTAGTAAAATTCTTGATGCTTCCGTACAAATTTGCATGTTTCTAAAATGTATATACAAGGAAGGGTTAAAATATGATGTTTTTGAAAGACCGTTTTGGAACTGTCCGTTTGCTCAATGTTAACTAGAATCCTTACCAATTTCTTTTGCAGGGTAAAAAAAGTGTTTGTGCATCGGTGCTGTTTCCCCAAAGGGTGACACCATAGCTAAGCCATGCATAGGCGTAAGCATAATGGTGGTAAGAGCTGTTTGGGAATTGGTGGTGCTTTTTATTATATGAAGAGCGTACGAGAATCTAGAAATTTTTGAGTGAGTCTTTTGTACGTGTGATTTCCAATTTATATGTGTGTCTATATTTAGTCCGAGTAAGGTAAATTCGTTAACGGTTTCTAGTTTTGAGTTGTCGAAAGTAAAATCTAAAGTTAAAGGCGTTTTTTGGTAAGGGTGGAAAGTTATTAATTTTGTTTTGGTGTAGTTGATTTCGAGGTTATGTTCGTTCATCCAGTTTCTTTTTTTAGTGAGTATGGAATTTAGAGTTTCTTCTATACCTACTTTGTTTTGGCATGAGACTAAGATGGATATGTCGTCCGCGAATAAGACACAGGGGCCTTCTATCGTCTTCGGTAAGTCATTGATGCAAATTAAAAATAATAAGCATCCAATGACGCTTCCTTGAGGAATTATTACTTTACTGTGGGATCGAATTTTTTCGATTTCTTTAGTTTGTATATTAATTCGTATCCGTATTCTATTTCAACTAATTGTTCTCTGATAAGATGTTAGCCATTCGTGAGCCTTCCCGCGTATACCTATTCCGTATAATTTGTTTAGCAGTATCCCAAATTGTACCTTGTCATAGGCTTTGGTCATGCTAGTAGTATTCCAATTGCATTTTTTTTTTTTGTTATTAATAATATTATGGGCTTCTTGGATATACTTATAGACCGCCAAGGTGGTGAAGCGGTTTTTTCGAAAATCGTTCTGACTTTCATTAAAAATATTATATTTTTCGCAAAACTTATAAATCCGGTCAGACATGGCTCTTTCAAAGATTTTTGCAGCAGATGGTAAAAGAGCAATCGGACGATATTATTTGGGTCTGTCTTGGTATTTTTTTTAAGGATTGGTTTTATTATAGATTGTGTTATGATTTTTAAAGAAAATATTCATAAATCGTTCAACTTCCAATAATAAGCGATAGATGGCGCTAGTAGTTACATGAACTTTAGACATTCATTGTAGATATTAAGTAATAATTTATAATATTACACTTTATGGATTTGTTTTGTATAATATATTATATCATATCTGTTAAAATGAAATATTTACTTGCAGTTAATTATTAGATAAACTCTAATGTATATTAGATAGTCAATCTCTTTACTTTGCGCTGATTGGTCGGTCAGTCGACCGAGTGTTTGTGAAAGTGGGTAGTAGCAAAACACGGGGGCTTTTGTAACGATCTTTTGGGACAGGGGCGGTCTGCTTTGAGTGGTTGAACAGAAAACATGTCCGACTAATCTGTGTATTTGTAAATTATTGTTAATAGAACGTAAGTATGAAATTGTGTTTATCAAAGTGAATAAAATATTTATACAATTTATCCTGGAGTGTTTGAATTGTTACAATTCAGAAGTGACACGGACCAGACAAAAAGGTATAGTTGAACAAATATTATAACGTTTATCGAGAAATTTTCAACGCCCACCAATGTTAATTTCTATATCACATAGATACATAGTCGTTAATCTATCAACTATTCACATTAAAACTGTCAGCAGACAAATAATCTCGATATAACCTACAAAATTTTTAGTTAATATACATTTTGAGTACTATTTCTTGTATAAGCGTTTGGTCGGGGCTACACTCCGATAACGTTCATCTTAACAGACGTTTAACATGTGTTAGATAAACAAATTGAGAGAGAGAGCCAGAGCTTCACTCTGGTAGCGTTTTGATTTCTTTGTTTTACTTCTCACATCGACAATATATACTGCATTACGATCACGCATTATCTAAATATGACACATTATATAATAACACATGAAATATTCAGGGTAGAGTCTGTGCGGAAAGTAAACCATCGTGGGATTTGAGGGCGCTGCTGTAGATAAATATCGTTTTTGTTGTGTAAGCAACATTGTGACGTCATTATAGTGCGACTGTTAATTCTTGATATTTTGAAACTCAGTTAGACTAGCTTCTTCCAGCGGCTTCACCCTATAATAAAAATTATCCTATTGACTGAATTTGCTAACCTAACGAAACTGCAAAGTTATTGCTTATGTGCTATATTATAACAATGTTTATGATTAAGTTCATCTGTCTAGTAGTTTTTGCACGACACATCCATATATACGAGTACCTTCATCCATCTTCACAAACTTTCGCATTTATAATATTAGTAGCCTATTTATTAAACTTGCTCACGTGATGAAACTTATAAAAAAAATAGGTTGTAAGCTATATTATTGCAACGTTTATCATTAAACTCATCCGTTTATAAGTTTTTGCGTTATGAGTAACGAACCGTTAATTGTAGCGACACCTGGGGGAAGACTATGTAGAACAGTGGATTGTAATGATGATGGACATTTAAATGCAAACAGGAATCGGAAAATAGCGTGAAGAAACTGCTGTACTGCCTATCTAGGTAGGTTCCACCAACGACCACTTACCCAGTTCCAACGAAAATGGTTCTATCACTTTGACTGGGATCGATCTATTATCACTTACTAGAATATTGTAGCTAACAGCAAGTTTATGTACTCCATAGTTAAATATTAAGGTAAAAACGGGACACACTACCACTTTCTCGTTGTCTTCCTCAGTACATTTTTCCCTTTTGCTAATCAATGAAAAATATGAACTTAATGACTATGAAAATAAAGTACACTTTAGAATTTGTAATGTTGCTTCGTAAAAAATCTATTTAGCCTATAAGGGATCATCTCGTATATAAGATCCTTGGGATCACTTGGTTGTCCGTCTGTTTATTTGTTAACCCTTTAACTCGAGAACGCTTGGAGGTATCGAGTTAAAATTAAAACCATTCACTCAAGTCTGCTCTTTTGAAGTTATGAAAAAATCAGACTTCTGAGTTAACGAAAAAAAATACGGCCGTTTATGTCGGAAAAAATACGTATATTTCGATACTCAAGAGAATCAAAGAACGCCGAATCCCGTTGACTTAGAATCCTGAAAGGCATAAATCAAGGTCTCATGGAACAAGTACAGGGAAAAATCTTAAAAATTTAATTTGCAATTCGGAAAAATCTTAGTAACACAATTCGGGAATTGATTTCATAGGTAAATTTGTACAGAATCCTCAGTGTGCGAGTCCTAAGTTCCTTACTCAAGCCTGAAAAGAAATATTCTTAGTTAGTCGAAACGCATTATAAATTTAAAGTATCAATACTCTTTATACTAGGCATCGAAAATATTGACCAAAACCAAATAAAGAAATATCGTCATGTTTAAATGAATTTCCGTTTAATTTATATATATTTGGAGATAACTGGGACAGAAGTTCACCCAGGAAGTCTAAAAAGATTAAAATAAAAGTGTTACGTACCAAAAAAACAGCATACCAATGTTTTCCAAGTTCGTGACTTTGTTTTGATCAATTATGGTGTGATTTGCCATTTGTTATCTTTGGCAAAACTGTAATATATTAAATATTATTTTCCTTGCAGCTCGGTGAAATTTTTTATCACATTTCTGAAGATTTCAATTGAAAATTATAACAAAATAACATAATCAACAAACCGGTGTCAACATTTTATGACGTTTTGCATTTGACGGATGGCTGGGTTGGGTTGCTACTTAAAATCTTTAATGTTGTTTTCACTTTACGCCACGACGGTTCTTTTATCGCACAGACAATAATTGTTAATACATCGTAGCACTGATTTTTAAATCTCTACCTAATGATAAAGTATCGTATTGATTTTAAATATTTTATATCGAGACATGATATGGGTGAACTATGTATGTTCATCGGATTATGTTAGGGGGTGAACTATGTATGTTCATCGGATTATGTTAGGGGGTGAACTATGTCTGTTCATCGGATTATGTTAGGGGATGGACTATGTATGTTCATCGGATTATGTTAAGGGTGGACTATGTACGTTCATCGGATTATGTTAGTGGATGGACTATGTACGTTCATCGGATTATGTTAAGGGTGGACTATGTACGTTCATCGGATTATGTTAAGGGTGGACTATGTATGTTCATCGGATCATGTTAGGGGATGGACTATGTACGTTCATCGGATTATGTTAAGGGTGGACTATGTACGTTCATCGGATTATGTTAAGGGTGGACTATGTATGTTCATCGGATCATGTTAGTGGATGGACTATGTACGTTCATCGGATTATGTTAAGGGTGGACTATGTACGTTCATCGGATTATGTTAAGGGTGGACTATGTATGTTCATCGGATCATGTTAGTGGATGGACTATGTACGTTCATCGGATTATGTTAAGGGTGGACTATGTATGTTCATCGGATCATGTTAAGGGTTGGACTATGTACGTTCATCGGATTATATTAAGGGTGGACTATGTATGTTCATCGGATTATGTTAGGGGGTGAACTATGACCTGTTCACCAGTGTACATATGTGTACGATCTTACTAGAAAGTACACTACCCACTAGTTGTGTGTAGGCGCATCGTTGCCGGTTGATAGTGAGCTATGTATGCTTGCTAAATTCTCTTATTCTTAATTATGCCTACAAATATGTGCAGTGATAACAGGAAGAGGTTATGTGTGCCTAAATTGAAGCTAAATGAGCTTGAGATTTATTTATTTTTTTTAGCCAAATGTGCCAAGTATTTTAGACCAGTATCATACTCACCCAAATTTCTTACTGATGGTGACAGGCTCGTGTATTGAATCATTCGATTCCCTGCAAATGTGTGAACTGAATGGTATTGATATGCGCGTCATGTTCGTAATCGAACGTTGACAAGACTAAACACCTCTTATATGCTGGTGATTAATTTTAGTTTCTATATTTCAAATTGGCTCTTCCTTTCTTTATTTTCATCGAATTCGTATAATGATAAATGATAAATGATGAATGATAAATGATAAATGATAAATGATAAATGATAAATGATAAATGATAAATGATAAATGATAAATGATAAATGATAAATGATAAATGATAAATGATAAATGATAAATGATTGATGATTGATGATTGATGATTGATGATTGATGATTGAAGATTGAAGATTGAAGATTGAAGATTGAAGATTGATGATTGATGATTGATGATTGATGATTGATGATTGATGATTGATGATTAATGATTGATGATTGATGATTGATGATTGATGGTTGATGATTGATGATTGATGATTGATGATTGATGATTGATGATTACTGATTAATGATTAGTGGTTGGTGATTGATGATTGATGATTGATGGTTGATGGTTGATGGTTGATGATTGATGATTGATGATTGATGATTGATGGTTAGTGATTGATGATTAGTGATTGGTGATTAATGGTTAATGATTAATGATTGGTGACTAATGATTAATGATTGATGGTTGATGATTAATGGTTAATGGTTGATGATTGATGATTGATGGTTAATGGTTGGTGATTGATGATTGGTGATTGATGGTTAATGGTTAGTGATTGATGATTAGTGAATGATCAGTGATAGTGCTTTGATGAGGCCAAGAGTGTCTTTGATGAGGCCAAACGTGACTTTGATGAGGCCCAACGTGCCTTTGATGAAGCTAAGTGTACCTTTGATGAAGCTAAGTGTACCTTTGATGAGGCCCAACGTGCCTTTGATGAAGCTAAGTGTACCTTTGATGAAGCCAAGCGTGCCTTGATGAAGCCAAGCGTGCCTTGATGAAGCCAAGCGTGCCTTGATGAAGCCATGCGTGCCTTTGATGAAGCTAAGCGTGCCTTTGATGAAGCCAAGCGTGCTTTTGATGAAGCTAAGCGTGCCTTTAATGAAGCCAAGTGGGCCATTTGATTTGGCCAGATGAGCCAATTAAGATTCGGGTTAAGTGTGCCCGGTGCAGATGAAGTTATCGTCAAGAGCGTAAGTAACGTATGAATTTACCTATAGTCTGACTACGTTGGTTTAATGCAGATGTTGTAAATGAATTGAATAATTTATTAAGTTTATTCATATCATTTTTGAACTGTTTATTGGATGAAATTTGAACATTCTGTTATAGTTTTTGAAGATATTATAGGTTTACATAAATTGAATTGAAAGTATATTTTAACACTGGGATTTGATTCTTAAAAGAGTTTCAAATGAATGATACAAGTACTATTTCCTGTAAATGTTTTAACCACTGATTTTTTTTTTATTTTTGAGGACTTGGATTCCGACAGAACTACAGAAGGAAAAATTGCCAGTTTTATTGAACAATAGATAGTTCCTGGTTCAAACAGTACAGGCTTGAAGAAAAATGATGCAAAGAGACGATTTGGAAGGAATAAGACACCACCACGATGCAAGAAGCGAAGAGGTACCCCACGTTGGTCAAAGAGAGTGGTTGATTTTCAAGGAGGAAGGCGTTACAAGTATCGAGGTTTGAACATATCCATTGGAACTTTGTGATACGGGAGTTCTACCACTTCTGTAAATTTTTAGAGTATTTAAGTTTGATTAGAAAGAGTAATTATAATTGATTTGTATTAAGCAAGTAGGATCAGAAACTGACTATAAAATTTGTCTCAAAAACTTGCTAGTCTTACCAAGAGAAAATAGAAAATTTACGGAACCTTGCCAAGTTTTGTAAGTTAGCATCTCGTGACGAAGTGGTAAACTAAACTAAAATGATTTTATCTAATGAGCAGAATTATGGTCGGTTTCACGCAGAAATGTTAGTTGGTAAGAATTAAGGTGTAACTTATGTGAATATTATTACGACAAATTAATGCTTATGTACGGATAACATATAAGCAAAAGAGCTGCAGATAGGAGTTTAAACACACGGTATTAATGATAAATCTATTAGGAATTGAGCCAAACCATTAAATTGTAGACGAGGAAATGGATTTATCACACGTTTTCAATTCCTGTGACGTGTGCATACTGTAGCAGAGACTGATTCCATAGATAGAGAACACAATGATATTTATTTTACAAGTAGGATAAAATATATACTATTACATGACCATAACTAGTTCTCGTCGTCCAGACTGAAATCGAAGCCGGTTCCTAAGATGATTATGATACAATGAATGATTTAAATAGAGCTAAATATTACATCGTTATTTATTCGGTTAAGGGGAAGATGGATTGAAAATCCATACACTAGAGTAGAGGACCAATTTCAGGGTTTCAAATAAAAATGAAGTTTGACGAACAGTGCGATCCGAACTTCATTATTGGAACCTTTACTTGGTACGAAATCACGCACATATGCTGCTAATATTATTTGAGAGATAATTTTAGTACAATTAAGCCCTAAGCCTCTAGCCGAAGGGTCACCTTTATTCTAAATGCTTAAGTTTCTGTTTTATATTATGCTTCCAAATAATGAAAGTAATGAACTCTGACTAAACGAGTCGCCACACAACATGTAGCAACATGGTGGCTACAGATTTGTGAGTTTCGTTTAACCGCTGAGAGTGTAAGATCTAGGACGCGTATGTCGATACCTTAAGCCGTAATATCATGTTTTCCACAGAAATTAAGACGAATACTGTTTCTGTTTATAGTATTGAGACGAGAATTGATCTAAATATCAACTTTTCGAATACTTTGACTAGAGACACAATAGAGGGACAATGAGGGGCCGGCGTTTGCTTGGGATTAAATGAATAAGATCTAGATTCCAAATTCTTATAGCTGAACCCTATGAAAAACCTAATGACATGAAGTGAATTCAGTGCGCGTAGATAATGAAGAATACTTTCGAACAAAAAGCTGATCAATTTTACTTTATGCTTACAGTCTCGCTTAATTAACATTGACCAATGGTTTTGAGTGCCTAATTTAGTGTTGATTATAAAACATATTTGACAGTAGTTTATTAACTTGAATAATAGTGCAATTATGGATTTCTTTTAGATACCCTACTATCAAGAGCTTTTGTGATAGTCATAGTATTGACCTTGTTTTTAAAGCAGTATATTGTCTAAGTCGAGCGCGGTTTTGCTAAAATGTATAACCACTATTTTAAATCCCCTAGCAAAATAAAATGATTCCTATGACGAACACCAATGAAACATATACTTATGGCGTGTTATTAATTCTGTTAAATGTCCCACTAGACGGACTGCCACAAAACTACGTAAATATGTATCGTAATATTAATCTTTATCGAAATTAAGCATTATGTTATCAAGAGTATTTATGTAGAAGTAAAATTCTTTTTGTTTCATCTCGATCGGATATTTCGTTTAAAAGTTATCACGTGTGTAAGAATGTTAAGAGTTGGTACCTATTAATGAGTTATGGGCCATGGAGTTTTTTATCAACGTAAAATCCTGTAATAATCTTTTTCGAAATATATTTGTTGATGATTGTAAGTATAAGATCTTTGAAGAGAAATAAATACATTTATGAACGCGGTAATTTTGGGAAATACTGATTTGATATGAAAACTATTTAAAATATTCAATAGTCCATTTATTGAGGGAGGCAATTAAAGGCAATATTTTATCTCGGTATTTCCACGGAAACGAGAAAAACGCGGGTGAAGCCGCGGGGCACAGCTAGTACGTTATAAATTTTAAGATATGAAGTGAGCGCCAATATCTGGGTTAGACTAGCAAAAAGAT
This sequence comes from Mythimna albipuncta, assembly GCA_929112965.1. NCBI lineage: Eukaryota > Metazoa > Arthropoda > Insecta > Lepidoptera > Noctuidae > Mythimna > Mythimna albipuncta. The sequence goes on along the minus strand of OV815969.1, from coordinate 287,039 downwards.
ACTTTCGTTATCAGTAAACTCCTTGATACAGCATACAGCATAAGTAGTTTAATGAAGATTAGTAGATCTGATTGCAATTATGAGGGTAAAATTGAATTTGCCTCATTTTAAAATTCATAGATTAACTATTCTTCGTGTGATGAATACTATAAATATATGACGTGACGATAAAGCAAATAATCAAGACTAAGCCGAATGTTATGATTATGAATGTAAGACTCGGTTCCTTGTAGAACTGGAATTAAGTTTCATAATTTTAATGAAAATATCCTATCATGTTAATTGTAGTCGTGCGTCAGGAGATCGCACGATGTCGGATGGCCGAATGTTATGATTTTTAAAGAAAATATTCATAAATCGTTCAACTTCCAATAATAAGCGATAGATGGCGCTAGTAGTTACATGAACTTTAGACATTCATTGTAGATATTAAGTAATAATTTATAATATTACACTTTATGGATTTGTTTTGTATAATATATTATATCATATCTGTTAAAATGAAATATTTACTTGCAGTTAATTATTAGATAAACTCTAATGTATATTAGATAGTCAATCTCTTTACTTTGCGCTGATTGGTCGGTCAGTCGACCGAGTGTTTGTGAAAGTGGGTAGTAGCAAAACACGGGGGCTTTTGTAACGATTTTTTGGGACAGGGGCGGTCTGCTTTGAGTGGTTGAACAGAAAACATGTCCGACTAATCTGTGTATTTGTAAATGATTGTTAATAGAACGTAAGTATGAAATTGTGTTTATCAAAGTGAATAAAATATTTATACAATTTATCCTGGAGTGTTTGAATTGTTACAATTGTTTAAATAAATCAGGGACCTTCGTCAAAAGACTGATTCAGCAGCAGATAAGACGGTAAGGTAAGTTCATCTGCGCATTCCCTTAAAAGCGTTGGTGGTATTTCGTCGCATACTCAACTCCCTTTGGCGCCTCCTCTATTGAATATAATCTTCCAACTCATAATATGCTTGCCTGCATAGTGTGCGTTTAATGCAAGATTTCGTCTCATTGAGTTCTAATATTTGGAGAGGTATTTTTAACCGACTTCTAAAAAAGGAGGAGGTTCTCAATTTGGTATTTTTTTTTTAATGTATGTTGACGCATAACTTCGTCGCTTGCCAACCGATTTGAAAAATTCTTTTTTTGTTGGAAAGGGTATACTTCTCAAATGGTCCCATAGTCACCAAGTCGGGATCTGATGATGGAATCTTGGCGAAATCGAGGGAACTCCTCAAATATTATAGGCAACCATATAGTTCTTTTGGTATTTTCATCAAAGAGTTAATGTCATTTTTTTACTGTAAATCAGTCAAAAAATGACATTTGTTAAAGTGGAACTGGTGAAAAAGACCAGATAAAGCTAGAAGATAGGCACCGGAACTCCGTAATTAATCAATGTATCCTACCCGTGCTTGTGCTTATTAGAATTGTCATGAGATGCACTTTGGCTATAACTGCTTTAAGGTACTATCGAATTGATCTGATGATGATGATGGAGCCGGAAGGCAGACACGGGAACTTTATAATAAAACAATGTATCCTAGCAGGGTTTGATTTCCTCTCGCGCCGGACCTTGGTCGAGGCCATGGTCCGGAGCGAGGAGGAGTGGCAGGCGGTCGCCGACTTCTGCGGAGCAGTAATGCTCGCTAAGGAGGAGGCCGACCGCATCAGGCAACGGCGCTCTCGCCGCCGCCGCCGGGATTCCGATCCCGATTTCCAGCCGCCGTAGGCGCGGGCTTGCGGACAGTGAGCAATGGGTAGCTCGCTGTCCGGCCGTCCGGTAACAGTCCGGACCAAGCCCAAGTCGTCGACGGCGCGCGCTGTTCCCGCGCGCCTCAAGGAGTTGTCAGCAACAGCAGGGGCCCAGCCGGGTCGAAGCCTACTGGGGCCAGGGTTATTCGAAAGGGCGCTCGAGCCCCGGTATGAAGGCTTGAAGGAACGGGATGGGTTTTTTAGTCAGTAAGAGTCTGACACTATCTCCCGCTCCGCCCAAGAGCGGGGGTTGTCATAAGATGATTTTTCCCATCGAAAAAAAAAAAAAAAGCAGGGTTTGATTTTATTGGAATTATCATGAGACTACTAAACTGAGTTCAACTAAAAAGGGTGAACTTTTTACAAAGAAAAACCTACTTTACTAAAAAAAAAAACACTACAACCATCAAAATAATTTTAATTTCAGAAGTCGGTGTTAAATAATGAACACACAATATCGAGAAGTAGCCCATGAAAGAAGAGGCCACTTTAGCCAGTCTGAAGCCTAATTGATCCCTATTTCTTGTAACATAATTACGTCTATCGCCTCTTTTGTTAAAAAGATGAAGATTTTTTAACGTAGGTACATGTTTTCATAGATATATTGACAAGGCACCGTCATGATGTATATATCTTTAAACAGTTCCCATAAAGAACCGCACCGGCGGAGATCGTAAATGGCTCTGATGGCTCTTTTCTGTAATATAAAGATTGAGTCGATGTCTTCAGCCCGTCCCCACAGTAAGATACCGTATAATATGACAATAGGAAATAACTAAAATAGGCGTAATCCCCAGGATACTATGTACAGGGTGTGGCGTAAATAGTGGTCCAACGTTAAGGGGCCGATAACTCAATACATCAATATTATATCACATACCACAATTCGAAATATTTTTTACCTTAGGTCTAAGAATAAAACTGATGTTCATATATTTTTTTTTAAAACAACACCTTGTAATACTAATTTGGCTCTAATTTCATCAAGAAACAATACTTTTCTATTTTATTTTTTGTATATTACTGCTGAGTATATGTGCTATATTATGTAAATAACTGTTTTACTGTAAAATTAAAGATTTTAAGGTAAAATGAGTTTATTTCAAATTTTAACTAGAGTCTTCAGATAATCACGAGACTTTGAGCACGAATGGTGTAAAAGAAATGTACTACACTGTCGGTGCCCATTATAAAAAAAAGATATCCATTAAGTGCAGATTCTAATGTGTAACTTGAAAAGGAACTGAATTTGAAAAAAAATAACACTCTATTTAACTTATAGAAGTAGTGTTTTACCTTTTTGTTGAAGAATATAATCTTGAACTTATGAAAATAAAATATTGCTAATTTTTTTAATACATTTTCAAATAAATCAATTATATGATTGTTAGCAAAATCCTAAAAATAAATGTTCGAAATGACCACCCCTGGCGGCTATGCACGCTCTACGTGGACTAAATGTAACGCTTCGTCGTCACTGTAGACCCTCCGGTCGTCCCTCACTTGCACCGCATACTCCTCTGACAGGTGTGAGGGTGGGATCCTCAGAAGATGCGGTATGCACTCTATCAAATACACGATGATCTGAATGTCTTCGATTTGGATATCTTTCCCGATGAGGGCTGCTTCTCTACCAATAGCTCTGCATTTGGGATAATAAAATGTTTGTCAGCATATTTCTGCGGTGTGTACTGAGACATCGTAAAATCGTCAATGCATTGCACGTTTGTATAATCGTAGAGCAAATCCAAGTCCAAATAACGTAGCTAATGTCGTAGGGATCACAAAAACAAGAAGTCCAAACAGAAGCCAGAGTCCAATCAGAAGCAAATCAGAGTCCAGGAAGAAAAACGAGCAATCGGAAGGTGGAGATAAACACAGAAGCTAGAAGCGCATGCAACTTATGAGATCGCATTGAAGCTATTTCAGTCAAAATTGACTACATTTTTATTACATTTTGTCATAGTCGGTCTGATTTGTTTTTCGGTCTGGTACCGAGCCATTTTGCCCTTATGATTAATCCTAAATAACTCTTGGTTAATAGTTATGTTAAATATTACTTATAATTAGATCCAAAATATTTTGCAACATCGATAACGTAAATTAAATTAAATAGTGTATTATTATCAAATTCAACTCCTTTTCAAGTTAAATCTCAATAACTTTTTTTTTTAAATTATCGCATCATTTTTTAGGGTTCCGTAGCCAAATGGCAAAAAACGGAACCCTTATAGATTCGTCATGTCTGTCTGTCTGTCTGTCTGTCTGTCTGTCCGTCCGTCCGTATGTCACAGCCACTTTTTTCCGAAACTATAAGGGCTATACTGTTGAAACTTTGTAAGTAGATGTATTCTGTGAACCGCATTAAGATTTTCACACAAAAATAGAAATAAAGCAATAAATTTTGGGGGTCCCCATACATAGAACTGAAACTCAAATTTTTTTTTTTCATCCAACCCATGCGTGTGGGGTATCTATGGATAGGTCTTCAAAAATGATACTGAGGTTTCTAATATCATTTTTTTCTAAACTGAATAGTTTGCGCGAGAGACACTTCCAAAGTGGTAAAATGTGTGTCCCCCCCCCCTCTAACTTCTAAGATAAGAGAATGATAAAACTTAAAAAAATATATGATATACATTACTATAAAAACTACCAACGAAAATTGGTTTGAATGAAATCCAGTAAGCAGTTTTTTATTAATGCGTCATAAACCGAAAAAAATACACTATTATTAAAACATCGATCAAAGTTACAACACATAACAAGAACTTTTATATTATGTTACTTGCTGCTACGGAACCCTTCATGGGCGAGTCCGACTCGCACTTGGCCGGTTTTTTTTATAAGTACTACATTGGTATCTAAATTTAATTCATTAAACCCCAAGCGAACGCCGGCGTTCGCGCACCTATTGTCTTTCTATTGTGTCTGTGATTTCCACGATTGAAAGGTAATGTATATATTTTTTAAACAATGGGCACCGACAGTATACTACATTTCTTTTACACCATTCGTGCCCAAAGTCTCGCGATTATCTAAAGACTATAGTTAAAATTTGAAATAAACACATTTTTTCTTTATTATCTTTTAATTTACAGTAAAACGGTTATAGCACATGTATTCAGGAAAAAATTACAAAAAAACAAAATAGGAAAATAATATTTTTGTTGAAACTAGAGCCAAATTAGTATCACGAGGATTTAAAAAAAAAAAAAAAAAAAACAAAGATCAGTTTTATTCTAAGACCTGTGGTAAAAAGTGGTTCAAATTGTGGTATGTGATAGCTGAATCGACCCCTTAACGTTGGACCACTATTTACGGCACACCCCAAATTTAATTGTTTTTTTGATGGCAACTTAAGTTAATTACCCTATTTTTGTGGAAGAACCAGTCGATTCAGTAAAGAGTTACACAAATACACGTGTGCCGCGAGGGGCTAGCTGGACTACCATGGGCATGACTGGGTTAATATTCGGTTTCGGTTCGTTCGGTTATTGGTTATAACTTCTTCGCTAAGTACCTACAAAAATGAAGGTTACGTGTTGTTTGTGAACATCAAGTTGCAAGAGGCAGCAGATGGGTAGCGAGTATACTGACTGGAAGTGGTCGGGCGGCAGCACCAGCAGGCGCGGGTGGCGGCGGCGCTGCAGGCGCGCCAGGAAGGCGGCGTCGGTGGCGCCGCGCGCCGAGCAGTCGCGCAGCACGCCCAGCACGCTGTCGGGCCCCGCGTCCAGCAGCTCGGCGTGCAGCTCGTGGTCGGCGTAGGGCAGCGCGCGCCACGCCAGCCCCTCGCGCGCGTACTCGTCCTGCTCGCGCCGCAGCGTGGCGCCCGTCACGGCCGCCTGCACGCGCTCGGCCGCGTAGTTGATGAGCAGCCGCTCCAGCCCGTTGTGCGCCAGCGACTCGAAGCCGTACACGTCCAGGATGCCCAGCGAGCACCGCTTGCCCGCCTCGCCCGGCTGCGATACACACCATCGTGACAGTAACAGTGGATGCTTTCATTTTGCTGCATAGCATGAACTAAAATTATATGTAAATTTTTTAAAAGTATAGAACAAAAGATGTTGTGTATGATGTTAGTAACATAGTCCTGAGAGGTTGCCAGTGTTTAACAAATAAACCTGTATATGTGCGTAGTAGAAAGTAGATTGCGCGTTCCGAACACTCACTTCAATCAACTTAGTTGAACCCTACGGTTAGTCTAAGATCCGATTAAGAATGACCTTCACCGGTCTGTTTAATGGATGAAACTTTTTTATGATAAATTTAGTATATTAAATAATATAACGCGGGTGGGTTGCCTGAGAAATTCCTGGCCAGTCTTTTTTTTTTCAAAAAGCACCGGAGTGTTTAACGAATAAATTTAATACTAACCTAACTAACTACAAGTCCAACTGAACCTAAGTTATATTTGAATACCAATCTATGTATACATAATATCTAGGTAGGTAGGTACGTAATACCTCAGTGCTTACGAATGACAGAATGCTTAACCACAAAACTTAGCGATGAAAACTGATACTCAATGATTTGTTAGCATTTCAGGGTGAGTATTTACAGTATCGAAAAACAGATGTATTCATAATTATTGAATTTGACGGAATTCATTGTTACCTTTTATTTATACAAAAAAGAAAAAATATTAAATGAATTATTAAAAAAAAAAACGGAATAAAACATCATGCAAAGTTCGTGTTCACTAAAGCAGTTGTAGGTAAAAACCCGGTTTTTGTAGGAGGAAACATCTGCATGTTTCAGTCTATGATTGTAAAATGAAAAAGCTTTTAAATAAAATAATATAATTTGTAACATACTATTAGACCAGGGTAGAAGCCTTCAAAAATAATAAAAAGTGAAAAATAATAATAGTAGGATGAAACCCATCAGAAAAGGAGGAGAATATTATAAAAATGAAAGGAAAAATAATTTACGGGTGATCTGAGGTCGGGAAGGGGGTGGGGGTGACTTTTTAAGGGGAAAAAACGGTTTTTCTCGATTTCCGGCAAAACTAAAAGTCCTATGGAAAAAAGTCAAAAGGTAAAGTTGTAGGTAATAAAAAGATCTAAAACTTTTGTTTTCACACTTTTTTCACATAACCTCAAAATTTATGTGGAAAATTCAAAAAACCATGTTTTTGGTTTTTTATTTTTATCTCTTTCAAAAAAAAATATTTTATCACGAAATTTGGTGAAAACTTACCTTTTTATGTCCCAAATACGCTGTAATTTATTTGATTAGAAATATTTATTTTTTCACCTTATTTTGAATAAATATCGAAAAATCACCCTAATTTTCAATCGAAAATTCACCCGTCAAAATATCTTTTTTTTTTTCAAAAAGTTTATATGGTGTCTGTTCGTTGAAATCTTTACTTTCCGATGGTGAAAAAAATATATGATATATGTTACCACAGTAGTAAATCTTCTCAGCAAATGCAAAAAATCGAAAAAAATCAAAGCAAATGCAAAAACTCGAATTCGATTTTTTTTTCAATTATTATATTCAATGTAGAGCTATTTATTATAATTTACACTTTAATTACTCGAAAAACGTAAAATTACATGTTACATAGATAACAAAAAAGAATTGCAAATCAAAATATAGTACTATAATTAACAAACAAATTAGTTGATAAAATTAATACTTAATAAGACGTCTACAATATTTGGAGAAAGGAGTCGAATCTTATTTAAGTTATATGCGTAGATGCCTATTTATTTTTAGATAACTTATATATACCTGAGTGACCTACGAAAAATGTTAGCCCATCAAAAGGTATTTCATAGAGGAGTGGGGAAGGGGCTAGGCGGGTCCGGGTCTTACTACATACATACCTAATATTTCGTAGCAGCTGTAACAACCGTTAGCCTTGCCAGTATTCGAAATACAGTATAGTATACAACATCGTTTATAAAAATACACGTGCACGTTGAGTTTCTTGAAGATAATTATGACAAGTTTACAAAAAAACTAACAAGATTAAAAAAATAATAATCTCCTTTATTTTGCACAAACAAACTTAGTTACTCCCTTAGGATATATAAAATACATATCGTAAATATATTTTTACTAACTAACTTTTGGCCGATCGTTTAACTTATTAGACAGACTCTACTACGATACTTGAAGCTATTAAATTGCTTGAATAATCAATTATTTTACTTTCATGACTACTGAATTATTATTATTGACGTCCCAAATTCACTTTCTTTTGCATTTATAAGCACCGCTCTCACACTGTATGAACGTAAAAATTGCACTAAAGTCATCAATGTCAATTTGCCTAGAATTCAGTGGAACGGATTCAATTGAAGTGAGTGTTCAGCACGCCTAATCTAGTGCGTAGTACATATATATCGATGGTTACAATAAATGGTTTCATTATTTTACACGATTTTGAATTCACTTTTTATTATAGTAGTAGAATTTAGTCTTCTGTATTTACAATAACGAGAACTATTGGTAAAATTTTGAAATAGAGTGTTTATTGTTAAGAAGTATTGTAGGCAAAAAATGTCACTTCTGCGGTATAAAAATCTATATGGATAACATGTCATTACACTATGTTGAACGAAACGCATAAATGTCACGAAATTCAGGGCGCTTAAAACCTTTTGATCGCGAAAAATGTATCCTCTAAAGCTATCTAAGCGCTGTAATGTTTAATATTTTTGTTAGACGATATAATGTCAATTTAGCGCTGAAGCAGATTTTAGTTTTAACTTTTCAGTATTTCGACAAAAAGTTTCCATGAACGTGCTTGTCTATCACTAGAATATATGTCAATGGTAGCTAATAATATAATAAAGAATAAGCTGTTATTCATTATTATGATTGGGTCGGTGGGTCGCGGCGGAGAGTACCTTGATGTAGTCGTTGACGGCGTTGATGAGCCAGGTGAAGAGGCGCGAGTACAGCACGCTGAGCAGCTGGTCGCGGCGCGCGCCCGCCCAGGCGCCGCCGCCGGGCGAGCCGCAGCCCGCGTCCGAGCTGGACGAGCTCTCGGCCGCGTCGGGCGGCGCGTCGTCGTCGGCGGCGCACGCGCCCAGCGCCTCGCCCAGCGCGTCCGCGTCCACGCCCACGAGCGCGCACGCCTCCACCAGCTCTGCGGACACACGCACGTCACGCACGGCACACGCACTACTGTGGCTGCTAGCTGCTCGAGGCGGCACGCACCGTAGCGCTGCTGCAGGCGCGTGCCGATGGTGCCGTCGATGTTGTGCTGCGGCTCGAACTCCACGTTGCCGAGCTTGAGCAGGAAGGCCAGCAGGCGCAGCACGGCGTCGCACAGCCCGGGCCCGAAGCCCAGCGCGCGCATCGCCGCCTGCCACACACACTGTATCGTACACGAGCTCTCGACTACAACACAACACTATTTGCCAACATCAGCCTAAGCGCAGCGATACAACAACAGCTTTATAATGGATAATGTTAATAATATGTAATAAGTCTCATCCTATGAATTTTGAAGTTATCGTTTTGACTAAAATTACAAGTTTATAAAACTTTATATTTAAGTTTCAATTATATTCACTTATTTATTCCAGTTATATTTTTCCTGTATGCCATATTTATAACTACGTACTATGAGAAAATGAGTGGTATCTTTGAAAAGTAATAAAGTGCTGACTGCGACCACTGGTGCTATTGTATATGTCGAATGCGACACTGGTGCTATTGTATCTGTCGACTGCGACCACTGGTGCTATTGTATCTGTCGAAAGCGACCACAGGTGCTATTGTATCTGCTGACTGCGACCACTGGTGCTATTGTATCTGCTGATTGCGACCACTGGTGCTATTGTATCTGTCGACTGCGACACTGGTGCTGCTGTATCTGCTGACTGCGACCACTGGTGCTATTGTATCTGTCGACTGTGACCACTGGTGCTATTGTATCTGTCGACTGCGACCACTGGTGCTATTGTATCTGTCGACTGCGACCACTGGTGCTATTGTATCTGTCGATTGCGACCACTGGTGCTATTGTATCTGTCGATTGCGCCCACCGGTGCTATTCATATATCGTACTTGGTTTTCAATAGCCAAACCAAGTATGATCAACTGATGATATTCTGTTAAGAAAGTTTACTTTTTTTTACCAGAATGCAATGTGGAGACGTCGAAGCAACAGGATGGAAATCAGTTTATTTTATTATTTAAATGGGTAACGCAGCGCTGATACCGCTCGCGCCCATCGTGTGAACTAACTAGTGGCAGTTCCGACAGGCGCCAGTAGTGTTACAACTTCACGTTATAACCTGGCGCATTCCTCGACACGATGCACACTGTTCACGAACACGTAGGAGCCGACAGTTTTACTTGATCCCGTAGCTCTACCTAGCTAATGTGTAGAACAATTACTAAAACCAAATACATACTAAATTATAATTTCCAAAAAAAATCTCTCACTTTCACCTCTCGGAATGGATTGATTGTTTTCTTTTTATTATTAATTTATTGCATACAAGTTATATGTCTCAAACATAAACCCAATTAGTGCACAGCAACGTATTCTTAATAGGAAGGCAGCCATTGACGATACGTCCATCAATTCAATCCTAATGGAGTGGACGTCTTCTAAAATCGTCTCGTGAATGTGATAAACGTATGCCAATCAAATGGACATCTTCCAGCGTTGGACGTCATCCGCGGCCGACTGCCAATGTCACGCAACAGAAGGTACCAGTAACATAATAGTTATACTAACCATCAATAAGGTATCTTCTTGCTCTCAAATAGTTAAACAGCAAAAAGGGTCCCAGCAGCATAAATTAAAATTATTTCATCAAAATATTCAAGGTATCTCTTCTAAATTATTGGGAATTGAAATGTTATTAGAAAAATCAATGTTCGATGTAGTATGTATTAGCGAACATTGGTTGAAGGATTACCAGGTTACCATCCTACTGGGGCCAGGGTTATCCGAAAGGGCGCTCGAGCCCCGGTATGAAGGCTTGAAGGAACGGGATGGGTTTTTTAGTCAGTAAGAGTCTGACACTATCTCCCGCTCCGCCCAAGAGCGGGGGTTGTCATAAGATGATTTTTCCCATCGAAAAAAAAAAAAAAAAAAAGGTTACCATCAGTTATGAAAATTACAGTGTGGGTAGTTGTTTTAATCGGAAATCTATATTGCGTGGTGGTTCCCTGATCTTAATAAAAAAAAACCGGCCAAGAGCGTGTCGGGCCACGCTCAGTGTAAGGTTCCGTAGTTTCCCGTCCGTCACAATAAGTGTACCCACTTATGAGTTTTAAAAATGCTTGCATATACGATTATACTACAAACTTAGTCCAGAAATTATTTTGTAGAACCCTATTGTCTTTTTTGTACAAAAACTGTTCTTTCCATCAAGTTCAAAATAATTTTCCAAGAAAGTCCTTATAAAGTTCTACTTTTCAGATTTTTTTCATATTTTCTAAACTTATGGTTCAAAAGGAGCGATTATTTCCGAAGTTATTGACATTATCAAAAAATGATTTTAGTAAACCCCTATTCATTTTTAAATACCTATCCGACGATATATCAAACGTTAGGGTTGAAATTAAAAAAAAAATTACTTCCCACTTTACATATAGGGGGGCTACCCTAATAAAAAAAAAAAACAATTTTTATTTTAACACTTTGTCGGTGTGATTGATATACGTCGAATTGTATTTCGCACTTTTTTACAGCGTAAATGGCAAAACATGCCATTTGGCTTTTCCTGTATTAAAAATAACAATATTTCTAATATTCTCGACGTAGGAACCTAGATAAATATTGTCTATAACCGAATATTTATTTATTTATTTATTTAAACTTCATGTACAATAGTGGTACATAGGCGGACTTAATGCCACAAGGCATTCTCTACCAGTCAACCTTTGGGTTAAAAAAGACAACACTGTGGTAGGTTTGCACAATAAACAAATACATAATAACAAATAGTTCAAATGGAAAAATGTAAAATAAGTTATTTATAATAATAAAATACATACATATGCTAAAATAATAAACTAATAAATACTATGAAAAATATGAAATCACTATGAGAACTTAATAACAATACTGAACGAAGACCGAACTAGAGTTGAGAGGACTTCAAGTAGTAGTTCCGAATTTTACGTTTAAAGGATAATTTACTTTCAGCTTTTTTGAATATCATCATAATAAGTTGGAAATATTATGCTCCAACTGCAAATGAGCGTGGTATTACGTTTGTATGGAAATTTATCCGTCGCCGGCCCTTTAAGCATAGTTTACTTTAGAGACCTCATAGAAGGTAGCACGGTTTACACTGACCACAAACCCCTTACGTACGCATTCGCAAAATTAGGATCAAATAAGGAGTTACCTAGACAGGCACGTAATTGATGTTTGTTAGTGGCTTTACGAACGACATACAAAATATTGACGGAAGCAAGAATGCGGTCGCTGACGCATCATATCGCGAATAGAGGTGATAACATATCCGGACTCAGTGAAATACCTAGAAATTGCGCAGGCGCAAGCGGCAGACGCTGAGCTTGCAAAATTAATAAGTGGGGGCGACAGTAGCAATGTGCAAATTGAACGCATGAATTTGAGTAATTTAAATGACACAATTTATTGCGAAACGTCTACAAAAAACATTTGACCATACATACCAGTACAGTTTAAGAAATATATTTTTGACAACTTTTATAATTTGGCTCACCCTGGTGTTCGAGCATCACGTGCGTTAATTATTAAAAAAGTTTTTTGGCCTGGCATGAAAAAAGTTATAGGTAGGTAGGTAAAGATATGTGTCAATTGTCAGAAAAGCAAAGTGATTCGCCACACAGTTTCCAAACTCTGTCAGTTTGAAGATAATCTGTAACGTCAGCGGTTAGGAGCAGTCGCTCGCTAACCGTCCTATCAGTCAGACAATAAATATTACGTGGCCAGTCATTTACCAGCCCACAGAGTACCTAAACATTATTATCTTGAAAATGATTAACAAATTAATTGGTAGGAAGTTTGTTTTAATCATTGTTCCACCACGTCTCGATATACAGGATCAGCTAAAACTGTCGAGTCTTAAGGTGTTTGGGAACAGGTGACGTCGCCTCAGCCAGAGCATGCGTGGGTGCTGACCGTGGTGAAGGCGAAGTGGTCGCGGTCCTGTACGGCGGCGCGCGGCGCGGGCGCGGCTGCGGGCGCGGCGCGGCGCGGCGACGCCCCGGCGGCGCCCGGCTCGCCCGCGGCGCCGCGCAGCACGCGGTAGTGCTCCCACGCGCGCTGTAGCCGCAACCGCTCTGCGGACACACACACGCGGGACTCAGCTTGCACGCCTAGCACCGCAGCCCGCAAGGCACCAGGCGGCACAGCGTTATACTCACTGAGCAGCGGCACGTCGGCGCCGGCCAGCAGCTGGTACAGCACGTGGAAGTTGCGCTCGCCGTCCAGCACGCCGCACACGCGCTCCTGTGACACGACACACTACAGTACGCACTCACACATCGCGCCGCTACTTCACATCGTCTGCACACCACCCTAATGTTCAAGGCCAGCCTATTTGTATTCGAGCAACTACCGAAAAGCCAAGATTAGAAACTGAAGCTGGTCATACACAGATCAACAGAATTCAAATGACAGCATAGCAGCAAGTTCTAGCTCTCGCTAAGTTCACAGGCGGTGGAAGATGGAATTACAACTTTGACAAACAAAACAGCGACTTAAAAAATTAAAGGTAAGTTTATCTTTTGGTACTTGAATACACAATCTCAGATAGAGTCAACCACGTACTCAGTGCCACTCAAGTATTCACTATGTTGTAATTGAACGCTTCTAATAAATCCGAATGAACCCTTTAATGAAGAGTTTTGTAATCGGCCTGAGAGGAAAACTAACATTACTGCTATTTTTTATATTTGATTTACTTATTTTTCTAATAGTTTCCGTACAATATTATCAGCGGGTCGCTCTCTCTCAATTAGTTTGGGAATTCGAATTTGTTTTGTGAGAATTATTATTTATTTATTATTAATAATAATAAATCACAATCAGCCCCCAAGATGTGGCCCGTGCAGTCCGTCCGTTGCCTAACTGGAAATCTCCAGGGCCGGACGGACTGCACAATTTTTGGATAAAGTGGCTACAAAGATCGCACGCTCGTTTGGCATCTCAGTATCAGGCTGCCTTGGAGTCTAGTTCGCTATCCGAGTTCCTAACAACAGGAGTTACCCACCTGCTCCACAAATCAGGTAGTACCGCGGAACCTAAATTTTATAGACCGATAACGTGCTTACCTACGGTCTATAAAGTTCTTACATCCATTTTGAGACATAAGATTAACAACCATATTGACAATAATTCAATCATTTCTGCGTCTCAGAATGGATGTAAGAAAGGGTCTCGTGGTACTAAGGAGCTGCTCCTCATTGATATGGCCATTAGCCAACAGGTTCGGCGCTGCCGAAAGGATCTGTCGACATGTTGGATAGACTATAAGAAGGCCTATGACTCAGTTCCTTATACATGGCTCATGAGGGTGCTAGAATTGTACAAAATTGATGCAACACTACGCACCTTCTTGATGTCGTGTATGAGGCAATGGAGAACGGTCCTTCGTTATCCATGATGTCGAAATATTCAGAGGAGCAGTGAACCGGTGAGAATTGAGCGGGGTATATTCCAGGGTGATAGTTTGAATCCGCTTTGGTTTTGCCTAGCCTTGAATCCTCTAAGTACACTGCTGGAGAATTCAGGCCTAGGCTATCAGTTGAGTAGAGGTGGTCAGGTTACATTTCACCTCCTTTACATGGATGACTTGAAACTTTTTGCCCCCAACAAGCTTCAACTGATGGAGCTACTGAAGATTACTGAAACCTTCAGTAGTGCCATCAGGATGGAGTTTGGTGTAGACAAATGTGCGGTCATGCATATAAAGCGAGGGGAGATTGTGGAGTCCGTGAATACTCAACTCTCGGACTCCATAAGCCTGAGATCCCTCTCTGCAACTGAAACCTATAAGTATTTGGGTATGTCGGAAGCTTTAATGCAATCGTTGAGGGAGCGCTTCTTTGGACGCCTGAAGAAGGTATTCAATAACCTTCTTTCAGGCGGAAACAAGGTGCGCGCCTTCAACGGTTGGGTCATGCCGGTATTGATGTACTCTTTCGGCGTACTCAAATAGACTCAAACAGAACTGGACGCCCTGGACAGGCGAGTTCGTTCACTACTTACTACAAACCGAATGCATCACCCACGGTCATCGGTGATGAGACTGTATATTCCGCGGAAGTATTGGGGTCGAGGCTTTTTAAATACTAAGACCCTGCACAATCGCGAGGTATACAGTCTCAGGGAATATTTCCTAGCCGCCGACGTGGGTATGCATCGTAATGTAGTGGCAGTGGACAAGGGACTCAACCCCGCTCTCCTTGGCTAACGAGAACTGGCGCAAACCTGTAGTGCTTGACACTAACGATTGCAAGGAAGTATGGCAGAGTAAGGAACTGCACGGACGCTTTTTACGGGCCCTTCATGGGCCCGATGTAGACCAACTAGCGTCCGTAGCCTGGTTGCGCGTCGGTGACCTCTTTGAGGAAATCGAAGGTTTTGTCTGTGCAATTATAGACGAAGTTATCATGATGAAGAACTACCGAAGATTTATTGTGAAGGACTGTACGGTTGACATCTGTCGGGCATGTCACCGTCCGGGTGAATCAATCCGCCACATTATTTCAGGTTATTCTCGTCTAGCTAACGGGGAATACTTGCACAGACACAACCTTGTAGCCAGGATTATCCATCGGCAACTTGCTCTGAAGTACTCTCTTGTGGAATCGAAGGTGCCGTACAACAGGTATATGCCCGACTCAGTTCTCGATAATGGCGATATCACAATGTACTGGGATCGGTCCATCATCACTAACAGGACTATTGTAGCCAATAAACCTGATATAGTGGTGGTTGACCGAAGCGAGAGGCGTGCAATGATTGTTGACATATCCGTTCCGCATGACGAGAACCTCGTGAAAGCTGAGAAAGATAAACCAATCAAGTATATCGACTTGGCTCGCGAGGTAGTCGACATGTGGGATGTAGACTCGGCGATCATTGTACCGATAGTCGTGTCGGGTAATGGCTTAATAGCCAAGAGCCTCGACCAACACCTGAGGAGGCTCGCGTTAGGTAGCTGGATCAAGGGCTCGATTCAGAAAGCGGTACTCCTGGACACGGCTCGTATTGTTAGGAGGTTCCTTTCTCTGGAGCCCTGACCGCCGGTAGCTTAGACCCTGTTCCCGATACCGGTGGGCAACTATTTTTTATATTTTAAATGTTTTTTTTTTTTATTGAAATATTTAAACTCCATTACACCCTCTACAAGTCAGTGATTCACTTGACACAGTCCCGTCACAACACACAATAGTCTCCCAGCACACTGGCTGGACAACTCGGCGCAGACGGACACCGGCCAGAATGAACAAGGGTTATTTCTTGCCGCTTGGCTCCGATACTAATTGGAACGTACTCGTATATATGTCACCGTAAAATTGTAAATACCGTTTAATCTAGATCTCGAGAGACTGTACACTATCGAAAAATTGTGAACCTTAATATAATACAACAGCTCACGATTTAACGCATTATTTTTCGGTAGATTGCAATATATATCGAAGTTAAACTGTTACATCACAATCTATCGCGCGTTAAATTGACAATAAATTGTCCGAAGGCTGTCCCTGACTGATCAGTCTTACAGTAGACCGTTCTGTGTCTATAGAGTTAGGAATGAAACACAGGTGTCAATCAAATAAAATAAGGGTGAATTGCACCATTTAACTATAACGATAACAAAGCCGTTAACAGTTGTCAAATCGTCGAATTGACCAATAGGCGGCCGTTTCATGGCGGGTTATGGTTAGGTTATCATTATAGTTAAATGGTGCAACTCACCTTAAATGCACTTAAAAAATTGTGACATCAACTATTATTTTTTTCTGTTTGCTTTTGTAATGGTCGCAAAATACAGAATTTTAAATGATCCTGATACTGTAAAAACCATTCATAGCTCTTGATCTGAAGATGTTTGGAAATCTACGAGATCTATTTGTCAGCTTCGATTGAAGTCGTCCGACATCAACAATTTTGCGACAATTACTTTTCTGGAAAGCTTTTTCTTTATAAGTTTCTTTATACTTAGATTCGACCTTTTATCAGGTTCTTCTATTAGTAAACAATGATCAGGAACTCTCGATCAACCTTGATTATTGAACTAGTGTCGACTACATCAGATTTCATTTTATCTTATTAATTACCCAAGTCGTTTGACTTGTTAGACAGACTATAGTGACATGTTTTACACAAAGGACCATGAGACAAATGCATTGCCCCACAAAGTTACGGCATATTATGCCATTGTAAAAAATTTAGTTCGTGCTTAAACTGTTTTTATTAGTGTTCCGTAGTCAACTAGGAACCCTTATAGTTTCGCCATGTCTATCTGTCTGTCTGTCTGTCTGTCTGTCCGTCTGTCCGTCCTCCCTTAATCCCTGTGACCGTTAGCACTAGAAAACTGAAATTTGGTACCATATTGGTATTGGTACAAATTTGGTACCATATTGGTACCAAATTTGTATATCGATCACGCCGACAAAGTGGTAAAATAAAAATTGGAAAAAAATGTTTTATTAGGGTACCAAAAAAAATACTTCCCACTTTACATATAAAGCCCTTATATGTAAAGTGGGAAGTATTTTTTTTTTAAAGTTCAACCCTAATTTGTGATATATCGTTGGATAGGTATTAGATACTCATAAAACCAACATGAAAGGTACTAAAAAGAAAAGTAATTGTGTACAGCGGATGCACGTCCTTTTACTCCAAGTGCACCTCTCGAACATCCGAGGACTGCACTCCAATCTCAATACGGTCCACCACCATCTTGAGACTGAGAAGCCCCACTTGCATTTCTTGACGGAGACGCAGATCAGATGTCCGTTAGATGCGGCGTATCTCGACTACCCGGGATACTCCTTGGAGCATCATTTCCTGCAGCGTGCCGGGGTCGGAGATTGTGGTCAAACGCGAGCCTATCCATAATACGACATCTGCTGCCAGCGTCTCTGTCACCTTGAGGACCGTAATTTCTCGACGTTGTGGTTGCTGGTGGACACCGGTGTGGACAAAATTGTCTATACTTGTGTCTACCGATCGCACAGAGGTGTCCAGGAGACGACTTAATTGTGAGGCCGCTGATAAGGCTCTACATCGGTACCCTGATGCGCAGTTTGTCGCTCTGGGGGATTTTAACGCCTGTCACCAAGACTGGCTTTTCCCGTACCAGAAGACCGACCACGCTGGGAAAGAAGCGCGAAACTTTGCGTTATCTATGGGCCTCTCCCAGATGGTAAAGCAAGCGACTAGGGTGTCTGATGTGGTGAGTCATACTGCCAATTGTCTGGACCTTTTGCTGACCACCGATCCGGACAGATGTATCGTAACAGTTTCCTCACCACTTGGAACTGGAACTTCAGATCACCGTCGGGTGAAGTCTGTATCGTCCTTCTCCCCACCTGACTGCGACTCACGCGGTGAACGGCGAATGTGGCGTTACAGGTCAGCAGATTGGGATGAGATGCGGCTTTTCTATGCGTCTTATCCTTGGCAGCAGGTCTGCTTCTCTTCCGAAAATCCGTCGAGTTGTGCAGACGCTATATCCGATGTGATACGTAAAGCTATGGAGTATATAATCCCTTATCGTGACGTACCCACCGTTGGCTCAGCTCGCCCATGGTTCAACGCCGATTGCGTTGAAGCTGAACAGCGTAAGCATTCGGCGTATCTTGCCTGGGTTGAGGCTCGTGACTGCAAAGCTCCGGATCTGAGCTCAAAGAAGAGAATCTTCAACCTTGCTGCTAAGTCCTACAAGAAGGCTCGCTTCGACCGCATCACCCATATTGGCACAAAACTCTCTGCACAGCCGTCCGGTAGCAGAGCATTCTGGTCTCTCGCCTAGTCGGTTGAAGCGAACTTCTGTCGGCCCTCACTGCCTCCGCTGTCTAAACCTGATGGAACACCGGCTCATACGGCGAGAGAGAAAGCAGATCTCTTTGCATCTCTCTTCGCCCATAATTCTTGTCTTGATACTGTCAGTGCTATTCCACCGACTCTACCTCACTGCGACACATCAATGCCCGAGGTTCGCATAAGGAACAAAGAAGTTCTGAGAGCACTGTGTCGTCTAGACGTGAACAAAGCTAGTGGACCAGATGGTATACTTGCCATTGTTCTCAAGGCTTGTGCGCCTGAGTTGTCTCCTGTATTGACACGCTTGTATCGCCTCTCATTTAGGACTGGTATCAAATCAAATCAAATATATCTCCATACTATGCAAGATTATGGAGCGTGTGCTCTCGCGCCTCATGGCATACCTGAAAGGTAACGATCTCCTCAGTGACCGACAGTACGGATTTCGTCGCAATCGGTCTACTGGGGACCTACTAGTGTATGCCACCCACTTGTGGGGCGAGACCCTCGAGAGGAATGGGGAAGCGATTGCCGTTTCCTTAGACGTCTCGAAGGCCTTCGACAGAGTATGGCACGCTAGCCTTTTGAGTAAGCTTCCAGCGTACGGCATTTCCCCTGGTCTGATTAACTGGGTAAAACACTTCCCGAGTGAACGGTCTCTCTGAGTTGTTGTCGATGGATGCTCATCGGAACCCATGACGACTAATTCCTCAGGGGTCTGTTCTCTCTGCAACCCTATTCCATATTAACGATCTGCTGATGCCCGGTATCTATGGGTATGCAGATGATAGCACAGTTTTAGAGAGATACCTGCCTAGTGCTCGGGCTAGTAAGGAGCTAATCCGGTCCGAAAGAGAAGCTATGGTTAAGCGTACAAATATCTCACTTCAGGCAGTCTCCAAGAGGGGTAAAGCCAATGTGGTGGGATTTAACGCCTCCAAAACGCAAGCGTGTCTGTTCACCGCTAAAAGGAGCCCGTTCACTCCTTGGCTCCTACTTTTCTGAATTTATCCCTGGAGTACACCGACCGCCTTCAGCTCTTGGGGGTTGAAATTCCCTCGGACCTTAACTTTGGGCGGTTCATTGAGTCCAAAGCCAAGGTAGCTGCTAGGAAACTAGGCGTTCTTGCAAAGGTCCGGCACTTCACACCGAGACAGCTTCTAATGCTATACAAAGCACAAGTCCGTTCGTGTATGGAGTACTGCAGCCACATATGGGCTGGTGCTGCAAAATGCCACCTGGCAGCTTTGGACTCTATGGGAAGGCGTGCGAAGAGACTAATTGGCGATCCAGATTTAGTTGAGTCCAATCTACAAAGTCTTGAGCACAGGCGAAGGGTAGCCAGCCTTTCGGTGTTTTACAGGATGCACTTTGGAGAGTGTGCGCAGGAATTACATGACTTAATTCCACCATCTCACTTCTACCATCGGACAAGCCGACGAACGGCGAGTATCCACCCTAATGTTGTTGAAACCTCTACGGCCCGGACCAAGCGTTTCGCCTCTTCGTTTCTACCACGTACATCGAGGGACTGGAACAATTTGCCTGCTGCGGTCTTCCCGTCTGATTATAATTTAGGTGTCTTTAAGGCAAGAGTGAATAGGCTCTTAATATAAACTAGTGCGCCTCACCATCTACGATTGCATCACTGCTTACCATCAGGTGGGATCGCAGTCAAGCACTAGATTTTATAAATTAAAAAAAAAAAACGTGCTTACTGACGGGAGCGTTTGTAACGCGACATTGTAAACTGTAAATATTATCAAATGAGATCCAAAGTTCACATGCTTAAAAAATATGAAAAACACGGAAAATGTATGTAACTACGGCTATGTTCTGTGACTAAAACTAACACGAAATCTATTTAAAATCATCAAAATACTGTATACATTCGACAACAAACAAATAAACAAAAAAATGTGGCGGGGGGCACATGACGTTCAACCAATCAGCGCGCGAGATGCGATCCGTTCTATTTCATTTGACAATTTAACATTAAGTTCGCTAAATTACAATCTATCGAAAAATAATACGTTAAATCGTGAGCTGCTTGCTAATGTTCACAATATTTCGATAGTTACCAATCTCTCGAGATAGATTGTAATCTAACGGTAAGTACCTATTTACAATTTTAAGAGTGAGTTGCACCATTTAACTATAACGATAACAAAGCCGTTAACAGTTGTCAAATCGTCGAATTGACCAATAGGAGGCCGTTTCACGGCTGGTTATGGTTTGGTTATCGTTATAGTTAAATGTTGCAACTCACCCTAAGTTGACATTAACACTGAAATTATCTGAGATTCTGAATTCAAACGTCCGCGTCGGTTTTCTGATTATAATTGTTTGGGATATCTCCAAACAGACTTTAGGGTTCCACTCAAGATTCGTACAATTCGAGAAATGGTCGAGTGGTCATCAGTAAAATATTGATAGAATGCAGAACTAGGCAGGGCAGGCAGGCTACGAGGCATGGTCAAGGCAAGCATGGCTCTAGTTGCGACTGACGCGCGTGACTCACGCTCCAACGACTATTCTTAGACGTTACCTTTTCCAGAAGATCTGCTTGCAACATAAAAACATATCATGTAATCATAGTCATAACACTTGATTCGCATGCACTTTTGAAAAGTACTCCAAAACGAATTGTGTGCTAGAGCTAGACGCGCTACTGGCGGGCGCAACGAAACAACAACTGCTGTCCAAAGCTTTGTCGCAACTTCTGCTCAGATTAATTTATTTTTATCTAATAGCCTAAGGCCACGATGTAGCGTGTTTGCATCGATACAGTCGCGATGCTATAGCGCGTTGGTATTTTTTATAGAGCGCTTGCAAATGCGACTAAAGCGTCTTAGTTACGAAACGCGCGAAGGCATCGCTACAAAAAGTCGTCATGGGTGAGCTGTATTTACAGCCCGTGCGTGCCTCGAGAAAGTCTGGCAGCCACGGGCTCTCACTCTGTAATAACGGTAAGTCCTTTTGTTTATATTAGGTATAATAAGTAAGTAGGTAGGAACTTAGATTGTGTATTCCCTTATGACAATTAAAAAAAATCTTACTAACAAAAACTCGTTTAAATCGTTACCTAAAATTATCGTTATATGGCAGCATACGCTGAGTTGGGCACATTTTTGGCCTTGCACAGATTTTAATGTAATTTTACACACGAGTTTTTTTGTTGTTGTTTAGAATTATATGTAAAATATATATAAAATAGTTTAAAACAATGGTGAACGGATTTTTTTTATTAGGTATACGGTTTTATTATTGTCGAATCTGGTGATAGAAATTTTACCCCCTTCCAGTTTACAGATCGCGATCGTTCTGATTTTTTGATGATGATGATGATGACAATATATTCAGTATCATTGTATATCCAAGATGGCCGCTTCTACAAAAGGGCGGACTACATGTTTCTACACAACCCCTCAATGTGGGTATAGTTATCGGCACGGATCTTGAGCGCTGGCTTCAAGTTGCGCAGAAGTCAAACATTCGGTCTATATAGTGGTGCGACGTGAGACGCGGGGGCGGGGAATTTCAGTGATTGGTTTGCCGCGCCATCGTGTCATAGACGTCACTCGTAATTCGTTCCCTGCGCTTGCTTGCTCGCTTGCATTCTTTCTTGCTGCATTGCAATCGTCGTCGTTGTTAGATACAACGACGACGATTGGCTCGCCAATATATGGAATGCGCAAAGCGATTCCCATTCTGACGCCGATCGTTCAAAATCCGTGCCGATAACTATATCAAAGCTGAAAGAGCTTGCAACTAGTAGAATGCATTCTCTCTATGAAAAAAAAAACAATGCAAGCCCGATATGGCCGCCAAAATAATGTATTTTTTTTCTTAACCCCGCAATATATAGATACCAAATGAAAAGGCACAAATGAAACCATCTGCCAAATTTTCCAGTCATCTGATCAGAACAAAAAAATCGGAGGCGTGGCCGATTCGAGGCGATCGACGAAAGAGAATAGAAACGAAACGGTTGTAACTTGGCAAGGCCTGCTGTTCTAACCAAAGTGCATATCGCTACCATGTTTGTATGTTCGTTGTTTGTTTACTTAAGACTCACCAGTTAAGAACCATGACATAAATGAGTACACGAAATTCATGGAATTAAAATTTACCGTTTGCCTTTTTGGCAAGGTTGGTTAAGCAATTGGATACCACGCTACGTTTCGCGAGTTCGAATCCTGCACGGAACAAAAATTGGGCCGGCCTCGTCTAGTTTAAAATGACGAAAAAATAAATTGACGTGTAAAAGTGTTATTTTAAACCTATTTGCAAAATATATTTCATTTATTAGTGTGGGGCAAAGGATTCGGCAACCGTTCTCCGCAGACCGATTCGTCATTGGACTGTTCATCGACAAGACGATTCATTTATTTCCGTTTCCCCAGCAGAATCTTTCAGCCATGGACGTTTCGCCGACAGGAACTTTCATTTTGTGCTTTCATCGTCGACACTTTCGTCAACAGGCCTTTCCAGCTACCGTTCATTATTTATCGTTTTAAATATCGCAGCATAAGCTGAGTTAGGCACATTTTTGGCCTTGCACAGAATTTAATGTAATTTTTCACATTTATTTTAATTCTACTGTATGTGTGAGGTACGAATAAACGTTTTTTCTTTCTTTCTTTCTACCAAATGTTTGACCAACATTTTTTTTTAAACATTTTACTTTTAACTACAGACCTTTTCATCTACGGAGAATTCGCCGTAAATCTTAAAAGTGCCATTCGAACGAAAAATTTCTTTGCATACCAAAGAGTTTGCTTTTGGTTTTACAAGGGGTCCTTCAACAACCGATGCTGAACTTTTAGGACATATTTATTATGCATAGGAAAACAAATGCGATGCTCCGGGCATTTTTTTTGCGATTTGTCTAGGGCTTTCTATTACGTTCACCATGAAACATTCATCAGGAAACTAAACTACACCATTACTGGATCCGAAACTCCTCCCTGGATCTTCTTACGTCATTTGTTTATTTTATTTATTTAGTCATATCAGAATGAAAAGATGCAGAGAGTTGACGTAAACGGAAAAAGATCTCCCGGGTCTGTAGTAAAAATGGATGTCCCCCAGGGCTCAATTCTTGGTCCAATTTTGTTTCTTATTTATATTAACGACGCGGGATTCTGCACCTTTTCTGCGGTATCGGAAATATGTGATTACTCAAGCGGGATTCCGCATGTCAACGGGATTATTTTTTTTTTAAGAAAATTGGATTTCGACGACCTGCCGCCGTATTTATTTATTTATTAGACCCTACTCATCCTCATTTATAAGTGATGAAACAACTTTACACAATGACACAAATACCATTATTTGTGACATTTTTTTTAGAATTAGTCTGGAAAATAAATTTCTTTTCGATTTTACCTTGCAGTATAATAATTTTTGAATTTCTATTTTGTGTTGTGCGAGTTCTGTATCGCAACTGGAACGGAACGTAATCAATGTCAGTTTAGGTGCTCTATGACCAGATATTCCCCGAAGCACGTGAATTTAATTATATAAAAGATGAAGGACTGTTAAATATTCTGTTGTTCATCAGCTGATTTTAAAAAAAAAGAAAGTGATTATTTTTGCAATTCGGAAGATCTTCGAAACTCAATTCGGGAATCGAACTATTTACTTGGGTAGGTAAATTTATAAGATAGGTACTCTCGGTGTGAAAGTCCGACTCACACTTGCGGGATCACGATTTTGATACGGGATTCGATTCCCTAGCTGGGACTCAAGCCTCCTCTCTAGGAGAGGGAATGGAGTCGTAATCCACCACGCGGACCCAGTGCGGGTTGGTGGTTGTCACGTGTTTTTGGTTCTAAGACATGCCGGTTTCTTCACGATGTTTTCCTTCACCGTTTTGAGAGCAGTGGTGATAAAATAAATTACACAAAGTAATGCGCCTGGCTGAGTTTGAATCCGCGACCACTGCTCCCAGCTGCTGGAAATAGTGTATTGATTAAATAGTTTTATTTCACATTTTTTAGTTGCGCTACAGAGTGAGAGTACTTATTTCTCATGACAATTGCAATTAATCCTACCACTGTCAGGATACATTGTTTTATTATGAAGATCCCGTGTTCATTTTTCACCTTCAGGCTCCATCATTGGATCAGTTCGACAGTACCTTATAGCCAAAGTGCATCCTCATGACAATTCTAATAAGCCCAAACACAGCTAGGATACATTAATTAATTACGGAGTTTCTGTGCCTATCTTCCGGCTCCATCATCATCATCACATCACTTCGATGATACTGTAGCGACATCTATGAATAAGAACTACAAAAATACGAAATCCTGCATCGCGCAATCAAAGTTCTCCGCGCGATTTGAACATAATATATGACAGACCGGAGTAAACTATCGGAGGATTCTCCCTTTTCAATGAAGGTTTGCGGTACTTTATTCTCTGTTCCAGATACCTCTAATCTGGTGACCCTCGACAGTGAACGTCAGAGCAGCCTTCGTGCAGCTACTACTTCGTGACGTTATCATCACTTCCTCAAGCTTTCGAGCAGCGAACTATACAGCCAGCACCCACAACTATAAAGAGTATCCTGGCTACCAGCCTCTTGACTAACTGGTCATACCCGGTCATCCCCCTCAGCCCTGATCAGCGACCTTGGCTAAGTACACTCCACTTTCGGCCAGCTCATGAAGAGCCATGAAGAACTCCACCTGGTCGACGCCACCAGTCAAGCCCTACGTCGCACAGCACCGCTCCGAATCACTGGAGCCAGCAGCAATACTCCGACTCACTGGAGCCTGCACCATCATCCCGACTCACTGGGAAGCACCACCCCGACACACTGGGGCATCATCCCAACTCACAAGGACAGTACCACCCCGACTCACAGGGGCATCACCGCAGACAGTTCCGACTCACTGAGAACTAACCTATCACTGGCCTAAAAGCATCAAGAGCCATCGATCTCCGATCGCCGGAGGGGAGTGATGTAGCGACATCTATGGCGCCACTTAAAAACTACAAAAATAACATACATACATTTTCAACATAACTATTCAGAACCCTTAATTTTTTTTATTGTCATAGTCCCTTTTTATTGTCATAGTCCCTTAATTATCTTCATTGTGATATCTATGTGTGTATGAAGTTCCGTTGGCCGTTTCTGGTCTTCTTAATCATTTCCACTTCATCAAATATTACTTTTTTACTGTAAATGCTGAAGTCCTCGATGAAAATACCAAAATCACTGTATGGTTGTCTATAATATTTAAAAACTTACCTCAATTCATAGATCCCATCATCAAAACTGGATTTTGAAAAAAATGGGACCAATCTGGAAGTATATCCTTTAAGGGAAAAAAAAAATACAAATCGGTCCATTAATGACGGAGTTCTAAGGTAACAAACAAAAAAAAACCAATTGAGAACCTCCTCCTTTTTTAGGAAGTCGGTTAATAAAAAGGCTTGGGATTGACCTACTCCTGTACGCTCTACAATTGTTGTAATTTGTTGAATTTTTTTTCTCTTAATTTTTTTTTATATTTCAATTGTACTTTTTAAGGTTCCGTAGCCAAATGGCAAAAAACGGAACCCTTATATATTCGTCATGTCTGTCTGTCTCTCTGTCCGTCCCTATGTCACAGCCACTTTTTTCCGAAACTATTAGAGCTATACTGTTGAAACTTTGTAAGTAGATGTATTCTGTGAACGGCATTAAGATTTTCACACAAAAATAGAAAAATACAATAAATTTTGGGGGTTCCCATACTTAGAACTGAATCTGAAAGATTTTTTTTTCATCAAACCCATACGTGTAGGGTTTCTATGGATAGGTCTTCAAAAATGATATTGAGGTTTCTAATATCATTTTTTTCTAAACTGAATAGTTTACGCGAGAGACACTTCCAAAGTGGTAAAATGTGTCCCCCCCCCCCCTCTAACTTCTAAAATAAGAGAGTGATAAAATTAAAAAAAAATATATGATGTACATTACCATACAAACTACCAACGAAAATTGGTTTGAACGAGATCTAGTATTTTTTTAATACGTCATAAATCTAAAAAAAATACACTATTTTTAAAACATCGATCAAAGTTACAACGAACTACAAGAACTTTTATATTATGTTACTTGCTGCTACGGAACCCTTTATGGGCGAGTCCGACTCGCACTTGTCCGATTTTTTATATTCTTTTTAGAATTTGGAATTGATAATTGTTTTTTACCATGTGACATTGGTTTTTATATTACAATAAGAATTTATTTATTCTAATTCACATTTGACATAAATATTTACTTTGTTAAATATTGTGTGTAAAAAATGATGTATGTGGATATTTTTTTTTTCTTTTCATTTTTTTTAATGTATGTCTGGCATTTTCAGTATTTCTGCGGCCTACCCAAATATCCTTTCCTTGGTATTGCTCGTCAAATCATTGAGCTCCGCTTCCTAAGTTGAGCTATACGAATACTAACAAATGCTTGCACTGACTGACTGGACAGGTCCATTCTAATCTGTGTGGTACTTTCCTCAAAAGACCATATCAGACACTCGTAGGTGCGCGTGTCTGAGATGGTCTTTCGTTTTGAAACAGCCAAACTGTCGACTGACGCTTAGTTTCTGGATCGTATTGATGAATCCAGGATACGTCACCTGCCACAATGTCGTAAACGCACCGAGACGAGCATGCTTCAAATTTTTTAATTATATCACGGGATCACTCCACACGGGCTTGCTTCTGAGCTTCGATGAGATTGTGCGGCGCCCAGCGGCAAACTCTCCTCCTCACGCGAAGTTGCTTGTGTAGAATCTTGTGAACGCTTCCCCAATCTACAATATTTGCTGAATCTCTTCGTATGTAATTCGTCTGTTTTGTTGAATTTTTTTTTACTTCCAGCACACTTTCTTCCTTGGCAGCCGTCGTAGGACGACCACTCCTTTGTTCATCCCCTAAAGTAAGGCGACCGCGCTTAAACTCGCTATACCAGCGGTAGATGATTGCTTGAAGGTCCTTCATCTATAAAAGTAATTTGCAAATGACTTATCATCATCAGGTTTTAGGCCACTTTTGAGTTCGTAGAAAATCATCGCACGAAAGTTTTAGATGCAGATTCATTTTTAATGAGATACGATAATTTGATCTGGCTCCATCCTTCTGATGAATGCCCTTCCTCTCGATATCAGGACGACGGCTGAAAGTCGGTATGCATTTAAGCGGAAGTTGCGGAATCAATTTCTACACCAATAGCAAAATCGTCTCAAAACTTCTGTCCTTACTTAATATAAATATATACGAGTATATGTAGTATATATATTTTATTGAATATATAATATGTATGTGTATTTTATCTATAATTATGTATATTTTTACTCTTGTTTTAATACCAAAATTTTCTTTTTGTGCGCCTATCATTTTGTCTCTTCACCTTCCTAGGTTGACTGGTAGAGAATGCCTAAGGCATTAAGTCTTACTACTTTGTGTTGTTAGTACTTTGTGTTGCATGAAGATTAAATAAATAAATAAAAAATGTGGAGGGAAAATCAAAATTCTATCAATGGTATTTTTTTACTTTTAAATAACCAAAGTTTTCAAAATAATTATAAGTAACCAAAAAAAAATCCGCTTGATTGGACAATTTGTATGGAGAGGCTGAATTTTATGGTGGGTTGTTCAGTTTCGTCTACTGAGCAAGCCCTTAAAGTTTCTGGAGCTGTGCCTTACACCATTTATATTATATTACCAAGACCAATTGGATAAGCTTGAGCGACTTCAAAATCTCTGAAATAGGGATCAATTAGTTCAACCAGGTTTCAGACTGGCTGAAGTGGCCTCTTCTTTCATGGGGTACTGTTTGAAATGTTATAATAAAATACATCCCCAAATATTAGAACTCAATGAAACGAAATTTAAATCTTGTATTAAACGCACACTATGCAGGCAAGCATATTGTTACGTACGTGGGTAATCAAATGCCGATTTACTGACGAGAGAACTTTATTCACCACAAACAATAACAAATTAGTCCAGTCAACAATAATCCGAATCGCAATCAACACTAGAGTACCGTTACACTATCGCTTAGGTCGTTAAGTAAAATCACTTCAAGTACTAGGGTAGTTCGCTCTTGACCGCATTCGAAATCACAACTGACTCGCTTCCGGCCGGGGGCTCGTATTTATATGCGGAGCCAAGAAAATTCTAGATACCGACGCGCGACGTCCCCGGATCTATCCAGAATTCCAGAACAATTGAATCGCTTCTCGAAGTCATAAATCATTTTTATTGCTCGTGATAATAAGAGTCACTTTCATACGAATTTCGACTCTATTGTTAAAGACGGAAAGTACCATTTCCCTTATCGGTACATAAAATACCTAACTACTAGTGGTACTGGCTTTGTGGATGTTTCGAGATTTTTCTAAGCCTGACTATGTCCAACCATGCTAGACCTTTCGAACAGCAATGCATTTTAATTATTATGTGCTATTTGTTATTTTCTCGGAGATATGGCGTGTTCACGTTTAATGGCGTAACAATATTATAAGTTGGAGGATTATATTCAAGATAAAAATGCTTGGCTCAATGCTGGTCCAGCTCCACTACCACTAGGGCGTAGTAATTAGTTGATTAGTTGGAAACTAATATTATTATTTTTTTAATTTGAAAGACACAATTGCATTGTATAATGTAGAAGCACTTTTTCCAAGTTTGTGAATGTGAAGCACCATGGAGCATTTTTATTAGGTTACAACTTTTTTTTTTTGACATTACGAGCATGGCAGTTGAGAGTTTGTCATGCTCACTCAAATGTCTCGCTGCTGGTGGCACGTGTTATTGGATCGTTCAGTTCCCTTCAAAATGGCTGAGCTGAGTGGGGCTGATGCACGCGTCATGCTCGTGAACGGGTGCCGTCAGATGGGACTGGTCATCTCTTAGCTGCCAGTGGCTTAATTCAGTTTCTATCTTTTAATTATTTTACATTTTTATTTCACTATCGACATTGTGCTCACATGATAGAAGCAACAAGTAATATGTAACCAAGCATTATATGTAACACATAATTTGATTTAAAAGAGTGTCCATGGAGTTTCTTGCACGTTCTTCTCCATAGAGACCTACTCTTTGGAACGTGCAATTTAGCTTCACTTTTCTTGGACTGACCGACATTTGACTATTCAAAAGTGCCTGTAAATGGTCTATTTGAAATAAATGCTTTGATATTTTTATTTTTATTTTTTTGATTTTTCTGTATCAGGTTTATATTTGGCTTGCGCAAGTTTGACCATGTTTCTCAATTTCGTGCTCAGCTCAAATGGCTTCCTATTCGCCTTCGCCGGAATGTTTAATCCTTCGACTCCTTTTTACCCGACTGCACGAAGGGTTATATTTTTCGCGCGTATCGTGTATGTTTGTATATATGTAATATTCTTTATTACCTCATATCTTCCAAACCGCTGAACAGATTGTTATAATTAACATATCGTTAGATTCGTCTTGATAACCCAAGTGTTCTTAGATAGGTGACGTTAAAAAAAAAACATATCGACTGTGAGATGCTATATGTTAGAGTATAAAAAAAAAACTTTTTTTTTTATTTGCAATTTGGGTATCAAATTAAAGGGCTTTTCATGAGGATTTCAAAATGGTATATCATGACTATATTTAAAAAAGTGCAACAGGAAATCTATGTTATTTATTTTGTACTGAGGCGAATGCCTAGGTCGGTTTTTGAACTTTATAGTGATTTTACGTCTAAAATAGGTACACGGTACACCACAAATTTTTAATTAGTACAAATATTTAAAAGGCTTATTAGAAAAGCCCTTGTTATTATGTAAGTAAAGGCTCAATAAATAATATCCATAAACAGCAAAGTTATTAGCGTTTGTGTTTATCCCAAAATGTCTCTCAATTTATGGAAATATTGTGCAGGCTATTGATTATGAATGAATAAATGACGATTAAAATGGAAAAACACTGCCCGCAGTATTTTCTACTAGCAATTGTTATGTATGATTGAATCTATGATGAATTTACCTTTTCGTGGTCAATTTATGGATTTCGGTTTTTTCTACTTTTGAATACAAAAATATGATCAGTAACGGGTACAGATACAGCCCCATTTTTTTGTGTACTAATTAAAAAGTAGGGGTGTATAGTGAATAAATAGTGATATTATAATTGTAACTAAAAAGTGTAAAATAAAAAATTAATTAAAAAATAAACCCGACTGCGTAAAAAATACCTACTTTGAATAAAAACTGAAAAGAATAATAAACAAGTTCAGTCCACAGTTCAGCAACAGTCGGGACCCATTAAAATAATCTAGAGACTAAAATCATTCTATCTAATGTAGGTCCCGACTGTTGCTGAGCTGTGGACTAAACTTGTTTATTATTCTTTTCAGTTTTTATTTAAAGTATTTTTTACGCAGTCGGGTTTTTTTTATTTTTTTTTATAATTATTTTTTTTATCTTAAAGAATGCTTTCAGTTCCTCGGTGACACCCATTACTAGGTCCTTGAGGTCATCGGAAAATCTAAAACTTAGTATTCATAATGCATTCCACTTAGAGATGGGCAATCCTCCCGCCCGGGTTTATTCCCAGTTGGGAAAATACTCTATAAACAACCACACAAATTTTTGGGTTTTTTTTTTAATTTTAAACTTAAATTATGCGTTTTTTCTTGATCTGACCAAATGCAAACTGCATAGTGGGTTTGCATACCGTTTTTTCTTTCACTTTCATCAAATGGTAATTCTTTGCGACCAGAGAGATTTAAAGAGATACAATAGAGCGGCTATCAGGAGAAATGTCTTAGAAAAACTGTCATCCCATCTCTCAGTGACGCCATCTAGCTTTGAATAGCAAACACGCGAATTAAATTTGTCAAAATATGTATAAATTAACTATTGCTCGGTAGGTGGCCAGGAGCTTTACCACGATATGTTAAAATGTCAGTAGTACGAACGAAAAAGGATCAAACAGTTCGGTTTAGGTCGTAAAATAGATAACATTATGAGCTCGTGGTAGAAGCTTCAATGTGTGCCAGTGGCGTAGCTTGGGGAGGGGAGGGTGGTGGGGGCCATGGCCCTAGGCGGCATCCGAAAGGAGGCGGCAGAAAGCGCCAAAAAAAACTTAGATATTCGAAATTGCGAGCGCAATGTTACGTACTTGCCAAGCAAATTTTGATGTCGATGTTAAGTCTACCCTGCGTGCTGCAGCAGGTATATTGCTTTTTTTATTAATCCAAGTTCATTCTCTGACGTACCAATGTCGGACCAAGCTCAACCATGACTTGGCACTGAGTGTATTTACGCTAACGCGATTAAACACGCGCATACCGACCTTGGGCCGACACTCATATGCGCAAGGCAAGTGACATGACTCTTAAGGTGTTATGGAGGTCCCAGTTTTACCACATTGGCCGAATAGGGAACAAACCCCGTTGGTAGTAAAGCGTTTTGGTTCCTGGCAAACTCGAGTGCATCGAACTTCTGCCGTCCCTCACCTCCGCCACTGCTGAAACCCGACGGGTCCCTGGCTCACACCGCTGAGGAGAAAGCAAACTTAATTGCCCTTCTTATTGCGGAATCTTCGCGTCTGAATTCCGGTGACGCGCAGCCCCCTGTTTCTCCTGATGGGTACGTGACGAGTATGTCAGATATTCGTATCCATCAGAAAGACGTACGTAAGAATAAAGCTAGTGGCCCCGACGGGATACCTGCAGTCGTTCTTAATACTGGTGTTGTTAAACATAATAAACAACAAGGGGCGGTGTATTTCTGGTCGACCCCAAGCGGCGGAAACCCACGCTACGCTACTGGTGTGTGCTAGGTAAGGTTAAACTTTTCAGCAATAGATGGCGCTATCATAAAATCAGCAAATGTTCTAGAACAATTCATGGAAATTGTTGAATTTTAATTAATTACTGCGTAAATACCAAGAATATTTACAAAAATAAACCGTAGTTAGGTCCAATAATTTTACCATAACAAGATTTACAATAGCGTAATGCACAACTCAGCACATTTTCTCAGAAAATGGTTTTCTTTTAGTGCCTAAAGCGAATACAAACATGACTTGGCGTTTAGGGGTGTCATACGAGACTGAGCGACTTGTTACTACCAAGTAACAAGTATCGGTTTGGACTTTTGTTCGCTATGTCCAGTCTATTGGTAGTATATATTTAATGTCTTTGTTTGCGACAGAAAGAGGTGTCATGACTAGAAATAACTATAGTTTGAAAACATCCGCTTTATACATAGTATTCAAATGTTTTTACTCACAACAACATCTTGGAAAAAAAAACATAAAAATATGATATGATTAAAAATCCATTTCAATATGACATTCAAGTTAAATTTTTTCGGTCTCACCATGTGATTCAAAGCAGGACCTAAACTACGTAAAAAAAAACTTTGAATTTGATTTTAAAGTACCTAGTATTTTTTTTCTAGATACCGATGTTTTAAGACCAATCTAGAACAATAGAGTCGCGTCGAGGGGCAATAAATCATTTTTATTGCAAACGTGTACCTCCCTCACTTTCACGCGAATTTCAACTCTATTGTTAAATAACGGAAAGTGCGGATTCCCTTATCTACATACGTATCTACCTACGTAACCCCATTTAATAATAATTGTGGTAGCATCGATATATATGTACTACGTACTAGATAGGGCGTGCTGAACACTCACTTCAAACGAATCCTTTGCACTGAATTCTAGGCAAATTGAAATTGATGACTTTAGTGCAATTTTGACGTTCATACAGTTTGAGAGCGGAGCTAATAAATTCAAAAGAAAGTGAATTTGGGACGTAAATAATAATTCAGTAGTCATGAAAATAAAATAATTGATTATTCAAGCAATTTAATTGCTTCAAATTTCGTAATAGTATGTTAGAAATTATATTATTTTATTTAAATGATTTTCCATTTTACAATCATAGACTAAAACATGCAGATGTTACATGCCACAAAAACCGGGGTTTTTACCTACAACTGATTTAGTGAACACGAACTTTGCATGATATTTTATTCCGTTTGTTTTTTTTTTAATATTCTGTTTAATATTTTTACCTTTTTTGTATAAATAATAGGTACCAATGAATTCCGTCAAATTCAATAAATATGAATACGTCTGTTTTGCGATACTGTAAAAACTCAGGTTCAGTTGAATTTGTAGTCATATGTGTAATATAAGTGATACATCAGTAAGTGATCATTACTGTTATTGAGATTTCGTCCTTCATAAACTATAATTATAATTATTTCAAGTTTGTTCACTCTGTTCAGCCGAAAAGAGAAAAATGATAAAATATCTTAAGAGGATAGACGTGACAACACGTGGCTTCCTACAAAATATCCTTTTATCTGCTCTTCACACTTTCAAACTGATTATACTAAAGCTGGAAAACGTTTTCTAATGAGTCGGTTATTCCTTGCAGTAATGCTATTCCTTCAGAATGTGCCTTTAAAACATTTATAGCTTTCCCCTACATCATTAACCTTTTGAATGTCTTATGTTACACAGTTCGACATAAGCAATTGTCTTTATATTGTGTCTCTAATTACGGCATTCAAAGAGTTAAACCAAGTGCAAATTTCTGACTTCAAATCAATTTTTGATTCGCCCCGAAAAATAAAGTTGAAAATAGATTTTAAAAAAGTTTTAGTTTTTTATGTAATCTATTTCATCCCCATTGCTCTCAAAAACTAGCATATTTCAAAGACATGCGACATTCACCAACCCGCACTGGGCCAGCGTGGTGGTTTACGGCCCATTCCCTCTCCTAGAGAGAAAGCTTGAGTCCCAGCAGTGGGAACATTAAAAAGCTGATTATGCTATAGTTATAGTTGTTGTTTGTTTTGTTACTAAATATTAGCAGCGCAGTCCTAACCATCATTTTCTGGTGGTTCAATGGTTTCATTATTTTACACGATTTTGAATTCACTAATTATTTAGACGTATTTTTCTGAATTTACACTAACGTGGACTATTGGTAAAATTTTTAAATAGAGTTTTATTGTAATGTGAAGTATTGTAGGCAAAAACTATGTCACTTCTGCGGTATAAAAATCTATATGGATAACATGTCATTACACTATGTTGAACTAAACGCGTAAGTACTTCGAAATTCATGGCGCTTAAGACGTTTTGGTCGTGGAAAAATTATCCTCTAAAAGCTATCAGCGCTTTATATTTTAATAGTTCTGTTAAACGACATAATGCCAATGTAGTGCTGCAGCAGATTTTCGTTTTAACTTTTCAATATTTTGACAAATCTTTTCCATGAAAGTGCCTGTCTATCACTAGAATAAAATCAATGTGTGGTAGGTACTTATGGCGAACCTTTCTAGAACATGCCAGGCCACCATACGTACTTCCATTCTAGAAGCTTCGCACAGCAATGTGTAACAATTGTAGATAGGCCAATAAATAAATAAATAAATAAATATATTTCTAAATACATACATATTTTAGATAAATTACACCCAGACACAGAACAAATGATCATGCTCATCACACAAACATTTGTGAAACAACAAATGAATGAACAAAGTAATTTAGACGTTATGGAACCTATCCAATTCGTTGCTTGTGATGATAATATTCATCATTATCATCATCGCAGCTGAAAGACGTCCACTGTTGGACATTGGCCTCCCCTCACTATAATGACCTATGCCCACTGTGGGACATAAGCCTCCCCATAATGTCGCCATTAGGCGCTATAATGACTGATGCCCACTATTGGACATAAGTCTCCCCTCGCTATAATGACTGATGCCCACTGTGGGACATAAGTCTCCCCATAATGTCGCCATTAGGCGCTATAACGACTGATGCCCACTATTGGACATAAGTGTCCCCTCGCTATAATGGACAATCAATCAATAATAATGATGATACAGATGATAGGGTTGTCACAGTAAGTAGCCAGTGCAACGAAAGATTGAGGAGCGCACTGGAGGATGCGTTGTACATGTCGACTCCGACTGAGCTTAGGCCCCGTTTGCCACGGTTACCCATGCACAAAAAAAAATAGGGCGCTGGTGTGTGCCTTGGACTCGTTGCTCAAAAATATCTTTGAGAGTAGCGAGAACCTTATTGATACGCACTCAATCTTGTATTGTGGGGCTGTTGCGGCATGTCGTTTAGCCAACATTAAGTATATAGATGGAACTATTCGACCGAAAGCTGCTGCACCAGCCAGGCAATGCAGGATTGAGAGGCGTATCGATGAGGCCAGGGTACTCATCGGCAAACTACACTGCTTCAGGGAGGGTAATACACGACCACGAGTGATGCGCTTTGTGAGACGGGCGTTTTTGCGGACAGGTATTAGTCCTCAAGGATACATGTCTCGTGTCACAGAGCGCATCGACTTCCTGAAGCAGAAAGTTTGTGCATGGGCAAGCCGCATTCGGCGGTTTAAGCGGCGAGTTGACCGGTACTCACAGAATCGCATGTTCCAGAGCGATGAGAGGTGGGTGTACAGAGCT
This sequence comes from Mythimna albipuncta, assembly GCA_929112965.1. NCBI lineage: Eukaryota > Metazoa > Arthropoda > Insecta > Lepidoptera > Noctuidae > Mythimna > Mythimna albipuncta. Next base: position 250,794 of record OV815969.1, on the reverse strand, counting down.
TGGGAGCGGCCTGAACACAGTTTGATTCACGGGTGCCGCCCGGATGATTTTGCCACGATTACATTCTGGTGAAACATTTGGTCGGTACCTGTCAGTCACGCTGAGGTTGGCTGGATGCGTGACGTCGAGCGTGTGTGTGAAGCTATACCAGAAATGGAAAAAGTTACCATCACCCCAGAAGATGTAGCCAAAGCAGTTCGTCCGTTACCGAACTTACCGAATCACCAGGACCGGACGGACTGCAAAATTTCTGGCTGAAATGGTAATAGTATGGTAATAGCAGCTCACACGCGCTCCTGGCGTCGCAATTCCAGTCAATCTTAGAGTCTGGGTCGCTGCCAGAATACCTGACAGCTGACATTACCCACCTGCTCCATAAGACAGGTAACCCCGTGGATCCCAAGAACTATAGACCAATTACATGTCTGTCAACGGTCTATAAACTTCTTACATCCATCCTGAGAGCAAAAATTAATATACACATAGAAAATCATCAGATTATTTCTCCCTCTCAGAATGGATGTAGGAATGAGTCCCGGGGTACTAAGGAGCTACTCCTCATAGACATGGCCATAAGCCAACAGACTCGTCGATCCCGCAAGGATCTGTCGACATGTTGGATAGATTACAAGAAGGCCTACGACTCTGTTCCACATACATGGCTCATGAGGGTGCTGGAGTTATACAAAATAAATATAACTTTACGTACCTTTCTTGAGTCATGTATGAGGCAATGGAAGACGGTCCTTCGCTATCCAGGATGTCGACCGATCCAGGGGAACGATGAGCCTATTTGGATTAAACGGGGAATATTTCAGGGCGACAGTCTGAGCCCGCTTTGGTTTTGCTTAGCCCTGAATCCTCTTAGCACATTGCTGGAGGATTCAGGACTAGGCTATCGGTTGAGAAGAGGTGGTCAGGTCATATCTCACCTTCTTTACATAGATGACCTGAAACTCTTTGCCCCCAGCACTTCGCAACTGATGGAGCTACTGAAGGAAACTTTCAGTAGTGCCATCAGGATGGAATTTGGTGTGGACAAATGTGCAGGCATGCATGTAAAGCGAGGGGAGATTATGGAATCCGAGGGAATTCAACTCCCGGATTCCATACACCTTAGATCCCTTTCCTCGACCGAAACCTATAAGTATTTGGGTATGTCAGAAGCATTAGGCATTAACAATGCTGACATGAAGCAATCGCTGAAGGAACGCTTCTTTGGCCGCCTGAAGAAGGTATTAAATAGCCTTCTGTCGGGCGGAAATAAGGTGCGCGCCTTTAACGGTTGGGTCATGCCGGTTTTAATGTACTCTTTTGGCATACTCAAATGGACTCAGACCGAACTTGACGCCCTGAATAGACGAGTTCGTACATTGCTGACGGCAAATCGGATGCATCACCCACGATCCTCGGTGATGAGACTGTACATCCCGCGGAAGTGTAGAGATCGAGGCTTTTTAAACGCAAAGACCCTGCACAACCGCGAGGTGTGCAGTCTCAGAGAATATTTTCTTAAAACCGATGTGGGTATGCACCGAGATGTGGTCGCAGTGGACAAGGGACTCACCCCGTTATCCATGGCTAAAGGGGACTGATAATGAATGACTACTGATAACCGCAAGGAAATATGGAAAGGCAAGGAGCTCCACGGGCGCTTTTTCCGGACTCTTCACGAGCCTGATGTAGATTTCTTGGCGTCCGTGGCCTGGTTACGTTTCAGTGACCTCTTCGGGGAAACTGAAGGTTTTGTCTGTGCGATTACCGACGAAGTTATCCTAACGAACAACTACCGGAAATATATAATGAAGGACGGGACGGTTGACGTGTGTCGGGCATGCCATCGTCCGGGTGAGTCTATCAGACATATTATCTCTGGTTGTTCTCGTTTGGCTAACGGCGAATATTTGCACAGACATAACCAAGTAGCCAGGATTATCTACCAGCAACTTGCTTTGAAGTACAACCTAGTGGATTTAGAGGTACAGTATTACAAGTATGTGCCCGACCCAGTGATCGAAAATGACCATGTCACTTTGTACTGGGATCGGTCTATCATTACTGACCGGACTATTGTAGCCAATAAGCCGGATACAGTGGTGATAGACCGAACAGCGCGCCGTGCAATGATAGTCGATTTCACCATCCCGCATGACGAGAATCTCGTGAAAGCTGAGAAAGAGAAACAAATGAAATATCTCGACTTAGCACACGAGGTTGTCGACATGTGGAGTGTGGACTCGGCTGTCATTGTGCCGATTGTCGTAACCGCCAATGGTCAGAATGGTCTTATTGCCAAAAGCTTCGACGACCATCTTTCGACGCTGTCGTTGCGCGGTTGGATCAAAGGCCAGATACAAAAGGCAGTACTCAGACAGTATTGTGAGGAAGTTCCTGTCTCTGGAGCCCTAACCACCGGTAGCTTGGACCCTGCTCCCGACATCGGTGGACTACTGTTTTTGTATTTTTAAATATTTTTTTTTATACATGAAAAATATTTAAAAATATCAAAAATATGTAATATAAGAAAAATAAAGGAGATTATAATAATATTTTTTTTAAGAAATATTTAAAAATATAATATTATATGTATAAATGTTAAATAAAGGAAATAATAATAAATATGTCAAAACTCGCGTTAATTTCAAATAATTGGGTATTCATATTTAATATTATTTTTTAAATGGCTTCATGAGGAAAAGATTTCACAGAAAGATAAAAGTGCAAACTATTAAAACTGGTTCAAAAGTAAGTACGCCACAAATAAGTTACAAACTTTACATAAGTGAAGAAACACCTACATCTTAGTAAACATTTTAGAGGTTTTTTTTAGATAGAAAAACGTTATAGAAAATAAAGCAACAAATGCGATCTCAATTATACAAAAAATATAACCTTGGGCATGTCTAATTAGAGATTAAAACAGCATCGCTGAGGTGCCTAGAACTCAAAGACAGCTCTACACTGCCTTTTCGTTTTTGAAAAGGGTTACGAAGCAGAACATCGCTAATGAAAATGTAACTATACAATCGGCCAATGTCTTTATGTTTAGCAAGCTATAATGAATACAGATCTATAACTTCTGATCAACTTAGGAAATTATTTTAAATAAACAAATAAAACAATACAGATGAAGAGGTATATAATTTAGAAAGCATATCTTATACACTCTTTTCAATTATAAAGATTGTCTTCTCATAAACTGTATTATATTTTTCTAACAAACTTATTTGTTTCAGTCACAAAATGAAATGGCAGAAACACTCCTACAACAGTTTTTAAAAGATGGAATAGCTGATAAGGTCTAATAATAAAACAAGATTGAAAATATCCTTGGAGTTTCTTGCACATTCTTCTCCATAGAGATCTACGCTTGGAATGTGGAATCAGAATCTTTTTAATTGTATTTAATGTTGTTGTTTTTAATAAAATGTTATTTTAACTATTTAATACTGAAATTAAACATTTGATTTGAATCTTTGTTTATATTTAAATAATCATCCATTCTAATGTTTCAGTGATAGCTTATACATGAGATTAGAACTAAATTTATAAAGCTATTAAATCCACTTTTAATTATATTGCGCTCTTCTTCTGTTAGGGGAATCGAGATGAATCGAGGCTTGATTTCAACTGGCTGTTGATTTATGCATCCTTATATCATCAGCTACTATTATTTGGAATGCTCTTGTAAAAATAGTACTTTTTCCAATGCACTGATAGATTTGTTTCTGAATGTTAAAGGTTTTATTTTTGGATCTCTTATAATTCCTAGGAACGTGATTGCGGCTCTGCTCATTCGGTCCCATTTTTTTTATATTCTTACTGAGTACTCGTAGGGATACTTCCTTTTTAAAAATTTGCCGAGTTTGATGCAATTCTTCATCACTCCTTGTGGAAACACATATAACCGAAAAAGACATCTATTTACAACAAAACACAAAAACACAAAAACGAAATGCTTTTTGCAAAAACACATTAAAAACATTGTGATTTTACTTATTATGCATGATTTCATACCGTAAAAATGATAATCTGCATAGAAACCACAAGATTCACGTAAATAGCCAATATTATATTGTACAAGTACTGAAATAAATTATTATTATTATTATCCTTTATTTAGCATTTATACATATTATAGTATATTTTTAAATATTCCTTAAAAAAAAAACATTTAAAAATATAAAAAATAGTAGCCCACCGGCATCGGGAACAGGGTCCAAGCTGCCGGCGGTCAGGGCTCTTGAGAGAGGAACCTCCGGACAATACGCGCCGTGTCTAGGAGTACTGCTTTCTGGATCAAGCCCTTGATCCAACTGCCTAACGAGAGCCTCCGCAGATGTTGGTCGAGGCTCTTGGCTATTAAGCCATTGGCCGTCACGACTATCGGCACAATGATTGCTCTATCCACTTCCCACATGTCGACAACCTCGCGAGCCAAGTCAAGATATTTAGTTTGTTTATCTTTCTCAGCTTTCACGAGGTTCTCGTCATGAGGGACCGCTATATCAACAATCATTGTGCGACGCTCTAGGCGATCTATCACCACTATGTCAGGCTTATTGGCAACAATAGTTCTGTCAGTGATGATAGATCGGTCCCAATACAATGTGACGCTGCCATTCTCGAGAACTGGGTCGGGCACATACCTATAGTACGGTACTTCTGATTCAACAAGATTGTATTTAAGAGCAAGTTGCTGATGGATAATCCTGGCTACAAGGTTGTGTCTGTGCAAATAGTCTCCATTAGCTAAATGAGAACATCCAGAAATAATGTGTCGAATTGATTCTCCAGGCCGGTGGCATGCCCGACAGATGTCAACCGTACCGTCCTTCACAATATATTATTATTATTATTTATTTGTTAATTTGTCAACATGAATTGTATTGATTTCTTGACAAAGCTTTTGACAGTAGTTTAATCTATGATCAAAATAATCAGCGTTCCAGAAACCCAAAATAGCATTTTGCATGTAATTTTGTACTAAGATCTGACAGCGCGGTCAACTAATCAGATGATCAAATCAGTACAATTCACGAATGATGGCGGGCGTGAAGTTAGCCTTTGCGAACTTTCGCGCATACCACACTCTTCTCGCACACGCACGACGTCATTTGGTTCCTAAAACACGTTACTGCGCAGCCTTCTGCGCAAACTTCACGGCCGCCATCATTCGTGAATTGTACTTTTGTACCTAGCTGATCATCCTTTCAGCAACCCAACTGATACTTGACAAGAGATTTGACAGCTGATTATTTAATTTTGATTTTGATTTGCGTTTCGGAAACTCGGTGTTAATATTCAACAAGTGGGATTAAAATATAGTTATTTAAATAACTTTTATAAACATCACAAAAACTAAAATATTGTCGAACAGTGAAGAAACTGGTATTATAACTATCGATGAATAAAATGTAGAATTCGTAAAAGAATACATTTATTTGGGCCAATTGGTTTCATTTGAAAATCAAAATGAAAGGGAGATAAATAGAAGAATCGCAATTGCGTGGAAAAAATACTGGGGCTTAAAAGAAATAATGAAAAATAGATCTATCAGCATAAACGTCAGGAGAAAGCTCTTCGAAATAGCAATATTACCGTGTCTGACTTATGGTTGCCAGAGCTGGTCGTTAAGAAAATGTGAAGAAGACAGATTAGCCATATGTCAACGTAAGATGGAAAGGAGTATGTTGGGGATAAGCCTATCGCATAAGATAAGTAACCAGGTGATAAGGAAAAAGACCAAGACGACGGATATTGTAGAAAGAGTGAGGGCACTGAAATGGAACTGGGCAGGTCAAATATGTCGGATGCAAAACGACAGATGGACCAAGAAAATCATGGAATGGATACCAAGAGATAAAGTTAGGTCACGAGGACGTCAAAGGAAAAGATGGGCAGACCTATTCATACAAAGGCTAGGACCGGACTGGATGACCAAAGCTAGAGATAGAAAGTACTGGAAGGAGTTGGGGGAGGCCTACGCCAAAGAGGCGACTACTACATACTTTGAGTTTAATTAGGTAGTAATCAATGAAAATAACACTTTTTATAAATGCAATATTTTAATTAATTAATTTTTATACATTTTGGACATTTAGCGTAAATTTTATTGTATTATATTTGTGATATTATTTTTTTTTTACATTTATTATTATTGTTATGATTGTATTGTATTATTTTTATGATTTGTAATATATAATGTTTAAAAGTTAAATTTTTAGGGGTCAATACCGAATTGAATTCGTAGTTAGAATATGTTTTTTAAATGGAATAACGATGCAATTTTTTAAATTAATTATGTAATTGTGTAGTAGAATAAATGGCTTTTTTATTTTATTACTAGCTTTTGCCCGCGACTTCGTCCGCGTGGAATAGTGACTTCCGGCAGAAAAGTATAGATAGCTGTGCCCGCGTCTCCGTCAGCGTGTAACTCCTTGTGTATTAAGTTAATGTATTGGTAATATTTATTATTTTTATTTATATTGGTAATATTGTTTAGATCACGTTCACATGAGGCTTAACCCTTTATAAGACACAGAACTTAAAAATATTTATTGCTTTTAAACTTTATAATAATGTGTTAAGGTTCAAATTTTGGTGGCAATATAAGTACCACTGCCTTATAAAGGTAAGGTAAAGGTACCTATAAAACGAAAATACTTCAGTGCAAAGCTTCCGGGTAAACTATATTGAAAGTTGACCCGTCCGGCACGTGAACATAAAGATTTTTAGAACTGCTAACACGGGAGAGAGCAACATACAACTGACCATGCGAGAAACAACTGACACTGAGATCTACTCCAGCAACACCAAAAGTCTGCCCTTGAGCCTTGTTAATTGTCATTGCATAACACACCGATACTGGGAATTGCGTCCTTTTAAATTGGAATGGAAAATTATTTGGTATTAAGGGTATTCTGGGAATAAAGACGGTTTCTCCTGCACCGCAACCTGTTAAAATTTGAGCCTCGATTATATTTTGTTGCAACTGGGTTACTTTTAGTCGAGTTCCATTGCAAAGTTGTGGTGGTCTTAAATTTCGGAGCAGAATAATCGGTATCCCAATTTTTAAACAAATTTCATGAGCGGGAAGTCCGGGCATATTTAAAGAATTTAAAAATTCTATCGGGTAATTAGTGGCTTCTTGTTCATCGACCATTCTATTTATTGATCTATAAACTTTGCTTTCCCCCTGTATATTCGACAGTATTTTGTTATTGATCTCAGATGCCTGGTCATTGCGAGGAGTTAAAATAGATCTTTCGCATAGCCAAGAATTGTCCCTATTTAATATATTTGTTACGTCACCGTAAACCGACGATATAAGATGTGGTTGAGATTGCACCATACAACATAATTCAGGCGTCAGAATAAGTTTTCCTTGGTGTAGTTGTGGATAGGTACCTTCACCAATCTTTAATAATGTGTCAGAAAATTGACTATCATCCGGGTTATCTCCAGTTCTCACTCGCATATTTATAGTCAAATGCACCGATTGTATATCACGCCATAAATAAGAGCTTTTCAGGCAAGCCCTAACCTCATCAGCTCGGGTTCCCCGTGGTATTACTGGTAAGGTTTGTCGGAAATCACCACAAAATAAAACCGTGATACCGCCCATTGGTCGATCATTTTGTCTTATATCCCTTAAAGTTCTGTCTACCGCTTCTACTCCTTTTCGATGGGCCATCGTACATTCATCCCATATGATTAAACTACACTCGCGTAATACCTTAGCTTTGTCGCTATTTCTTGAAATACTACAGGTTGGACTTTCCGTGCGATCTAAATCAATTGGTATTTTAAACATACTGTGAGCAGTTTTACCTCCTGGTAGCAATGTTGCAGCTATCCCTGATGAAGCTACGGCAAGAGCAATTTTACGCTGATTTCGAACATAAGCCAATATTAATTTAGTCAAAAAGGTTTTTCCAGTTCCTCCAGGTGCATCTAAAAACCATATTGTTCCCAAATTATTTTGAACACTATTGCACACGCGGTCATAAACTGAACGTTGTTCTGCAGTCATCATTGGGACACCGTTTTCTAATGTTGTCAGCAGTTCCATTAAATTGTAACCAATCTCTGCGGAATATTCCCTATTAGTTACCTCTCCGACTGAGGTTGGTGTTGGCAAACCATATTCACAGAGTGATTTACCGCCTACTGCTGTTAAGTCATCCTGAAGAGCTAATAAGCACTGATTTATGGCAAGATCACGGAAATTATCATTAGTTGTGCCTTCATCATTGTTAGGTATATTTCTAAGAAAGTCTTCTGCAAATTTTTCTTTATATTTTTCCCATAATTTTACAGCATCTGACAAATTACAAAATATGAGTAATGTTACAAATAAATGGCGTAACCGTCGTGGATTATCACTAACACAGGATTCTGCTAAAGCGTCATCCCAATGCTGATCATTTTCAAGCAAATGACGTGCTTGGCAAGCTGCTTGATAAGTGGGATAAACAACATCGTCTACTTTTCTCAAATCTATAAATGAGGTTGGTCCTCGCACGGTATGTAATAATAATCGCAAATAGAAACACTCAGCGTTGTTAGGATGAACGGTGTACACTCTACCAAGAACATGTTCTTTAAAAATACCTGACTCGCCATCTACAGGCCTGCCACGGCGTCTTCGATTAAAGACACCCCGTTGCTTATCGTAGGTATAATACGATGGAACTTCCTCATACAAAAGAGATTTTGCAAAATCATCAGTTTGGCAAAGTCGAAAGAATGCTAATAAAGTTGTTTGTCTAGGGTTCTCTAACCGTTCTGTGAAATTTTCGGCGTTGAAATATATACGTTGGCCGCCTTCAAGATGAACATCCAGATGAGTCACAGGTGGATATCTTTCGTGAATGTTGAAACTTAAGATCCGCCACACAGCTTCTGAAGAACTTATATATCCGCTCAACTGGCACGCACCTGGCCGCGCAAATGACCCGCGGTCGTAGCGAAACCCGACACTGCGACCCGACTTTCCCGCGTTCACTAAAACGACGATATCTCAGAAAATACGCATCCTAGCTCAACGAACTTTACGTTAGTGAAATTGGTATAAAATAAGCTATCTGATTATGTAGGGTTTTGTGTAAACTCACTTTGTAATGTACTACTAATTTGAACTTGAATGTAGTGTGATGGACTATTTCCCAGTTTTGTGTACAAAATTCGTCATATTTATAAAACAAAACCATATTTAACAAAAAGAACTGTAGCATTCATTATTATACACATCAACTTACAATTATAAACAAAAAGAACAGACCCTCTCTATACATTTTTTTCATACGATAAGCGAAACAAAAACACGCGTCAAGTATCCGACCCAAACGCCGACAAAAAAAAAAGGTATGTTTACACAACTATACCGAGAACTCGGTGAGTCATGCGGCTCAATGTAGTGTCTTATTACTTAGTATGATAGACGGACATAATACAAATAAAGTTTCAGCTCATAGAAATGTTTGGTTTACGATATCTGAGTAACAATGCAAGCACTTGAAAAGAGGCACTAAAAAAGACCCACTTGTACTTTGAATCACAGAGTGAATATTTTTGCATTTATTTGAAATCTAACTTTTCATCGTACAACACTATGATATTTGCTAATGGAAAAACACAAAAAAAAGGCACGTTGTCTAACAAAAACATTGCCAAATAAACAAATGAAGATCACAAAAATCGAACAATTTAGGTAAATAAATGAATGGTCACGTGATGGTCAGAGTAAAAATACAAGCTAGTGGGTGAAATCTGAACAACAGAAAAATTAAAAAAAAAAATGAAGTCTTTCAAACAATTTAAATTTTTAAATCTTACTTGTTGGCGATTGCTGTACCAGCAAGGCCAAGGGTGGTCGACGGGCGGCTACGGCACGGCGTCGGAATGCTGAGTGACGTCATGGGATCGGCATCTACGTTCGAGTGCACGCGCTACCCCGAGCCCAGACAAAAAAACACCCGTTAACCTCTTGACTCAATGGGCATGAGAACGAACGAACAGAAGTGGGTTTACAGTCCGCTATAGTCTGACACTATCTCCCGCTCCACCTAAGAGCGCGGGATGTCATTAGTTAGATGATTGTTAATTTAAAAGATAGTTCAGCCCCGGTACGAAAGGCAACGAAGGAACATGAGTGGGTTTACAGTCGGCTATAGTCTGACACTATCTCCCGATCCACCCAAGAGCGGGGATGTCATTAGATGATTGTTATTTCGAAAGATAGCTCAGCCCCGGTACGAAAGACAACGAAGGAACAGGAGTGGGTTTACAGTCGGCTATAGTCCGACACTATCTCCCACTCCACCCAAGAGCGGAGGATGTCATTAGTTAGATGATTGTTAATTTAAAAGATAGTTCAGCCCCGGTACGAAAGGCAACGAAGGAACATGAGTGGGTTTACAGTCGGCTATAGTCTGACACTATCTCCCGATACACCCAAGAGCGGGGATGTCATTAGATGATTGTTATTTCGAAAGATAGCTCAGCCCCGGTACGAAAGGCGAAGAAGAAACAGGAGTGGGTTTACAGTCAGCTATAGTCTGACACTATCTCCCGCTCCGCCCAAGAGCGGGGGATGTCATTAGATGATTTTCCCACCGCGAAAAAAAAAAACATGCTGTTAGTTCCGCAAATCTACCATCATACAAAAAAAAAAAAATTCAACATAGGTACTTACAACCAAAAACCATCCCACCAACAAACATACAAATAATTGTCTTTCTGACCACTTTCACTTTACAGTGGCACATTAGACAAAAAACATGGCGGATTTGAGGTCATGACCTGCAATTTGCGCGCCAATTCAAAAAATGTTGACCGTTTTTTTTCTTCCGTTAAGTATTTTACGTAAAATAAAACGAATTTCACTAGTGAAATGTTTTGTGCAAACGTAGGAACGTATCTAAATCATGTTTCTAACGACATTTTGCCATCTGTAGCATAATTATCAAACACAACACGTCGAAACGTGCAGACCAGTCGCGTGAAATTTTCGACTACGGCTGACAAAATAACAGATCCTGACTAAAATCTATAACACACACACAATGTAACACTTAAAAACTGTTGATTACTTACTGTTATATTGTTTACAATCCTTTTTTATAAACACTCACACTTTGTTTACACTTTAACATTTGAAATTCGAACGAGCACTGACGTAGGCGCGGGGCCGCGCGGGGCGTCTCAAAACACTTGACATTCTATTGAAAATTGTTGACAGATGTCTAGCATGTGACGTTCTATGCCTGTCTCGTTCTATATTCTTACATTCTGACCAAGTATAAACGAAATAAATATAGTTTTCATCAACATTTATGACATTTAAAACGACCGTCGCCATACCTCCTTAATAAGTAAGTGGACAGACAGGCTGTTTTTTCGGACCAACTGAATAAGTAATTTTACCAGTCAAACGGAGAGATTTTGCAAAATCATCAGTTTGGCAAAGTCGAAAGAATGCTAATAAAGTTGTTTGTCTAGGGTTCTCTAACCGTTCTGTGAAATTTTCGGCGTTGAAATATATACGTTGGCCGCCTTCAAGATGAACATCCAGATGAGTCACAGGTGGATATCTTTCGTGAATGTTGAAACTTAAGATCCGCCACACAGCTTCTGAAGAACTTATATATCTGCCTGACTGAAATCTTGTAACTTCATCATGTTCATTTCTCAAAGCAAATGTAGCTTGGTCACTGCCCTTATTAATATACTTACAAATATATTTTATTGACTCTACACTATTACACATTTCAACATTTATGTGAGCTTGAAATGCTCTGGACAACACAGGAGAATACGGAACGACCCACCTATTATCTAAAGTAACTTGTTGTCCAGACACTCGCTTTTCAACAGTAAAACCACCATTATCTCTTGAACGGCGACGATATAATGGGTATCCATCATGTCCTGTTACAGTGTCATCCACTAAGGCTTTTGGATATCTTTTAGTGCAACGACCGTCTTGCATGCAAGGAGAATTCCCGTTAAATGCACCACATGGACCATGTATCATATGAGTTTTAACAATGTCGTATAACACGGGATCTGCAATCGGACTTGGAATTTCAGCACTGATTAAACTGTCTACATCATTAGGTCGAACCTTATCTTTTAACCAAAGCAGGATATGTGCGTGAGGTAAGCCGCGTTTTTGCCATTCAATACTATACATATAACACAATACTTCTCCAAAAATGTTATCTTTGGTAAGTAGATCTATCATTGATTTTAATTTTAAATGAAAAACTCTTGCTATGATATCATGGCGGTCATGCGGTGCTTGACCCTCAAGAAGCTCCCGAGTAATTTCATCCCACTTAGGATTGGTAGTTACAGTAATAAATAAGTCGGGACGTCCATATTTTCTTACGTAACAAAAAGCATCTTGAGTACGTTCGTGCATGTATCGTGGACCACCAGTAAAAGAAGAGGGCAAAATAACTAAACGACCCATATTCACCGTATCGTTATCTTGCTGCATGGCGTCGCGAAGGTGCACGTATTCTTCAGCGCGCAGCTGCCTTTGATTAGATCGTATATAAACTAATCTTTCGGTTTCAATTTTTGCGTACATGTCTACAATAAACTGATTGAATAAGCCACGAAAACGTTGAAAGTATACAAACCTATTCCGTCTTACTTGCAAGTGGTAACAGTAAAATTGAAGGCATGAAATCTTTTTATTATAATTAGGTGCGCCTGTACGCGGATCAGTTTGGTATAAAGCAAAATTATAACCATCTTCCCCTCGACAGTATATCAAAGGATATTGCAAACTGTCGTAAGCCCTGTGGGTTTCATAAATACGTTGCAAACGATTATCTCTGGAACGGATAACGATATCACGCCTATCACATTCCTGGTCGACCAATACCACAGCAACTTCATTCGTGGATGGAGCATTATAACGCCCAGGGTGTTCCTGAGTTGGACGCCTATCGGCATTTATAACAATTTTATAATTGTTATCATCATCTCGAGGAAGAGCTTCTAATGCCGATTTAAAACTGCATACATACGAATTAACCTGATGCAACATGTTCTGAAGTTGTGATATGAGTTCAGTATTTAAATTCGGGAAATATTGATTTCTTATATTCGACTGTTCGTTGTAGTCGGATACAAAATATATTTGAAGAAACTTAGGTTGGTTTTCAGGCAAAAGGGATCCTATCAAATGGTAAACCTGACCTTGTATCTTAAAAGTAGGCATGAAATGACCTTCTGAGATTTGTTGAGCGCCAAAGGATGTCATTTGAAATGCACTATTATAAGTGCGAATATTATCTAAAAACTGTTTAGATTGTATATGTTCCCCTAAAAGTAGTGATTTCAAAGGTTCCGGTGGGTCTTCGAATGAAGGCAAATTTATTTTACCTGTAGAACAACAGAAACCAGCTGACTCCTTACTCCACTTTGCAGCATTACAAAAACGACATACCACGTTCATATCGCCTATTACAGAAGATGATCCGTAATCAATTGTGAGGTTATAAGCAAACCCACTTTTATATTTGTCGGACCAAACCACCGAATTTCTAGATTGATCTTCTATGTGTACATCTAAGTTATTAAGGCTATGTCGAAATCTGTCTGCAGTAAGACGGGCCTCTCGCTGTTCATCCGTTTCAAGAGACCGAATATTTTCGATTCTTAATCTTTCATTAGACAAACTTACTGATCGTTCTTGTCTCAAAGAATTATAATATTCGCGTACCGACTCTAGTCGTTGTTCATGCTCATGTGCGTCTTCGAGAGATCGAATAACATTATGGTGCACCCTATCATTTGTCAAACGGTCTTCATATTGAGTTAAAGTTTCAGATTCTCGAGATAAAATATGACGTTCGCGGTCAGCTGTGAGACGCAATTCCCTCTCAGTGTAGGTTTCTGACTCGCGAGACAATATATGACGTTCGCGGTCAGCAGTGAGACGCAATTCCCACTCAGTGTAGGTTTCTGACTCGCGAGATAGTGTATGCCGTTCGCGGTCAGCAGTGAGACGTAATTCCCTGTCAGTGAAGGTTTCTGACTCGCGAGATAATGTATGCCGTTCGCGGTCAGCAGTGAGACGCAATTCTCGTTGTGACGCAGTTTCAGCATCTCGGGATAACACATGTTGTTCTCGGTCAATGGTAAGCCTCAGCTCTCGTTGAGAAGAGCTTTGAGACGCCCGTGATGTAGCTCGTCTCGCTCTGTCAGCTGCTAATCGCATCTCTCTCTCTGGAGAGCTTTCATTGGCTCGAGAGGTTGAGGCACTAACTCTCATAGAGTTTAACCGATGTGCTCTTTCCTCTGCCGATTCTTGAGAACGCGCATTTCTCATCCTTTTAGCATCTCTCGAATTTCGAGATAAAGATGGTCGTTTTTTAGGTGGCATTGTGTATTTTTAATCGACGGTAACTGAAGCTACCTTACACTTACAATTATATATAGTAATTATGTAATAATTACGAAAATAAACTATTAATATAATTAAACACTACCAATTACGAAAATAAACTATTAATACAATTAAACACTACCAAAATAACTAATATAATAATTACGAAAATAAACTATTAATATAATTAAACACTACCAATTACGAAAATAAACTATTAATACAATTAAACACTACCAAAATAACTAATATAATAATTACGAAAATAAACTATTAATATAATTAAACACTACCAATTACGAAAATAAACTATTAATACAATTAAACACTACCAAAATAACTAATATAATAATTACGAAAATAAACTATTAATTTAATTAATCACTACCAAAACCTCTTATACCTAAAACTAATAATATATTTAAACACTACCATAATACCTATTATATAAAATAACAACAAAACAAATCTAAAAATAAATTATTCAAAGACTAAAAGTCGTGCTGATAAGCACGGTTTGCAAATAACAATTATTGGTTGTCAATAAGGTCGAACAGTCTGAACGTCTATTCGCATCAACAGCCAAATATTGAATGACGCTCGAGCGCGGACCCCCCGCCTTTTTATACCTCCCGCCACGACGCGCGTCGAGCGCGGCAACCGATACACAAAAATAATCCTTATAGCATGACTCTGTATTCACGCGCGATGACTTATTATTTCATGTATAACTTTGGTGTTTCTACACCGATTTACATGATTCTTTTTTTATTGAATAGGTAATAATGTTAACTTTTTTTAATTAGGGATGAGTGATAGTGTTGTAAACGTTAGAGTAGACAAATACAATCAGAAATCTCCGAATTGCCAAGCTATCGGGAGTTTCACGTGTTATTGTGAGTCAACCATAAAAGATAGACATATGCTGTCGAGGAATATTTTTTATATAATTTTAGGGCGAATATTTCCGTCATACATGATTTCTATGTAGCTTTAACCTATAAGCCTGCACACGCGACGGAAGCTTAAAAAATGGAGTATCTTCTCCCGTTTTCCCAATATTTCCCTTCACTGCTCTGCTCCTATTGATCGTAGCGTAATGAAAAGTATACTATAACCTGCCCAAGAGTATGAAGAATAATTGTGCCAAATTTCGTTGAAATCCGTCGAGTAGTTTTTGTTTCCATAACGAATATACAGACAGACAGACAGACAGACAGACAGACAGACAAAAATTTTACTGATTGCATTTTTAGCATCAGTAGCGATCCCTAACCACCCCTTGATAGTTATTTTTTAAATATATTTTATGTACAGAATTTACCTCTCTACAGATTTATTATAAGTATAGATTTAAATAACTTGCCTCTTCTACCGACCATTCGTAGTAGGTTAGAGAGCAATCCTGAACGTTTGAACAACAAGAAAACGATCCGACTGTGGAGCCGTATCGTCCACAATTTTTTTTTTTTTTAAGAAATACAATGCGTTCATTACAGAAACAATTATACCAAATACTGATAAACAACGTTTGTTTACAAAATCTTGTTTACTTTTAGTCATATGATACTCCTTGGAAAAGCATTAGAAAAGGTTCTGCCATGTAAAGAATATCTTTTTAGCTGATTTTGCATTCCATCACAGCTTCTATAGATGGATCTGAGTTTTGGCTTTTAACTTATCTCATGTTAAAAACATAAAACATTGTAAAACTCAGAGCAATGATCACAATTAATAAACTATGTTCATAAAGCTTGTGATTTGCATGCCTCGAGGTGTAATATGGTTGGACTGTACTATATTTTCAATCACTACATAGTATAAAACAAAGTCGCTTTCTCTGTCCCTATGTCCCTTTGTATGCTTAAATCTTTGAAACTACGCAACGGATTTTGATGCGGTTTTTTTTAATAGTCAGAGTGATTCAAGAGGAAGGTTTATATGTATAATAACATCCATTAAATAGTGGAGAAGTACTGTTATTTTTGAGGTTTCTAATGTGATGTCGTAAATAATTACATTTTTTCCGCTTACATTGCAAACGCAGGCTGAACCCTACGAGTTTTATCAAAATAATGTACTAAGTATTGTACACATTGAAAAGGTCTACAGAAAAGTCCGTGATGGTATATGTCTATCTCTTATGGATAACCCACAATAACTTTTTTTGTCATTTACTTTTTACGACAAATAATGGCTAATTTTCGAAGCGATTTTAACCAATACAGCATTAATCCTTAACCAATTAAATACCTTGAATACATTGTTCATTTAATATAGGTCTATATGGCTCGTTACACCGTATGATTTAAGTGAATATTTTCGAAGATATTACAGACTAGCTTTTGCCCGCGACTTCGTCCGCGTGGAATAGTGACTTCCGGCAGAAAAGTATAGATAGCTGTGCCCGCGTCTCCGTCAGCGTGTAACTCCTTGTGTATTAAGTTAATGTATTGGTAATATTTATTATTTTTATTTATATTGGTAATATTGTTTAGATCACGTTCACATGAGGCTTAACCCTTTATAAGACACAGAACTTAAAAATATTTATTGCTTTTAAACTTTATAATAATGTGTTAAGGTTCAAATTTTGGTGGCAATATAAGTACCACTGCCTTATAAAGGTAAGGTAAAGGTACCTATAAAACGAAAATACTTCAGTGCAAAGCTTCCGGGTAAACTATATTGAAAGTTGACCCGTCCGGCACGTGAACATAAAGATTTTTAGAACTGCTAACACGGGAGAGAGCAACATACAACTGACCATGCGAGAAACAACTGACACTGAGATCTACTCCAGCAACACCAAAAGTCTGCCCTTGAGCCTTGTTAATTGTCATTGCATAACACACCGATACTGGGAATTGCGTCCTTTTAAATTGGAATGGAAAATTATTTGGTATTAAGGGTATTCTGGGAATAAAGACGGTTTCTCCTGCACCGCAACCTGTTAAAATTTGAGCCTCGATTATATTTTGTTGCAACTGGGTTACTTTTAGTCGAGTTCCATTGCAAAGTTGTGGTGGTCTTAAATTTCGGAGCAGAATAATCGGTATCCCAATTTTTAAACAAATTTCATGAGCGGGAAGTCCGGGCATATTTAAAGAATTTAAAAATTCTATCGGGTAATTAGTGGCTTCTTGTTCATCGACCATTCTATTTATTGATCTATAAACTTTGCTTTCCCCCTGTATATTCGACAGTATTTTGTTATTGATCTCAGATGCCTGGTCATTGCGAGGAGTTAAAATAGATCTTTCGCATAGCCAAGAATTGTCCCTATTTAATATATTTGTTACGTCACCGTAAACCGACGATATAAGATGTGGTTGAGATTGCACCATACAACATAATTCAGGCGTCAGAATAAGTTTTCCTTGGTGTAGTTGTGGATAGGTACCTTCACCAATCTTTAATAATGTGTCAGAAAATTGACTATCATCCGGGTTATCTCCAGTTCTCACTCGCATATTTATAGTCAAATGCACCGATTGTATATCACGCCATAAATAAGAGCTTTTCAGGCAAGCCCTAACCTCATCAGCTCGGGTTCCCCGTGGTATTACTGGTAAGGTTTGTCGGAAATCACCACAAAATAAAACCGTGATACCGCCCATTGGTCGATCATTTTGTCTTATATCCCTTAAAGTTCTGTCTACCGCTTCTACTCCTTTTCGATGGGCCATCGTACATTCATCCCATATGATTAAACTACACTCGCGTAATACCTTAGCTTTGTCGCTATTTCTTGAAATACTACAGGTTGGACTTTCCGTGCGATCTAAATCAATTGGTATTTTAAACATACTGTGAGCAGTTTTACCTCCTGGTAGCAATGTTGCAGCTATCCCTGATGAAGCTACGGCAAGAGCAATTTTACGCTGATTTCGAACATAAGCCAATATTAATTTAGTCAAAAAGGTTTTTCCAGTTCCTCCAGGTGCATCTAAAAACCATATTGTTCCCAAATTATTTTGAACACTATTGCACACGCGGTCATAAACTGAACGTTGTTCTGCAGTCATCATTGGGACACCGTTTTCTAATGTTGTCAGCAGTTCCATTAAATTGTAACCAATCTCTGCGGAATATTCCCTATTAGTTACCTCTCCGACTGAGGTTGGTGTTGGCAAACCATATTCACAGAGTGATTTACCGCCTACTGCTGTTAAGTCATCCTGAAGAGCTAATAAGCACTGATTTATGGCAAGATCACGGAAATTATCATTAGTTGTGCCTTCATCATTGTTAGGTATATTTCTAAGAAAGTCTTCTGCAAATTTTTCTTTATATTTTTCCCATAATTTTACAGCATCTGACAAATTACAAAATATGAGTAATGTTACAAATAAATGGCGTAACCGTCGTGGATTATCACTAACACAGGATTCTGCTAAAGCGTCATCCCAATGCTGATCATTTTCAAGCAAATGACGTGCTTGGCAAGCTGCTTGATAAGTGGGATAAACAACATCGTCTACTTTTCTCAAATCTATAAATGAGGTTGGTCCTCGCACGGTATGTAATAATAATCGCAAATAGAAACACTCAGCGTTGTTAGGATGAACGGTGTACACTCTACCAAGAACATGTTCTTTAAAAATACCTGACTCGCCATCTACAGGCCTGCCACGGCGTCTTCGATTAAAGACACCCCGTTGCTTATCGTAGGTATAATACGATGGAACTTCCTCATACAAAAGAGATTTTGCAAAATCATCAGTTTGGCAAAGTCGAAAGAATGCTAATAAAGTTGTTTGTCTAGGGTTCTCTAACCGTTCTGTGAAATTTTCGGCGTTGAAATATATACGTTGGCCGCCTTCAAGATGAACATCCAGATGAGTCACAGGTGGATATCTTTCGTGAATGTTGAAACTTAAGATCCGCCACACAGCTTCTGAAGAACTTATATATCTGCCTGACTGAAATCTTGTAACTTCATCATGTTCATTTCTCAAAGCAAATGTAGCTTGGTCACTGCCCTTATTAATATACTTACAAATATATTTTATTGACTCTACACTATTACACATTTCAACATTTATGTGAGCTTGAAATGCTCTGGACAACACAGGAGAATACGGAACGACCCACCTATTATCTAAAGTAACTTGTTGTCCAGACACTCGCTTTTCAACAGTAAAACCACCATTATCTCTTGAACGGCGACGATATAATGGGTATCCATCATGTCCTGTTACAGTGTCATCCACTAAGGCTTTTGGATATCTTTTAGTGCAACGACCGTCTTGCATGCAAGGAGAATTCCCGTTAAATGCACCACATGGACCATGTATCATATGAGTTTTAACAATGTCGTATAACACGGGATCTGCAATCGGACTTGGAATTTCAGCACTGATTAAACTGTCTACATCATTAGGTCGAACCTTATCTTTTAACCAAAGCAGGATATGTGCGTGAGGTAAGCCGCGTTTTTGCCATTCAATACTATACATATAACACAATACTTCTCCAAAAATGTTATCTTTGGTAAGTAGATCTATCATTGATTTTAATTTTAAATGAAAAACTCTTGCTATGATATCATGGCGGTCATGCGGTGCTTGACCCTCAAGAAGCTCCCGAGTAATTTCATCCCACTTAGGATTGGTAGTTACAGTAATAAATAAGTCGGGACGTCCATATTTTCTTACGTAACAAAAAGCATCTTGAGTACGTTCGTGCATGTATCGTGGACCACCAGTAAAAGAAGAGGGCAAAATAACTAAACGACCCATATTCACCGTATCGTTATCTTGCTGCATGGCGTCGCGAAGGTGCACGTATTCTTCAGCGCGCAGCTGCCTTTGATTAGATCGTATATAAACTAATCTTTCGGTTTCAATTTTTGCGTACATGTCTACAATAAACTGATTGAATAAGCCACGAAAACGTTGAAAGTATACAAACCTATTCCGTCTTACTTGCAAGTGGTAACAGTAAAATTGAAGGCATGAAATCTTTTTATTATAATTAGGTGCGCCTGTACGCGGATCAGTTTGGTATAAAGCAAAATTATAACCATCTTCCCCTCGACAGTATATCAAAGGATATTGCAAACTGTCGTAAGCCCTGTGGGTTTCATAAATACGTTGCAAACGATTATCTCTGGAACGGATAACGATATCACGCCTATCACATTCCTGGTCGACCAATACCACAGCAACTTCATTCGTGGATGGAGCATTATAACGCCCAGGGTGTTCCTGAGTTGGACGCCTATCGGCATTTATAACAATTTTATAATTGTTATCATCATCTCGAGGAAGAGCTTCTAATGCCGATTTAAAACTGCATACATACGAATTAACCTGATGCAACATGTTCTGAAGTTGTGATATGAGTTCAGTATTTAAATTCGGGAAATATTGATTTCTTATATTCGACTGTTCGTTGTAGTCGGATACAAAATATATTTGAAGAAACTTAGGTTGGTTTTCAGGCAAAAGGGATCCTATCAAATGGTAAACCTGACCTTGTATCTTAAAAGTAGGCATGAAATGACCTTCTGAGATTTGTTGAGCGCCAAAGGATGTCATTTGAAATGCACTATTATAAGTGCGAATATTATCTAAAAACTGTTTAGATTGTATATGTTCCCCTAAAAGTAGTGATTTCAAAGGTTCCGGTGGGTCTTCGAATGAAGGCAAATTTATTTTACCTGTAGAACAACAGAAACCAGCTGACTCCTTACTCCACTTTGCAGCATTACAAAAACGACATACCACGTTCATATCGCCTATTACAGAAGATGATCCGTAATCAATTGTGAGGTTATAAGCAAACCCACTTTTATATTTGTCGGACCAAACCACCGAATTTCTAGATTGATCTTCTATGTGTACATCTAAGTTATTAAGGCTATGTCGAAATCTGTCTGCAGTAAGACGGGCCTCTCGCTGTTCATCCGTTTCAAGAGACCGAATATTTTCGATTCTTAATCTTTCATTAGACAAACTTACTGATCGTTCTTGTCTCAAAGAATTATAATATTCGCGTACCGACTCTAGTCGTTGTTCATGCTCATGTGCGTCTTCGAGAGATCGAATAACATTATGGTGCACCCTATCATTTGTCAAACGGTCTTCATATTGAGTTAAAGTTTCAGATTCTCGAGATAAAATATGACGTTCGCGGTCAGCTGTGAGACGCAATTCCCTCTCAGTGTAGGTTTCTGACTCGCGAGACAATATATGACGTTCGCGGTCAGCAGTGAGACGCAATTCCCACTCAGTGTAGGTTTCTGACTCGCGAGATAGTGTATGCCGTTCGCGGTCAGCAGTGAGACGTAATTCCCTGTCAGTGAAGGTTTCTGACTCGCGAGATAATGTATGCCGTTCGCGGTCAGCAGTGAGACGCAATTCTCGTTGTGACGCAGTTTCAGCATCTCGGGATAACACATGTTGTTCTCGGTCAATGGTAAGCCTCAGCTCTCGTTGAGAAGAGCTTTGAGACGCCCGTGATGTAGCTCGTCTCGCTCTGTCAGCTGCTAATCGCATCTCTCTCTCTGGAGAGCTTTCATTGGCTCGAGAGGTTGAGGCACTAACTCTCATAGAGTTTAACCGATGTGCTCTTTCCTCTGCCGATTCTTGAGAACGCGCATTTCTCATCCTTTTAGCATCTCTCGAATTTCGAGATAAAGATGGTCGTTTTTTAGGTGGCATTGTGTATTTTTAATCGACGGTAACTGAAGCTACCTTACACTTACAATTATATATAGTAATTATGTAATAATTACGAAAATAAACTATTAATATAATTAAACACTACCAATTACGAAAATAAACTATTAATACAATTAAACACTACCAAAATAACTAATATAATAATTACGAAAATAAACTATTAATATAATTAAACACTACCAATTACGAAAATAAACTATTAATACAATTAAACACTACCAAAATAACTAATATAATAATTACGAAAATAAACTATTAATATAATTAAACACTACCAATTACGAAAATAAACTATTAATACAATTAAACACTACCAAAATAACTAATATAATAATTACGAAAATAAACTATTAATTTAATTAATCACTACCAAAACCTCTTATACCTAAAACTAATAATATATTTAAACACTACCATAATACCTATTATATAAAATAACAACAAAACAAATCTAAAAATAAATTATTCAAAGACTAAAAGTCGTGCTGATAAGCACGGTTTGCAAATAACAATTATTGGTTGTCAATAAGGTCGAACAGTCTGAACGTCTATTCGCATCAACAGCCAAATATTGAATGACGCTCGAGCGCGGACCCCCCGCCTTTTTATACCTCCCGCCACGACGCGCGTCGAGCGCGGCAACCGATACACAAAAATAATCCTTATAGCATGACTCTGTATTCACGCGCGATGACTTATTATTTCATGTATAACTTTGGTGTTTCTACACCGATTTACATGATTCTTTTTTTATTGAATAGGTAATAATGTTAACTTTTTTTAATTAGGGATGAGTGATAGTGTTGTAAACGTTAGAGTAGACAAATACAATCAGAAATCTCCGAATTGCCAAGCTATCGGGAGTTTCACGTGTTATTGTGAGTCAACCATAAAAGATAGACATATGCTGTCGAGGAATATTTTTTATATAATTTTAGGGCGAATATTTCCGTCATACATGATTTCTATGTAGCTTTAACCTATAAGCCTGCACACGCGACGGAAGCTTAAAAAATGGAGTATCTTCTCCCGTTTTCCCAATATTTCCCTTCACTGCTCTGCTCCTATTGATCGTAGCGTAATGAAAAGTATACTATAACCTGCCCAAGAGTATGAAGAATAATTGTGCCAAATTTCGTTGAAATCCGTCGAGTAGTTTTTGTTTCCATAACGAATATACAGACAGACAGACAGACAGACAGACAGACAAAAATTTTACTGATTGCATTTTTAGCATCAGTAGCGATCCCTAACCACCCCTTGATAGTTATTTTTTAAATATATTTTATGTACAGAATTTACCTCTCTACAGATTTATTATAAGTATAGATTTAAAAATTGCGGGACGTAGCGTTTGCGGCGGTACCGGCCGGCCGCCCGGTGCGGCAAGAGCATTTCACCCGTGCGAAGCCGGGGCGGGTCGCTAGTATCTTTATATAATTACCCATATTAGCAAATAAAATTATGATTATGTCTGATCATCAACCTCAGACTTCAGAAACACACAGGACGTTCCTTGTGTGATTTACATAAACAAAGTGCTGCAGTTAACAGCATTGCCATTTGGCCTATCATGGGCTCCAAAAATGTTGGCTACAGTAATAAACTGGATTGCGGAAATCATAAGCCTTGCCATTTTACTATCATGGGCCCCAAAAATGTTGGCTTCAGTAATAAACTGGATTGCGGAAATCATAAGCCTTGCCATTTTTCTATCATGGGCCCCAAAAATGTTGGCTTCAGTAATAAACTGGATTGCGGAAATCATAAGCCTTGCCATTTTTCTATCATGGGCCCCAAAAATGTTGGCTACAGTAATAACTGGATTGCGGAAATCATAAGCCTTGCCATTTTCCTATCATGGGCTCCAAAAATGTTTGCTACTGTAGGTAACAATCTGGATTGCGGAAATCCAACGAGACTGGTCATCTCTTAGCTGACAGTTGCTTAATTCGGTGTCTATATTTATTTATTTTTTATTAAAAAAAAAAGAACTTATTATTATTACGTATCTACCTACATTGTGCTTACATATTAGAAGCGACATGAAATATGTAACCAAGATCTATGTAACTCATAAAATATGTTTTAAAAAGGGTGTCCATGGAGTTTCTTGCACGGTCTTCTCCATAGAGATCTACGCTTTGGAACGTGCAATTTAGCTTCACTTTTCTTGGACTGAACGACATTTGACTGTTCAAAAGTGCCTGGAAATGGTATATTTGAAATAAATGATTTTGACTTTGACTTTGATATTCTACATACAATACTTTTTACAAGATTTTATTAGTAAACAATTATCATCTCTCACAACCTTGATTGTTCAACCAGTGTCGACTACATCTGATTTCAAGAATTTGATTAATTAAATTACCCAAAGCGTTTGACCTTTTAGACAGACTCTATGAACGCTATCGGCTCCGAGTAGCGATTATTTCGGAACGTATCTAAGGAGGTTCGAATGACGTAACGAGGTGCGCATCGACTTGCAGCCGCGGCACTACTGGCCTGGGATCGGCTGCGGCAGCACGTGCGCCCGCAGCTGAGTCCGGATTCGGAATGCTTTTCACAAAAATCCGTACCACTACATATAAAACCAGTCGTATAGCTGTAGCCGGCTTCGCCGCGAACCACGGTTGCAGGCACCTTTATACAGGTGATATTACAAAATATACACATTTTTGCAAATTACTAGTGTATTTATAACATAATATGCGTTTATTTTTTAATATTCAATCATCTAACACGTTTTCCCGCCCAAGGGCGGAGCAGGAGAGCGCGTTATACTTTTACTGACTAAAACCACACTTAAGTACTTCAATTGCCCTCTGCGTTTTGGGAGCATGGGTTCAGGTACCTACCAGAAGTCGACCCGTGGCCCCAGTTGGCTTCGGCCCTGTTGAGAACTCGGTGGAGCGAACAGCGGACGTGCACCGCGCTCGAGCAGAGCGCTGCCGGCTCCTCGTAGAACCACTGAACGGATATAGGTGTGCTTTCAGTCAGTTAAAGTCTGACACGCCTTCCCACTCCGCTCTAGAGCGGGGAAAGTCGCTACATGATTGAACCTTAAAATTTAAACGCGTATTATGTTATATGACACTAGGTAATCTATAGAAATGTGTATTTTTTGTAATATCGCTTGTCTTAAGATTTACGCCGAATTCTCCGTAGATGAAAAGGTCTGTCTTAAAAGAGTTAAAGGCTTATCTTCGTGTCGGTCAAACATTCGCTGGCTGAAAAGTCCTGTCGGCGAAAGCGTCGTTGACAAGTGACGGTGTTCCTGTCGGTGAAACGACCTTAGGTGAAATATTCTGCTGGGGAAACGGAAATAAATGAATCGTCCCGTCGATGAACAGTCCAATGACGAAACAGTCTTCCGAGAACGGTTGCCGAATTGGGGCAAATTTAATAAAATTCAGTACATTATATAAACTCAGAACAACGACTAAAAACTTTGATTGGTTATATTCATACTGCCACTGCATCTGCCATATAACTAAATGTTAGGGTGGCTCATTATCATGAAGGGTAAAAAATGCTACTGCGTCATCTTTTGTGTTCGTTAATAGAATAGTTTTGAACAAAACTTGCGGCTGACTAACAGACTGACAAACAAAACATCCGAAGTGAATCACTGCGGATGTTTCTGAAAGCAAAAACCTCACTTTAAAAAAACATTTGATTTATTTCCATTCCACTGTAGTGATGTTGTAATATTCTCAAATTCCTTTCATTCAGCGCCCGTATTCCGTGACTGCCTTGCTGGTCTATTAGGTGCAAAAGCGGATAATTGGAATAGTCTTGAAGTAAGGAATTGTTTAAATACAACTGACGAAATGTGTGCGCACTTGCGCACTATGCGTTTGCCCAACCTTTCAGGAAATCTTCGCTTAATAAGATAACGTATGATCAAATGGCGCTGAAAATAATAAAGGGTAGACTCACAGTGCGTGATGTGTCCTCCCACCGGCTCGCCTTTGAAGTCAAACTCGATCTCCAACAGCTTGCCCTGCGAACGAAACGCGAGCACGTTACTGCGTGCGCAGCCAAAAGTAAGCACGTCGACTGTAGTCTTAGTTGCAGTCACAAGTACCATACTTTGTAACGTAGTAGATTTTAACAGGCATCGTCAGTTGACCTCGTGCTCCTACAGCTACAAACACAGCGAACTGACGTAACAGACGTCGTCACACTAACCAACTACTATGAATGCACATACGGAAGATGCTCCAAAGAGTTGCTTCCGATCAGAAACAGAACAAGAGTTTAGTTCCGCGGTTGCGTTAAAGCAGCGTTTTCGCGACACGAGCGCGCTCTAACCGAGTGCGCACGAGACACAGGTAAAAATAGAATACGACTCGAATCCAGAGTGCCTCGTCTTCGTGACAACCCACCATCTGACCGAACTCGATTCCGCGAAAACGCCATAGGGCTTACTTAGATATAGCGCGCAAGTCACCCCCAACATGTAGTGCGCGCAGACATGCCAGTTTCAAAAAATAGGTGGAAAAATTATTGTCACCGTGACCAAAGTCACCAGTGTGCGCTGTGGCTTCCGTGATATATACCTACTAATATTATTCTTAAAGAGGTAGTTTGGTTTTTTTTTTTATTTGTAGGAGGCTGAAAGTAAACGCGGGAGTAGCTGCGTAGGTACAAAAGCTAGTTTGTTATAAATTAACAAAACGCAAGCGATGCGCAGCACTTTGTAGAGTTACACGTATTTACAAGTATTGTGAAACTGGCAAGTTCTTACAGCGGATAACACTTGATTTTATTTATATTTTGAAACAGAAATAAAAAGGATAGTTTTTGGTTGATTTGTGCAGAACAGCGAGTGAAGCGAGTTTGAAAATGTTAGCAGTGCTTTGGTGATTGGAGCTGGTGATCGTGCGGAGTGAGCCACAAGCTGATAGTTACAAATCTGCTGGCGTTGTGGTTGCGCGCGGTGGCGGCGTTGCCGAAGGCCTCGAGCAGCGTGCCGGCGGCGGTGAGCGCGGCCGCGGCGCCCGCGTCGCCGCCCGCGCCGCCCGCGCCCGCCACCACGGCGCACTGCAGGCACACGCGCGCCGCCTCCGTCTTGCCCGCGCCGCTCTCGCCTGCAACACGCCCCCGCTCTCTCCTCGACAAGTACTCACACCACCGACGATGCATCTCTAAACTTTTCAACATGTTCAAATTTTGCTAACATAAAAAAAATGACGCATCGTCACGTAGGATGCATTCGATGTTCCAAATGACACATATCAGTGTTCCGGAAGATTTCAGTGTTTTAGATGCAAATATTCCAATCGCAAAGATGACACACTTAGTTTGTCCACACCCAGTTCAATGAAAGGTACAGTGCGTTTCACTTAAGAAGTTTACCTTCGCCGTAATGTTGGCAATACGGAAAAATAGTGTTACTAAGTATATTTTGAGCAATTAAATTACTTAAAATTAGGGAGATTAACTGATATTTCGTTACTTTTAACAATTGTCTTATAACAATTGCTCCATTCATTTCTGGAACATGTTTTTATAAATTACGTATTTAAAAAAAAGAAATGTGTCACGTTAGCCAATCAAATTGAGTTTTGTTACGTGCTTATGTATAAGTAATTCGCGAACGGGCTGCGACCCTCCCCTCGCAGCGCCCTGCGGCCGCGCCCGCGCATTCCTACAGTGTTTCCACAATGGGGGGAAATTTCCCTTTTGAGGGGAAATTAGGGTCCAGAGGGGAAGAAAAAGGAGAAAAGAAATGGGAAATCGAGGGAAATCTTCTAATAAAAGCAAAATATCATTCACTGATTAACCACGAAATCTCATAGAACACCAACGCCTACAAACTTAAAATTTGGCAAGTAGGTTCCTTATAGACTACATTATAGGCTATTTATACGCTAATTTTTTACGAAACGCCACTCTTAAGGGAGTAAACCCCTTAGGGTGGAGTTTCGTAAAATTTCACCACCCCTAAGGGGGTAAAACGGGGGCTGGAAATTGTATTTTATGAAAGTCCAATGTTTTTTAAGTAAAAGTAATTATGGCAGAAGGATTTTAATTCATTAAACCCCAAGTATACGCCGGCGTTCGCGCACCCATTGTCTTTCTATTGTGTCTGTAATTCTCACGATTGAAAGGTTAAATGGTATTTAAGTTTAAGAATTTTTGAAAACAACTATATACCTTAGAGGCTTAGACAATCAATTTTCTGTAATTAATCCACTAAGGGGATAAAACAGGGGGATCAAAGTTTGTATAAAGAAACCTATTTTTACTCGCGAAGCCACTGGCAGAAGCTAGTCTTAAAGGATAAAACCAATAAGTATTGCGGAAAATATCGGAACAAATTTTTGATTATACTACTTTTACCTACTGTAGAAAAGAAACAGTTGTGACACTAGTGCAAGTTTTATATATTTCTGGTCAGGCTATAAATAAGAATATGAATGTTGAAATTATACTTTATTCGTGCTTGCTTAATTATTTTTTTTGGATTCGCTTGCATTTGCATTGGCCTGTACAAACTTGAGGTGGGGTATTAAATAGTATGAACCAATGATAAGTGATCATTCAATAGTTACCGTTGAGCAGATTAGTACTAGTGAACAAAACTACAGCAGAATAATTTAAGGGGAAAAATGTCCTGAAAAGGGGAAATCTCAATTGAGGCGTGGGGAAAAGTAATCATTAAAGTGGAAACACTGTGTCCCTAGCATTAGCATTACGTAATAAACAGTGTGCAGCGATCTATCTGGTTTGATTAACGCGTAGCGTACCCCTTTCCCGCCTATACCTCTCGTACATAACAAGTTTAATAAAATTGAATTATTTATAATAAAAAAATGTAGTCTAATTTAGTTCTAGATTATTTATCTATCCAACGGTGTAATTACATTTTGAATGAAGATGATAGATTATGTAGCTGCTCTTTAACAACAAACTGTATCTTTCGATTTTGTTATCATTCGCTTCTTGAACTGCCTTCCACGATGGAAGCAATTCTAGAGAGGTATTCACGCCAAAAAAACAGTTAACAAAGAAAATAGAAGGACATAACTTATTTTTTTATGGCAATTGAGCCGGCTGCGACTATTCTGCCAGTGTCACGTTGAGACGGCTCATTGGGGGGTAACCGTCGAACTGACAAAACTTTAAATCGGGTGGTATGTTCTTATATTATTTTTTAGTCATTAGGTAGGTACATGGTAGCACATAGTGAACTTACCCTTACCTTAGTGACGTGGATGATGTCACTCACCCGTAATAACGATGCATTGACTCTCGTTCCTGTCGCGAACCCATTGGTACGCCGTCGCTGTAATCGCGTACCTGCAAGCGAGCGAAAGAGCGAGTTAGCGACGAGCTCGTAGTGAACGAGTGCACGCTAGACGACGATACTGACAAGTGCGGTGGCAGCTGGTAGGGCGGCCGCGCCAGGTACGCGCGCACCAGCTCGGCCGAGTACAGCGGCAGCGCGCGGCACGGGTTCACCGACACCAGAGCGTTGCCCACGTACGTCTGCAACATCACACGCTTGTCACACAACAGTCGCGCGGTCTTCCTCTCTCGCGCAGGCGACACTCACGTATATTATGTCACGTTTGTAGCGAACGTGCAAGTTGTGCAGGAATGTGTCCTCGGACAGCGGCGCCAGCAGCACCGCGTCGGGCTGCCCTGCGCCCTCGCCCTCCGCCATGCCGGCGCGACGCCCGTCACCGACCCGACCACGATACGACCATGTGCGCCATCATCAACACACGCTTCCCTAATTACAAAAAAGAAACACCATATTTTATAAAACGTGGGTCACATTGCAAGTTTTTAGAAAAGCCAGTAAGGAAAAGGAGCCCTAAGGAGCCGATTAAAATAAATATATTTTTTCGAAATAAGGGCACGGCCACGGATGAATTTCCATACAAACGTAATACCACGCTCGTTTGCAGTTGGAGCATATTTCCAACATGATTATTATGATGTTATTCAGTTATAGACAATATTATTCTAGGTTCGTACGTCTCTCTTTAAAAAAAAAAAATACCTAAAACGAAATTTAAGCGAATTGTTTCGCACTTTTTTACAGCGTAAATAGCATGTTTTCATTTGGCTTTTCCTGTATTAAAAATAACAATATTTCCAATATTCTCAACGTAGGAACACAGATTATATTATTATTTTACAAATGATGGAAAACAAATTGAAATTTATCATTTTTGGTATTACGAAACATGTCCAATTTATCCCAAATTTCCAAGAGTTAGTACATACAGTACATTTCACTTAAGAGGTTCCTTTGCCGTAATGTTGGCAATACGGAAAATCAGTTTTGCTATATTTTTAGCAATAAAACTACTTAATATTAGGGAGATAGTGATATTTCGTTAGTTTTAACAATTGCCTTATAATTTTTTTATTATTATTTCTTTTGGAAACTAAAAACTATTTTTGAATAAAGCATACAACTTTGGGCTCCATTTCGATTGTCCTGCAATCCTTTAAATACCGAAACCGCCACGCCGCAATATCGTACATCTCCATCCAACAACTTTTAGACTTGCTTTTTAGGGTTCCGTAGCCAAATGGCAAAAAACGGAACCCTTATAGATTCGTCATGTCTGTCTGTCTGTCCGTCCGTATGTCACAGCCACTTTTTTCCGAAACTATAAGAGCTATACTGTTGAAACTTTGTAAGTAGATGTATTATGTGAACCGCATTAAGATTTTTACACAAAAATAGAAAAAAAAGCAATAAATTTTGGGGGTCCCCATACATAGAACTGAAACTCAAATTTTTTTTTTCATCAAACCCATGCGTGTGGGGTATAGATGGATAGGTCTTCAAAAATGATACTGAGGTTTCTAATATCATTTTTTTCTAAACTGAATAGTTTGCGCGAGAGACACTTCCAAAGTGATAAAATGTGTGTGTCCCCCCCCTCTAACTTCTAAGATAAGAAAATGATAAAACTAAAAAAAATATATGATGTACATTACTATAAAAACTACCAACGAAAATTGGTTTGAACGAAATCCAGTAAGTAGTTTTTTTTTTAATGCGTCATAAACCGAAAAAAATACACTATTATTAAAACATCGATCAAAGTTACAATACATTACAAGAACTTTTATATTATGTTACTTGCTGCTACGGAACCCTTCATGGGCGAGTCCGACTCGCACTTGGCCGGTTTTTTTAAAATAAAATCCCATTCCTCTCATTTATTATCCTTAAAGTGAGTCGCACCACTTTAAGGATAAATTTAGTCTCACATTTCGTACAAAAATTTTGGTAGAGTAAGCAACTCTTTTCATTTTATCTTCTTTTTTCTATAAACAGACAGGGCAGCCAACATTATGGCAAAGTTCTAATAGTGCTATCGCGCGGCCAAAGATTTTTATTTATCCTACTAGACTAGATTGACTACGAAGGAATATTACGCTCTCTAAAGTGTTCTTTATTCTCATAAGGATAAAGTTCACGTGTGTTATTGACACACAAAAGGGAAAAATGGTTCCGAGCAAGACAAAGAGATAAATCCTCTGTGTCTCTTTCTCACCTCCTATCAGAAAAAACTTACTTGAACAAGTTAAAAACTGATGGTAGTTTTTAACTTGATCAAGTAATCGTTAAATAGTCCATGTTCATGCATATTGATAGGTGTGCAACATAAAATCAACTGCAACAATTTTTTTTTTTTCAAAATATTGCTTCTTGAAATTTTATACACATTCTTCTTATATTTAATGATGATTTCATTTAGATATAGTAGCTATTCGTAGTAATTTTCAAATTATGAAAGGCATCATTCTGGAGGCTTCAATTTGACATCAATAAACAATATGGCCGATGTTTACATAGTTAAAGTTGTATTTCTATTTGTCACAAGTTTTTAACACAATATTTAGTAAAGTTTATTGTGTGCAACATGGTTTAATGTTGCTGTGTAAAGTTTTTTTATTAGTGATGGGTATCCTGGTTGTGGGATTTCATTTTTTAGGTAAGTTTTCTGTTTTGTTTACAAATTATTTATGTAGGGTGACAACAAACATCGTTTTGAAAATCATGTGGGAATTAAAATATATTAATTACCTGTAAAAATACAAAAAGAAGGGGCATCATAAACGACTGAGAAGACGGACTGGGTGATGCGATTTTGTAAAATTTTGTTGTCTACAGTTCAAGTTTTATATCATTACAAGCAAAGCTTTTATGTGGTAATTAGAGACATAATAGTAAGATAATAGGTGCACGAACGCCGTACGCTTGGGGTTTAATGAAATATTAGATGTCTGAGGAGGCATAATTTTTTATTTAATAAATCAAGTAGAGTCCGTCTAATGAAAGCGTGACCTGAGAAAAGGAGGTTACAACCAAAACTTTTGAATGTGGTATT
This sequence comes from Mythimna albipuncta, assembly GCA_929112965.1. Classification (NCBI taxonomy): domain Eukaryota; kingdom Metazoa; phylum Arthropoda; class Insecta; order Lepidoptera; family Noctuidae; genus Mythimna; species Mythimna albipuncta. Next base: position 218,317 of record OV815969.1, on the reverse strand, counting down.
ATTGAAAGTAGAAGAAAAAAGTTGTTATACTAGATCATTTTTAGGGTTCCGAAGCCAAATGGCAAAAAACGGAACCCTTATAGATTCGTCATGTCTGTCTGTCTGTCTATCCATCCGTATGTCACAGCCACTTTTTTCCGAAACTATAAGACAGGGATGCTGTAAAAGCACCTCGGTACATCAGAAATGACGACCTCCACCGTGACCTCAAAATGGAACTCGTCACCACCATCATTCAAAAATTTGCTGAAGCCCACGAACACAGACTTCACCGACACGTGAATGTTGAGGCTATACAGCTGTTAGACAATACGGACCTAGTGCGTAGACTAAAGAGAACTAAACCTTTTGAGTTAGTGTAGTGTTTAAAGTTAGTGTATAATAGTGATCAATGCTGTGCTATGCACATTACACATGAAAAAAGTGTTATTATCAATATCAGACTCTAAGAAAGTGCTATGGACTTCTATAAGTGCTTAAGGAATCTATTCTTAATTTAAGCAAAACCGTATAAAAATAAGTTAGAGTTAAATTACTTATTAGTCTTTTAGGCTAGATTGTAATCAATTATTATGAAATTTATTCTTAATGTTACGCCATATCTCTGAGAAAATAACGAGTTGCACGTAATAATTAAAACGCATTGCTGTTCGAAAGGTCTAGAATGGTTGTACGTAGACAGACTCAGAAAAATCTCGAAACATCCACAAAGCAAGTACCACTAGTAGTTAGGTATGAATCTACCGATAAGGGAAATGGTACTTTCCGAATTTAACAATAGAGTCGAAATTCGCATGAAAGTGACTCTCAGTACATCGTGCAATAAAAATGATTTATGACTTCGAGAAGCGATTCAATTTCTAGAATTTTCTTGACTCCGCATATAAATACGAGCCCCCGACCGGAAGCGAGTCAGTTGTGATTTCGACTGCGATCAAGAGCGAACTACCTAAGTGTGTGCAATGATTTTATCTAACGACCTAAGCGATAGTGTAAAGGTACTCTAGTGTTAATTGCGATTCGGATTATTGTTGACTGGACTAATTTGTTATTGTTTGTGGTGAACAGAGTTGTCTGTTAGTAAATCGGCATTTGATTACCCACGTACGTAACAACTGGTGTCAGAAGTGGGATGCCATTAACACCGAGGGACGACGAACAGCGACCACGAACAAGGAGGCAAATGGAGATGGATGCTGCGCGTCATCGTATGGAGGAGGAATATCAGGCTGGTATGGGAGCAACAGTAGCTGTTGAGGTGCCAACAGGACCATCTTCGGAATTGAACCTCGCTGCGGTGTTGATGCAAGCTAGTATGGAAGCTGTCCGCCGCGACCAGGAAGCCGCCCGCCGCGACCAAGAAGCCGCCCGCTGCGACCAAGAAGCCGCTCGCCGGGAACAAGAGGCCAACCAACGTAAGCTTCAGGACCCAATCGCAGCGAACCAGGAAGAAGCTTGCCGCGAACAGAAAGCCGCTCGCCGCGATCAGGAGGCTAAGCAGAACCTGATCCTCGATAAAATCGACCACGGCCTTGTCACGTTGGGCGAGAAGGTAAAGAATCTCAGAGGAACGAAAGAGGAAGAACCTTAGAGGTCAAGGAGGTTTCCGCCCGAGCTGATAACCTCGAAACAAGGATCGATGGCCACGAAGATCGCCTGCTGGACATCAACAAAAAAATTGTCAAGCTCGAAGCACGCGAACCCGTTGCTGTTGGCTCACCATTGCACACCCACTGTGCATCAGCCGCAAAATTTGATGTGCCGCGTTATGATGGCACGTCTTCCTGGACGGCATTCAAATACCAATTCGAAACATTGGTTAAGACGGTCAAGTGCGAACCTATCAACAATAAAAAAAAAAAAAAGACGAACCGCTGGGATGGTGAACAGTCTTTCGCGGCATTAACTTTGGCTCTACGAGGGGACGCCCTGCTGGTTCTAGAGAACCTTCCTGCGGACGGCAGGACATTGGAGCGTTTCATGGAGGGACTGGACACTCGTTATGGAGACAAGCACCTCGAGCACGTTTACCGCGCTCAGTTACGCGAGAGAACGCAGAGGTCGAACGAGAGCCTCCAGCAATGGGGAGTCGAGGTTGAACGGCTAGTCCGGCGTGCGTACATGTCAATGACACCAGAGATAGTGGAAGTAAATCTGGTGCAAGCATTCATCGATGGTCTACGGGATACTGAAGTCAGAGCTACGGTGCGACTCGGACACCACCAAACTTTGAAGAGTGCGATGGCTCACGCTCTGGAAGTATAAGCCGTACGACAAGATTCACGTACGCATAGAGTTAGGGAAGTGGTGGTCTCGCCTTCAGCGCAACCACGTCACCGAGAAGTGCTGGCTTCTTCTTCGGCAAAGTCCCGCTATATTCCGACGTGTTACGGGTGCGGAGAAAAAGGGCACATTTGTACCGATTGCCCCAAGAGGAAGAGGGGAAGTGTGGACTCCGGAACTCAAGTTAACGAGGAGTCGTTAAACTAAATGTCACCAGGGCCGCGGGGCGGGTGCTGGCTGGTCAACTGAAGGCCCCAACCATCACCATCAATCAGAACGGAAATAGTTTGATCATCGAAGGGACGCTGAATCATCGTGCTTGCAATTTTACCATTCACTCGGAGGCGTCACGGACTGTTATAAGACCTGAGTTGCTGAAACGCACCATCTTGTGGCAAAGAGAGTCTCCATCCTGCCGGCTTCAGACGGCAACCGGCCAGCCAGTCTCCGTCCTCGGTGATACAGAAATCGAGTTCAAAATCGGTGATCAAGTGGATATACAGAACAGCCCCCACATCACCAGATAGCATAAGCCGAGACAACTACCAAAAGGCTGTGGGACAGAGAACGAGTGGGTGAGTGCAGCAGAGAAAAAAGAAATAAAAAAAAAGAAATAAAGAAACAAACAAATCGGTATTTTCTCCGAGCAAAAGTACCAGGGCCACATAGACATTAGAAGAACATATTATTGAAACGGTAATATTGGGAAACCATTTTCGGTCAAGATTGTAAGTGGTCGAGTGGCTCATTTAGATAAGCCGTACCCCGCCTCACGAGACCTGAGTTCGAATCTCACATTCAGGAGTACTTTTTGTGTTTTTCTGGTCTTTTTGTACTTGGATTCTGCGATCAGTGTTAAACCAAAATGTCATTAATAAAGCGAACTCCGCCTTCAACTCCTGCTGTACAAGATAAGGAACCTGATTTCCTTATAGAAGAGGAGGACCTTGACCATGATCCTAATGATAAACAACGAAAGCGTAAATTTGATCGGGTATATGACATGAACGTATTCATGTCTGATATGAAAAATCTCCTCACTAAATTTGAGAAGGAGCAGAATAACAAATATAAGGCTCTACAGGTTTCGGTAAATGGGATCAGGGAGTTAAACACATCAATAAAAAAATCATGCGACTTTGTGACCCTAAAATATGACGATCTGATGAATGAGTTTAACAAGCTTACGTCAGAGCGTAAAGAAAACTTAGCCTACATTTAGGTTCTGGAAGAAAAAGTCGAAAACTTGGAAAGACTTCAGAGATCTTCGTGTCTTGAACTACGAAATGTACCAGCTAGATTGCGAGAAACGGAGAAGGACTTATCAAAAATTTTAATTGACACTGGTAAATCCTTAAACCTTTCGATAAACCCTTCCGAAATACGATATGTATACCGACTAAATATGAAGAACCAAACGAACAAACCTATCTTAGTCAACTTTGCGTCAGTAATCACAAAAGAAAAAAATATTCAATTGTCTAAATCGTATAATCGAGTCAACAAAAATAACAAGCTCTCAACCACTAAAATAAACATAAACGGTCCGGATGTTCCTGTTTATATTTCAGAATATCATACGCCTAGGGCAAAACGCTTGTACTTTCTTGCTCGAGATTTTTGTAAAAGTAATGGTTACTCCTTCTGCTGGACGTCACACGTCACACACACACATTAATAACGAATCTGACCTGAGGACTCTGAGGGTTGAAGATTGACTATTTTTCAGCAACTATATTTATCTTCGGTTTATTGTAGTTATAATCATGGTTTTAGAATATGCATGTTTAACCTTTATTTTTATTATTTTACGGAAATACATGTTTAGCGCCCTTACAACTCTACTACACTCATCTATTTATTTATTTATTTATTCATTGCATTCATGTCGTTTACAAGGTGTTATTAACATAATATAAGTTTCGTACATGAACCCTGCTAGGGCACCGCAACATATGTATTTATTATTTATTTTAATTGCATGTAATACTTGGTATATAAAATTATTTTAAGATATTATTACATTGTCAATATACTATTATCATTATCATGTCAATTTTTAATTAATTTATTATTGGATGTCTTTATTACATTATATCATTGCGTCAATTTTCAAATAATTTGCAACATTGATTAATTTGTCATATTATTGTAGTGCTACATAAAGAACTCGTTAAGGCTGTAATAACACTTCTGTATTAAGTGCTTTTTAAGCGCGTTTACAAATTTATTGTCAAATTCTAAGTCTTTAATCTCACTGGGTAATTTGTTGTAAATCTTTATGCACATTACAAGAGGTCCTGATTGATACATAGCTAGTTTCGAACTCGGCAATGCTAACTCATTTTTTACTCTTAATGAGCGTTGCGGTCTTTGATTCTTAGCTATAGGGAATAACGACGCATGTTTTCTAACAAACTTGCTTACTTCCAAAATGTAAGTGCTTACATCTTACACACATCGAACTTTTCCCACCACCACACTTCACAAAAGAACTAAAATCTCTAAAAACAGTCGATATATTGAATATTTATAATCTATGTTGCCACCAGGCAGGCAGGCACGATTCCTTGCACCCTTTTTTAGCACCTTAATTTCTATTTACAACACAAGTGGATAACTTAAACCAATTTATGGATTCTGTAGAATCCTTTAATATATCACGATCCTTTGTTTGCTCGCCAGGCCAATGTCTACAGCATTTGCAATCCTCTAAACCATCACTAAACATCTTACATGTTAACATTCGAAGTGTAAACCGAAACTTTGACGCCCTTAATAGCCTTATTCATTCCATGGATGCTAGGTGTGATATGCTAAATGCTGGTTGAGTAAGGCCACTGAAATTCCTACCTTGGATATCTTTGACTATGCAAAGTCTACATTTACCAATCAGAATGACGGCGTTTTAATCTACATTCGCTCTGAGTTAAAATATAAGGTCACTGAACCGGTATTTTGAGACGCTAATTGCCTCATGTTAAAGTTGGACCCAGACGTGGTGATTCTGGTAATCTATAGATCATCTTCAGTCAGGAATATTGATAATTTTATTGGGTCCCTAAATGATACATTAGGTAGGTTCCCTTAAATCCAATAAAACCGTTACAGTGATTGGTGATTTGAACATTAACATTCGGGCAGGAAATAACAACTTAAGCTAGGTTCATATTGCTATGTCGGGGTGTGTCGGGGCGCGCCAGCATGCAATCGCTTACGTTCATTTACTATCCATAGATTCACATTAGTAGGTTGTGTTGTGTTGTGGCGCGTTCTGTCGCAGTAAAATCGCTCGACGCCCGATCGCGCCAGAGTGGTGGTGGGGGATCTGTCGCGCCACACTAATGTGAATCTATCATTTACGACGCGTTATTGCGAGGGAACACAGTTCATGCAATTATTATGATTCTGTTTTTCGTTCTTTAAAATGTCTGATGAACTTATTGAATTAGTACGGCTATTTACGGGATGAACCCAATATCTCCTTTTCCTTTTCTTTTTTTTTAGAAGAGTCATCAATATAAAAAATTGAATATCTACATCGAAGTCACTGTCGTCAGACGATTCCATTTTAAAACACGTATTCACTCTACAACTCTTAAAATGAGAATGATCTAAAAATGCGACATATTGCGCCACAAGACAACACATTAGTATGAACACTCCGCGACACAACAGACGGCGACCCGACACACCCCGACACAGCAATATGAACCTAGCTTTAAACTCTGAGGAATATTTAAATGTAATGGCTTTCCATGGACTTTTGCCATCCCACCTATTTCCGACTCGTTTGGATAACTGTCTTGACCACGTATTTATAAAATCAGACAAAGGTTGAACGGCATTGGTTTTAGACTCTTTTTTTACTGACCATGCTCCTATCTTGTTCTGTGTCGAGGCTGTCGCTTCTGTTAAGAAATCTAAGAGCTTGATCCGTCAAATTAATTTACCAGAAGTTGTTGGTTATTTGGAGGACTCTGATTTTTCTAGTGTTCTGAATAGTACAGACCCCAACCAAAGTGCGGAAATGCTTATCAATATTTTATCAGACTCGGTTATCGGTATCGGTTTAAAAACACAGCAAATTAAAAAAAGTTCCGCATAGAAAGAGAACGATTAAGCCATGGATTACTCCAGGTCTTTTGAGATGTATGCGAAATCGTGACAGATTGCACTTGAAATCAAAACGGGGTCCTGAAACTGACATATTCAAGATACCGAAACTACTGTAACAACTTGCTCAAATCAATTAAGTGCAAATACGAACAGGATGAGCTTCAGAAGGCCAGTGGAAATCCCAAAGCAACTTGGGATGTTATTAAAACCATTTGCTATAAAAATACCACACCTTCTAGCAAATCGAGAGATTTTCTTAATATATCTAATAATCCCGATTCCTCTGTCAACACCATTAATAATTAACATTACCATTAACATAACATTAATAATTAAAAACAACAAGTTCAACGCACAAATCGCTCTAGCTTCAACTATAATTCCATGTCCAACTCGCAAGGCAACTCATTGGTTTTGCTTGAGACTGACTATGCTGAGGTAAACAGTACAATTTTGGGATTAAAGCTAAACTGTGCTGTTGGATATGATGGTATCCCTGCTTCAGTTATCAAGTCTGCCAGGCATGTTCTCGTCCCCTCCATCACTCACGTTTGTAATTTGTGCCTGACTAAGGGTGTTTTTCCAAACGCTTTTAAAAAGGCTTTAGTTTCACCCATATATAAGGGTGGAGATGGGGACCGTGTCGAAAACTATAGGCCTATATCTGTTCTCACGACGTTGTCGAAGGTCCTAGAAAAAATCTTAAATAAAAGGCTACTTAATTATTTAGAGCACAACAATGCTGTTGCTTCTAACCAATATGGGTTCAGAAATGGAAAATCTACAGAAGATCCTGTGCTTGATCTATCCAGTCATATTGTAAAGAACCTTGACACGAAGAAGAAAACAATAGGTATATTTCTAGATTTGGCCAAGGCTTTTGACACGGTCTCTGCTTCCATACTTTTACGCGAATTGGAAGCACTGGGAATAAGGGAGACGGCTCTCAATATTTTTCGTGACTACCTCTCTGAACGTAGTCAACAGGTCAAGGTTGAGAATTACACTAGTGACGATGAGGAGTTACTTTTCGGGGTTCCGCAGGGCAGTGTACTGGGACCTTTTCTGTTTCTTGTGTACGTTAATATGCTGTGCCGACTCTCTATTCCTGACTGCAAAATTCTAGTTTATGATGATACGGCTTTAATTATGAGTGGTGACACCTGGGCCTCTGCTCACCGTTCGGCAGAATATGCTCTCGGTGTTGTGATGGATTGGCTCTCCTGTAATCTGCTCACATTGAATGTCGCAAAAACCCACTACGTTACCTTTTCAGTAAACTCATCCACTCAACCTACTATTTCCAATATAAGGGGCTCATATATACTCTTGTCCTAAACTAAACAACTGCAATTACCCTCTCATTCAAAGAACACCTTGTGTTAAGTGTCTGGGGGTGCACATCGACTGTACTCTAAGTTGGAATAAACACATAGATGTTACAGTGTCTCGTGTCCGTAAGCTTATGTCCCCAATAAAAAGGCTTAGAAATGTGGTTCCTATACCACTTTTAAAAACCATCTATTCTGCTTTAGTTTAGTCACTTCTTACCCATTGCATCTCAGTTTGGGGTGGCACATTTAAAACTTATATGCTTCGTCTTGAGAGAGCGCAGAGAGCAGTTTTAAAGGTGATGCTGCAAAAACCGTATCGATAATCTACTACCCAATTATTCAAAGACATATCTGTTCTTAACGTCAGGCAACTTTGTGGACAGTACACTGTTGTGTTCATATAATCGGATGCGGAAACATTCTTCACTGATTTATAACTCAGAATTGCTGGCTGGTAAACGGCGTAGAGATGCGTTAGTATGCCGTTCTATTAAAGTAAACACTGCCCTAGCTGGTCGATTATTAATTTTAGCTCTCAGGACGGATGTAAGAACTTTATAGACCGTCGGTAAACACGATATCGGTCTATAATTTTTGGGTTCCACAGTACTACCCGATTTATGGAGCAGGTGGGTTATTCCTGTCGTCAGGAACTGGGGCAGCGACCCTGACTCTAAGGTAGATTGGAATGGGACGCCAAGCGAGCGTGCGAACTTTTAAACCATTTAAGCCAAAAGTTGTGCAGCCCGTCCGGCCCTGGAGATTTCCAATTTGGTAACGGACGGACTGCACGAGCTACATCTTGGGGGCTGATGGTAACTGCCCCCATTTCTGGTATAAGTTCGCACTCTCGCTCGACCTCCAGAGTCCAATCACCCTCAGTGTGATTGACAGGCACCGACCAAATGCTGCGCCAAAATGAATACATGGCATCATCATCTGGTAGGCGCGTATCAATCACACTTTGGTCCGGTCGCTCCCAAGCCCTGTAAACCCACCTTTCGTTGCTTTGGAACGCGCGATTCTGGGTGTACCGCTCCACTCGCCGCTTGTACCGTCGTTAACGGTTTGCCCATGCATAGACTGTCTGCCTCAGGAAGTCGATACGCTCTGTGATACGGGGTAGATAATCTCGTGGACTATCTACCCCGTATATATATATATCTGTCCCCGAGAACGCCCGCCTCACAAAGCGCATCACTCTAGGGCGAGTGTTGCCCTCCCTGAAGCAGATAAGTTTGCCGATGAGTGCTCTAGCCTCACCGATACGACGCTCGATCCTGCACTGCCAAGCTGGTTTAGCTGGTTGTGTAGCTCTGTCACTATTTGGAATTTTGACTTGAGCTACACGACACGCCGCTGCAGCCGTACAGTATAAGATCGAGTGGGTATCGGTAAGGTCTTCGCTGCTATCAAAACAATTTGATAGCTGCGAATCTAGAGCACACACCAACGCCCTATTTTTTCTATGCATAGGCAAACGATTAATTAAATTATTATTATTATTATATCCATCCTGCGTTAATTGCGAATATTACCGACGATTGCATACTGGGTCTCGACTTCTTGCGGAATAACCGATGTATTTTAGATATCGGCAGGGGAGTATTGAAATTCCCAGATCAAGAAGTCTTCCTGCGAGGAATTAACTCATGCAACCTCTATTGTTTAAAGAATACTACACTGGCTCCGAGAACAGAAACATTAGTCGAAGTAAAATTTCCTAAGAAAATCAGGCAACGAAGATGTGTAATGGTTGAGGATACTGGCCGGCACCCGGAGCTCATCACCGCGAGGACATTAGTTATGACAAAAGGGAAATCCAAAGTAAGGATTGTGAACCTTGGGAAAGAAGAGGCCCAACTGAAGAAAAACAGTGTTGTTGGGAGATGTGAAGAAGTTCAGTATCTCCGTCAAATCAATACATCTCCAGCAAAGCAAGACACGACCAAAGTCGAAACTGATCACATCCAGCAACTTCTGGAAAATTGTAAGAGCAATTTATCGACTTCAGAACTACAGCAAGTCAGGGAATTTCTGCTACGGTTTCGAGATATGTTTGCAACGGGAAAAGACTGCGGGAGAACAAGTCTCGTCAAGAATGAGATAGATACAAGTGATGCTCCCCCGTCGTTCTGGTGAAGAAGAAGGACAGCAGCACAAGATTCTGTGTGGACTACAGAATGCTGAACAATGTGACGAAGAAGGACAGTTATCCCTTACCAAGGATAGACGATACGCTGGATATGCTCAGTGGCATGAAGTGGTTTTCAACCATTGATTTAAAAAGTGGCTACTGGCAAGTGGAAATCAGCGAGAAAGATAAAGAAAAGACAGCGTTTAGTACGGGTATTGGCAGCGGCCTATGGCAATTTAACGTCATGCCTTTTGGGTTATGCAACGCTCCAGCGACGTTTGAACGCCTCATGGAGAGAGTCATGGTGGGCCTTCTTGGTGACGTCTGTCTGGTACATTTGGATGACGTCATTATAATGGGTCGCACTTTTAAGGAAAACCTGAGGAATACGGAGAAAGTGTTCACCAGGATACGAGGGGCTAACCTAAAACTAAGCCCAAAGAAGTGCGCCCTGTTCAAGAAGGAGGTCAGCTACCTAGGACATGTTATTTCCGCTGACGGGGTGAGAACCGACCCTGAGAAGATAAAGGCAGTCCAACAGTGGCCGGTTCCAAAGAACAAAACGGAAGTACGTGCATTTCTAGGGTTGTGCACACACTACAGGCGTTTTGTCAAGATTTTTTCGGACATTGCAAAACCTTTACATCAGCTGACTGGGGATAAACGAGATTTTATGTGGGACGAGGACTGTGAGTCAGCATTCGACGAGCTAAAGCAACGGCTATGTGAAGCGCCCATACTGGAGTATCCAAGCAGAGACGGAAGATTGGTCGTTGATACCGATACCAGCAACACGGGAATTGGAGGAGTGTTGTCACAGGTGCAGGGTGACAGACAGGTCGTAATCGCTTACTTCAGTAAGGCACTTTCAAAGCCAGAAAGGAACTATTGCGTGACTCGACAAGAACTGCTGCCTGTGGTAAAAAAAGCAGCATTTCGACAATTACGTTATAAGAAGACAATTTACATTGAGGACGGATCACGCTGCATTGAAATGGCTTCTACAATTTAAAAACCCTGAGGGCCAAGTTGCAAGATGGTACCATAACAATGCTGACGCCCTGTCGCAACGTCCATGTAATGAGGACTGCAGACACTGCCAGCAGAATGAAGCCCGAGAACGCGTTAATTTAATTAGGGCTGAAGGCAACTTCAAGAAATCCCAGGAAGAAGATGACGATATTCGACCTATACTGGACGGGAAGCGTAGCGGAACTAGGCCCCAGTGGAGTGAAGTATCGTCACATAGTCCCGTCACAAAGAGCTACTGGGCACAGTGGGACAGTTTAAATGATGTGCTTTGTAGGAAATGGGAATCGAACGATGGCAAGGAGGTGACCACACAAGTGATAGTACCACGATGTGAAGTGGGCCCCCTGCTACAGGAAATACACGATGGTGCTTCTGGACGACACCTGGGCATCAAGAAAACTCTACTGAAAGTGAGACAGCGGTATTACTGGCTCAAATGTAGAGATGACATAGAGCAATGGTTTCGGAAATGTACAGCGTGCGCATCTGTGAAAGGACCACAGACTAGAAGCAGGGGCAGGCTTCAGCTGTACAATGTGGGAGCCCCGTGGGAACGTATTGCCATTGACGTTGCTGGACCTTTTCCAGTTACAAATGACGGAAACAAGTACATAGTGGTAGTGATCCAGGACTATTTCACAAAGTGGCCCGAAGTCTTCGCCATACCCAATCAGGAAGCGACGACAGTGGCGAAGAAGGTGGTCGAAGAAGTAGTATGTCGGTATGGCGCACCTTTGGAAATCCATTCCGATCAAGGCTGTAACTTGGAATCTGCGCTGTTCCAGGAAATATGTACTCTTCTGGGAATTTATAAGACACGCACAACACCTGCGCATCCTCAGTCGGACGGAATGGAGGAAAGGTTTAACCAAACCCTGGAGAATCACCTGGCTAAGGTTGTCGACGACCATCAGAAGGACTGGGACCGGTATATTCCACTATTTCTAATGTCTTACCGATCGGCAGTGCATGATAGCACGGGACATACCCCAGCAAGAGTGAATTTCGGCAGGGAGATGAGACTTCCAGTCGATGCCATAACTGGCGTGCCACCTGACAGGACTAAGCCAGTTACGGACTACGTAAGTGACCTTCAAGATCAATTGGGCGAAGTGCATAAACGAGTTCGTGAGAATCGCATGAACACCAGCGTAAAAATGAAAACTAGACACGACCGCAATGCCAATGCCAAGGGATTTGAGGAAGGTACACTGGTTTGGCTCCACAACCCGCTTCGACGGAAAGGGAAGTCGCCGAAACTCCAAGCTCGATGGGAGGGACCTTACACCGTGTTAAAAAGGATTAATGACGTGACCTACCGCATCAAGAAAGGGCTAAGAGGAAAACCTAAGGTTGTCCATGTGGATAGATTGGCGCCGTATCACGGATCTAATAATGCTCGGGACGAGCATGACTAAGAGGGCACTGTTACGCCATATCACCGAGAAAATAACGAGTTGCACGTAATAATTAAAACGCATTGCTGTTCAAAAGGTCTAGAATGGTTGTACGTAGACAGGCTTAGAAATCTCGAAACATCCACAAAGCAAGTACCACTAGTAGTTAGGTATGAATCTACCGATAAGGGAAATGGTACTTTCCGAATTTAACAATAGAGTCGAAATTCGCATGAAAGTGACTCTTATTACCACGAGCAATAAAAATGATTTTTTTTTTATGATTTATGACTTCGAGAAGCGATTCAATTGGTCTGGATGTCGGTATCTAGAATTTTCTTGGCTCCGCATATAAATACGAGCCCACTACCGGAAGCGAGTCAGTTGTGATTTCGACTGCGATCAAGAGCGAACTACCTAAGTGTGTGAAGTGATTTTATCTAACGACCTAAGCGATAGTGTAACGGTACTCTAGTGTTAATTGCGATTCGGATTATGGTTGACTGGACTAATTTGTTATTGTTTGTGGTGAACAGAGTTGTCTGTTAGTAAATCGGCATTTGATTACTCACGTACGTAACATTAATAATAAGGGGGAAAAAAAAAGAAAAAATTAGGATGGCTATGACTTCCTGGCATGCGTTCAGCTTGGCGACTAATCACTTTCGCAGCTATGGTGCTCCATAAAGGGCCATGGACCGAACGATGCCTACGTAGAGCCTCCAGTAGGAGGCATCTGGACCCCTCAGGTTGGACAGGAGCCGCTTGAGTGCCCCAGTCTAATCCAGTTTGGGAACCAGACGTCGGAAGTGATCCTCAAAATACCATCGGCTGTTGAGGACGAGTCCTAGATACTTGTGAACTTCTATCGTTATTTGGGAACCCGGTGGTGGCTCGTTCCGAGGGTCATGAAAACATTGTCTCGGACTTGTGCAGTGCCACTTCCAGTCCCAACTGCTGGATCCTCTCCACGACTGTTGCAACTCTGTGTTGCGGTTCAGGATAGGGAGCAGGATTATTGCAGGTGAGGCCGTGGCCAATAGGCAGCGGAGATGGAAGCAGGAAGAGAAGGGAATGGAACTTCAACGATTCTTCCCGGACGTGGTGGCCATGGTCAAGGCAACCTGGGTCGAGCCAGACTACCAAGTCTCGCAGATCCTGACTGGACATGGATATTTCCGGAAAAAATTGTATGATATGCGGTTATGTGAGGATAGCGTTTGCTATTGCGGTGATGGCGGCGAAAATTTTGCCCCCTGTAGGACGAACAGCGACGAAAGATTATGGACAGGATCACTCGCTTGGATGAGAGACCGGTTTACTACTGCGACTTTATGGCCTCAGAGGCCAAATTCCAGCATCTAAAAGAGTTAGAACAATGGCACAGACTAGCAACGGCAAGCAAGCAGCGAACCCGTACTGTGTGTTTGTCTTACCCACTTTAGGGGGGACCGTTATTATGCCGCCCCAGAATGGTGAGAAGGGCAACATGGGGACAGGACGAGGAAATTTGTAAAAGACTCAAGAAGGCTGCGGGGATAGCGCGCTCATATTTATAATGGTGGGCTGTGTCCGCAGGCGACTTATTGCGATTCGGCCCATATGACATGATGTCGGTGGGGCCAAGGGTGGTTGGAAGGTGTTGCAACACTGCGTTTCGCTTGTTCGACCGCCGTCTGGTACGACTCTTCCTTCGTTTGGATCAGCGTGTCGTCTGTGTAATAGACCACGCTAACCCCGTTGGGGAAATCGCATAGCACGTAGTATGCAAATATGGCTACAAAAAACAGTGACATAAAATAAAAATAAACTTTTTACAAAAAAAAAATAACCGACTTACTAAAAAAAAACACTAAAATCATCAAAATAACTTTAATTTCGGAAGTCGGTGTTACTATAATAGTTTTGCCTCTTCGTCATTTAACACTGGCTTCCGAAATTAAGGTTATTTTGATGGTTTTAGTGTTTTTTTAGTAAGTCTGTTTTTTTTTTTTTGTAAAAAGTTTTTTATTTCACACTTTTTAGTTGCAATACACTTACAGCCAGAGTACCTTTTTCTCATAACAATTCCAATTAACTCAAACCCTGCTGGGATACGTTGTTTTATTATGAAGTTCCCGTGTCAACCTTCCGGCTCCATCATCATCAACAGATCAGTTCGATAGTACCTGATAGCTAAAGTGCATCTCATGACAATTCTAATAAGCCCAAACACGGCTAGGATACATTGATTAATTACGAAGTTCCGGTGCCTATCTTCCGGCTCCATCATCATCATCAGGTCACTTCGATGATACTGTAGGTATGTAGGTGTGTGTAAGGCTTGAGCACTTTCAATATATCTATTCAGAACCATTCATAATTTGTATTATCGTAGTTGTATAACTATGTTCATTGTGATATCTGTGTGAGTATGAACTTCCGTTGGCCATTTCTGGTCTTCGTTACCAGTTCCACTTTATCAAATGTCATTTTTTGACTGTAAATGCTTAAGTCTTAGATGAAAATACCATAAGAACTATATGGTTGCCTATAATATTTGAGAAGTTCCGTCGATTTCGCCAAGATTCCATCATCAGATCCCGACTTGGTGACTGTGGGACCATTTGGGAAGTTACCCTTTCCAACAAAAAAAGAATTCTTCAAATCGGTTGGCAAGTGACGAAGTTATGCGCGAACATACTTAAAACTTAAAAAAAAATACAAACATCCGAATTGAGAACCTCCTCCTTTTTTTGAAGTCGGTTAAAAATATAAACTACACTACAACTAGTGGCGGAACCATGGGAGGGTGAGAATCTTCCCCTTTTGAAGGGAATAGAGCGTTCATCACACCCTCCACAAACTGAGGCCGGAAACTCTGTGTCAGCGGAGGAGCCCAGGCACGGAGCTTGTCACGCACCATTTCGTAGGGTCGTCTCCACGGGTCTCTGTTCAGAGTCCCCAGCTACACTGCTACGTTGTGGTCTGGCATCATGCTGAACTGGTCCCATTTGGTGCAGCCGTGAGACATACCATGTAGATATATTTACGTTTAAGTTTCTATACTAAGTATAATAATTATTATCTCATTGTGTGTACCTATGTGCATCTCGGACCTCCAGTTTGGCCAGCCGCTCCGCTCCGCTCTGAGGGTGCGCTTCGCTGCTTTTTATTCTTCTTACGCGCCTGGTACGGGTGGAGCCGGATCTTGTGGACGGCCAGTTTGGCATTTGCAGGGGGCGCTCTATTTGAACTCCGGTATCACCAGGAGCCGGCCTACCTCCATCGTGTGTCAGCAACAGCAGGGCCCCAGCTGGGTCGAAGCCTACTTTGGCCAGGGTTAGCTCCGAAAGGTAGCTCAGCCCCGATGCGAAAGGCAACAAAGGAACAGGAGTGGGTTTTTAGTCAGTAAAAATCTGATAATATCTCCCGCTCCGCCCATTAGATGATTTTCCCACCGTAAAAAAATTACCAAATTTAATTACATTTGTATGACATATCTGCTATTAATATCATAATATGTTGAGATATTGGTACGGTAATAAAATTTCCAAAAAACGCATTACTAGTCCGTACATTCACAAACAATTCCCCAAAGTATTCAGCAAAAATAAAGCAAATAATGAATATACCTCATTTTACAAATAAGAAATCGTAGGTAAATGATAACCAACAGAGATAACTATATTCCGCGAACGAATTTTGAATACGCGTCAACTTTCAGTTACGAGTGACATTTGCCGGGCTCACAAGAACCCTTTGGGAATCTCTGTGTATGTGTAATGAATTCATGTCATTTGTTTTTTAAAAATTGGTGGCAATTAAAAAAAAATACTTTTGCTGACTAAGAGCGCCTTCAAGCGTTTGTCCAGCGTAAGCGTTCGATAAACGTATGCGCAGCGCAGACGCCGCGTCAACGCGGCGTAGTCATCGCATTGTTGCAGCGTTTTCTCTGGAGTCAATTGAACGCTGCGCTGACGCGGCACTAACGCAGGCACAAACAATCGTTTTTTAAAGAAAATTATATCTAAAACGTGAAAATAAAAATAAAAGGTTATGCAAGAACCCATTCAAGGATATGTCCCGTATCACAGGACGTTCTTGTATGGCATGAATAAACATTTCGATTTCAAAACCACTTTCTATTGTTGAACTAATTTTAAGTTGTAGAGTGCGTCTACTGATAGCTACTAACCTGGAGTTTTTTTTAAATTAAATTGACAACATTGTTTTGCCGAAAAAAATCACGTCAAAGTCTATGGTTGCAATTGTCAGTTTCTGGAAACAGATATTTATTTTTTAAGAAGAGTTGCTTAATTATGGGAAAAACAATAAACAGTAACGTGCAAAAACCGCTACATACTATTGTTGATAAATTAAAATAAAAACAAGAAGAGAAAGAAGGTTTTTAGGGTTCCGTAGCCAAATGGCAAAAAACGGAACCCTTATAGATTCGTCATGTCTGTCTGTCTGTCTGTCTGTCTGTCTGTCTGTCTGTCTGTCTGTCTGTCTGTCTGTCTGTCCGTCCGTATGTCACAGCCACTTTTTTCCGAAACTATAAGAGCTATACTATTGAAACTTTGTAAGTAGATGTATTCTGTGAACCGCATTAAGATTTTCACACAAAAATAGAAAAAAAGCAATAAATTTTGGGGGTCCCCATACATAGAACTGAAACTCAAATTTTTTTTTCATCAAAATCATGCGTGCGGGGTATCTATAGATAGGTCTTCAAAAATGATACTGAGGTTTCTAATATCATTTTTTTCTAAACTGAATAGTTTGCGCGAGAGACACTTCCAAAGTGGTAAAATGTGTGTCCCCCCCCCTCTCTAACTTCTAAAATAAGGGAATGATAAAACTAAAAAAATATATTATTACTATAATATTACTATAAAAACTACCAACGAAAATTGGTTTGAACGAAATCTAGTAAGTAGTTTTTTTTTAATGTGTCATAAATCGAAAAAAATACACTATTATTAAAACATCAATTAAAGTTACAACACATTACAAGAACTTTTATATTATGTTACTTGCTGCTACGGAACCCTTCATGGGCGAGTCCGACTCGCACTTGGCCGGTTTTTTTAAATGAAAACCAACAATGTTTATATACGATTTCTGAATTTTTAAGTTAGTAAGTATGACGTTATAATCTTGATCCTTGTCGACTAATATTAGATAATTATATTTAGGATGTATTTGATATATTTTTAGATAATCTGACATATTGCGAATTTCATAATGGACAAAAACATTGAACAAAGAAGGCTTTTGGTGAATCGACTTAATCAAAAACACATGCTAATGAGTGGTAGAATGCGGTCAAAAGCAGTTGAGATGTAATGAAAGATTTGCCTCGCTCTGTCTGGTAGTGCATCAGTCTTCAACTGAAGTTAAAATCGAGAAAGTGAAGGAAATAGTGACTGAAATCCTAGTTCAAGTTTGAGAGAGATAGCTGCTGAACTTTTTGTGTCACACGAGTCGATCCGTATCATTTGAAACAATCACTGGAGTATAAAACATTTTCCCACTTGATTAATCCCAAAAGAGATGAATTTTCTCTATGCTAAAACGAATCGATTCCAACCCAACTATGTTGAAACACATTATTAGTGTTGGCGAGAAGTGATGAAGTTGAAATCATGTTGATTAGTTTATTTGACTATCGCGGTATTGTGCACTTGGTATTCTTGCCAGATGGCCAAATGGCAAATAAAGAATATTATTTGAATATTATTGTTAGTGATTCTTATGATAATGTTTCATACACTATGACTATTATCTGTATTAGCAACATTAAATTTATTTTTTTGCACTGACAACTGGAACGAACTGCGAATTGACAGCGCGGCGCTTTTGACAGTTACAAGAGATTATAAAAAGCCACGCCACGCTGTCATGTCTCTCTTTACGTTTTAGTTTTCGGAGCAAGAAACATCTCAGTAAGTGTTATTGTCTGTGCGATAAAAGAACCGTCGTGGCGTAAAGTGAAAACAACATTAAAGATTTTAAGTAGCAACCCAACCCAGCCATCCGTCAAATGCAAAACGTCATAAAATGTTGACACCGGTTTGTTGATTATGTTATTTTGTTATAATTTTCAATTGAAATCTTCAGAAATGTGATAAAAAATTTCACCGAGCTGCAAGGAAAATAATATTTAATATATTACAGTTTTGCCAAAGATAACAAATGGCAAAACACACCATAATTGATCAAAACAAAGTCACGAACTTGGGAAACATTGGTATGCTGTTTTTTTGGTACGTAACACTTTTATTTTAATCTTTTTAGACTTCCTAGGTAAACTCCTGTCCCAGTTATCTCCAAATATATATAAATTAAACGGAAATTCATTTAAACATGACGATATTTCTTTATTTTGTTTTGGTCAATATTTTCGATGGCTAGTATAAAGAGTATTGATACTTTAAATTTATAATGCGTTTCGACTAACTAAGAATATTTTTTTTCAGGCTTGAGTAAGGAAGGAAGTAACTAAAATAAAAAGGGCAAGTGCGAGTCGGACTCGCACACTGAGGATTCTGTACAAATTTACCTATGAAATCAATTCCCGAATTGTGTTACGAAGATTTTTCCGAATTGCAAATTAAATTTTTAAGATTTTTCCCTGTACTTGTTCTATTAGACCTTGATTTATGCCTTTCAGGATTCTAGGTCAACGGGATTCGAGTTTCTTTGATTCTCTTGAGTATCGAAATATACGTATTTTTTCCGACATAAACAGCCGTATTTTTTTTTCGTTAACTCATAAGTCTGATTTTCTCACAACTTCAAAAGACCGCAGACTTGAGTGTATGGTTTTAATTTTAAATCGATACCTCCAAGCGTTCTCGAGTTAAAGGGTTAACAGATAAACAGACGGACAACCAAGTGATCCCAAGGATCTTATATACGAGATGATCCCTTATAGGCTAAATAGATTTCTTACGAAGCAACATTACAAATTCTGAAGTGTATTTTATTTTCATAGTCATTAAGTTCATATTTTTCATTGATTAGCAAAAGGGAAAAATGTACTGAAGAAGACAACGAGAAAGTGGTAGTGTGTCCCGTTTTTACCTTAATATTTAACTAGGGAGTACATAAACATGCTGTTAGCTACAATATTCTAGTCAGTGATAATAGACCGATCCCAGTCAAAGTGATAGAACCATTTTCGTTGGAACTGGATAAGTGGTCGTTGGTGGAACCTACCTAGATAGGCAGTACAGCAGTTTATTCACGCTATGTTCCTTTACCGATTCCTGTTTGCATTTAAATGTCCATCATCATTACAATCGAAAGACGTCCACTGTTCTACATAGTCCTCCCCCAGGTGTCGCTACAATTAACGGTTTGTTACTCATAAGGCAAAAACTTATAAACGGATGAGTTTAATGATAAACGTTGCAATAATATAGCTTATAACCTATTTTTTTATAAGTTTCATCACGTGAGCAAGTTTAATAAATAGGCTACTAATATTATAAATGCGAAAGTTTGTAAAGATGGATGAAGGTACTCGTATATATGGATGTGTCGTGCAAAAACTACTAGACAGATGAACTTAATCATAAACATTGTAATAATATAGCACATAAGCAATAACTTTGCAGTTTCGTTAGGTCAGCAAATTCAGCCAATAGGATAATTTTTATTATAGGGTGAAGCCGCTGGAAGAAGCTAGTCTAACTGAGTTTCAAAATATCAAGATTTAACAGTCGCACTATAATGACGTCACAATGTTACTTACACAACAAAAACGATATTTATCTACAGCAGCGCCCTCAAATCCCACGATGGTTTACTTTCCGCACAGACTCTACTATATAATTTATTTATTCCTACTGTTATCGTTTGATGATATTTGTAATATGTGTGTACTGTTAAGGCAAAGGTACAAAGGCTGTGGGTACCCTTTTTGGTCGTTTTATTTAAATAACCTAATAACAAACCCCGTAAATCTTTCTCTAAAGATAACACATATAGATAGCATTATATAGCGACATTTGAGAAATCAGATAAAATAAAATAATTTGGAATAATAACTAACATTTTGTGTGTTGACCTTTACCACACACCCACCAAATAATTAAATCTACACACATGTTTTTCACTAGGATTTAAGTCTTATACAACTATTATACAATTATCATAAATACAAAAAATACTCTAGTATCAAAACGTTTTTCCCCGTCTATTTCAATAATACCACATTCAAAATGTTTGGTTGTAACCTCTTTTTCTCAGGTCTCTTCATCATTATACGGACTCTACCTACTAGTTCAGGCGCTTGAACAAATCAACGAATGAACAACTCAACGGGAGCACAGGGGCACGTGGCTCTGCGTGGCGGGAAGAGGTCGAATGTGAATAGGATGAAGGTCATAGCACACTTACACTACTCTGCACCCACCCGGTAAAAAGAATATCATTGAAATATGGGCTTTAAAATTGCTCTTTAGATATATTTTACACTGGCATCATAAATTAGCAGACATCTCGCTTTCAGCGAGGTTACTGTCGTCAGACTGCTCGGTAGTTGACAACTAGTTGGCTGCACGTTGTAGATGAGCAGTCGGCGCGGTGCCCGCGCGCTCACTGCTAGCAGTCGCCGCGCCTTCGCTGCTCGGTCGGTCAGTATCTACACAAAAGCGACAGCGAGTCGGCGGGTGGACAGCTGGCCGTCTTCTAGCTGTCACCGCATGGACTACTGGGTGCAGGCACCCAGCAGACAGCAGTCCACGCGGCGACAACTAGCAGACGGCCAGCTGTCCACCTGCTGACCGCTCTCGCTTTAAAGGTCAAAGCACACTTACACGACTCTGCTCCCACCCGGCAAAAAGAATATCATTCAAATATGGGCTTTAAATATTGCTTTTAAGATATATTTTACATTGACATCATAAATTAGCAGACAGCTTGCTGTCGGCGAGCTTACCGCCGTCAGACTGCTCGGTAGTTGACGCCTCGCTGGCCGCACGTTGTAGATGAGCGGTCGCCGTGGTGTCCGCGCGCTCACTGCTAGTAGTTGCCGCGGCGTCGCCGCTTTTTCGGTCAGTATCTACACAAAAGCGAGAGCGTTCGGCGGGTGGACTGCTGGGTGCCTGCTAGCTGTCGCCGCGTGGACTGCTGGGTGCCTGCTAGCTGTCACCACGTGGACTGCGAGCAGTCGTCTTATTTTGAGGCGGTGTTGGGTGGGAGCAGTGTTGGAGCAGAGTCGTTTATGTGTGCTATGACCTTCATCCTATTCACATTCGACCTCTTCCCGCCACGCAGAGCCGCGTGCCCCTGTGCTCCCGTTGAGTTGTTCATTCGTTGATTTGTTCAAACGCCTGAACTAGTAGGTAGAGTCTATATAATGAAAGCGAGACCTGAGAAAAGGAGATTACAACCAAAAATTTTGAATGTGGTATTATTGAAATAGACAGGGAAAAACCATTATGTAGATACTGAGCGAATGAGAAGCGACGGCGCGGCGACTGCTAGCAGTGAGCGCGCAGACACCGCGCCGACCGCTCGTCTATAACTTGCGGCCAGCGAGGCGTCAACTACCGAGCAGTCTGACGGCGGTAAACTCGCTGGAAGCGAGCTGTCTGCTAATTTATGATGCCAATGTAAATTATAGGTATCTTAAGAGCAATATTTAAAGCCCTTATTTGAATGATATTCCTTTTGCTGCGTGGGAGCAGAGTCGTGTAAGTGAGCTATAACCTTTATGATTTCACAGTAACGCGGTGTATGCGTCGCGCGCCCGCGACGCTAACGCAGCGTATGTATTTACACTTGCACTGACGCCGCATCAAAACGACGGGTTCCGTAGCAGCAAGTAACATAATATGCAGTGGGGTGCTCATATTAGAACTCTCTCAGATAGATTAAGCTCAGCGGCATATGCAGTAAGAAAAATAAGGCAGTTGACAGATGTTGCCACAGCTGGGTTAGTTTACTATGCCTATTTCCACAGTATACTTATGTCTTATGACATTTTACTGTGGGGATCTGCAGCTGATGTAGACTCGATTTTCGTATTGCAAAAGAGAGCAATCAGGGCTATTTATAAAATCGCGAGTCCCTCAGAAATAAATTCAAAGAAATCGATATATTGACACTGCCTTCTCTTTATATCTTAAAAAGTATTTTGTATGTCCGTAAAAACCTAGGACTTTTCAAAATTAGACGCGATGACCATAACATAAATACTCGTAGTAAACACGAAATTATATATTCGTCGCTTCATTCTTCAGATATCGTTTATTTACAAAGTAGTCCCTCTATCCTACGGGCAACCTTCGCACGATTTTAGAGTTTTTTTTTTTTTCTTTGACATTACTGTCGTCTGTCATATTCTTCATTCCTTTTTCGTGCGGGGCAACGAACGATTGATAAAAATGCCGAAACGTAATGCCCAAAAGAAATACAAGAACAAGATTAGAAAACTAGAAAAAAAGAATAAAAAGACAGAATGGCGTTGTATACGACAACCATTAGATTCATCGGAGGATGAAAACATTGGAGGTTAGTTGAAACTCTATTAATAAGTGTTACAAAAGATTCAAAGCTAAATCGTGATTGACTGCGAGTCAGACTATTCATGTATAAAAAATGTGTCATCTTGAGAAGATATGCAACATTGTTCGCCTGACATTAGCCGCAAAAAAAAAAAAAAAAAAAAAAAGTGATACACATTAATAATTGCTACAAAATATTCACAGTTAAATCGGGATTGACTGCGAGTCAATTGCGACAACATAATTAGCTGCGAGCTAATTATGGGTCATATTCCTATGACTATTCATGTATAAAAATGTGTCATCTTGAGTAAATATGCACATTAATTAACTAAATACTATTAGCCGCGAAAATGTGTTACACATTATTAAGTGCTACAAAATACTCATATTATATCGGAGTTGACTACGAGTCAACCGCGATAACCCAAAACACCCAAAGATTGACTTGTAGAGAATGCCTTGTGGCATTAAATCCGCCTATGTACCACTATTGTACATGAAGTTTAAATAAATAAATAACATAATTAGCTTCAAGCTAATTATGGGTCATGTTCTATGACTATTCATGTAGAAAAAAATTGTCATTTTGAGTAAATATGCACATTAACTACAAACTGTTGTCTGCGAGACATTAGCCGCGAAAAACGCGTTGCACATAAATCATCCTGCCAATTTGTTCGCTTAAGGATCGCATCGTATGCATATCGCCTGCAAATGTGAGCGAGGTCGAGCTCCGGGAGCCACAGAACGGTCCGCTAAACCTTCAATATGAAGAAGACCAACCAGTGGTGGTCAAAGATACACAGGTTAACCCAGATCTCGTGGACCTCGTGGAAGTGGCTCAAGTTTGGGACCTGGAGCTATTGTCTCCGTTTGGTTCCTCAACGTTCAGTACACCAGACTTAGGGGTAAAAATCTACGAAAGATTAACTCTCCCTATTTAAAAAAGGATTAGACAAAGAGGAGAAAGATAGACTCCTAAAAGAACACTCTATACTCGCCAATTGCAGACTATTGCGAGCTCCAACGTTGAACGTGGAGATCTCAGCTGCAGTGTCAGACATAGTCAGAGGCAGAGACAAAAAATTACTTGGTTTACAACAACAACTGGGAAATGGTAACGCAGCAATAAATACATCAATGGACAATCTGCTCAAGTCAGACAATAAAGTCATTACTTTAAAATACTTAGCGACAGTTGTCGCTTGTTATCAGATCTACATTACTGTTTGTCCAAAGGCAGAATAAAATTAATAGCTTCGAGCCTAAAAAAGAAAGTGCCTTTCAGAACGTGATGATAGGGATATGGGAACTCATTATCTGAAAAGATAAAAGCCAGCAAGGCTATCGAAATGCAAGGGTATCTATCAGATACGAAAAACTGTACCAAATTAGAAAAATTATATTCCGTAGTCGTCAATTACTCTCCCTGGCCTCTAGGGAAAGTGGCAAGGACCTCCTCGCTACCCGCCGTTCAAAGGGGGGGGGGAGGGAGGACAGAGGAGACTACTAGTGACGCCACGTCGGTCATACTCATGGCAGTGTCATCCGCAAACGAAGAGCCCTTACATATCAAAGATAGTACAACAAAAATGTCTAAGGTATATGCTGGTAGAATACAATTCTTCCTCAGTTTATGGTCTTGCGTAACCAAGAACACTATTGACCTATCATGGATAGAACATGGTTTAAAAATTTCCTTGTGTACTCAAGTGACTCAGTAAAGTTCGATAGTGATATCTATCGAACTTTACTTATGATGAAGCTCGAGATATGCAGATAGCAATTAAAAAGTTATTAGAATTAGGCACATGGCATGCAACGTGATATGGCCATCACGTTGCATGCCATGTCATGATCAGTATCGTCAAAGATCTTTTAACCCCTAAGGCTGGCGGAACTAAGTGATTTATTTTGACCCTAAAATCATTTTATAAATTTGTTAAAAGTACACATTTTAAAATGGAGGATCATATAACAACAGCTAAATTAATCCCCCAAGGTGGTTTTTTAGCAACAAGCGACCTAAAAGAGGTCTTTTATTGATTTCTATATCCGAACCTGACAGAAAATACTTAAGATTTCATTTTCAAAATCCTGATTCTAAAAAGTTAGACTCTACTAGAACTGGTATGTACAGTTCACTGCCTAACGGCTTAACTGTGGCGCCCAGAATATTTACAAAAGTCATGAAAGAAGTTATAGCCTATCTTCGAAAACAGGGATATAAATTTATTATATAATTAGATGATACATAATGTATTTACAATGATTACGATAAGTGTGCTCATAATGTACGTAAAACATTGAAACTTTTGGAACGTTTAGGTCTCGTCATCAGTTATGTTAAAAATTCATTGAAACCATATAAGACTGTAAATTTTTTGGATTCCTGTATAATATGTCCCTGTCGTTATCTCCCGATAAACGTAACAGCATTAAACAGCTGGTGAAGTAAGTTCTCGGGGGTGCTTAGATGTACAATTCGCGAGTTCCAGACGCAGCCTGCCCAGCAGCTCGATATGGTTCCCTTTATACAAAATTGTTGGAACACCAAACATTCCTAGCGTTACAACATCACTATAATAATTATGAACATAAAATTATTATTTCCGAGACAGTCCTTGATGAAAGTTACAAAAAAGAAATACACACAGACTCGTCTAGAACAGGTTGGGGTGCCGTATGTTGTGGCGTTGAAGCCACGGTGTTACGCCTAGTACATTGAAAGTCATAGAAATTGATCACAACTCCTGCTAGTGTTTCTAGACATTTTAGTTGTCCTGGTCTGACCTGACCTGACCTCTTTGTGTCTCAAAATAATGTCAAATGTGGCTCATTTGTTTCTTGGAAACAAGAACCAGATGCATACTCCGTAGAAGCATTTACTGGAAATCTCAATATATCTACGCGTTCCCGCCATTTACTCTGATATTAAAATGTTTGCGCAAGATTATTGAAGACGGTGCCAAGGAAATTTTAGTTTTTCCTTATTGGCCCACCCAGCCATGGAACCCACTTTTACAGGGTATACTCGACTCACATACTCTTTATTTGAACCCTAGCAAATCTCTTCTTCAGTCTCATCAAGGAGCACCATCCCCTGCACGCCAAGCCCACCCTGGGTCAGTGCTGGGCACGCCACAATCATGGCGGTAAGTCCCCTCTTTGAGGCGTGGCTGGAAAGACCTCACGGCGTCCTTACCTTTCGCATGACGCAGGTCCTCACCGGACATGGTTCGTTCGGGAGTTTCCTGCACCGGATTCATGCGGAAGTGACGCCCGGGTGTCGCCACTGTGCGGAACGCCCGGAGGACACGGTGGAGCACACGGTCGAGGTGTGCCCTGCTTGGGCGGAGCATCGCCGTGCCCTCGTGGGGGCGATCGGCGGCGGAGACCTCTCGCGCCGGGCCTTGGTTGAGGCCATGGTCCGGAGCGAGGAGGAGTGGCAGGCGGTCGCCGACTTCTGCGAAGCAGTAATGCTCGCAAAGGAGGAGGCCGAACGCATCAGGCAACGGCGTTATCGCCGCCGCCGCCGCAACCGGGATTCTGATCCCGATTTCCGGCCACCGTAGGCGCGGGCTTGCGGACAGTGAGCAATGGGTAGCTCACTGTCCGGCCGTCCGGTAACTTTCCGGACCAAGCCCAAGTCGTCGACGGCGCGCACTGTTCCCGCGCGCCTCAAGGAGTTGTCAGCAACAGCAGGGACCCAGCCGGGTCGAAGCCTACTGGGGCCAGGGTTATCCGAAAGGGCGCTCAAGCCCCGGTGTGAAGGCTAGAAGGAACGGGGTGGGTCTTTTAGTCAGTAAGAGTCTGACACTATCTCCCGCTCCGCCCAAGAGCGGGGGATGTCAATGCATGATTTTTTCCCACCATAAAAAAAAAAAAAAAAAAAAAAAAAAAAAAAAGCCCACCCTGGGTGTTGCGAGGCTTTGCAGACAGCGTCCACACGCTAGGGAACGCCACTCGACTCACTAAATCTAACGATGGCTTCTCTTGCTAACAATACGATCAAACAGTATAGCGTCGCACCAAAAATCCGGTGGCAGTTTTGTTCCTCACATAACATTGACTTTTTTAATAGTTCAAAAACAGTCCTTCTTTTCTTAACTGATAAATTTAACAAAGGCTGTTCATATGGTGTAGGTTCCGATGATTGTATAAAACGGTTACTGAAAGGAACTTATAAACTTAAGCCCAATAAACCACAGTATACCCCAACACCTCACATTTAGAACTTAATCAGGTATCTAAATGGTACCTCTTAATTCGGAACTCAGTGTCGTAAAAAATACCAAAACATTAGTTATTTTATTAGCTCTCTGCGCAGCGCAGCCCGTTGAATAAACCTTTTGTTTAATAAAGTTAGAAATGATTTCGATCGAGGGATCAAGCGGAGTTAAAATAGCCATAGCTGATATTATAAAAACCTCCGCTCCCGGACACCAGTCGGTTCTATTCCTATCATTTTTTCATGAACATATAAATGTATGATCTGCTTCAGTCCTCAAAGATTATATTTTTGTTAGCAAAAACGTGAGGACAAGCAACGTAGGGAATGTAAAATAAATGAATGAATTTAACTGATAAAAAACCTCACCATCTCTATCAGTCGATAGATTAAGCATGTGCCATCCGAGAGTGGTGTGGATGTGAGCACGTTTAGCGCGCACAGCACGCGACACACCGCCATTTCGGCCGTGTACGCTACTAGACTTAGTGTGAACATTATTAGGAAGACAGCTGGCTGGACCAGTTTGTCTTTAGTTTTTGATAAATCTTATGACAGACCGATCATAAACAATGATGATATTGCAAACGCGGTTGTATTCCAAGGAATAAATTAATTAAGTTAATGATGTCAAACTAAGATTATAATTAAGTTATTAAAATCACAGTTGATTTTATTAGAATTAAAAGTCCAGTTCAATTATAATCACACGTTTCGTTTTTTCACAAAATAAAATATACATTAACTGAACAAAACTTGTGTCTCTAAAAATCTACTTTGTAAATAAACGATATCTGAAGAATGAAGCGACGAATATATAGTAGATGATCAAACGAGCTTCCTGAAGAGAAGTTCGATCATTATTATATGAGTCGCTTCATTCGAAGATATAGGATCCCTCCTCTCCCGTCATAAACTCACATCTCATAAATTTCTGTGATTTTAACCCCAACAAGTTTTGTTTACAATAAGTCTCTAAAAGAATGAAGAATATGACAGACGACAGTAATGTCAAAGAAAAAAAAAAAACTCTAAAATCGTGCGAAGGTTGCCCGTAGGATAGAGGGACTACTTTGTAAATAAACGATATCTTCGAATGAAGCGACTCATATAATAATGATCGAACTTCTCTTCAGGAAGCTCGTTTGATCATCTATTATATTGCCCCAATGGAGATTAGCCAAGACCAGTAAGTCATTTTTAGTAAATAGCATACGCTTTTATAACAAGCTACCAAAAGCGGTGACTGAACTTAGCGAAGGAAAGTTCAAAACCCATATTAAGCGTGTCTTAACCAAAAAAGCATATTACAAGATTAAAGACTATGTCGAAGATACGCTTGTTTGGCAATGACTGCCTCTGCACTTGTGGCCCCCTGGTAACTCATAATATTGTGCGAATGTATCTATTAACTGCTCCATCTTTTTTGTAACATATTTTTTTTTCTCTAACACATTGCTTTTGAAAATTTTTTTTTTTTAATATTATCTGACTCCAACCACATTAAATTCGTTAGTTTTTCTTTTTTTGGTTGTTAACATCTCATTTACTGACAGTTGTAATTATTATTATATTTTCTACCTTTTTTTTATATAGCTATAAATGGAATAACACTGTAGACTCCACGAATTCTTAGATTACTTCATATTTTGACTCACTTTTTTTAAATGATTATTTTTATTTATTTATTTAACAATAATTCATATACACACTTAACTTATATAAGAAAAGAAGACAGAAACAGAAAAATAGGTACATAGGTGGTGTTTTATTGTGCTTTTGAGTACAATATAGACCGGTTTACACTGTTCTTAAATAATACCTTTTAATACTGTTATATGGAAATATTGTAAGTAGGTACAACCATTTTTTTTTAAAAGAGTAACCATTTTGTTTCTTGCCGGTTCTTCTCCATAGGAAACGACCAATTTTGAACCGTGCACTAGCTTCTAACGTTTATAAGTGCCCATGTAGGCCTATGTGAAATAAAAAACTTTTGACTTTGACTTTGAATATAAAAGTTCTTGTAGTTCGTTGTAACTTTGATCGATGTTTTAATAATAGTTTTTACGATTTATGACATGTTAAAAAAAACTACTTACTAGATCTTGTTCAAACCTTTTCGGTGGAAGTTTGCATGGTAATGTAGATCATATAATTATTTTAGTATTATCATTATCTTATTTTAGAAGTTACACACAATTTACCACTTTAGAAGTGTCTCTCGCGCAAACTATTCAGTTTAGAAAAAAAATATATTGAAACCTCTATATCATTTTCGAAGACCTATCCATAGATACCTTACACGTATTATATATAGGGTTTGATGAGAAAAAAAAAATGAGTTTCAGTTCTAGGCATGGGGAACCCCCAAAAATTTTTTTTTCTGTTTTTGTATGAAAAACTTAATGCGGTTCACAGAATACATCTACTTACCAAGTTTCAACAGTATAGTAGTTCTTAGGTTCGGAAAAAAGTGGCTGGGACATACGGACGGACGGACAGAAGCACAGACTGACAGACATGACGAATCCGAAGGGTTCCGTTTTTTGCCATTTGGCTACGAAACCCTAAGAAAAGCCGGTCTAAAAAGAAAGTGTTAATGGATATTATGGCGTGAAGTTTACGATATTTGAAAGAATTGCAGGATTATCGAAATGGAGCCTAGCGTCGTATACTTTATTAAAAAATATATTTTATAGTTTCCAAAACAAAAATGAACAAAATTATAAAGCAATAGTTTTTTTTTATTATTCTTTATTTTTTATCAAAGAACATGTCAGCCCCATCGTCATCTAAAATAAGTTTACAATAACAACTTAATAATCATCGTGGGAATTGTAATAGAATAAGTACGTGTAGGTAATGTATGTATTTTATATTTTGCCTGAGTGTTCTTATACAGGGTTACCCTGGTAGGACTAAAATGCATCAAATTAAGACACCAACAGCCTTATTCTAAACGCGATCTAAATGTCGTGTTGTTCCTGGATTATACAGCAAGTCATTTTTATCACCTTCCAAATTTTTTTTGAGTATTAGGTTTCATTTAAACATTCCATTTTTGAAATAAAAAAGGTAGGTAAAATTTTGAAAAAAAAAAAAATGATACTTTACGTAATTTCAAATTTGCGTGGTAACCTAGCAACGAGCGAGCGAGGTGATGCGAGAAAGAGATAGGTAGACAGCATGGCAGCGTGCACCGCCCGCGCGCTTAAATCTGATTCGCTTTTTAGTTCATGCTACGCTAGCGCATGCGGCGGACGTGCGTGTTCCCGCGATCCCGTGCGCCGCTCTGCGCCCGCGAGCCGTCACGGCGCCGCGCGCAGACCGGCATCGACACCATGTACTCAAATCGCGAGTATTGTGAAAAGACGCGTAGTTAAGTTCATGGAGGTCCAGCCCCTCTAGCCAAGTCTATCGTGTCGAATTCCGTTCTCCAATCGGTAACGCTTCGGTGTCAGCAATTGTAGAAAACGATAAGTGGGTAGCCATGTTAACGCGGCTGAGTCGGCCGCTCGATCTACAATGTGGCGTTTGTTTATCAAAGGATGTAGCGTTAAACGTTGTAGTAATTCATTCTATCATTTTGAACGATGTGAACTTGGCTACGAATTTTCTATAAGTATGTTTCGCCCACGTGAATTAACGATGAGATGATGTCATTCCCATACATTTGATTACTTTTCGACAACGTTAACGATTGCAGAATATCAACTTGGCTAGGGGTGCTGTTCCTTTGTCACAACGGTCACCCGAACTCGTGACCTCGACCTTGAGATGAATTTTATCCTTGGGAGCAAAATAAAACGACTCCTGATGTCGCAGAGACTCAAACTATCGTGGACTTGAAACTTTGAATTGAATCAAAAGTGAAAAAACGGCCAAGTGCGAGTCGAACTCGCCCATGGAGGGTTCCGTAGAAGCAAGTAACATAATATAAAAGTTCTTGGAGTTCGTTGTAACTTTGATCGATGTTTTAATAATAGTGTATTTTTATATTTGTGACATGACGTATTAAATAAAAAACTACTTACTAGATCTCATTCAAACCAATTTTCGTTGGTAGTTTGCATGGTAATATACATCATATATTTTTTTTAGATTTATCATTCTCTTATTTTAGAAGTTACGGGGGGGCCACATTTTACCAATTTGGAAGTGTCTACGTGAGAACTATTAGATTTAGAAAAAAATGATATAAGAAACCACAATATTATTTTTGAAGACCTATCCATAGATACCTACCCCACACATATGCATTTGATGAAAAAAAAATTTCAGTTCTAAGTATGGGGACCCCCAAAATTTATTGCTTTTTTTTTCTATTTTTGTGTAAAAATCTTAATGCGGTTCACAGAATACATCTACTGACTATGTTTCAACAGTATAGCTCTTATAGTTCGGAAAAAACCGGCCAAGAGCGTATCGGGCCACGCTCAGTATAGGGTTGCGTAGTTTCCCGTCTGTCACAATAAGTGTTCCCACTTAAGAGTTTAAAAAAAGTCTAATTGTTACGTTAACATACTAAGTACGGAACTCTAATAAATACCTACGGAACCCTAAGAACGGACCCACAAAGGACGGTGATAACTAAAACAGTATGCAAGTAGTAGAACAGCGATTGTGCACTCGTAAAATTACGAATATATTTAAGAAGCAACGATTTTTTACTACGGTAGGTCATGAAAGTTATTACGCAACGCCATCTATCGAACCATTTATGAACTTGTTTTTATCTTAACATTTTGATAGATGGCGTTAAAAATGAATTTTCATTTTGTTCTAAATTGCTTTAGCATGTTTCTGATAGAAGTTTTATGTAGTTATAAATGCCAAGGAGAGGCCAACCGAACAATTCGATAATACCCGACCCCATCAACTCCTAACAGCGCGAACGCCAAATAGTCCAGCGCCATCTCTCGGGGAATTGGGTTGTTAATTAATACATAGGTACCACAAGAAGTTTTCGGTGGTAATTTTGGATTGCGAAAACCGATTTTAATAATTCTTTTTTTGTTTGAAAGAAGATACGTTCAGGATAATAATTAATAAAATATGTAAACGAAGTTAAAAAAAATGCTTGCATATACGATTATACTACAAACTTAGTCCAGAAATTATTTTGTAGAACCTATTTGTCTTTTTTGTACAAAAACTGTTCCTTTTCATCAATTTCAAAATAATTTTCCTAGAAAGTCCTTATAAAGTTCTACTTGTCAGATTTTTTTCATATTTTCTAAACTTATGGTTCAAAAGTTAGAGAAGGGCATTTTTTTTACTTTTGGAGCGATTATTTCCGAAATTATTGACATTATCAAAAATTGATTTTAGTAAACCCCTATTCATTTTTAAATACCTATCCAACAATATATCACACGTTAGGGTTGAAATTAAAAAAAAAATCACTTTCCACTTTACATATAGGGGGGCTGCTACCCTAATAAAAATATTTTTTCCAATTTTTATTTTACCACTTTGTCGGCGTGATTGATATACATATTGGTACCAAATTTCAGCTTTCTAGTGCTAATGGTCACAGAGATTAAGCGAGGACGGACAGACAGACAGACAGACGGACAGACAGACATGGCGAAACTATAAGGGTTCCTAGTTGACTACGGAACCCTAAAAAAGTGGCTGTGACATACGGACGGACGGACAGACAGACAAACAGACAGATATGACGAATCTATAAGGGTTCCGTTTTTTGCCATTTGGCTACGGAACCCTAAAAATGACCTTTAGTGTAATGGAACCGATAAAGAAGACGAGAAATGGCGAACGGAAGTTCATACTCTCACAGATATGAAGATGAACATAGTTATGTGACTACGATAATACAAATAAATGAATGGTTTTGAGTAGGTATTTTGAAAATGGTATCATCGAAGTGACCTGATGAAGATGGACCCGGAAGATAGGCACCGGAATCCCGTAATTAATCAATGTATCCTAGCCGTGTTTGGGCTTATTAGATTTGTCATGAGATGCACTTTGGCTATAAGGTACTATCGAACTGATCTGATGATGGAGCCGGAAGGTAGACACGGGAACTTCATAATAAAACAATGTATCCTAGCAGGGTTTAAATTAATTGGAATTGTCATGAGTAAAAGGTACTCTGGCTGTAAGTGTATTGCAACTAAAAAGTGTAAAATAAAAAACATTTTACAAAAAATAAATAACCGACTTCACTTAAAAAAAAACACTAAAACCATCAAAATAATTTTAATTTCGGAAGTGGTTGTTAAATAAGGAACAAACAATATCGAGAAACACCGGCTTCCGAAATTAAAATTATTTCGATGGTTTTAGTGTTTTTTTTTTAGTGAAGTCGGTTATTTATTTATTTTTTTGTAAAAAGATTTTGACGTGACAGGGTCGATTTCAAATTTCGAATTAAAATGATACTTTTTTGTTTGATTTCTTAAATACTCGTTTTTTGGATTATTATTGGTATAATCTCAATATATGAGGTTATATTAACATAAGTTAAATAAAATATTAATGATTTTTTAATGAAAACTATTAAAAAATTGAAATCAGAGTGACACGAATGAGTGATGTTGGTTCACTAATGAAATCATCTAAAACACGAATGAGATTAGATGCCTACTAATGACAATTAAAAAAAAAAACAAATAAAACCACACATTTTAATAATTTTGCGATGTACTATCACAAAATTAAAATAAAACTAACCCAAATGGATTAAATCAGTTTAATGTCTCATAACAATCTTAAAAATATTATTTGGATGCATATAATTTTTCAGTCTTCTTGAAGGAACTTTAAGGTTAAAATTTAATATAATCTTCAAACAATTATATAACAACTAATCACAGTCTACACAGATAAACTAAAATTAAAAACAGTAGTTTTCTTTAAACTTAAAAGTACTCAAGTATTGATTCAATTCCTTTGATTGTCTTCCATATTGCAATCAATATTTTTATATTAATCTATCTTGATTGCTGATTTTGGTCTTGTTTTTCTTTGGTTTTAATCATTATTTATATAAAATATTCTTCTTGATTTCTGCTTCTGCTTTCCTTAATTATGTCTTCACCTGTCTTAATCGTTCATTCAATCTTTGGATGCTTGTTGTTGATTCAAGAACGTAAGAAATTCTTGTTGATGTGGATGCCCAGATCCAGACGCCATTGCTTCTGTTTGAGTTACCATGAATGACTGATTTTCCCAAGTACCTTTAACTCTAGCAAGTGCTGTAACATTCTGCTCTCTGCGAATTCGAGAAGTTGGAGCTTCATTGGGCTTATTGGCGTGTTTAATGGTGATATCTCTCAATATTTTAATCTTCTTATTAGGAGGTATGATTTTAACATTACCGACTTCTGTATCTATTGCACTTTTGTAAATTTTATGCAATTGCATGTGCTTGTCGTGCTTACAAATGGTGTCAACACATTCGTAACAACTCAATTTTCTAAACTCAAGGAATTCCGATTCAGAGTTCCAAAGCACCTGGTGGACTAACATAGTTCCTTTAAAAGGAGCTATGTTTTTTGGGAGATGAATTTCTTTTTCTCTAATCTCATGTTCTTCTACAACCCTGATCTCGACATTTTTTATATTTTCTCGCACAATACCAATAAATGTTGAGAAGTCACCCACATCACGCCCGCATTTTACTTGGTAGTCAGCCGTCCTTTTAACTACGGCGCCAACACCATCCGGAGCACCTTTACCGTGGCCGGCTTCCTGATAGTTCCAAGTTACTGACTTTAATGATGAGAAGACATTTTGCAGCTGTGTCATAATGTAAAATATAAACTTGTTGCGATATTGACTCGAAGGGCTATCTGTTAGTATATGGACAGTAGTAATATTTTCAGATTTTTCATATACAAACTCCAGTGCTTTTTCCAAATGAGCCCACACTGCCGGTGCATCGTGGCGAGTGCAATTACTAACTGTGCATAAAGAATAGTTAATGATTTCCCTTCCCTTTTTAATATAAATTACTACAGTGTGCAAAGAAACCTGGCCACGACTACCTCCAAAGTGCAAGCTTTGTACTTCTTCAGCGAATTTATAGCTATAATTTTCTGAAAAGTCCATGTGGACTAAAGTTTCGTAATCATTCAGGGTTTTTTTTAGCTCTGTTATAATTTGGTATTGGTTGATAATATTCGCAGTATGTGAAAAGAATTTAGGAAGAGATTCCTCTAGTTTTAATATCAGATTTCTTATATGTGTTGTGCGTTTAAACTTCTTAGTGATGTTAATTTCTTTTTGTCCCACTTTTTTCTTATCCCTACCCCACTCATAGTATTCTATTTCTTGATCGTTACTGAATTCGTTGTATGGTATGACTTTATTTTTACAAATTTGACATTTACGAGAAACACATTTAAGGTTATATTTGTCACAACACAAGATATCCAACATCTTTTGGAAGTTAGTTATATCAACTATCCCTTTTTTCTTCAAACTCGAGATTAAAAGATCCATATTTGTGTGAACTGTACAACCACAAGTATCTCGGTCATCTCTAGGAAGGTAAACCCAAAATGGACGTAGTCGTGCAAATGTAACATAGCTTATTCGAATGTTTGGATTTTCTTCCATAAACTTTTTGTGTAATTTTTTTACAGAGTCCAATAAATACCGCTTTTGTTTCGTAACTCCAAACTTTTTAACACACTGTTTTTTACCGGCAGTGTTCCGACTATTAATATCATCTTCATAAAATCGTTCCACTAACTCTTGGATACTTTTGCCTCCTTCTAAAATCTTCTTTTGTAAACGGCTGCGTAGGCACTTCCTATAGAGGTCATAATTTCGTTTTGGACATATAATATTCGACATAGTGTTTTCTTCTGTAGCTTCATTTATGCCTGTCTTTTCACTATCCGCATTTTCTTTTTCTCGATTATTTTTCATAGTATTAATTTTTCGCAATAGAACTCTGCACCTGTATTGGTATTTTTTAATCAAACAAGACATTTCTTTCCTTTCCAAGAGGTGCTTTCGTTTTAAAGCTTTAATTTTGTTCAACAAGACTTTATTTTTTAACTTATTTTGTCGTTCTGTATCAGGTGCATCCAATGGGTCGCCAATTTTATCATCAGCTGTAGAATCTATTTCAGTTCTTTGTGGGACAATCACTTCTTGTATCTTTTTCTCTTTTAATTTCTTCTCATGATAACGTTTGGAATTTTCCCTCCACTTTTTCCGTTGTAGTCTTTGCTCTCTTGGAGACATTTGGTTAATATTTTTCACCTTCTTACTCTCCTTTCGTTTTAGATAAGCTTCTCTTTTTTTAGCTCTTTCAGCGGCATATTTTTCTGGATCGTTTTTAATTTGTTTGTATTTTTCTCTCCTTGCTATTCTTCTTCTTTCTAACTCTTCTTCACTCATCCTTTTCTTATTCGGCATA
The DNA here is from genome assembly GCA_929112965.1 of Mythimna albipuncta. NCBI lineage: Eukaryota > Metazoa > Arthropoda > Insecta > Lepidoptera > Noctuidae > Mythimna > Mythimna albipuncta. The sequence continues at coordinate 181,873 of OV815969.1, read as the reverse complement.
ATGTCCTAAAAAAATAATTTAATAAATAATGTAATAATAATAACAGCCCTACCTTAATTACCAACCCTAGCTTGATTACACCAAGCAACATTCGAACTCGAAACATAAACACCGATAGTAATTTATAGCAAATTTCATGTAAACGTAACTATTGATTTTCATCACTTCACACACAAAAAAGGAGAATTAAAAAAAAACAAATTGCCTGTGACGTAATTAGGCGGAATGCCTTAATTTTTTGTTAATGATTCGTTATTATAAAATTTCATTAGTGTTACATTCAATATCATTAGTGTTACTTGAAAAATTGACACAAATGACAGTAACACTAATGATATTTGGAACAAACATAAAATTTTTAAGCTTGTAGAACTTTCTAGATGGCAATCGAATACATTTAAAATATCCATGTTCTTGTTAGCTATAAGAAACACTATGTTATAAAAATATGATTACAATACCTTTTGCAATTATAGTAAAGAGATGAATGAGTCGAGTTTCGTCCACGGCACTGAAATCGGTAGAGATGTGAATATCTCGCAAAAAATACGAAACGCACCACCGCTCTGAATAAACGCTGCAAGGCCACTGACGATGTGTCGGCGGGTGGGGAGAGGCGGGGGCCCGGGAGCTCCGCGGATTTAATATTATAACGGTATTAACTTACGCTACACTAATGATAGATAAACCATGATGAATGTTTAAAACACTAGGATAAGAGTATTCTATTCTTCTCAAAGGAAAAATTTATACTATTTTTGAATGCTTGCACATCATCATGATATGAAGTATTAAATAAATAGAATTTCTATGAGTAACTTCGTTTTTATTCGACTTTATTTCAACGTAAACGGAAAATGAGTAATATCTTCCTAAGGGACTTAATGTTATAGTTTTAGTTTTCTCGCAAATGGCATACTTGTGGGTGTTTTTTTTGTTTTAGAACGTAAAAAGGTAAATGAAGACTATAATATAAAAAAAAAAAAAACAAAAACAATCGCAAAAAAAAATTAAGTTATTAGAGATGACAACATTTTTAGCTCTCTTTGAAATCGACCCGACAACGTCTTATAAATTGGTTTGCCGGGTGACACTTCAAGAAACTGCGTTACGCTCCGCTCACGTTATGCGCTCACAATGAGAGCGAGTGAGAGGCACGCGTCCCTTCCACTCGGGCATGGTTAGCCCGCCTAAGAGCGAGAGAGACAGACATAAAAAGTGATTACTATTATTTCATCCTTCTTCCTACTATACGAATGAATATTAACATTAAAATTATTTTACCACTCAAAGTCGTTGTCACGTAAAACTTTCGCCCGTATACCGACTTTACAGGCAACCAATTTTTTTTATTGATATTGACTTTCTAAAATGTTGTATAATGTCCTAATGAGGGTAAATAAGTTAGTTTTTGAGTTTTATGAAAACTATTTTTATTGATGTATTATTTTTAATATATTGTTGATTTTTATTCAATTTGTTTTTGGAACTTTGGTTTTCTATTTAGTCAATCACTAGTAAATGTAAAATAAATGGCTTTTGCACAGCATATCGATGTTGTGTACTGTTATTGTGTGTAATACACGCTGTTTTTTATGTAAGTAGATAAGGTTTATAATTGACTGTGTGGTATAGTCTGATTTTTTGCGGATGTATGCGCGTTATTCCTGTACCTACTGTAGTTGTGTCGGTAGTGGAAGGAGAAACTGGACACACCGTGTTCCGATGCATTTTTAACTACTTAACATATACCCTTCAGACAAAGTTAAATAACTTATAGCCACAGTGCATCTCATAACGATTCTAATAATACCAAACACGGTAAGACACATTAATTAATTTTTTTTCCTTCTGGCTGCATCATCAGATCAGTACGATACATCCCCTTTTCTGACAGTCAGTCACCGACTACACGTATAAACAAAGCAACTTTACTTGTAACCACAGTTCTGCTGTAATTCTGTTCCATATCTTCGAAGTTCATAATCAGATCATAACAATTTTCTATGGAACCAACTTGGAAGCATAACCTTTCAATCAAAAAAGAATTTTCAAAATCGGTCCACGATTAACCGAGATATCGGTGAACATACATGAAAAAAAAAACACATTCAGCCGAACATAGAACCTCCTCCTTTTCGAAGTCGGTTAATAAAAGCAAGGTTTCTATTGTTATACTGTTTTTATTTTTTTTTAATTTTTGAGTAAATTATGAAGTGTCAAAATTCATGCATGCAAGTTCAAGCAAGGCAGTTGAGAGATTGTCATGCTCACTCAAATGTCTGGCTGATGGTGGCACGTGTTATTGGCTCATACAGCTCCCTTCAAAATGGTTGAGCTAAGTGGGGCTGATACATGGGTCATGCTCGTGAACGGGCGCCGTCAGTTGACACTGGTCATCTCTTAGCTGTTCTATTTTTGTTCAAATTATTATTTTTTAATTTTTATTACTTATCTTCACTCTGCTCACATAATAGAAGCAACAAGAAATATGTACCCGTAACTCCATATGATTTAAAATAGTGCCATGGAGTTTCTTGCATGTTCTTCTCAATAGAGATCTACACTTTGAAACATGTAATTTTGCTTCACTTGTTTGACTGAACGACATTTTGACAATTCAAAAGTGTGAAATAAAAAATATTTTACAAAAAAAAATAACCGACTTACTAAAAAAAACACTAAAATCATCAAAATAACTTTAATTTCGGAAGTTGGTGTTTCTATAATAGTTTTGCCTCTTCGTTATTTAACACCGACTTTCGAAATTAAAGTTATTTTGATGGTTTTAGTGTTTTTTAGTAAGTAGGTTATTTTTTTTGTAAAGTTTTTTGTTTCACATTTTTTAGTTGCAATACACTTACAGCCAGAATACCTTTTTCCACATGACAATTACAATTAACTCAAACCCTGCTAGGATACATGGTTTTATTATGAAGTTCCCGTGTCTACCTTTCGGCTCCATCATCATAAACAGATCAGTTCGATAGTACCTGATAGCCAAAGTGCATCTCATGACAATTCTAATAAGCCCAAACACGGCTAGGACACATCGATTAATTACGGTGTTCCGGTGCCTATCTTCCGGCTTCATCATCATCATCAGGTCACATCGAAGATACCATTTTCAACATACCTATTCAGAACTATTTATTTATTTGTAACTATGTTCATTAAGTGAGTTTATATATATGTTCATTAGAGCAGTGGTGACCAAATGGTAATAGCCCCGACTTACGCGTTGTAGGTCCCGGGTTCGAACCTAGCCAGGCGCATTACTTTGTGTAATTTATTTCATCACCACTGCTCTCAAAAACGGTGAAGGAAAACATCGTGAGGAAACGGCAACGGATGTTCATACTCACACAGATCTCTTAATGAACATCATCATCAACAGCCTTTTTAATGTTCCCACTGCTGGGACTCAGGCCTCCTCTCTAGGAGAGGGCATGGGCTGTAATCCACCACGCGGGCCAAGTGCGGATTGGTGGATGTAGTGATGGGCAAAGCACCGGGTTTACTCCCGGTACTTTGATAAATTGGGTTGTAAAAATGGTTTTTTTTTTTATTTATGCAAATACTTAATATTAAAAATCAGTTTTAAATTTTATTTTTATACATTCTTATGATCTACATTGTGGATAATTAAAGGAACCGTTACTTTAATTCAAGGGGACTGCAAGATACACAATATATTAGGGGATAGAAAGATCAATAATTATAAAAAAAAACCGGAAAAAGCGTGTCGGGCCACGCTCAGTGTAGGGTTCCGTAGTTTCCCGTTCGTCACAATAAGTGTACCCACTTATGAGTTTAATTCATTAAACCCCAAGCGAACGCCGCCGTTCGCGCACCTATTGTCTTTCAATTGTGTCTGTAATTATCACGATTGTAAGGCTAAAAAAATGAGAGTGAGTAATGTACTCGCCATTGTCATTAATGCCTAGTCCTCTCCATTCCAAAACCTTGAAGACATCCTTCATTGCAGCCGAGAATAGTTTCGGAGAAATGACGTCTCCCTGCCTTACACCTTGCTGCTAGAGGATAGGTTTCGATGTCCGATTTGGATGTCGGACTGTCATGGTGGCGTTTTTGTACAAACAAGAGACTGCAGTACAGCCCAGGTCTTCATCGAATCAAAGGCTTTCTCGTATCCACAAACGCTAAGCCCAGAGGCTGATTATACTCCTCAGTCTTCTGTATAAATTGCCGCAGCGTATGTATGTGGTCTACGGTGCTAAAGCCTTTTCGGAATTCGGCTTGTTCGGGAGCTTGGAAGTCGTCAAACCTGCGCGCGTGACGGTTCGTGATGACACTGGAAACGATGATAGTCTGGGGTATCTTCGATGAAATCAAGAATGGCTTCAAATGATTAAAACGCATTGACGTGCCATGCTTCTAGAATGGAAGTACGTACGGACGCCTAGCAAGTTCTAGAAAGGTCCGCCATAAGTACCTACCACAATTATTATTAAATGGGGTTTCGTAGGTAGGTACGTATGTAGTGTTAGACTAAAAAGTCGATGATTATGCGCATCCCTAATGGCGTCGCGCATGATCGTCCCCGCACTAGCATCTTGGACATTCGACTATGGAATTGCGCGCCCTTTTCACGTTGTTATACTTTTTAAATAGTTTGAAGTTGTAATTAAATGTATTATATATTATGTTAAAATAACGTTTATCTCTATTAGATTTCAGAAGTGGTACCTATGTTTCTCACGTGCGTAAATAGTGTTTGTGAAGTTTGAAAGTATCTAAAAGTGAATAGGTACCTACTTTGGCGAATTGATTTCAATAATTGTTGAAAAATCATTTGATGTGCTTAAAACTGCCTTTGAGTTCAGAAGTGCTGTGTTTATATTTTATACAGTTTCAAATGCGTTTTTTTAAATCAAATGTAAAACAAAGTGGATAATCTGACAAGTTTCGACGTGTTTGGTTTTGCTGGCGAACGTTTACTTGTTCGAGTTACTTGCTTGCTAATGCTCACTGGAAAGTGGTGTTGCTAGAATCTTGAGTGGCTTACAGAACAGCTTATTTTTTACATAAATTGGTTTGCATGAAGATCTGGGTGAGATCAGACCATTTAATACTAAGTTGACTTTTGACTGCAAATTAATGAAAGTGGTGTGTTGTGGTTTTATATGGGACACTAATTTTGTTGCAATTACACTTGCATGGCAAAACATCCATAGTGAAGCTTATAATTTTACTGGTTGAGGTGTGAAATTTGAATGATAGACACACTTAAACTTAATTTTCTTTGTTTATAAAAGTGAAAAGATATTGTTTAAGTTTTGAATTAACTATTGGTGCAGTGGTAGTGGTACTAATTAAGTAAACATACTTTAAATTTACATTTATTAACATGGGCTGTCACAAGAAGTCAGGAAGTAATAACCACATTGGAAAGTTTAGTCCGGGAGCTGCGGAAGAAAAATAGTTCTCACCGGGATAGCTCATTAGAAGTTGTAGAGCTTTCTACACTGACTGTTTATTATATGGGTTGAAATGATTTTATCCCAAAGTTTAAACATCTTCAGTTTCAATAGAACATTGGAAAGTATTTCAAAGATGATTGGGATGAACACACCTTGATTTGTATTTGCATATTAAACCTTTGTGGTTATGCCAACGGTTGGTATGAGCAACAAGCAGTATATGAGATGAGCTGAAGCAATTGGGAAGACAAACTTATTAAAGCTTTTCCATTATTTACAAAGAATAAGTTGGCTCAAATAAGAGAACTTGTAAATAAGACAAGGTTTCTTACTGGAAACTTATTGAGCTTTATTACAGTAAGCTTGGTATTGGTATTTTATGTCAGCTCAGTGATGATCTAATTACTCAGGCTATTATAGGTATACACTTGGTGATAAACTTTGAGAAGTTGTAGGTTTGTCAGCTTGTTGTCAAGATACCAAATCATTACTAAAATAGTTTTGCTAGTTTATGTATTCAGACAATGGTATCAATAACATACAAGTAAGGCCAGTACAAATAGAGTTGTCAATTGTTTTACATGTTGTCAATTGTTTTATATCTAGGATATAGGCTCTTTGTTTGCCACCGCTTAAAGAAAGATCAGATAATATTAAGTGACTAGCTGGGATAATAATATGTTGAGGCAACCTGTTAAAGAAAGAAAACTTAGACAGATTTTATTCTTTTTGCAAAATTAAGTTACAAATTGTAGAAGTCTGTGGGAAATGTTCTAGAGCAGGGTTACCAGATGAAACTGGTGTAAAGATTCAAACAGTTAACTAGCTCTAACTAATCATATTGAAAGTATTTTAAGACCATATTTATTAACAAGACTCCTACAAGTGCTTTTATTGATTTTGGTTTATCGTCATACAATAGACTAAAAAAGAAATTCTGTGTGATTAATTGAGTTAATCTGGTAATCAAAGCTTATTATGATATTCCGACTGTGTCACAAGTTACCGCTGCAACATTTTGATTATAGTAAAATTCTCTCTTTCTGGATGATATCCAGAAAGAGAGAATTTTACTTTGCAATGTAAAATTATGATTAGTTGTAAGATTATGATATTTTATTAAGGAAGCACCGTATATTATTGTGGTTAAGACTTCTATACATTCTAAAACGATAAAACAACTTGTGAGAGAGAGGAGAGAAAGAGAGACGCATGGCAAATATAAACTTGAAATATTGCCAAAGCTTGTAAAAAAAAAGGAGTAAAGATTATTTAGTAGTGTTTTGACTGCGTGGAACTTTGTAAAATTGATAAAGTTGTAAATTATAAACTGTACAGGATATTGTTTCACAAGACAGAGATTGTCTACCAAGTTGTTACTGGTAGTAGTGCTTAGCTTATTTGGAAAAGTTCATTAATTGATTGATGCAGTGGGTGTCAAATTAAAGTGCAACTAATCTTCATTTTTGGGGTTCCGGACCTCAAAAAGAAAAAAAAACTTGTTGTTTGTCTGTTTGTTAATAATCAAAACTGTTGAGTATCCTGATAATATGATAACTGAGAGTGGGGAAGTCTTCAACCCCACATAAATCAACTGTTATAGCAGAGCTCTACAGAAAATTCATGAATTTCAGTCATTCTTGGGTTTAGTAAGTTATTTTTGCGAAGTTTTAAACAGTTAAAGATGAACCATTAACTTTGTTGGAAAAAAAAGGGTAGTAGTGCCTTAAGTTGGGTAACAGACCATTGAGATGTTTTGACAGAATTAAAGATTTGTTATGTTAACCTTTAATCCTATTCACAATTTACAGCCCGAAATGTGAAACCCAAATTCACAGTGACTGCCAGGTCTCAGTGGTGTACTTTTCCAACATCAAGATGGTGGCGAGTGGAAAGTATGATGTCGGCTGCTGAAACTATGTATCACAATTTCGAATCTGAAGCGCTGGCTGTTGTTTTTGATTATCCAAAAGTTTAAAGTTATGTTTCAAGTTATGTTTATGTTTATAGTTCGCTGGTGACTTGACCTCCAGGAGTTTGAGTTTGATGTTGAGCATAGGCTAGGGAAGGCAATAACGTATGTTGACGCGGTAAGCCGGAATCCGGTATTTGCAAAGTCACATTAAAAAGAAAGGTTTTATAAATTCTTTCCAAAATGGTGACGAAGAGATACTCGAGTAAGAGATTAAAGCAATTAAAATAAGGCAGATGGTCGGCAAAGAGGTTTAAGGTGGTAAGAACTGCTTTGTCGAATTATTGAAAGAAACAAACTTAGTGTTACCCGAAAGCGCGCCTGTTAGCCGCGAAGTGGTTATGATAATAATGGAATTTTGGAGTTTGTAATGTGTTGCTATAAATAAGCTATATTAATTTCAAAGGTTGGTAAAAAGCGTTGGCAAGTATGTAATCAAATCTATTGGGTACCAGTTTACTAAAAGCGTACTGGGAAGTGAAGTAGGGATAAAACATCCTATATCCAGGGTGTCAGTTCTATTTGATGTCCTACACGCGAACCATTGTGGTTCTTTTTGTATAAGTAATGGTAAGACTTACGTTTTTTACAATTATTGATGGTTTTACGAAATTTGTGTGGCTTGAGGTTGTGGCAGGCATGAGTGCCAAAGGTTTTATTGCTGCTCTTAATAAATTAAGCTAAGTATGGTTTTCCGATGGGAATGGCGAGTGATAGACGCACTTTTTTTATTTGAAAAGAATTCAAAAAGTAATGTGATAAACAGGGCACAAAGCATGTGTTAAATGCGATTGCCTTTCGAGGACGAACGGGCAAGTTGAGCACCATTTTAAGTTGTCTGACCGCTTACATGGGTGATGGTCAGAAAAGGTGAGCTGGTTATCTTCCTAAGGTAAGATGACCATTAGCCAAGGTACTGGGAAACCTCTATTAAAATTTTGAATGAATATTGACTTTTTGTCGAATTTCAGGGTTCATGTGACTTGGTGTTAAGGGCAGAGGCAACAACGAAAGTTTATGAAGGGCCAATATGATAAAGGTTGATGTGTATGTAACCAAACCATTTGCACTTGGTACTTTGGTTATGGTGGAGTGAAAGATTTTATGACCTGGTTGAACCAGTGGTGAATTGGTGCCTCGAATTGCGGGGCCTTACAAAGTTAAAGCTGTGTTGCCTAATGACCATAATGAAGTCACATGGGCCGACAGGGGCAAGAGGGCGTTAAAGGTATTGTCGCCCATGACAAGTTGGAACTGTGGCATGCAAGATGTGAGACTACCTACATCCTATGAGGATATTCAATGATTCCTGTGTTCTGTGAGGATATGGATATTACGGCTGAACCTTCGAAAATTAAAAAGAAATTTAAAATTGTGATTACTGTCTATATTCGCTTGCCGTCGGGGACTCCTGGTTGTATTTGCCTTGAGGCGCTGCTGATAATAATAATTGCCGTCTGGGGCTTAAGAATTTATCTGCCTACAGGGGCAAAATGTTGTAACCGCCGTTAGGGGCTGATGGTTACAACAGCTGTAACCGCCGGAAGGGGCTGATGGTTACAATAGCTGTAACCGCCGTCAGGGGCTGAGGGTTACAAGAGCCGTAACCGCCGTCAGGGGCTGTGGGTTACAAGAACTGTAACCGCCGTCAGGGGCTGAGGGTTACAAGAGCTGTAACCGCCGTCAGGGGCTGAGGGTTACAAGAACTGTAACTGCCGTAAGGGGTTGAGAGTTACTAAGGCTATAACCGCCGTTAGGGGCTGAAGGTTGTAAAATGTTGTGACTGCCGGGTGGGGCTGCGGGTTACAAAAGTAGTAATTGCCGTTAATGGATTATGCACTTGACTGCTTTCAGGTACCTGCCGTCGTGGGCCAAAGGTTCTAACTGCCGAGTGGGGCATGGTATTAAGCTGGTGATTTATTTTGGAAGTAATTGCGTTGAGAGGCTCGCCAAAACTGCCGTTACGGGCTGATGATACTAATTGCCGTTAAAGGCTGACGAAATTAATTACTGCTAGGGGCTTACGCACCTAATTGCCATCAGAACTTATAAGTGTTCATGCCGTAGGGGGGCAGATGTACCGATTGCCGAGTGAAGCATAGTAATGAATACTGCTGTAATGTGAACGTGGTTTTGTTTTGGAAATAATTGACTTGAGGGGCTTAACGAAATTGTCGTCAGGGCCTGTCATGTAATTACCGTATGGATTCATGAATGCCTTGCGCCTTGCGGGGCCTTTGTTTGCTTTTCAGGGCTCTATCACCTCAACTCTGCCGCAAGGGATCGCTGTGCGAAGATTACAACTGCTGCTTGGTAACGTATCGCAGGTTGCAGAGAACATTGAAGAATCACAGAATGTATGAGCTGTCGAGAATCCTTCGAGGACGAAGGATGGCAGGACGGCCGAACTGTTAGACTAAAAAGTCGATGATTATGCGCATCCCTAATGGCGTCGCGCATGATCGTCCCCGCACTAGCATCTTGGACATTCGAATATGGAATTGCGCGCCCTTTTCACGTTGTTATACTTTTTAAATAGTTTGAAGTTGTAATTAAATGTATTATATGTTAAAATAACGTTTATCTCCATTAGTAGATAAGGGAATTCGCACTTTCCGTTATTTAACAATAGAGTTGAAATTCGCGTAAAAGTGAGGGAGGTACACGTTTGTAATAAAAATGATTGTATCTAAAAAAAAAAAATACTTTAATATCAAATTCAAAGTTTTTTTATTACATAGCCTAGGTCCTGCTTTGAATCACATGGTGAGACCAAAAAAATGTAAATTATTAATTGAGTACTATGAATAAAGCGGATGTTTTCAAACTATACTTATTTCTAGTCATGACGCCTCTTTCTGTAGCAAAGAATTACCATTTGATGAAAGTGAAAGAAAGTAAGGTAGCTGGAATTGTAGCCCATTATGCAGTTTGCATTTGGTCAGGTCGAGAAAAAGCATAATTTAAATTTAGAATTAAAAAAGAACCCAAAAATTTGGGTGTTTATAGGGTATTTTCCCCAAGACACCCAGTATTTTCCCAACTGGGAATAAACCCGGGTGGGAGGATTGCCCATCTCTAGGTGGATGTCACATCTTCGAATTTTTGGTTCTACGACATGCGGTTTCCTCACTATGATTTCCTTCACCGTTTTGAAAGCAGTGGTGATGAAATAAATTACACAAAGTAATTCGCTTGGCCGGGTTTGAACCCGCAACCTACACTCGTAAGTCGGGGGCCATTACCACTCGGCCACCACTGCTAACCCTCCTTCCCCCTCCACCACTTAATCAATCTTATTATGTCAATAAGATTCGACAAGTACCCACATTAAGTACAAACAGCATCATTGCTGTAATCGAGGCATATCCATTTTCCAAGAGCTTTGTGTTGATTTAGATCAATCAGTCCTAAGTTAATTTTTCGATATTTATCCAAGGGCAAGTGAAGTGAGTATGATTACTCAATATGATGTTATATCACTAAGCAATTCCTGCAGACCTTGAACATGCTAGCTACAGGTCCTTTTTGCTGCTTGCCACGCAGAATAATCTGACCCTGAAGTTGTATCTAAATTTTAGAAACATTTCTCCATGTCCAAAAAGTGGTGTGGTGATTTAAGACAATATCAATGAGTGGACAGATTGCCTTAGAAGGAAAAAAAGCATTTGCGTGTAATGTAACGTTACAGATTTGAGCATCAGTGAAGTAGGAGAACTGAGCATTACAATGCACACCTTTTCATGTTACAAAAGAGAGCAATCAGGGCTATTAATAAAATGGGCCCTCGTGAGTCCCTCAGAAATAAATTCAAAGAAATCCATATACTTACTTTACCTTCTCTTTATATATATATTTTTTTTTTATATTGGATAGGCTCGCGTTTGACCACAATCTCACCTAAGTAAGTAAGCGAAATAATAATAATATCTTAGAAAGCATTTTGTATGTTCGTAAAAACTTAGGACTCTTTAAATTAAAAGCGATTTTTACAACCAAAATACGCATAATTAACACCAAATTCTCTTAGCCAAATGGAGACTAGCTAAGACTAGCAAGTCATTCTTAATAAACAGCATCATTTGTTTTTATAACAAGCTGCCAAAGGCGGTAACTGAACTTAGTAAGTCATTTATCATTTATATTACAAGGTTAAAGACTATGTGGAAGATACACTTGTTTGGCAATGACTACCTCTGCACATGTGGCCCCCTGGTAATTCATTAATATTGTGTCTATTAACTGCTCCATCTTATTTTAATATGTACATTTATCTTTTTTTTTTCCATTTTGTTTTTCTAACACATTTTGCAACATTTTTATAATTATTTAGACTTCAACTATCTTTTCGATAGCCTCTTCTTTAAAATGTGAGAACATTGTAAACCCCATGAATTCTCAGATTACTTCTTATTACAACTCACTTTTTATAATGATTTCTTTTTTTTTGTGCTTTTGGGTGTTGACTGATCTACACTGTTCTTACATAATATCTATTATTACTGTAATGTGGACAACTACTTTTTTTAAAGAGTAACCATGGAGTTTCTTGCCAATTCTTCTCCATAGGAAACAACCAATTTGGAACCGTGCACTAGCTTCTGTTTTATAAGTGCCCATTTAGGCCTATGTGAAATAAAAATATATTGAATTGAATTGAACACCTTGTAATGATATCAGTGAAGGAAGCAAACCAAGCATTACAATGCGCACATTTTTTTTTACTTATAACATACAACTTATGGGTTGGTTGATTCGTCCTAAAATATCCAAATAATTCATGACACCAATATCATTTCTTCTGTTTTTTATACGTAAACAATAATGTCGAAATTTATAATTAACATTGCCGCACTCAGCACAATGACTGCTTGGTCTGACATCATGGAATCAAGTAAAAGCTAATGCTCAAAGTAACTAGAATCTATATTATTACATCACATGCAAATGCTCCCAGTGAGGGAGCACCTTAAGTGGAATTACTTTTTTGGTGTACAATAAAGTTTCTTCTATTCCATAAATGTTTATTATCTATTGAGGTAAAACAATGAGTTGCTACTCTTTTTTAGTTTCATTCATTAAAACCAAGTGAACGCCGACATTCACACATCTATTTTATTTTATTTTATTCTGATAAAATAGACCACCACAGAAGCTTAACACTAATTTGATGCACATATTAATAACCAAAAATTTAAGTACACAATAAAAGATTTTCATCCTTTTCACCCCCTCTAGAATTGCATAATAAAAATCCCCATTTTAGTTCTCTCCTAGTCAATTTTATATTCATAAGCCCAGTAGTTTTGACAGTATGTTGATATAAATACGTAGTGTCAAAACAATATCTAGTCATGTAAATAGAAAATTGTATTTTTCTAATCAATTGGCAGGTAATTTCCAGCATTGATTTTAGTTTTATTTTCAATAGATCATTCATAATGACACCAGACCAGGATAGCAACCAACGAAAAGGGATCAAAAACCAAATAGCCATCACAAGTCCACCATCAAATCCTATTACATAGCTTTGGATTAATTATTAAATGGTATCTTTTCCATAATTGTATTATAACCACACAAACTACAAATCGAAATACTACAGGACATACCTTGACATAAATAATCCAGATTAATATTTGGCTCTTAACACTTCATAAATGCTGTAAACATTTTAATCAGAAAAATATTTTCAACAAATTCGTTTTCAGTCACCACTCGTTGGCCTTTACTATAAATTCACCATACAAATTTTGATAAACCTAAAACATAACGAGCAGCAGTTCACAGAGCACCGATGGAAATATTTATATGTTATAATTGGACACGACTAAACAACTCCAAATAATACTCGTAAATTCATCCAATTTACACTAAGTTTTGAGTTTTTGACATTTGATTTGACGTTAAATTAATGGAATCATAGACTATAACTATTTCTTTGAATATTTTTTAATGTTGCAATAGCAAAATATTATGAAATAAAGGGAGAACGGAGAAGAATGGAATTCTTAAAAAACATCGGCTGTAAAGTGTTATTGTCTGTGCGATAAAAAAACCGTCGAGGCATAAAGTGAAAACAACATTGAAGATTTCAAGTAGAGTCCATTTCACGAAAGAAATCCCGCAGAAGCAGCGCTGTATTCGCGCGACATAATGTTGCCACGGTTAAATTTGGGGAAATCAGGGCAAATAATTTATAGTCCATTTACTTTCATTTTATTAACTAGGTACCTACTCGAATAGTTAGATATGAAAAAAAATGTTTTTAATAGAATGTATTTTTAATATAATAGGTACCATTAGATGTCCATACTGCTAAGGTCATATTAGTGAAAAATAAATCTTCCTGTAACTTCTAAAATATAAAATAGAGATGTTCGACCAACTGTAAATTAGAAAAATAAAATAACATTTAAAACTATTATTCAAATTTTTATTGAATAATTATGATCGGTCATACTATGATCACTGATAGAAGAGTGAATAGAAACAGAATCAGATTCTGTTTCACTATCACTAGCCGTGGCTTCATCCATAAGACCATAATTTTTTAAATATTCTTCCTCCAAATGCTGTCCATGTTTACATTGAACTGCCCAATCTTCCGCTGTAACTGTAACAGTCTCAAAAGCCTCTTCTGTTAGGCGTACAATTTTTTTTTGGATCTTGGCCCACGTTTTTATCCGCTACCCGTCTCTTTACAAGGCCCCACATTTTTTCGATCGGATTGAGATCGCAGTGGTAAGGCGGCAATCTTAGCAATTCATGATTGTGAGATTTTAATAATGCCTCCACGGCATATGTAGGTGGACCTTTGTTTTGTTTAATTAATTCAAATAATACAGCTTTTGTCCAAGTATCTTCAAAATATACTCCCTTTTCTCGCAGCCATTCCTGCATGTCACGTTTAATACTTGACATTGTAGGTGCTTTATCTATTTGACTGCAGTGATACGGATCGTTGTCCATTACCACAAGTGACCTTTCAGGTAGGTTAGGAATGACTTTTTCACTCATCCGTTTCAAAAAATTAGTTGAGTTCATGTTTTCGTGGTAATCTGAGGATTTGGATTGGGATTTGAACATTAACAATGCACCATTAACAAAACTATTTTCAGTTCCCGCATGAGCAATTATCCAACGACTCCCTGATGACTCTGACACGAACATCCCAGGCTCTTCCTCACTTTGCCAGCAACTTTTGGCATGATAAGTGTTGTGTATATAGATCTCGTCTAAATATACTACAGGTTTTTTCTCCACATTGCGATTTCTTCGGATTCTCTCCAAATATCTTGAACGCCATGCAGTAATAACATAACGTTCCATTAGTAATTTACGTTTCGATTGGCATCGCTTATACTTGAAACCGATGCTATGCAATATACGGTGCAATGTGATGCTTCGTTGATAATTTATGTCTTCTCTCAAAGCTGTACGTAATTTAATCAATGTAGGTAATTCCTTCTTCACAACATAAAAACTGTGAATTCTTTGCCGTATAGCGCACAAATCAAATCCATCCAAGTCGAACTTTTTAGAATGCGGGCAACTGTTCCCTGGGGTGACGATAACTTTAGAAGTACTCGCCGCTGTTGCGCCTTCTTTTGTAACTCTCGTTACTGTTTTCTCTGAAACACCTGCAATAAAATGAACAATAAAAAAAAAAAAACAAACAAAGATCATTTTCGTATTTAATTACATTATTGTTGAATATAACTTTACAAATTTTTGTTGTGTTGTGTTAATTCCTTTTCAAATTTTCCTTAATAAAAATCGTGCATTAAAAAAAAACAAAAAACTTAATTCCAATCTGTAAATTAATCGGGAAAAAATCTGTATATGGCAGCCCCATCAACATCGACAAACGACAACATGGCCGATCTCCCCATCTGACAATTGTCCGCGGGACTTCTTTGTGAAATGGACTTTAGCAACCCAACCCAGCCATCCGTCAAATGCCAAACGTCATCAACTTCAACTTTTAATTAATGGCCTTTGTGGAAGAGACACCACAATTTTGCCAATAACACGTGCGGGCTGTTAATAAACCATCAAACGTTGGAGAGTATTTAGCGTGAATTAATAGTAAAAAATTATATCTTTTTTTAATAATGAATTAATGAAAGTAGAAAATAAAAGAATTTCTTCGCAGATACAGACTGACAATGACAAGTGACCACAGATTAGAGAGTAGTACAAGTGACAAGTTCTATGACCACAGATTATGACCAGTACGTGACAAAGAGAAAATAAAAATATATAAAAAGGTTATAAAAGTTACAACTTAATTTTATTAATTTCAATGAATTTGCATAGTTTAAATATAAAACGTGTAAACACAAAAGGTAGAAGACATTTGACCGAGGTTGGGCGCGGAATATGAGGAGGAATGATTTCATGAAGAGAGAAGCGCAATTTAGGACAGGAGAAAAATAAATGGTCCACGTTTCCTTCATCCAAACCGCATTCACAAAGAGAGTTATTCTTAATTCTAAGTTTGGCCAAGAAATGAGGAGAGCAACAATGATTTAAACGTATACGACAGATAGTTGAGGTAGTGGTTTTTTTTTCCAATTGATATTTGAAGAACCAAGGTTTGTGGGGTATCTCGGGTTGTATATCTCCATAAAATTTACCCTTTATGGACTTAGAGATTTGCCATGCCTTAGTCCAAGATTTAAACATGGTTATAGGAAGAGTAGAACAAATATCATGGGAATAAATTTCAGAATGGGCAAGAGAGCCAGAGAGGACTGCATTTTTGGCGCATGAATCAGCTGACTCATTACCAGGAATACCGACATGACCAGGAATCCAAGCTATGACAACATTAATTCCAAGTTCATGACATTGAAATAGCAAATCTCTAATTTTTAGAATTATAGGGAATCTTGACTTAGATCTAAAAGGATTAGATAAAATGGCTTGAAGACAACTTTTTGAGTCAGAAAAGATTATGGAGTTATTTAACTGATGAGATTTAACAAATGAAATAGCTTCAAAAATGGCAATTGATTCACCTGTAAAAACAGATGTAATAGAAGGGCACTTAAAATTTAGAATAATTTTTGTATGAGGAATCCAAACAGCAACTCCTACAGGGCTGTCATCGGAGACTTTGGAAGCATCAGTGAATATTGTAGTCCAGTTATTATAATTAGAAGAAACTTTTTGAACAAACATCGTATGAGGTTCTAAGGTATTTTTGTTAATTCCAAAGTCCAAAACGATCTCCGGTTGAAATACCAGAGCATTATAAAGCACCGAGTATAGATATAAGATGGGGTTTTGAAAAAGTGGGCTAGAAAGACGAGTGAATTGAAGGTAGGCACGAAGAAGACAAGGAAGTTCAATATTCGAACGACGACTACAGGAGTCAAAGATGGATAATAAATGGTCCAGCTTACCAAGAAGGGGATGTTCAGAATTTTGTACAAGTTTAAAAATAAATCTATTTGCTAGAAATTGTCTACGAATCGAAAGAGGAGGCTCAACACACTCAACTTGCATGGCATTAATTGGGGACGACTTCATCGCCCCGAGAATAATTCGTAAACACTTTGATTGGATTTTATCAAGTTTTTGAAGGCCAGATTTATTACAAGGATCTAATAGGAACATACCATAATCAAAATGACTACGAACTATTGCATTGTAGATCAGTTTTTGAGTATAAGGGTGAGCACCCCACCAAACACCTGAAAGAGAGCGAAGAACATTAACGTTTCTTTCGCATTTTTGAGAAACAAAGTCTGTGTGGGCAATACCTGTTAATTTTGAATCTAACCAAACTCCTAAAAATTTAACATTGTCCACTTGAGAGATATTTTCACCGTTAACTTTAATATCAACAAGAGGAACAATCTTTTTTTTTGTAAACACAACTACAGAGCTCTTAGAGGCTGATAAGGATAAACCGTGTTTTAGAAGCCAATCAGATAAATATCCAAGGGCGGAATTAAGACGGTTAGTAGCCTCATCTAACGATTTTCCAGAACAGTATAAAGCTAAATCATCAGCATACTGCAATATTTGACAAAATGAATCAGTGGAAAAATGTAAATCATAAGTATAAAGGCTGAATAAGAGAGGACTTAAAACTGAACCTTGTGGTAAGCCTTTCCAGATAGTCTTAGTGGGAAGAGAGGAGTTTTGATTTTTAATGGAGATGGTTCTCTCCATCAATAGATTACAAATAAAACGGACCAATTTTTTAGGAACTTTCAACTGATGCTCAAGTTTATCCTTTAGCACCGGAAGTAAAACATTATCATAAGCTGACGCAATATCTAAAAAAACTCCTACTAAAAACTGCTTACTTATCAAAGAAATACGAATGTCAGAAATTAATACACTAAGACTATCCATTGTGCTCATACCTTTACGGAATCCAAACTGGGATGCGGGCAACAAATTCCTATTTTCCACCAACCACTCAAGTCTATGCTTCATCATATGCTCTGCAACCTTGCACAGAGTAGACGACAAAGCAATAGGCCTGTAGCTATTAGGGTCTGACGGGTTTTTTCCAGGTTTAATGACCGGAATTATTATTTGGTGTTTCCATGGTTGAGGAACCAAACCGGACTCAAAAAAGTTGTTGACGAGATCTAAGTAATAATGTTTTGTACTTCTTGAGGCGTTTTTTAAAAATGAGTACGGGATCCCATCTGCTCCAGGAGAGGAATCAACAAGACCGTCAAGTGCCGTTTGAAGTTCAGAAAAAGAGAATGGGGCATCAAAATCATTTTCGGAAGTAAGTAAACCCGGAGGAGAGGGAAAAGAGTCCAAACTAGGAACTGAAGGGGGAGCCAGTTTATCAGAGAAAGAATCAAGCCAAGAAGAGGGATCGTTAGCTGAAATGTCAACAGAATTACAAGATCCTCTGTATCTCCTGATTTGCTTCCAGATTAACGAAGAAGGGGAACAGGGAGATAAGCTCTGACAGTAGCGAAGCCAACCTTCTTTTTTCTTTTTAGAAAGAAGTCTTTTAGCAATGGCTGCTTTTCTTTGATAAACCAAAAAATTCTGAAGGGTCATTGAATTAGAATAATTATCCTCTGCTATTTTTCTTTCCTTGACAGCAGAAGTGCATTCTGAATCCCACCAAGGAGTTGAAACTTTGAACTTAAAGGGTTTTTTAAGAGGAAAATTATCATCAGCACTACAAATAATGGCGTCTACAAATTTAGAATAACAATCAACGAGATTGTTACTGTCAGGAGGGGGAAGAGAGACTAACTTAATTTCAAGAGAATCAGAATAAGAAGACCATCTTGCATCATTTAATCTATATTTAAGGGAGGGGTTAAAATTACGCATTGGTACTACTCTATCGGAGATAGATATAATAATAGGAAAATGATCACTACCATAAGAATTAGGCAAAATATTCCAGGAAAGAATGGAAGCAAGAGAGGCAGAGCAGGCTGTAATATCCACAGCTGAACTAGGGTTTTGAGTAGGGCGAACTCTCCTCGTGGGGGAACCATTGTTAATAACACACAGATCCACTTCATCAAAAATTTCAAGGAGGGCACGACCAAAGTAATCATCATGGCTCGAACCCCATGAGCGATGGTGAGCATTTAAATCACCCATAAAAATTATTGGGGAGGGAACTGAAGCAAATATACATAAAAGGTCTGGAATTAATCTAGAATGAGGATGAGGAATGTATGCAGAGAGGAAAGTTATATTAAAGGCCCTAACAGCAACGATATTAATGTCTGGAGAAATAGGGGGAAGAGATATTAGAGAGAAAGGAAGGGAGCGCCTAACAAGAAGGGCACTACCTGCATACCCGTCAGCCCTGTCACTCCGAAGACAGGAGTAACCTGAGACCCGAAAGTGAGAACCAGGCACCAACCAAGTCTCCGAAACGGCAATGACTGAGGGGTGAAATTTATTAATTAAAAATAAAAGTTCAGGCTTCTTCGGCCGAATGCTTTGACTATTCCACTGAAGTGTGGAGACTAGATCCATTATTTATATTAGAAATAAGCAGGGAAAGTTTTTGGGCAACGTGGGGCGGTACAGAGGAGTTATTACGGGAAACTAGACTAATAATAAGCGATAGAAGTAATTCTAAAAGGCTATCCTCTTGAGGGGACTTTGGGGATGAACAATTTTGAGACTGAAGAGAGAAGCCATTGGGAAAGGCTGAACGATCCTCAGCAACGATGCTTCTGTGGGCAGCTTTGTCAAAAGACTTACCTAGAGGAGCTCTAGGCTTAGGGGAAGAAAACACAGTTTTTTTATACGAGGTAGTAGGAGTAAGGCTAATAGGTTGGGAAGAGGAGGAGGAGAAAGAAGATTGGGTTGGAAAATTTTGAGTAACTTCGGAATAAAGTTTTTTGACATTAGGAAGGGATCGTGAAGCCTCTTCATAGGAAAGGTTTTCCTGCGACATTAATATTTTAATTGATTTTTGTCTCCCTTGCTCGGGGCAGTTACCATAGATGGCAAAATGGCGGCCCAAACAATGGATGCAAGACGCCCTGGCCTCTTCCACGTCACAGCTGTCACCACTGTGGGGTTGCGAGCACTTAAAGCACCTTGCCTTGGACCGACACTGTGCCTTAACGTGCCCAAAGCGGCAGCAATTTAGACATTGAATCGTGGGGTATTGATAAACCTCCACTGGAAGAGAAGTGTGATATAAGAACACCCTTTGAGGGAGAGTTTGTCCCTTGATCGTTATAACAATTGTTTGTGTAGGGATCCAGGAGGTCTTGCCATCCTGTTTACTTTTTCTGTTTAATCTTCGTGCTTTTAATATAATTCCGCACCCATCAGGAAGAATTACCGAATTTACAAATTCATCCATCGACATATCGACCGGCACTTGACGGACGATACCCATTTTGGTAATGTTGTATGAAGGGATCTTAACTATATATTTTGATTGAAAAACAGGGTTACAAAGAAAATTGTTGGCCGCCTCACCAGAGGTGAATTCGACAGAGATTTTATTTCTGCCCACTTTTTTAATACCATCCCTGCAGATGTTTTTAATGTTGTTTTGTATTAAAAATTGGCCAAACTTAATTGGACGAATAGATGTCCCAGCAGAAGGGTCTGGTTCGGCTCGGGAAACGTGAACAATAAATGGTCCTTTATCTGTGTTAGCGTAAGATTTTATGCCCTCTACCAAAGAAGAGTGAATATAAAGTGTTTGGATGGCCGCAACAGCCATGTCCTTATCAATAATAGGTTTCTTGGAAACAACCTCAATTGTTTCTGGGTCAATAAAAATATGGCGTCGCTTACCAGGCGCCGAGTTTGAAGTTGGGACAGCGTCGGGAGGGTCAGGAGGAGCAGGAGGGGGAGGAGGTTGGTCCATGTCTATCTAGGAAAAATTAAATTAATGAAAAAATAGCCCTGAAATCTGCGAAGAAAAATATATCCAACTGTTATTTTTCTAAAAAAGATTTGGAAAAAATTTATCACTCCAACACGACTGACAGCTATCAATCCGTCAACTAAGTCCACAACAAACCGCCAAACGTCATAAAATGTTGACACCGGTTTGTTTATTGTTTTTTTTTATGGCAATTGAGCCGATAGCGACTATTCTGCCAGTATTTTGTTGTGATTTTTATTATAGAAATAGAAATGTGATAAAAAATGTCACCGAGCTGGGAACTAATATATTTAACATAATACAGTTTTGCCAAAGATAACAAATGGCAAATCACACCATAATTGATCAAAACCATTGACTTATATTCTAGTGATAGACAGGCCCTTTCATGGAAATATTTGTCAAAATATTGAAATGTTATATCGAAAATCTGCTGCAGCGCTACA
Source organism: Mythimna albipuncta (assembly GCA_929112965.1). NCBI lineage: Eukaryota > Metazoa > Arthropoda > Insecta > Lepidoptera > Noctuidae > Mythimna > Mythimna albipuncta. The sequence continues at coordinate 160,639 of OV815969.1, read as the reverse complement.
GTAGCATTATGTCGTCTAACAGAACTATTAAAATTTAAAGCGCTGATAGCTTTTAGAGGATACTTTTTTCCCGATCAAAACGTCTTAAGCGCCATGAATTTCGTAGTACTTACGCGTTTAGTTCAACATAGTGTAATGACATGTTATCCATATAGATTTTTATACCGCAGAAGTGACACAGTTTTTTGCCTACAATACTTCGTTATAATAAAACTCTATTTCAAGATTTTACCAATAGTCCACATTAGTGTAAATTCGGAAAACTATGTCTACTTCTTTAATAAATAAGTGAATTCAAAATCGTGTAAAATAATGAAACCATTTATTGTAATCATCATTCTAAAGGACAGCTATCTTTAGTGAATGATGGTCAGGACTGCGCTGCTAATACTTAGTAACAAAATAAACAACAACTATAACTATAGCATAATCAGCTTTTTAATGTTTCCTACTGCTGGGACTCAAGCCTTCTTTCTGGGAGAGAGAATGGGCCGTAAACCACCACGCTGGCCCAATGCGGGTTAGTGCCAGTTTCCTAAAGATGTTTTTCTTCACCATTTTGAGAGCAGTGGTGATGAAATAAATTACATAAAAAACTAAAACTTTTTTAAAATCTATTTTCAACTTAATTTTTCGGGGCGAATCAAAAATTGATTCGAAATCAGAAATTTGCACTTGGTTTAATGTCGGGGAAAGCTATAAATGTTTGAAGGCATATTCTGAAGGAATAGCATTACTGCAAGAAATAGCCGACTCATTAGAAAACGTTTTCCAGCTTTAGTATCATCAGTTTGAAAGTTTGCAGAGCAGATAAACAGACATTTTGTAGGAAGCCACGTGTTTTCACGTCTATCCTCTTGAAGATATTTTATCAATTTTTCTTTTTTCGGTTGACCAGAGTGAACAAACTTGAAATGAGGACTAAATCTCAATAACAGTAATGATCACTTAGTGATATATCACTTATATTACACATATGACTACAAATTCAACTAAACCTAATTTATATTTGAATACTAATCTATTTATACATAATATCTAAGTAGGTACGTAATACCTCAGTGCTTACGAATGACAGAATGCTTAACCACAAAACTTAGCGATGAAAACTGATACTCAATGATTTGCTGACATTTCTTGCTGAGTTTTTACTGTATCGAAAAACAAAGGCTTTCACCCGCAAAGGACAGCGCGCCCTGTACACGTTGTTAACTGCAGCGTCAATGAAAAGCAGAGTTAGCGGTACACTGGTATATTGAAAAAGTTTTGGAATCTTCCCGCCAAAATACAAAATATTCATAGACAATCTAAAGTAATCATAGACAAACTAAAGTAACCATCGGTACATTTCTCCCCCTTAAGCTACAGTCTGCGTAATATAATTAAATAACAATCAAATGAAACAAAGCATTTTACTTAGTCATTTTACTTAGTTAGTCGAGCTCGATTATAAGCTCGCAGGGCGCGAGCAGACGCACCTGGCGGTGGTGGTGGAGTCTCCGGCCGTGTAGCCACTTCAGGCATAATTATCTGTGACTTCCCTCCAATGCCATCAGAAGCGTCTTCGAAAATATCCTCAGTTTCCTCACGGACCAAAGGGACCTCCTGCTCTGGGGTTAAGTCTTTATTCTCGGAAACTATACTGGTACGAGATAATGAATAGCGATTCTTATTATTAACAGGTATAATTAATTTGATCGACATGTCTACGCCAACCGACTCCACGTCCAACGTCTACTTTGTACGAGACCGGTCCCGTCTAGTCGACTATTGTACCTGACGACCACTTGTCCCCCCTCGCGGTGTAGTCACGGGCGAGCACCGCGTCGCCCGGTGCCAGCGCCCTGCAGCGGCCACTTACCGCTCCTGCGCGGCACGCACCACACTCGACACGTCGGGTCGCAGCGCGTCTAAGCGCCCGCGCAACCTGCGCCCTTGTAAAGCCACCGCGGGGGACACACCAGTAGTTGCATGCTGGCAGTTTCGATATTGGAACAAAAATTTACTGAGTGCCGTGGCGACGTCCTCGCCCTCGTACAAAGCACGTTTAATCGCTTTCTTAACGGTTTTTACCGCGTTTTCTGCAGCCCCATTTCCCTGTGGTCTGTAAGGTGCTGTGGTAAAATGTTTTATACAATTTTTTTCACAAAATGTCTTAAATTCATGTGAGAAAAATGGAGGGCCGTTGTCAGTGACCAGTAATGATGGCAAACCAAACCAATGTCGCGGTCCTACTCATAGAAATCGCTTCTATCCACTTCGAGTTTGCGTCTACGATGATTAAATACTGTTTTCCCCCACAATCCGCAAAGTCAGCATGTACTCGCTGCCACGGATGCAGCGGAAACTCCCAAGGGTGCAGCGGCGCATGCGGTGGCGCGTCACGGACTGCGCGGCACGCCGTGCAAGCGCGACATACCTCCTCTATATCTCTATCTAGACCGGGCCAGTACACATAATTCCTAGACAGGTTCTTCATTTTATTAATTCCTAATGCCCTTCATGAATTTCATCTAAAATCTGTCTCTGCAATGTATTCGGTATAACGACCCTATATTTATAAATTAGGTAACCTAATTAGGTACCTAAATCCTGTTTTCTAACGAAATACGGTTTTTCAGTATCGTTCACCGTCAACGGCCAACCAAAAGTTACATAGCCTTTAACCTTGCATAACAATTTGTCTTTTTCAGCTTCCCTAGCAATATCCTTAAAACTAACAGGGAATGATTCCTCTATGAGGTTGATGTAGGTCACTGCATCCACTAAGCGACCCTCTTGAGGAAGTGGTAGTCTTGATAAAGTATCTGCTGGCCCATTGTCAGCTGAGCGTACGAATTCCACTTTGAAATCGTAAGCGGCCAGGCGCGCCGCCCACCGCTGTAGCCGGCTAGCCGCCGTTTGTGGGATGCCACCCTTGGCACCAAATATGTGCGTCAATAGTTGGTGGTCTGTACGTAATATAAAGTTTCTACCAAACAAGTACTGATGGTGCTTTGTTATACCGAATAATATAGCGAGCTCCTCCCCATACAACCATTTTCGGTCGCAAAATTCTCAAATAGTCACAGATTAGCAAGACAAGGTAACAATGTCGTAACTGTTACTAAACTTAATAACGATGCGGATTTTGGTTACAGCGTGTAGGAACGATATCAACACTTTGTACTGAAAAATGTTACAGTAAATAAGTGTTGTATCTGTGTCAACAAGTTACGACAATTTTTTTCTTAAATTATTTACGACACATTGTGTTTACTTTGAATTCCTGTGTAAATATTAAAGTTAAATTATCGACACAGTGTCGAAACTAAACTACAGTATTTTTTGGAGTTACACAAGTGTAGTAACAGTTACGATACTGTAGTGTTGGATTTGACCAAACAGAAAACAACCGGGGTTCTCAAAGTGTGCTTATTGTATTTAATAAAATTATTGATATTTTCAAAATTCAAATTCAAAAGTTTTTTATTTCACTGCCTACATGGGCACTTATAAAACATCAAAAGCTAGTGCGCGGTTCCAAATTGGTCGTTTCCTATGGAGAAGAACCGGCAAGAAACTCCATGGTTACTCTTTTAAAAAAAGTGGTTGTTCTTACGATATTTTCATATTACCGTATTAATGGATATTATTTAAGAACAGTGTAAACCGGCCTATATTGTATTCAAAAGCACAATAAAAATAATCGTTTTAAAAAAGTGAGTCAAATATGAAGTAATCTAAGAATTCGTGGAGTCTACAGTGTTTTTCCATTTACATTATAAAAAGAGGCTATATAAAAAAAGCTAGAATTTTTTAAAATAATTACAACTGTCAATAAATGAGATGTTAACAAAATAACTACCTAACGAGTTTAAGGTGGTTGGAGTCAGATAATATAAAAATTTTGCAAAAACAATGTGTTAGAAAAAAAAAATAGGTTACAAAAAAGATGGAGCAGTTAATAGATACATTTACACAATATTATGAGTTACCAGGGGGCCACAAATGCAGAGGCGTGTCTTCGACATAGTCTGTAACCTTGTAATATGCTTTTTTGGTTAAGACACGCTTAATATGTGTTTTGAACTTTCCTTCGCTGAGTTCAGTCACCGCTTTTGGTAGCTTGTTATAAAAGCGTAAGCCATTTACTAAAAATGACTTATTGGTCTTGACTAATCTACATTGGAGTAATATAATTTCGTGTTTACAACGAGTATTTATGTTATGAAAATCGCTTCTAATTTTGAAAAGTTCTAGGTTTTTACGGACATACAAAACACTTTCTAAGATATAAAGAGAAGGCAGTGACAATATATCGATTTCTTTGAATTTATTTCTGAGGGACTTGCGAGTACCCATTTTATAAATAGCCCTGATTGCTCTCTTTTGCAATATGAAAATTGAGTCTACATCAGCTGCAGATCCCCACAATAAAATGCCATAAGACATAAAACTGTGGAAACAGGCATAGTAAACTAATCTAGCTGTGGCGACATCTGTCAACTGCCTTATTTTTCTTCATTCGGTAATGAAAACTTTATACATTTAGTTTTATTTGCATTTAGTAAGAGATTAATAGCTGCGAACCATTTCGAAAGAACAGCCAGACTTTCGTTGACACGCAAGACATCCGTATCTTTTCTATCCACTTTAGAAATAAGAGAAGTGTCATCAGAAGAATTATATCTGATAAATTATTCATCATGTAAGGAAGGTCATTAATATAAACTACTAGAAAAAGGAAAGGGCCAAGAATTGAACCCTGAGGCACGCCTATCCTTATTAAAGACCCCGACGACGTCACCCCATTTATGGATATTTTTTGCTACCTGTAGGATAAATTGAAAAAAAACAAGATCAGCAGCTCGTCTACGAATTCCTTAATGATGTAATTTACAGATCAGAGTATAGTAGAGTCAACACAGTAAAATGCTTTTGAGAGGTCACAGAATATGCTAATATCATCCTGGGACTTCTTCCAGGATTCTAAAATGTGACTGATAAGTTTCAGTCCTGCATCCGTCGTTGACATTCCTTTCGTGTAGCCAAACTGATGACTATGCAAAATCCTATTCTAGTTAAAGTGGGATAACATCTGGTCGAGCATGTTTTTTTTCATAGATTTTACTCAATGCTGGAAGCACAAATATTGCTCTATAATTATAGCAGAGCTCTAATTAGAGGGATCAGTCTTACTACCTGATTTATTTACTTATTTTTTAACTATGAGTCATAAGCAACCAAAGCACCAAAGCAAGTTTTATTGAAAAAATATTATAATATACAGGATTATTTGAGAAACACTCGTAGGACCATATTTCCCACGTCATAAGCTACGATTTTTGAAAGTTTATTTTAAGTGCACGAGGCCAGTATAGGTATGTTCCTACGACCCATCCTTCAGTTCCTACGACCCTTCCTTCATTTTTTTGATAAAACTAACTTTACAGCATGTTGAGAACCACTGCAAACATAAAACAATAAAACTCCATTTTGTTAAAACAGTCACACTGTAACGTAACTTAACATATTGCCGAAACATGTAAACACAGTTACGAAACATTGTGTTGGGTTTCATCTTTCAAGTAGATACAAAATTATCCACATCATTTTACACAATTTATATTATTATTATAGTATTCTAGAATATATTTTGGTTAAATTTATATAGGCCGTATCAATAAAATCTTCTGCAATGCTTGGAAATACGATACTTTGTAATTTTTTAATTGAAAACAACCACATTAACAAAAAATATTTTAAGTATTTTATTAAATCAGAAGGGCGCATCGGTTAATTTATTATAGTGACATCAAACTACACGATACATTTAATTTCGCAGAGGATTTTCGATCGACTATGATGCATTTATCACAGAAATACGTAAATAAATACTTTCATTTTTTTCTGATGGCGGCGAAGATTTATGTCTATGATGACATTCACAAAAAAGAACGAATTACAATAAAAATTGACAAGTATAGAATGAACGCAACGAAAAAATGAATGATTGAATGTACGATGCAAGTGAGGGCATAAAAGTCGCGACCAGTCGCGACGTGTCGACACGACGACGTCACAATGTTACTGAAAGTTACTGTTATTCTGTTACGATTATTCCCCACTTTTCGAAACGGTGTCGACTCACAAGTCGACACGGCGACGTTACGCTACGGAACAATGTTACAAATAAATTCCGTTACGACACAATAAATGTCGACTTAAGTCGTAACCGCTACTTCATATGGCTGTATGGGTCCTTATCAAGTTGCTCAGCCGCGTTGAGTGTGCGAGAAGCGCAGCTGACCGGCCGCTCGCTGCCATCGGAATAGCGATGAGCTAGCACTGCACCCAATCCATACGCACTACTGTCTACCGCGAGTACGAGAGGCCGCCCCTCCTCGTAATGTGCTAACACTCGATCGCCCAAGAGAACTTGCTTAGCTTCTTTAAACGCCTGTTCACAACTGGTATCCCATTTCCACTGTGTATCTTTTTTTAGTAAATTGTGTAATGGATACAATAATGTGCTCATATTACTAATGAATTTACCATAATAATTCAGCATTCCCAGGAAACTTTTTAACTGAGTTTTATTCTCTGGTCTAGGCGCGCTGGAAATAGCATTCAATTTAGCTATGTCTGGCCGTAAACCCTTCTTATCTATTATGTAACCTAAATAGTTAACACTATCTTGTAGGAAACTACACTTACTTAATTTAACTGTTAAACCCGCTGTGCGCAACCTCTCGAGCACAGCTCGCAAATTACTGAAGTGTTCTTTATCATCAGCCCCTGTTGTACAAATATCATCTAGAAAAACAACACAACCCGGTATGCCCCGCAATGTTTCTTCCATTAATTTCTGGAATTTCTCGGGTATGCAAGCTAGACCGTATGGCGTACGACGGTAGGCATATGTTCCGAGGTGAGTTGTTATGGCTGTATAAGGTTGTGAATCTTCCGTTAAGAAACACTGTTCGTAAACATGTGTCAGATCGATTTTAGTAAATTTGTCTCCTCCACTTAATTTAGTAAACAACTCATCAATACGGGGTAACGGATAATAGTCACGCTTTAAATTTGGATTAATTGTAATTTTATAGTCTCCACAATTATGCGTATATCTCCATTTTTTTTTACAACCGGCACAATTGGCGTTCCGTAGTCGGAATAGTCCACACGGTATATCGAAACATCAGACTCCAGTCGTGCTAGCTCGCGTTCAACACGCGCACGCAGCACTAAGGGTACCGGCCGAACGTACACAGGCTCATTGTCTGTCAGCTGTAGTCGGATGGCTCGCTTACAAGTCCCTAGCTTATCCGTAAATAGGTACCTCAGGAAATTCAGCACATAGGCGATTCACGAATCCATCGTCGGTAATCTTGTGCAAATTAATTTGAGTTATCTTAAGGGCGCGTAACCAGCCCCTTCCTAATAATGGGCACGCTCCATTTCTAATTACATAAAGTGGATTTCACTTTTACATTTTGTAACCTAACTTGGACATCTATATACCCGAGCGATTCGATGCGTGAACCAGCATAACTCTTCAACATTAAATTATCTGCCATTATGGTTTTATGAGAAAATTTGCGATTATACAAGTCTTCATTAATAGCTGAAATACGACTACCAGTATCGATTTCACACTTGGTCTCAAAGTTATAATGTTTATAAAGAACGGTTACAGGAAACAGACAAGGAAACAATAACTTCCCAATTTAACGCATTACCTTATGGGCTCGCTATAGCTCCTAAGTGTTCTACTAAGAATGTCAGAGAGGTTGTTGGTTTCTTACTTAGTCGCGGGTATATACGTACTCACATTTTGGTTTGTTTATAAGGTTACGAAGAATATCTTCTTATTGTAAAGGGAACTAGCATTGCTAGAACGTTTGGGGTTGATAATAAATTATGATAAAAGCAATTTACAACCTCAAATTTTTAATATTTAATTACCTATGACACCACTGATTTGATTGTATCGTTACCTTTAAATAAACTCAAAATATTTCAAACTACCCACGGTTTCAATTAGAAATTTCTCTTAACTAATTTGAGTATTAGAAGCATCATGCTCACCATCACATGCTCGCATCATGCGTTGCGGTTGGTCGCACCTATACAATGTTAGGTACATTTATAGATATTAGAAAGACATACATATTTGGTACCAACAACAAGGTACATTTAACTTAAAAGTTAAACTTCCTCATGGCATCTTAAATGATTTGAACTGATTGACATGGTCTCAAAATATTTATAAAGTACATAATCCAATTAAACTCCAAACTGCGCTAGAAATTTACACAGACACGTCGCGCACAGGCTGGGGTGCTTTAGTGTCGAGATCTGAATCAATGGTGCTGGGAACTAAAGTAAAGTTAGTTCACAAATCACATAGCCGTATTTTTGCTTTTAAATGTCTTGCTTGCGACCAAATTGAGCAAGATATTCTGCTTTGTGTGCATAACACAGTTGCATAAATCGAATTGGCGGTACCCAATTCCCTTATTTATGCGCACTTTCTTGTGATATTTGACAATGGTGTGAGATACAAAAGCTATGGTTATTCACTTCTTATAATTATAAACACAAAAGACAGTGTGGAAGCTGACGAAGAGTCACGCAGGGTGAACACCGTCGACGATTATGAGTTAATTATTTTAATCCGCATCTGAATATATTGGAAAATATGTCAATCAGTGACTGATTATTTTTTTTTATTCGATTGCCGTTGACGTATTTACAATATATTGGTACTCAAAATTATGTACATACTCCCACCATTTTCTCTGTTAGTAAACTGCACATAAAAGATGTACAGGATAAAACTACCGGTATCTTAGTTTTAACCATATGGCCTGCACAGGTTTGGTACCCGAAATTAATAGACGTATTAATCGGAAAAAATATTATCCTTAAACCGCACCCAGAAATACTATCGTCGTATATTATACAACAACATCCGCTCCACCAGACGCTTTTCCTGGGAACAAAGCTGCTCTCAGGCTCGCGGTCTCCCACCGTGGTACACCACCAGCCGTTTTACCTTAATGGTCGTCTCTCTATCAGAAAGTACCCTAAAATCTAACGACAATATAATTATTAATATTTATCAATTCTATGTAATGTGTTCGAAGTTCTATTCTTGATATAGTTACTTTTTTAAATAGCTAATTAAATTATTTATGCTAAAAAGTGCGATTTACGGCAACCGTTCAGGAGCGTCAAACGCCACCTTAGGGTTATTCAAACTGAGACCATCCTTACCTAAATACTCGGTTGAATAGGCTTAAATAGGGTTGGACTATATTGCGGAATGAGTTCTACATACTCAACTTAATTTAGAAAAATTAATACTAAGTTTGTGTACTGCACACAGACTATACAAACCAACTTCTTCCTTAATTTAAATTGGTTTTTCCTTAACCTTTCGTATGCCGTAATTAGAGACACAATTAAAAAGTTATTGTGTCACACAACGGGTTAATAATAAAAAAAACCTCAGAGGTTGGATTGGACCAGCCAGTTTTGTATTTATAGTCTGTCTAATAAGTCAACCGACTTGGGAATTTTGTATAATATTTCATTATTTAAAAAATACTTATATTCGAAACTTTTTATAAGGTTCTTCTGTTAGTAAACAACGATCTCTATCTCTTAATCAACCTTGATTATTGAAATCGTGTTGACTACATCAGATTTCATTAAATCCTAATAACTGCCCAAGTCGTTTAACTTATTAGACAGACTATACCATATTTTCCGCTATGTCCAGCCACAACGCTATGTATTCGATTTTTTATCTGTATCGAAAGCTTTGAGGCCTTCAGACACAGACCACCTGTCAATTACTTACGTTACAAAAACACGATATTAGAAGCAGTAGATAAGCAGGTGCACCAAGCACACTACTGTCCGAGCGCATGCTGCCTCGTAACGGCGCGCGCGGCTGGGCTTAGTCTTGATCTCATTCGAAAAACTGTGGGCTGGTCCGCGTCACGACTTGTAAATAATAATAATAATTAAAAAAAAAACTATTTTCTTTGTTTATTTACATAACTCATGATTATCGATTATCGTGATGCAGTTAGTGTTTGTTGAAAATTTGAAGTAATTTACGCTATCGTGTTATGTTAATTGTTATATGTATACTTTATCCGAGAGATATACCTATAACAAATGTAAAAATAACACAGTCTCTGAACATCTACCTGTTTATTTATATCGAATGAAACCACGAAATAATATAAGATCAAACGAACTTCTGAAGTGAAGTTCGATCGATATAATATGAATGGTTTCATTTGTAGATATAAATACCCAACCCACCCAAAACCCAGTTTATTTTTACTATAACACGAAAAGACTTGAACTCAAGTCGCATCTCTAAAAGAATGAGTGTTGTGTAGACCGTCTAGTGTAGCATAGGCGAATCGATACTTTAATCGATTATTCGAAAAAGGAATCGATTTGTTATTCTATTATAAATAACTTTCATATTATATCGATCGAACTTCACTTAAGAAGTTCGTTTGATCTTATTTTTTTTTAAAATGCTACCATATATTGACTTTAATAAATAATTCAGTCCCATCTTTCGTTAGTCAGAGTCTATACACCGCCCATCTCTAATTGAGAGGCGTGAAAGCACCGCGTGAATTTCGAACTTCTTTCATAAATCTTTTTGATGTTAAAAGAAACCATAAATAAAACTGACAACTTACTTTTCTCCTCCAGCTTCTCCTGGGAATGAAGTCGAAAACTCAAAAATCTGCATTTTATTCTGTACCTATCACTATTCGTGACAGCTTTTCTCTCCTGTTATATGTTCAAAATGTGGACGAGGTAAAATACTTATTTCAAGAAAATAATGGGGATTCTCTTGTAGAAGGCACTTACAGAAGCCAGGGTAGCATTTCAATATTTTATTGATTTTACACCAAGTAGGTACCTACTCCTCGTGATGGAATTTTCTAATACAACAAAGCGTAAAAAACGGAAAACACGTAAATGCCTGGACGAAATCAGAAAAAGATCGCGTCGTACAGGAAAAAATTTGCTTGAAAAGGACTGCGGTAAAGTTTCTGATCATTTTTCTAATCATGTCACCGTAAATAACTACCTTTTAACGAATAATCGGTTAACATTGAGAATGTTTCCAAAAGCTGTACGATCTGAAACAATAACAAGACCTGCTTTGGAAGATAAATCAAATTTGAATTTAAATGAACTGGTTAAGGGTACTGCAGCTAGTTCGATGAATTCAAACAATGAACGGATGCCTGAATTGATTGATTCATTTGATAACATTGAAAATTTTAAGAATGAAAATGTATTAGATAAGTGCGCTCTTGGAGAATTAATCAGTTACAAAGAATTGAACGTTGCAAAACGTATGAACAGTCAAGAAAACTTATCTAGCAATTTTGATCTATTTACTTCTATGGGTTCGACTGAAGCCACTGATAAATCTCCGGACAGCATAGGAGCGCAATCTGTTTCAACACTTACGACATCTTCTAACCATAGTCTTCACGATGATTTCGGTTACCATTTATACGAAGAGTTTATCTCGGAAATCCCCACATATTTGAAACAGAATGCTGCTTTCATAGAAGAAGACGTTATGAAGAAAACAAAGGTATTTTTACAAAATCTTTTTATAGAAAGCTGTTATCAAGAATGTGAAGAAAATGTATTAAAAAACAAAAAAGGGAACACCGCAAATAAAAAAGATACCCCTAGCGACTTGATTGTCCATGATCCATTGGACTACATCAGGCTAGGACATACACAGCAGCAGAACCTATTTCATCAGCCCTCCAGAATAGTAACATCCTCCATCTATGGAGGATGTAGTACTCCTCATTCGCCTCTACTAGCTTCATCTTTACCAGCCGCGTCGCCAGGCTCTCCATTGAGTGTTATCGTCAATGATACGCCCGATTACACTTACTATCCTCACAGATTGAACTGACCTTTCTTATGTCCTTCCCAGGCCATGTACTCTTCTGTACAAAAAATAATGATCTCCAGGATTCCTCAATGTTAATGGGTATCGTTCTTATTATTATCTTATAATAATTATTACGAATTCAAACAAATTCTGCGTTTTGTCTTTTATTTGTGTACTTATTATCATCTAAATAAATATACAAGGTGTAAGGGACAGCCCTCCACAAACTTTAAGGGCTTGCTCAGTAGACGAAACTGAACAACCTACCATAAAATTTTTTATCAGGAAACTAAAAAAAAATCCGCTTCACCATACAAAATTATTAACTTGATTGGACAGTTTGTATGGAGAGGCTGAATTTTATTTTCGTTTCCCGAAAAATTTTTTTTAGGGTGCTTTGTTCAGTTTCGTCTACTGAGCAAGCCCTTAAAGTTTGTGGAGGGCTGTCCCTTAAACCATTTATAAACGTAGGTAGACATGTATTACATAAATCATCATCTATATTATAAACTAATGTTTTCTAGCTGAGCTATCAGGTCCATGTGTTTGAAATTGTCAGGGTTCAGGGTGAATGTTTTCAGCAGTTGCAACTTTGCAGCATCTTTTCCACTGTAGTACATCTGAAATTGATTAGCTAGACATCGAGCCTCTTGACCATTCAGCACATTCTGTAAAAATAAACATCCAATTCAGTGAAAACAGTTTAAAAAAAAATCTGTGTCATTAACCAAATATTTTTGTTTCATGCCGAGTCAATGAGATAATTGCGCTCGCTGGGCGCGTCGTTCAGTGAGAGTAGCGAGCGCATACTAGTCCGGTCAATTTAGACATCCGAGGTTTAAGGTTGAAAATTGGTAGGATTGTTCAGAACACCATCATAAATAAAATCTAAAAAGTCGTCATCGATCCGACACCTGGGAAAAAAAAATATTCGGGGTCAAATGTCACAAAAATGATTTTTAGCAAATCGGTAAGTTTAATCATAAAATTAACTACAAAATTGTTTTTGTGATATGATGATTCAAAAAGTTGAAAGAGGTAATCGTCATAATATGCACAAGTTTCCACGCCACCGTTGAGGTAGTGTACTTAATAGACCAGGGTCGATAATTTTTAAAACCAAAAAAAAAAAAAATAGTAGGATGAAACCCATTAGAAAAGGAGGAGAATATTATAAAAAAAACCGGCCAAGAGCGTGTCGGGCCACGCTCAGTGTAGGGTTCCGTAGTTTCCCGTCCGTCACAATAAATGAGTTTAAGAAAATGCTTGCATATACGATTATACTACAAACTTAGTCCAGAAATTATTTTGTCTGTTCTTTCCATCAAGTTCAAAATAATTTTCCTAGAAAGTCCTTATAAAGTTCTACTTTTCAGATTTTTTTCATATTTTCTAAACTTATGGTTCAAAAGTTAGAGGGCACATTGTTACTACTTCATTCTTCATTGTTTTTACTTTTGGAGCGATTATTTCCGAAATTATTGACATTATCAAAAAATGATTTTAGTAAACCCCTATTCATTTTTAAATACCTATCCAACAATATATCACACGTAGTGTTGAATTTAAAAAAAAAAATCACTTCCCACTCTACACATAGGGAGGCTACCCTAATAAAACATTTTTTTCCAATTTTTATTTTTTCACTTTATCGGCGTGATTGATATACATATTGGTACCAAATTTCAGCTTTCTAGTGCTAACGGTCACAGAGATTAAGCAAGGACGGACAGACGGACAGACAGACATGGCAAAACTATAAGGGTTCCTAGTTGACTACGGAACCCTAATGAAAGGAAAAATAATTTACGGGCGATCTGAGGTCGGGAAGGGGGTGGGGGTGAGTTTTTAAGTGTAAAAAACGGTTTTTCTCGATTTCCGGCAAAACTAAAAGTCCTATGGAAAAAAGTCAAATGGCAAAGTTGTAGGTAATAAAAAGATCTAAAACTTTTGTATTTACACTTTTACACATAACCTCAAAATTTATGTGAAAAATTCTAAAAACCAATTTCTTGGTTTTTTATTTCTATTTTTTCCTAAAAAAGTTTTTTTTTCACGAAATTGGGTGAAAACTTACCTTTTTATGTCTCAAATACGCTGTAATTTATTTGATTAGAAATCCTTATTTTTTCATCTTATTTTGAATAAATATCGAAAAAGCACCCTAATTTTCAACCGAAAATTCACCCGTCAAAATATCAGTTTTTTCAAACCGTTTTTTACCCTTAAAACTTACCCTCATCCCCTTCCCGCCCTCAGATCGCCCGCAAATTATTTATCCTTTCATTTTTATAATATTCTCCTCCTTTTCTAATGGGTTTCATCCTACTATTACTTTTTAGGGTTCCGTAGTCAACTAGGAACCCTTATAGTTTCTCCATGTCTGTCTGTCTGTCCGTCCTCGCTTAATCTGTGGGACCGTTAGCACTAGAAAGCTGAAATTTGGTATCAATATGTATATCAATCACGCCGACAAAGTGGTAAAATAAAAATTGGAAAAAATATTTTTATTAGGTATGTAAAGTAGGAAGTGATTTTTTTTTTATTTCAACCCTAACGTGTGATATATTGTTGGATAGGTATTTAAAAATGAATAGGGGTTTACTAAAATCATTTTTTGATAATGTCAATAATTTCGGAAATAATCGTAAAAAAAACAAAAAACAATGTCCCCCCCCCCCTCTAACTTTTAAACCATAAGTTTAGAAAATATGAAAATATTCTGAAAAGTAGAACTTTATAAGGACTTTCTAGGAAAATTATTTTGAACTTGATGGAAAGAACAGTTTTTGTACAAAAAAGACAAAAAGGTTGTACAAAATAATTTCTGGACTAAGTTTGTAGTATAATCGTATATGCAAGCATTTTCTTAAACTTATTAGTACACTTATTGTGACGGACGGGAAACTAGGGAACCCTACACTGAGCGTGGCCCGACACGCTCTTGGCCGGTTTTTTTTTTTCACTTTTTATTATTATTAAAGGCTTCTACCCTGGTCTATAAGCGCTTAGCAAGTTTAAGGGTTCCGTATCTCAAAAGGAAAGACTGGAACTCTTATAGGATCGCTTTGTTGTCCGTTCGTTTGTTGATAGGTTCGCACTTGACCGCTATCTCACCTGATGGAAAGCGAAGATGCGGTCGACGATGGAACTGTTTATGTAAATATGTCTGTCTGTCGGTGTATCTGTCTTTCAAGACCCTTAATCTCGGGAAAGCGTAAAGTTATGGAGTTGAAGTTAAAATCATATAGGTACTTAAGTTTGCGGTCCTTTGAAGCTGTGAAAAAGCAAAGTTGTAAGTTTACGGAAAAAGAAGATCGGCCGTTTATGTTGCAAACAACATAATATCTCGTATTCATAGGGTACTTCCCGTAGTCCTAGAAACTTGAAATGTGGCATAAAGCAAGGTCTCATAGCATTATTATAGGATTTGCGATTTGTAAAATTCTTTGAGAGTCGATTCGTAAATTAAACATAAGGCCGGCCGCATCTCTTTTTCGTTAATTTACAAGTTTAATTTTTTCACAGCTTCAAGACATGACAGACTTGAGTATATGGTTTTCATTTCAACTTGATATGTTCACGCGTTCTTGAGATAAAGGGTCTTGACAGACAGACGGACAACAAAGTAATCCTTATAGGATCACTTTACTGTCCGTTTATTCCTTTTGAAATACAGAACTCTAAAAACGTGCTAAGCACACTACTTCCAAGGTGGCGTGAAAACGTGAGCATGTTATGACGATTACCTCTTTCAACTTTTTGAATCATCATATCTTGAAAACGGTGGCTCTTAGGAATATAAATGTTAATACATTTTTGTATTAACATTTTTTTTATTCCTGATCTTCATATGATCTACAATTTTGTCTTAGATACTTTTATGATTAAAATTACCGTTATGCTAAAAATCACGAAAAACTCATTTTAGTGACATTTGATCCCGCATATTTTTTTTTTTGCTAAATTAATTTAATATAGGTAACAAAAATCAATTGAGGTGTTTAAGTTTTCAGTTATTTCAATTACAGTTTTTTTAAGCGAGAACTATACTAGACCTACGTACACGTGGCTTGGACCACGCCTGATTTGTACGTTGCTCTACAAGTCTAGTTTGGATACCGACGCGCACAGATCGGCGTACGTGAATCACGTATGCGCAATGTAGTTCTACCTTATGTATACGCAGTAGGGCAGGTACAAGCCATTAATCAAATTTGACTGGTAGCGGTCTTCTTTTTTTTATTCAATTTATTTTTCCTAGCATGCACATTTTTAAACGGTTTTATTTAGCTCACCCCGTTTGTTTTATTTATTCTTGGCTCAAATGAGAATGGGCAAAAATGTATGAAACCTGGGACCACCCTCCAATAGTAATGAGATATATATCGTTGGATAGGTCTTTTTAATTGGAACAACAATTGTTATGACAACTTTGTTGTAACAACTGTCCATTCAGAGTTATAGGACTTACAAGTTCAGATTTAAAGATAGAAATATTCAAATATTTTTGAGGGAAAAATAATAACACCGTTAATAATTCATTAATTATTATTTGGTTTTTTTAAATATTCAATAAAAAAATAAAAATAAACGTTTAAAAATATAAAAAAATAGTAGCCCACCGGTATCGGGAACAGGGTCCAAGCTAGCGGCGGTCAGGGCTCTAGAGAAAGGAACCTCCTTCAAATCAAGCCCTTGATCCAATCGCCTAACGAGAGCCTCCTAAGGTGTTGGTCGAGTATCTTGGCTATTAGGCCATTAGCTGAAACAACTATCGGTACAATGATCGTCGAATGTCGACAACCTCGCGAGCCAAGTCAATAAGTATATACTTAATCTTGATTTGTTGTTCTTTCTCGGTTTTCACAAAGTTCTCATCATGCGGAACGGATATGTCAACAATCATTGCACGCCTCTGGCTTCGGTCCACCACCACTATATCAGGCTTATTGGCCACGCACTTCCGACGTTTGGCTCCCAAACTCAACCGGGCTGGGGCTGCGCTCAAGCGCTCCTGCCCAACCTTGGGGGTCCAGACGCCTCCTGCCGGAGGCTCTACGCGGGGATCGTTCGGTCCATGGGCATGGGATTTGATCACGCAAAGAAACTCCGGGCATAGCCCTTTCCATTGCTCTTTGGGTGACTTTAAGCCTTTTGATGAGGCCCATTGTGAGCGACCACGTTTCGGATCCATATGTCATCACTGGCAACACACACTGGTCATAGACTTTCGTCTTGAGACACTGTGGTATGTTGGATGAGAAGTTACCGCGTAGCTTTCCAAACGCTGCCCAGCCGAGTCGGATTCGACAGTTGCCCTCTTTTTCGAAATTAGATCTACTCAACTAGACTGTCTGCCCGAGGTAGACGTAATCGTCCACAACTTCCGAGTATAGAGTCTCCAATCTTGATAGGTGTGGGTGCTACATGGTTGTTTATCATGACTTTAGTTTTGTCCATGTTCGTTTTAAGACCCACTCTTTCGGAAGCTCAACTGAGGTCATTGAGCATTGTACTGAGCTCTCGGCAAACCGAAGGTGAGTGATGTACTCGCCATAGACATTAATGCCTAGTCCACTCCAGTCCATAACCTTGAAGACATCCTCCTTTGCGGCCGTGAACAGTTACGGAGAGATGACGTCTCCCTGCCTCACACCTCGCTGCAGGAGGATAGGTTTCGAGGTCTGGTCCTGAAGTCGGACTGACATAGTGGCGTTTTCGTACAAACAGTTCAGCACCTCGATGTACCGATAGTCAATCTGGCACCGTTGGAGAGATTGCAGTACAGCCCAAGTCTCGATCGAATCAAAGGCTTTCTCGTACTCCACAAACGCTAGGCAGAGAGGTAGATTATACTCCTCGGTCTTCTGTATAACCTGTCGTAGAGTATGTATGTGGTCCACAGTGCTGAAGCCTTTTCGGAACCCGGCCTGTTCGGGAGGCTGGATATCGTCGAACCTGCGCGCGAGACGATTCGTGATGACTCTGGAAAACAGCTTGTAGACATGGCTCAGAAGCGAGATGGGCCTATAATTCTTGAGTAGGGCCTTGTCGCCCTTCTTAGTACAGTACCACCACGCTTCCGCTCCATGCCTGTGGCGTTTTTCCCTCGAATATGACGGAATCAAACAGCTTCTGAAGGGCCTTAAGGATCGGTTTTCCACCCGCCTTCAGAAGTTCGGCCGTAATTCCGTCGTCACCCGGCGCCTTATTGTTATTAAGCTGCTTCAGAGCCATCCTAATCTCGTACAAGCTGACGTCCGGATTATCTTCGGTATAGTGTCGGCTCAATCTAGCTCTTGGGTCGTTTGCTAGATTTGCAGTGGGTTTAATGATTGACGTGTACAACTGTCTATAGAAAGCCTCGATCGCTCCTAGAAGCTCTGGTTTGGCGGATATGACTCTGCCATCTTCGGTCTTCAGTTTCGTGAGCTGGCTCTGCCCAATAGACAGATCTCTTGCAAACACCTTGGAGCCCTTATTTCACTCAATCGCGTCTTTAATTTTTACCGTATTATAGTAACGGAGATCGCGTTTCAAGGACTTAGAGATCCGTTTATTGAGCTGCCGATATGTGTACGAATCGTCTGAACACTGCAGAATCATCTCACGCCTCTCCTTCAAAAGCTGGAGAGTTTGATCGGTGACCCTCTTGCTCTTATTTGTACGAGTCTGAGTTTAGACCCGACCGTATTGACAGCTTCCACGAACGCATTGTTGTATTCGTCCACGAAGCTTCCTAGGCATTCAAAACGATTTTGAAGTTCGAGCTGAAAGCTTTCAGAGTTATGTATTTGGATCTGTGCAGGACGGAGCGAAGACTTCATCAGTCGAGATCTTTCAAGCTTGACATTGATATTCACTGTGCCTCTTACCATGCGGTGATCACTTCCGGTTTTCACCCTATTGATCATGGAGACATCGATCGCTAAGATGGTCTGCACTAAATTAAAGCCGAGTGATTTCACTGCGGCTGACATCAGCCGTTGTCACATGACGGGACGTGCAGCTGCTAACAAAACTAGGCCTATATTATTGAAGGTTAGTAGTCTTGCTACCCGGGATAAGATTTGGTATTCCAAGGCCAAACTTCGGGGTTCAGGCGTCACCATGTCCGAGTTCCTCACTAAGGGATGGCATGACGTGTTCTTGGCAGAAATATTCAAATATTTTTGAGGGAAAAATAATAACACCGTTAATAATTCATTAATTATTATTTGGTTTTTTTAAATATTCAATAAAAAAATAAAAATAAACGTTTAAAAATATAAAAAAATAGTAGCCCACCGGTATCGGGAACAGGGTCCAAGCTAGCGGCGGTCAGGGCTCTAGAGAAAGGAACCTCCTTCAAATCAAGCCCTTGATCCAATCGCCTAACGAGAGCCTCCTAAGGTGTTGGTCGAGTATCTTGGCTATTAGGCCATTAGCTGAAACAACTATCGGTACAATGATCGTCGAATGTCGACAACCTCGCGAGCCAAGTCAATAAGTATATACTTAATCTTGATTTGTTGTTCTTTCTCGGTTTTCACAAAGTTCTCATCATGCGGAACGGATATGTCAACAATCATTGCACGCCTCTGGCTTCGGTCCACCACCACTATATCAGGCTTATTGGCCACGCACTTCCGACGTTTGGCTCCCAAACTCAACCGGGCTGGGGCTGCGCTCAAGCGCTCCTGCCCAACCTTGGGGGTCCAGACGCCTCCTGCCGGAGGCTCTACGCGGGGATCGTTCGGTCCATGGGCATGGGATTTGATCACGCAAAGAAACTCCGGGCATAGCCCTTTCCATTGCTCTTTGGGTGACTTTAAGCCTTTTGATGAGGCCCATTGTGAGCGACCACGTTTCGGATCCATATGTCATCACTGGCAACACACACTGGTCATAGACTTTCGTCTTGAGACACTGTGGTATGTTGGATGAGAAGTTACCGCGTAGCTTTCCAAACGCTGCCCAGCCGAGTCGGATTCGACAGTTGCCCTCTTTTTCGAAATTAGATCTACTCAACTAGACTGTCTGCCCGAGGTAGACGTAATCGTCCACAACTTCCGAGTATAGAGTCTCCAATCTTGATAGGTGTGGGTGCTACATGGTTGTTTATCATGACTTTAGTTTTGTCCATGTTCGTTTTAAGACCCACTCTTTCGGAAGCTCTACTGAGGTCATTGAGCATTGTACTGAGCTCTCGGCAAACCGAAGGTGAGTGATGTACTCGCCATAGACATTAATGCCTAGTCCACTCCAGTCCATAACCTTGAAGACATCCTCCTTTGCGGCCGTGAACAGTTACGGAGAGATGACGTCTCCCTGCCTCACACCTCGCTGCAGGAGGATAGGTTTCGAGGTCTGGTCCTGAAGTCGGACTGACATAGTGGCGTTTTCGTACAAACAGTTCAGCACCTCGATGTACCGATAGTCAATCTGGCACCGTTGGAGAGATTGCAGTACAGCCCAAGTCTCGATCGAATCAAAGGCTTTCTCGTACTCCACAAACGCTAGGCAGAGAGGTAGATTATACTCCTCGGTCTTCTGTATAACCTGTCGTAGAGTATGTATGTGGTCCACAGTGCTGAAGCCTTTTCGGAACCCGGCCTGTTCGGGAGGCTGGATATCGTCGAACCTGCGCGCGAGACGATTCGTGATGACTATGGAAAACAGCTTGTAGACATGGCTCAGAAGCGAGATGGGCCTATAATTCTTGAGTAGGGCCTTGTCGCCCTTCTTAGTACAGTACCACCACGCTTCCGCTCCATGCCTGTGGCGTTTTTCCCTCGAATATGACGGAATCAAACAGCTTCTGAAGGGCCTTAAGGATCGGTTTTCCACCCGCCTTCAGAAGTTCGGCCGTAATTCCGTCGTCACCCGGCGCCTTATTGTTATTAAGCTGCTTCAGAGCCATCCTAATCTCGTACAAGCTGACGTCCGGATTATCTTCGGTATAGTGTCGGCTCAATCTAGCTCTTGGGTCGTTTGCTAGATTTGCAGTGGGTTTAATGATTGACGTGTACAACTGTCTATAGAAAGCCTCGATCGCTCCTAGAAGCTCTGGTTTGGCGGATATGACTCTGCCATCTTCGGTCTTCAGTTTCGTGAGCTGGCTCTGCCCAATAGACAGATCTCTTGCAAACACCTTGGAGCCCTTATTTCACTCAATCGCGTCTTTAATTTTTACCGTATTATAGTAACGGAGATCGCGTTTCAAGGACTTAGAGATCCGTTTATTGAGCTGCCGATATGTGTACGAATCGTCTGAACACTGCAGAATCATCTCACGCCTCTCCTTCAAAAGCTGGAGAGTTTGATCGGTGACCCTCTTGCTCTTATTTGTACGAGTCTGAGTTTAGACCCGACCGTATTGACAGCTTCCACGAACGCATTGTTGTATTCGTCCACGAAGCTTCCTAGGCATTCAAAACGATTTTGAAGTTCGAGCTGAAAGCTTTCAGAGTTATGTATTTGGATCTGTGCAGGACGGAGCGAAGACTTCATCAGTCGAGATCTTTCAAGCTTGACATTGATATTCACTGTGCCTCTTACCATGCGGTGATCACTTCCGGTTTTCACCCTATTGATCACGGAGACATCGATCGCTAAGATGGTCTGCACTAAATTAAAGCCGAGTGATTTCACTGCGGCTGACATCAGCCGTTGTTACATGACGGGACGTGCAGCTGCTAACAAAACTAGGCCTATATTATTGAAGGTTAGTAGTCTTGCTACCCGGGATAAGATTTGGTATTCCAAGGCCAAACTTCGGGGTTCAGGCGTCACCATGTCCGAGTTCCTCACTAAGGGATGGCATGACGTGTTCTTGGCAGAAATATTCAAATATTTTTGAGGGAAAAATAATAACACCGTTAATAATTCATTAATTATTATTTGGTTTTTTTAAATATTCAATAAAAAAATAAAAATAAACGTTTAAAAATATAAAAAAATAGTAGCCCACCGGTATCGGGAACAGGGTCCAAGCTAGCGGCGGTCAGGGCTCTAGAGAAAGGAACCTCCTTCAAATCAAGCCCTTGATCCAATCGCCTAACGAGAGCCTCCTAAGGTGTTGGTCGAGTATCTTGGCTATTAGGCCATTAGCTGAAACAACTATCGGTACAATGATCGTCGAATGTCGACAACCTCGCGAGCCAAGTCAATAAGTATATACTTAATCTTGATTTGTTGTTCTTTCTCGGTTTTCACAAAGTTCTCATCATGCGGAACGGATATGTCAACAATCATTGCACGCCTCTGGCTTCGGTCCACCACCACTATATCAGGCTTATTGGCCACGCACTTCCGACGTTTGGCTCCCAAACTCAACCGGGCTGGGGCTGCGCTCAAGCGCTCCTGCCCAACCTTGGGGGTCCAGACGCCTCCTGCCGGAGGCTCTACGCGGGGATCGTTCGGTCCATGGGCATGGGATTTGATCACGCAAAGAAACTCCGGGCATAGCCCTTTCCATTGCTCTTTGGGTGACTTTAAGCCTTTTGATGAGGCCCATTGTGAGCGACCACGTTTCGGATCCATATGTCATCACTGGCAACACACACTGGTCATAGACTTTCGTCTTGAGACACTGTGGTATGTTGGATGAGAAGTTACCGCGTAGCTTTCCAAATGCTGCCCAGCCGAGTCGGATTCGACAGTTGCCCTCTTTTTCGAAATTAGATCTACTCAACTAGACTGTCTGCCCGAGGTAGACGTAATCGTCCACAACTTCCGAGTATAGAGTCTCCAATCTTGATAGGTGTGGGTGCTACATGGTTGTTTATCATGACTTTAGTTTTGTCCATGTTCGTTTTAAGACCCACTCTTTCGGAAGCTCTACTGAGGTCATTGAGCATTGTACTGAGCTCTCGGCAAACCGAAGGTGAGTGATGTACTCGCCATAGACATTAATGCCTAGTCCACTCCAGTCCATAACCTTGAAGACATCCTCCTTTGCGGCCGTGAACAGTTACGGAGAGATGACGTCTCCCTGCCTCACACCTCGCTGCAGGAGGATAGGTTTCGAGGTCTGGTCCTGAAGTCGGACTGACATAGTGGCGTTTTCGTACAAACAGTTCAGCACCTCGATGTACCGATAGTCAATCTGGCACCGTTGGAGAGATTGCAGTACAGCCCAAGTCTCGATCGAATCAAAGGCTTTCTCGTACTCCACAAACGCTAGGCAGAGAGGTAGATTATACTCCTCGGTCTTCTGTATAACCTGTCGTAGAGTATGTATGTGGTCCACAGTGCTGAAGCCTTTTCGGAACCCGGCCTGTTCGGGAGGCTGGATATCGTCGAACCTGCGCGCGAGACGATTCGTGATGACTCTGGAAAACAGCTTGTAGACATGGCTCAGAAGCGAGATGGGCCTATAATTCTTGAGTAGGGCCTTGTCGCCCTTCTTAGTACAGTACCACCACGCTTCCGCTCCATGCCTGTGGCGTTTTTCCCTCGAATATGACGGAATCAAACAGCTTCTGAAGGGCCTTAAGGATCGGTTTTCCACCCGCCTTCAGAAGTTCGGCCGTAATTCCGTCGTCACCCGGCGCCTTATTGTTATTAAGCTGCTTCAGAGCCATCCTAATCTCGTACAAGCTGACGTCCGGATTATCTTCGGTATAGTGTCGGCTCAATCTAGCTCTTGGGTCGTTTGCTAGATTTGCAGTGGGTTTAATGATTGACGTGTACAACTGTCTATAGAAAGCCTCGATCGCTCCTAGAAGCTCTGGTTTGGCGGATATGACTCTGCCATCTTCGGTCTTCAGTTTCGTGAGCTGGCTCTGCCCAATAGACAGATCTCTTGCAAACACCTTGGAGCCCTTATTTCACTCAATCGCGTCTTTAATTTTTACCGTATTATAGTAACGGAGATCGCGTTTCAAGGACTTAGAGATCCGTTTATTGAGCTGCCGATATGTGTACGAATCGTCTGAACACTGCAGAATCATCTCACGCCTCTCCTTCAAAAGCTGGAGAGTTTGATCGGTGACCCTCTTGCTCTTATTTGTACGAGTCTGAGTTTAGACCCGACCGTATTGACAGCTTCCACGAACGCATTGTTGTATTCGTCCACGAAGCTTCCTAGGCATTCAAAACGATTTTGAAGTTCGAGCTGAAAGCTTTCAGAGTTATGTATTTGGATCTGTGCAGGACGGAGCGAAGACTTCATCAGTCGAGATCTTTCAAGCTTGACATTGATATTCACTGTGCCTCTTACCATGCGGTGATCACTTCCGGTTTTCACCCTATTGATCACGGAGACATCGATCGCTAAGATGGTCTGCACTAAATTAAAGCCGAGTGATTTCACTGCGGCTGACATCAGCCGTTGTCACATGACGGGACGTGCAGCTGCTAACAAAACTAGGCCTATATTATTGAAGGTTAGTAGTCTTGCTACCCGGGATAAGATTTGGTATTCCAAGGCCAAACTTCGGGGTTCAGGCGTCACCATGTCCGAGTTCCTCACTAAGGGATGGCATGACGTGTTCTTGGCTGCGAGGGAAAGATGCGGCGTGTCCAAGAGCTGGACTAAGGCGGGCTGCGTATTTGTCCTTGGTCCTAACGACCAAGAGTTGAGCCCCTCACCGAGTTGGATAAGATTGTGCCGATTCCCAGTGAGCCCGAGCCTAAATCGACGGCGCCTGACTCTGTTCCAACTGCAACTGCTGCGATGACAGCAAGGTTGAAGCGCGTTGCTGCTCTGAAGACATAATATCCTCCCTTGTGTTGTCTTGTTGAAGGTCCGGGTAATGTATTTTTGTTTTTGCCTTTTATTACTATTTTCAACTATTTTGTGAGTATTTTGAGAATTTGCTATGACATTTTGCAGTCAATTTTTTAGGGTTCCGTAGCCAAATGGCAAAAAACGGAACCCTTATAGATTCGTCATGTCTGTCTGTCTGTCTGTCTGTCTGTCTGTCTATCTGTCCGTCCGTCCGTCCGTATATCACAGCCACTTTTTTCCTAAACTATAAGAGCTATACTGTTGAAACTTTGTAAGTAGATGTATTCTGTGAACCGCATTAAGATTTTCACATAAAAATAGAAAAAAAGCAATAAATTTGGGGGTCCCCATACTTAAAACTGAAACTCGAAATTTTTTTTTTCATCAAACCCATGCGTGTGGGGTATCTATGGATAGGTCTTCAAAAATGATACTGAGGTTTCTAATATCATTTTTTTTTCTAAACTGAATAGTTTGCGCGAGAGACACTTCCAAAGTGGTAAAATGTGTCCCCCCCCCCCCCCTCTAACTTCTAAAATAAGAGAATGATAAAACTAAAAAAAAAATATATGATGAACATTACTATAAAAACTACCAACGAAAATTGGTTTGAACGAAATCTAGTAAGTACTTAGTTCTTTTTTAATGCGTCATAAATCGAAAAAAATACACTATTATTAAAACATCGATCAAAGTTACAACACATTACAAGAACTTTTATATTATGTTACTTGCTGCTACGGAACCCTTCATGGGCGAGTCCGACTCGCACTTGGCCGGTTTTTTTTGTTGTTTCGTTCCGTTCATGGAACCGGCTAAGGTCAGAGACCATGCCGCCAAGTCATTAATTTTGTTTTACACTTCAGTGAATTTTATCAGTATATGTCATTAGTATTATTTATATAATAGCTCACTCTTGATCTTATAGCTTCAATAAACAGAGTTCTAAGCTTAATATTTGCTTTTCAAATCAAATCAAATCATCTTTATTGTGGATTATAGGTAATTGTACATAATACAGATGGTGATAATTGAATATTTTGCGAACAGCTATGTCCTACCCTTAGGGCGTACAATCAAATGTAGGTAATTCATTAGAATACATTGCAAAATTATTACATTTCTAAATATTTGTTGCAGTTACAAATTTAAGTAAAAAAAAAAAGTTCGTCATGTATCTAAGTATATAAAACGCATCATGACCCAGGCAAATTGTATTTTAAA
The DNA here is from genome assembly GCA_929112965.1 of Mythimna albipuncta. Lineage (NCBI taxonomy): Eukaryota > Metazoa > Arthropoda > Insecta > Lepidoptera > Noctuidae > Mythimna > Mythimna albipuncta. Next base: position 134,744 of record OV815969.1, on the reverse strand, counting down.
AGTGATTTATCATTGAAAAAGACTTTCATAGAATAATAGTATTTAATCACTAATAGTTCACGGAGTTTCTTTTTAAATAATTTTATTTCAGTAATTGCTCATAATAGGCCTTGGAATGTTATTGTACATACGCGGTGCAGAGCAGTTTTGTGCGCGGTGCAGTGCGGTTTTCAATCAAATTGAGTTCAAACATCTCGTAACGTCATATCAAATGTCAAAATACTTTAATAAAGAATATATAACAACTAGCTGACTCGGCCACGCGTTGCTGTGGAGCAATAAATTAAAATTGTGACTATAATTTGAGATTTAAACTATCCTATCTCTCAAGTTGGATCGAACTGCACATGGTGTGCGAATTTTATTATAATCGGTTAAGTGGTTTAGGAGTCCATTGAGGACAAACATTGTGACACGAGATTTATATATATTAAGATAATAATAACAATAAAGGTACGACGACTCAGGTTTTACAAACTTTTTATTTTATTTTTAGTTTCCTCGTATTCGTAATGAAAAGCACATTGTTTACCTCGGGGTGAAAGTAACCTATTTAACCCCTCCAATTAGCCAACTCCTTCTCGGGACGAAATGAGTTACTTTCACCCCTAGTGTAACAATGTACAATTTTACACCACCTGCTCGATAATGTTGTTTTATACGTCATATAAACCTCACTTAAAGCAAGTCATGGGAGATAATGCAGTATGGCCGATCCCTAGGGAATAATGAGATTTGAATTTGGAACATCAAAAATCGTCAACATTGCGATTTAAAATGTACGTGTATCGAACAAGTTGACTCGAAATTCAAACTGGCCACTAACAAAAAAAAGAAAATAGAAAAAACGTGCTTACTGAAGGGAGCATTATAGAAAATTGAAACTATAGAATCTTGGAGTACCTACCTAGTGCACTTTGTTTGTTTGATGAACTTGTACATATAATACTTATATTATTCTAATATATTATTCGGTCGACCAAATTGTCTTTTATTTATTTCACAGATGGTGTAAAAATTAGAGTATGCAACAAGGGGATAAAGCTGTCTTTGTCTTGGGCGTCTTGAATTCCTCACTTCACTCAGGTTTCTTTATTAACTCCCTCGCAATGCTCGAGCTTAATTTTATAAATCCCTCACTGTCGTTCGGGATTTAAATCGGCAACCTTCGTTTCGTTCGGAATTCAACATGCCGCCCGCGACTTAAAGACACTGCTTTATACTACTATTGTTTTGACCGTTGAGCACACAAAGCCACTAATGTCTCTTTTTATGTTCCAGTACGATACATCATAATAATAATGTCTATTTCTTTTTATCACACGATGTTTTTTTTTTTTGTTGATAAGATCGCGCTTGACCACGATCTCACCTGATGGAAAGCGGCGATGTGATTTACGATGAAGCACGCTTGCCTAGAAGTAACCATTCACGCTCTAGGTTTATGTAGCTAACTAGAAACACAGACTCCGGCAGGGAATCACACTTCTTAGCTGTAAGTACAATAAATGTGTTCCCAAAACGTTTTGTATGTAGGTATGCGTGAGATGTCCACCATGTACTGGTAGCGCAACGCCGTACATCTAATGCACTCTAATGGTCCGATGAAGGAATGGGCTTGGCAGAATCAAATTGTGCAATTTCAGTGCACACTCCCCGACGTAAACGTCTGAAAACGGACAGGCTAGCATCTCGAAGTCGATTTGAATATCGACTTCGAGATGTTAGCCTGTCGGTTTTGAAGTTTCGACTCGACGAGCGCATCATTGCCGATGATCTTCTTGGCTCGCCTCTCAATCGACTCTATCGCCTTAACTTTCGTTCGGTAGATGAGAGCAGTGTCTACTCCAAACACGATCGAACTTTGTTTGAACGCTGTGCTCATTTACTTATATTCTAGTGATAGACAGGCCCTTCCATGGAAAATATTTGTCAAAATATTGAAAAGTTATAACGATACCTAATCTGCTGCAGCGCTACATTGGCATTATGTCGTCTAACAGAACTATTAAAATTAAAAGCGCTGATAGCTTTTAGAGGACACTTTTTTCGCGATCAAAACGTCTTAAGCGCCATGAATTTCGTAGTACTTAGGTACGCGTTTAGTTCAACATAGTGTTATGACATGTTATCCATATAGATTTTTATACCACAGAAGTGACACAGTTTTTTGCCTACAATACTTTATTACAATAAAACTCTATTTCAAGATTTTACCAATAGTCCACGTTAGTGTAAATTCAGAAAACTACGTCTACTACTTTAATAAATAAGTGAATTCAAAATCGTGTAAAATAATGAAACCATTTATTGTAGTCATCATTCTAAAGGACAGCTTTCTTTACTGAATGATGGTCAGTACTGCGCTGCTAATATTTAGTAACAAAATAATCAACAACTATAACTATAGCATAATCAGCTTTTTAATGTTTCCTTCTCTCTAGGAGAGAGAATGAGCCGTAAACCACTACTGTCTGTGTCTGTCTGTCGCATGTCTTCGAAATATGCCGGTTTCCTCACGATGTTTTCCTTCACCGTTTTGAGAGCAGTGGTGATGAAATAAATTACATAAAAAACTAAAACTTTTTTTAAATCTATTTTCAACTTAATTTTTCAGGGCGAATCAAAAATTGATTCGGAGTCAGAAAGGAGACAGTTTTTTTTGGGCCCACTATTAAACGGTAACGTATATTCATCATATTTCACATGGAAAAAGCGATCACCTTATTATAGTTAATAAACCAAAAATTATATAGAAATCTAACCGAAATAATGAAATAATAGTAAAAAAGTGTTACGGCAAAAAATGCTTGATTAGGAGCGTTTTTAAGTTCGCTTTAACGTGAAAATAAAATGTTACTACGGTGCGCAACGGTAGTGACATGGCTTTAAATACGCTTAAAGATATCATAATTAATTGGTAGAGTGAACTTGTTTTTAATGCTGTTATTAACGGTTAACACAAATATCAAGTATGATAACGTACTTTAAAAATCACCGTGGAACGAAACGTAATTAATAGCCTGTTGCAGATGCTCTGTGGTCCAGTTTCAAACAGTTTGACAATGACAATCTGACAGATAACATTATCCCTTAGTTCCGAATAACGTCAAAAGCGATCGCGAATCCGACCGAATTTAATAGTCACAAAATATAAGGACTATTGAGTACCGTTTGTGACGTTGCGCGTTGGTCGGATTGGCGATATAATCGCTTTTGACGCAATTCGGAACGCGGGGTATTATTGTTTCAGATTATTATGGTTTCTTCTGCTCTTTTCGTGTTTGGTTTATATTCGTAATTCGAAAGATTTTATGAAAATGGCATCTGTAGATACAATGCATAATCCACAAAGCCGTTTTATCAATTGTGCAGCACGGTTTCAACGGAATGTGCGCCAACTTGTGTGTATGTAGATTTCTCGCGAGGTGAGTGTATGTGTTACCCACCCAATCATTACTGGGAGGAACACATCCCAATCCCGCACGTTGAGCTCTTCATACTATTTATGCTTGGTGTGAGTTCAAAGTCTGACCCCACCTCCTCCACCAATATAACTTGCCTACCTACTTTTTAGGGTTCCGTAGCCAAATGGCAAAAAACGGAACCCTTATAGATTCGTCATGTCTGTCTGTCTGTCTGTCCGTCCGTATGTCACAGCCACTTTTTTCCGAAACTATAAGAGCTATACTGTTGAAACTTTGTAAGTAGATGTATTCTGTGAACCGCATTAAGATTTTTACACAAAAATAGAAAAAAAGCAATAAATTTTGGGGGTCCCCATACATAGAACTGAAACTCAAAAATTTTTTTTTCATCAAACCCATGCGTGTGGGTGGGGTATCTATGGATAGGTCTTCAAAAATGATACTGAGGTTTCTAATATCATTTTTTTCTAAACTGAATAGTTTGCGCGAGAGACACTTCCAAAGTGGTAAAATGTGTGTCCCCCCCCCTCTAACTTCCAAGATAAGAGAATGATAAAACTAAAAAAAATATATGATGTACATTACTATAAAAACTACCAACGAAAATTGGTTTGAACGAAATCCAGTAAGTAGTTTTTTTTTTAATGCGTCATAAACCGAAAAAAATACACTATTATTAAAACATCGATTAAAGTTACAACACATTACAAGAACTTTTATATTATGTTACTTGCTGCTACGGAACCCTTCATGGGCGAGTCCGACTCGCACTTGGCCGGTTTTTTTCAGTTACACTCACAAGATGCCGTTTGTGTAAACTGCTTCATGGTATTACAAGAATGTATTCAAACTGGTAATTCACTGAGAGGATGCGGACATAGGAATATTTGCATCTCATGTCAACTTTACATTTTTTTAACTAACTCCATGCCTTTCACCAAGTAGGATCTGGTCTTTCACTAAAATATTCGTAGTAAAGGTACAAACACACACAAACACTACATTAGTCTGCTTTTTCGTCTATTTACAGTGCAATAAAGATTTCTATAAACAAAATATATTAAGATAGACTTTTTTTTTTTTTTTTTTTTTTTTTATCTGTTATAAACTAGTACTTGACTGCGATCCCGCCTGATGGTAAGCAGTGATGCAATCATTGATGGTGAGGCGCACTAGTTTATTAAGAGCCTATTCACTCTAGCCTTGAAGACACCCAAATTATAATCGGACGGGAAGACCGCAGCAGGCAGACTGTTCCAGTCCTTCGAAGTACGCGGTATAAATGACGAGGCGAAACGCTTAGTCCGGACCGTAGATGTTTCAACAACGTAAGGGTGGATACTCGCCGTGCGTCGGTTTGTCCGATGATAGAAATGTGATGGCGGAATCAAGTCATGCAGTTCCTGCGCACACTCTCCAAAATGCAATCTGTAAAACACCGAAAGGCTGGCTACCCTACGCCTGTGCTCAAGGCTTTGAAGATTGGACTTAACCAAATCTGGATCACCAATCAGCCTCTTCGCACGCCTTTCCACCGAGTCCAAAGCTGCCAGGTGGCACTTTGCAGCACCAGCCCATATGTGGCTGCAGTACTCCACACACGATCGGACTTGTGCTTTGTATAAAATTAAAAGCTGTCTCGGTGTGAAGTACCGCCGGACTTTTGCGAGAACGCCTAGTTTCCTAGCAGCTACTTTGGCTTTGGACTCAATGAACCGCCCAAAATTGAGGTCGGAGGAAATTTCGACACCCAAGAGCTGAAGGCGGTCGGTACAATCCAAAGATACATTCTGAAAAGTAGGAGCCGAGGTGAACGGGCTCCTTTTGCAATACTAATGATGTATTTTCTCAGGTGGCACGTTAGAACAAGTCTGTATGGCTATCTCAGCAACAGGATGAAATCAGGGATATGAAAATACAGCCATTGGATGTTGAACACAGCAGTAACTTCCCACAACCACCTCCTATGCCCATGGCTGTTACACCTGCTATACACAGAGGAGTACCAACAATTACTATGTCTAATTACATATTTGACAGGCCTGTTGGTCTAGTGGTTAGTGACCCTGACTGCTATGCCGGAGGTCGTGGGTTCGATTCCCACCCAGGACAAATGTTTGTGTGATGAGCACGATCATTTGTTCTGTGTCTGGGTGTAATTTATCTATAATATGTATGTATTTAGAAATATATAAGTATGTTTATCAGTTCTCTAGTACCCATAACACAAGCTCTGCTTAGCTTGGGACTAGACGGCGCTGTGTGATAGTTGTGGAATATATGATGAACAGTAATAAATACTTGTTGTGACGTACCTATAATATGTTTTTTTTCTCCTTACATATCACCTTAGGGCCGGCGCCCACTGCCGGCATGGCACGGCAAAGGATTTTATTACAAATCTAGTTATTTTTAATCTTATTTCAATAAGTCCAGAATTTATGTTACTTTATTTCCACACCACGATACCAAGACGCGCCGCGTGCCTTTACATTTCGCGAGACGTAATGTGTCACTTTGTGTCAAGGAATTATGATTGCTAATAGTTGAAATGTGGTTGAAACTTGCACAGCGGTCATTTCGGTTAATGTGGTCCGGTCGATACGCGGGGGTAAGGGAAGCAAAAGACGCACTTGCGCGCGCGTTTTTTTTTTTGTCTCTCACACTGACCGAGCACGGCAAGAGATTAGCAAAACTGATTGATGCAGGAGTGGCTGGGCTATCAGTACGATGCCACGGCATTCCGCGAGATACCAAGGCATGCCGTAGCAAGACCTACCGTGCCATGTCGGCAGTGACCGCCGACCCTTATTATTTTAGGTGGTCAATGGCCGGCAAAAGCCGCGCTATTTCGAAATATATCTTTCGAAACATATTTCTCGATATAGATGTATATTTTCATGAATGATAGACTTCATCAAATCGTGTAATTCACATCAAAATCTATCACGAAGTACAGATGTGACTTTGTTTTATACTATATATTATTGAACAGTGCACTATTTTGACTTAAAATACCAAGGACACCAATCCACTCATTAGATAATCGCTCTTGTAAGATTTTAGGTTACTATGAGAGTCATGTTTTGACTGTCGTATTTCACAGTATTCCGGTTAGTTATGGTTTTGCTAATATTACCACTGTAATCTAGAGATTATAAGGAATAAACTAACGTGTGTATGTAACGATGTAAGAGAAAGCTATAAATGTTTGAAGGCACATTCTGAAGGAATAGCATCACTGCAAGGAATAGCCGACTGATTAGAAAATGTTTCCAGCTTTAGTATCATCAGTTCAAAAGTGTGCAAAACAGATAAACGGATATTTTGCAGGAAGCCACGTGTTTTCACGTCTATCCTCTTGAAGATACTTTATCAATTTTTCTCTTTTCGGCTGGCCAGAGTGAACAAACTTGAAATATAATTATAGTTTATGAAGGACTAAATCTCAATAATAGTAATGATCACTTAGTACACATCTACACCTACATAAAAATCAACATCACACATTCATATTTTCATTTTGTATAAGTATATATATATATATTCTTCTTGTATTTTATTTGCATAAAACGACGCATGTAATTGGTATAACACTGACTCCTGTAACACAGGCACTATGCCTAGCGCGGGAGTCAGGGCCTCACTATTTTTGTAAATGTTTATTATGTTAATAAATAATTTATTATTATTATTATAGTGATTTACGAGTATCACATAAATTACACATATTACTACGAATTCAACTAAACCTAATTTATATTTGAATACTGTACTATCTGAATCTATGTATACATAATATCTAGGGAGGTACGTAATACCTCAGTGCTTAAGCTATGAAAACTGATACTCAATGATTTGCTGGCATTTCTTGCTGAGTTTTTACTGTTTCGAAAAACAAAATCAAAATCAAAGCATTTATTTCAAATAGACCGATACAGGCACTTTTGAATAGTCAAATGTCGGTCAGTCCAAGAAAAGTGAAGCTAAATTGCACGTTGCATAGAGTAGGTCTCTATGGAGAAGAACGTGCAAGAAACTGCATGGACACTCTTTTATCATATTATGTGTTACATATAATGCTTGGTTACATATTACTTGTTGCTTCTATCATGTGAGATGATGATGACGTGTCGATAATGAAATAAAAATGTAAAATAATTAAAAGATAGAAACTGAATTAAGCCACTGGCAGCTAAGAGATGACCAGTCCCATCTGACGGCACCCGTTCACGAGCATGACGCGTGCATCAGCCCCACTCAGCTCAACCATTTTGAAGGGAACTGAACGACCCAATAACACGTGCCACCAACAGCGAGACATTTGAGTGAGCATGACAAACTCTCAACCGCCATGTTCGTAATGTCAAAAAAAAAAATGTTGTAACCTAATAAAAATGCTCCATGGTGCTTCACATTCACAAACTTGAAAAAAGTGCTTCTACATTATACAATGCTATTGTGTCTTTCAAATTAAAAAATAATAATATTAGTTTCCACCTAATCAACTAATTAGTACACCCTAGTGGTAGTGGAGCTGGGCCAGCATTGAGCCAAGCATTTTTATCTTGAATATAATCCTCCAACTTATAATATGCTTGCCTGCATAGTGTACGTTTAATACAAGATTTAAATTTCGTTTCATTGAGTTCTAATATTTGGGGAGGTATTTTATTATAACATTTCAAACAGTACCCCATGAAAGAATTATGGTGGAATGGCGTCAGCGACTATCGCAACCCCGTCATGGGCACGCCACAATTATGGCGATAAGTCCCCTCTTTGAGGCGTGGCTGGAAAGACCTCACGGCGTCCTTACCTTCCGCATGACACAGGTCCTCACAGGAAATGGCAAGTTCGGAAGGTTCCTGTTCCGAATTAAAGGGGAAGTGACGCCCGGGTGTCGCCACTGTGCGGAACGCCCGGAGGACACGGTGGAGCACATAATCGCGGTGTGCTCTGCTTGGGCGGAGTATCGCCGTGCCCTCGTGGGGGTGATCGGCGGCGGAGACCTCTCGCGCCGGGCCCTGGTCGAGGCCATGGTCCGGAGCGAGGAAGAGTGGCAGGCGGTCGCCGACTTCTGCGAAGCAGTAATGCTCGCTAAGGAGGTGGCCGACCGCATCAGACAACGGCGCTCTCGCCGCCGCCGCCGGGATTCCGATCCCGATTTCCAGCCACCGTAGGCGCGGGCTTGCGGACAGTGAGCAATGGGTAGCTCGCTGTCCGGCCGTCCGGTAACCGTCCGGACCAAGCCCAAGTCGTCGACGGCGCGCACTGTTCCCGCGCGCCTCAAGGAGTTGTCAGCAACAGCAGGGGCCCAGCCGGGTCGAAGCCTACTGGGTGGCGTCAACGACTATCGCAACCCAGCGCTGGGCACGCCACAATCATGGCGGTAAGTCCCCTCTTTGAGGCGTGGCTGGAAAGACCTCACGGCGTCCTTACCTTCCGCATGACGCAGGTACTCACCGGACATGGTTCGTTCGGGAGATTCCTGCACTCGATTCATGCGGAAGTGACGCCCGGGTGTCGCCACTGTGCGGAACGCCCGGAGGACACGGTGGAGCACACAGTCCAGGTGTGCCCTGCTTGGGCGGAGCATCGCCGTGCCCTCGTGGGGGCGATCGGCGGCGGAGACCTCTCGCGCCGGGCCTTGGTTGAGGCCATGGTCCGGAGCAAGGAGGAGTGGCAGGCGGTCGCCGACTTCTGCGAAGCAGTAATGCTCGCAAAGGAGGAGGCCGAACGCATCAGGCAACGGCGTTATCGCCGCCGCCGCCGTCGCCGGGATTCTGGTCCCGATTTCCGGCCAACGTAGACGCGGGCTTGCGGACAGTGAGCAATGGGTAGCTCGCTGTACGGCCGTCCGGTAACTGTCCGGACCAAGCTCAAGTCGTCGACGGCGCGCACTGTTCCCGTGCGCCTCAAGGAGTTGTCAGCAACAGCAGGGACCCAGCCGGGTCGAAGCCTACTGGGGCCAGGGTTATCCGAAAGGGCGCTCGAGCCCCGGTATGAAGGCTAGAAGGAACGGGGTGGGTCTTTTAGTCAGTAAGAGTCTGCCACTATCTCCCGCTCCGCCCAAGAGTGGGGGATGTCAATGCATGATTTTTCCCATCGAAAAAAAAAAAAAAAAAAAACCCCATGAAAGAAGAGGCCACTTTAGCCAGTCTGAAACCTGGTTGAACTAATTGATCCCTATTTCTTGTAACATAATTATGTCTAAAAAAAATCTTCATCTTTTTAGCAAAAGAGGCGATCTCTTTTGCTAAAAAGATGAAGATTTTTTTTAACATACATTATGTTTTAATAGATATTATAACAAGGTACCGTCATTATGTTAATATCTTTAAACAGTTCCCTTATAGAATCGCACCGGCAAACAGACGTATTCTTATTCATAATTATTGAATTTGAAGGAATTCATTGGTACCTATTATTGTCTGTTGTGATGTTTTAGTCTATGATTGTAAAATGGAAAAGCTTTTAAATAAAATAATATAATTTCTAACATACTATTACGAAATTTGAAGCTACTATTATAAGCTACATTACCATTTTCATGACTACTGAATTATTATTTACGTCCCAATTTCACTTTGTTTCGAATTTATAAGTGCCGCTCTCACACTGTATGAACGTCAAAATTGCACTAAAGTCATCAATGTCAATTTGCCTAGAATTCAGTGCAACGGATTCGTTTGAAGTGAGTGTCCAGCACACAGAACAGATCTCCTTTATCTGTTCTATGGTCCAGCACGCCTTATCTAGTACGTAGTACATATATATGGATCGATGGTTGTGCTTAATTAAGGTTGAGCAACTGTTCCGGCGTGAATAACTGTCTCACCTTAGGTAAGAACCCCAATTTTTTTGCAGTCTGGTTGAGCTTTTGCCTCGTATCTCGAGTGGATGTATGATCCCAAATTGATGGTAGATGACAAAGTTACGTCATGAAGTTTCAAATGGTCGGTTCTCGGCCCCCAGGACTCTCTGACGAAAACGACATGCATACATCCACTCGATATCTTTAGTGAAGGTGAATTGTAATGTAATGGAGCGTGTAACATTACCTTGTCGAAGTCCCCGCGCATGAGCACGAGCCCCTTGTCCGCCAGCTCGGTGTAGTGCACCATGGTGAGGCACTCGGGCGCGTTCTCCTTGTGCACCTGCAGCAACAGACCACTAATATTGTTGACATTCTATCTATCGTTTGGAAAAGTTAAAGAAAATAAAAAATTAGGTATGCATTAGTGGCATTGTGGAACTGAGTATCTGGCGGTTTTTACCTTGGAATTTTAGCTGTGGATGAAATAAAGAAATATGTAATATAAAGAAGTAGGTACATATATAAATAATGGGTCTAATTATTTATTATTACTTAGCCTACACTGTCCCACTGCTGGGCAAAGGCCTCCCTCCACTCCTTTCAACGATCACGGTTTCTCGCTTACTCATTCCAGTTCTTAAGGAAGCCATCCAGGTCATCCCGCCATCTCCTTCGTGGTCTGCCTCGGCCCCGCATTGCTGTGTCCGGGCACCAATCCAGCGTTTTACGAGCCCACAGCTCGTTAGACATGCGACAGACATGTCCTGCCCAGTCCCATTTAAGTTGGGCAGCCTTTTGAGCCACATCAACGATTTGCGTTTTGGAGCGTAGTATTGTGTTTCGAACATGATCTGTTAGTTTAACACCTAGTATGCTACGCTTCATTGCACGCTGGCAAACCTTGAGTTTGGACTTTTTATGTTTTTATATTTAATATTATTTTTCAATACACTTGTTTAGAAAGTGACTCTTATTGCACTCCACTTAGGTATATTTGTGATATTTTGATTAACATTGCGTACTAGTGCTATAATGTAGTTAAAACTTTTTCGTTCAACCTCTTTGTTCGCAAAACGAATTTTGAGTAAAAACTTCACGTTCAATCAAAGTCAAAGTCAAAGTCAAAATCTTTATTGCAGAACACAGTACAATCAATTATACATTTCTGGATGTCATGTGAATGCTCAGCAAACTGTGTTTTACCAAATTTGGCAAAATTTCAATAAATTGTAATAAATTAAACATTATGGATAATTGGATACTATATGTCAGAGATTAAAACCTACTAATAATAATGTCAATAAAAAACAAAATAAAATCAATATAGTCAAACAAATAATGTCAATCTATACTTAATATTATAAAGCTGAAGAGTTTGTTTGTTTGTTTGGTTGAACGCGCTAATCTCTGGAACTACTGGTCCGATTTGAATGATTCTTTCAGTGTTAGGTAGTCCATTTATCGAGGAAGGCTAAGTTTATAGGCTAAGTTTTTTTTTTTTCAAAATTAGGGATCCGTAATAAAATTGCTATTTTGTAACACAAGGTGTAAAATCGAAAACCTATTTTTGCGTGCGCTGCAAAAACTATTGACAATAGAACAAAATGATATACTACGGGTTTGTAGATCCCATTAAGATCTACAAAAAAGTCCGCGAGAACATATATCTAGCTATCATGGTTTAATCACAATAACCGATTTTGTGTTCAAAATAATTATTAAATCGTCTGAAGAAAAAAAAACTACGTTAAATATGTATCGTAATATTAATCTTTATCGAAATTAAGCATTATGTTATCAAGATTATTTATGTAGAAGTAAAATACTGTTTGTTTCATCTCAATCGGATATTTCGTTTAAAAGTTATCACGTGTGTAAGATGTTAAGAGTTGGTACCTATTAATGAGTTATGGGCCACAGAGTTTTTTATCAACATAAAATCCTGTAATAATCTTTTTCGAAATATATTTGTTGATGATTGTAAGTATAAGATCTTTGAAGAGTATAATAAATACATTTATGAACGCGGTAATTTTGGGAAATACTGATCTACTATGAAAACTGTTTAAATATTCAATAGTCCATTTATTGAGGGAGGCAATTATAGGCAATATTTTATCTCGGTATTTCCACGGAAACGAGAAAAACGCGGGTGAAACCGCGGGGCACAGCTAGTTTAGTATAATATTAAATAATATAACGCGGGTGGGTTGCCTAAGAAATTTATCATAAATACGTTTCATCCATTAAACACACCGGTGAAGGTCGTTCTTAATCGGATCTTAAACTATTAGGAGCTATGGGGGAACAAATGAACATACCCACATACTTACATACGTAGCCTATCAAAATCATAACCCACCTTTTTAGGGTTCCGTAGTCAACTAGGAACCCTTATAGTTTCGCCATGTCTGTATGTCCGTCCTCGCTTAATCTCTGTGATCGTTAGCACTAGAAAGCTGAAATTTGGTACCAATATGTATATCAATCACGCCGACAAAGTAGTAAAATAAAAATTTGAAAAAAATGTTTATTAGGGTAGCCCCGTTTTTTTAATTTCAACCCTAACGTGTGATATATTGTTGGATTTTTTTTTTTCCAATATATATCGTGCAATCAGTCCTTCCAACTATGAGCAGATGCGTTAAACGAATAATTCCGGTGGAGTGATATTTCTCATTAGAAGTATCCTCCATACTAATATAATGGCTCATATATTGCCGAGTTCTAATGTTCTGTGTCTCTTTAATCTGTGCACACAGTCTGGTAATGTAAGCTGGACAGCTAGCTGGTTTGGATGTTTCTCCAGTCTGGTTTTGTATTTCCCCGAACATGCTCTTATTTCTTCCTTTACCGTAGGCATGTTGGTATACTCGTGAACTTCCGAGTTTCGTATGAACCAGGGTGCATTACTGATTTGTTTCAGGATGTAGTTCTGGGTTCTTTGGATTTTGTTTTTGTTAGAGTCACAGGTTGCTCCCCACAACTGGATTCCATAGGTCCAAACTGGTTTTATAGCGCACTTGTATAAAAGGAGTTTGTTATCCAGGGACTGCTTGGAGTTCCTTCCCAGTAGCCAGTACAGCCCTTTGTATTTGAAGTTTATCTCATTACGTTTTGACTCAATGTGTTTTTGCCATGTCAATCGGCGGTCCAAATGCATTCCCAGATACTTGACTGAATCGCTGTGGGGCAGTTGTCTTCCACCCAGGTACACTGGGGGACAGGTTTCTCTTCTCAGAGTAAATGTGACCTGAACAGACTTGTTGACATTTGCTTTAATTCTCCACTTGACAAACCATTGGTTTATATCATTGAGGCACCTTTGAAGTTTGTTTACGTTCTAGGCCGTCACTAATGACTCTACACGCTCTATGAACTTGTTTAGTGGTGGCATGCTCTGGTCTAAAGCCAAATTGGTGGTCTGGAGTAACAGAGTTTTCCCTCATTGCATGTGAGAGTCGTCGTAACGGTACCTTTTCGAGGATCTTAGAAATAATTGGAAGCAGGCTTAGTGGTCTGGATGATGATACTTCATGTGGTGGTTTCCCAGCTTTGTGTACCATGATTACCTGCGACACCTTCCAGAGGGCGGGGAAGTAACCTAAGAAGGATGATACTTAGTTGTGAGATAAACTATTGCCTTGCGAGGTAGTTCCGATAAGACTTTTTTATCGATTAGGTCAAATCCTGGTGCCTTTTTGTTATCCAGTTGTTTTATTATTCTACTAATCTCTCCTGGCGTTGCTACTTTTAGAGGGACGTCCAGTCGAAAGTCTTGCTGGAGGATTTCATCTATGTCATCTTCATTAGATCCGAGGGAGGATTCGTTAGGTACAAATACTTTGGATAGGTGCTCGGCAAAAGCATTTGCCTTTTCTTGCTTCGATCTGGCCCATTTATTACCGTCCAGATGGAGGGGTGGTTTCGGATTTGTTGGTTGATCCATGTTTTTACATGCCTTCCAGAGTGAGTAATTGGTGTTAGCAGTAGCTGTTAAAGATAGTAGGTTTGCCTCAACTGTGGCATTTTCGGATTCCTGCATGGCCTGTTTTAGTGATTTTGTATAAGCGTTCAATGCTCTTTTGTCTTCAGCATGTCGACTGGTGTGCCAAACTCTGCGTAGTCTTCGCTTCTCCAGTATCATTTGTCTAATTTCTTGTGGAACAAAGTGGTGTCTTGTATTCTTTTGTGTGACTTCTTTAGAGCTCGTCCAGCAAGCTTGTTGCACCGTACGCGTAAATTCTAGGACGGCATTATCAATTTCGTCCTCAGTTTTTAGAGAAACTCGTAAATTGAGGGACTCTTCAACCAGGGTACGAAACAGTTCCCAGTTTGTATGGCAATTATATAGCCTAGGTTTTTTTAGTTGACTCAAGACGTTGGTGCTAACAGTTAAAATGACTGGAATATGATTCGAGGAGCCATCAAGACAACCGTCCACCTGGTAGAAAAGTCGAGAAAGACCCTTCATAATAAAGAAATCCAGCACATCAGGCAGTTTATTTGGGTCAGTCGGCCAATGGGTAGGTTCTGAGGTAGCTATTGTCGTTAGGTGGTTCCTATCAACGCATTTTTTTAGTTCTTTCCCTCTTGTAGTAGATAATCTGGAACCCCAGTGTGGATGCTTTGCGTTCCAATCTCCCCCAGCTATAAAACGCGTACCGAGACTTTCAGCGTAGGTTGTGAACTGTTGTTCTGTTATTTTGTGCTTTGGAGAGCAATAAACAGAAGAGACGTTGAACTGCCCGTTCCTGTCTTGAATCTTTACTGAGGTAGCTTGGATGTGTTCAGTTTTGTACGAGGGGAGCTCGTAATGTTCAATGGTAGACTTTATAACAATTGCAGTGCCGCCATGAGCAGTTCCATCCGGGTGGTTTGTTGTGTATATATTATAGTTTTTTATGTATATTTTGCTATTTTTTGTGAAATGGGTCTCAGATATAAGTAAAATATCGAGGTCGTGCATTTTCAGCAAGACCTCAACTTCACTTTTGTTGGGTGATAGACCATTTGTGTTCCATGTGGCTATTTTAGTTTTATTTAGCATGACGATATTTTGTTCACAAAAGTTGTCAAGAGCCCCAACATGTTGCTTATTTGTTGTAAGATGATGTCAATTTTTTTTTTTAATGTATTGTTGGTAAGGTATTTAAAAATGAATAGGGGTTTTGAACTTGATGGAAAGAACAGTTTTTGTTCAAAAAAGACAAAAAGGTTGCACAAAATAATTTCTGAACTAACTTTGTAGTATAATCGAATATGCAAGCATTTTTTTTAACTTTGTTTATATATTTTATTATCCTGAACGTATCTTCTTTCAAACAAAAAAATAATTATTAAAATCGGTTCTCGCAATGCAAAATTACCACCGAAAACTTCTTCTGGTACCTATGCATTAATTAGTAACCCAATTCCCCGAGAAATGGCGCTGTACTTTGGGCTATTTCGCGTTCGCGTTGTTAGGGAGTTGATGGGGTTGGGTATTATCGAATTGTTCGGTTGGTCTCTCCTTGGCATTGGCAGTATTATCTTATAACTACTTAAAACTTCTATCAGGAACATGCTACGGCAATTTAGAAAAAAACAAAAATTCATTTTTTTTAACGCCATCTATCAAAATATTAAGGTAAAAACCAGTTCATAAATGGTTCGATAGATGGCGTTGCGTAATGACGTCATCTTTTTAAAAGTCGATGTTAAGATTTTCCGTGTTTTCATGACCTACCGTGGTAAAAAATAGTTGCTTCTTAAATATATTCGTAATTTTACGAGTGCACAATCGCTGAAATTTCTACTGCTTGCATACTGTTTTAGTTATCACCGTCCTTTGTGGGCCCGTTTTTAGGGTTCCATATTTATTAGAGTTCCGTACTTACACTTAGTATGTCAAAGTAACAAATAACCTTTTTTTAAACTCATAAGTGGGAACACCTATTGTGACGGACGGGAAACTATGGAACCCTACACTGAGCGGGTTCCGACACGCTCTTGGCAGGTTTTTTTATTGACGATTGTTGTTGTTTTACAATTATGACATGTTTATTTTTATTATTTGACTGATTTTTTTTTATATTGTAACGCCATATCTCCGAGAAAATAATGAGTAGCACGTAATAATTAAAACGCATTGCTGTTCGAAAGATTTAGAATGGTTGTGCGTAGCCAGGCTTAGAAAAATCTCGAAACATCCACCAAGTACCTACAAGCAGTAGTTAGGTATTTATCTACCGATAAGAAAAATGGTACTCTCCGACGTTAACAATAGAGTCGAAATTGGCATGAAAGTGACTCTTATTACCACGAGCAATAAAAATGATTTATGACTTCGAGAAGCGATTCAATGGTTCTGGAATTCTGGATCGATCGCGGGACGTCGGTATCTAGAATTTTCTTGGCTCCGAATATAAATACGAGCCCCCGGCCGGAAGCGAGTCAGTTGTGATTTCGACTGCGATCAAGAGCGAACTACCCTAGTACTTGAAGTGATTTTACTTAACGACCTAAGCGATAGTGTAACGGTACTCTAGTGTTAATTGCGATTCGGATTATTGTTGACTGGACTAATTTGTTATTGTTCGTGGTGAATAAAGTTGTCTGTTAGTAAATCAGCATTTGATTACCCACGTACGTAACAATATACTTTTTTTTACAACATGCAATATTTACACTTTTGTAAATTTTATTATTGTGAATGAGAAACTATGTGGATTACTCTTTCCTTTTCTTTTATTTTCACATGATGTCTGTCAGTTTTGAGTATTTGATGTGGCCTACCCAAATGTCCTTTCTTTGGCATTGTTCGTCAAGTCGTTGAGCTCCTTAGTAGTCCTGAGTTGAGCTACACGCATACTGACAAATGCTTGCACTGACTAGGCAGGTCCACTTAGAACTGTGTGGTTCTTTCTTCAAAAGACCATCTCAGGCTCAATCTGCATGGTTCTCATTTGATTTGACCATTACTTACATGTTTTGCTGTATGGACTTTAAAAGAGACTTTGACCCCTGAGTTTGTTTCGGTGTTACTTCTGACTAGTAGTTAGCTAGGAAAAACCGGCCTCATCTAGCATTAATTGACGAAAAAAAAAAATTGACGTGTAAAAGTGTTTTTATAAAACTTACGTGCAAAATCAAGATCATATAACATTAATATTTTATCTTGAATCTATGAAAAAATTAAACTTGTAAGTTAACGAAAAAAAAATACGGCCGTTTAAGTTCAATTTACGAATTGAATCTCAAAGAATTTTACAAATCGCAAAAAGTTTAATTTTTAGTGACGTAACCACAAATTTACAGTTTTCAGATTTTTTCCTATACTTATGCTTGCTTACCTACCTTGCTTTATGCAACATTTCAAGTTTCTAGGACTACGGGAAGTACCCTATGAATTTTGATTCCGAAATTTGATTTTGAGTTTTGAGATACATGTTGTATGTAACATAAACGGTCGTATCTTTTTTTTCCGTAAACTTACAACTTTGATTTTTTCACAGCTTCAAAGGACCGCAAACTTTAGTACCTATATAATTTAAATTTCAACTCGATAACTTTACGCTTTCCCGAGATAAAGGGTTTTGAAAGATAGATACACCGACAGATAGACATACATAAACAGACAGGAAGACAAACGAACGGACAACAAAGCGATCCTATAAGCGTTCCAGTCTTTCCTTTTGAGGTACGGAACCCTAAAACTCACTTAGCGCTTAAGTACACTACCTCAACGGTGGCGTGGAAACTTGTGCATATTATGACGATTACCTCTTTCAACTTTTTGAATCATCATATCACAAAAACAATTTTGTAGCTAATTATCAAATCTACAATAATGTTTTAGCTAATTTTATTATTAAACTTGCCATTTTGCTAAAAATCACGAAAAACTCATTTTTGTGACATTTGACCCCGAATTTTTTTTTCCCAGGTGTCGGATCGTTGACGACTTTTTAGATTTCATTTATGATGGTGTTTTGAACAATCCTACCAATTTTCAGCTGGGTGTGAATTATTAAAAGTCACAATAAACAAAACAAACTGCAAACACATGCCAGTCACGATATGATTAGGCACGTGGACACGGAAAAATATCTTCATTGCTTACTTGCTTGGATGGAATTTAACGCACCGAACATGACCGATCACAGCGCGAGAACTCACGAATGCAGTTTCGGTTTAAGTCGTAGTTTTGGCAGCTTCGCCGTCGAAACCCAAACTCGTATTTTTGCTAAAACTCGATGGAAACCGAAACCGAACATTCAGTGGGACACTATTGTATAGTACAGTTAAGCCCAATTTTACAAACCTGGTAAGCAAGAAGAGGTGTGAAATGTACAGTGTGGCGATAACTTTGACACATGAAGAATTCATAACCCTGGGAGCGCGGTAGTGGAAATAGGAAGGTGGGGCTCTGCTGCACATTCTCTTGCAAGCTTGAGTATGTATCCTTTGGAATGGCTGCAGAAATTACTTCTTTGCTCTTGTGATACTCCTCCCAAATGATCTGGATTTCTGTTGCATCTTTATCTTTTACAAGATCTAGTTTGAAAATATCACTGAGCCTTTTTTCTTGATATTCAGAAACTTCTTCTAGGGCTTTTTTTGGGTTTAAAACTGAGGAGAATTGTCTGAAAATAAATTATCAATATTGTATGGCACAAAAGAGGTGGCAGTGGTGGCACATCCTTTCATCTCATCAACAGTAAGGAAGAATCTAATTTCATCAACTGTGAAGCATAGGCCTGAGTACTGGTGTGACCATTACATTGATGTTAGGAATAAGTATTAAGATAATATGCTCACTTTTATTTGTAATACAGCAGTAATTGGAATGGGTAGGGCCATTTAGGTTCATTGACTGCAAACATTGATGTTAAATGGATATTCCACGGGATTCCGGCTGATGATACTATAAGATTTTACTTAATTTCATTCTTTTTGTCAATATGTATAAAAAAAAATTATGTAAGCCAATAAGCGCATGATATGTGATGTTGTAAATTTTATGTCAACAGCACTCTATAAAACTTTTTGCCAAGCGCACAAAGAGGCCGCTTTGTTGAAACAAGTACAGATACCGGCACGGATCTTGAGCGTGTTGTACTATCCTTAATCCTGTCCTTATATTTACCCGTCAGAAAGGAATTGTAATCTTTCATAGGTCCCGGAGGCAAGAACAGTTTTTTCTTATAATTTTACTAAGTACTTTAAAACCAAATCCCAGGAATATCCATATTATTCTGACCGATAGCAAGTACATAAAGCAGCCCTACCTATTCTGATCTCTGGTAATAAGACATTTAAATCTCATTTACCTACAACATAATTCTTTGTTTAAGCGAAACTTGAATATAGTTTGTTCGGAATCAGTAACTGAATGGATTCCAATAGGTTTTACACCATGTCAAATTTTTTCCCAAAAATGTTTAGGAAGGTTGGACATCAATGACGTTAAGTCTAAGACACAGGGCAGCTCATAGCAAACATTTGGTTTAGCAAGGTGCAAGTGCAAAAAGTGTAATCTGATCCCATTTCGTTATTAAATTGGATTTTTTGGATTGGAACTTTTTCACATATAGCTGAGTAGCAGTCATAACAATAAAATTGTGAACCAACCTGGTATCGATGGAGGCGAACTTTTTCTTATTCGTCTCTTCCTTAATTTTCTGCTGAGCTTCTACTCTTTCCATAAATTCGTCAGGAGAAGTTTTTTGTAGATCTGCGATCCGCGCTGCGTACTTTTCGTAATATGGATTTGTTTTTAAATTTTCCAATGCTTTTTCCATGTTTGTCGAAGTGGTTGTAAATTTGCGAAAATTAAATGTTATATAATTTAAACACCTTATGTTTTTTAATAGAAAACTAAAAGAAATCGCCATAACCTGCTACACATAAAAATCTTGAATCAGAGTTTGATTTAGGTGGCAGCAGTTTTATATATAAATATTTTATTAGCATTAAATTATTACGAAAGAATACTCGCACGCGGCTAATATTTATGGATTTTTCACTGCTGTCACTGTCACTTTTTTTTTCTATTTACCCCAAAGGCTCAAATCGTTCGACCATATTGCCTAGTCTTTCGAACATGTTTTCTTGCGAAATAAACTTAAATAACAATGTCTCTCGTATTCAAATATCATAGTTGCTTCTTTTGGTTTTACTGTCTTTCGTAATAAGTCAATTAAAAGTGCCTGTAACTAGTCTATTTGAAATAAACGTTTCTGATTTCTGATTTCTAAAACTGCTTGCAAAGTCGTAGTAAAATTGCTTAACATGTGATTGACATACTTTACTTCTTGATTATTTAGTTTTATCCGAATCAAGATATATTCTGTGATATGAATAGTAAAAGAATTTCGTGTGTCACAGGCACAATTTGGCATAATCAGTTACTTCCCACTATTGATATTTTATTAATCTGGTTATGGTCGGGTCAGGAATCGTGATCCCCAGCCCAACCACAATTGTACTCTTATTACTCAAAAAGTACAAGGCACAAATTCCTGGGATAAGTGGCGCAATAAAACACAATTAAAATAACCATTTTGTGCCGTAGTAAAATCTCCGTTCCGTGTCGTGGTAGGGTCAGGAATCACAACACCTGCAAACTTAGATTAAATACCTATAGATATCGCCACCGCGTGGCCACACATGACACATGAGATAGCACTATAACACTAAAGTGAGTTTATTACGTAAACTTTTCCATAAATATGACCACAGAAATACACTTCAAACTTAATTATAGGAGTCTATTTGTCATACATACACTAAAACTATTACTTTAATTGCCGAAATTATTCTAAAAACATAAAAAAAAATACTCGAGTAGACCTCAAAGTGACAGTGATAGGCCTTTGTTTGGCTCACTTTTCAAAGTGAGCCAAGCAAAAAAGCGGCACGCCGAATGAGACAGAGAATGTTATGTTTTGTCTCAATTTTCTTACTTGTTTCGTATATATGCTTCTCACTTTCACACTTCCGCGACTGGCTATATGTAGAGGTATATAATTTAGGCCTGCAAGTGACCGCTAAAAGCGCTGCAAATTTTGCCTTATAAAAAGTTACGCAGTCGATATCGAGTAGCGACGAATACTATTGCTTTAAACTCATGGTTGAGGTACAGGTCACTTGAAGACAATAGTATTTCAGTGTTCTAATAATTGTTTCAAAAATGATGCAATTAAAACATTACTGCTGCTTCAATCTTTCTGAACACTAAAATGTATCGGAACAGTGAGTCGGTTCAGTAAAGGGCATACATAAAGTCCATTTCGTCGTCCGAATTACGTCAAAAGCAATTATATCGCGAATCCGACGAAAAATAGTTACACAATCTATAGGACTACTATACTGTTCTATTTGTGACGTTGCCCGTTGGTCGGATTCGCGATGTAATCGCTTTTGACGCAATTCGGAACGCTGGGACGATTAATGAATTGTCAATTTGTTAGTGTCAGTCAACTGACAACTTAAGTGTCAAAATGACTTCATTGTGTTTGTTGGGTAGTGTATGTGTATGATCTGCTGTTATAATAATGAATTAAGACTCTAAGCCTACCAGATGGAGAATTTTTCAAAAGTAGAGAAAATAGGAGAAGGTACTTATGGAGTAGTATACAAAGCAAAGGATAGAGTGACCGGAAACGAAATCGCACTTAAGAAAATTAAACTTGAGAAGTAAGTTTTGGCGCTAAAATATGACAGTACCTGTCAGTATTTTTGATTAAAAACGAATTTTATTAATTGTTGAATTACAATGGTTGTGGTAATGTGGTCGGCAGTGAGCCGGAGGGCGTGCCGTCGACGGCGCTGCGGGAGATCTCCGTGCTGCGTGAGCTGCACCACCCCGCCGTCGTGCGGCTGCTCGACGTGCTGCTCGCCGATAACAAGCTGTTTTTAGTCTTTGAGTTTCTTCACATGGATTTAAAGCGACTTATGGATATCACTAAAGGACCTCTTCGCTTAGATCTTGTTAAGGTTAGTACTGTTAAATAATAAAGTTGACTGTTCGTAGGTGTGGTTAGTGACCCTGACTGCTATGCTGGAGGTCATGGGTTCGATTCCCATCCAAGATAAGTACAATATTTGTGAGATAACTTGCATTAAAACCATGGCTTGCTGTTCAGTTCTACTGTAAAAAGTTGACAGATCCATGTAAAACCAAGTCAGTTAATTCATTAAACCCCAAGCAAACGCTGGCGTTCGTGCACCTATTGTCTTTCTATTGTGTCTGTATTTTTCACGATTGAAAGGGGAAAGATTTGTATTTTTGTTTGTAATAAATAAATTAATAACCTTTCAATCATGGAAATCACAGACACAATAGAAAGATAATAGGTGCGCAAACGCCGGCGTTCACTTGGGGTTTAATGAATTAATAGCAAAATTAAAATTTTAATAAAACCTGATGCATAAAATCTATAAAAAGTAAAAGAACTGGTGAAGACAAGTCTAATGAACTCAAACTCAATGTGTTCACTAGTAGGCATTCCAGGGTTCCATTAACCACCTCCCAGTTCTAGCATCAACTTGGTTTTCGTCATCTTGTTCTCATCGTCATGAGAAGTGAACACATTTATTTTAAAGATAAATCAAAATAAGCAGAAAGTGGCTGGGTATTAATAGGCATTCCAAGTCATCTCTTACCTCCGACCTCCATTATCAGACCAGCTTTATAGCGTAGGCATGTCGATACATGACTATTTGAAATATTAGGTCACATAATATGTGTTTATTAGTAAAGTATACATACATTTAGTGTTTAAGATCCCTGCCACAGCCATCAAAAGAGCTGATAACCTTGAACACCTGAACAGATCTTCAGAAATTGTATCTAAGAACCATCTATCGAGATGGTTCTTAGATACAATTTCTGAAGATCTCCTCCTCAGCTTTCAAATAAAAAAACTGCATCAAAATCGGTCCATTCACTGAGGAGCTACGATGCCACAGACAGACACCTCAAACTTATAACTTTTTATTTTTTTTGTAAATCTTCTTTTTATTTTTTTCATATTGTATTATTGTAGCTTTTCATTAATTAATTTAGACATGAATTATAATTTTATTGTATTTTTTATTTTTTGACATGTAGTTTTATTGTATTTTAATTATTATTATTTTGGTGTAATCTTAATGAATTTAATTTTAATTTTAATTGTATTGTTATTTTAATGTATTATTATTGTCATAAAAGTGTGTAAAACATATATGGGCCTAGATGCCTGAAATAAATTAATTGAATTGAATTGAATATAACACCACTCTTTACCGTTGGCAGTTAAAAAGTACCAAATTGATCTTGAAAATTTTTTTACTTGGAAAGCTACTTTATAGCTGAGTGACATATGCTACATTTTATCTTAAAGAAACGGTTTCCTACTAAAACTCCAATGAGGTAAAACTAATTGTGCTTACATCGCGTGTGTGGCGAAAACTTGATGATAGAACAAAATAATGCACTACGATTTTACAGAACACATCGTTATTTCCAAAAAGTGATTGAGATTTCTAATATAATTTTTTTCTAAACTGAATAGTTTGCGCGAGAGGCACTTCCAAAGTGGTAAAATGTGTCCCCCCCCACCTCTAATTTCTAAAATAAGAGAATGATAAAACTAAAAAAAATATATGATGTACATTACTATAAAAACTCGAAAATTGGTTTGAACGAAATCTAGTAAGTATGTTTTTTACGTTTTTTTTAATGCGTCATATATCGAAAAAAATACTGTATTTATTAAAACATTGATCAAAGTTACAACACATTACAAGAACTTTTATATTATGTTACTTGCTGCTACGGAACCCTTCATGGGCGAGTCCAACTCGCACTTGGCCGGTCTTTAGTAAAAACACCATATTTTAGTAAATAGGTTTATTGTGCTTAGTAGCCGGAAGAACCGGTACCAACGTGAACTGAGAAATCTCATCTACCCACTACTCAAACTCAAAAGTTTTTTATTTCACATAGGCCTACATGGGCACTTATAAAACGTCAGAAGCTATTGCATGGTTCGAAATTGGTTGTTTCCTATGGAGAAGAACCGGCAAGAAACTCCATGGATACTCTTTAAAAAAATGGTTGCAGTTACAATATTTCCATCCAACAGTGTAAACCGGTCTATAATGTACTCAAATGCACAATTAGACCAGGGTAGAAGCCTTCAAAAATAATAAAAAGTGAAAAAAAAAATGATAGTAGGATGAAACCCATTAGAAATGGAGGAGTATATTATAGAAATGAAAGGAAAAATAATTTACGGGCGATCTGAGGTCGGGAAGGGGGTGGGGGTGAGTTTTTAAGGGGAGAAAACGGTTTTTCTCGATTTCCGGCAAAACTAAAAGTCCTATGGAAAAAAGTCAAATGGCAAAGTTGTAGGTAATAAAAAGATCTAAAACTTTTGTATTCACACTTTTTTCACATAACTTCAAAATTTATGTGAAAAATTAAAAAAAAAAACAGTTTTTTGTTTTTTATTTTTATCTCTTTCAAAAAAACATTTTTTATCACGAAATTTGGTGAAAGCTTACCTTTTTATGCCCGTATACGCTGTAATTTATTTGATTAGAAATATTTATTTTTTCACCTTATTTTGAATAAATATCGAAAAAGTACCCTAATTTTCAATCGAAAATTCACCCGTCAATATAACAACTTTTTTTCAAAAAGTTGGTATGGTGTCTGTTCGTTGAAATCTCTACTTTCCGATGGTGAAAAAAAAATATATGTGAACATAGTAAATCTTCTCAGAAAATGCAAAAAATCGAAAAAAACTCGATTTTTTTAAAATTATTATAAACAATTTAGAGCTATTTATTAAAATTTACACTTTAATTACTCGAAAAACGTAAAATTACATGTTACATAGATAAAAAAAAATGCAAATCAAAATATACTACTATAATTAACAAACAAATAAGTTGATAAAATTAATCTATACTATATATACTATATAATATTATAAAGCTGAAGAGTTTGTTTGTTTGTTTGAACGCGCTAATATTTGGAACTACTGGTCCGATTTGAATGATTCTTTCAGTGTTGGGTAGTCCATTTATCGAGGAAGGCTATACTTAGGCTATGTTTTTTTTTTCAAAATTAGGGATCCGTAATAAAATTGCTATTTTGTAACACAAGGTGTAAAATCGAAAACCTATTTTTGCGTGCGCTGCAAAAACTATTGACAGTAGAACAAAATGATGTACTACGTGTTTGTAGATCCCATTAAGACCTACAAAAAAGTCCGCGAGAACATATATCTAGCTATCATGGTTTAATCACAATAACCGATTTTGTGTTCAAAATAATTATTAAATCGTCTGAAGAAAAAAAAACTACGTTAAATATGTATCGTAATATTAATCTTTATCGAAATTAAGCATTATGTTATCAAGATTATTTATGTAGAAGTAAAATACTGTTTGTTTCATCTCAATCGGATATTTCGTTTAAAAGTTATCACGTGTGTAAGATGTTAAGAGTTGGTACCTATTAATGAGTTATGGGCCACAGAGTTTTTTATCAACATAAAATCCTGTAATAATCTTTTTCGAAATATATTTGTTGATGATTGTAAGTATAAGATCTTTGAAGAGTATAATAAATACATTTATGAACGCGGTAATTTTGGGAAATACTGATCTGTTATGAAAACTGTTTAAATATTCAATAGTCCATTTATTGAGGGAGGCAATTATAGGCAATATTTTATCTCGGTATTTCCACGGAAACGAGAAAAACGCGGGTGAAACCGCGGGGCACAGCTAGTTTTAAATATATTTTAGATACATTCAAAATATATCTTAAAATACATAAAAAATATAGCTAAAAATAAAATAAAAAAAATTGAATATATCTGAAATATATTTGAAATGTATAAAAACACACTGACACTCACTGGTCTAAATAAAAACACATCAAAATGATTATTTGAAAAAATGAGTCAAATGATAAATGATATTTATTTTGTAAATAGGTTTAAAAAACACTTTTACACGTCAATTTTTTTTCGTCAGTTTATGCTAGATGAGGCCGGTGTTTCCTATCTGACTACCATGAGAAGAAACACCGAAACAAACTCAGGGGTCAAAGTCTGCTTAAAAGTCCATACAGTAAATATGTAATGGTCAAATCACATGAGAACCATGCAGATTTGTCTGAGATGGTCTTTTGAAGAAAGAACCATACAGATTTGAGTGGACCTGTCCAATCAGTGTAAGCATTTTTCAGTATTCGAAAAGCTCAACTTAGGACTACTAAGGAGCTCCACATGAATATCCGGGACACTCAATAATTAACAACTGTATGCCTGGCTGTTCATTATTTGATATTATTAAAAAAATTATAAAATGTAAATTTCACCAGGACTTTTAATTTTTATTGGTAATAGGGTATTATGTATTGGTATTAGGGTAATAGGTAATTATGTAAACAAAGGAGAATTACTGCAATATTATAGCACCTTGAGTGACCTTAGTTTAAAAAACCGGCCAAGTACGAGTCGGACTCGCCCATGAAGGGTTCCATAGCAGCAAGTAGCATAATATAAAAGTTCTTGTAATGTGTTGTAACTTTGATCGATGTTTTAATAATAGTGTATTTTTTTCAGTTTATGACGCATTAAAAAAAAACTACTTACTGGATTTCGTTCAAACCAATTTTCGTTGGTAGTTTTTATAGTAATGTACATCATATATTTTTTTTAGTTTTATCATTCTCTTATCTTGGAAGTTAGAGGGGGGACACACACACATTTTACCACTTTGGAAGTGTCTCTCGCGCAAACTATTCAGTTTAGAAAAAATGATATTAGAAACCACAGTATCATTTTTGAAGACCTATCCATAGATACCCCACACGCATGGGTTTGATGAAAAAAAAATTTTTGAGTTTCAGTTCTATGTATGGGGACCCCCAAAATTTATTGCTTTTTTTCTATTTTTGTGTGAAAATCTTAATGCGGTTCACAGAATACATCTACTTACAAAGTTTCAACAGTATAGCTCGTATAGTTTCGGAAAAAAGTGGCTGTGACATACGGACGGACAGACAGACAGACAGACAGACAGACAGACAGACAGACAGACAGACAGACAGACAGACAGACCGACAGACAGACAGACATGACGAATCTATAAGGGTTCCGTTTTTTGCCATTTGGCTACGGAACCCTAAAAAATTGTTATGTTTACGTTCGCATATAGTAAAAGTTTGCCACAGGAAGAAAATCTAATTATTAGATATAAGATCAATACAACTTTGTACAATGTGACATTAAATAATAACTTATTTCATTTAATTGACTCCAATAATTATGTTGGTACTGACTATTATTTGACTAGAGATAGAAATTTTGTAGATAATTACTATCTTTCAAAGTTTTGTAGGAGACAGATAGCTTGGTCGCTATCATATTATTTTTCTATTATAGCCAAGAACTTGGCTAAACAAATCGCTATTGAGCAACGCAATAGTATAATAATTGATTTTGCCAATAACTTGGCATCAAATATTAATTTAAATTAGAATTTACTAGCGACCCGCCCCGGCTTCGCACGGGTTCAATGCTGATACTAAATACACTACAGAAAAACTGTGAACGTTGTATTTAAAAATATAGCGGCCCGCTCCGGCTTCGCACGGGTATAAAATATATAGCTTATGTGATTAAAATCGATTCAGTAGTTTTGATTTATTCATTACTGCCCGTGGCCCGCACTCGTTAAATTTGGAGTAAAACAATCCCCCTTTCCCTATACCATGAAGAGGCACGCTCTTGCCGCATCGGGCGGCCGGCCGGTACCGCCGCAAACGCTACGTCTCGCAATTTTTAAATCTGTAATATCTTCGAAAATATTCACTTAAATCATACGGTGTAAAGGGCCATGTAGATCTATATTAAATGAACAATGTATTCAAGGTATTTAATTGGTTAAGGATTAATGCTGTATTGGTTAAAATCGCTTCGAAAATTAGCCATTATTTGTCGTAAAAAGTAAATGACAAAAAAAGTTATTGTGGGTTATCCAAAAGAGATAGACATATACCATCACGGACTTTTCTGTAGACCTTTTCAATGTGTACAATACTTAGTACATTATTTTGATAAAACTCGTAGGGTTCAGCCTGCGTTTGCAATGTAAGCGAAAAAAAATGTAATTATTTACGACATCACATTAGAAACCTCAAAAATAACAGTACTTCTCCACTATTTAATGGATGTTATTATACATATAAACCTTCCTCTTGAATCACTCTGTCTATTAAAAAAAATACCGCATCAAAATCCGTTGCGTAGTTTCAAAGATTTAAGCATACAAAGGGAAATAGGGACAGAGAAAGCGACTTTGTTTTATACTATGTAGTGAAGACAACAGAGTCAATCTCTAGCATGATTGTACTTACAAACAAAAATATTTCCAATACTGTTTTAAAACCGTTAAGTAGTATCTACTTGGTGCATCAAAATATTCAAGGATTTATAAACAAGGATTTAGAAGTAGACTTATTCCTTAATTGCAATAATATTGACATTCTTTGCTTAACTTAAATTGATGTTCAATTTTAGTAATCACCAGGTTGGTAGTTCTTTCGGTAGATGTGATGCCATACGGGGTGGCTCACTAATTTTAGTAAGCAACAACCTTAAATTCAAAGAACGAAAGAATATTGTGAGCCTATCTGTTGAGCGGTCAGTTGAAATAGCCTGTATTGAATTGGAGCAGTTTATTATATTAAGTGTGTACAAACCCCATTCTGGATTGTATGACTCCTTTGAAAAGGTAATGGATGAAGTATTCCACAAGATTTGCAATTTAAACAAGTACATAATCACTTGTGGTGATTTTAATGTTAATTTATTAGAGAATTTATTTATTTATTTATGACAACTTCATGCAACACAAAGGTACAAAGGCGGACTTAATGCCTTAGGCATTCTCTACCAGTCAACCTAGGGTGGTGAAGAGAAAACATGGCTGGTGCATAAAAAAAAAAGAATAGTTTGATAAGAAAACAAGTGTACAAATATTTATATAATAAACATACTTAAATATTCAATATAATATAAACCTACATAAATATATGCAAATATATATAATTTATATAAGGTTACGAAAGGATTTTTGAGACTACTTCGCTATTTGTGTTGAAAATAAAGCCGCAACTTCCGCTTAAATGCATACCGACTGGTGGCCGTCGTGATGTCAAGAGGAAGTGCATTCCACTGAAGAATGGACTGTATATGAAAGGAAGAATGGACAAAATCAGAAGAATGAGAAGGAAAGCAGTAGAAGATTGTTGGAAGAACGCAGATTTTTGTCATGGGAAGAACATAGAAATTAAAAGTTTGATATAAGATAAGAAGGAGGGGTGGGAGAATTCAGCAGAGAGAAAAGTGTAGTCAATACGCGCAAACTTCTTCTCTGGCGTATAGGCATCCATTTAAGTTCAGTTCTGTAACTTGAAATATGGTCATATTTCCTCAAATTAAATATGAACCGGATGCAGTTGTTGCGGAGTCTGTCAAGCTTGTCGAGCAACACCGTAATCACGTCATCATAGTCGATTATAGAGAAAATTAAAGTCTGCACAAGTATTGTCTTTGTCTTCGCAGGCAGAAAGTTCCTCAGACGATACAGATACCGCAAAGTCCCGTTGACTCTTTGTTCTTTCTTTCAGGTTTATGTATTAAAATTATGAGTTTGTTTCGGTCCTACAATCTTGTTAACCTATTTTTGGAGCCCACAAAAATAACTCCTACTAGTGCCACATGCATAGATAATATTTATACGGATATTGTACCAAGTCATAAAGAATTAATAAATTTATTAGATTCTGATCATTGTGGACAATTAATTACTTTTCAGAATAAAAATCACATAGCGGCTAAAAAGAATATCATTGTTAACCCTAAAACTACAAGTCGTTTAGAAACTTTTAAAACTAAACTCATTAATAATATACCAGACTTGTCTACATATGATGATCTCAATCATCAATATGAAGGTTTCTTTAACATGTACTGTAATCAATTTAATTCTACTTTTATACCTAAGACTATTTCGGTTAATAGTAACGTGTCGTTCAGTAAATGGGCTACCACTTGTATTCATATAAGTAGGACTCGGCTTTACGAATTGTATGATGAAAGGACTGTTGTCAATACTTCTGAATTTAGTTTATGTGCGAAATTATTCAAAATTATTTAAAAAACTTTTTGTTCTGTAGCGAAATCGCGTTATTTGAGTTCCAAAATTAAAAACAGTAATAATATTATTAAAACCACGTGGAATGTTATAAATAGTGAAACTGGAAGATCTAAAAGACCATCTAGTGACTATAGACTTGTAATTAATGACAATGTGATCACTTCGGACTCACAGCTTGCCGTGGCTTTTGAGGACTTTTTCTCAGAGATCCCCATATCAACAACAAAATCTCTGAACTCATCACCCACTGCTGCAGAGTCTCTGCTTAAAGAGAATGTAAAAGTTTGCGATTCTGATTTTAATTTCGAACATGTGACTTATGTTGATATTATTAAGACGTTTCACTCTTTAAATGTAAAAAAGACTGCAGATTTATGGGGTAATTCTTTGAACGTTGTTAAGTCTATAATCAACATTGTAGCTCCTTCTTTAGCTTTTATTTTTAATAATTGTATCGATCGCGGTGAGTTTCCTGACCTAATGAAAAATAGTAAAATAATACTATTGTTCAAAACCGGTAGTACATCGGACCCCACAAATTACAGACCTATTTCAGTACCTTTAGTAAAATATTTGAAAAGCTCATTCTACAGCAATTACAGATATTTTTTAATAGACATAAACTGTTGCATACCAAACAGTTCGGTTTTACTAGGGGTCGTTCGACAACCGATGCACCATATTTATAATGTATGGGAAGATAAATGCGATGCCTTGGGCATTTTTTGTGATTTGTCCAAGGCCTTCGATTGCGTTCTCCATGAAACATTAATCAGGAAACTACACCATTACGGGATCTGGAACTCCTCCCTGGATCTTCTTACATCATATCTGAGTGAAAGGATTCAGAGAGTTGACGTAAACGGACAAAGATCTCCCGGATCTATTGTAAAAATGGGTGTCCCCCAGGGCTCAATTCTTGGCCCATTTTTGTTTCTAATTTACATAAACGACTTACCTTACCTCATAGAAGACAATCATAATATAGTGTTGTTTGCAGACGACACTTCACTTTTGTTTAAACTTAAAAGTCAGCAGCAGGTTACTGACGATATAAATATAGCTCTTTCAAAAATAGTACACTGGTTTAAAGTAAATAACCTGCTTAATGAAAAATAAAACCAAATGTATTAAGTTTACCATGCCTCATGTGAGGCAAGTTGAAAACAGTGTGCAAATAAAAGGTAAAGAGTTGAGTCCTGAAGATACTACAGTGTTCTTGGGCATTACTCTAGACGCTAAGCTTCAGTGGGGCCCACATATAGACAAATTGCCGAAAAAACTTAGTTCAGCAGCATATGCTGTAAGACAAATTCGAAATTTAACTGATTTAGAGCAGCAACAGCCCGTTTAGTTTACTTTAGCTATTTTCATAGCGTCATGTCGTATGGTATTCTATTCAAATCAAATCAAATCAAATCAAAGCATTTATTTCAAATAGACCATTTACAGGCACTTTTGAATAGTCAAATGTCGGTCAGTCCAAGAAAAGTGAAGCTAAATTGCACGTTCCAAAGAGTAGGTCTCTATGGAGAAGAACGTGCAAGAAACTCCATGGACACTCTTTTAAATCATATATGTGTTACATATAATGCTTGGTTACATATTATTTGTTGCTTCTATCATGTGAGCACAATGTCGATAGTGAAATAAAAATGTAAAATAATTAAAAGATAGAAACTGAATTAAGCCACTGGCAGCTAAGAGATGACCAGTCCCATCTGACGGCACCCGTTCACGAGCATGACGCGTGCATCAGCCCCACTCAGCTCAACCATTTTGAAGGGAACTGAACGACCCAATAACACGTGCCACCAACAGCGAGACTTTTGAGTGAGCATGACAAACTCTCAACTGCCATGCTCGTAATGTCAAAAAAAAAAAGTTGTAACCTAATAAAAATGCTCCATGGTGCTTCACATTCACAAACTTGGAAAAAGTGCTTCTACATTATACAATGCAATTGTGACTTTCAAATTAAAAAAAAATAATAATATTAGTTTCCAACTAATGAACTAATTAGTACGCCCTAGTAGTAGTAGAGCTGGACCAGCATTGAGCCAAGCATTTTTATCTTGAATATAATCCTCCAACTTATAATATGCTTGCCTGCATAGTGTGCGTTTAATACAAGATTTAAATTTCGTTTCATTGAGTTCTAATATTTGGGGAGGTATTTTATTATAACATTTCAAACAGTACCCCATGAAAGAAGAGGCCACTTTAGCCAGTCTGAAACCTATTATGGGGAAATGCCGCCGATATACAGACAATTTTCGTTTTACAGAAAAGGGCTATTCGTTCAATTTATAAATTAAGTCCCAGATACTCCCTCAGAGATAAATTTAAAGAAATTAATGTAATGACTGTGCCTTCACAGTATATTTACGAGAGTATTTTATATGCCCATAAAAATATAGACATGTTTAAAAAATACAGTGATATTCATAATTTTAATACAAGAAACCAACTTAAATTTGTAGTTCCTGCAACCAGGCTCAAAAAAATAGGGGGCTCATTTAGATGCCAATGTATACACTTCTGTAGTAAACTTCCTTGTCATATTCAACAACTAAGCCTTAATAAGTTCAAATCATTTGTAAAACGTAAACTTTGTCAAAAGGCTTTTTACACTGTAAAAGACTATATTCAGGACGAGAAGGCTTGGGATTGACCTGCTCCAGTACCTACTACAACTGTTGATATTTTTATTTTTATCTTCTTTTTGTATTTTTTTTTTATTATTTTTATTTTCAAATGTGCTTTTTCTTTTATTTTTTTTACAATTTGACATTGGAGATTATTTTTATTTTATTTTACAAATTGGCGTGTATACATTTTAAGTACCTACTTGAAAGTTTTTTTTTTCTCTTTGACATAAATATTTACTTTGCTAAATATTTTGTAAACTATTAATTTCCTTAGATTATTGTAAATGTGAGGACTATGTTGATTGCTTTTTCTTTTCTATTCAGTAATTTTAACGTATGTCTGGCAATTTGAGTATTTTCTGCGGCCTACCCAAATGACCCAAACAACAACGAATCGCAGCAAAACTGAATATACGTAGTCTTGTCTGCCCTACCCCTAGAGTGTAATTCAAGTCCGCGTAGGCGCGGAGGGGTAGGGAGGCCCGCGAGCTTAGAACCATCTGCGACGATAAGATCGTGGGGCCGCCCAAACCCTGCAGCGCCGAAGTCGTGACAGAAACAATGCTTGCTTCATGTTGCATGCCTGCTTCCTTGCTGCTTGCCTGCTTGCATGTTGCATGCCTGCCTGCATGCTGCATGCCTGCTTGTATGCTGCCTGCCTGCCTGCATGCTGCATGCCTGCTTGTATGCTGCCTGCCTGCCTGCATGCTGCATGCCTGCTTGTATGCTGCCTGCCTGCCTGC
This sequence comes from Mythimna albipuncta, assembly GCA_929112965.1. Classification (NCBI taxonomy): domain Eukaryota; kingdom Metazoa; phylum Arthropoda; class Insecta; order Lepidoptera; family Noctuidae; genus Mythimna; species Mythimna albipuncta. The sequence continues at coordinate 100,885 of OV815969.1, read as the reverse complement.
ATGCTGCATGCCTGCTTGTATGCTGCCTGCCTGCCTGCATGCCTGCCTGCATGCTGCATGCCTGCTTGTATGCTGCCTGCCTGCCTGCTTGCATATCTATTCAGGTTACTATGACAAAAAATTAAAAAAACAAGTTGTCAATCTACTTACATACCACAACTTAACAATAATTAAACAACATCGTAAAGTGTGTAGGTATATGCAATTTTGCTTTGTGTTTTTAACAAGGCGTTTTTCATCAGATTAGACAAAATAATTGTTATATCTTCTAAGTATATAATCTATAAAAACTCGAACTACGGTAAATCTTAAGTTTTCCAGTAAAACCTAAGATTTACCTACATGAGTTGGTAAATGTACGTATTTATTTTAATGGAACGAGTTTTTCGGGCTTTTACCTTTCCAATTCTATAAATGGATAAATGTTGGTTTTAGGAATAAAACAATGATTACTTAATTCATCGTCATGTATTTTAAGCAACTATTAGTTAAAAGTATGGGTATAATTCTAACCTATTTAAATTATTTTCATTACGGAGTTGTATTAATAAAATTATGAACAAGTAATTTTTAATACTTCCTAAGCAGAAAAAAATAACACAAGTAAAATAATTATCTTCTCATAAACATAACGCTTACGTTGACTAATCTAACTGAATCTGTATTTTATTATTATTATTATACATCTTTATTGCACACCTTAACTTATTTAAGAATAACATTTAACAAAAATAAGTGTACAATAGGCGGTCTTATTGCACAGGGCAATTTCTACCAGACAACCTTTGGATGGACTGAAACGAAAGGAACAAGATTTCGGGTTGTTGGTATAAAATAACTTTAATTTAGGAAGTCGGTGTTAAATAACGAAGAGACAAAACTGTTATAGAAACACATGTTTCCATGTTTTTATAACATTGAAGTCGCTTGTATTTTTTTAAAGGTTTTTTTATTTGATACTTTTTAATTATGGTACCACCACTAAAAAGTACCTCTCAGCCAGACTTAAATACCTTATAGCCAGAGAGCATCGCATAACTATTCTCATAATCCCAAACACGGTTAGATTACATTAATTTACCTTCAGGCTTCATCATCAGAAATATCTGATACATCCCCTCCCCCTTTTCCTTCAGCCAGTTATCGACTACACGACGTATAAACAAAGCAACTCTACTTGTTACGACAGTTCTGCTGTGATCCTATGAGGAGTTCTGTTCCATGTCTTCGAATTTCATGATCAGATCATAACAATATTTCTATGGAACCAACTTGGAAGCATAACCTTACAATCAAAAAAAGAATTTTCAAAATCGGTTCACAATTGGCCGAGATATCGGTGAACATACATAAAAAACATACCTACCCATAACCGACTTCGAAAAGAAGGAGGTTCTATGTTCGGCTGAATGAACATAGAATCTCCTTGTTTTCGAAGTCGGTTTACAAATACAAACAAATCGCTTATATTAGCTAGACTCATTGAATAATTATTCTTCTTATTACTTGGGTTTTAACAACTATAAGAGACCGTGCGCGGGGAGCGGGAGCGGCTGGCTGCCCACGAGTACGAGTCGAAGCGCATAACATCTATGACATGATTTTTTTCAACATTTACCGTGCCTTTAAAGTAAATTTGTGACTGGCCCGCTGGTCTAGTGGTTAGTGGCCCTGACTGCTATGCCGCTGGTCGTGGGTTCGATTCCCACCCAGGACAAGTGTTTATGTGATGAGCATGATCATTTGTTCTGTGTCTGGGTGTAATTTATCTATAATATGTATGTATTTAGAAATATATAAGTATGTTTATCAGTTGTCTAGTACCTATAACACAAGCTCTGCTTAGCTTGGGACTAGACGGCGTTGTGTGATAGTTTTGGAATATATTATATTATTATATTAAATCCTAAGATTACCAAGTGAATGGTGGTCAAAGATCGAATCGCAAACTTTTATGGACATTAACCATTTACCATTGGTAAATCTTAGGTATTACTGGAAAATCTTAAGATTTACCGTAATTCGATCTTTTACAGTAACATATACAACTCAACGATTTTATATTCAACGAATGTTATGTTTATAAAAATTAGTTATCAAATAAAATTAGAGATTCAGTTGTTATAATATCTTGTAAATATTAGAGATTTTGTAATTAAATCTTAAATTACTTACCTATTTTTTAAATTGAAATATTGTAGAGGATGCCTTTTTGTACCTTTGCATTAACCCTTACCAAAAAAAGTAATTTCATATTAAGTTTGGTTCGGTGCCTGTATATTACTTTTTGAATAAGTAAATAAATTTAGACATTATTATATTCAAGAGATATCATGATTTTAAAAAGGTATTCGAAAATAAATAACATCTTTGAATGATGTTAACCACCATTTTTGATGTGTTGTTGGCGAGCACGTACCAGACGGACGCATGCGTTGGAAGGCCTCCCACAAGGTGGACTGATGATTTGGTGACGGTCGCCGGAATCCAGTAAACGTATGACGCACAGGACCGGTTATCCCTTTAACCGCCAAAGTCTGATATATGTGACAAATCAATTTCGTGCCCACGACGCCAAGGTCTGATATATAAGACAAAAAAATGGGTTAAAAGAAATTTTAATTTTTATGTCAACATACGCAGTTAACGATATAAGAGTTGGTTTTCCAGATGTTCATACATTCAAGATAATAAAATGTGAAATATCACAGCATATACACACATTGACTGTTGTGCACTAATAGAATAAATCTACATTAAAAAAATATATATATTTTTGATATCGCAATTGTATGAGAAATTAAATCCAGCCTACTGTGCGGCGCCGCCCGGCGCGAGAGATCGCTGCCGTCGATCGCCGCCACGAAGACACGGCGGTGCTCTGCCCAAGCGGGGCACACCTCAACCGTGTGCTCACCCGTGTCCTCTGGGATGATCACCACTCTGTATCGCTAGCAGTCGGATTTCACGATAGTATAAGGCTTTATAGGCCCCGCGCGCGGGAAGTTACGCTTGGCCGCGTGCGTTGAGTTCGAACTGTCGCTTCTTCATTTCACCGTCTGATGGCAGTGCGATGCGTGTGCAAGTGGCGGTAAATTTACATAAGGAAGATTCAGGAAGGGATTAGAAAAATCATCCCAAAGCTGGTTTATGGGTTCATAAACGGCTAAATATTTAAAATCCTGGAATCTGTTCCTCCTTACTGATGACTGCTGTCGGCTGCCCAGGGTTGAGCAGCTTTGATTTATAGGCAAGCTAACTAGAGACAAGAAAAACAGTTATGTATGCTATTGAAGCACATAAAGCGCAACATGTCAGTAATTGTTACAAGTGTATGGGGGAGCCTTTACTTTCAGCACTAACATGCTTTGAATAATATTGTAATGTCGCCAGAGCTACCTGCGCCAGCTGCTGGAAGGCGTGGCGTACTGCCACGCACACCGCGTGCTGCACCGCGACCTGAAGCCACAGAACCTGCTGGTGGACGCTGCGGGCAACATCAAGCTCGCGGACTTCGGGCTGGCGCGCGCCTTCGGCATCCCAGTGCGCGCCTACACGCACGAGGTGGTGACGCTGTGGTACCGCGCGCCCGAGATCCTGCTCGGCGCCAAGTTCTACTCCACGGCAGTGGACGTGTGGAGCCTCGCCTGCATCTACGCCGAGATGGTAAGTGTGCCCAACGACCCCTCCGATGCGCACAGATGATGCGCGGCTAACTTTACAATTATTTACACGGAATTGCACTTGAATGCGAAACCTGTATCATCGAATTTTGTTTTCTTGGAAAACTTTTCACGACATCTCTAATTATCCACACTGCGACGCCTTGTTAAATCGGCGTCTTGTAATATTGTTACTGCTGTCTCATGTTTACTTCTTTTTGGTTCTGGAACGCAAGGCGTAGAGTGGGATCTAGTCAGTAAAATTCTGACACGTCCTCGCGATCCACCCTAAAGTGGAAGAATCCACTGTATGATTTTCCACCTAAAAAAACGTAGCAAAATTAAAAGTTATAAGGGAAAACTTTGCAAGGCTTCTATTGTTGTACTTTTTAGGGTTCCGTAGTCAACTAGGAACCCTTATAGTTTCGCCATGTCTTTCTGTCTGTCCGTCCTCGCTTAATCTCTGTGACCGTTAGCACTAGAGAGCTGAAATTTGGTACCAATATGTATATCAATCACGCCGACAAAGTGGTAAAATAAAAATTGGATTTTTTTTTTATTAGGGTAGCCCCCCTATATGTAAAGTGGGAAGTGATTTTTTTTTTAATTTCAACCCTAGTGTGTGATATATCGTTGGATAGGTATTTTAAAATGAATAGGAGTTTACTGAAATAATTTTTTGATAATGTCAACAATTTCGGAAATAATCGCTCCAAAAGTAAAAAACAATGTGTCCCCCCCCCTCTAACTTTTGAACCATAAGTTTAGAAAATATGAAAAAATTCTGAAAAGTAGAACTTTATAAGGACTTTCTAGGAAAATTGTTTTGAACTTGATGGAAAGAATAGTTTTTGTACAAAAAAGACAAAAGGGTTCTACAAAATAATTTCTGGACTAAGTTTGTAGTATAATCGTATATGCAAGCATTTTTTTAAACTCGTAAGTGGGCACACTTATTGCGACGGATGGGAAAATACGAAACCCTACACTGAGCGTGGCCCGACACGCTCTTGGCCGGTATTTTGACTTAAATTTTTGAGCAAATTATGAAGGGTTAAAGTTCATGATGCAAAATAGCAGATTTTCAAAGGTCTTTACTACATTAGTTTTACACAAAGATGTTCAAGAAATGTATGGAGCGTGGACCAGCACCAGCACTGTGTACACTTAATGTATAAATATCATTATACAATGCAGTTAACGTTTTTTGATGATTTTTGATGTTACTTTCCTATACGAGTATTTTGGCTTCGTTTTTAGGGTTCCATACCCAAAGGGTTTAACCCTTTGGGTATGGAACCGGGACCCTATTACTAAGATTTCGCTGCCTGTCATCAGGCTGTATCTCAAGAACCGCGATAGCTAGACAGTTGAAACTTTCGCAAATTATGTATTTCTGTTACCGCTATAACAACAAACGCTAAAAACAAAATAAAATAATTTAAGGGTGGCTCCCATACAACAAATGCAACTTTATTTGCCAAATTTTCCTAAGGACGGTACGGAACTCTTTGCTCGAGTTCAACTCGCACTTGGCCAGTTTAATGTATCTACATTTAATTTAAGACGGTCAAGGAGAGCAACACAACTATTCATAAATATAGTGGGCGGAGATGAGAATGTTAAGATGGATGTGTGGTGTGACAAGAATGGATAAAGTGAGAAATTAATATATTAGGGGAAGTTTGAAAGTGGCGCCAGTGACTGAAAGGTTGAAAGGAAATCGTTTGTCTTGGTATGGTCATGTAAAGAGGAGAGATGAAAAGCATGTTGCTAAAAGAGTAATGAATTTACATGTGGATGGATGGAGAGGGAGGCCAAAGAAAAGATGGATGGATTGTGTGAGAAGTGATATGAAAGAAAAGGGAGTTAGTGATAGCGTGACGAGTGACAGGACAGAATGGAAGAAAAAAAACGTTTTGCGCCGACCCCAAATAAGATGGGACAAGGGCAGAAAGAAGAAGAAGGTTACCATTTATATAATGAGCACTGTATTAAAATAGCACGCAGCCCTCCGCTTTAACACTGAACATACTAAAAAGAGACGGAAAGATATAGTTTGTCCCACAAAAAGCATAAAACATGCTTTATGATTAGGTAGTTAGTTTAAATAATATATTAAGATTTTAATAAGTAAGACTTTTATACTATTTACACCTGTTTTACATACCTATTAGATGAATATTTTACCTTTTTGTATATTATAATTACTGTGATTATTTAGTTATATTATTTTACCTTTTCTCGCCTGAAACACAGAATAACCTAGTTCAGGCATATAGCACTTGTGGTCCAACATAGTTCAGGCAAAAATTTAATGTACTTATGCGTTATATGTAATTGTTTTTGTATTTTAATTTAAATGTGCCACTTTTATTAGATAAACGATATTCTATTCTAAAAAAAATAAACGATATTCTATTCTAATTACATTTTTTTACATCCTTAATACCGGTTAACAATGGGTCACAATTGAGTCCGCATCCTTCGGCGCAGGCAAGCGGGCGCACGCTGTTCCCGGGCGACAGCGAGATCGACCAGCTGTTCCGCGTGTTCCGCGCGCTCGGCACGCCGGGCGCTGCGCTGTGGCAGGGCGCGCGCCGCCTGCCCGAGTTCCGCGCCGCCTTCCCACGCTGGCCCGCGCGGCCGGCGCGCGCGCTGCTGCCCGAGGCGCTGCGCGCGGCGCCGCACGCCGCCGCGCTGTTCGAGCACATGCTGCGCTACGAGCCCAGCGAGCGCGTGGCGGCGCGCGCCGCACTGCTGCACCCCTACCTGGCGGACGCGCGCCGCACGCCGCCCGACCTGCCGCCGTTGCCGCCCGACCGCGCCTAGCTTCCGGACCAGACTATGCTCATGTCACATTATATTGATCACCATTGCACACAACTTATTCTCGCAGCCGCCTTGGCAGCGGCACCAAACGGGTGCTGAAGGCTACCCTCCTTGTCAGCTTAAGTAAGCAAAATTCACCCCCCTCCCCCCTCCAAACATCCATTTGTTACATAGAAATTATTTGATACCTACCTGTTCACTATTGGATGTTGATCTCGTGATTTTAACTAGGGAATGCAAACCGGTTAATCCGAAAACCGAAAAACCGGTTTTTCGGCATATTTTTAATGATTATAAAAACCGGGTTTTTTTTTCAAGTAACCGGTTTTTTTCGAGTTTGTTTTATTACTCTCAATGACACTATTTTTTAGCAAACATTGTTTTAAAACGCTTGATATCAGTTGTAGGTTTGTTTATAAATACATATTTATGTACCATAGTGATAGCTACACCAATTGTACAGTTCTTCTATTTACGATTATTAAAAATCCTGGCCGGCTGCCTGTTGTGAGAACAGGCAGTGAATGCTGTCAGGGCCAGAATTAAAATCTCCTAAGGACACCAAAATTCTTATTCGCAGTTAGAATACCCACCGTTATTACTCATCATAACATCATCAGCTTAAACGAGTCGCTTTTATAGAAGAGAGAGTGAATAAATCAAAATCTGTGCTTGTTCGTTACACTGATGAAAAACTTAGGGATATTCTTGCTACCGATACGAACATTTTCTCAATCAAGGAATCTTGCAACAAGCAAAATTACATCCGATAAGATGTAAGCTTCCAACTCCAAAGGACACTCTCAACAGGTTATCAGAGTCCTGAATGATCATCATGATAAAGGGTATCACGGAATAACCAGGGTTCATTTTCGTGAAACTGGGCAATACTAATTTCAGCTAAATCGTATCAAGATACTATTCTAAACGCCATAGCAAAGGCTCTTAAAGCCTCTCTCTGTTTGATAACATACTGGGGTTTTTCAGCAAGACTCAGCTTCCGGTCACAAGGCACGCACCACCCAGGCTTGCCTTGCAGCGAATGTTTCGGGCTTCATTAAGGCTGATGATTGACATTTGGCCAACCCAAACCTCAGCCCGTGAACTCTAAATTGAGATCTATGTTAGAGAGCATGGGCTGCATGTTACAATAATTCAAAATCCTAAAAATTCTTTACGATCAGCAGTGGACTACTTTCCAATGATCGCTTTAAGCGTTCATTTTAAACGTTCAGAACGCGTGTTCTGAACGCTTAAAAGCCTGTGATAGGGCTCATCTACACTAATATTAATACTTGTATAATAAAGAGGTTAAGCTTATTTTTTTTTACCTCTGGAAGTACAGGTCCGGTCCGATTGGTAAAATTTTTTCACCGATAGAAACCTGCTTTGTTCCTGAATGTCCTATGTCTGTGTATGTGTGTGTGTGTGTGTTGTCGGTGGTATTGGTTGATTTTTTATTGGTTTATGAAGGCAGGCGAAGCAGCGGGCAAAATCTAGTGGTGGATATTTTGAGTAGAAGTATATATTATTACTATTATTATTATTATTTAGAAGATAAGGGGCTATTCATCACCCGTAGTGTAGGGGATGTAGTCACTGCGACCTAAATAATCTATTATGGCTCGCCACCTTGTAAGAGTAACTCTTTTAGCCCGGAGGCTTCCAAAAAATTTAGAATACTCCTAGCTTTTAGAGTTTTAATCTCCGGGCGAATAATGTGTCGGCCCAGATGGACACTGCGTTTGTGGATAAGGGTTCCTCATTCACACAAAATGTGCTTAGGCGCCTCCCTCTCCTGATTACAGTACCGGCATACAGTATCACTCAGTTTCACGTGAAATTGATGCCTGTTCAGTTTGCAGTGGCCGGTTAAGGCGCGGGCTATCGCACAGATGTTCGTCCTGCTAAGCTCAAGAAGCTCTGCAGTTCGTTTTTGTGAGTAGTAGATTTGGCGTGTAGCAGTCCTGGTTGTATCAACCAGTGCTTTTTTGAATGGCCAAATAGGTCGCCCTTAAGGGTCTGCATGGCCTGGTTCTTTGAGATACCACAGAAGGGGTCTGTTCCTATCTGATGACCTTGAGCCCCAGTCCTTGAAGTTCATCGGCTTTTTCGTTGCTATTGATTCCAGAATGACCTGGTACCCATCTCAAAATAACTTTATTCCTTTGCCCCAGGTCATTTAGTTTGTTAACGCAGTCTTACAATTTTTATTATGGGAGCAAAGCCGAAATCGCGAAAAAAATGTCATCTCTTCAGTACATTAGGCAAACATTAATAAATGTACTGAACAGCTGATTTTTTTTCGCGATTTCAGGTTTATTCCTATAGTAAAAGTTGTTGGTTATCACGAGCACAATCACGTGTTTAAGTATCGTACACTTATTACCAGTCACCTTATATTTTCTAATAGATAAGTTTTAGAATGTATATTTAGAATTTTACATGCAAAAAAAAAAAAATTTTTCACTTAAAAGTAAATTTCAAAAAAACTAATTTTAAAACCGGTTAACCGGTGTTATTTTAGGAAAACCGAAAAATAAACCGGTTTGGTATTTTGGCGGTTTTTGCATTCCCTAATTTAACTAACTACAATTGCCGAAACGGATCTTGAGCGATCGGCGTCAGAGTGGGGATCGCTTTGTGCATTCCATACATTGGCGAGCCAATCGTTTTCGTTGTTAGATACATGCAGCAACGCAGGCAACGAATCACGAGTGACGTCTATGACACGTTGGCGCGGTGAGCCAATCACTGACTACACGCACTACTAAAGAGACCGAATATTTGACTTCTGCGCAACTTGAAACCAGCGCTCAAGATCCGTGCCGGTAATTATATTAGACAATTATCTTCCACTGTCCTTCAAATAGCCAAAAAGAAACTATCACCTCTCTGTAAGATTGATTGGGCTATAATCCTATTTATAACCGAAATTAAAATAAGACTTGATATTTCGTACCTCCGCTCAAATAGTGTCACAACTCAAAAAAAAAATCGTTTCTTGACTATTATTATGATGCTATTAATTTCAGAATTCATCATACTTTAAGGTCAGATATTGTCATATTTGTAATTCAATAATTTGCCCACTAGTGCCCTTTTTTTTGTATTTATGTATAGCGTCACATCCCTGAATTATTAGAACTTGAAAGCCTTTTTCTCAATAATTTGATTTTTGACATTATTTGAGCGGAGGTGCGATTTATAGTCGAGTGTGTAACAAACAGAATTGACAAACACACAAACACATATTGTGTTCACAAGAAGCCAAATCGAAAAAACAATAAAATGAAACTCATTTATACATGCCAAACGTCGTAATTTATGGGTTTTGTTTAATACACTTATCTCAGAAAATAAGCTGTGGAAGGATTGTAGGCAAGTATCGCGTCACATTTTTTTAAACCGTAGATTAAGTATTCTTTATTGATTGCAAAAATTTCATCGCTGGGTGGTGAAATTTTCGCAAGAAGCAATATTGCAATTGCTAGTAGTTAGAAGGAGGCAAGCCATGCAGTTGAAAAAGCTCATCATTTGTGCAAATTCATGTGAAGATAAGAATAAAACTTGAAATTAGGTAATAGTAGAGTTGTTGAAAAACATTTGTTTGAAATGATATTTTTTTAATGGTTTTGAATCTTTAGATACTTACCTATAAAAGTGGATAATTATAAGTGACTAATTAATAAGAGGGGTGTGCACAAGACTGATGACACCTAAAAACCTTTTTGTTTTATTTAAAAACTGCACCCAATGTCCGTTTATCTAAGAAACAGTTAAATACAATTATTGAATCTGAATATAGAGCGAATCGTTTTATTATGCCCTTTTGCAAACCAATAAATATACATATTTTATAATGTTTTAAAAGTATTTCTTCGTAATTTTCTTGTAAAAACACAATAATTTAAAACATAAACACCCTTTTGACAGCACAACTACCACGTAATTCAGGTACCTTGAGCGCTTAAGATGGCGGACAATGGCACTTACCTACTACTTTGCTAATGTCAAACATAAAACGAAATGCACAACAACTTGTCCCTTTTGTCAAATACCTACAATTATTGCCGTGAGAATCAGAAACCAGAAACGTTTATTTAGACTCGTTTATTCTAATATTGTTTTTATGAACCTTGACGATCAGTACTTTTGGTTTAATGAGTAACTAAATGTAACAGTATGATTTTTTAAGTAGGTGCTGAAGCGAACATTTTTATTTTTTTCTTTTTTGCGCAAAGTTCTATTTTTGAAATATTTTTTATAATATCTACGAGGTGTTGATAAGTAATGAACTGAAGAGATTAGCAATAAAACTTTGCGCATTTTCCATATAATAAAAGTTTTCTTGCGCACAATTTTTTGTTAGGCTTTATGATGTTGTATGGACGGGTCCCAGTGTGCGTCGTGCACGTTCCGCAAAATAGTTAGGTATTTGGAGGTATGCGAACAGAGAGTAAGGTCCCACATACATCCGTTGAAAAGGGACGATCCTCCGACCAGACAGGTGTTATGTTCTGGTGGGCGACTGCCCTATAGATGATTCCGGGCTGTCGTATATGTTCAAATCGCGTGGAGAACTTTGATTGCGCGATGCAGGATTTCGTACTTTCTTCGTAGTTCTTATGTGGCGCCATAGATGTCGCTACAGTTCCTTTGTCGGTGTGTTTTATTGTTAATATTATGCTGATAATAAATGTTTAATTAATTTTATTGTAATGTTTCATTGAATTCATATTGAGTACTACCTACTACTAACTATCCCATACAGCCATATGGAGTAGCGGTTACGACTTAAGTCGACATTTATTGTGTCGTAACGAAATTTATTTGTAACATTGTTATGCTACAGAACAATGTTACAAACATTGTTCTGTAGCATAACGTCGCCGTGTCGACTTGTGGTTCGACAGTTTTGAAAAGTGGGGAACAATCGTAACAGAATAACAGTAACTTTCAGTCACATTGTGACTTCGCCGTGTCGACACGTTGCGACTTTTATGCGCTCACATGCAACGCATATTCATTCATTCATTTTTCCGTTGCGTTCATTCTTTAACTGTCAATTTTTATTATTATTCGTTCTTTTTAGGGTTCCATAGTCAACTAGGAACCCTTATAGTTTCGCCATGTCTGTCTGTCTGTCCGTCCTCGCTTAATCTCTGTGACCGTTAGCACTAGAAAGCTGAAATTTGGTACCAGTATGTATATCAATCACGCCGACAAAGTGGTAAAATAAAAATTGGAAAAAAATGTTTTATTAGGATGCCCTATATTTTTTTTTTAATTTCAACCTTGTGATATATTGTTGGATAGGTATTTAAAAGTGAATAGGGGTTTACTGAAATCATTTTTGATAATGTCAATAATTTCGGAAATAATCGCTCCAAAAGTAAAAAAAACCAGATGTCCCCCCCCTCTAACTTTTGAACCATAAGTTTAGAAAATATGAAACAAATCTGAAAAGTAGAACTTTATAAGGACTTTCTAGGAAAATTATTTTGAACTTGATGGAAAGAACAATTTTTGTACAAAAAAGACAAAAGGGTTCTACAAAATAATTTCTGGACTAAGTTTATAGTGTATATGCAAGCATTTTTTTAACCTCATAAGTGGGTACACTTATTGTGATGGACGGGAAACTACGGAACCCTACACTGAGCGTGGCCCGACATGCTCTTGGCCAGTTTTTTTATTTGTGAATGTCATCATAGAAATAAATCTTCGCCGCCATCAGAAAAAAAAATAAGTATTTATTTACGTATTTCTGTGATAATTGCATCTTATTCGATCGAAAATCCTCGGCGAAATTAAATGTATCGTGTAGTTTGATGTCACTATAATAAATTAACCGATGCGCCCTTCTGATTTAATAAAATACTTAAAATATTTTCTGATATTGTGGTTGTTTTCAATTAAAAAATTACAAAGTATTGTATTTCCAAGCATTGCAGAAGATTTTATTGATAAGGCCTACATAAATTTAACCAAAATATATTCTAGAATACTATACTAATAATATAAATTGTGTAAAATGATGGATAATTTTGTATCTACTTGAAAGATGAAACCCAACACAATGTTTCGTAACTGTGTTTACATGTGTCGGCAATATTTTAAGTTACGTTACAGTGTGACTGTTTTAACAAAATGGAGTTTTATTATTTTATGTTTGCAGTGGTTCTCAACATAACAACTTTTCTGTAAGCTCGAAGATAGACGAAAATGCTTTGGTTGCTTATGACTCATAGTTATAAAATAAGTAAATAAGTCAGGTAGTAAGAGTGATCCCTCTAATTATCTCATCGCAAAGCCAGGGCGCCCTGCGGACTCTCGTCCGCGTACCGGCCTATTGTGCTGCTCGACGAGGTGGGCAGGCTCTTTGAAAGAGTGATTGCGAGCCGCCTCGTCGCGCGCCTTTCACGGGTGGGGCCGGACCTTTCGGACGGACAGTTCGGCTTTCGCAGGATGCGCACGACGGTGGATGCCATAATGCGCGTGCGAGCCCTCACGACGGGGGTTGCGGTGTCCCAGGGTAGGTGTGTCGTGGCAGTGTCCTTGGACATTGCCAACGCTTTCAATTCCCTGCCCTGGAGTACGATCCGGAGGGCACTCCGGTACCACCGGGTGCCCGAATACCTCTGTCGAGTAGTCGAGGCCTACCTGTCGGACAGGTATATTGTCTACCCCGGTCACCAGGGAGACTGGAAACGTAGAGAGATGTCGTGCGGTGTTCCGCAGGGGTCGGTACTAGGGCCACCCTTGTGGAACATCGGGTACGATTACGTGCTGCGGGGCGACCTCCCTGACGGGGTCAGCGTGGTCTGCTACGCAGACCACACGCTGGTTCTAGCGCAGGGAGAGTCGTACTAGGCGGCGGTCGCTCTAGCGACACGCGGGGTTGCGATGGTCGTTGATAGGATCCAGGAGTTGGGACTCGAGGTGGCGCTTCACAAGTCCGAGGCGATGTGCTTTCACGGTCGCCGCTCTCGGAACGCGCCGCCAATGAGTTCCCAATTTTGGTCTTTCTTCAATCACGGTATTGACGAGCCAATACCGTGATTACGGTATTACTATACTATCTATTATTATCTTTTATTGAGTTTTGTTGTAATAAGTAGCAGGAAATTGTATGATATAATATAAATTACGATGTATTATTCTCACACTTGTATTTAGCACCAACTCTTATCTCCAGCTCACCCGCCCGCACCTTGCTGAGACCTGTTTCTGAGTCGAGTGAGCCTAAAGGCCCTATTACACTATGCGTTATTTAGCACACGATATTCAGACTCGTCTTTGTTTTCTTTCCGAGTAAGACAGTCTGACCCTTGTTACCCATAGACTAGATACGTCGAATCATAGACTAAAACCGTCTGAAAAACGCTTAGTGTAATAGGCCCTATACGACGTTATTGTTTTGTTAATCAGTATCGCAAAGGCGCCCGGGTAACATGTGCATGTGAACTTGGTCATTGTGTATTTTTGATAAGTTTGTGATCCTAACGAGCATCATGACAGCACCTGTAATATTAATACTTGTATTTACTGGGGTTTGTCTAATTCTCAGTGGATCCCGCGATCGTATTTATTTGTCGTATCTGATGACGTGTCACGAATTCACAACAGATTGAAGCATCTAAAATTGTGGCATTTTCCTCTTTGATTAATGTCACGTTATCCATTAGGTCTACAATTAAATAGTAAAAATTTAAAATTTGAGCGGTTTGGATGTGGCTTTGTTTTCTAACTTCAATTATTATTAATTTTGCCTAATTAGTACGTACCTACTTATTAACTACTTTCGTGTACGAAAAAACAGTTCAAGATTATACATTTAATTGGCAGTTTGGTATAGAAATCAGATATCAGAAACGTTTATTTCAAATATATTAATTACAGGCACTTTTGAATTGTGAAAATGTCGGTCAGTTAAACAAGTGAAGCTAAATTACACGTTCTAAAGTGTAGATCTCTATGGAGAAGAACGTACAAGAAACTCCATGGAAACTCTTTTAAATCATATTGAGTTACATGAATATTCGTTACATATTTCTTGTTGCTTCTATTATGTGAGCACAATGAAGATAAATAATAAAAATACAACAAGTACATGGGAAATATTCTAATAATAATAAGAAAGACACGAGTCTTGACACTTGCTGACTTCTAAGGGCAGTATAGGTACTTATCGAATTTATCAGCCAGTAAACAATAGATACAGCAGCGCCATGCTTACTTGAACCTTATTAGAACTGCGTTTGAACTTTATTAGAATTTTCGTAAACAAGTGACAGCGTCAAGTAAACATAACTTTGCTAAGCGCCGGTTAACAATAGGTACGACACTGATGTCTTACGTCCAGCAAATGCTGAGGTGGTCACCCTTTCGGTGCGGGCACGCTCGGCGTGCTTTGTACTTTCATTTAGTTTGTGTATAAATGTAACCGTTGTGCTGTGTCTGTACCGAATAAAAGTTTTTCTATTCTATTCTATGGTGGAATGGCGTCAGCGAAAAAATCCTCTAATTATAGACCAATATTTGTGTTTCCAGCGTTAAGTAAAATCTATGAAAAAATCATACTCAGATGTTATCTCACTTTAATTAGAATAGGATTTTGCGTAGTCATCAGTTTGGCTACACGAAAGGAAGTCAACGACGGATGCAGGACTAAAACTCATAAGTCACATTTTAGAATCCTGGAAGAAGTCCCAGGATAATATTAGCATATTCTGTGACCTCTCAAAAGCATTTTAGTTACTGTGTTGACCATAATACTCTGATCTGTAAATTACATCATTACGGAATTCGTAGACGAGCTGCTGATCTTGTTTTTTTTTCAATTTATCCTACAGGTAGTAAATAGTAGGTATCCATAAATGGGGTGACATCGTCGGGGTCTTTAATAAGGACGGGCGTGCCTCAGGGTTCAATTCTTGGCCCTTTCCTTTTTCTAGTAGTTTTTAATAATGACCTTCCTTACATGATGGCTCATTTATCAGATATCATTCTATTTGCTGATGACACTTCTCTCATTTTTAAAGTGGATAGAAAAGATACGGATGTCTTGCGTGTCAACGAAAGTCTGGCTGTTCTTTCGAAATGGTTCGCAGCTATTAATCTCTTACTAAATGCAAATAAAACTAAATGTATAAAGTTTTCATTACCGAATGAAGAAAAATAAGGCAGTTGAAAGATGTCGTCTCAGCTAGATTAGTTCACAGTTTTATGTCTAATGGCATTTTATTGTGGGGATCTGCAGCTGAGGTAGACTCAATTTTCATATTGCAAAAGAGAGCAATCAGGGCTATTTATAAAATAGGTACTCGCGAGTCCCTCAGAAATAAATTCAAAGAAATCGATAATTTGATACTGCCTTCTCTTTATATCTTAGAAAGTGTTTTGTATGTCCGTAAAAACCTAGGACTTTTATAAATACTCGAAGTAAACACGAAATTATACTACCCCAATGGAGATTAGTCAAGACTAATAAGTCATTTTTAGTAAATGGCATACGCTTTTATAACAAGCTACCAAAAGCGGTGACTGAACTCAGCGAAGGAAAGTTCAAAACACGTATTAAGCGTGTCTTAACCAAAAAAGCATATTACAAGGTTACAGACTATGTCGAAGACACGCTTGTTTGGCAATGACTGCCTCTGCACTTGTGGCCCCCTGGTAACTCATAATATTGTGTAAATGTATCTATTAACTGCTCCATCTTTTTTGTAATATTTTTTTTTCTAACACATTGCTTCTGCAAAATTTTTATATTATCTGACTCCAACCACCTTAAACTCGTTATGATAGGTAGGTAGTTTTTTTTTTGTTAACACCTCATTTATTGACAGTTGTAATTATTTAAAAAAAATCTAGCTTTTTTAATGTAACCCCTTTTTATAATGTAAATGGAAGAACACTGTAGACTCCACGAATTCTTAGATTACTTCTTAATTGACTCACTTTTTTAAAACGATGTAGCCCAGAATCCGACAGTTTGTGATGTTGGCTGCACTGTACATGGCAGCCAATCACAGATCGCCCTCAACGGCCAATCAAGTGCGCTGAACGCTGGCGCCGGAAACACGCCGCACGCGGAACCCCCGCACGCTACGGCCCGACACCGGCGTCCGGCAGTCGTTACCCGATCTCTGTGCGCCACGACACGTTTCGACTCGCTCTCGCAAAGCGCCCCTAAGACTTAACCTATAAGTGAATCGTATTAAGTTTTCATGTGTGTTGTTGTTTCCCTCTCAATATATCGTTTACATCGTCTAAACGTGTTTCCTTGAAGAAATCCCTTCAACCCCAGGAGAAGGCCTAAACCCACACACACCCGCCGGTTACAACGATTATTTTTATTGTGCTTTTGAGTACAATATAGACCGGTTTAGTTTAGACTGTTCTTAAATAATATCCATTAATACCTACGGTAATATGAAAATATCGTAAGAACAACCACTTTTTATAAAAGAGTAACCATGGAGTTTCTTGCTGGTTCTTCTCCATAAGATACGACCAATTTGGAACCGTGCACTAGCTTCTGACGTTTTATAAGTGCCCAATGTAGGCCTATGTGAAATAAAAAGCTTTTGAATTTTATAGCGTTGGGTAGGCTATTGGGGTGGTCTGAAACGCTGCATTTCTGGTTTGTAAGCCGTTTATTATGTGAAATACAATCGTACATGTAACCAGACAAATGCTAAGTCGACAACGAGAACATATATTATACGTGCCACAATTTCCCCGCGCTAGCGCGCGGGGAAATTGTGGCACAGCGCAGCGCGTCTCGTAGAGCACTGTTTTTGAATGTCTGCGCATCGGCGCGTGCTACTGCCGCGCGCCCTCTATACGCGGTTGGGGAAACAAATCCCGGGGCTGCCAACTACATAACACTCACGTTCACGCTATAATTTGAAATTTGAAAAGATCAATAGTTTTATTAAATACAATAGCACACTTTGAGAACCCCAGTTGTTTTCTGTTTGGTCAAATCCAACACTACAGTATCGTAACTGTTACTACACTTGTGTAACTCCAAAAAATACTGTAGCTTAGTTTCGACAATGTGTCGATAATTTAACTTTAATATTTACACAGGAATTCAAAGTAAACACAATGTGTCGTAAATTAATTATGAAAAAATTTGTCGTAACTTGTTGACACAGATACAACACTTATTTACTGTACCTAACATTTTTCCGTACAAAGTGTCGATATCGTTCCTACACGCTGTAACCAAAATCCGCATCGTTATTAAGTTTAGTAATAGTTACGACACTGTTACCTTGTCTTGCTAATCTGTGACTATTTGAGAATTTGGCGACCGAAAATGGTTGTATGGGATGGACTAATACTGTCGGCTATTCAACACTCTTTTGAAGACTCAAACAGTCTAAGGGTCAAGTCATTAAGTGTTTAGTTCAATTGCACACTATTTTGTCAAACCTCCTCCAGCGCCACTTGATCACAAAGGCGTGCTCAGTTGACCCGAATTGAACACGCGCTTGTAGAATTCCGTAGTAATACAAAAGCGTGTGGATTTTGCGAGCCCGGTGTCGCCAGTTGGAAACGGAAAGGGAAATACGCCTTATTATAAGGACAGTCGAGCCTGTCAGTTATCATCATCAGCACAGTTGGGGCTGCCGCGAACCCTGCGCACCAGAAATGCGCTCCGCTTACGCATAGTCGCATAAAAGCAGTCGACGTTAGCGGTGGCAAACATGCCCGAGAATAGAATAGAATAGACTTTATTGTACACCAAAAAGTAATAAAGCTTATACAAAAACTTCAGTTTGTGGCACCCGAGGCACTACAGTGTCGCGGCAGCCCCACCAGCGCCCTGTATGCCTTATTATATTGGACACGAAGGGCTTCGTATGCTTTTCGGGTGCGATTCACCCACAGGCAGCACGTATACATAGAAGTAGGTACAATAAGCCCTAAAAAGGGTCTGCTTGACTGACCTGGAACAGCGTGCAAACCTGCGAGCTATCATGTTACCTCTAACAGCCAGCCATCCGCTCCCTCTCGATGTCAGCATCGTCTCGAGATCGGATGTTACCAAATGCCCCAGGTATTTGAATTGCTCCACTTTGACCAAAGGAACACCATAAAGTTTGATGGGAGGAACTACTGCTTATGGGGTGTAGATATCCGCTAAGAACAGATTTTACGAAACTCTACCCCTATGGGGTAAAACGGGCGTTGCCCTAAAGCAAAACACCACTCACTGATTTATCATGAAATCTCAGAAACGAACACCTACAAACTTAAAATTTGGTAGGTAGGTTCCTTATGGGGTGTTAACATCCGTTAAGAACGGATTTTGGGTAACTATTTCATGATAACAAACAATTTTTATTATGGGAGCAACCGAAATCGCGAAAAAAATATCAGCTGTTCATTAGGCAAACATAAATGTAGGTACTGAACAGCTGATATTTTTTTTCGTGATTTTAGGTTTGTTCCCATTGTAAAAGTTGTTGATCGTCGTATACTGCGAGAAGTGTTCAGTGAAGAAAAAAATTAGAAAAATTCTAAAAAGTACACATTTTTATTTTCATGAACAATTATTCGAAATTCAATAAACTTTTTTGTGGCAAGCATTCTAAAAAAAAGTTTTTGCTGTGTGACAATACTTATGTCCTGACTAGGTATGTTTAATATCTTTGGTTTATTTGGAATTAGATTTGGCATAGTAGGTACACCCAACATAACGTAAGGAGCATTTGTGCTCCTTACGTTAACATCATCAACGTGTGGTGATTTGACTGCTGAAGATCAACAACTGGTCCTTGATCAACTGATCCCTTATTAAGTTCTCCTTTATTTGGAAAATTAATGAGCAGAAATTGATATTGTATATTATTGGGTACAGTATCACGAATGATGGCGGCCGTGAAGTTAGCCTTTGCGAACGTTCGCGCATACTACCTACACTCTTCTCGCACACGCACGTCGCCATTTGGTTCCTAAAACACGTTACTGTGCAGCCTTCTGCGCAAACTTCACGCCCGACATCATTCGTGAATTATACTGTACGTTTTGTTTTTATGATGACCATGCTCCAGACTCAATATCAGAGCTAATGTTCCATCCCATACCTACTTCAGTTCTCCGGGTAATAAAAGATTATCTGGGCTTGAATTATTTTTATTATCACTTATAGCTAGTACTTAAAAGAAAAACTTAATTAGGTGTTAGGTCTACTGATATTACGGTTTCCACAATTTGAGTAGGCCATCCTCGCCGTAAGTGGCCAGCAAGTTCTGATGCGGGTGGTGCGTCAGGCCGATGACCGCTTTCTCGTGGATCTGCAACAGAAGCGGCGGCGTGAGCGAGGCGCGGCGCCCGTGGCACGGTCGCAGTGTCGCGAATGCGAAGTCATATAGCCTCTAAACGGTTGCCAACTAGCGTTCCAATCAAGGTGACCTTGGTTTGTATGTTTGGTTTGTGTTGCGGCTACATGGATGAAATCCACGCGCCAACACGTTCGGTGGTGGGGAAAACGCGCCTCCCAAAGGCGTTGAAGGTCATGGATTACAACTGACTGTCTACACGGATTACAATTAGCAAAGTCACCTTGATTGGGCCGTTGGATTACAACCATGTGGTCACCCTATAAGTAACCCACAGAATAATTCGTTAAGATGTGCGTGATGAGGGGAAAATGAGGGGCTAGCGCGCGGAGGTGGACAGAGCGCGCGAGTACTGGCGCCGCTCGGGCCCGAGGTTATATTGGTGAGCGAACTTGTTATTTGCCAGTACATGTATGTTTATTCAGATTTACCAAATCGACGGTCCCTACTAGTGATGTACCTACCGAATGTTAGATTTCTCACATTCGCGAATGCGAATATTCAAATTCAATATTCGCGAATGCGAATGCGAGTATTGTCTTTCGAACAAAGTGCGCGCAAAATGTCATACAAGTTTGGTAGGTAGTTAGTTTATTTATTTACTACTAGCTGCTGCCCGCGACGTCGTCTGCGTAAAGGCTCTACAGTACCAAAAATACCTAAGATGTCAGTGTCGCTATAGTATTATAAATAAACAACTTTTGAAATAGCATTAAAAAATAAGTTTTTTTTGCAAGCGAAGCAAGTGAAGAGAGTTATATGGGAATCCTGCTGAGTTCAGTCATAAGATGTGACTGAAGGAAATAGAGAAAATAATGCAGGCATACATTCCAGGACACAAAAGAGTAAAAATACGTACAACACTTCCCTATAACCTACGTTGGTAGTTATGCTGCCAGGAGCCAAAATGTAAAGAGAGGCAGGACTGGTGACGCGGGAGCAAGCGACGTACAGTTGCCCGTGTGAGAAGCAACTCATCCTGAGGTCGACACCCGCTGCCCTCAGTGTCTGCCCCTGCGACTTATTGATGATCATCGCGAAGCAGACACTCACGGGGAACTGTACGCGCTTGGACTGAAACGGGAAGTGGTGAGGTATGAAGGGAATGCGTGGTATAAATACTGCCTCGCCTACGCCACAACCCGTAAGAATTTCCGCCTCAATGGTGTGTCTGTGGAGAGAGATGACTTTATGGCAGGTCCCGTTACACAATTTTGGAGGAGAAAGGTTCCGAAGAAGCATAATCGGGACACCGACCATCAAGTTGATGGTATGCGCTGGAAGTCCATTTGCTGACAGGGATTTCAGAATTCCACGGGATAATGTGTGGCGTCATCTTGCTCGACAACAGTGTTTATCGAGTTGTAGACTACTTCATTCCCCTCAATTTCCGAGAGAATGCATTCGTTATTTGCTGCAGCCTGATCATTTTTGGGCGTCACCGTCATCGCTCACACACCCAAGAAGCTGGTGCGGTATACGACTGATGTCCCCGTACACACAGCGAATGAGTTCTTCTAAGCTGGATACCACTCTACTGAGAGACTCTGGTAGCACCACCTGTCAGAGTGCTTTCGCCAAGACTTAAAAGGACATCGGAGAATTCTTGCAATGCACGTGCATTGCCGTCGAGCCGAGCTCTCATATTAATGGTCAAGCGCAGCTAACAAACTCGTGACCACAACGAAGATCGTTTCAACGAAGCATTCATCTCGTCAGCCGTCGATACCCGCGTCACCACGGGAAGTGTTTGCTGGAAATCGCCACTGAACAGAACTGTGACACCACACATCAATTGTTCGTTCCTGCGGATGTCCTGCAGGGTTCTGTCCACGGCCTCAACTGCCTTCCTATTGGCCATCGTACACTCATCCCATACGATCATAGAATAATCCTTAAGCACTTGTATCGCTGTTACGTGACACACCACAAACAGGCGTTTCGGCGCTCTCTAAATCGATGGCAATTTTAAACACGGCATGTGCTGTCTTGCCACCCGGAAGCAGTACGGCAGCGATTCTCGACGACGCTACAGCAATAGCAATTTTGCCTTGCCTCCTGACCTCTGCAAATATGTCAGAGCTAACAAATGTTTTTCCTGTTCTACCAGGAGCATCCAAGAAAAACATGTTACCCTGGTTTTACCCAACGCTTCCAAGGACGGTGTCATAAATTTGTTTTTACTCTGAAGAGAACAAAGTGAAAAGGTCATTTCCAGAAGTTCCCGGAAAACCTTCCACAGCACCTCCTCATCGACGTCGGTTAAATACACCCCTTTGCTTGTCGTTCGTGTAATATGAAGGTACCTCGTCTTACGTAAGGGATCTCGCAAACTGGTCGACTTCACAGAGCTGGAAAAATGTCACCATGTTAACACCGCATTTTTTTAAATTGTCTTCCTCAACTCTGCCAAAACGAACTATACGATACAACTTTTATGAAGAAAATGCACATCACATCACACCACCATCTATGAATTTTAAGAATAACTAACTACTAACCTCGCCAACATGATCAAATTTAAATTATTAATTTCCAAAAAGTGTTAACATGTAACTTGATTTGATTTTTATGAAATCTCATAGATGGCGCTGCTTCAAAATTGTCTTTATACTACTAACATTCATTAAACTATGTTTCTCTGCCCAAGTTACTGAAATGGCGTAGTTTTTATAGTGTAAAGCTAGGCTTTAGCATGGCTAATAGCATGGCTTTCTCAAAAACAACATTTAAATATGCATCGTTAGATTACACGCTGTCACAGAATGCGTGAGAAAAATAAAGATTCACAGCTCCTCCTCCGTAGGTGATAGCGTGATAATATGTAGCCTATTATGTTGACCCGACCTCTTAGCACTTATTCACGCAAAATTTTAAGTAAATCCATGCAGTACTTTTTAAGTTTAGCCCGGACATACATACAGACAAACAGACAAAAATTCTAAAAATTATATTTTTGGCTTCGGTATCAATTGTAGATTACGCCCCAAGTATCCCCAATTAAATACAGTTTTGACTTTCATACGATTTTATTATATGTATAGATTTAATACACTTTGAAGAAATGCCTAATGATTAAACACGATATTGTGGCTAATTTATAAAAGATAGATACATACCATTGAGGACTTTTTTGTAGATCTATTGGAGACCATCATCTTTGTAATACATACTTTTAGTGTATGATCAACGTATGCGAGGATAGGAGCTCGAAAGCGCATTTTTATCCGACTTGCTTCAAATTTATTTCTCAGTTCCTATGTATCTTATCGTTATGTTATATAGTCTATAACCTGCCCAGAAGTATGGACCACAATCGTACTAAGTTTGGTTAAAATCCCTTCAGTAGTTTTTGACCCATGCGTGCACATACAGACAGACAGACAAACAATTTACTGATTGCATATTTGGCATTAGTATCGATCACCAATCATCCTCTAATATTAATTTTTAATATATATTCAATGTACAGAATTGACCTCTCTACAGTTTTATTATAAGTATAGATTAATAAACCAAAGTTTAATTAATAGTATGGTCAGTGGGTCGTCTTAGGGGCGGTATCAATTAAACAAAGTAAATAATAAATTGAACAAACGAATAAAAATTGAACGACTGACCTGTTGTCTAGTGGTTAGTGGCCCTGACTGCTATGCCGGAGGTCGTGGGTTCGATTCCCACCCAGGACAAATATTTATGTGATGAGCATAATCATTTGTTCTGCGTCTGGGTGTAATTTATTTTCTATACTCTTAACCTTTCTCTTAGATCTTTCAACTTTGTAAATAACTCCTTGTTCTAATCGTTTGAGTTCAACTCGCGACCGCAATGCGAGCGGCAGCGGGCGCGCCTTCACAAACACGGGGGTTTCATCCTTGAGGTGCAGTGGTCTATCTTTCCGATCGGCATTATGGTTAACGCGAATATAGCGTATAAGTAACAATACCGAACTTTCTAGACCGGCTGCGCCAATGTAATGTATACCTCAGTGAAAGGCAGAGATCCGGTAACGAGTGCTTTATTGAAATCAGTAACCCACCCTCATACATTCCGGGCTCCTGCTCGCGCCGCCCGCTCGAGAACGAGCGCACGATCTGGCCCTGCATGTTGATGATGAGCTCGGTACTCACGTTGATGGTGCGCTCCAGCTTGCCGGTGGCCGTGCAGAAGGCGTAGAGCACGAGGTCCTCGCCGGCGCAGTACACGAGGCGGCCGCGCGCGCTCAGCGCGGCGCTCACGAGCGCGCCGCCCTCCTGCTCGCGCCGCCCGCTCGAGAACGAGCGCACGATCTGGCCCTGCATGTTCATGATGACCACGGTGTTGGTGCGGTTGCACACCACGAAGTGGTCGGGGTTCTTGGGCGTGAGCAGCAGCGAGTTGACGGGCGGCTCGCCGCTGCCCAGCGGCTTGAGCGTGGCCGTGCACTCGCCCGTGCGCACCGACCACACCTTCACGCTGCCGTCGGACGAGCCGCTCAGCACGCCGTGCCCGTCCGGCGTGAACACGGCCTCGTTCACGAACGACGCGTGCCCGCGGAACTCCTTCAGCACCTTGCCCGACTTGAGCCCGTGAATCCTGCCGACAGACTACGGTTAGCGCTCGGCTCATTTCTAAATAAATATTGACACAACTAAAATATAGATGTTTAAGTAAACGACGATGGAGAGGGAGAGGAAGGCCGAAAAAAAGATGGATGGATTGTGTGAAAAGTGATATGAAAGAAAAGGGAATTAGTGATACTTTGACGGGTGACAGGACAGGAAGAAGAAGAAGAAGAAGTAAACGACAAATCATAAGAAACGTGAAAATAAATGCAAATAAAATAATTTTGAATTTCCGTTTATGTCGGAATTACTGCCGAGCTCCTGAAGGCGGGTGGGAAACCGATCCTTAAGGCCCTTCAGAAGTTATTTGATTCCGTCATACTCGAGGGAAAACGCCACAGGCTTGGAGCGGAGGTGTGGTGGACTCTTCTATAAGAAGGGCGACAAGACCCTGCTCAAGAATTAAGGTAGAACTACACTGCGCACACGTGGGCTACACACGCCGTTCTGGGAGCGTCGGTCTCCATACATTTTATATGGAAAATAGACTGTTAGAGCTACACTTGACCCACGCCACGCCACGCGACGCTACGTCGGCGGCAGAACTACACTGCTCACACGTGGGCTACACACGCCGATCTGGGAGCGTCGGTCCCCATACATTTTATATGAAAACTAGGCTTTTAGAACTACACTTAACCCACGCGACGCGACGCCACGCCATCCCACGCGATGCCGATCCAACCGTCCCAGAAATTGGGGCCCTGCGTGTGACGACAGCCCGAGTATTATCTGCGGTTATCATTTATTTATTATTTATTTATTATATACTTTATTGTACATAAAAAACATAACAAAGAAAAAACTTATATCTAAAACACGTACAATGGGCGGTCTATCATTATTGTAAATAAAAAAAATTACTGATAAAATTTATTGAACTAATTCCAGCCACTCCTCAAAAAGGGGTATTTGCGGAGTGGCTGGAAAGACCTCACGGCGTCCTTGGAAAGACCTTCCGCATGACGCAGGTCCTCACCGTACGTAGTAAGTTCGGAAGGTTGTTGCACCGGATTCGTGCGAAAGAAACGCCCGGGTGTCATCACTACTTAGATCGCCCGAAGGACACGGTACGAAGTGTGACCATGTGATCGGTGGCCATGACCTCTTGCGCCGGGCTGGTACAGGCCATAGTCCGGAGCGAGGAGGAATAGCAGGTAGTAGCCTCCTTCTGCCAAGCAGTAATGCTAGCTAAGGAAGTGGCTGCACGCACGAGGTAACGGCCCTCACGGCCCAGCCGCCGGGATCCCGACCCCGATTTCCAGTTACCGTTAGGCGCGAGCTTGCGGACGGCGAGCAATAGGTAGCTCGATGTCTGGCCGTCCAGTAACCGGACCGAGCCCAAGTCGTAGACGGCGCGTAATGTTCTATGCGCGTCTCAAGATGTCAGCAAATCGTAGGGGCCCAGCAGGGTCGAAGCCATGGTACGAAAGCAAAGAAGGAACTGGAGTGAGTTTAACATTCGAATCTATCGAACAACGAACAAGTCAAGAAGTACCATCTATAGTTATTACATTTTTTATTTATTTTCACAAATATCACAAGATATAAAGAAGCCAAGTAAGTAGGTACCATCGCGGTCATTGACTCCTGCGGCGCGGCGCGAAACCAAACCCTTTGAAGTTTTTGTTTCGAGTGCAAGCAAAAGTGAACTTAGCGGTGGTCAGGCGGAAGCAGGCGGAAGTGTCTTCGATGGTACCTACCTACTTATATCACAAAATAGATACTTATGATACAGAAGTCAATCTCATGATGTACTTTAGTTTTTATACCTACCTACGCTAGCGATCGCGGTAGGGCACAAAATACCTATCTATTTTGTGGCTAGGGGCAGCGACATGCGTGAGATGAGTGCGACCGGGCGATTGAGCCGAGCGAGATATCGTGTCCGTGAGCGGTGTTATGTATATGTATGTGCGTTGCTCGAGCGAGCACACTTTGTATTAGATACTAGATTGTCTTCTGAACCTATCTATTATGTGCCTATGCAATGCAACTCAAATAAGAATAGGGTTATATTCAATCAGTTTACAAAAAAAAACTGTCTTCTTATTTCTATTGTCCATATAATGTGTTGTAACAGGGCCCCTAAAAATGAATGATGCATCATGTCTTTAAACATAGGTATGTATGTACATATACATAATTCTTCTGGACGTGTGTTTGTCACCAAATTCTTCCTAAACGACTTGACCGATTTGGATGAAACTTTGTGTGCATAACGAGTAATTGAGTGTGTCTCTGCGTAATTTGAAAATACAATTGAACCTGATAGGTGGCGCTGCTATCAGGTTCATTTTTTTTACTGGCAAGAGTCTTCGGACAGGACGACATCTATCGGGACTGCTAGTCTTTTTAAGTATATTTCATCTGTAAGTGTGTATGCCACCTAATTCTTCCAAAACGGCTTGACCGATTTGGATGAAATTTTGTGTGTATTATAAGTAGGTCCCTGGATAAAATTAAACCCTGTAGGTGGCACTTCGCATTCTTTTTATATGGATGTCACAAAAAATAATGTACTTATGGATGTCACTTTCACGCAAAAAAAAAACTGAAAGGATTTCGATAAAACTTGGTATATAGGTAGACCATGTCTTAGAATAACATATAGGATACTTTTTATCTTGAGAGTACGTTCCTTAGGGATATTTTTTACTATCACGCGGGCGAAGTCACTGTCAGCACTAGTATTACCGCCACACGCGTTACGCGTGGCGTCGGTGTAGTGTGCACACCCACCGCACACGTCTGAGACGTAACCCACGTGTGCGTCGGTCTAATGTAGTTCTAGCTTTACAGGCCCATCTCACTTCTGAGCCATGTCTACAAGCTGTTTTCCAGAGTCGTCACGAAACGTCTCGCGCGCAGGTTCGACGACTTCCAGCCTCCCGAACAAGCCGGATTCCGAATAGAATAGACCACATACATAAGCTGCGGCAGGTTATACAGAAGACCGAGGAGTATAATCTGTCTCTCTGTCTAGCGTTTGTAAAGCTTTTGATTCGATCGAGACATTCTGCAGCTGCAGTCTCTCCAACGGTGCCAGATTGACTATCGGTACGTCGAGGTGCTTCAGTGTTTATACGAAAACGCCACTATATCAGTCCGACTTCAGGACCAGACCTCGAAACCTATCCTTCTGCAGCGGGGTGTGAGGCAGGGACACGTCATTTCTCCGAAACTATTCACGGTCGCAATGGAGGATGTCTTCAAGGTTCTAGACTGGAGTGAACTAGGCATCACTGTCAATGGCGAGTACATCACTCATCTTCGGTTTGCCGACAACATAGTAGTCATGGCTGAGACTACGGAAGAGCTCAGCACAATGCTCAATGACCTCAGTAGAGCTTCCGAAAGAGTGGGTCTTAAAATGAACATGGACAAAACTAAAGTCATTATAAACAACCCTGTAGCACCCACTCCTATCATGGTCGGAGATTCTATGCTATATATTCAATGTCTTTATGTTATTAGAGTTATTACCCATATTAGCAAATGTTTTTTTTAAATAATTATTCTATTCTATTCTATTCTACCTCGGACAGACAATCCAGTTGGGTAGATCTAATTTCGGAAAGAGGTCAACCGTCGAATCCGACTCGGCTGGGCAGCGTTCGGGAAACTGCGCTGTATCTTCTCGTCCAATATACCACAGTGTCTCAAGACAAAAGTCTATGACCAGTGCGTGTAGCCAGTGATGAGATATGGTGCCAAAACGTGGTCGCTCACAATGGGCCTCATCAGAAGGCTTAAAATCACCCAAAAGGGCAATGGAAAGGGCTATGCTCGGAGTTTCCTTGCGTGATCGAATCAGAAATGAAGATATCCGCAGGAGAATCAAGGTTGCCGACATAGCACGAAGAATCGCCAAACTCAAGTGGCAATGGGCAGGGCACATTGCTCGCAGAACAGATGGCCGTTGGGCCCGAAAGGTTCTGGAGTGAAAACCGCGTACTGGAAGACGCAGCGCTGAAAGGCCTCCTACAAGATGGACTGATGACCCGGTGAAGGTTGCGGGAGTCCGATGGATGCGGGACGCACAGGATCGATCAGTCTATGTCCAACAGTGGACGTCTATCGGCTGAAATGATAACTTCTAAAAATAAAGTTTTTTTAGCTCTAAATAAAGTTATTTTTTACACCAGGTGGTGGTGCTCGATAATGTCGTTTTGCACGTCCAAACCTCACTTAAAGCAAGTCATTACATGCCTAGGGAGATAATGCAGTATGGCCGATCCCTAGGAAATAATGAGATTTGAATTTGGAGCATCAAGAATCGTCAACATTGTGAATTAAAATGTAGGCGCATCGAACAAGTTGACTCGAAATTCAAACCAAAGAGTATGTAATCACTATGATCCAAACTGGCCACTAACAAAAAAAAACCGGCCAAGAGTTAGTCGGGCCACGTTCAGTGTATGGTTCCGTAGTTTCCCGTCCGTCACAATAAGTGTACCCACTTATGAGTTTAAAAAAAATGCTTGCATACGATTATACTACAAACTTAGTCCAGAAATTATTTTGTAGAACCCTTTTGTCTTTTTTGTACAAAAACTGTTCTTTCCATTTATTTATTTATTTATTTATACTTCATGCACATAAAAGTACAGAGGCGGACTTAATGCCTTAGGCATTTTCTTCCAGTCAACCTTTGGGTGGTGCAGAGAAAAACAGTGGTAGGTGCAATAAAAAAAAAGAAAGAGATAAGGATTTTAATCCCTCACTATCGTTCGGGATTAAAATCAGCAACCTTCGTTTCGTTCGGAATTCAACATGCCGCCCGCGACTTTAAAGACACTGCTTTATCCCCTAGTCACATAAACTACTATTAAGCTCTGCTTAGCTTGGGACTAGACGGCGTTCTATGATAGTTGTGGAATATTATTATTATTTTTAAACTTTTAGTGTTTTTTTGACGTGACAACGTCTTAAATTAGGTTGCGGCTGGGAGTCACTTATGAAAAAGTGTAACGCTCGGTAACGTTACGATGAGTCACCGAACGAGAGAGAGGCCCGCCGAATGCCTTGCGTCTCTCTCCCACTCAACTATGATCGGTCTGCCGCGCGCGCAGCACTAGAGAATTAGGCGCATTGAATCGGCGCATGCTTGTGTCTCTGTCTTTGTCTTTCTCGAACGTTCTTGGCGTTGGAAAAAAAAAGACGTTGTCACGTAAAATCTTCGCCCGTAAAACCGACTTTACAGGCAACCATTTTTTTTTTTGTAGTGAAGCAATTTTTTTTTTGTTTTTTTTGTAACTCGCATGCAAGTTAGTTCCAACAGCATCTTGAGCGGATTGACGGACCGGCGGGAATCTCCGATGCTTGAGCGCTGGATATGACTGCACGCAGTGAAATAGCAAGTTGTATGCGTTCTGTAGTTGGATTCTCCTAAAATCAGTGTTTTATGTTCTTTTGTTATTTTTTGTTCATTAACATGACCTCATAAGTATTTTCGTGTTACGTGTTATTTATTTGGAGAAATCGGAAATAAATTATTATATAACAAAAACCCCAAGGAAACATTGTTTTATAAAAAAGTTCCAGTGCCTACCTTCCAACTTCCAGGTCATAATCAGATCAGTACGATGTTGCCTCATAGCTGACAAGCTACAGCTGCTCATGACAATTTAATAAGTTCAAATACTGATTGAATACATTGGTTAACTATGGAGTTCCGGTGCTTACCTTCCGGCTTCATAATCATCATAATATAACTTCAATAATACCATTTTACACAATACTATTCAGAACCATTTATTTATAGTATTGCCTAGTTGCTTAACTATCTTCATTGTGATATCTAGCTCTACGAATTATTGTGATTACAATCCGACTAAATCTATAAGTCCGTGGAATTGCAAAATAAGGCATGTCATACTGTATGGATCAGAATGTTGGGCTGTGAAAAAGACGGATGAAAAAAGATTGCATATAGTGGAGATGAGAATGTTATGATGGATGTGTGCTGTGACGAGAATGGATGTGAGAAATTAGTACACTCGAGAGCAATAAAATCGCACATCATTACTCTTTTTGTTAAATGACTTTTTGTCATGTATGTGAATAGTTATTGAAAACATGTCGTACACTAGTTGAAAGCCTATTTAATCACCTTTATAATGATATGAAATACAGTGTGAAAAAATATCCTTGAAAGGATTTAGAGTACATAATCCAACAAATGGGAAAAATTACCAAATTTCACTTATGAAAGAAGAGAGGCCAACTTAAAATTTTTGATCATCATGATTGGCAATGAAGTGTATTAGCCCTTAGCCTTATTTACAGCTGTTACTCGATTTTTCATCAACCGTATTAATTTTATCATGAAATCTTAAGGTCCGAAGAAGAAGACAATCCGACTAAAATTAATATGATATTTGAATCCGCATAGGTTACACGGCGAATATGACAATGTAGGATAATAAATATAATAATAAATCTGTTTTCATTTGAAATGTAACCTGAGAATGCCTGAAAAAACTAATCTACAGGTGTCCGGCTCGAAGGACCATGTAGCACTTATGTATAGATAGCGTGTTCAGCAATAAAGCTTAGTTTGAGTTAGCCGTTTGCCAGGTCGAGTGAGACACTGACCTGATGGTGCGGTCGAAGGAGGCGGACAGGATCTGCGTGTTGTCGCGCGTGAACTGCAGGCACGTGACGCCCTTGGCGTGCGCGCGCTCCAGCTTGCGCAGCACCTGCCCCGACGACACCTTCCACACCTTGATCTTGCCGTCGTTGGAGCCGGCGGCCAGCGTGTCGCTGTCGCGCCCGAACGCCAGGCTGAGCACCGCCTCCTCCATGCTCATGTACTCCTCGTGCGCCTGGTAGCGCAGGTCCTTACGGATCTTGCCGGTGGTGAAGTTCCACACCTCCACGAGCCCGTCCACGGAGCCCGTCACGAGGTACTGCCCGTCCGGCGAGAACCTGTTTACAGACCAATGAACCAACTGTTGTTGGAATAAAGTAGGAGCACAGCTTGGAACAAGGATGCTCCATCATCAGCAATTATATATAGAATGACACAAAGTCGTTGTCGAGCTCGAATGCCGATGTCTATATGGGCAAACATAATATAAC
Source organism: Mythimna albipuncta (assembly GCA_929112965.1). Lineage (NCBI taxonomy): Eukaryota > Metazoa > Arthropoda > Insecta > Lepidoptera > Noctuidae > Mythimna > Mythimna albipuncta. Next base: position 69,337 of record OV815969.1, on the reverse strand, counting down.
TTCCGGAGAAGTTCAATAACAAACACTGTGACACGAGATTTTTATATATTTGATATTAAAACGTTATTTAGCTTGGTAATACTCAGGGCACCGTCGCACTATTGTATTTTCATCATCGAAACTAAAAAATAAGTTTTCATTTACATTTTAGCACCCCTTGTGCTTTAAGGATAGAATAGCCAAGAGGTGCGCCCCAAAATTGCATTACAAAGAAATATATATATAAAAAATTCGGTGTCGGCTGCCTTAGTCGTTCACTCTTGACAGAGTGGTCGTTGTTGATGGTATTGCATCCCGGTTTACGGCGTCTCGAGAACTCTCTTCGCGCGTCTATCTTGTCATAGTCAATCACATATTGGTCTACGTGTATAGCGTAGCGTGTATACGATGAGCACTCACCGGGCACATTCTACGTGTGATTTTTGTCCAAACTTGATGATCTTAGAGAGCTGCGTGGGGCACTGGTCATCCTCCTCATCGCGGATGGCCGCCTTGCCGCGGAACAAGTCGATGGTGGTGCCGGGCGGCAGCAGGCCCTGGTGCTGCTGCCACTTGAGCGCCTGGCCCAGCAGCGCCAGCAGCCGCGAGCTGGGCACCACGGACACCTCGCCGGCCAGCGCGGCGGCGATGGCGGCGCGGCGCCGCTCCTTGCCGCCGCCGCTGCCGTACGCCTCGCGCGGATCGAAGTACGAGCGCGCCAGGAGGTTCTCTGTCAAGTGGTTAACGTTATACATCTCAATCTCATTAATATACACCGTGCATGTATAACAAAGAAATATATTTAAATGAACAAATAAATATATATATATGTAAAGAAATATATGTTATGTTTGTGCGTGCATTATCTGCGAGTTTTTTTTTAAACTTTGCACACCCATCAAAGACTGATGACAACACAATGATCCTTTATTCTATGACCTTGATCTCAAGGGCAATGACCTTTACTTAAACCTTTACTTCATTAAAATGTTGGGAATCACCTGTGACACCCAAAGGCAAAAAAAAACCTTGACCCCAAGGGCCAGACCTTGACCTCGAGGTCAATGACTTTGACCCCAAGGTCAAATGTATAAAAAGACCTCGGACACCATAGGGCATGACCTTGACACCAAAGTCAATCACCTTGAACTCAATGTCAAATGCAAAAATGTTGGGAAACGCCCGGGACACCAAAGGGCTGCTTTGACCGCCGGCGAGCGCTACTTCTCTAAATAACACAGATCAATTTTTTTTCGATAACATTTTAGGTTAAATACTTAGGGGTCATGGTCATTGACTTTAGGAAAAGCGTGGGGTGCTCGATTCGACTCTTACGAAACATATGGCACAAAGCGCCCCCATCCTTTTTTACAATATAATATTAATATTTTTCGTTCAAACACACAAACAAAACAAACATAGAACAAACAACAACAAACACAAACAACAAATTCAATGTATTTATTGACTGGGCTATTTACGCGTAATGTTTTTATTGACTTGGTGGGCTATGCGACTCGCGAATCAGAGATCTCTCTCAACCGACTTGGGAATTTTGTATAATATTTAATAATTTAAAAAATACAAACATTCAGTACTTTTTATAAGGTTCTTCTGTTATTAAACAATGATCTCTGTCTCTTAATCAACCTTGATTATTGAATCCGTGTTGACTACATCAGATTTCACTATATCCTAATAATTACCCAAGTCGTTTAACTTATTAGACAGACTCTAACCCTTTTTCAAAAAACAAATCAAATAATGCTAGACCTGGTGGAATAGCATTCGATTTCGAAATCTACCTAAAAACAAAAGAATAAAAATCCTGTTAATCGCAGGCTAACATTACATAATCAATCCCATTTATATTAAAATAAACATTTATATTTTACTTACGTATGTGCCACTGAACAATTATTAACTTACAAACACGTTTATTCCGATTGAATTATTCCGGCAATCCGGCGAAATATTCGGAAACATTCGATTGCGGGGTACAGGTCGCGCGGTAAATCAAGATCGCTCGGTGAAAGTAGTGGGGGCAATCGGCGCACGAATACGAATTGTACGAATCTTTCTCGCGGGGGGAAAACTTCTCCGGGGAGCATATCCCCTCTTACCGCACCACGCACCGCCATCGCCTGCACGCACGACTCGTGGCAGTCGAGCCCGCGCGCGCGTCGCCGCGCCAGCGTACAAAGTACTCTGTGGCCAGCGCTGCAGCAGCGGCGGCGGCGATCGACGATCGATGCAAAATACAATTTTTCAGCAAAAAAAAAATCTTAATTAAATTCATTTTGAATAATTCCGATTTAAAGAAACTTTCCCAGAAGTATTCCGGAATTATTCCGAATTTTTCAGAAGTTTTGCAACTAGAGTTCGGGAAGAATAGCGCGCCGCCGCCCCGCCGCGCGGCCGCGTTTGTATATATATTTTTATCTTCTAATCTTATCGTCCTCTCTTTCGCACACTTACAGTTTCGTTTCGCTTTCGGTACGTATCGTAACATATTGCGGACGTGATTTCGATTTCGTGATAAGTATATTTTTTCTTAATCATGCAATGTAATATTTTTGTTATGTTCCTTATCCGCCGCCCCTTTCATATGGCGCCCGCAGCCATGGCCCCCTCTGCCACGCTCTCTGATTTATCAATTTCCCATAAAACAATTTCATAGTGCTGATCCTTAATAGCTGGCGTAATTACCGAGTGATCGATAGGTATCTGCGAGCAGTTGTTGTTTGTTAAGATTACCTACGGACACAAAGTAATATTTGAATCTGTTGGCAATTGTGTACGAGTAGTTTATTAATGATAAATGATCTTTATTTTGCAAGTAGGTTTTATAAAAACACTTTTACACGTCAATTTTTTTTTTTCGTCAATTAATGCTAGATGAGGCCGGTGTTTCCTACCTGACTACCCCGAGAAGAAACACCGAAACAAACTCAGGGGTCAAAGTCTCTTTTAAAGTCCATACAGCAAAACATGTAATGGTCAAATCATATGAGAACCGTGCAGATTGAGCCTGAGATGGTCTTTTGAGGAAAGAACCACACAGTTCTGAGTGGACCTGTCCAGTCAGTGCAAGCATTTGTCAGTATGCGTGTAGCTCAACTCAGGACTACTAAGGAGCTCAACGACTTGACGAACAATGCCAAAGAAAGGACATTTGGGTAGGCCACATCAAATACTCAAAACTGCCAGACATCATGTGAAAATAAAAGGAAAGAGTAATCCACATAGTTCTCACGTTCACAATAATAAAATTTACAAAAGTAAATATGTCAAATTGTAAAAAAAAAAGTATATAAAAAAATTCAGTCAAATAGTAAAAATAAACATATCATAATTGTAAAAAAATAATAAAATATATATATACAATATCACAATATTGTAAGAAATTAGCATTGCAATTGAATTTAATATCATTTAAGTATTTCCGAATTTTCAGAACTAATGTTATTAGGTTATGATCTGCCATATTTTTTTAGTTTTATATGTTTTGATTTGGTCCTTTCCTGAGAGTAGTTATATTTCCTTGAAGCTGTACGTTACTATGTTAAGAGAAAGACGCCTGTTTACGCATGTTTCTTGGACTTGTCCCGAGCGTTTGACCTAGTGTCATACAATAAAGCTAAGCGAAGCGAAGCTAAGAGATGCAGGTGTCTCTGGTAATATTGTGGACATTTTAGCGTGTTGGTACAGCAACCAGTCCAACTCAGTTCGTTGGGGAAATGCGTGCTCCGATGAATATTCGCTGCAGTGCGGAGTGAGGCAGGGGGCTCTGACGTCGCCGCGGCTCTTTAACATTTATGTGAACCATCTGATTGAGGAGCTCAGCAGCATGCATGTGGGATGCCATATTGATAACGTATGTGTTAATAATTTAAGCTATGCTGACGATATGGTGCTGTTGAATTGAACCCCTCAATTGGGGGTCTAAGACAGTTGCTGAGGGTATGTGAGCAGTATGCTGTGGATCACGGCCTCAAGTATAATGAAAAGAAGAGTGTGTTTATGTTATTTAAATGTGATAATAGAGAAGATCCTGACTTCATACCACCCTTATTACTGAATGATGTAACTCTAGACCATGTGACACAGTTTAAATATCTTGGACATATAGTGACTGAGAGATTATGTGATGATCAGGATATTGAAAGGGAGCGCTGGGCACTGTCAGTGCGTGGTAATATGCTGGCACACAGATTTGCTCGGTGTACAGAGGAAGTAAAGATAACACTGTTTAAAGCCTTTCGCCAGACGTTTTATACCAGTGGACTTTAGACAAACTTTACAAAGAGAACTTACAGTGCCTTGCGCGTCCAGTACAATAATGTATTCAGGGCGCTGGTCCGGCTTCCTAGGTGCTGTAGTGCCTCTGGGATGTTTGCCGACGCCAGTGTGGATGACTTCTACGCATTAATGCGCAAGAAGGTTGCGTCAGTAATGAGACGTGTACGTGGGAGCCGAAACAGTGAACTGAGAATGATCGGTGACAGATATGATAATGCACTACTGGGCGGGTTTACGGAGCTTCATGTTATGCGGGTTCAGTGAGCCTGCTGACTTGGACAGTTGATAATTTTTTGTATTGACTTTGAATTTAAATATTTTGACATTTGATTTTGATTTTATATATTTATTATGATTTTAATGTTAATTTTAGACTTTATTTATTGTAATGTTGATTTTAATTTAAATTTGATTTATTTATTGTGATTTTAATTTATTGTTTTATTTATTTTTAGTATAAGTTATAATGTGAATTGACTTGTTTTGATTTTAATTTATATTTTAATTGATTTATTTTATGATTTGTTTTTTTTTTTTTACTAACTGGCTATGGCCTCTTGTCTGATAATAAATGATTTTTATTTAATTTAATTACATATTTAACACATTTTTTGAGGATTTTGGAAAAAGTTACCGAGGTGGATGTAGCGGTCAGTCTCCTGCTGCTTCATGAGTAGACAGGGGTGCGTCTGGCGCAGCAGCGAGCGCGCGGCGCCCAGCTCGCGCAGCTCGATGAGCTCCAGCACCACCTGCTCGTACAGCTCCATGAGCTTCTTGTCGGGCAGCTTCAGCGAGGCCGTGGCCTTCAGCACTGTGTCCCAGTGGCCGTTGTTGATGTCTGCGCAGAACCCATCCACGCTGTCCACCGTGTTCAGCGACACGCCCGTCTCCTCCTGCGGAACAACAGCTGCTGCACTGAGCCCGGCGCTGACTAATTCACTTCGCTTTACGATATGGACTGATATTTTGGAAAAGGTAATGGTGCTAAAATCAAGCAAATAGTTACAGTAAAAAACTCATTCAAGCTTTAAGTATACAAAATAAAAAAAAAAATCCTATTCTTATTGACTATGTGGCTAGGGCTTTCAACCTACCTATTCTGGGATCCCATAAAACCGTGATCACAGATATATGTTGTTTTTTTTAATAACAGTATTTGGCTCTTCTATTATACTGTGTTAACTAAAAATTGGAAATCCTGCATTATATTCAAGTTCTTTGCACGAATAGATCATATAAGTACAGAAAAATAGTATCTAAGTACCTAAGATTAACTACTAGATAGTTGCCTGCACCAAACATAACATGCGTCTGGTTAGAGGACCCTCACATTTCAATGGAGGTTTGCAGGACTTTCTACCCACACACATCTGCATAATTTACTTAAACAATATGCACCTATGTACAAACCTAACCTAACACTGTAGTAGAGCCATGTCTAGATGCTATGTCCCTTCTAACTTAACCTGTCATGTCAGGGTGAGCTAAAATTCTGAACTCACTTGTGGACATAGTGAGAATTGGTCAGTGGCTCGTCTTAGGGGCGGATTTATCCCTTTTTATAAACAAAAAGAATTCAAATACAAAATGTACCATTATTCTGATCTGTGTTTCTCTGGATCAAGTGGGTTTACATAATATGAAGTTATTATATTTTACTGGGAACTTAAATTTAGGGTTAAGTACAAAAATATTTTTGTGCGCATTTAAATTGGTAAATATAAAAATATACCTGCAGCGTTTGAAGTGTTTTAGTTAGGTTAGATTCCTTCAAATATTGTTGGATCAGCCGAATAACACTGGAAATAAATAAAAAATTATCATTTAGTCACCGCTCGTTAAGAAAACTTCTAAACACAAAAAGTATTACAAAACCCTTCTTGCAGTCGGGTAAAAACACTTACTCGGCAGATTCTATTTCAATAGACATAATTTATAATGTTTCAAATACTTTGGTTATGTATTTACTATATGATCATTTATGGTCTGTTGATGGGTGTAAGATTTATACAATTAATAACACGCTAATATTAAATGGTTTTAATGAAATAGTACCAAAACTGATAGGGAAAATCGCGCGTGCGATAGGGAAACCACTACAAACCACACAATTGACCACAATGAAAACAAACAAACACAATGACAGAACAGCTAAAACAAAAAACTGTTTTTTTTTTTGACCTGGTCACTTGGACCTTTAAGTCAATTCTTATTTTATTTTTCCCAAACACTGCTGCACTATGTATCACTTCACATTTTATAACGTTTTAATTGTGATTTTAATATATTTCTGTACCTCAGAGGTAAACAATAGTAACTCCACTTTTTTGAAAATATGTTTTTTTTTTGCACTGTTAAAATCGTAAGAGCCAGTTCTACGTAATGGTATAGGAATAGGGCATTAAGTCCTACGACATTTATGAAGAGAAATTTCCAATCGTACAAAAAAAAACCGGCCAAGTGCGAGTCGGACTCGCCCATGAAGGGTTCCGTAGCAGCAAGTAACATAATATAATAGTTCTTGTAATGTGTTGTAACTTTGATCGATGTTTTAATAATAGTGTATTTTTTTCGGTTTAGGACGCATTAAAAAAAACTACTCACTGGATTTCGTTCAAACCAATTTTCGTTGGTAGTTTTTATAGTAATGTACATCATATATTTTTTTTAGTTTTATCATTCTCTTATCTTGGAAGTTAGAGGGGGGGGGACACACATTTTACCACTTTGGAAGTGTCTCTCGCGCAAACTATTCAGTTTAGAAAAAAATGATATTAGAAACCTCAGTATCATTTTTCACACGCATGGGTTTGATGAAAAAAAAAATTTTGAGTTTCAGTTCTATGTATGGGGACCCCCAAAATTTATTGCTTTTTTTCTATTTTTGTGTGAAAATCTTAATGCGGTTCACAGAATACATCTACTTACAAAGTTTCAACAGTATAGCTCTTATAGTTTCGGAAAAAAGTGGCTGTGACATACGGACGGACGGACAGACAGACAGACAGACAGACAGACAGACAGACATGACGAATCTATAAGGGTTCCGTTTTTTGCCATTTGGCTACGGAACCCTAAAAAGGCCTTAATTCACATAGGCCTTTATAATGGGGGTAAATATTCAAAATGTACCAAATTCACAAGTTCCACTGCGTAATAATTTCTAATAAAAAACTGCGTAATAAAATATATATCTAGGTCATTAATACCTACGATTTTTAATGAATGCTTGATTTTTTTTTTGTAATTTTTTATGTGGAACATATTAAAAAAAAATGTAAATAACAACAAAACTCATTGCAGGGGCCTGTTCCAATGCTAGACTTCATTATATTTTTTCGTATACTTGTAAATTTAGCGCAAATATCGTAAGTTTGGCGAATAACTTAATTGTCATTTGTTACTTGATAACAAAGTAAAACGTAGTTTTATGATTAAATAAGGAACAAATGTGTTTTTAAAGTTTTGTAACAGCAAAAAATTCACTACCAAAACCATGACGAGTTTTCGATTTTACGCGACAAAAACCTTTGATCACGCCGCCATGTAACGAGCGGTAGCCCCCCCCGTTCTTCAGTCGACCGGCAAACGTAACAAGGGAAGGACGTGCGCAAGATTCGCGCCAAAAATTGCGATCGATGTGAGTATTACAGTGTTTAGTCCATTTTGTGTTTCATTACAAGTCCACTTACATCTTGATACGTAAATAAACTTGGTATTCAGTTGTTACATCAATTCATTAAGTTCTGTGTCAATTTCATTTTTGAATGTGTAGATGTTAAGTAAAGTTTATAGAAAAATATATAATAACCTAAAAGTGCATATTATTCATTACCGTGTCCTTCATTACAGTCGTTTACCGTAACCTTTTTGAGGTCACGGTAATGAATCAACTTCTGTTTATTTATTTTTGAAGTACATTTTAGGATATAGGCTATTTCCATTGTTGCTTAATAAATGCTTTCTATTTCAGCTAAAAAATGGCACGCCCTAAGAAGACGAAAGAGGAAATTTTAGCGAGAAGACTGGCTAAGCGGAAACGCTACGCTGCTTTAAAAAATAATGAAGAATTATATAATATTGAAAAAGAAAAGGAAAAAGCAAGGTACTTAAAAAGAAAATCTGAAAAAAAAAACTTGACATTAAAGATTTAACACCACGTGCTCAAAGAGAAAGACGTAAAAGATGGAGAGTTAACAGCAAGAAATATATACAAAAAAAAAAAAAGAAAAGAAAAAGAAATTGAAAATGTTGAACTTCCGGACATTGAAACATCACAAGACGAGCCTCTTGATGATAATAATCCGCTTGAAGAATCAATTCCATCAAATTCTGTAAAAGAAACTGGGACCAACGAAACTGATAAAACTTTTAAGTTAAGAGCAACAATAAGACATATACGTTATCAAAGAGATAGGGATATGAAAAAAATGAAAAATGAGCTCTGCAACATAAAAAAAGAAAACAAGAAATTGAAGAGACTTTTAAACAAATATAAAGAGAAGATAAAAGACAATACAATGAATACAAGGAATAATGAAAAACTACCGACTACAAAAATAGGCAAAAAAAAAGATCCAATATAATTTTAACAAAAAAAAGAAAAAGATGTTGTTAAAAAAGTTAAGTACTTTTATAATGAAGACGAGAACACAAGAGTAGCACCAGGCAAAAAAGAATACATCACGAGAAAGAAAAACAGAAAACAAAAAAGTTACATGATACTCTTAAAAAGTTTTCATAATCATAATCATAATAATTTATTTGTTAAAACGTGGTAGGTATGTACATTACATGGTCTTAGATTTAAACATTCATTGTATTTGCCTTGAGAATCCAAATACATCTGTGTCTTACACGTTCTTCTGTAAATTAAGGCCATTTTGGGTGTTATTTCCCAAACCAAACAGAAACACATGCGAATGTATTTATCACTGCAATTCAGAGTTGTGAGACTAATAAAGGCTCTAAATAAGGCAGAAATCATAAATATTAAAACAAATCATGATCTTTTAAACATCCTTTGTTGTAATAGATATAACGAGGCATGCTTGGACCGTAAATGTTCTAATTGTGAAACAAAAGTTGTTGAATATTTAGAATTTAGTAACGATATACACATCAAATATTTTGAATGGCGTAAGACTTCTAACACCTATGAAAAGGATGGAAAAGTGAAATATAACATTCTTTGGGCTAAAACTGAAAATTATGCACCACCTTTAGATGTTATTCATAAATTTGAAAATCATATTAAAAAATTTTTGCCGCATTGCGCTACTGTTGTTGTGCAAAATAAAACTCTAAAATAACTAAAAAATAGTATTCAGATAAACGAAGCTGTGGTACATTTAGATTTTAGCGAAAACTACTACTAATAACCCTGCGGTCCTTCGCCTTTCTCACCCTATCTATCTCCACTCCTCCCTCCTTGGCCTTCACTGCCTCTCTAATTTTCTCCAAGACCCTCTCTCCAGTATCATTTTCATCCTTAGACGTCACCACTACGGAGTGCAGTGCGATCCTACCTGGGGTCTGCCTTTTCGGTGGACCCGCAGCTACACTTGCGTAAGTGGCCGCCTTTTCCAGTACTTCTCCCTGCCTTTCCATCGCCTGTCGCAACTTCTCCATCTTCTCGCTGCTCTCCTTCACTAACGTGCTGTGCTCCGCTAGTGAAGCGAGCAACGAGTCAACCTCCGGGAAGCTCCTGGGCACTTCTGTCGGGGGTGTTGCCGTGATGGCCTCCTCCCTTACCGTCTCAGCCCCCTTCGCATGTACGGCGGCCGCCGCTCCTTCCTTGACAAGTTGATATAGCCGTTCCACTGACTGGGTGATCCCGGCTTTGAGATCTGCCCTCAAATTACGCGAATCGCTGAGGTGCGACTTCGCACGCAAAAGACAGTTTCGAGCCTCGGTCACCCAGTCGGCGGGTTTATTTGTCTGCGACTGGCTCGCTCCCGGTGACGCCCCCGCCGTCTCAGTGGAAGTTCGGCGTGCCACAGCCTTGGAATCTGGCTGGGTCAAAGCTCGCCGTGTGGACTTCTGAGGAGCCGTCACTGTTGGGACCGATTTTTTAGGTGGGTAAGCGGCGGCCGATGAAGGGGGTTGTGACTCCATCGCCTTCCCATTCTCCCACTCACCAATGCTTCGCCTCACACTAGAGGCTTGAGTTGAAGCACTGGGAGGGGAGGCCTCTCCCTCGAAAGTGATGGAGAGTGCCGCATTCGATGGAGAGACTTGGTGACCTGTAGAAGCTTTCTTTGCTGGGGTCCTGGAGAGAAACATGATGGAAGAGTAGATGAGAGGGAATCGGTATTAAATCAAAATACACTATGAAATAAAAATTTTGATCCCTGTAAAAGGGGGATCAAATGGTCAATAATATTTTTTCCTCAAAAGAGGTGTCAATAAAATAATTAAATACAATATAAAACTTAAAACTAATTTTCTGATCCCTGTAAAGATCAGCAGTCAGATACTTAAAAGGTACTATTATAAAAATAAATATGTAATAAAACTAAAACTACTGTACTGAACCCTGTAAAGGGGGGTCAATAAGTCATTTCAAGAAAATAGAGATTTTTTTTTGGGTTAGGTTAGGTTAGGTTAGGTTAGGTTAGGTTAGGTTAGGTTAGGTTAGGTTAGGTTAGGTTAGGTTAGGTTAGGTTTTTTTTTTTTGACGTGACAACGTCTTAAATTAGGTTGCGGCTGGGAGTCACTTATGAAAAAGTGTAACGCTCGGTAACGTTACGATGAGTCACCGAACGAGAGAGAGGCCCGCCGAATGCCTTGCGTCTCTCTCCCACTCAACTATTTTCATTCAATTCCTTGTTCCTATTGTGCAATTTAATTATATTCATATCAATAAATATTCTACCGAGAAAAAGACGTTGTCACGTAAAATCTTCGCCCGTAAAACCGACTTTACAGGCAACCATTTTTTTTTTTTTTTTTTTTTTTTTCCTACCTCCAACATTATCGGAGTTCATACATAGCTAATATAACTAATTTAGCCTAATTCTCTTTGTCATTCCAGTTCTCGCTTCTTTTCTTCTCGTACTTTCATGCCGCATACTTTGTCTTTCTGCATTCATCATCTTTCTTTCCTTATTCTGGGTGGGATTCCCATTCTAAACCTATTCTGTCTATCTATTATTGTTCCTTTTATTCCTTCATTATTATAGTGTAGGGGGAATTAACTGTCTAGTCTGTTCTTTTATTTCTTTTAAAGTTGTTTCTTACTCTAATTTTATTCTGTTTATCTACTGTGTTTTCCTTTTTTATTGATTCCTTATTGCAGTATAGGGGGAAAAAATTGTCCAGTTTGTTCTTTTATTTCTTTACAATTTTCTTACTCTAGTATTATTTCTATACATTTTTCTTATCTTAATATCTTATTCTCTATTGTTACTTACACTAGTATCTTCTCTAATTACATTTTATTCTTATTTCTATGCTTTATATATATATTTCTAAATATACTATAAGCATATTTACTTAGACTGATTTGTTCCTATTTATTACCTTTTGTGCAATCTTTGTGCAGTAGTCTAAAAATTCTTCTCTGTATTTCCCTCGCATCACTTCCCCCACAGTTTCCTGGTCCAATTTTATTTGTAGCGCCTGTTCTATATCATGCCTGTCCACAGCGTGTACAGGGCATTCCAGAAGCAGATGTGGCACGGTTTCTTCCTTGTCTGGGTCGCAGATGCACGATGGACTCTCCTTGCACTTGAAGCGATTCAGGTACTCGGAGAATCCACCGTGCCCTGTCATTACCTGTGTCATAATGTTTGTAATTTTTATCTTTTTTATTGTTCTGTACGCTGCCACCGCATCTGGGAAAAAGATCTTGGTGATCTTTGCGGTTTGGCCGGACCTGTATCTCCGATCCCACTCGTCAAGCGTTGCCATACGTATATGGCGCTTGACGAATGAGATCGGGCACAGGTCATAATCCGGCTTTTTCTTTAGGTTCATGGCGGCCTCTTTTGCCAGCTGATCCGCTCTTTCGTTGCCCTCCAACCCCGCGTGGGCCTTTATCCAGAACAAGGATATTACCTTGTTCTGGAGAGTTGAAGCTGTAATGTTCTCTCTGGCCTCCACCGCCAGGGGATGAAGGCAACTAGGGTTTTTCACTGTCAATAGAGCCGCCATGGAGTCGCTAAAGATCCCAAAAATAGGCGCTGTGCTGTTCCTAATTTCCCGCGTTGCCCGGCATATCGCGAGTAGCTCAGCCTGGTAAACCGTACAATATCCCGGTAACGCCAACTTGAGGGTACGCGTCTCGGCCTCTCTGTTCCAGATGGACAGTGCCGCACCAACACGCCCCCCAATCTTGCTACCATCAGTATAAATTTTAACCTGTTGGCCTGAATTGGCGTCAACGTCCTCCCGGTTTACCAGGCTGACGATTTTCAAGTCGCTTCGCTCCGCGGGATGCGGGGATTTCAGTGCTGAAGTCATGCGTTCCACCTCCCTGTCTCCCAATATGGCCTGTGGTTCTCCCTTTTTGGCTTTGTACAATGATGCCGCCTCATGAATTCTCAGATCCAGGGGGAGTATCCCTGCTAGTAGGAGAACCGAATTTAGTGAGACAGTTCGGTACGCCTTGCACATCTTCTGTGCTATTCCCCGCTGCACGACGCCTAGTTGTTTGATCATCCCCAGTTTATTTGCGGCTTCCGCCCATGCACTGGCAGCGTACAGAACTATTGGTTCCACCGCAGCCACATATATGGTTTTGATAACCTCTGGATTTAAACCCCAGTTAACTTTTGCAGCCCTGCACAGCTGTTTATGGACTGCAATGGCTTTGCGGCATACGTCGGAAACGTGCTCGTTAAACGTGAGCCGGTCGTAGATGGTAACTCCCAGTACTTTAATTTTCCTGGACATAGCGATGTCGACCCCGCCCATGCTCAGGCGTGGGGCGTCGTACTTTAACTTTTTTGTTATGACCATGGCACTGGTCTTGTGTGGCGCAAAGTTTAACTTGTTTTCCACGCCCCACGCCCGAACATGCCCGAGGGCGGCATTCGCCTGTCTCTCTATTTCCAAAGCCGTATCACCATCGAAGACCAGGATCACGTCATCGGCAAAAGCCTGGGCGTATATACCTCTACTCTCGAGGTCTTTGAGGAGGGGATCCAGTATAAGGTTCCAGAGAATGGGGCCTCCAATGGAGCCCTGCACGCAACCCTTTTCCGTGCTTCTCTGATGCTCAGCACCGGCGTACCTTACTCGTACTTTCCTATCACGTAGATAGCTGTCGATGACCCTTCTCAGGTTAACCGGACACTTTTCCTCTGCCAGTCGGACCCTTATTGCTGGCCACCAGGCATTGTCGAAGGCTCCCTCTATATCCAGCGATATTAGTGTTATTATTTTCTTTTGTTTCAGCTTACCGCGTATTTTTTGCATAAGGGTATAGAGGGAGTCTTCGGTACTCCTTTGTGGCATGAATCCATACTGGCGAGTACTCATCCTCGGTGCTATGTGGAACCTGAGTCGGGCCACCAACATCTTCTCGTAGATTTTTCCGAGTACCGGCAACAAGCCGATTGGACGGTACGCCTTTGGTGTTGAGTAATCCGTTTTTCCTGGCTTCCGTAGTACAACCACGGTTGCCTCTTTCCACACTTTGGGGAAATGGTTTAGTGCGAGGCATTTGTTTAGGATAGCCAGGAAAATTTCGGGGTCTTGGCTGATAGCACGGTTGCAGATATCGGCTGTGAGGCCATCCATTCCCGGAGCCTTCTTAGGGTTAAAGGACTCACTAGACGCCATCAGTTCGGCCATGGTGAATGGAGGATCGCATGGCTCACCAGTTTCACCTTCATTCACCCTTTCCGCCTCCAATCTGACACGGCTGTGGTGAGGGTCATCTGCAGCTGGGTGGTCCTCTGGATACAGGGTCTCCGCTATGTATCGGGCGGACCCTTCTGCGTCCAGCACATCCCCATTTCTCACCAGCGGTGGGTCCTCTACCCTACTCGTTGTCCTTCCTATAATCCTGTAAATCCCCTCCCACACGCCCTCCTTATCCTGTTTGCGGCAGAACTCCTTCCAACTCTCGGTTTGAGCTCTGGCTGCCTCCGACTCATACTCTTTTTTCTGTTGCAGGTACGCTTCGACAACCATGGATCTTCGGACTGGAGCAGCACATCTGATCCTCCTTTTATGGGTAGCTACTGCTTTTTTCAGTTTTTCGAGCTTCTCCGACCACCACGGCAAGGTAAGTTTTTCCTTTTGCTTTTTAATTGGCATAGATGCTTTGCATGATTTGGCTATTATTTCTGTGTACTTATCTACTATTTTATCTAAATGTTCTGTGTGATTTATTTTATCTATTTCTTCTTTTGTAATTTTATGTTCTTGGCTCAACTGGGTGAGTTTCGCATGAAACTCAGCCCAGTTTGCTTTTTTGGTATTATACTTTCTAGTTGTTCTCTCTACTTTTAATCCTTTTGAACAGGTTTGTGAAATTTTGAAGACGATGCCGTTGTGATCGGAGCTGCTGAGTCCCTCGACGACTTTCCAGTCTACTACCTTGTCGAGGATATTTGCCGAGCAAGCTGTAACATCGACATAGCTGCTGTAATGTTGTCCTCCCCTGATGGTGTCGAAGGTAGGAGTATCTCCTGCATTTAGTATGTGCAGCCCGAGCTCCCCGAGAGTCCCGCAAACCTCCTCTCCCCTACGGTCGACCGTCGGGCTGCCCCACCAAGTGCTTTTTGCGTTTGCGTCGCCTCCAACGATTATGGGCTTTGAGCCATTTTTGGCCACTATGTCCCTGAGTTGGTCTAAGTAGGGCTCCACGGGCTTATCCGGCTCAAAGTATATGGAGACCAAAGTGATCTCCCAGGCACTGGTCTGGATACCCACCACAACTATATTGTTTGTGGTGAGTTTTGGGTACTGTATTATGTTAAGGTTACTATCAAAAACAGCGATTGCAGCCTTAACGTTCCCCTCCGCGTTTTCAGTGCTCTGGAAGATCCTCGCTCCCTTGTGGCCCTTCATTGTCCTGCTCCCCCCTATATATGGCTCTTGCAGCAAGGCCGCGGCTACCCCCTGTTTTTGTGCCTCGAGCAGCAACTCGATTGTTGCGAGCCTTTTTCGTTGGAGGTTCGCTTGCATATAGCTGTATGTGGTGGTGGCAACGTTGGCGTTAACAGTATGCGACGGTCGACCTGGCCAATTCTTCCCACCGGCGGCGCACAGGGCACCCAGAGCTGAAGGCATTGTGCTCTAATTGCGTCAGTTTCGCCTTTTTGCAGTTTCTGCAGGCAGGTGGCTCCCCAGCTAGCCAGTCCGCGCACTCCGTTCTCAGGTGTGGGCCACCACAGTGACTGCAAGCATCTGTAGTCTCTTGGCAGTATTTTCTGCCGTGGCCGTACCCCAGGCAGCGCGTGCACTGAACTAGTGGAGTCTGGTCTTCTGCTCTGACCCGTTGGAGATCTATGTAAACATAGCCTCTCTCAGTCAACCGCCTCCAGATACTGGGCGATACGCTTATTATTACGTGGTTGGTGTGAGGGTTTCTAGCTCTTCTTCTATATTTCACTGCTATCCTATCTTCCCCTTCACCGAGACCATGGAAAACAGCACCGTTCTGATTCCGGAGAGCCTTGAGGATGTCTTCATCAGTATTTACTGATAGGACATCCCCAAGCCTGACCAGCGGGTCCTTGTTTTCCACGTCCTCGATGGTGAGGCTACCCCCTTCTTTACCTATTCTTTCCTTTACCTTATCCCGTTCCTCCTTGGACCCAAAACCCATTATTATTTTCCTATTTTTGGCTTTCCTTACCCTCTCCACCTTTACTCATCCCTCTTTGGCGTCTATGGCCTTCCTAACTCTTTCAAGCACCTCCTCTCCTGTTTCCGTCTCTACGGTCGAAGCAACCGCGACCGAGTGCAGCGTACGCTTTTGCAGCACCCCGTCACTCTGTGCCGCGGCCACCCCGGCGTAGGTTGGTGCTTCTGCCTTTTCTATTTTCTCGGCATGCCTTTCAATCGTAGCCTTCAGCTCTTCCATTTTTCTGCCGCTTTCCCTTATCAAGTTAGTGTGTTCCACTAAGCGTTCCATGAGTAGGCTTTCTCTGGAGGTAGGGGAAGGAGAGTGAGCAGGGTCAGGAGGTGGAGCAACACGTGCTCCCATTCTCCCTCCCACCCGATCTCCCTCCATTATGATTCCCTTCGTTTTGAGCTCCGCCTCGGATTCCCTGACTAGTTCAAGGAGCCGTGCAAGTGCTTTCTCGACCCCCTCTTTGATTTCAGTTTTAAGGTTCCTTGAGTTCCTTAAGTGGGCCTTTGCCTTATTCAGGCAGGCTGCCGCTTCTGCCGCTCTACTGGCATAGCGCTTTGTGGGAGACTCCTCGTCTCCCGCTGACGCCCTGCGAGCGACAGCAGCGTTTCCCTGTGTGGGAGCAGTTACCATTGCAGATGGCACAGGTTTCGTAGCCACCTTTGTTGCTACTGCTGCAGGGTCTACCTGCATTGTCGCGCTTGTCCTTATAGCCCGGCCATCTGCTCTGGCAGTTTGCTCCTCATTTGGCAGGGCGGCTTCCCACCTATCTATGCTTTTGCGAACGGCCTCTTTTGGGGGCGACCTATTGCTTTCTGGCTTTTTAACAGGCGTGCGGTGCCCAAACATTTTTGGGAATGTGATGCGGAGGGACGTAATTTTGTATAAGTTGTAAAGTTGCCCCTTTGTTATACCGCAAAAGATTACACAGGTAAATAAGAGTTTTTTAAAATTAAAATAAATGTAAATATAAAATTGTAAATGATGAGTCTCTGACTCTGGTCAATACACAAACACACAAAGAAAACAATTTTAGGATTAATAAAAAAATTTAAAAAATATTCTCTATGTAGAGTCGCTTTGCAACTCCAGTTTATATCTTATAGCTAATAAGTGCTTAGGTTTGTAAATAAAGAGGAACTTCACTTAGTCGGTTTTAGGTAGAGTCAACTCTACTATGGTCACTGTGTGCCGTGTAGTGTATTTATTCCGCCTCTGATAGACTCCCAATTATGAAATAAAATTCTGAATAGAGGTAAAGTAGAGTCTATGTAGAGTCGGTTTGCTACACAAAGTTACAACTACGGGTGATAAAATTTTGTGTGTATAAACGAAGGCAGGCCTCTACTTGACTGTCGTGGATAGAGTCAACTCTATTTTGGTCACTATTTGTCATGTAGTATATTCAGTCTGCCCTCGATGAAACACAAACAACAAACACCAATTACAAAAATTTAAAAAAAAACAAAAATAAAATGAGGTTTATCTCTATGTAGAGTCGCCCATATACTCCAATTTGGATCCTAAAACTAATAAATTAATAATACTTGAGTATATTGCAGAAGCGGACCAACACTTTGTCAGTCGTAGGTAGAGTCAACTCTCCTGTGTTACGTGTAGTGTTTTTTATTTTACTTAAGACTATTTACACTTGGAATACAAAATTTATATAAGAAAATTTTTTAGCTCTATGTAGAGTCTTTAGACTCTATCCAAAAATTCTTCAGGCTGTTCTCTATCATATAGAGAAAACCCCGTAGCTCTAGCTCTCTCCGTTCGCAAGATATAATGAAAGTAAGTTTAGGGGTAGCAACCCTCAGACGTCCTCTATAAAACAGCTATTATCTATTAAAACTTTATACAATTTAAAATAAGCCAATATAGTCCGATAGTCAATAGTGCGAAATTTTTTAACTAAAATTTTTCTAAGTCCAGAAAACAAAAGTTGGTTTTTAGGAGTAGGGGGTTGAAAACCTAGGGGTTGGGTGCGGGGGGTTGGGTAGTTTAAGGGTTAGGGTTTGCGGAGCAAGGGGGGTAGGTTAGGGAGGGGGGTGGAAATTTTTCGTTATTTTTGGGCTAGGACGCACGGTTTTCGAGCTACGAGGTATTTTTCGAAAAATTTTTGGGGAAAAATACCTAAACAATCTTATTTCTTTGCCGTCAAACGGCTCGATAGGATGTTTTTAAAGAGCTGGTAAAAATTTTCCTATCGTCTGGTTTCACCGGGGAAAAATCCAGACAACAGAGTATGAGTTGGGTCGTAAAGTCTTTTGAATCCCACGGGGGTGAGTCACCCGGTCAATTTTTTATTTGTTGTCAAACTTAGGGGTAGCTTTTTGTCAACAACTTTTACTTTGTTTCACCCTTAGGAACGAGATATCTAAAAGGAGAAAAATACTAGGGTATAGGCCTCTGCCCAAATTTTCTGACAAGCCCCTTATTTTCCCTTTTGGAAATCCAGGAACCAAAAATTTTTCCTGTTTTTCCAAAAAATCTCGTCGGGGGTGGTTTTTGGGGGTGCCAACAAGGAGGTCGACCTTATGATCGTTTGTCGCAGAGACAACCGATTTGATGTTATTTTTTCGATATCTCGCTCCCCTGAGGCTCCAGGGGGTGTACAAACTTATTTGGTAATGCCGTCCAGGACCCTTGTTCCACCTTAAAATCTATATTAAATCTACTCTTAATCCTATATACAAACTAAAATTTTTGTTCCACTGGGGATGAACCGGTCCTTGCTGCTCTGCCAGTCCAGGGGTCCTCCGTTGGCTACGCCTCCCTCTGGAGCCTGCCAAAGTTGGGGGTGGCTGACAATTTTCTGCAAATGGCTGCTAGTGCAGAAACTTCGCGTCCTAGGGGGTTGGCCTCGAAGGATTTTCTTCTTGGGAGGTGGTTTTCCTCCGGGTACTGCCGGTAGCAGAACGTCAGGGGTAGTTCCGGTTCTGCGTGACGTCACAGTTTTCACCCTTTTGACTAAATTTTCCGTAGTTCAGAAACTACCAGTCGGAAAATTCTGAATTTTTGCACACTTGTTCTCTGAAGAGTGAGGAATTTTTTAAAATCCAGAAAAAGTGACGTCACCGATCTTGTTTCAGCTCTGAATGGGTTCAAAGTTCGTCGTACATTTAGAGTCTTCTATATTCCAGGGGGGTGCTCCGATTTCGACGATCAAGGTGTCAGCTGGCTGGTCTCGGTGTCTTACACGATGCTCAGCAGGTGAAAAGTTTCCAGGTGTCGGGCATCGGGAGCACGTGGCCACGTGGTTTCCGGTTTTTCCTTTGTGGCCCGGCGAGTTTTGCCCGGAAAATTCCGGGACTTCGCCTGATTGTAGCTGCCCCTGGTGCGCTTCAAACTGCAGTCCAAAAGATATAGGTTACCGCTGAAAATCAGGCGGCGTTGAGTCAGGAATGCAAAATTTAGAGGTTAAAAATGGTTTTTCGGGTCTAGTGTCTCTGAAAATGGTCCAATTTCAGCACTTTAAGCACCAATCGATAGCACTCGCGAGCGCGCAACTTGACGTATCGCACTTCTTACTTATCGTAAAATAACCCGTTTGGACGATTTTTTGAACGCGGAGCACACTTAAAACGAACCGACCGCCACGAGAGCTGGGGGGGAACTGGTTAGGTTAGGTTTTTTTTTTTTTTTTTTTTTTTTTTTCGTACATATTTTACCGCAGACATGGTAGTCGGCGCAATTGTTTATATTTTTTAATTTGTTTATAGATTCTTTTTACATTGTCGTGCCCTCATCTTGGACAAATATTACTTAAAAACTAAGCTTAAAACTACGCGAGTCCACCTCAGACTCTTTTTTTTTTTTTTTTTTTTTTTTTTTTTTTTTTTTTTTTATGAACATGTATAATTTTTTTTTTTGTTTTGTTATATTGTACTTTTTTTTTTTATATTTTGTATTACTTATAGGTTTCTTAATGGCTACTTTAATAATACTAAACTACTACACAAATAAAAGAAGTACATTTTACACTTTACGTTACACATGACTGTACATTTAGGGTTTGTGGGTAGAATTGGGGTATTAAGTTTCTATTTATTTGCTACCTAGAGTCTTCACTAACTCCATCAGGCCTTTTACGATTGCGGTGTCTCGATGCTGCATGGCCGTCTTAAGGTTGTATTCGACGACCATTTTAGACGGCGCATCCATCGCTTTCCGGGCTAAACGGCCCGTGGCATCGTCGGCGTCGTCGGTGTAATACACACAGCTGACCGTGTGTCTCGACACTGCGACAACTGCGTGGGAGATACTGTCATGTATCTGGAGCCTCCTTGACTTGGTGTTAATTATAATAACGCTGTCGCAGGTCAACCCCTGAGCTGCGTGGATGGTGAGAATGCGCGACCCTTCGCCAGACCCATAGCCTTGGTCAGCAAGAGAGGCTCTCTCTTCCTGTGTATGGACCAAGAATAAGGTGTTGTGGGCGGTTTTCGGTATGCGCGCTCCTGTGAACCTTTCCACTTTCAGAGAGTGGACCTGCGACAGCGACGTCTTGGAGGAGTATATACCGGGGTATATCTCACTCAGGGTCAGGGCTATGTCCATTGGGTTCCGATGCGTACAGAGCAACTCCTGGGCGATGCTAGCCACCAAATTCGGACGGGTGTACCTTAACTCAAATAAGTTCTCCCTGTCCAAAAATGGTAGCTGATTCACGTCTCCAATGAGAACGACCTCGCCCGCTCCAGACAACTTTACTGCCATGACTATGGCCCCAAAATGGTTCATGAGGGCTTCGTCAACCGTAAGGCGACGACATATCTCCTCTGGTCTGAACCCGTTGGCTAATATTGAGGCCATAGTGCGCACCTTTGCCTTAACACGATCTCCTAATCGGTGCGCCAGCTTCTCTCTGAGATCTTTAGCAGCTTCGGTTGTTGTGGTCACTATGATATCGCTCTCCTCGTCAAAGTGGTTCACTATCCAGGTTGTCTTTCCGCACCCTGGGACTCCGTTTACCCACCTGATACTGGGTACCGCCCAGTGTGCTTCCGAAGCTGGCGAAACACTGGCCCCCGAAATGGATTGTGCCATTTCAAGGATCCTGTCGTCCAGCATAATTTTGGTACACTTGGCGGTAACCACTATCGGGTCATCTGCGGGTGTTCGGAATGTAGCTTTCCCTGAGCGCTCCGTTTCCTCCACGTCCAGGGTCACAAAGCCACTCTTAGCACTATAAGCTGCCATGTACGACCCTGTCATTTCACCAGCAATGACCTGGGACTTGACGTTGTCGTACACGGCTGCTTCTGCTTCCCCGAGCAAAACCCTTAACAGACCCTCATTTTTCCAATGGAAGGTCTGCAGAATCTTTCTACAAGTAGCGAGGTTTACCTCTCTGGTTGCCCTCACGACTGCTATATACTCGAGGAATGCGCTGTGTATGTGGTCCGTGATACCCGAGTTTACAGCGAGGGTCGGTGGGCTGACTTGCCCTTTGTCGGCTCTGGTCGGTTTGGGTTTTGGTGCTAGTGTTTCTCTAGGTTTCGGTTTGAAAAACCTCATGACCGCTGACTCTTGCCGCTCTGATGGTGATGTGCGGCTGGTACTCGGGAGCAGTGCGCTGAGGAAGTTGCCTATTGCTTTGAGACGGGTTTTGGACCGGGTTCGGTCCTCTGGGCTAAAGTTTCCGCCTTTGTTCCTCTTTTCTTTTTCTGCCGTTAACTTCTGCTGAGCCCTCTCAGCTCCGCTCAGGGCGATCGGGTTTTTAGTGGAGCTCATCGTGCTGCCTGTGTGGTCTGGGGGGGCTTTGAGGAAGCTTAGAGTTTCCCCCCTGTCCTCATAGACCACGATCTCATGCTGTTCTGAGGCTTTAAGACAGCCGAAACGGTCTGCGATGTCTCCTCTTTCTCCACCGACCACCATAGCATCGATGCTGATCGTGCGGGGTGCTATGCACGTATTTTCACCTGCTTCCCTAATCTTTTGGAGCAGCGAGCTGGCTTGGGCAAATGGGGTCTCCGCTCTCCACTCGAGTAGTGCGATTGTCTTTCCTTTGAATCGCACTAAACGGCACTTGTGAGCGGCTATCTCCACCTGCTGCAGCGCGGAGTACTTACTTCCTTTGATGCTCGTTTTTAATGTGCTCCCGTTGATCAGGGCAGCTAGGCCCGGTGAAATTGTAATTCGGGCTCCAGTGCGGCTTGAACCAATGCAGAAACTTATGCCCAGCGTCTCTGATTCCCTGTTCATGAACAGGGCGACCCCTCGAAGTCTGATACCGGGGACTCCGTCTCTACCGCATATCAGGAAGTGTATTACTGGCATGTCGGTTAGGATCGTCTGTTGGTTTGTCCCTGTTGTTGCTACCGGTGGCGCTGTCACTGATGCTGGTTGTGTATTTGTGCTTTGATATGTAGCTGAAAGTGTTAGGTTTTGAGTAATTGTTGTTGATGTTGTGTTTGTACTTGGCCGTGTAGTTGTGGGTAGTGGATGTTGTGTATTTAGTGTAGGTGTGGTGTTTGTGTTTGTGGTGGGGGTACGAGTAGATGGTAGCCAGACTCGACTTCGTGCGGGGGCATCTGATTTGTTCGGCCCCGCTGCGGTTAAGGCAACTCTACTCGCGAATGCTAAGAATGGAGTCTTCGAAGCTGGCTTCTCCATAAAGTTGTGGAGTGAGGATTGATTTAACTGGAGTCCTGTTTTCCGTTCCAGTTCCATTCGTTCAAGGCAGAACCTTGGGCATTCGAAGAGAAGGTGCCAGACTGTTTCCTCGCAGCTCTGGTCGCAGACGCACGAGGGACTATCCTTGAGGTGGAAGCGGTGAAGGTAAGCTGCAAAACCTCCGTGTCCCGTCAAGATTTGAGTATGGGCCGGTGTTAGGGTTGTGTCCCTAAGGATTCTTTTCGCCGCTATGACGTCTGGAAAGAACACCTTTGTTACCGCTCCTGTACTCGAGGACTCATACCTCGCTTGCCACTTCTTTACGGTCCCCTCCCGTATCTTCCTTCTCACGTATGATACGGGGACTTTGTCATAGTCCGCTGTTCCCTTTGTTAGGGCTGCCTCCTTTGCAAGCTCATCTGCTCGCTCATTCCCGGCAGTTCCCACGTGGGCCCTGAGCCAGAAAAGCCTCACTTTTCTGCCCTCCTCTCTGATTTCTCGAATGAAACTCTTTATTTGAAGTGCCAGGTGGTGAGTAACAGACGGTCTCCTCAGCAGGTCGAGCGACGACCTTGAGTCACTCAGTATGCTTATGGAGGCCGCTTTAGATTCTCTTGCCAACCTGACAGCTCGAAAGAGTGCATACATTTCAGATTGGAAGACAGTATTGTAAGGCTCCAAGCCAAAAGTGCTGGACATGGACTCCTTTTCTCCTTCCCACCAAGTTAGGGCAGCTCCAACTTTCCCCTCTATCTTGCTGCCGTCAGTGTAGATTTGGGGGCCGGTAACTTTGTGAGTCTCTAAGGTTTCGGGATTCCAGTCTTCTAGGCGTGCGTACTCGGTAGTTGTGAGTCGCGCTGGATGAGGGTGATTTAAATAATTTATATTCCGTTCCAGCTCACGGCCCGGTGGTAGGAACTCTCGGGAATGGCCCTTTTTGATCTTGTAGAGGGTTGCCGCCTCAATCACCCGGAGATCTAATGGGAGTTGGCCTGACAGAACCAGTGCCGATGTCAGAGACACCGTGCGGTATGCCTTGCAGATCTTCTGCGCGAAACCCCGCTGTAGCGAATCAAACTGATTTCGTGTCATCAGTTTCTCAGCCGCCGGGGCCCACGCACTCGCTGCATACATCACGATGGGCTCTATCACTGACACGTAAATCGTCCTGATTATCTCTCTATTGAGACCCCACGTCACCTTCGCTGCACATGCGAGTTGTTTATAGATGTCTGTAGCCTTTTTACAGATTGCAGACACGTGTGCATTAAAAGTGAGTTTGGCGTCAATAATGAGACCTAGCAGCTTGATCTCTTGGACCAGGTCCAGCCTTGTGCCCGACATGTGCAGAACCGGGTCGTCGTATTTAAGCTTTTTCGTTAAAACCATCGCATTTGTTTTATGCGCGGCAAAACGCAGCTTATTTCGGGCGCCCCACTTCGACACTACGCTTAGCGTCTCATTGGCTTTTTGCTGCAGGGGACCGGTCTCGTGGTCCGAGAATACCAGGACGACGTCGTCTGCAAATGCTTGGCAATATACGCCCATACTAGCCAGTTTGTGAAGGAGTGAGTCTAGGATCAGGTTCCAGAACGTCGGACCGGCAATTGAGCCCTGCACGCATCCTTTGTTGGTTCCTTTCTCGCTAGTCGCTCTGGCGTAGTTGACCTTGACGTAGCGGTCTTCTAGGTATGAGGCGACGAGAGTGTACAAGTTTTTGGGACATTGTTTGGCCACCATCTGTTTTTTTAATGCAGGCCACCATGCGTTGTCGAAAGCCCCCTCTATATCCAATGATACCAAAAGCACTATTTTCTTTGCTTTGATTTCGGCACGTATGTGCCCCATGAGGTCATAGAGGGCGTCCTCGGTACCACGCTGTGGCATGAACCCGTACTGACTTTTGTGCAGTGTTGGATAGAAGTGCCACTGAAGTCTGCCTACAAGGAGTTTTTCCACGATTTTTCCGAGGACCGATAGGAGACCTATTGGCCGGTAGGATTTTGGACTGGTGTAATCATCCTTGCCTGGCTTGCGGAGGATGCACACGTGAGCGACCTTCCACTGCCTCGGAAAGTGTGATAGCGACAGACATCTATTTGCTATCGCCAAGAACACTTCCCTGTCACAGTTTATTGCTGCAGCGCAGATGTCTGCCGTTAAACCATCGGGGCCGGGGGCCTTCTTTGGATTTTGGTCTTGCAGGACCATTTCCAGCTCCGTGGTTGTGAAGGGTGGATCGTTGGCGGATAACCCCTGTGGATTTTCCTCCCTCGCAAACTGTCTCAATGCACTGTGGTATGGCTTTTCACCATCTGGTGAGTCGTCAGGGTAAAAGGTTTTTGCCAGCAGGTCCGCGGATTGCTGTGGGCTAAGAGTTTCTCTTGCGGTGTTTCTCAGGAGGGTGTCATCCTGCCTTTTGGCGGTCTTCCTTAATACCCTGTAGACGCCGTCCCACATGCTCTCTCGGTCCTGCTTTGTACAGAACTCCCTCCAGCTTGCAGTGGCAGCTTCTGTTGCTGCTAAAGTGTATTCATTTTTTGCCGTGACGTAATCTTTAATGGTGTCTTCCCTCCGGTGAGCGGCTGCATTCTTAATCCTCCTCTTTTTCGTCATTGCGTCTTTTTTGAGACGGTCAAGAGCAGAATTCCACCAAGGGGGCTTTGAATTGTGTTTTGGAGATCCCAGTTTTGGAATCGCCTCATCACACGAACTGTGGATGGCGTTTATGTACTCGTCGAGTATTATTTCCAGATCCCCCGGGCTCGGGGCGTCCGAGATCCTGGCCTTTGTTATTTCTTTTTCTGCCAGGATGGTTTTGAAGCGCGCGCAGAAATCGGACCACTTTGCCTTCTTGGTGTTATAGATACGCGTCGAGACTGGCCTTAGGGGTTCTAAAGCTTTCTCTAAGCGCATAGAGAAGGTGATTGCATTGTGATCGGATGAGGTCAACCCTCTTTCTACTAGCCACTCCTCAATTTTTCCCAGCAGCGACAGACTGCATGCAGTTACATCTACTATGCTTGTGCACCACCTGTCGCCTCTGTAGACCTCGAAAGTTGGTGTTTGACCCGAGTTTAGGATCTGGAAATCCTGCTCGTGGAGGAAGGAACAGTACTCGGCCCCTCGATGGTTTTCGGATACGCTGCCCCACCATTGGCTCCAGGCATTTACGTCACCTCCCACCAGGATGTTGTTTGTGTGTAGTTTGTTTGTTGTGTGTTGTAATGTGGAAAGGTATGGGTTTAATTCTTGGTCTCCCTCAAAGTAGACCGATAGCACTCCAAGACTAAGCTGGCCCACCTTCAGCAGAACGGCCGCAATGTTCTCAGTTACAAGTTGGGGGTCATGAATGACTTCCAAGCTGCTTCCGAAGATCACTATTGCGGCTTTCACTGGTTTTTGGCGGTTGAGGCTGCACTGGATAACTTGTGTGCCTGGACTTTGTTTCATTACACCTGTTCTTCCCACGTAAGGTTCTTGAACAAGTGCCACGGAAATTCCCTTTGCCTGAGCCATCAGATGGAGTTCATCTGTGGCCAGCTTGGAGCGCTGGAGATTGACTTGGATGAATTTCAATCTTGCTGTCGATCTTTGTGAATTTTGAGGGGGACTTTGTTGGTGGTTTTCCTGCGGGTCGCCCTTAGCAGTAGGAAACGCGCGACCGAGCTATCCCATCCCACTTTTGGCGTTCCTGGCAGTCTTCGCTGAACGCAGTGTGTGCCAGGTCGCTTCCTTTTTTCTGTGCCCTCTTGCAGTTTATACACGTGGGCTCTTTGCCTTCGGCTCTGTTCTGACAGTCCCTACCATCATGCGCACCGCTGCAAAAGAAGCATGACTCCTTTGCTGCCCCGCATATGGACCTGTTGTGTCCGTATCCGAGGCACTTTGTGCACTGAACGAGTGGGGACTGATCTATGACTGAGCACCGCTTGATACCCACGTGCACTCTCTGGGCTTGGGTGAAGATAAGCCACATTTTTGGTGAGAGTTCCAACACCGGATGGCACTCGTGGGGATTCCTCGCACGCTTCCTGTATCGCACTCTAGCCGCCTGTTCACCCTCAGCGACGTCTTGCAGAAGATGTTTGTTCTGCGCTAACAAGAGATCGACGATCTCCCCGTCGCCGTAGCTGGTCAGTACGCCCTTCACACAGACCAAGGGGTTCTGGGGCTTTGACTCTTGGACCTTGAGACCCCCATTTTTCTTAAACTGGTCTTTGACCAGATTCAAGTCGGCTTTGCTGGCGCACCTCAGGACTACCTTTTGGTTTCGGGCCTTCCTGACGGCATCCACCTTTGCTCCGGTCGTCTTGAGATCCAAGGCGGTCCTAATCCTCTCGATTACATTGTCCCCTGTGTGTTTGGGGTCCGTCGACGAGATGATCAGGGTGTGGTTTGGTAGTAATTGATTTGGCTTAGGGGCGGGTTTTGGTGTACTAGCAACCTGGGCAAAG
Organism: Mythimna albipuncta; assembly: GCA_929112965.1. Taxonomy (NCBI): domain Eukaryota; kingdom Metazoa; phylum Arthropoda; class Insecta; order Lepidoptera; family Noctuidae; genus Mythimna; species Mythimna albipuncta. The sequence goes on along the minus strand of OV815969.1, from coordinate 42,166 downwards.
GTTTTAGGGCCTTGTAGTTGTTGAGGAGGTCTATCTACTTTGCCCAGGTCTGCTACCCCTTTTTCAATGTTTTGGAGGTGCTTTTTCACCTCCACGACCGCCAGTTCTGCGTCCAAGTTTGGAGCTGCCATGATCTGGGTGGGAGCTTCTTTATCCCGCAGGACTCGGATATCCGCCGAGACCAGGTCCAGCCTTTCCGCTATGGGTTTGAGATGTTTATGGAAATCATCTCGTGGCTGTGTTGGTGGTGGGGGAGGCGTGGGTTTACTCAGAATCTCTTGGATCTGTGCCCGCATTCTCCCCATTTCCTCGTCAAACCGAGTGTTTGTCAAGATGTCTTTTGCCACCTCCGCCTCAGACGCCTGGCTTAGGTTCGATCCTGGCTGGGTAGGGTCAGGCTTCAGTTTTTCCATTTCCTGACGAAGCACGTCCAGCTGGTTCGAGATGCTGGTAATATTTGACTCCAGACGGGACAATCCCCCACTCAGGAGTTCCCCTTTAGGATCCCCAGGTGTCTTTACAATGTCCAGCCTGGTCTGTTCGTGCTCCTTGGAGTTCTTCAAGCTCACCAGCTTGACTTCGTCCCTTACCTCCTTTAGACTCTTGAAAGCTTCAAGAGTCTCGTGGCCTAGCCAGTCACGGATACCCTTTGCCTCTTTCTTAGTATCTGTCAGGTCAGTTCGCATGAGCGAGAGTTCCGTTTTTAGGGTCATAACATCTCGAGTATGAGCTCTCTCGACCCGCACGAGCTCTTGTGCATGTCGAGAGCGCTCCTTCTCGAGGTTGAATTTATGACGTGCCCGCGAGTCTGCTAGAGACAGAACTGTCTCGTAGAGACCTTGGAGGCACTCATGGGCGGTGGTCTTACATTCCCGCTTCATGTTCCCTGCCGACTCTAAGGCGTCTTTCCCCCTCTGAAGCAGGTCGTTTGCTTCTCGCGTAGCCAAATCCATCTGCACACCTGTACCCCGTCTTGGAGTTCGGTATAGAAGACTCTGACGCTCAGGTCTGTTTAGGTGACCTGCTGAAGAAGCCACCGAGCTCTCGTCGTCTGAGATGATTTGGCGGGGGGGAGAAATTCCACACTGCTCCCAGTTTATAACCGTTTCCGACACTGTGCAGGGAATTCCCTCTCGCATCTCGGGTCCCGATGTTGTCGTGTCCGAGATGTGTGTCGTACATGCCGACACACCTGAGCCCGCTGCCTGCGTCTCCGACGACGCCGTTGGGATCGGGGTAGACTGTTTGGGTGGCTCCGATGGATGCGCCGCTTTTTCAGACACCGTAGATTTGGCAGTGTTCCTAAGTAACTTTTTCCGGAGGTTAGTGGAGACTCCCACGGTTGTTTTACGAGAAGCAGATATGGTGGATTGCTGTGACGACATTTTTTTTTTTTTTTTTTTTTTTTTTTTTTATTGAGGTTGTAGTGCCAACAATTTTGTAATTAATGGGGGGAAGGAAATGGATAAAATTAAGACACGGAACAATTACTTATTTATACCTTACTTCTTATTATAATAAATATATTAACGGGTACAGTAGTTAGTTACCTATTAGTAAAGATGTGAAGATTAGTTTTTTTTTTTTTTTTTTTTAATATTATTATTATTATTATTATTTTTTTTTTTTTTAAATTATTATTATTATTACTGAGGTGGACTCACGGAATCTTCCGTCGCTGGTGGCCGGCGACTGCTGTCCGATGAGGAGCCCGACAACTGCTAGAGCTCGATGTTCTGAGCCCTGAGTGCGCACTGTAGTCTCCAGTGAAATCCTGAAGTGCCGCTGGACCACTAAGTGTAAGGGTCACGAGATTTGATATTCAGTAGGGGCCAAATTGAAGAGCTTTTCGAGCTCTTTCAAATGATCCCAAACTCGGCTATCCCAACTCCAACGGGAACGAAGTTAGGCCGCGGGGGGGTGAGGTCGCCCTGAGGGGGGTTGGGGGGGGGGAAGTCTCGCGGGGAGTTTATTGAGGGGGGAAGGTTTTTGGGGGAGAGGGAGGATGGCGAAGTGGGGTGGGGGATGAGGAACAGATCCCTGTAGAAAGGTCCTGGAGTTCCAAGTCAGACAAGTCCAAACTCGGGTAGGATAGGACCAGTCGTTAAGGAGTTCCCTCGGGCTAACCTGATGATGAGCCACGGAGTCGTCACGCTGATGGCTGGTCTGCAGGCAGATTCCTCGTCCGGCAACGGAGTCTTCAGTGAGGGCTTGATTGGCTGTTTCGACGTCACACCTCGTGTCGCGAACAACACGTGGGGCCAAAGTGAGGTTATTTTGGCAAAAAAAATCCACGTGTTTTGATGATTTTCATATGCCAACAGCTCCCAAGCCCGTGCTCCGAATTTGCTGTTCTTGGTATCTCTAGATAGGTCTCTGCTGCGTCTCTCAGGAATGATGTTCGCACAATAATGGCACTGACCTTGGCTGAGATATTCCCCACAGAAGTTCCAGGCGTACTGCTCCGCAACCAGAAGAGCCAGACACTTGCCCACACGAATCCTGGCAATTCAACACTCCACAATTCCACTGATTGTTTTTAACGTTTTGGCGCACGTAACTCAACGCGTTGAATTTTAATTAATTTTTAACGCGGAGGCGATGGTACTGTTGCGACGTGTTATCGGTTACTGGGTTAGGTTAGGTTAGGTTAGGTTTTTTTTTTTTTTTTTTTTTTTTTTTTTTTTTTTTTTTTTTTAAATCTTCTACCCCCACCATGGATGGGGTCTACTCTGAGCTGCACATACATTCCAGTTCTCGCATTTATTCCTCTCGCACTTTCATTCCTCATACTGTATCTTTCTGTCATGCATCATCGTTTGTGTCCATTATGGGTGGGATTCCCAACTATCATCTAGCTGCTCTATCTATTTATTTATATTCATTTTATTGAAAGCCAGGGATAAAAAAATTATTTTTACAAGCCTTACATATATACTTATATTCTACGTATACTTATTGTTCTTATTTTAAATCTTAAATTTCCTTACGTCTTATTTATATTAGCTTACATAGGTAGTTCTTATTCTAGATTTACAATTTTATACATTTACTTATTTCCAGCTAATTCATACAGGTCCTACAGAGTAGGGGGAGCATTTCTTATCCACGCCCAGCTTTTAACATTAAAATTGCTTTACAGGTCCTTTACGGACGGGAGCATTTTTTGTTTGACACTGTTCTTAATTATTATACTTAAACAAATTTTAACCTTAATTTATTTTACAACTACTTTCTTATGCTGTTCTTTAATATAACACAGTATATTTTGACAGCATATTTGCTTATACGGTTTTATTTCTTTTGACAACTATGGATGCTATTTGACTACAGTAATTTAAAAATAATTCTCTGTGTTTTCCCATCATTAGATGCGGTGCTTGTTGAGCATTCAGTTCTACACCAAGTTGTTGCTCAGTCTCGTATCGTAGCCTTGCAGTCATTGGGCAATTGAATAGGATGTGCAGAACCGTCTCCTCGACGCCAGGTTCGCAGGCGCACGATGAGTTCTCCTTACACTTGAAGCGTTTCAAGTATGCGGAGAACCCACCATGCCCCGTCAAAATCTGTGTGGTCAAGCTGTCGTGGGTCATCTTGCGTACCACTCTGTACGCCGCCACAGCGTCCGGGAAAAAGATTTTGGTGCCCGAAGCCGTGTCACCCGATCTATATCTCCCGTTCCACTCGCCAAGCGTCTCCGACCGGATTACTCGCTTGACGAATGAAACGGGACACTGATCGTAGTCCGGCCTCTTCTTCGACTTTAGAGCGGCCTCCTTCGCAAGCTGGTCGGCTCTCTCATTCCCCTCCAACCCTGCGTGGGCCTTTATCCAGAACAGCGAGACGCGCTTGTTCTGGAGTTTACAGCGGCGCAAGTTGTCTCTAGTTTCCACTGCCAAGGGGTGGGGGGAACTCGAGTTGGTCACCGTCTGAAGGGCCGCCCTAGAGTCGCTGAAGATGCCAAACGTGGATTCGCTATATTTGAGCACCTCTGCCACCGCTCTGTGTAGAGCCAGAAGTTCAGCCTGGTAGACGGTACAATAGGATGGTAAAGCAAGCTTGAGGGCTTTCACCTCGACGGCACCCCTCCATAAGGAAAGCGCCGCTCCGACTTTGCCCTCAACTTTGCTGCCGTCAGTGAAAATGCGCACTGCATAGTCACTGTGGTTATTGTACTGGTCCTCATCTACCAGGCTTCCGAACTCCAGACACATTTGCTCCGCAGGGTGCGGGGCCTCCAGCGCGGGTACCATCCGCTCCACCTCCCTGCCCCCTAGTATAGGTTGGGGTACTCCCCTCCTGGCTCCGTAGAGTGCTGCTGCTTCTCGAACGTGAAGATCGAGTGGGAGCATCCCAGTCAGCACCAGGGCAGAGTTCAGGGAGACCGTGCGGTATGCCCTGCACATTTTCTGGGTAATCCCGCGCTGGACGTTCCGAAGCTGCTTTTGAGTACCCAGCTTTTCGGCTGCTGGAGCCCAGACGCTAGCGGCATAAAGAATAATGGGTTCTATTGTGGCCACGTAGATTGTTCTTATGACCTCGGGGTTTAGCCCCCAGCTGACTCTCGCGGCTCTGCACAGCCGTTTATAGATTTCAATTGCCCTCCTGCACACGAGCGAGACATGAGTGTTGAATGTCAACCCGCTATCTATCGTGACACCCAGGATTTTTATCTCCTTCGCTAAGGCGATGTCTGTCCCCCCCATGCTCAGGCGTGGTGTGTCAAACTTCAGCTTTTTAGTTATTACCATAGCAGTAGTCTTATGGGGTGCAAAAGTGAGTTTATTTTCGACACCCCACGCCAGAACATGAGCGAGGGCCGCGTTGGCGGATGCCTCCACCTCCAGCGCAGTCTCTCCGTCGAAGACTAGGAGGACATCGTCCGCGAACGCCTGTATGTACACCCCGAGACTCTGCAGTGCTTTAAGGAGGGGGTCTAGGAGCAGGTTCCAGAAGATAGGGCCCCCAATCGAACCTTGAACGCAGCCCTTGCTGGTGTCCCTGGTGTATTCTTCCCCGCCGTACCTAATAGAGACTTTTCGGTCACTGAGGTAGCTGTCGATGACCCGCCTAAGATTTACTGGACATTTTTCTTCCGCCAGACGGACTCGAACTGCTGGCCACCAGGCATTATCGAAAGCTCCCTCTATGTCTAAAGATACGAGAGTGATGATTCTTTTTTGTGCCAGCTTTAAGTGGATGTGCTGCATAAGAGCATAGAGGGAGTCCTCGGTGCTCCTCTGGGGCATGAATCCGTACTGACGGGTACTCATCCTCGGCAAGAGATGGAATTTTAGGCGGGCCACCAGCATCTTCTCATAGATCTTCCCTAGTATAGGCAAATGCCCAATCGGCCTATATGACTTGGGAGTAGAGTAATTGTCTTTTCCTGGCTTCCTCAGTATAACTACCGTTGCCTCTTTCCAGGACGCGGGGAAATACTGAAGTTCCAGACACTTGTTCAGGAACCCCAAGAATAAACCTGGGTCGTTACCCACGACTTCACGGCAAATGTCAGCCGTAAAGCCATCAGAACCTGGCGCCTTTTTGGGGTTGAAGGACTCTACCGATTTCCTTAGCTCAGCCATCGTAAACGGTGGGTCACAGCATCCATGTTGTTCCCCAATATTTATATATTCGGCTTTCGACCGGATGGTACGGTGATGAACATTGTCGCCCTCTAGTGCGTCTTCCGGGTAAAATGTTTCCGCTAAGAGCTTCACTGAGCCCTTCGCGTCTAATAGGTTGGTCTTATGCGGCGCGAACTTTAACTTGTTATCGACACCCCACGCCTGAACACGTCCAAGAGCATCGTTTGCCTTGTGTTCTATTTCGATTGCTGTGTCACCGTCGAAGACAAGGACCACATCGTCTGCAAAGGCCTGCACATAAACGCCATTTCCTATTAGGTCTCTCAGGAGGGGATCCAGTAGGAGATTCCAGAAATTAGGGCCTCCTATGGAGCCTTGTACGCAGCCTTTACTAGTCGCTTTGGAGTACTCTTCACCCGCATACCTGACCCTGACCCTTCTGTCACTCAAGTAGCTGTCGATGACCCTCCTCAAGTTGACAGGACACTTTTCCTCTGCCAGTCGGACTCTTATAGCTGGCCACCAAGCGCTGTCGAAGGCTCCCTCTATGTCTAGCGAAACTAGTACAACTATCTTTTTTAGGTTTAACTTTCCTTTTATGTGTTGCATAAGATCATAGAGGGAGTCTTCGGTGCTCTTTTGGGGCATGAATCCGTACTGGCGAGTACTCATCCTTGGTATGATATAGAACTTGAGGCGGGCCACCAACATCTTCTCGAATATCTTGCCTAGTACTGGTAAGAGGCCTATGGGCCTATATGATTTTGGGGTGGTGTAGTCTCTTTTCCCTGGTTTCTTTAGCACCACCACCGTGGCCTCTTTCCAGCACTTCGGGAAATAACCGTACTTGAGGCACTGATTCAAAAGGGCCAGGAAGGCATCGGGTTCCCGTCCAATAGCTTGGCTGCATATGTCGGCTGTGAGGCCATCTAATCCCGGTGCTTTTTTAGGATTGAAAGATTCACACGCAGTTTTGAGCTCAATCCGTGTGAAGGGTGGATCTTGAGAGCCTTCTTGTTCTTCTTTATTAACCATTTCGGCTTTTGCCCTAATGAGACTATGATGAAGGTTGTCGGTGCTCGTTAGGTCTTCAGGATAAAAGGTTTCCGCTAACAGTTTAACGGAATCCTTCGCATCCAGCACCTCTCCATTTTCTATCATCTGCAAGTCCACCCCTCTTTGCGTTGTTCTCCCGATAACCCTATAGATCCCCTCCCATACCCCCTCCCTATCCTGCTTACTGCAGAACTCCTTCCAGCTCTCGGTCTGAGCTCGAGCAACTTCCGTCTCATATTCTTCTTTCCGTTTCAGGTACTCTTCTACGACCTTCGCCCTCCGGACCGGAGCAGCGCAGCGGATTCTCCTTCTGCTGGTAGCGACGATCTTCTTCAACCCTGCGAGTTTCTCCGACCACCATGGCATGGTAAGTTTTTCATTAGATTTTTTAATGGGCATTGAGGCCTGACACGCATCTTTAATTATTTTTGTGTAACTTATAATTTTATCTTCTAATAATTTTGTACTGTTAATTTTCTCTATTTCGGTGGTCTGAATATTATGGTCTATTTTTAATTGGTTCAGTTTCTCATGAAACTTTATCCAATCAGCTTTTTTACTATTGTAGATGCGTGTCGTTCTCTCTACTTGCACCGCTTTTGCTCTCACCAATCTAACGTCGAAAAGGATTCCATTGTGGTCGGAGTTTGTGAGTCCTTCATCGATTCTCCATTTCTCTACCAGCTCCAGGACGTTATCCGAACATGCTGTGAGGTCGACGTGACTACTGAAACGTCGACCCCCTCTAATGGTGTCGAAGGTCGGAATTTCCCCTGTGTTGAGGATGTTCAGCCCGAGCTCGCCGAGAGTTCCGTACACGTCCTCGCCCCTGCGGTCAACCACTGGGCTACCCCACCATATACTCTTCGCATTGGCGTCCCCTCCAACGATTAGTGGCTTCGAGCCGATTACCGTTCCTATTTGCCTCAACTGGTTCAGGTAAGGTTCCACTGGTTGGTCGGGCTCGAAGTAAAAGGAGGCAAGTGTGATCTCCCAAGCACTGGACTGGATACCCACCACTACGATGTTTTGCGTGGTGAGTTTTGGATACTGGATTACTTTGAGGTATTTGTCAAGGACAACTATAGCCGCCTTGACAATCCCCTCTCCAACTCCAGTGTCTTGGAAGATCCGCACTCCCCTCTGACACCTCATACCTTTTGAACTACCCACGTATGGCTCCTGCAGAAGAGCTACGGCGATTCCCCTTTCTTCCGCCTCTAATAGTAGCTCATTAGTTGCCAGTTTCTTTCGTTGGAGGTTAGCCTGAGCGATTTTGTATACAGCTGTTGCCCCCTGTGCGCCCTTAGCAGTACGCGGTGGTTGACCGCGCTATTGCGTCCCATCTACGGCGGACAGGGCATTCGATGCTAAACGCATTGTGCTCTTTATTGAGCATATTTGCCCTCTCGCAGTTCCTGCAAGTCGCTAAACCTCCTGCCATCCAATCTGGGCATTCGGTTTTCATATGCGTGCCCCCGCAGTGACTGCACATGTCCGCCTTCTCGGTACAATGTCTCCGCCCATGACCGTAACCCAGGCAGCGAGTGCATTGAATGAGTGGGGTTTGATCTTCCACCCGGATTCTTTGGAGATCTACATGGACGTACCCTCTTTCAGTCACTCGACGCCATACCTCCGGGAATGTGCTTAAGACTACGTGTACGGAGTGAGGGTTTCTCGTCTTCCTTCTGTATTTAATCACTATTCTACCTTCCTCTTCGCGAAGGCCGCGAAAAACATCCCGGTTCTGATTTTTGAGGGCTTTGATTATGTCCTCGTCCGTATTTATCGCTAGGACATCCCTCAGTATCATCATCGGGTCTCTGTTCTTCACGGCCTCCACGTTAAGGTTGGTGCCATTCTTTTCTAATCTTTCTTTGACCTTATCTCTCTCGCCTTCTGTCTCAAACCCCATGACCACCTTCCGATTTTTTGCTTTTCTGACCCTTTCTACCTTTACCCAGCCTTCTTTGGCTTCTACCGCTTTTCTCACCCTCTCCAGTATCTCTTCTCCGTTCTCTGTCTCATCTTTTGAGGTGACCACGACCGAATGCAACGTATTGCGTTTTTCTAACGCTGCGTGCGTGCCCCGAGTCACTGCCACCCTAGCGTATGAGGGTGTCTCGGTGTCTGCCTTTTGACCATCTAGTGTCCGCTTTAAATCTTCCAAACGCTTGCTGTTTTCCTCCAGCAGTTTGGAATGGGTCTCTATCATGAGGAGGATTGTATCTTCTCTCATATTCGTTTCCGTGCATTTCCCTAAAGTCTTCCCTTGCGTCAAATATTCATTTTCTAGATGGTCAGTTTTCTGTTTTAGGCCTTCAATTTCTGTCGTGGCATCTTTTATCAGCCTGTACATCGATTCGACTGCCAGGGTGATCCCTGCCTTAATCTCTGACTTCAGATTCCGCGATTCGCCCAATTGAGTTTTCGCCCTCTGAAGCCAGGTCCGGCCCTCTGTCACCCTGTCAGCCGAAGCGATTGGCTTCTGCGACCCACCCGTGGTATCGATAGAAGTTCGACTCTTAGTGTCCTTACCACTCTGTGGCAGTGTGACCTTTAGCGCAACCCTTGAGGAGGCTGTCGAAGTCTGCGCTTGTTTTTTCGGTGACACAGTATATGTGGCCGATGCTGCTTCCTTTTGGTCCTTGGTCTTGCTCGCTTCCCACTCTCCAATGCTCTTCCGAACATTAGCAGTGGGTGTCGTTGACTTCGGAGACGGCCCTGCCTTCTCCTTGTCAACCGGGGAGGCGGTCTTTGGGGCTGTTTGCTTACGGGGCGTGTGTGCGAGTATCATTTTGACACGAGGTAGATCGTCCCTTATTTTAAAATTTAAAATATATCCTTATATTTAGGTATTACCTTCCCTATCCCTGTAAATGGGGGACGGTCAATTCTAATAAATAAAAAATAAAAATAAAAAGTAAATAAAAGTAAAGAAGAAGCTGAAAATTCCAGTAATATCTCTGTAGAGAGGAGATAGTAATTGGTCGAGATTATACTCTATCCCTCAAAAAGAGGGACAATGGTCTGTGCTTAATATTGTTAGAGCGATCGATAAAGTACACGCTACACTGTCTTTTATCTATTTACAGTGAAGAAGAAATTCTTAACACCAGCTTACAATTGTTTTTCAGTATTCTGAAAGTCAATTAAAATGAAAAAAATTTGAAAAAATTTGAAAAAATTTTGAAAAAATTTTTCGACTCTACCTAGAGCCAAGCTCTACTACCAGAAAGAAAGCCCTCCCCGAGCCCTTCCAGATGACCCCAAACTCGGCGGGTCTACTACAAAAGGTTTCAGAGATATGGCAGTCTGAAATTCCAGGCAAATGCCCAGGATGGAGACCTAGAATAGTCTAACTGCCCTCTCTCCGGAACCGTTTGACCGAATACCACCGTTCTTGGGTTCTCCGGACTTGGCTCGACGAGTTCTATTCTCTCGGGCCAGTTTCAGCCTGAAAAATTTCTTCAGCAGGGATTTCGATTAAACCTCCCAGGACGGAGAGAGCAGAGCCCGCCAATGTCTTCCAAGAAAACCAGGATCCTCTACGACCCCTAGTTCGGGAGCTATCCAAGTCTAAACTTTCGCTTGACAGTTCTAGAACTGTCAAACTCCAACTTCAAACCGGTACAACTCCCGACCCCGCGGCCGCAGAACACCCGTGTTTGGGCTCTTCTGACTAAGGTTGACCCACCCCACCGCTCCGAATAGTTTTCAGGATCCTGAAAAATTCCAGCACCGATCCGCCTGAAAGTATGCTGACGGGATGGAGATACACTTCCCAAGTCCGAATCCGCCAACCGCTGCTCTCTACGACTACCGGGACCGGAGCTACACCTGGTCAAAGTTTGCCAATATGGCCGCCCAACTGTCAAATGCCGACTTTACGTGGCTATAACTCCGCGACCGTTCGTCGGAGAGAGACGCGGTTTTCAATTCTGTGGATCCCCTGATCCCGCCTCGCCTACAAAAGCTATTTCAGCGCTGAAAATTCTCAGGTCCCCAAAATGCCTGAAATCCTGATAAAAATCCTCTCCACTGTATCCTAATGACACCTGCGAAAATCCGGTGCTTCTAAGTTGCTCGGTTGAGGAGCTACGGAGTTCCAAACTTCTAGATCCAAAGTCCAAAATGGCTCAAATCGAGGATTTTTCGCGCAAATCTGCGTCTATTGGTCCCAGAAGGTCTGGATTTTGGTTACAGGAGTCATTTATGGCTAGTTCAGCCCTCTTATGGAGTCAAATTTATTAAAAGTTATATATTTCCTATTTAATCTTTAAAAAATCAATTAAATTCCGTATCTCCTGAACCGAAAGTCCGAAAATTCTTAAAAAATATGCAAAAAAAATTGTCAATTAAAGCCTAGCAAGTATATAACATAAATTTCCTGAAAAACATAAAATGTGGGTAGTTTTCACATAAAAACCAGTTATTATAATAAATTTTAAATATCTCAGCAACCGACTGCGATAAAAATTTATTTATTAGAAACTTAGGTAGGAGACTTTAGCGCGCAGCTAATTCATACGAAATAAGAATAGGTACACGCTTTGGTTTCTGAGATATACACAGTCGCATTTAAGGTTTTCTTATCTTAATAACTACGGAACCACTTAACTTAAAAATTTTCTACAGCAACCAGGGGTCTTCTCCGCTGTCAGTGCACGAAGCTGTGAAGAAACGGCGCCTCTGCGACAGCTCCCTCTGCTACCTCGTGCACACGTGGTTTTGAGTTTTCCCTTGTTTTCTCCTTAATTTCCTTCAGGAAAATTCCGGAAAAATCCTGAACTGTACATCCGCTCCATCCACACAAAATGGTGAAATAAAAATGTGGGGTCGCCGCTTTAGATTTTGCAGCAGACGCGTTTTTCTGTTTTTGCACTCAGAAAAACATAACCTAATAAAGGTTTTCCTTGTTTTCCTGTTTTCACTGCAGTCCAAAAACACTGATTTCACTGCACAGCGTGACGCGGCTCTATTCGCGTCGAATGACACTGGATTCACAAAGATCGGATGACTTTTGACCACTTTTTCGAATTTTTTCGTGAGGAGCGATACAGAAAAGATGCTTTCTCGAGCGTGGCTAGGCTCAGACTGGTTAGGTTAGGTTAGGTTAGGTTAGGTTAGGTTAGGTTAGGTTAGGTTAGGTTAGGTTAGGTTAGGTTAGGTTAGGTTAGGTTAGGTTAGGTTAGGTTAGGTTAGGTTAGGTTTTGTTTTTTTTTTTTTTTTTTTTTTTTTTTTTTTTTTTTTTTTTTTTTTTATAACTTCTACCTCCAACTTTCGTCGGAGTCTATGCTGGCTATTTGATTTCTCAGTCATTCCAGTTCTCGCTTGTATGCCTCTCGCACTTTCATTCTTCATACTGGATCTTTCTTTCATTCATCATCTATTATGCCTTGTATGGGTGGGATGCCCAACTGCTACTAGTCATTCTATTCTGTCTAACTACTTTTGTTTGTTTCCTTTATTTACACAATTGGGTTTACGGGTTCTCAATAATTGGGAAGACATTTTTTATTTCTATATAGTTTGATAACATTTGATACTGTTCCAACAGTATCCTTTACAATTTTTCCTTTATTTTGCAGTGGCTGTTTTATTACTATTTTATTTCTATGTTACATCCAAATGTTCTTACATGTATTTGTTCTCATATTTTTGGAAGAAATGGGGAAGACAGTTTTCTCTTATTACTACTCACTTATTTTACCTTAGTTTCTAACAATATTTTCTAACAGTAACAAGTTTTGGGGACGGAAGTCTTACATAAATTCATATTTATTTCTAGCTTAGTCTAATTTACATACTAATTATTTATTCCTATTTTATCACTTATTTCTATGCTAGTCCTTAATATAATATACTATATTATGTTAGCATATTTGCTTATGCGGTTTTATTACGATCTATAACTATTTGCGCTATATGTTTACAAAACTCTAGGAATACTTGGTTGTTTTTACTCTTCATTATGTCTGTCATGTTATCTCGTGTTATTTTAATATCTATCTCATGTTCGGTATTGAAACGGTGCCTGTCGAATTGAGGGCAGTCGAAAAGTATGTGCGGGACCGTTTCGTCTGCATTTGGGTCACAGATGCACGATGGACTCCCCTTGAGCTTGAAACGGTTCAGGTACTCGGAGAATCCACCGTGGCCCGTCATTATCTGCGTGTTGAGGCTATTTGTTCCTATCTTCCGGATTATTCCGTAAGCTGTCCGCACATCCGGGAAAAACAGTTTAGTAACAGCGGCCGTATCTCCAGATCCGTATCTCTGGTTCCATTCGTCAAGCGACGCCATACGTATGCTTCGCTTGACGAATGAGACCGGACACTGATCGTAATCGGGCTTTCTTTTGGAGTTTTCAGCGGCCTCCTTTGCTAACTGGTCAGCTCTTTCATTCCCCTGTAGCCCCTCATGAGCTTTGACCCAGAACAAGGATACTACCTTGTCCTGGCGGGATGCGGATCGTATGTTATTCCTAGCTTCTACAGCAAGAGGATGGCGTGATCCGGGATTTGCCAATGTTTGAAGAGCCGCCATTGAATCGCTGAATACTCCAAAAGAAGGCGCCTTGAGCTTGATTACCTCCTTAGTTGCCCTTGCAATTGCCAGGAGTTCGGCCTGGTAAACCGTGCAGTGTTTTGATAGAGCAAGTTTGAGGGCTCTGGTCTCGGTCTCACCATTCCATATGGACACAGAAGCGCCGACCCCTCCTCCGATCTTGCTCCCGTCCGTGAAAATGCGGACATCAAAGCTGCACCTGTCCAGCTGCTCTTGGTTTACCAGGCTATCAAACTTTAAGATATTGCGTGCCGCAGGATGGGGATCATCTATTGCAGCGGTCATTCGCTCGATCTCCCTGTCCCCCAGTGATGTCTGGGGTATTCCCCTCTTGGCTTCATACAAAGATGCCGCCTCACGAACTCTAATGTCGAGGGGGAGCAACCCAGACAGCACCAGTGCTGAGTTCAGGGAGACCGTGCGGTATGACTTGCACATCTTTTGGGCAATTCCACGCTGAACGGAACCGAGTTTCTTTTTAGTACCCAGCTTTCCAGCTGCCGGCGCCCAAACGCTTGCAGCGTAAAGGATAATGGGCTCTATCACCGCCACATACATTATCCGTATCACTTCTGGGCGTAACCCCCAACTAACCCTAGCAGCTCTACACAGCTGCTTGTAGATCGCAATTGCCTTGCTACAAGCGAGTGAAATGTGTTTGTTGAAGGTCAATTTTTCGTCGATTGTTACACCCAGAAGCTTTACTTCATTCGACATTTTAATTTCGGTTCCCCCCATGCTCAGGCGTGGTGTGTCGTATTTAAGCTTTTTAGTTATGACCATGGCCACTGTCTTGTGCGGTGCAAATTTTAGTTTATTATCGACACCCCACGCCAGAACATGATTGAGTGCAGCATTGGCATGTCCCTCTATGTCTCTCGCCGTCTCCCCGTCAAAGACTAGAACGACATCGTCCGCAAAAGCCTGGATGTACGTTCCCCGAGCTTCGGCCTCCTTTATGAGGGGGTCTAGGACCAAGTTCCAAAAAATAGGGCCTCCAATCGAGCCCTGGACGCAGCCTTTATTTGTTCCCTTCACATATACTTCCCCACCGTACCGGATTGCGACCTTGCGGTCTTTGAGATAACTGTCTATGACCCGCCTAAGGTTGACAGGACACTTTTCTTCCGCCAGTCGAGTCCTTATTGCCGGCCACCATGCACTATCAAATGCCCCCTCTATGTCCAAAGATACGAGCGTAACAATCCGTTTTTGGTCAAGCTTCTTTTGGACATGTTGCATAAGGTCGTAGAGGGCATCTTCCGTGCTTTTCTGTGGCGTAAACCCATACTGACGGGTACTCATGTTTGGCAGAAGGTGAAACCTTAGACGGGCCACCAGCATCTTTTCATAGATTTTCCCCAATATAGGCAACAGTCCAATCGGCCTATATGATTTGGGGCTGGAATAGGTCTCTTTTCCCGGCTTTTTGAGGATCACGACAGTTGCCTCTTTCCAGGCAGTGGGGAAGCAGTGAAATTCCAGGCACTTGTTGAGGAACCTCAAAAACAATTCCGGATCATTACCCACAGCGTGACGACAAATATCTGCGGTAAAGCCGTCCGATCCTGGTGCCTTCTTCGGGTTGAAAGAATCCATCGAATTTTTTAACTCGGCCATCGTAAAGGGTGGGTCGCAAGAATCATCTTGCTTGCCAGAGTTTACTGTTTCAGCCTTAATTCGAATGGATCGGTGATGTGCGTTATCGGATTCTATTTGGTCTTCCGGATAAAAAGTCTCCGCCAGCAATTTTACGGAACCCTTTGCATCTAGAACATCACCATTACTTTCCAAAGGCAAGTCCTCTTCTCTACGCTGTGTCCTACCTATTACCCTATATATTTCCTCCCAGACCCCCTCCCTATCCTGTCTCCCACAGAATTCCTTCCAGCTCTCGGTTTGAGCTTTGGCAACTTCTAACTCATACTCCTCTTTCTTTTTCAGGTACTCTTCTATAACCTTCGACTTCCGGATTGGGGCAGCGCAGCGGATCCTACGCTTCATAGTGACGACGGTCTTCTTCATCTCGACGAGTCTCTCGGACCACCACGGCAAGGTAAGTTCTTCTTTTGCTTTTTTAGTTGGTATAGTCTGTTTGCATGCTTCATCAATTGCTCTAGTTAGGTTTTCTGTTACTACGTCTATTTGCTCTATATTATTAATTTTCTCTATTTCAGCTATCGTGAATTTAAAATCTATTTTCAACTGTCTAAATTTCTCATGAAAAACAGACCAGTTCGCTTTTCTGGTGTTGTATTTACGGGTAGTCCGTTCGACTTTGACTCCCTTTGATTTTTGTAGGGTGATTTTGAACGTGATGCCGTTGTGATCCGAGCTCGTGAGTCCCTCGTCAACCCTCCAGTCATCTATCATGTCCAAGATATCATTGGAGCAAGCGGTGATATCTACATGACTACTGTACCGCTTCCCTCCCCGGATAGTGTCGAAGGTCGGAATTTCCCCTCTGTTCAGTATGTTCAGATTTAGCTCACCGAGAGTTCCTGCTACCTCTTCTCCCCTAAGGTCCCCCATTGGACTGCCCCACCACATGCTCTTGGCGTTGGCGTCGCCTCCAACGATCAGTTTTTTGGAACCGACTGCACGCTCTATTTGTTTGAGGTGTTCCAAATAATGGTCAATTTGCTGATCTGGCTCAAAGTAAAAGGAGACAAGCGTGACTTCCCAAGCACTGGTCTGGATTCCCACCACAACGATATTGTTTGTGGTGAGTTTTGGGTACTGTTTGACTGTGAAGTCACTGTTAAAGACAGCTATTGCTGCCTTTACAGTCCCGTCTCCTGTTCCAGTGCCCTGGAAGATCCTAACGCCCCTGTGACTCCTCATTACTTTAGCCCCACCTACATACGGTTCCTGTAGAAGCGCAAGTGCTATCCCACGTTCCGTGGCTTCTGTGAGAAGCTCATTGGTTGCTAGCTTCTTACGTTGGAGGTTTGCCTGTATTACTCCGTAGGGAGTGTTCGCCATAGAGGTGCCCTTAGCAATAGGCAACGGTCGACCTAGCTATGTCATCCCATTTCTTGCGCAGAGGACAGTCATGGCTAAAGGCATTGTGCTGTGCGCCGTGCTCAACTTTTGCCCTGGTACAATTTCGGCAAACAGGTGGTAAGCCCGAGAGCCAGTCTGAACACTCAGATCTCATATGTGGACCACCGCAGTGACCACACAGGTCTGCAGGCTCTTTGCAGAACCGCTTACCATGTCCAAAGCCCAAACAGCGGGTGCATTGAACCAACGGGGTCTGATCCTCGACCCTGATGCGCTGGAGATCTATGTGAACGGTTCCAATGTCCACCACTCGTCGCCAGATGGCAGGCGAGACGCTAATAATAATGTGACCTACATGAGGGTTCCTTGTTCTTCTACGGTATCTTATTTCTACTCTGTTTTCCTCAGTGCCGAGGCCGTCAAAGACACCCCGGTTCTGATTTCGAAGCGCCTTAAGGACGTCTTCGTCGGTATTTATTACCAAAACGTTCCTCAGGATCAGAAGTGGGTCCCTGTTCTTGACTTCCTCGACATTGAGGTCAACACCTTCTTTTTGAAGTCGATCTTTTATCTTACCCCTTTCTTCTTCAGTTTGTAGACCTATTATCACCTTCCTATCCTTAGCCTTCCTCACTTTTTCCACCTTGATCCAACCATCCTTTGCATTTATTGCTTTTCTGACTCTGTCCAGTATCGCATCACCCGTCTCTACTTCGTCCTTGGATGACACTACCACAGAGTGCAAAGTGTTACGCTTTGGTAATTCCTTTACTCCCTGGGCTGAGGCCACACTCGCGTAGGTAACTCCATTCTCGAAGAACTTCTTTTGGTGTTCTATTGCGATTTTCAGCTCATCCATCTTTTTATTGTTTTCCACAAGGAGGTTTGTCTGAAGTTCAATTTTTTGCATTATTGTGGCAGTATCTACTTTTTCGGGTGAAATTCTGTCAGTCGATCGAGGCTCTGCAGTATAAGCTTCCCTGGTCATATCTCTCTTAGCCAGCTTAAGCTCCGATTCGACTTCCTTTACCAGTTGGTAAAGTCGTTCAATGGCCTCAGAGATTCCATTCTTAATCTCTGTTTTTGTATTCCTGGAGCTGTTTAGGTGTAGCTTAGCCTTTACGAGGCAGGCTTTTGCTTCCGCCGTTTTGTCTGGGTATTTAATGTTCGGCGGCGAGAGTGTGTCAGCAGACTTCCTTGTCTGAGTTACACTCTCTTGCGTAAAAGCGAGTTTTGTTTTTATTCTTGCAGGGCCGGCCTGCGACGTCTGCTCAGTTGTAGCAAAATCGGGGCTGCTGTTTGGGGCTTCCCAGTTCTCTATGCTACGTCTAACATTTGATGAGGCGGCAGCTCCAGGTTTAGGCGGTGACTTTTTTCCTCCGGCCGCTTTTAGCGGTGTTCTGTGGCCGAACATGTTGGAGAGTATGCGTCAAATATAAGTAAAATAAAATAAAACTGTCAATAGGGACAATTTGTTAAAAATAAATTTTGTATAAAATAAAAAGAGAACGCACAAGAGTACAAAATAAAACCGCATAAACACTTATAACTAAAATAATTTTTACAAACAGTACTTGTAAAAATGTCTCAAATTGAGCTCTACCATAGGCTCCTCGGTTTTAGACAGCTGTCAGGGGCTTCGAGTAAGCCTGAGAGTCGATTTTTACTGTCAGAACCTATTTTTGATGCTTTTTGTAAAACAGCTCTATGTAGAGTCAATTCAATGCCTTCACTGCACAAAGCTCGCCGAGCCCATCCCAACGAACCCAAACACGAAGCAGCTAGTCCCAGTGGTTCTGGAGCAATTTAAGTTTAAAGTTTTTGGTTTTTTCCAAGATGGCTGCCCAAATAATCTCCAAACCAGTTATCTCCGCGACCAATAGGCCGAAAACCCCCGTGCTTAGGCTCGTCCTAATGCGCTCGACAAGATCTGCTCAATGGTGTACTTTTCAGGCTGAAAATTTTCTAACCCCTGAAAACGCCTGAAAGTCGGACCACCTGCTAGGCAAGTATATGCTGACCTTCGAAGAAAAAACCCCGCCGTTCTACGACCCTCCGTTGCGGAGATACGAGTGTTTAAATTCTGATAAAATGGCGTCACAACTGTCAAAGTCAAATTTTGACAGGTAATATCTCCGTTTCAGACGGTCGCAGAACCGCCGAGTTTGGGCTCTCCAGACTCGGCTTGGGCTCACCAATCTGCTGAAACTGTTTTCAGGACCCCGAAAAATTTTCACTCTGAACCGCCTGAAAATGTAGGATAGGAAAGACAAGAAGCCACAGAGCTTAAATTCGAAAATCGCAAACTCGTACGACTTCTGGTTCAAGAGTAGTTGCGGTTCAAAGTTCAACAAAATGGCCGCCGAACTGTCAAAAGTCAATTTAAAATGCCCGTAACTTCGGAACCCTACGTCGGAGAAAGTTCGGGTTTTGGATCCACAGCTCGGCGTCACCCCGAGAATATCCTGAAAACCGTTTCAGCGCTGAAAAATTTTTCAGGTTAAATATTCCTGAAACTCAACTATGGGCATAGTCCATAAAATGTACTAACTAAAATCGAAAAACCGAATGTTATCGGCCCAGTGGTTCCTGAGTTATGGCTGACTAAAATTTTAAACCTAAAAAACCAAAATGATAAAATTTTATGAAACTCTCAAATTCTAAGATAAATAGTCAGTGTTTGGGCTCAAATAGGTTGCAGTAGACCTATTAGATCCAGTCCCGATGTCAAAATTTGGTATTTTCTATTTATTTCAAATTTAATGCTCGAAAATGGTAAAAATTGGATAACTCAGGATCCACTGTACATAAAATTATGAAAAAAAATGACAAAAAATATGTTAAATCTAGCACTATACGAATAAAGGTTGAAATTTTGAAAAACTGAATAAATTCAATTAAAATTTTCTGAAAAAGTGAATTTTTGATAAAATTAATTATATTTTAAAAACTAATCAATTAAAAAATCTAAAATTAACAGTTTGTATTGTTCTAATGAGAGCGCCAAGGACTGCAGTTGTAGATCTTCTAAATATTTCTTGTATCCGGAGATATGAAGGTCTGATTTTTGGAAATTCAAAGCCCTGGCAAAAATCAGGTTTCAAAGTTATGAAAAATTTACTTGCGGCTTTAGTCTTGACTGTTACTGAAGATCACTACTGCAAATTTTCAGGCTTCTAACGCTGCAGGTTCGGTGTTTTCAGCTCCACGTGGTTTCCGATTTTGCTGAATAACTTCAAACGTGTTGAGTTTTTCAGCCTCCTGGGTTGTCAGGACGTTGTGCGGTAAGAACCGCCTCCCAATTTTCCAATAAAAAAGGTAGGTCGTCGATCTGGATTTTGCAGCGTTTGCGAAATAAGTTTTTTCCCATAAACTTAACCTCAATAATTAAGGTTTCTTCAGGATTTAACACTGTTTCACTGCAATCCGAGTAAATACAATCACAGGGGCGAGTAGGTTTTTCTTAGCCCAGCACAAAGACACATCACTTGTCAAAATCGGACAACTTTTTACCACTTTTTACATTTTATAAGTGCGGAGCGTCACCAAAAACGATCCGACCGCCACGAGAGTCAGGGGGGTACTGGTTAGGTTAGGTTAGGTTAGGTTAGGTTAGGTTAGGTTAGGTTAGGTTAGGTTAGGTTAGGTTAGGTTAGGTTAGGTTAGGTTAGGTTAGGTTAGGTTAGGTTAGGTTAGGTTAGGTTAGGTTAGGTTAGGTTAGGTTAGGTTAGGTTAGGTTAGGTTAGGTTAGGTTTTTTTTTTTTTTTTTTTTTTCTATACTTCTACCCCCACCATGGATGGGGTCTACTCTGAGCTGCACATACATTCCAGTTCTCGCATTTATTCCTCTCGCACTTTCATTCCTCATACTGTATCTTTCTGTCATACATCCTCATTTGTGTCCATTATGGGTGGGATTCCCAACTATTATCTAGCTGCTCTATCTAGTTGTTTATATTTCTTTTATTGAAAGCCAGGGATAAAACTTTTATTTATACAATCTTTATACTTATATATATACTTATTGTTCTTATCTTAAATTCCTTAACAATTCTTTTTATCTTATTTAATATTATCTTACATGGCTAGTTCTTATTCTAGATTGACATTTTATACATTTACTTATTTCCAGCTAATTCATACAGGTCCTACAGAGTAGGGGGAGCATTTCTTATTCACGCCCAGCTTTTAACATTAAAATTGCTTTACAGGTCCTTTACGGACGGGAGCATTTTTTGTTTGACACTGTTCTTAATTATTATACTTAAACAAATTTTAACCTTAATTTATTTTACAACTACTTTCTTATGCTGTTCTTTAATATAACACAGTATATTTTGACAGCATATTTGCTTATACGGTTTTGTTTCTTTTGACAACTATGGATGCTATTTGACTACAGTAATTTAAAAATAATTCTCTGTGTTTTCCCATCATTAGATGCGGTGCTTGTTGAGCATTCAGTTCTACACCAAGTTGTTGCTCAGTCTCGTATCGTAGCCTTGCAGTCATTGGGCAATTGAATAGGATGTGCAGAACCGTCTCCTCGACGCCAGGTTCGCAGGCGCACGATGAGTTCTCCTTACACTTGAAGCGTTTCAAGTATGCGGAGAACCCACCATGCCCCGTCAAAATCTGTGTGGTCAAGCTGTCGTGGGTCATCTTGCGTACCACTCTGTACGCCGCCACAGCGTCCGGGAAAAAGATTTTGGTGCCCGAAGCCGTGTCACCCGATCTATATCTCCCGTTCCACTCGCCAAGCGTCTCCGACCGGATTACTCGCTTGACGAATGAAACGGGACACTGATCGTAGTCCGGCCTCTTCTTCGACTTTAGAGCGGCCTCCTTCGCAAGCTGGTCGGCTCTCTCATTCCCCTCCAACCCTGCGTGGGCCTTTATCCAGAACAGCGAGACGCGCTTGTTCTGGAGTTTACAGCGGCGCAAGTTGTCTCTAGTTTCCACTGCCAAGGGGTGGGGGGAACTCGAGTTGGTCACCGTCTGAAGGGCCGCCCTAGAGTCGCTGAAGATGCCAAACGTGGATTCGCTATATTTGAGCACCTCTGCCACCGCTCTGTGTAGAGCCAGAAGTTCAGCCTGGTAGACGGTACAATAGGATGGTAAAGCAAGCTTGAGGGCTTTCACCTCGACGGCACCCCTCCATAAGGAAAGCGCCGCTCCGACTTTGCCCTCAACTTTGCTGCCGTCAGTGAAAATGCGCACTGCATAGTCACTGTGGTTATTGTACTGGTCCTCATCTACCAGGCTTCCGAACTCCAGACACATTTGCTCCGCAGGGTGCGGGGCCTCCAGCGCGGGTACCATCCGCTCCACCTCCCTGCCCCCTAGTATAGGTTGGGGTACTCCCCTCCTGGCTCCGTAGAGTGCTGCTGCTTCTCGAACGCGAAGATCGAGTGGGAGCATCCCAGTCAGCACCAGGGCAGAGTTCAGGGAGACCGTGCGGTATGCCCTGCACATTTTCTGGGTAATCCCGCGCTGGACGCTCCGAAGCTGCTTTTGAGTACCCAGCTTTTCGGCTGCTGGAGCCCAGACGCTAGCGGCATAAAGAATAATGGGTTCTATTGTGGCCACGTAGATTGTTCTTATGACCTCGGGGTTTAGCCCCCAGCTGACTCTCGCGGCTCTGCACAGCCGTTTATAGATTTCAATTGCCCTCCTGCACACGAGCGAGACATGAGTGTTGAATGTCAACCCGCTATCTATCGTGACACCCAGGATTTTTATCTCCTTCGCTAAGGCGATGTCTGTCCCCCCCATGCTCAGGCGTGGTGTGTCAAACTTCAGCTTTTTAGTTATTACCATAGCAGTAGTCTTATGGGGTGCAAAAGTGAGTTTATTTTCGACACCCCACGCCAGAACATGAGCGAGGGCCGCGTTGGCGGATGCCTCCACCTCCAGCGCAGTCTCTCCGTCGAAGACTAGGAGGACATCGTCCGCGAACGCCTGTATGTACACCCCGAGACTCTGCAGTGCTTTAAGGAGGGGGTCTAGGAGCAGGTTCCAGAAGATAGGGCCCCCAATCGAACCTTGAACGCAGCCCTTGCTGGTGTCCCTGGTGTATTCTTCCCCGCCGTACCTAATAGAGACTTTTCGGTCACTGAGGTAGCTGTCGATGACCCGCCTAAGATTTACTGGACATTTTTCTTCCGCCAGACGGACTCGAACTGCTGGCCACCAGGCATTATCGAAAGCTCCCTCTATGTCTAAAGATACGAGAGTGATGATTCTTTTTTGTGCCAGCTTTAAGTGGATGTGCTGCATAAGAGCATAGAGGGAGTCCTCGGTGCTCCTCTGGGGCATGAATCCGTACTGACGGGTACTCATCCTCGGCAAGAGATGGAATTTTAGGCGGGCCACCAGCATCTTCTCATAGATCTTCCCTAGTATAGGCAATAGCCCAATCGGCCTATATGACTTGGGAGTAGAGTAATTGTCTTTTCCTGGCTTCCTCAGTATAACTACCGTTGCCTCTTTCCAGGTCGCGGGGAAATACTGAAGTTCCAGACACTTGTTCAGGAACCCCAAGAATAAACCTGGGTCGTTACCCACGACTTCACGGCAAATGTCAGCCGTAAAGCCATCAGAACCTGGCGCCTTCTTGGGGTTAAAGGACTCTACCGATTTCCTTAGCTCAGCCATCGTAAACGGTGGGTCACAGCATCCATGTTGTTCCCCAATATTTATATATTCGGCTTTCGACCGGATGGTACGGTGATGAACATTGTCGCCCTCTAGTGCGTCTTCCGGGTAAAATGTTTCCGCTAAGAGCTTCACTGAGCCCTTCGCGTCTAATACATCACCGTTCCATTCCAACGGTAGGTCCTCTTCCCTGCGCTGCGTCCTTCCTATTACCCTATATATTCCTTCCCAAACCCCCTCCCTATCCTGCTTCCCACAGAACTCCTTCCAACTCTCGGTCTGAGCTTTGGCCGCTTCCAACTCATACTCCTCTTTCTGTTTCAGGTACTGTTCAACGACCTTCTGCCTCCGGACAGGGGCGGCACAGCGGATCCTGCGCCTCATGGTATTGACCGACCTCTTCATCTCAGCGAGTCTCTCGGACCACCACGGCAAGGTAAGTTCCTCTTTAACCTTTTTGCAAGGCATTGATAGTTTACAAACTTCATCTATTACTTTGTTGAGATTATTGGTAGTGATATCAATTTCGTGTTTAGTTTTAATTTTATTTATTGCAGCTATGGTTAAATTATTTTCTATTTTTAATTGTCCGAATTTCGTATGGAATTCGGGCCAATTAGCTTTTTTTGTGTTAAATTTACGTGTGGTTCGTTCAATTTTTATTCCCTTGGATTTCTCCAAGAGAATGTTAAACACAATGCCGTTGTGGTCCGAGCTCGTGAGGCCCTCGTCGATCCTCCAGTCGTCTACCAGGTCCAGGATGTTGTTGGAGCAGGCGGTAACGTCAACGTAACTACTGTACCGCTTCCCTCCCCGGATGGTGTCGAAGGTCGGAATTTCCCCTCGGTTGAGTATATTAAGACCAAGCTCACCGAGAGTTCCCACCATTTCCTCTCCTCTGTGGTCATTCTTTGGGCTGCCCCACCATATGTTTTTTGCGTTGGCGTCCCCTCCAACGATCAGCTTCCCTGAACCGACGACGACCCCTATTCGCCTTAGGTGTTCCAAGTAGGGCTCGATAGGCTGGTCTGGCTCAAAGTAAAAAGAGACAAACGTGATCTCCCAGGCACTGGACAGGATTCCCACCACCGAGATGTTGTTGGTGGTGAGTTTCGGGTACTGTTTGACTACAAGGTCATTGTTGAAAACAGCTATTGCTGCTTTCACAGTCCCACCTCCTATGCCAGTGTTCTGAAAGATTCTTACGCCCTTGTGACTCTTCATTACTCCATCCCCAGCCACGTACGGTTCCTGCAGAAGTGCCACCGCTACTCCGCGCTTCGTAGCTTCAATAAGAAGCTCATTGGTGGCAAGCTTTTTTCGTTGGAGGTTGGCCTGCAATACTCCATAGGGGGTATTTACTACCGAGGTGCCCTTAGCAGTATGCCACAGTCGACCTGGCCACCTCGTCCCATCTTATGCGCACTGGGCAGTCATGGCTAAACGCATTGTGCGTGCCCTGATCAGTCTTGGATTTGGCACAGTTACGGCAAGAGGGTGGTGAGCCTGAGAGCCAATCTGGGCACTCCGATCTCATGTGCGGGTCTCCGCAGTGACTGCAGAGGTCCGCAGGCTCCTTGCAGAACCGCTTGCCGTGCCCGAAGCCCAGGCAGCGGGTGCACTGCACCAACGGGGATTGATCTTCAACTCTAACGCGCTGAAAATCTATGTGCAGTGTCCCGCCTTCCAGCGCTCGTCGCCAGATGGTAGGCGAGACGCAGACGATGACGTGGCTGACATGTGGGTTGCGCGTCCTCCTTCTGTACTTGACCTCGACTCTGTTTTCCTCATCGTCGAGGCCGCCAAAAACACCCTTGTTCTGGTTTCTCAGGGCCTTAATTATGTCTTCGTCGGTATTTACAACCAAGACGTTCCTGAGGACCAGAAGCGGGTCCTTGTTCTTGACTTCCTCGACGGTGAGGTCCACTCCTTCATTTTGGAGTCGGGTCTTCATTTTTGCCCTTTCCTCTTTCGTTTCAAAGCCCATTATTATTTTACGGTCCTTGGCTTTCCTCACCTTGTCTACCTTTATCCATCCCTCCTTGGCATTTGCCACTTTCCTAATCCTTTCCAGGACTTCCTCACCCGACTCAGTCTCATCTTTTGAGGTGACCACCACTGAATGCAATGTACTGCGCCCTGGCAGTGACTTTACGGCTCCAGTTGCGGCCACACTCGCGTAGCTGGCCTTCTCCAATATGCCCTTTTGGAGGTCCATCTTCTCCTTGAGCTCCTCAATATGCCTGCCACTCTCAACAAGGAGCTTCGTGTGTTGCTCCAGTGTTTTGAGCAACACATCGGTGGCTGCCTTCTCATCCGGAGAAGATGGGCTTGTGGGCGGTGGTTTAGGTTCAGTCGTCAAGGAGAGGCCCCCTTTAGTCAATTTTTGTTTGACAGACTTCAGCTCCACTTCAGCCTCCCTAACCAATTGATACATTCTCTCCACAGCTTCGGAGATGGCTGTTTTTATCTCCGTCTTTGTGTTTCGAGAGCTGCTTAGGTTAAGCTTTGCCTTGGTTAGGCAGGCTTTAGCTTCCGAGGTCCGGTCCACATATTTAGCCTTTGGTGGAGAGCTTTTTTCGACTGACCTTCTTAATGAAGTCGCAGTCTTCGCCTTGCTCTCCTGGGCCAAGGCAGATTTTGTATTTATATTCACAGGGCCGGCCTGCAGCGTCTTGTCAATACTGAATGTGTCGTTATTAGTGGGGCTGGTATTAGTGGCTTCCCACTCACCTATACTACGTCTTACATTCAAAGAGGCAACTGCCTCAGGTCTAGACGGTGACTTTTCACCGTCTTTAGCATTCAACGGCGTTCTAAAGCCAAACATGTTGGGGGTATGCGTCACTTGGTCTGTCGTCAATAGGGACGAGAGTAAAATAAAATATAGTTAAATTATAGCTGTTGTTCAAAAGAAACAAAACCGCTAAAAGTCTTATAACTACAATAATTAATTCTAAAATTAACGTCGTAAAACCGTCTCTAAAAGACTTAAATCAGGGTCCGGAGACCTCAAATAGTCCTTAGGGGGCTCCACACAGGCTTTGCAATCGAGTACTGGTCGTAAAAACCGTTTTCAAAATTTTTGGTAGAGCAGCTCTATGTAGAGTCTCCCTGTTACTATCACTGGATAGAGCCCGCCGAGCCCGATCCAATGAACCCAAACACGGGCAATCTATCCCAAAGGGTTCCGGAGATAAAGCAGTTTGTAATTCCGGTTGCCGATCCAAGATGGCAGCCGAAATTTGGTTACTGGTGGTTTTCTCCGGAACCGTCCGGCCGAATACCACCGTGCTTGGGCTTTCCTGAATCAGCTCGAAAAGATCTACCCCGTGGAGCAGGTTTCAGGCCTGAAAAATCTTGGTTCCTGAAAGCCGCTGAAAATAGTTCTATCGGGTAGGGAGGAGCCAGCCAATGTCCCCAAAGAAAACCCGGGCCCTCTACGACCCCCGACTCGGGAGCTATCCGAGTCCGAAAATTGGTTTGACAGTCCTTGAACTGTCAAAGTCAATCTTCCACCCGGTATAACTTCCCTCCCAGCGATCGCAGAGTACCCGAGCTTGGGCTTGTTCTGCTTGGCTCGTCCCGCTTCGACGCGTAAATTGGTTTTCAGGGTCCTGAAAATTTCCAGCTCCAAAACGCCTGAAACCCAGTGGATCGGACAGAAGTGGTCTCCCCAAACACAACTGTGAAAACGGCAAGTCTCTGCGACTTCCGGATCCGGAGCTATGCCAGGCCAAAGTTTCCCAAAGAGTGGGGATAAATGTCAAAAGCTAACTTTGGGTGGCCATAACTCCGCAACCATTTGCCACAGAGAAACGCGGTTCGAAATGCTGTGCCTGGCTCCACCTCCTCTATCCGCCAAGAATGGTTTCAGGGCTGAAAACTTTCAGGTCCTGAAAACTCCTGAAAATGTACATAAATTTTTCCCCCTTGTATGCCGCTGAGAACTGCGGAAATCCGGGTTCTCTGCGCCCAATAGCTCCGAAGATATTCGGGAATTTACACGGTAACCAGAAAAACCAAAATGGCTGAAAAAAGCTATTTCCGTCAATCTTCAGGCTACTGGGCTCAACTTTGGGCTTAAACCACCTCCAATACACATATAAAAGTCAATTTTGATGTCAAAAACTAATTATATCTATTTATTCCGATTTAATTTGAAAAATTTACTAAAAATTAAATAACTATAGAACCGTTAAGCGGAAAATTTTGAAAAAAATATGTGAATAATTGATAAAAAGAGTACTATACGATGACAAAACAATATTTCAAAATTAAAATTTTTAACTATGAAAATTTACAATTATTCTATTTTTACACTTTTTTAATTACTATATTAAAACTAGGAGAGCTAAAATTCTAAATTTTTCAAGGTGTCTTCTTCATGCAAGCGCGCAACAGATAGCAGTTCAGGAATTTTGAAATTATTATGTTTTCATGAGTTATAGGTATCCAAAAACTTAATTTTTATTAATTTTTAACTCAAAAACTATATTACTAAAAATTTTTCTACTTGCAAATTCCTTCCTGTCTTCAATGCTTCCTGCGTGCTGCTAAATTTCAGAAGGCTGCCACGTCTCGTTCAGATTTTTCAGCCCACGTGTTTTTCCGTTTTTCCCAATTTTCTCAGGAAATCCTGATTGAAGGTGGTTCCGGAGTGGTCCGGAGCGTAGGTGTCGTCGTTCCACTATGTTTTTCAAGATAAAAACATATAGTCGTCGCTTTGGTTTCGCCGCAATTGCAACAAACGATATATAAATAAGGCACTTAACCTCTAAATTAGGGGTTTTTTCACTTTGCACTTTTCAGCACTGCAATCCGGGTCACTCTTTTACTTTGTGCGTATGGAGGCAACTTTCCTCTACATAACGACACGTTTTTTATTAAAATCGGAGCACTTTTGACCGGTTTTTTGAATTTTTATGTGCGGAGCACCTTTAGAAACGATCCGACCGCCACGGGAGCTGCGGGGGGACTGGTTAGGTTAGGTTAGGTTTTTTTTTTTTTTTTTTCGTACATATTTTACCGCAGACATGGTAGTCGGCGCAATTGTTTATATTTTTTAATTTGTTTATAGATTCTTTTTACATTGTCGTGCCCTCATCTTGGACAAATATTACTTAAAAACTAAGCTTAAAAACTACGCGAGTCCACCTCAGACTCTTTTTTTTTTTTTTTTTTTTTTTTTTTTTTTTTTTTTTTTTTTTTTTTTTTTTTTTTTTTTTTTGTCATATTGTACTTTTTTTTTAATATTTTGTATTACTTATAGGTTTCTTAATGGCTACTTTAACAATTATACAAATCCCTTAAGCTTATAATGCTAAACTACTACACAAATCAAAGAAGTACATTTTACACTTTACTGTACATTTAGGGTTTGTGGGTACAATTGGGGTATTAAGTTTCTATTTATTTGCTACCTAGAGTCTTCACTAACTCCATCAGGGCTTTTACGATTGCGGTGTCTCGATGCTGCATGGCCGTCTTAAGGTTGTATTCGACGACCATTTTAGACGGCGCATCCATCGCTTTCCGGGCGAAACGGCCCGTGGCATCGTCGGCGTCGTCGGTGTAATACACACAGCTGATCGTGTGTCTCGACACTGCGACAACTGCGTGGGAGATACTGTCATGGATCTGGAGCCTCCTTGACTTGGTGTTAATTATAATAACGCTGTCGCAGGTCAACCCCTGAGCTGCGTGGATGGTGAGAATGCGCGACCCTTCGCCAGACCCATAGCCTTGGTCAGCAAGAGAGGCTCTCTCTTCCTGTGTATGGACCAAGAATAAGGTGTTGTGGGCGGTTTTCGGTATGCGCGCTCCTGTGAACCTTTCCACTTTCAAAGAGTGGACCTGCGACAGCGACGTCTTGGAGGAGTATATACCGGGGTATATCTCACTCAGGGTCAAAGCTATGTCCATTGGGTTCCGATGCGTACAGAGCAACTCCTGGGCGATGCTAGCCACCAAATTCGGACGGGTGTACCTTAACTCAAATAAGTTCTCCCTGTCCAAAAATGGTAACTGATTCACGTCTCCGATGAGAACGACCTCGCCCGCTCCAGACAACTTCACTGCCATGACTATGGCCCCAAAATGGTTCATGAGGGCTTCGTCAACCGTAAGGCGACGGCATTTCTCCTCTGGTCTGAACCCGTTGGCTAAAATTGAGGCCATAGTGCGCACCTTTGCCTTAACACGATCGGTTAGGTTAGGTTAGGTTAGGTTAGGTTAGGTTAGGTTAGGTTAGGTTAGGTTAGGTTAGGTTAGGTTAGGTTAGGTTAGGTTAGGTTAGGTTAGGTTAGGTTAGGTTAGGTTAGGTTTTTTTTTTTTTTTTTTTTTTTTTTTTTTTTTTTTTTTTTTTTTGACGGGTCTGGAAAATGCGCACGCACACCCGGTCCGCCCTCAAGAAGGTAAAGGCCTTAGTTGAAGGCGGGCCGGATAGTGTCGGACTCCAACCGACTAAAAACCAGTCCCCGCCAGCGCGGTTTGGTCTCCCATGTGGTATTGGGAGAATCTTATAAACTTTCTTCTTTTATTTTTTTTTGTGTCTGCGCTCTACTTGAACTCTATTAAAGGTGACAATAAATATGCATGTTTTTAATTTTATAGGTTAGTTTCTATGTGCTATACAATTTTATTTTTGTCCTTTATAGGGCAGACCCATTACTTAGTCCTTTTACATTATAAGCAACTACTTATTACACTAAACACGTTTTATGCTACATACATACTACATATTTCATACAGTGGTGACGGTTATGGTGGCAGTTTTTTTTT